>JARFIY010000143.1:13750000-15000000 GCA_036346155.1 Sinelater perroti
CTATTTAAAAGCAAACGTACCTAACATTTACCACTGAGCTCCCCTTGAAACTTCCTCTTCTTGGCTTGTCGTCCGTACAAGTCTCTTTTCAACAATAGTCGGCCATCATATGCATAATCCACTTTTTCCATCGCTTAAAAATCCTGATGGAAGTTCTCACCACATTATTTCGTAAAATCACCAAGATTGCCAGGAAAATAATTTAGATTATCATGAAGAACTGTGAACGTTAACGCTCATGTTACAACCAAGTAATTTATGGGAGGGGGACGCGGTGGTTCAGATGGTTCAAGCAGTTCGCTCTGTCCTGTAGCCGGCGCGCGCGAGTTCGAGTTTCGCTCAACCCATGGCTGTCTGTGAATGTCTCCTTACGCTATTAATCAATGATGTTGGTATATACACCTGTGTGCTATAATTTCCCTAAAAAACGTGCATTTTTCTATAAGAACTATTTTATCAACTTTGATTACTATATAATTTTCTTGAAGGCGCCAGAAACATTACAAAAAGCAGGACCTCCGATTGTGATATCTACATAAAACGCACCATGTGTGGTTCCAAAATGTTCATGAACTGGTTTATGTCGTCACCCGTGAGTTCTCTGGACGCTCTATATGCGCTTTTTCTTGGGTACATGCCACTTCCCCATTAGTTGATTTATTTGGGAATACTCCCGTACACTCCGAGTCGCTAACTGATGTTATAACGACTTCTGCAGATAAGACAGCCATATGATGGAAAATTGCTTGTCCCTTGGCGCAGGAACAACTGTAATTTAAAATAATGTAGTCCACATCTAGTGTACAAATTATAAATTTACTACAATTAACAATTTAATTTTTATGCTTGCACGGACCTCTCCTTTTAATAATTTTCGTTTTGCGGTACCATCACACATTACTTTTATAAGGTGGTTACTTGCATAAGTAAATTTTTTTAAAAGCCACCGCCGCCGATGGGGAAAACATATGTATAGAAGCTATAGGGTGGTCTAACCAAAACGCACGATGTTAATTGTAAATAAAACAAAAAGTTTTCAGAGAATTATCTTATAATTTTTTATTATGATAGAAGGATCTATGACAATTATGTGTGAAACAAAATATCGCCCAAATGCTCGCCACGGCTTCGGTGGCATACCTCTATCCGATGGTCCATATTTTCAATGACTCTCAGACATAGTTGAGGTTCAATGTCGTTAATGTGCCGAATTATCTCAGTCTTTAGCTCTTGAATTGTTCTTGGGTTAGTGACGTACACTTTTTCTTTTAAATATCCCCAAGGAAAGAAGTCCAACGGTGTCAAATCACATGATCGTGGCGGCCAATTAACATCGCCACGACGTGAGATAACACGGCCATTGAATTTCTCGCGCAAAAGAGCCATTGTTTCGTTGGCTGTGTGGCAAGTGGCACCATCCTGTTGGAATCACATATCGTCCAGGTCCAGTCCGTTATCATCTCGCGATAGCGAACACCATTCACGGTAACTGCTTGGCCGACCTCATTTTCGAAGAAGTGCGGCCCGATGACGCCGCTAGCCCATAAACCGCACCACACGGTCACTCTGTGTGGATGCATCGGCTTTTCAACAATCACTCGTGGATTCTCATTTGCCCAAATGCGGCAATTCTGCTTGTTAACGAATCCACTGAGGTGAAAGTGTGCCTCGTCGCTGAAGATGATTTTCTTTGTAAGTCACCATTCACTTCTGTCTGTTCAACCAACCATTCAGCGTATTGACGACGCTTGAAATGGTCAGTAGGCTTCAGCTTCAGTCAATTGAATCGTGTAAGTGTGTAAATACAAATATTTATTTGAAATTCGCATCAGTGATGTTCGTGAGATGTTCAATTGTTGGGCACGACGACGAGTCGAGGTAGAGTTTTCCGCAGAACGAACTGGGCGACCATGCACAGGTGTTTTCACATTTCCTACAGACCCGGTTTGCTGAAATTTGCGCACAATTCTCCCGATTGTGGACACATTTGGTCGATTATGCTGACAAAAAAAATCACGAAGTGCACGAAATGCATTTTGATTTGAACGCCCATTTTCGTAAAAGGCTTCAACAATCTTAACGCGCTGCTCAATTGTGTAGCTCTCCATGGTTGAATTTGTCAAACACTGAAACAAAGAAATGTCAAATTAAGTTTGGCAAAAACCTTGACGTTAAGGTGTAACTCACAATTAACGTCGTGCATCATGGTTGGACCACCCTTTATAACATGCGACATACTATAAAATGCTAAAGCAACATTTTGAACACGCTATAATTTAATTCAACACTGTTTCATTTAACTGATATGTTTCTGAAAGAAATATTGACATTATACTTCTTCCCACCTAAACCTTATAGGCAAAAATTTCGTTTGGATAATGGAGACGACACTAATACAATGTATTATGTGAAGTGGTTCCGAAATCCATAGCGTGTACACTTAAGGTTTATATGGTTATTCTATGCCTGAACGACCAAAAAAATTAATTTCAACTTTTTAGTGCATTTAAGTACTTGCGCTTTCAAATGGTTACTTGTCTAATCAGTATTAAAGTGGTAACATAAATTATCCCGTTTATCTGCGTAAGAACGTTTTCCCATGCAACAGCGAGTACCAAATGCTAATAAAGATATTAACAGAATTAATGTGTCTATCGAAACGGGGATAACTGGCTCGGTAATTAGCCAAATAATTAGCATACTGCAAAGAGCATTTGCATATGTGCGCATAACCTGCAACTTATCTACACTGCACCAGTTTACGGCTAATTGCTGCTGCGTTATCTTTTGCTTAGCAGGGTGGAAAGATTTTTCCGTTCTAAATTTAACTGAATTAGTTTACTGCTTTGCTTCTTGTAGCAGGCTATTCTTCAGTTTATAATGATTTAAAGGGCTGGCTTTAAGTTTACCCAAAAATATGGTTAAGATTATTAAATAGTCGAGCCAAGCAGGAGGCCGGTCAGGTACCAACAATTTGGAAAACTTATTGGCACTTTATTTGTGCAACAGTCTACTAGTAGACTGAGTCTAAAAACTCAAACTGTTTACAAAGAACTTTCTCAACAGAGGGAAATGTTCCTTGAGATGATTCTTCATTTTTACAATTTTTTATTGCTACTGAATATTTTCGAAGAGTGTAAATGATTTGGTATTCTACTTTCATCATAGAATTATGGAAGATAAATTTTAACAATGACCTGGTTTTTGGTCAGCATAAACCAGAGAGATTATCAGAACTTAAAGGCACCTTATTCATGATTAAATCTGGTAAGATTTGGTACCAGAACCGAATGTTTGTGTTTCTTGGTAATGGATTAAAAATCATTGCGATATATTTTGGGGTGTCAAATTGTGATTTGTGCTTTGGGATAAGTGCTGGAAAAAATACAGTTTGGTTAATTTAGTAGATGATTTGTATGACAATGTTTGTAATATTATAGAAAATTGAAACATACTAGCACTTTGGGTGCTCAAAGCATTCTCGGTCCGAGTTTTGCTGAAATTATGATACATTGATTTTCTTTCAGCAAAAAAGATGCAAAAAACATTTTTCATTAAGTTAAATGTACTTTTTACCTTAGTGATTTAATTAATGTCTCCTCCTATCAAATATGTTATTTTTCGTTTACAAGCGTGGTCATAATTTTTGCTCTAAGATCTCATTGCTCTTATTGTGCTTACTTTGTGTTTGCGATAAGTTATTTATTAACTTAAGCACTAGATGTAGTAGCACATCAGTCATCTATGACTAGGTGTGTTTTGTTTAATCACTTATCAGATGACACACTAAATGTACGAAGGACGTAATTGATTGGTTTATTAGCATGTAATTGCCTGCTCCATGTGTTTACATATTTCAAACATGTGAGCAGCATTTATCTTCTTGAATCGAGTGTGTATCTCTCTGTATACATTGAAAAGCCACATACATTTATTTATCATCACTTCATTACTATTCTTTAATACAAAAAATGAGTAGTTCAGTTGATTTAGTATTTTTAAAACATATACGAATAGTTTATTACTATAAGGTAAATTTTATATTTAGCTGGACTTTTTTTGGCCAAATATTGATAGTTCTTTTGTAGTAAAAACTTCTAGGGTAGATATTTTAAAGTATTTTATCTACAATACGCTATGCTTTGTTAAATTTTGAAGGGAATTTTAGATTCTGCCGAAGCAGTTTATATAAATGTGAAGAAATTTGCTATTTATGAAGGAAATTGAGGATGACATGATAAGATTTATTAGATATCACAAAAATCTTTAATGGCGTAGAAAATGGACAACATTTTTTACATATTTAATATAGGAAGAATAATATTTTGTGTTACGGATCAAAGGTGGTGTCTTTTGGAGGGCTAAAATTTCTATCAAAATTTGGTCTGCACCGATTTAAATTCATTTTTTTATTTTACTTTTATATTTACTCTTTGGTGGCGAAACTCTTTTAATTGGAACGTTTGGAATTAAGAATCTTCGGAGTGTGATGCTTTGAGCTATAAATTGAGGGATTTATAGCACCTGTGAAATCTATGGAATTTTGAACGTAGAACCTAGTTCTTGAGCCATCCATAAGATTGTGAATTGTCAACAAATAGAATGGATTTATCTAATGTCACTAAATGTGTGCATCTAAACTTCGCACCGGAAAGAAAGCCTCAATAAATGCTTTCGAATGTACAAATTACAACTACTAATTTTGCTTCCACTTTGAATGAGTTAGTAAACGGATACAATAACGAGACGACTTTGATATTTAATTATTAATATCGAGTTACTAATATACAATTTGTTAAAACAGAGAGTTTCCGGGTTTAAGCGAATCAGAACCTGAGATGTTTTTCCTTATTGGAATGGTTGGTTTATCCATATGTTTATCATGAAAATGGAACAAATCATCAGAAAGGCTTGATAAATACGTGAACCTCTTAAATTAGACGAGCTTATTGAGTTCCTCAATTACAGAATGTGAATGTTGGAACCCACTTTATAAACTTGGAATAACCGTGAAGTCAACTTTAGAAATCGAAAACACTAGCAGAAAATATACAATATTATAGGACAACAAGTTAATGTGTATTCAAGACCAAAGCTTGCTTTAGATGCCAATGCTTATACTATTTGGCTTACTGTCCATAGTTTCAAAGCAAACATTTTGGCTAAGGAAACAACCAGATTCAAAAACTTACGATGTGGTCTAATTGTTTTCATAAACACGAGTTGTCTTGATGCACAAATTAATATAAATGGTGCCGAACCCCATATAACCTTACTTGAAGGTGCTTGCGAAACTTCTAAAGTAAGTATTAGCAAGCATCTCCAAGCCAGAGATAAATTCGTCAATCAAGATATTCACCACCATTGCTCAAGTGAAACTTAGAACAGCGAAGGGTATTCTTTAATTGCTAAGTTCTTACTGGACCCAGTAGCAAGAGCAAATTTGCATCTCAGAATACGCTGTTTAACAATTAGCGCCATCCGACGACCTGTTGGATTTGAAGTGAATGCCGTTGGTGGACGTCGCTCCTTATAACTGGAGCTACAAGTGGCGAACGGTGAACTCGTTAATATTCATTGAAGCATTAATCTTAGAGAATATGACGTGAATGTAGACCTGCTTCTCCCTTCTGGACTATCTTGTTGAACTCAACTGCTGTACATTCAAACAACATTCCAAAAATGACCGTTTACACGGGGCCATCCGGTATACTTATCTGTTCTGATAAACTTCTCATTGTGTTTTGTATCTATCGTTGACCACCTACGTTAGTTCTTTGGAGCTGGAGGAGGTGAAAGTGAAACTAATGTTGACAGAAGAGAACGTTTCCTTGCTAAGTACCATATAGAAGAAAGATGTGCTTCGTCAGATTACCTTGTCCCTCAGATAGTCCTGCTTGGGAATCACGGAACGGATCTGAATGTTTGATTCTGCAGAATGAACGATGCCTTTTGAGAAACAGAAAACTAAATATATTAACTAAATATGAAAATCTAAATCATTTGGACGTAAAATTTATCTGCTACTGCCAACTACCTTATTGATCATACTGTTTGGAAAACGAATAAAAGTGGAATAATCTTTATCGCCTCTTTTGTATCCTATCAGGATGTAGTCTTAATGATGCTTTGATAACTGGATCATACATGGCATGTGAATCATCCTGTCATTATTTTCGTTTCCGAGATTGTGATGATGTTCCGTTGTATTAATGTTCACGTTTATGGTGAAGACATGTATGGTATTCTATGGCCTAATTTGCTGCATGATGAAGCGGTTGAGTTTCGCTTGTGCGCAATACAATTATATATTTGAACATATCAACAACTTAGATATGATGGATGTCATCGGTACTTAGATAGAACTGACTTTCTGTTTATGAAGTGGACACCAAACACACACAGCACATAGTTGACACGTATGCTTGTGACGGTTAGATTTGTCCAAGAACAATAATAGTTTCTTATTTCAGAATTTCAATTCTACTGTATTATAAATAGGTGCATCAAGAAAGTAGGGAAAAGAGAGTAAAATTCCCTGGACCTGTAGTTCTTGGAGGCTCGGGACGCTCCAATATGTTATACGAATTTAAGGAATTGGTCGGTATCAGTATACAGTTGTATATTCGACGAAGAAAAAGTCTGAAATGACACTCTGAGTGAAAAAAATATGGAGCCATACAATACAAAGAACTAAAATTACAATGAAAAATATAATAAATAAAAATGGTACAAGGAACACTGAATGTAGCCTCAGTGCCCTTTAAAGTATAGTCGAGGCAAATTAGTAAAAAAAGCTCGAAATTTTTAGCGGCTATCGAGACGTTCCAAAGCGCATTCGTAAGAGCCTCAGAAAAAAATGTTACCGCAAATTTTTTGTTATAATGCGAAAGTGCATTTGTTCACGCAAAAAATGCTTTTATTTGATGCACTTTTTGCAGACCCAAAATAATATTTTATATCTCGCTTAGTATTGGCCAAAAATAAGCTCATTCTCGTTAGTTGGGGGTTTTTGGGGTCGCTGATCACGAATATGATGCTTAGAAAGTACTCAGATGCACTTGGAGGGGCATAATCCTGGGCTGGGGGTGATTTTAGGAAATTACCTCAAATTTGTTTGTTTTCCGAGTTTAAACTGTCTGAATAAAGGTTTTTGGGGTCGCTGTTAACGAATATGATGTTTAAAAAATGCCACAATGCACTTGGAGGGGAGCATAATCTTAGGGATGGGGACGATTTCCGGAAATAACCTCAAATTTCTTTGTTTTTCAAGTTTAAACTGTCTATATGAGAGTTTTTGGGGTAACTGATCACGAATATGATGTTATTCAGACAGTTTGAACTCGGAAAACAAACAAATTTGAGGTAATTCTCTGAAATCACCCCCATTCCCAGAATTATTCCCCCCAAGTGCATTAGATCAGCGACCCCAAAAACCTCCAACTAGCGAGAATGAGCCAATATTAAGCGAGAAATAAAATATTCTTTTGGGTCTGCAAAAAGCTCATCAATAAAATGCATTTTTTTGCGTGCACAAATGCATTTTTGCATTATAACAAAAAAATATGTGGTAAGATTTTTTTCTGAGGCTCTTACGCATCGAATGCACCTTGGAACGTCTCGATAAGTGTACCCGCTAAAAATTTCGAGCTTTTAGCGTTTTTCTTACTAATATGACTCGACTAGTAAGCACCTTGGAACCTTGTGTAATTTTCGAATTAATGAATCAGCAGATCGAGCCTTTGTTTTAGGATTGTAAATGAAGACTCGCGTTTCATCTCCGCTTATAACTTTTTGACGAAATCTAGTTCACTGGTAGAAATCTGAACCAAATCATTAGTAACTGCAGCACGACGTACTTTCTGCTCTAGTAATAGTATCTTAGATTTAATTTTATAGTGACGCGTTTTGTTCTAAAACATTCCATAAAAAAATCACACACTACTGTTTTGGAATCTCCAGCTCATCTTCATGTTCTTGGACTGTCAGTCGTCGGTCCACGTTGATTGTAGTTCGTATACACATTCAACATTTTCTAGTGTTCTGTTTGTTATTGATTTTCCGGAACATGGATCACTTTCAACAAATTTCCGGCGGTTTCTGAATTACTGAATGGAGTTCTTTGTTTTCGTTTGTTTGTATGATGGTCCAATACATTCCATTGCGATCCCAGCAGCTCAGCTTGACCGTTGGATAGATTAAGATCTCTAACCACGTTGTTTAACTCCTCTTGTGGGATTATATGGGATTAATTTACGTTACAGTGATTAAAATAATTATCTTCGTCTTTACAATGTATCTCTTCGTCTTCTATCTTCTAAAACATATAGTTTGGCGGGAACAGGAACAGCAAGATCTAGTCCATGTACAACAGGCCGCATACCAGAAGGTAAATTGAGATAAACTATTGATTGAAACCTACTATTTTAGTGACACAGAAATAACAATCCATTAAATGATCCGGCTGTTCCTTCCAAATCTTTTGTATAGCAAAAGGCATAGATGAACGAGAACCTGTTTGCGCGTGAAACACAACAAATGTAAGCTATCCATTTCTTGTTTTGATCACAAACACTGTACAGGTGATAAGATGTTTTTATACGGGAGGTAATCCTTCTTTGATGCTTCGCAGTGAACTCGCCACATATATAGCAGAAATTGTCTGGGGCATTTGTACATTTACGTGATCTGTTTTTAGGTTGTCTGTTCATTCATGCATTTATTTATACATGCACCACAGAGTAGAAATCAGTTTAAACGTACAACTGAACGACAGTCACTGAAAGACGCACAATACGCAATGCACATTACTGCAAGAAAGCCAACAATAAGTCAGGATTGTTACGTAGTTTCTTTCAACTGTTAAAATGTGTTAAATAATACACTGCTGACAACTTTAAGGGGGAAAACTAGACGGGGTGACAACTTATGAACAAACTGAGAAACCTATCCCTACTCAGAAAAATACCTAATATTAAATACCGAATGTTTGAAAATATCTACCGATCTGTACGTGATAGTGAAATACGGACTACATTTCTGAATTCGGCGTAAAAATACTTCTAGGCCAGCTATTTGCTTTTGAGAACCCAAATCATTGTTGGCCATTATTATTATACGCAACTTAAGGAAGCGCGTTTTATTTCAATTTTGTGATTTGAAGCAACCTGTACATTACTTGGGTTCTCCAATAGCTCAAAATATAGCTGTGTCGTGTTCTTAATAATGTCGGAGAAGTCTGAATTTCATTAATTGCTCCAAAGATAGCAGTTAGATCCTTTGGAGCTGACCAAATTAATGAAAAAAGCGACGACTTCACTGAACTTACAGCCCACGTTATGGAGATTTATATTTGAAGTAATTCAACCATCGTTCTTGCTCAGTTGGAGATGTTGTTGTGTAGCCAATCGAGTTTTTAAGTTCATGTAAGGTTACCCGCATTTTCGATCAGAAGGCAGATCTGTTGAGCAATTTTACAGATAATCAGCTGCAAAACAGCGGTTTGAACCTTCACACAGTGGGACAGATAAAGTATTGTTGCTTCAACTGAAGTTGTGTATATACTTCAATGCAGTATGGATCGTAGAATCTTGGGTAAGTGATAACTTTTCTATGCATCTATTTGTTTAAACGTACCATTCAAATAAACTTTGCCCTTTAAAAAGTATATTTTTTGTAGGCATACATAATTAGTCGCGCTCAGTCACGTTGTAATTTTTCTACAGAATGAAAGTATATGGTTATAGAAATGTGCCAAGAAAAATCAGCTGCCTAAATCTGCCATTTTAGGAAATATTCGCAAATTCGTGTTGCAATCTATAATGCGTCATGTTCATATTACAGCACCTACTACGAAACGGAAGGATTTGTTTGAAATTTGGCAAAGTGAAACAGGCAAGGATGCAAGAGATAAATGCCAGCATCTTTAAAATTTTATAAAAAATCGTTTATTGTCTGAAGGGCATTCAGAAAAAGTTTAAAAAAAGATGGAATATCGAATTTGCCAAATGTACTTCGTCCACTAAAAGCAAGCAAGCTGCTAGAAGGACTAAAAAAATCTTTGTTCAAAAGACAGCTGGTTAAATGAGGAGTTTTTATTGCCTTTTGTACCCGTCAAGACTTCTGGAGATGAAGCTAGCTCGTCAACGTATCATGCGGGTCGACCTGAAGCAGCTTTTGAACAATGTTCTGATCGGACAAAAAGAAGAAAAACCAAATCTCTACGGAAAGCATTTGCTCCACAAGAATTGGCATATGCAGCGCAAATGGGCTTTCAAACATCCGGTGAAGGTGATACTGCACAACTGATTAGTGAAGTTATAATTATGACACCTACAAGAGCATCACGTATAAGGGAGGCTTGGAAATATCGGGAGAAACATATACCAATGGTGTACACTAGATGATGAAGTTTTGGGGGTGTTTATCGATACTAAACTTAGAAAAAGTCAATATCAAAAAATAAGAATTGAATTAAAATTAAAAAACGCGAACATATTTCCAAGCTTACCACTGCCCCAGGCGTGCGAAAAAAAATGCTATCATAATAAAGAACTTCTTGTTTCGGAATGTGTGACTGAAATAGACTTACAAGCACTTCTAGACCATACTGCACAGAGAATAATTGAATCCCAAAATGAGATTTTGATATTGTACCTATTGATATGTCCAGTTCACTTGTTTTATTTTCAAAATGGGGTTGCGACAGATGAGTATAAACAAAAATTTGTAAGTGACACAAGTGACTCGATATGTTTATAACGTCACTCGTGCCTATTCAACTGTTTGGCAGAACAGGAGTTGGACACAAAATTGTAGTACGGCAAAATCCACGTTCCTCATCTGTACAATACTGCAGATCGATAAGGATACAGTTCAAAAAAGAAACTGCCAGGGAAGAAGTGGAATATATTCAAAACCAACTAACAAATCTACAAGTAACACAGGTAAAACAAAATAATTTACTAAAGAACAGCATTGTAATAGTCACCATTTTTCTCAGAGTAATGCTGGAAACAGAAACCTCTCAATTACACATGAAGATGTATTAACAATGATAGACGGGAAAGTGTGCAATGCGGTTACTTCAACTTCTTCGGCGCAAAAATGTTATGTGTGTGGGGCGACACCAACTCAGATGAATAAATTGGAGTCTATAGTTCAAAGGGATGAAGATGAAGGCACATTCAGATTTGGATTGTGAACGCTTCATGCGTTGATAAAATTCTTTGAGTGTTTTCTGCACATCTTACATAGACTCAATTTAAAAAAATGGCAAGTCAGAAGCAAGGAAGAATTAGAGACTTTCATAGCCCGTAAAAAGGAAATTCAAACGATGTTCAAAGATGAATTAGGGTTAATTGTGGATAAAATTAGGCTAGGGGGAAGTGGAACATCTAACGATGGAAACACGGCAAGATGGTTTTTTAAGAATTATAAAGTTTCTGCAAGAATTACTGGGATCGATTAAACCCTAATTCGACGATACGGGATTCTTTTAGAGGCTTTAGCTTCTGGTATTAAAATTAATGTCAAAGCATTTGGCACGTTCGCCTATAACATCGCAAAACGTTACGTCAAAAAATATCCTTGGTATTACATGCCTACTTCGGTCCATAAAATATTAATTCATAGCCGCCATATAATTGAATCGACTTTTTTTGCCTATGGGTCAGCTTTCCGAGGAGGCTTAAGAATCCAGAAACAAGGACCTTAAAGCATATCGCCTAGGACACACGGGAAAATTTTCCAGACAATTTACGAATGTTGATCTTTTCACCATGTTGCTCGTTTTATCGGATCCATTAATAACCGCAATGAGAAGAAACAGAAGAGTAATATATACAGATGTGGTAGTCTTATTAGAACCTCCAGATAAAGTGGAAATCATCTCCGAGTCAATGTTAATCACTTCGGAAGAAGAAATCGTTAGTGAAACTACTAGCGACAGTGATGATAGTGTCTAAGTTAATGTTAAGGCAATATTTATAACAATTATTCCGTTTTTTATTAAATAAATAAATAAATGATCAAATACAGTACTAGACGTTCATATCGAAGAAGAATTAAAACTTGCTAATATTGCGGTTGTTAGCAAAGTTAAACTGTGGGAAATACATTTCTCTTCAACGATCACCAAACTTAAATAAAAGGAATTAGTTTATATCGAAATTTAAAAAGTGCGAAATTACATAAACGATACGCTCTCTTTCTTTTGAGTAATTAACTTTGGGGATTTTTCCTGGCAAATTACATGCTTCCTGATTAGTCAAGTGCGTGTCAGAATCTACATAGATGTACTTAACTTTAAATCTTGTTTCGCGATGGAAACTTGTTTGTTATAAGAATGAAAATTTTGCATAATCAAGCAGAAAATATTAAGCTAAATGGCGTGGTTCCAATTCTGGAAGACAAATTGCTTCTGACGAAATGGACGCTTGCTTGAACATGTTGGAGCGATCCATCCAGCACGTGATGGTTGTACCAAAATCTAACAAAGCTGGCGCATCTAAGGGAATGTTGCGAAGTTTCAGACTCAAGCTTCTACAGTGTGTATTATACATTATTACAATTATTAGGGTCAAGCTATAATACCTTTAGTTGTGGTTTGTAAAGAATCGATGTAATTAAGCTACTGAATCCAGAACGCGGTTTTTCGACCAATAGAGCAAATATTTAAAGCTGTTTTAAATTGCGTTAAGTTTAATTGTAATTAAAGGTGCCAAATGGATGAAATATTTTTCAAATGGTATCGAACAACGTATTAAGCTCCTCTATTTTTTTTCTCCAGAAATAAATAAGGAATTGAATGTAAATAAAGAGTAACAGCAGATTTGTTATAGGGGAGTCAAAATGACGCCGATAAACTTTTGGGGAGATGAAAATGAGGATACACGGAATGTCTTAATACGTATAAGGAGAATAAAATTAATATTACAAGTACAAGCAATTTTGATGAACTACAATAAGCTTTAAAAATTTTCATGACAACTTCGAAGACAAATAGATGTTTGTAATAATCCTTTGTAAGAGATATTATATCAGTAAAAAGAAGGTATCGTTCAATGAATATTAATTGTAATTCTGAAACTGAAAATAATCTACTTTAGTGGCATAGAAATATCCTTATGGCATTTCTTTAAATTACAGTCAGAAATTTTATCCAAATTTAATTATTTTATTGTGCTTTTTTATAAGCAGTGAAGGCTACTCAAAGAATTTGGTCTTCTTGAGTTTTCTGATCAATATCGTTTTGTCAAGAAGCTGGATGGCTTCAACTTTGAGGTGATGAAGAAGTAGGTGCTCATGACTTTTGGGAATTTTTGTTTTGACTAACGGTTTCCACGTCTAAGGATTTATAAAGGTTACTTTTTCTGAAGTACTAGGAGCCTTAACATTGTTCCTTAGCCAAGTTTTTGCGTTTTTCTTTTGATACGGGTCTTCCAGCACAGAGTAACGCCATTCGTAATATTAAAATGTTATTTTTATATTCCTCCTTCTCCTATGTCGCTACAGCCCAAATCGGGCCATGGCCTCCTTCAGTTTTTCCCCCCATCTTCTTCTGTCTGCTGCATAGGCTTTCCAATTCCGTATTTTTAGGAGGTTTGCAGCATCTTCCGCAACGTTGTCTTCCCATCTTTTCTTGGGTCTTCCTACAGGTCTTCTCCCTTCCATTTTCCCCACAAGGGCTCTCTTGGGTATTCTTGCTTCTTCCATCCTGATGACGTGTCCAGCCCATCGTAATCTGTTTATTCGTATGTATGTCTCAATTGCTGGTTCTTTAAGATGTTTGGTATAGCTCATGGTTATAGCGTATTCTCCAAATGCCATCCTCACATACTGGTCCAAGTATTCGTCGTAGTATTTTCCTCTCAAACCTGTTCACCGTTTCTACTGCTTTCTGATTGAGAGTCCATGTTTCGCTGCCATAACATAGCACGGGTTTTATTATTGTTTTGTAAATTCTGATCTTTGTGTGTCTGTGTAAGTCTCTGGATTTAAAATTGGCAACAGGGCGAAATATGTTTTGTTTGCTAGAGTTATCCTTCTGCAATTTCTGCATCTTCATTTCCGTCACTTGTGATTGTAGCACCTAGATATGTGAAATGTTGCACTACTTCTATGTTGTCGTCCCTATTGTTATATTTTGTCGAATTCTATTTGACCTTGTCTGCTTCAGCATCTTTGTTTTTCCACGTTTATGGACAATCCAACCTCCTTTGCTCCATTTTCTAATTCTATGTATGCTTCTTTTGCTCCAGCAATTGATCTTCCCATTATGTTAATGTCATCCGCATATGCTGCCAATTGAGTGGACTTATTGAATAGTAGATTGTTTCTGTTAACTGACATCTTTCTTACTGCATACTCTAAGGCTATGTTAAATAGCATCGGCGCTAGGCCGTCCCCCTGCTTTAATCCTTGCGTTATTGTTATTGGGTCTGTCAATTGGTTTTGTATTCTTATATGTGCTTCGGTATTTGTCATTGTCATTCTGACAAGTCTGATTAGTTTTACAGGTATGTTAAAATCCAACATGATCTGATATAGTTTGTCTCTGTTGATATTATCGTATGCTTGGCGGAAGTCTACGAATATTTGATATATGTCGATGTCATATTCCCAACTTTTGCTTAGAATTTGTTTGACGGTGAACAGTTGATCAGTGGTCGATCTTCCAGATCTGAATCCAGATTGGTATTCTCCTATGATATTCTCAGTGATCGGTTGCAGCTTTTTACTTAGTATGTACGTGAATGCTTTATATGTTGTGCATAATAGTGAAATACCTCTGTAGTTCTTGCATTGTAATTTGTCGCCTTTTTTATATATTGGGCAAATTATGCTTTTACTCCATTCGGCTGGCATTCTTTCTTCTTTCCATATGTCTGCCATAAGCAAGTATATTGATTGCATCATTGTATTGCCCCCCTGTTTCAGCAGCTCCGCTGAGAGCTTGTCTATGCCCGGAGTCTTATTATTCTTTTGCGCTTGTATAGCTCGCTGCACTTCTTCTCTGGATGGTGGTTCTGAGAAATCATCGTTCTCTGTTGGCTCAGGTATGTCAGTTTCTAGTTGAATATCGTTTGATCCTGTGCTTAATAGTTCTTGAAAATACCCTTTCCAGGTTTCCTTTATGTTTTCTGTGTCGCTTATTATTTTACCGGACTTATCTCTACACAAGTTTGTTCGGGATTTGAAGCCTTCTTTCATTTGTTTTAGATATCTATATGCGTTCCTCGTTTCGTTTTCTCTGAAGTCTTCCTCCATCTTTTGTATCCGATTGTTTTCATACTTCCTCTTTTTTCTTCTGCATATTTTATCCGCCGCTCGTCTTTTGTCATCAAATAGTTCTTTTTTTCTCGTGTTCGCCTGTGTATATATTTCTTGTATGCTTCGTTTCTTTCCTCGATTGCCTGTTCACATTCCCCATCAAACCATTCCTTTTTATTTGTTCCTCTTCGAGTTCCTAGTATCTCTTTGGCTGTTTCCATAGTTATAGTTTTAATTCGGCACCAGTTCTCTTCTAAATTTAATTGTTGTTCCAAATTTGGTTCAAGCTTTTGTTTAAGTTCTTCTTTGTATCTTTGTAGCGTGTCTGTATCTTTTAGCTTCTCTACGTTAAGCTTTTCTTGGTGATGCTGTTCCTCGCGTTTGCATCTGTTGACTTTGCATCTGAATTTAATTTTCACTAGGAAGCGATCTGATCCACAGGAAGCACCACGTCTGGTTTTCACATCCGTTATGCTGGTTGCGGCTCTTTTGTCGATCAGCAGATGGTCAATTTGGTTGACTGTATTTCCGTCCGGTGAGATCCACGTGCCCTTGTGTATGTCTTTATGTGGGAAATATGTTGAGCTGACGATCATATTTCTGCTGGTTGCAAAGTTTATTATCCTTTCTCCGTTTTGATTTGACTCTTGATGCAGGCTGTCTTCCAATTGTGCCTTGATACTCCTCCTCTCGCCCTATCTTAGCGTTTAGGTCTCCTATTATGATTTTTATGTCGTTATTTGGTGCTGCATCGTATGTAGCATCGTTGGTAGAATTTGTCTTTTACTTCATCATCTGCATTCTCTATGGGTGCATACACGTTTATTATTGACACATTGAAAAATTTGGTTGCTATTCGAAGCCGGCATATCCTCTCATTAGTTGGTTGGAAGTCTATTATGGTTGATTTTAGCCTATTGTCAACTATGAAAGCCGTTCCTCTTTCCCTTATCCCTTTTTCTTTACCGCTATGTAATATTGTGTGAGTTTTAGTATCTCTTATGGCGTTCCCCATCCATCGTGTCTCTTGTATGGCTGCTATACCAATTTTGTATTTCTCGATTTCTTTGAGTAGATTTCTTTGGGCTCCCGGCTTGAGCATTGTTAGTACATTCCAAGTTCCTAAGTCATATTCCATGTTTCGTTGCGCTAGTCGTCGTCGGTAATTCCGTCCTTTCCGAGGCTTATCTGAAGGTTTCGTAACTGTAGATTTTTTCCGGGGAGAGGGATTGCTAGTCCCTGGGGTAGTTAGCCCCACGCCCAACCCCCTTTTCGGAGGGCCATTTCTCCCGCTCTCGTTTGATCCCGACCCTATCATCCACCCGGGTTGGTTACCGGATCTCTGGTAGGGTTGCTCGGGTTGGCAGGGTTCACCACGTGGAGGTGAGAACTCGGGATTGGGTATGAGAGGCTGTGCGGCATAATCGGGATCTGATGCCGTGTATTGCGCTTCAATACCCCATTTTGAACCCCTATTTTTATATTATTTACTAGTAAAAAGGGCCGTCCTAAGGACGGGCAATCCAAGCTGAATATTAGGTTGTATGAGCTAATAATCGTTTTATCAGCATATCTAAGCATGATGACGTTCGTTCGGCTATATTCGGTTTCACATAAGTAGAAGTTGTACCACACGTTCCTACTAACAGCAAGAATTGGCCACGTAGTGCATAAACATCGATAACTGTCAAATTACTTCAATGAAATTTGTATTTCGACCTGGCAACAAACCGGGTCGAATGAGTTATTTATCTTTGAAATAGGTTTATAACTCTAAAAGGAGTTGCAATGTTAGTTACAAACGTAGTTACATGTTTGTAGTTTTATTATAGAGTAGATGCTAATAAGGCTAATCGTGTTTTTTTTTGTGAAATTGACATGAATGGACATAGTAGCTTCGTTCAATTTAAATTGCTAGTGGTTAGCCCAATCGTTAATTCAGTTTAGCAGAGGTTTGCGGATTTCTTGCTGCTTCTTCGTGATTTTTACCTACAGCCAAAATGGCCTTGTTGTATGCAAAAGTAGTTGTTGTGTCATGCATTAAACCAATAATGTCGCTGGTAGGTAAAGGACAAGTCCCACTACACTGCTCTTTGGCTTATCTTTTGGTATGTCCTATCTTCTTGTTTAACTTTAAAGACTATGCGAAACGTATGATTCCAATGATTGTGAATTAGTCTAGGCAAAAGCTTTTGTAATTTATATTGAAGTACATCTTGCCACACTCTGTCCAAAGCTTATGGTAGATCAAGATAGATAGAAAACAAAATTTTCTTTCTTCTAATGATCTTTTAATTACGTGTTATCTCCGTGGTCTATTGTTGAGTGACGTTCTCTAAAGCCAAATTGGCGTGATGGAACTAGATTCTTCTCTTTTTAACAGTTTTGAAATGAAGTAAAAAGATTGCTTTATAGGGTGAAACTTGATTGGATGCTTTTCCGGGTTTAGAGGTAATCATGCTCCCATCCATTTGTCTGAATGAGGCATTGATAAGATATGTTGTCTTAGAACTTTCTAGTAATTGATGGTGAATCTTATTACACCTTTTCCGAATCTTATATGCCTTCATCTTCATGTCCTTTGTGTTCAGCAAATCTGTTTGCTTTTTTGTCTAACTTCCATCTGAATTTCTTATTAGCGGATTTTGCAGGATCGGTCTTTTTAGTCTTTACTGGCTCTCTAGGGTGCTTTTCTCGCATTTGACAACTCGCTTCGATTCATTTTTAAATCTCTTGTTGGGTAGTGTTGTTCAGTCTATTTTTGTCTGTTAGAGATTGAAACTGACGTCACGTTCCTCTAAGGTTTCTTTTTCAAAGATGAGCTATCTTATTTCTTTACGGTAGTTAATATCCTTAATCCTTGATAATAGTAATGAAATTATCTCACCAACCTTAACAAAAATTTTCGTCTCATTGTCTAACCGTTCCCCATTTCTTAGAATAACTAACGAATTCATATTTTCTTCAGTTTGTAATTTGAAGATGCACCAGTCGATCACTTTATTAACTAATTTAGAAGTTCATTCATTTTGTCTAAAACTGTCGCTGAGTTAGGAAAAATAGAGAAGTGATTGCAGTTCACGTCCTGTTTTTTTCGACACTGAAACATTTTCAGTTCTGAAAAAATCTATTAGGTCTGGGATTTTTTCTAAATCCGTAGGACGAATATGTCGGTTTGTCAAATTTTCATATTTCAACTTTTTGACTGTTTCCAATAGTTATTTCTCCTTGGTGATTGTTAACCTGAATCTCCAGGAGATATATTTAATATTGTAATCACCCCTATTAATGAATCTTATTGATGACTGCACATAGATCTCAAATATTGATCTTTTTTGTCAACACTGCTACAACTCTGCTCTCATATGTTCTAGTTTTAACATTAACAGCGGTAGCTTGAAATTTGTTCCGTTCTTTTGGATGCGTTTTGAGGTGCAACGGATTTCCGAAGATCACCTTGCAACGTTTGCGGCTAATATCGGGGTCGCTACCGAGCTGTCACGGTAGAACGGCGAACATAATGCCTTCAATGCAATGGTCATTGAGATCCGCGTTACTTGTATCCTTGCGGGGACTAGAACAATGCGGAAAATTTTCAGTTCATACCAGATGGTTCCTGTAGTACTAGAAGGCGTCAGAACATGTACTGGTTGTATAAATAGCACACCGTGGTCCAGGAAAGGGAAATCAAGTTGCCGGAAGCGAAGTGAACTGTGTTAGTGCGACATAAATTGTGTTATAGATAAATAGCTTTATAGAGTATGGTTTTTGTATTAGTAGTTCTTTGTGTTGGTGTCGAACATAATCGTAATGCTTATAATTCTTAATAATTTTGCAAGAGTTCGTTGGTATTCCATTCCATGATCCTTAAACAATTTAACACTACAATTCTAAAGAATAGCTACTTTTACGCTACATTCTAATCTTATTATGCGCTGTTTTAGTTAGTCTTTCTAGAATTTGTTTGTCTTATGAATGTGCTCCATTCTTTGTTGCTACTAGTTGTAGTTTCATTCTTACAAGAAATAATTTTACTATAGATCTTTCTACTTTCTTCGCTTTGGATATTGTTTCTTGTTAATTTGTTCTTTGTAGCTGTTTGGGCCAGACGGGATCCTAGTGCACTTGTCTTTCAGCTTTTGTATTTCTTTTGCTGTAATGTAGTCTTTGATTTCTCACAAGTTGCTGTTAGATGTTTACCTTTACATCTACTCCAGTGTAATCCTTTGCAACAAACTTTCTGCGTATGGCCACATGCTTGGCGCTTTGTACATTATGATTTTCCTAATGGTGGAATTTTTAGTCTGACAGCTAATATATTCGGTGAATGGAAGTATGAACATATTTAACGATTTTTTGGTCTTATATGTTAGTTTAGAAGTAGCTTCAATGAGTTTTCAGTCAAGTTTTCTCGTTTCCTGGACAACATGTAATAAATTACTTTAATTGGGCCATAAAAATGCCAGGACTTGGAGGATTTATTCGTTAAAATTCTTAATGTTGTCCACTGTGATTAGTTTTTAAGTTTTGCTATATTCATCCTAAGTAGTAATATGTTGTCGTGGTAGTGAGGTAAGCAAAGTATTCATTTTTCCTTTCTTCCTATTTTTTTTTCCACTCCGTCTCACGGGCCAATTCCTCTTTATTAGTGTGATATTTAATTGCCTCTTTTCTTCAATGTTGTTAGGCAGATTATCTGTTTTTATTTAGTTGGATCTGGATTTGGTCGGCCTATTGTTATAAGTTGCTGTTTATTTTGCGAACATTGATAATTTTCTTGGAATAGGGAATTGTTTTGATGCATTCATGTCACTTCATTTTGTGATTGAGGTACGGTTTCTTGCGAAAAAATTTTTATCACGATAGTTTTACGTTATAACCATATGAAGGTCAGCAAATATCGCTCGCGTACAACGATGCCTTTTATCAATTTTCTTCTCGCCAAGGTAGCTCTTGGCACTTTTTAACGTTCAGAAGTCAATAGAAAAGATATATACTTCAAAGATCGGGAAGAATACTCGTTAGGAGTTTAAATAATTTTATTTTTGTTAAAATATGTGTATATTGTAAAATATTTTGTTACTTTTAAATAAAAAGCAAACGTCTTTTTCTATTTTCTATATTTTTTTCAAGTATACTTCAATCTCTACACGTTTTTTATTTTTAAGTTAATATCAATGTACTTCTACACTTTACTACTTCAGTAATTATGCTCTCTTATTATTATATTTTTCTAATTTTCTGAGCGTTTTTGATCTTCTCTGGGATATTATTTAAAAAGTGTGAATCATTTGATTTCAAAGGCAATTTTTTTGACGACTCCCGAGATTTACACTCATTATTGCGTAAGAAATTGACCATTATTTCATTATTCGGATTTTTTTACTGTCTTTTTTAATTTTCTTGCAATAGTTGCATTTTTTTTGCAAGCCAGCGTGGTCCAAGTGGTTGAGGGACGGACTGCGATGCAGATGGAGCTGTGTTCCATTCCCGGAGCTCTCTGATGCCTGGCGGATGGTCTAATCAGTTAATAAAAATAATTACGTACCTTTCGAATAAGGGGTAATGATGGCGGTCGTCTAAGGCGCCCCCCATCAGAGATTGTGCGCGACGACTGGCCAGAGAGAGCGAACATACGAGAGCCTTAACTTCCTAGTTCGCAGGCCGTACGTACCATTACCATATTTGCATTTTTTTTATTTCTTTGCCTTCACATTAATAATTTCGTTTTTCATAACTTCTACAATTTCCATTAACTAAAAATTTAAGGTAGTTGATAAACTCCGCGTGTGTTTCTTAGCTTAGTTAGGGGTATTTTTAGTAATGTGATTGATACTTTTATAAATAAACTTTTAGAGCAGTAAGATAATTTGGCTGACACGAACACATTGTGAGTTATCAAGTTAAAGATTCAAGACTATTCGAAGTATGTACCTATATAATTTGCAGAGGCAGAATATGAGGAAGATTTGGAAAACTTAATTTATCTATTTTTTAATTATATTCCGACTTCATTTAAACCTCAAGTATGAATGGTGATGTTAATTATGTTTTTATCCATGTACAATGTAAGTATGTATGGGCTTTATAATTTCACATTTGAATAACCCAGTTACGTAAAGAGAAATCTTATTTGAATTTGATTTTACATTATACAAAAAAAATAATTATTTAGTGTTTCAAATTTAATGTGTCAAAATCGTTCCAATTTAACATTATTATTTTGTTAGTGAATTTGGTCTTGTAGCAATTCCTTTTAGTTCTACTTCTAAATCTAAGAGTTTTCATCTTTTCTTTGTATTATTAGGAAAATGAAAGAAAAATTAAATTTTTATTATTCTTTACGAAATCTTTAAATCTTTGTCTTTTTGGGATGAAATCAGAATAACTTGGTTTATCCTCTTTAAAAGACCATGCACATGGTGTCTTATGCTTTTACATTTATGTAATGGATGTTATTTAAGTGCAGCTATTTGTTTATAAAATTTAACATTATAAAGAAGGTAGAGCCATAGCCAAAATGCTGATTTTATAACGCATATATGAAATTGCTGTCTGAAACTATAGTAAATGGTAGAGGCTCGCGGTTTGTTAGAAAAAATTCAGTAGTGCAATATAGCTAATACAGTAGATTACATTAAGGAGTTTTTTTCTAATTAAAAGTATCAGAACCTCAAAGAACAAGGGAGTTCCGTACATATAATGCGGCAAGAAATTTTGCAAAAATATATACGAGGTTGAGGGAAGAATGTTGCAAAAGTAGAATAATTACTAGGAAGTGCGACAAGGAGTCCTGCTGAACAGTCCTAACAGTCAATTTTAAATTGTTACATGGTGTACTTCTGATACTTCCAACCTTTCAGATTACAAATTATTTTTATTAACTAAGTGCCAGAATTATTTTCTGCTAGCAAATACAACAGTTTTAATCTTTCATTATATAAAGCTCACTACTGCTTCGCTGCGTGCTATTTATACATCCGGCGTCTGATCTGGAGCTTTCTCGTAGCCTTGAGACATTTGAGTTCTCTTCTGGAGTATTCTGCGTTGTTTTACTTCTGCACCTATACGCGCACTGCGGGGGTCTCAACGGCAGCGGTTCGCACATTGTAGGCCACACATTATATTCGCCGCGAACTTGGTAAGGTGTCAGTGGCTTTACGGTAGCGTTCGGAAGTTCGTTACAATATTTCTAGTCGCTTGGTGTGACGAAAATCGATTTATAAATTACGGCATCTTTAAATGGTCATTCCACTTCCCGTTTCTCCTTCTTGGTCTTTTGAGGATGACTTAGCACCGTGAAGAACAAATTCGAAACCTATTGTTGTAGGTAAATCTTAACGTAACTTTCGTTTTAGATTTTATAATGTTACTTCTAACAAACTGCATTGATTTCCCCAAGGGGGTGACCTAATATACTGATGTTTTTTAATAATAATAGAATCAAACGAGTGCTTCATTTGTCGATTGCATCGGGATTGCCGTGCTTGAAAAGACAAAGGCCCTTGTACGGCTGCTTTGTAATTGAATTTTAATTAAACGAAAATAGAGCCCCCGACCAGTCGATGCGGCGTTGTTCCGGGGCCTTTAATTTTAATTATCTCTTACCCTCCGCGCGGAGCTAGAGCGCTTCATGCAAATCGGTGGTGGCACCGTGCGAGGGCATGTTCCTGAAATCGCCACATCGTGCCACTCCACAGTCATGCCTCGGCTGTCGATGCAGTTCCCAATAAGCTGCGCGATCGAACAAAGACCGCCGTTTTGCCCCGCGGAGCAGGCCGTTTGATGTAGCCGCTTCGCATTCTTTCGGCGCGCAGCCGGGACAGGACGCGCAGCATTAGAAACTTCATTAATGATTTATCCCATATTGTTTCCCATCCATCGATAATGTAGTGCCGCATCGATACGTGGCGATTAGCATTTTCTCCGCGGCGAATTGCGCGGCGGCTCCCGCTTTTTGCTACTGTCGGCACTCCTAACTCACATTTTCCTAAACCACGAAGCTTAATTCCAACTTAAATTTATAACGCCCTAGACTCGCGGGACTCGAACCCGCTCGGTTTCAGGGCGCGGTCGAGGATCGAGCCCTTAAATCGCTCGCCTACGGCCGGCTCCGGAATGATCGCTGAAGAACCGAAACGCACGGCAATTCGCTTTTTGCCGCCGAATTGAATAAGCGATCAAGCCTTGTCCGCGGACTGCGCCTCCGCAGCTTTGTGCTCGGCCCAAGGTAAGAGCGTGTTTAAGTATGTACTACACATTTTATGTTGTCGTTATTTGCATGGCTTCTAAACAAAATATACGGCCGTCTCGCGGCAGTAAAACAGCGCTTTTTTATTTGGCAGGAATCAATCGTGAGCTGCACGTAGGCTTTTATTGTAATTTTAAATGCGGCTGCAGACGTACTCGCGGCGCACACCGTGCGCTGTTTCAACGATGCTGAATACATTTGTTCTGGCTGAAATGTGCTGCGACGGGGCTGCGCTCGATCAGGCTGAATAAGAAATGGTGTGATGCCTCTTAAGATTGTCCAATTTGGACGGCTTCATTGCGACTATCTCGGTCTCGTAAAACCTTTTTGAGCAAAAGCGTTTACATTTGTTCTATCGTTGTAAAAACCATCGAGGTTTTTCTCAGAAGTCGCTGTTGTTTAAACAAGAAATGTAAATTGGACTGCTCTACTTCCTTATTTAAACCTTACTGAACAGTAATTCTAGCTAGTCGGTGAACTCTAATCAGCAAATCACACACACGTTTACTAAATGTGAATGAACTATTACAACAACAGCTGGACTTACAGACGTAGTCATCGAAGTTGACAGATGCTTTAATGTCGCAATTTACCGTTTCTTATTAACACCGTCACAAGGGAACTGAGTGTTTTTTTGCAGGCTCTGTACTGAATTACAATCTACAAGAGTTCAAGTCGAGACGACTGCGTAGCTATTTATTAGAAAGAAGAAATGAAGTTCAACTCTCTCAATTAGTTACAAATATTGCTGAAACGGTAGATCTTAAGAGATGCCCAGTTGATTAATGACTGTCTTCAAAATTGTGTTTTATCATATTCAGGTTATAGCGACTGCGCATTGTCAGGTCGCAGTTCCAAGCATCCCAAGTTTAGTCACCAACTCCTCATATAAAGTCCTTGGTGATCTGGAATTATACATTACACGTGGTTTTGAATCATCTGAAGCTTTTCTATGTGGCTCATTGCAATCTACTCCCAGACTGGTGCTGCATATGTCATCATGTACCAGATGATTGTTTCGTTCTTATCATATTCTGGAGATAGTTTGGTACCTGGGCAAAATAACAAGCCAAAGGATGCTCTCGCTCCTTTTTCCTTCTAGGTAACCTTCTCGATGCGGGCGTTCCAGGAAATATTTGCCCTCTCTTATCTACAGAAAGGCCCAGGTTCTCTCTCAGCACTGCTGAGCTCTTCTCGGGATTGATTAGGATCTTTCAGCGATCAAAACGATCTTGGAGACTCTAGTCCGTCTTGTAATAGTTTCGGGACTTGAATAAGCTGGATATCAACGCCATGTCACTTGCGTGTTGGGCTAACGACTTGCAGGGTATGGTTGGTATGTTCGTAACGTACATGTTCAATAGGGTTATATAAAGGAGACATCTTTTCGATGACCTCACGCAGTTAATCTTGATCTGGAACAAAATCACTTAGACCATCGATAGCAAGATGGATGGTGGGCCATCTTGAACACTAAGCCGGTATGCCAGATCTTGTCGAGGTCTCGACCACGTTGAAGAAGACAATGCTAGTTATTTCTTTCTTGTTACACCTTTTGGCAATGCATTGCATCATCTGTAGAAGCTGAAGCTTGGTATAGTGGCTTTGCGAGCCTTTAGGATTAGTTCGAGGTTTTTAACCAATGCTGTGGTGGGTAGTTCTCTTTACTATCTTTTCCAGGGTTGGCAGCTTTATGGGTTATAGTCCTCGGTGAGGACTTTCTTAAATAGGGAAAAGTTATGATAGCCACGTAAAGAATCAATTTTGTTGAGAGAACTTTGATGACGAGATTTGGAACGCCATCTGACCCGAGTGCATTTCGAGGTTTTAACGGCTGTATTATTTAAAGTATTTCTTTCGCGGTCGTCAGCTCGATGTGCTCCTGGAGCTCCTGGTTGTTCCGTTTGAGTTGAATAACATGGTATATTAGGTTAAAGTGGTCCAAATCGGCAATCTGCTAGTGAAAGTCACATTGGCTCTCAAAATTCTGAACAAACTCTTGCACTTTTATAGTCATCTCTCAGATGTGCCTCGTATAAGGATGTAGTCGTTCTAAACACATTCTAAAATTCTTAGCCTCATGTGCACCGCGCCTGCCGCAGGTCAGCATGTTGAATTATCACGAACCTTTTTTACAGCTGTTATTCTTTATATCCCAATCGTTTATCGCTCTCGCATGTTATTGGTAGATTTGCTTCTAGGGCAGGTCATCATGATACGTTAATTTGCTTTTAGTCTATTATTGAGGCGCATCATCTGTAGTTCTTTCTTTTTTGCTTACTGCTTTATTTTTAAAAGTTTTCTACTTTCTGTATATTATCAACTTGTAGCTCTAAAATAAAGACTATATAGATTTATTAACTTTTGATTATTGCATAGTTAATGGAAAATGTTCAAGTGAAACTTAAATGTTGAACCGGTTTGACGTTATAGTAGATTGATTTTGGCACGTTATAGTCTTATATGAGGCAATATCGTGTTTTAATAAAAACAATTCACTGCTTATATTGTTTGTATTTCTAGTTTTTGTAACAACTGAAGATTGATTCCATTTGATAAACAATGATTCTACAATTGTAGTATCTTGAGTACTAGGAGTGGAGTGTATCTGTGGAAACAAGATAAATATTTTTATTTACTTAAAGTATAATTCATGTGTAATGCAACTCAGTTTACAGAATCATTTATTTTAATAACAAATATAAAATATGCTATACAGGGTTGTATCCAAAAGTAGTAGGACTGTTTTTTTTCCGCGCGCCTGCGTGGTTAGTTGAGTGTGGACCACTATTTTAGTAACCTCCTGTTGTGACGTCTCGTCGTCAGCTGCGATGGAGCAAAATTTGGAGCAGCGGTACGCCATCAAGTTTTGCTACAAATACGACACGGAAACAAAACGTCAGAGCGAAGAGTGGCACACCGCACAATCGCCCCGTAAAAAGAAGCCCAGAATGTCGAAATCGATGTTGGTTGCATTTTTTGACCGTCGTGGCATTGTCCATAAGAAGTTTGTACCTCCTGGACAGACTGTAAATGCAAGATTTTATGTGGAAGTGTTCACACGGCTGCGAAATCGGATCACACGCGTGCGACCAGACCTGGTGGGGAAGTGAAAGCCTAACCATGACAACGCGCCGTGCTACGGCGCGTGGATTGTGAGGAATCTCCTGGCCAAATTCGGCGTTTCCACGTTGCCTTACCCCCCCTCCCCCTACAGCCCTGATGTGCCACCGCTGGACTTCTTCCTGTTTCCCCTGATCAAGAGGCAATTCAAGGGGCATCGTTTCGACTCGGTGGAAGCAGTCCAAGCGGCAACGACGAGGGCGCTGAACAGCATCCCGGAGGATGACTTCCAGAAGGCCTTCGCGACCCAGAAGGCTCGCTACCAGAAGTGTGTGGATGCCCAAGGGGCCTATTTTGAAGAGTATTAAATCGATGTACCAAAATGTTCAATACATTTTTTTTTAAATCAATCCTACTTTTGGATACCACCCTGTAGTCTTTTGACATTAGTCTCATACATCAATAGTAACGACTTCTCTATTACAGTTGATTATTTTTTTTCGTAGATCTTTTCGCTGTTTAATAAATGATAATCTATATTGTTGTCATATTCTTTTTTTTAAAATACATTTGTAGTACAATTTTGATGTTTTATTTCTATGGGGCTGAATATTAATTCATATTGTAATACATCAAAGGCGGGATTTTTAGTCTGTCTTTGTCAAAAATAGCTTGTCTTTTGTCATTATTACTGATGAGGGCTTGTTCATAAATGCGAATGCCAATTATAGATAATCTTAATGAATTTTGATGAAATATCTTGATGAATATGTTAAGCATAGTCAACTCGCAATTTTTTATTGATCTTGAAGACATGTACATTTTACCTCGAGCATTTTTTCTGAACTCTTTCTCAACGAAAACGGTTAACAGATCACTCTCGTCACAGGTCTGCGAGTTCGTTGCCGTGGGAGACCATTAAGGTTTTTGTTTTCAAAGCGGCGTTTTATGCGCGCGTTCGGGGCTTAGCGATTCATCTTGCAAGTTCGCGCAGACTTACAGGCCGAGGCGTCAGCGCGCTTTGCCGGGCGCAAAAACCGGCGACTCGCAGCCTCCTAAGCGCCGTGAAATTAGTTCGAACGCTCGTAATTAAAGCCAGCGCGGCTAATTAGAGCGCCGTCCGAGCGCCTCGGCCGAATAAATTAGAATAAATTAGCGCGCGCGTAAAACGCCCGAACATGTCCAGTTATTCATCATTCCGCCCGGTTAAATAATAGCTGGCTAATTTGCGAGCTTGCGCGAGCGTAGTACGTATTTGGGAATGGGTACGTATGTATTAATTAGCAGAGCAACAACCCAGTTCGCTTGCTCCGACAATAGGCGAGCATACCCCCGTTGTCTTCGGGAGCCTAACAAGTTCTTGGGAAATTGCGCTGAGCTACTTCGATTAGTGCCGTTTATTCACCATATATTGAATACACGTGTGGCAACGTCACTCGAGATGAGGACCTGATTACTTCTAATAGTCGCACCAATGCTGCACATTAGCTATAATCCTATTCAGGAATTGTCTTGATAACAAATTTTACTTAGAAAAAGCAGTATAGGGTCTGCAATTTGCCTCTTTGTTCATATTAGAGTTCACATTAGAAGAACTTATGAACCAGTATTAGTTTCACATTGTGAAAACGTATGTTATCAGAATTGGATCTTCTAAGTTCATTACCAGATGCCTTCTTTCTAGTTACAGTGCTTATGGAAATTTAGTAGGGTTTTTGTTTTTCTCTAGATTATCATGTTATGAAAATCAATCTATGACTTAAACCTGAAGTCATTTAAAAAGAGCGACTATCATAGCTTTTCTGCACATAGGTTTTCTTCTCGTTTGCACTAGTAGGATTGAACTTACACTTCCAGTTTGTCTGGAACGTATTCTAGTACCGTCTTGCTGCAGTTAATACGTTGGAACTTATTAATACTCCTAATGAATTATGGTTTTTGGACAATTGTTCAATGGTCTCTAATCATTATTTTCGTACTTGCTAATGAGTCTTTTTGAAAGAGCATTATGGAAACCTTGGCCTCTACTGCTTTTAACTGCCACTTGGTCCAAATCATAATGTTGCCCACATAATGTGTACATTATAAGAAACAATCGCATTAATTTCAAGACTGTAGGGACCCCCAGTCTTTATTTATTTTCGCATTGTCCGCATATTATTCAATATTGTAGAAACAATACATCTTATTTTTCGGCTATTTATTTTTATACGTAGGGATTGCAGTGTAACTTTAATTTTTAAAATCCTTTTTACCACACTTTATGCAGTTTCTTCGAAACCAGTCGTCGAGCGAACTTTTCTAAGTTTAGTCATGTGAGAATATTTTATAGATCTTCCTCATTGGAAAATCGTCTACCTTTTAGCTTATTCTTCACGTCATAAAAGTAAAACAGGTTTCGTCAAATGTTACAGAGTTGTTGACACATCGAGATTCAAAATTATTGGGTATTTCGCGGCACCACGCACCGTATTGCCCCAAGGGAAATAAACTTTACTCATCTGTAAGTGTTGTGCAAAATGGTATGAATTGCCAACTGAAAATCCAAACACTGGGACTCTAGCATCTTTTAAGACTACCAATGTTTTCCTCCTTCATGGAAGAGGATTTTATACCAAATTATTTTTGGAATTTCCGCTGCCACCTGAATATGGTCGTATGATGAGGACAGTCATCTTCCAGTATAGGAGATTTTGGACAAGAGAACTTTGGGAGCTCTTTTTACTATTCCAGTTCAGGAGTAACTATCAACTGAAGCTCACTCTGCTGAAGAATTTCCTGTATTTCACAGATATTGCGGATTAAATGTCACTGAATTACAAGAATTTTTTCCAATATAACACAAGCGCGCTGAGACAGGTGCAAACCTGTTTTGAACCTGAGGATGGGCTCAGTCGATAGTGGCTCTTGAACTGGAATAGTGAAAAGAGCTCTTAAAGTTATCTTGTTCAAAACTCCTATGTTGGAAGATGATTGTCCTCATCAAACGACTATATTTAGGTGATAGCGGAAGTTCCAAAAAGAAAATTTATTAGAGAGCTTCATTAGATTTCACACTGAGATTATATTCATGCTGTAAGAGCTGCTGGGCGGTTCCATTTTTTCCATTTCTTGTTAGGGTAAATGACCATATAATTATTTTTATATTACAAATATATTTGACATACTCACTTCTTTTGATACCAACATTCAGAGTCAGTGCTTGAAAAATTTTCTAGTTATGCAAACAGTGCATATTATACTCATCTCCACCTTTTTATCACCTTTCACTAATAGTATACTAAAGGTAATGAAGTACTAAAATGTTGCCTCGTCATATTTGTTCTCGGCGATAATAGATGATACTGTTTTATTTATAGATGAGTAGGGTTGGGGAGGGGTTTTTAGTTAAGATTTCGAATAGTATTTTGATAGAATTGATGGTTACGTCCAGAATTTTCAAGTTGTTTCGTGGGCTCTTTTTTAGTCACAAATTACTTTGCAGATTGTAACATTTGGTGCTTCTCTATATATTTTTTGACTTTTGGGGATCCTCTTCCTTTATTAACACGAATAGAATTGGTAGGAAGGCGGACTTCATCCCTTCTCAAAATGGATAATGAAGATGGGTCACAAATATTCTGTTGTAGATTAAGGTAAATCCTTATCATAATCTCCCTCCCTAGTAGTAGTTTTCCGCAAACTGCCCACAATGCAAATCAGTATGATAATAGATTTAACTGTGCCTGAGTTTTGTTACAAATGGTATTGTTTGGCGGCCTTCTTATGGGTTTTCTTACTAGCCCAATTTATCTGTAGAAGAACACGAGACTGATGCACGTACTTTGCTTATCGAATAAACCTATATTTTTAGCTTAAGAAGGTTTTTCTTAACCCGGTCATCACTAAAAGCTGCAAGTAACTTGTGTACTTCTTCCATTACCAATCCGTAGATTGGTTTGCAGCGCTCCATCTTCTTCTGTCGCTGGCTATTTATTTCATATTCTTGCAGTTTCTTGCTTGTTTCATAAATTGAGGGTCTTTCTTTCCACGGTTTTGTTTCAAAAGGGGCCATCATTAAATTAGCTGCGTGAGAAAATAATATGGTGGTTTCTCCTTTCTTTCCATATCGCAGTACAATAGCCGCATTAATGGTTGCCAATCAACGCCGGTAGGTATCTGGTATGTAACTGTACCAGCATAACCTTGTTTCCCCCTACATCTAGTATTACCATAGCTGCTGCCTTATGGTAGAAGTGATAAGAATTATACACTTATCTGCCCCTCTAGCCAATGTTCTTGTTTCACCTGTAACCCTAGGCACAGGTCTTTACAGAGTACTATCAACCGGATCAGTTGAACTCTGGCTTTTTTAACTTCTATATGACCTGTTTAAAGAAGCTTCTCTGAGGTCGTGGCTAGGTATGGCAAGGGATACTACCAGTTTCCATTTATAACGCGATGACTAAATTTTTTGCTTTCTATCTTATCTTTAATAAAAACTCGGTTTTATAGTAGTTGCTTCTAGCTATGCAACATTGCTTTTGATGGTGCAAAGTGTTTGGGTGTTGTGACGCCTTCGTTTTTGTCCTTCATCGACAGTAAAGTTTTCCTTCAAACTATAGCAGATTTTGTAATACTGAGATTTCTCTTCTTGCTGGGATCTGCTTAAACACACTCTTAACTGTACTTAGAGAGTCTATCTCAACGTTTTGTCTCTTCTGGGAATTCGTTTCACCCATGAGCCGTGATTATCTTTATGGGATATAAGTGCTCAGATGTGGCACAAGATGTCAAAATCTAGTGCCATTAAAATTATGAAATATAATACACTATACACTGCTTTTTTGTCGTCCTGTATTTCGATCGACTATCGAAACTAGATGAAGCAGCATTTTTTCTGTAGAATTATTGTCCTTTAAGTTAGTCACCTGCTAGCAATAAAAAACGTTTTTGGAGCGTTCAAGGGAAATTCGTCTGCAGAAGCTATATTCTTTATATATTCAAGCCGATATCCTTCCAGTTAGATGTCCCCAAGGAAACTTTTGCGTCAAGCAGAAATAGACCAGGTCCAAAGAAAAGCTACTGTTTTCATTATCTTCATAAACGATAACATAGGATGACGTCCAGAAGCACGAAAATTGGATTATACCTCGACGATCTCGTTAATTGTAAGGAATTAACTTTCAAATTTCAAATTTGAAGATTTTGTAGTGACAAGAACTATTGTTGGTTAACAGTGATGTAAAGATGTTGGAATCAATTTGTGAGATTTGTAGTACAGAAATATTTGTTAACAATGTTAATTTAATATTCTCTGCCAATTTTAAATAGAGGGTGATACCACCACTCATTGGTGTTGTGATTATATTTATTTTTACTAACATGTTTGCTACTTTTTATGATAGATTAGCAAGAATAAAATCTCTGTACTGATTAAAGTGAATCACCTTACAGTTGCAACAAATAATTGAATTTAAGTATGGTGATGCGACAAGATGATGATTTAAATTTTTTGAAAATTTAGAGGTAAAAATTTAAATATACTTTTAATATAGAACTTTCCTGCAAGCATCTGGTTTATTATCCCAAAATTCCAAAAAATTGACCAAGGTGATAAGCCAGCCAGGCGCTTGGTTAAGGGGAAGGACATCAATATTAAACATTGGTCACTATTTCTACCAGAATGTGGGTAACTATAGAAAAAGACTTACAAGAAGTACTATTTTGCATAATGAAAGATCGTTTCTGAAGATGTTTGTTGTAGTTATATGTAGATAAAGTAGAAAAACTAACACCCTAATCCAAATTCTGTTTTGGAGTTTATGACCGTATTTAGTTGGTAATGAATTTTAAAAACGAGTGCGTGTTATATTATATTTAACGGCTACTAATTTTATAAATCACTATCTATGTATATCTTCTCACGAATTTTTGGCAACTCTCTTTTATTATTCATATTAATTTTCAATCTGCCAGAAAGCTCCAGACAGCCAGCAATCAGATAGTTGATTGGACCAGAAGATGGAGGATCAAACTAAACGAACTTAAATCAGTACAGGTGAACTACACTAATAAGAAGATAGTGGACCCACAACTACTAGAAATTAATGGTACTACTATACCACACTCGACCAACGCAAAATACCTCGGCATGAATCTGGACGTCAGACTTAGATGGAAGGAACATGTCAAAAAAGAACAGAACTAAATCTAAAATACAGACAGCACTATTGGTTGATTGGAAGAAACTCAAAACTCTCAATCTCCAACAAAGTATTAATATACAACCAGATCCTAAAACCAGTGTGGCTTTACGGCATTCAGCTCTGGGGCTGTACCATGTGACACAAATGTTGAATGTTTGGTGGTGCAAATGGTGAAGCCGAAATATTTTCGTATGTTCCTGCAAATTTAATTTAATAGTTCTCTGCCAATTTTAACATAGAGGTGATACCACCACTCTTGGTGTTGTGATTATATTTATTTACTCAGACATGTTTGCTACTTTTTATGATAGACCTTAGCAAGAATAAAATCTCCACTGACTTAAAGTGAATCACCAGTTGCAAGAGATAATTGAATTTAAGTATGTGATGGAAAGGCATGATTTAAATTTGAAAATTTAGAGCTAAATCTTAAATGTACTTTTAATCCAGAAGCATTACTGAACTATCTGGTTATACAACCAAACATCATGACCGAAGGACTAAGCCAGGAATAAGGCGCTTGATCTAAGTGTGTAAGTGACATCAATATTAAAAGCATTGGTCACTAGTTGCTAGCAGAAGTGAAGTAATAGTAGTATAAGACTTACAAGAAGTACTATTTTGATAATGAAAGATCGTTCATCTGAAGATGTTTGTGTAGCTCTAGTAGATAAAGTAGAAAACTCACCCTAATCCAAAGTTTAAGATTTATGACCGTATTTAGAAGGTAATGAATTTTAAAAACGAGTGTGTGTTATATTATATTTAACGGCTATTAACTTTATAAATCACTATCTATATATCTTCTCACGAATTTTTGGCAACTCTCTTTTATTATTCATATTAGTTTCCCAATCTTTAATTCAAATTTTTCTAAGACCTTCTACCACCTCTTGTATCCATGTTGATCTTGGTCTCTCTTCTTTTACTACATGGATTCCACTCTATCATTGGGAAAATTGTTTTGTCTGCACAACTCTGTCGTTTTATTTTCTTGCCTATATCTTTTTTTCTTTCAAAGGCATGTCCCTTCATTCTAATGTTTTGTTTTCCTATTCATAATTGTCTGTTTGTTCTCATTATTTCTGTTTTCTCTTCATTGATTATTAATCCCATTTTTCCTTTCTGTAATTTTTCTTTTAATATGTCTTCACCACTGTATAGTTTTTCACCACTCACTACATCATTCGCATAGGCTACATTTTGTCTATCACCTGTCCTTTACTGGACTTTTGTTAATTTTTCTCAATATGTATTCTAGTGCTAAATTAAACAATCCCATGGATAGGGAGCTTTCCTTCTTACCCCTTTATTTGTTTAGGAATTCTTTCGTATCTATTTTTTGTATTGACATTTTTTGTTGTTCTTCTCATTATCACTCTTATTAATCTTCTCTGTTTAGTACTTATTTCTATTTCTTTTTCTGCATACATCAACTTCCCTCTGTAGATGGAGTCGAAGACTTGTTTAAAAATTATAAATAGAAATTTTATTTCATTTAAAACTCGTATGCTTTCTCTATTATCTCCTTTACTATGTGTATGCGGCTGTCGTTGATCTTTCTTTAGTAAATTTATATTGGTATTAACATATTAAGTTCCTTGTGGTGTCTTTAGTCTTTTTCGTATTACTGACTTTGTGATTTTGTATGTAGTATTCAGTAACGTCAGTTTTTTGTAGTTCTTACATATTATGGGTTTTCTATCTTTTTTTATGCACACTTACAGGCACTGCAGCCTCAAGAGCTTATTGTGCCCACTAACGTGCACTTAAATGCTAGGACATTCACACACACCCATGGATTGAGCGAGATTCGAGCTAGAGAACAGAGCCAACTGGTTGAACCATCTGAGCCACCGCGTCCCCGTATGTACTGCAATCATTTGTCCAGCTTCCCGCTCTACATCTCTCATTCTTCTTCTTCTTTTGTGTAGAGTTTTTCATTCAATTCTTTGCCAGCATACTTTATAAATTCTACATTGATACCGTCTTTCTCTAGAGATTTACCATTATTTTCTAAATGTTTTTTATTTATTTTTCGATAGTGCTTCACTTATATCTTGTTCGGGTGTTTCAGTCTCATTATTGAATATCTTTGTGTCTGTTATTAGATCTGTTATTATATTAGTAGAAACAATAAAAAAATAAATCTGTAAACTCAAAAATAAAATGTGATCGGGTTAAGGAAACATTGTGTATGTTATCTACGTTCTTGGAGATCCACGAATTTTGTATCAAATATATTTTTCTTTTCAAAAAAGAGTGACACTTGAATCTACCGTTTGTCATTTTTTTTGTGTTTGGTTGTACGGTCTAATTATTTGAAATGCGATTGTGATAGAGAAATTTCAAATATAATATTTGTTATTATTTGACGTATTTTAGTTGTTGGTTTATTGAGCTGTGTACAAGAAAAATATTGTGTAGTATTAGTAGATAAAATACATCATTCTCATACGAGGTGCCAACAGAAAGTAATACTGTTAGTAAATAAATTCCAATTTGATAACTGTGTACGAAATTAACGATTCTTTTATTTTTCAGGTGAGTTATGTTTCTGTGCGGCTCTCCAGTTCGCCATGGCGAGGTAACATTTTTTCATGAATCCGAAATGCAACTCTGCTGCAAACGGCGCAGTGTATCGGCTAGGGGCGGAATTTAAAATGCAAATTGCGCGTATTTTAAAGCATTCCGAGAGCACTTCCGAACGATGGAAAATTTAGACGACCTGCTCGCTGTAATCCTCTCGGTGTTCACTAAGCCCGCCGTATATTAAATGCATATTTAAGCTCGGCGCGGAGCTTTTTCTGGCGCGCTAATAATTTATCATTCATCGCATAATTTACTCGGCGTCTTATTAAATCCGCGCGAAGTTTCGAGTCCACGCATGCGGCTTTTCCGCGGAGGCTCCTTTATTGTGTGGTGCATTGTTGCGCGCAACAAAGGCGCTGGGGAAACTGGCGACGTGGCGTATTTGCATTTATATTGTTCTGTAGAAGTTCGGGATGCAATTTTACAAATATCTCGGGATATTCGTGCAAGATGGCATTTTGTTTTTAAATTGATATTGTTCTGGTTGAAACTGAGAACTTTTTCTGAAGGTTGTCTTTCAGTTATCCATTAGAAATTTTCATAAGTTTTAATTTGGGGAATGTACATGAATTTGTTTTCATTGTGAAGTTACAAGAGGTTGCCCGCCAAAAGGTATTTTTGGCGTCCTAGACTGACACTTTTTCACCCGCCTTCCCTCAAATTTTTGCAAGGTGGTAACGCATACATTTTTAATTGGATCGGCTTTTTTCCTGGATCGGAGACGTGGAACAATTTAACTTAACATTCATAATGGACGTTAGCATAAGTCGTCCATAAGAAATGCGTAATACGTAAAGTTGAACCAATGCAAAGCTTATACGCTCGTCTATAATGCACTCCCGTAATTTTTACGATACTAGATATAATCACTATAAAGAGAGTACTAATTTTCAACAAATAATAACACGTCCAGTTTGAACATAAACAGATTTTTTTAAATTTATATAGTAATTAAGATATTACACTTTTATATAAGAACTGGTATATTTTTTAATTCTTTTGATCTTAAATTAAGATCAACGAAAGCCCAAAAAGTGCCGAGCCGCAAGTGTTGGATTTTTTGTGGTTCCTCGAAAGCTTAGGAGGTGTACATTTTTCGTCTTTGGCGCCACTTCCTACTCATTTTCAATCAAGTAAAACCTAATACAAACTGTACTTGCTCTATTCAATGATATACTTCTGCAGATGGTGCTAGCGTAGAAGATATAGGAAGCTTAAGTTGAATCTACTATAAAGAAAAGTTGCGGATTTTTGGCCGTGGATCTTTTTACCTTACATATATTGCGCACTAGAATTACACTATCCCGTAGAGAGCTCGAATGTCCGCTCACTACCTCATTCGAGGAACTCGGTAACATATTTAAACTCGACACACAATTTATTATGTACGCCATGATTTGTGAAAATCCAACTTTATTAATTTCCAGAATATGCGAGAACGCCACTCACCAAACTACAGCTGGTGGTGCAACAAACAGCTTTCTTCAGTCTTCCTCAAGCTTTCGACGAAGAAATATTATTCGTTTTCTTGGCACTCAAATAAAGGATCGTTGTCTCGAGCAAGCACGGCTGTAGCCAATTAAAGAATAAAGCTTCTCAAACTAATAAGGAATCTAATAATCTATCCCTGTATGATTTTGCTTGTATAATCTAGTGCTATTGCATACATTTTTCTAATATCCCTTGCCAATATAATTTTTGGAATCTGTTGTCCTGAATACCGGTAATAGTCTTTTTTAGTCTATCGATATATTCGCCGTTGTCATTGCGATTACACAATAATTGGCATTTCTTATTAACAGTAATAGTAGGGTTTGAGAATGTTCTCATAGTGGATCATGGTAGTGGCAAGGTTCTGATGCCTCGCATGGAAACATAGCCTACGAAATGAGAGGTTAAGGCTCTCATACGTTCGTTCTCTCTGCCCGGTCGTCGCACTCCATCTTTGACGCGGGGCGCCATTATTACCCCTTGTTCGAAATAATCATAGATACTCAATTATTTTTAGTGACTGAGTAGGCCACTCGCCAGGCATCAGAGAGCTCGCGAGTGGAACCCGGGTCCGTACGCACCGCAACCCGCCCCTCAACCTCTGAACCACGCTGACGTTCATTGTGGATCACACGATCTGGAAACTCTTGCTGTGACATGAACGATTTCTCTTCTTCTAGGCCAACTGTAATGTTTTGACCAAACTAAAGGCTAGCTTGAATATACGCATTCCATTATTTTTAGAAATAAACCCGCAGTACAGAATAAAGACATCCCTGTACTTAAAAGTTAACTGAAACTGTTGCCTCTGAATAATCTTTATCTTCCAGGAAAGAGTTCACCGGGTATATTGATAATGTAACCATCAGAGACTATGACTATAAGTAGTTTTAAGAGGTCTTTTTTCATCTAAAGTCTATAATTGGAGCTCTTCCCAGTATACTAATATTTATCATTTTTTTAATTACATTTATTGCCAAATCAACAAATATTTTTATTATACAAAGTACATAATGTATTTAACTGGGACTAAATAACATACGGACGCTTTTGGCTGTCTCGGTGAAATTTTCAACAGCAGTTTCAGTGATTCTGGCAATCAGCTAATATAATGTTCTAAGGTAGTTGACGTTTGAGTCTTGTGTGGATCTTTGTCCGAAGAAGATCATAATGAACCATACCACTACACTCACTTGAATGGTTTTTGCACTTTTTTTAATGTGGTCTTCAACGGACATAATTTCTAGTTCATAATGCACTTGTGTATTTCGAATATACCAGGGCACATTGACTGCGATCCACAACACTTCGTTTTGGAACTGCTGTGGCTTTTCTATGTTGGTTTGAGATGTATTGCACCATATCGGTGATCCATACAGAATTAAAGGTTGTAGGAGGCTTTTATATAGCAAGACAGTGCATTCAATTTTTAAGGAAGATTTGCGGTGGATAGTGGATACAACTGTTTGAGTCTGGATTAATTTCTGATTAATATGACACCCCCAACTCAGCCGTGTGTCGAAGTAGATGCCAAGGTATTTGACTGCTGAGTCATTTGGTTTCCATGGTATTAGTTTATTATTAATGTGTACGGAGGTGGGATTCATAAATCTTCTGAGCGTGAAGATTTTGGTTTGGAATTTATTTGAGTATTCCACTGTTGGAACCACTGTGGCTTGTTGGAGTGCTAGCACTGCTTCATTCGATAACGTTGAATATGGCTGTGTCATCCGTAAAGGTAGCAAGAGTTGCCTTGGTTTCGGGCAGGTCGGATGTGTAAATGCAGAATAGGGCTGGACCCAGAATGCTGCCTTGCAGGACGTCAGTGTGGATATTCTTGATTTCTGATAGTGTTGAACTTACTTGGGCAGCAAAGATTATATCTTTGACAAATGAATATAAGATGGCTTTTAGATAGATTGGTAAGTTAATACCCAGGATTTTCTTTTTTAAACTTTAAGCCAAACTCCGTCGAAGGCCTGTGAGATATCAAGAAATAAGGCCATTGTATATAGATTATTTTCAAAGGCGCGCATAATGTATTTACTTATTTGTTATAATTGGTGACATGTAGAGTATCATTTTCTGAATTCAAACTGTAAGGTGGGAATTGTGTTGAGGCTTTAATCTAACATGAATTATTCCTTCTAGCAGTTTGGATAGAGTGGTTAACAGACTTATTGGTCTATAGCTGCTAATTTTAGTTTTGTTTTTTCCTGGTTTTGAGAACATTAAAATTTGGACGTGTTTCATGCCCGAGGAAAGTAACCTAGCCTTAGAGAGGCATTAAATATTTTACTTAGACTGGCTAGGGTTTTCTTGGTAAGAAGGTGGAGGATGGAGTTTGTGATAAGATCATGGTCGAAAGATTTTTTTGTTGAAAGTGTATCTATATAGGTTTTAAATTTTCTGAGGGTGGTGAGTTTATTTCTATTAGAGTAAGGCACATATGTTTTAATATAAGTTATCACATTGTTAAAGTGTATAAAAGTAGAATTGGTGATGGGAGTGAAGGTCATTTCAAGGTGTGAAGCGAAGGCGGAAGCTTTTTCTTCGTTTGAAATGTAGCTGTCTTTACCGGTATCTGTTGTAAGTGTAGGCAGTTCTTCTCTTTGGTTTAGGATATTTTTTGTAGTTTTCCATAAGCCCCTGTTTTTATAGGTGTCGAGGTCTCCTTTGATCCAATGGCCAAGGTTGTTTAGTCGATTTTTGATTAATGGATTTCTAGTTCTTTGCCACTCGCGCCTAAGTTGGCTTTTCTTGTTGATTATGTTGATTATATGCCTCAGTAGGTAGTTGCAGTCTGATAAAGTGGTTACGCGTATTAGTGTACATGCTTGTCATGCACTGTCACTGATCGATGCAGTGATGTTAACAATCGTAATGTCAATATCCTGTTTGTTTTGAATATTTGTGGGACAAGATCTTTTACTATCTAGTATTTTTTCAAATAATTCCCAGTTTATTTTGCCATCTATAAGCTTGTGTATTGGTTGCTTAGGTGCTAAGTTATTTGTAAAGGACACTAGAACAGGGATGTGATCTGAGTTAAGTTCGGTTATGACTCGTTAGTGTAATGGCTTGTTGAAATTCTGCAGAACAATGTCAAGTACATATGTCGGGCTCATTGTCGCTTCGATAAGGATACTAAGTATACTCATCCGGTGCTGTGATCTGGAAGGAGTTAACTGTTGTGGGATTCTCGAGTTTATTCCTTTTGAGGTTTTACGTTATGCAGCCCCATAAGGTATGTTTAGCATTTATATCACCAATGACCAATAGTGGCTGGGTTGTATCAAATATTTTTTTGATTTCGTCAGGTATTAGCTTTTTATTTGGCTGGCTGTAAGCGCTAGCAATTGTTACGCTGCTGTTGTCAAAATGTTACTTTAATTGAAGTAATTTCAATGTTTAAGCTTGGGATGTCAGGGAGTCGCGTGTGTATAAACCTTTTTTTTAGTAGGGCTACGCGATATCTTTAAGTTCTGTACTTCTGAGCAGGAAGTCGGTCCACTACTGTGTCCTTCAAGAGACTAATTCTAGTTGTCTTAATCTTGTAGGTCGCATCCATTCAAGAAGTGAGAATCTATTCAGAATCGACAGTCTTTAGGAACTCTAGAATTTGATATCCACTTTGTCCAATAAGTGATTGTAATTACATCCATCTGGAGCTGTCAAATCTCGACATGGGAACCTATTTGATATTAAGCTTGTTGTGAAGTTGATGTCGTTACCAATTACTTCAATCTAACGAAGTTCATTGTTATTGATATTCTACATAACCTGGTTTTCCGATCTGAGATGACCACTGCAGCATCTACGTTTAGGCTAACGGCAAGTTTAGTCTCTTTAAATATTTGACCAATAACATTAACAGTTGACACAACTTGTCCTTTGAATTGCATTACAAGAAGTTCCGAAGAAAGACCACGAACATTGTTGGATACAGCCGTTTATGATGACTAGAGGCTGAAACAGTTCCATAAAGACTACAAGACTTTCATATAATTCCAAAATCAGCTGAAACTATGAACTATTTGCATTCGATGCAGCTCTTCAGACATGATGTAGTAAAAAGAAGCAATTCACATATAGAACGATTTGGGTTTTTGTGAAAGCCAAGAAGACGAAAGGAAACGGACGACTAAACGAAATATTCAAATTGGGGGGGCGGTCTATTTTACATCTGTATATAAGTCGGCCTATCTCGAAAACAAGGGGGAACTGAGGGATCAGTTTTGTCTACAGCAAGACTCCCTCTATATTTAATTGTTTATTTAGATTTGAAATTGCTTACCAACAAAATCATGTCTAGATTACAGCATTTTAAATAAATGAAATTTTTAAGGAAATATCAAATATTAATTCTCATAGGATCTTCCCTTGCTATTACGTATTTAAGATATCTACATCAGATTTGTAAAAGAAGATATACTTTTATATTTACCAAGGATATAGTAAGATCATTTTCTATTTTAAACCCCAAAAAGATCCACTTTAGAAAGTATAATTATGGAATGCATCTGATAACCATATCTGCAAGTGTTCAGAGTAGTACTTATTGTTAGTCCCTATGGGAGAAGAATAAGTTCAAGGGAGGCTAGGAAAATCAAAAACGCATTATGTGTGAGATAGCGCGGTTCGCTTCCGGCTGGGTTTATATAAGCTGCTACCCATGGGATGCAAAGCTGAACATTGTGCGGCGGCCGTGCGAACCGCGGGTGAAAGTGAAATTGCGGCTCTGGGCCGAGTGCTAAACAAACTGCGCGGGCTCATTAACATTTTAAAACAACGAGGAAGTGATAAAAACTGCGAACAGCCGCCAGAGCGGGCAGTTGGCGATTGTGTTCGGCTTCCTTCTCCGTCTGACGGCCGATTTTGGCCGTAGCCGAAGGAGACGGGGCCTGCGATACAGTGAATTGGTTACCCACTGAGCCAGTAACCAGTGCACTTGACATGCCAAATTAACGGCGATTACCGGAGGCTCGAGAAGAAAGTGGCACACGAGCCTTAAAATTGATTCTTCGCGCGGTACTTTCCCTTTCATTGCAGCTGCACGATTGTTGATGTTAATTAAACCGTTTTTTACAAACGAATAAAATCTCCATCGTTAAAAAACTGCTACCTACAGAAATACAAGTCGCTAATAAGAACAAGGATATGCAATTTTTTGTAATTAATCCCGGTGAAATTATTCGTGCCTGGGTTTTAATAACGTTATTGAGTATGCATTGCTACAATAAACCTACATGCGCACATAATATGGCAGAGGGATTATTTGGCACAAGGTTATTGTTTTTTATATGCAAGGGTACATGCAAATCTTTCATTGTCTGCGATTACGTTATCATTAAATTCGGTAATGCAAAACACCAGTTAAGGTTTTACGCCTAAAGTACCTAATTCTTTTTAATTTGCTCTCTTCACTACTCCTTTCTCATGTTCTCTTTTTTTTCTAGTTTTTCTTGGTTAGATGATTTGTTACTTTAGTTCATTTTCCCCTCAATAGGCCCATAATGAAATGGTCTGAATTGAGCAGACATTGCAATATTTAGCATAACGGAAGCACATGGAGAAAAATATATCATGATGATGTGTTGAATAGGAAAGGATTCAACCGATAGTTAGGATGATTATTAATCTTCTTATAAAGCTTAAGTAAGTCTTAAAGAGAAAATAGCGCGATTGAACTCGTTTCTTCATGTTAGTGTTCACTACTAATTTCTGCATATTATTCCACGTTTGATTATGTTTATGCATGTCCGAGTCATGATTTCCTGCAGTAAACTCTTTTTTTATTAAGTCATATTTGAAGTAAATGCTACATCACTACACATAGTTTTGAATAATTTTGCAGAAATAAATGCAAATGAGGTAGGCCATATAAATAAAAAAATGTGAGCCTACTCTCAGTAAATTCTTCCATTTCGTCTTCATCTTCTTCGTTTTAATAGGTTTATTTTTGCTTGTTCTTAACCAGATCTGAGGTTACACACCGCCTTTCCATCTTTTTCATGCTATGCTAACACTCTTGCCTTTCAAGGATTTATCACACACTACTTTCACAAATCCGTCTTCATTCATCCTTGAGATGTAATCGTTTCATCCTTCTTTCTTCAACCGAGAGTTTCCTATTCTGTATCCTTTTTATTATTTAACCCTTTTGTTATTGTTATTTTATTTACTATAATGTTGAATATTAATAGACTTAATGAATCACTTTAGTGTTCGACTTTTTTCACCGAGTTTTGGTCAGTTTGTTCATCGTTTGTTTTTATTATCACTTGGTTGTTTGTATATATATTATTTTGTGTATATCTTAAATTATCTTAATCGGACTGACGGATACTTGTAGTAGGTTAATCATATTATTTAGCTGAATGCGATTATAGGTAGTTTGTAGTTTTATGAAGTATAGGAAGGCTAATGCTTTTTCCATTGCCTGTTTTATTGCAAATATTGCATCTGTACAAGATTTGCCTCTTCGAAGTGATGTAATTATTTAATTGATTAGTTATTATTTTTGTTGTTAATTTTAACGCTGTATTAAGCGGATTGTCCCAGTTTCTCTTATCTACCTTCCTTAAACTGTGCTATTAATACTATTGTTTTCCATTAATCTAATGTTTTTTTCTTCTTTGAGTATTTTCTCTAATAATATTTTTAGTTGTTTGGTTAGTACTTAGCCCTCGTACTTTATTATCTAATTTGATATGCCATCTTTACCTGCAGGCTTTTGTTTTTTAATTTCTTGGCTGTTCCTGTACTACCTCTTTGTCCCTCATTGTCGTTTTAAATTGTTCAGTAAAATATCATATCCATTCCAATTAATGTTGCTGTTTTTATAGTTCTTTCATTTCGTTTATTTCTTATAACTCTCCACTTGCTTCTGTATATCATAAAAATCGTGTTTCCATACTTTTGGAAGCAGCTTCTTGGTAGATTCATTTTATTCCTCTTATTATTGGCGTCCGTTTCATTTCTTTTGGAGATATGCCTTTCTTTTTGCGAGTACTTGTTCTATGATTTCGTTCCGAAATCATAGTGTTTTATATTTTATATTTATGGTTCGACTTGTTTTGTTTTATTTTATTCTTGTCCTTCTGCAAGGATGATTAGTTAGAAAGTATGATGGTATAAATTGATACAATTGCAGTTTAAATTTTTTTATAGTTTCACTTTAAAGAAACTGTTTTTGAAAGCAAGTGCGCTTGTCTTCTAAGGTAAAGATTTCTAATTTCTATGCTCATGCGAATTTGCTCTTTAATAAATTATTACACTTGAAAAGCACTTGTCACGCAGTAATTGAATGTCCATATTGCGTCAACTTTCTTTTGTTACTGGTACTTCTACATTTTCAAAAATCAATTTTTCTTTTTAAATGTACCATTTATAAGATTGGTTCTAGTAAGTATGATTATGACCATCGAAACTTAACATTCCACTCAAGTTATTGTAACTGTTAGGTGATTGTGAATCAGTCCTCTTCTTTGTAAAAAGTTGAAGGATTCTTTATCAAATTTTGTTTAATTTATGGCTCAAGCGCATAAATATTATTTTCACATATCTTAAAGTAACAATTTCTACTTCAGTCCTGGGTGTCGGATGCATGATAGGTCACTAAAAATAATTTAGTAACTGCATTCACTTCCAAAAAGGGATAATAGTGACGGTTGTCAAATGTGCGATGCTTATTATACCGCCCCGTATCAGAGATTATGAACGATGACCGGCCAGTGAGGGCCGACATGCGAGAGCCTCAACCTTTCACTTTGCAGGCTATGCTCCGCCCGGAGCGTTAGAGCCTCACTATTATTATCTCAGAGTCAATTTAATTAGATGTATCAATAAGTATTGTATAAAAATTTATTATTAATTACAAATAAGTTTTATAATGCACGTTCTCTTTGGCATTTAAAATGAGAGTATATATTTACACATGCAGTTTACTTCTAGCACTGTTATGTGCTGCAAGATAAGAGTAATTTTGAACTTCAGATTCTATTTTGAACTGCAGTAGTCAGCAAAATTCGAGATCAGGCGTAAACTCTATTTTGTCTGTTTTAAATAATTGTAAATGTAATATGCAAAAGGACTGCTGGCACTTAGGTTTCGTACCGTTGTTGTATCAATAATCAGACCATTTCCTGTAATTTTCTCTACTGAGTCTGCGCTCTAGATAGTATCATTATAGTTTTTTATTCGCTGCATATTGTTCTGCACGATTCATATAAGCAACTGCAGTAAAGTTATGTCCAACAGTTGAAGTTAGAAATTCGCATCTTTGAAATAACACGCAGAATTAAATGTTTCTCTTGTTTGATGGGGAAGTTGAAAGAAATGAGAACCTAAATGAAGAAAGTCTACTTGACTTTCTTTGCGCTTTTTTAAACTATCTGAAAACATCACCGGAGGTATAGGCGGAAAACATATTTTTATGTGCACTAATTTATTCAGTATTTTTCACATCTTCTAAAATTCACTTGTTTTATAGAACCTTTTAAATTACTCCATTTCTCTCTGTTATTTTGTTTATTGAGTAAATCTGTTTTTTATATTTATCTACTGAAACGATCACTACACTGTTTTTTGAAGGAATTTTTAAAGCTTGCCGTGTAATGGCAGCGTTTTAAGCAAACAGATTTGCATTTTGATAAATAATTAAATTTATGTGAATGGACTTTTCTTTAGAGTTTCCATAATTCTTAGCCAACCTTTGTTTTTGCCATTTTTCTTTTGCTTTGCCCAGAATTACTGTCCGTTTGTTGCTTATTTTTTACTATATAATATGTTGCTATAATTTGTCAACTAATTAGGTAAAAGTGGCATCTTCCACTGAACCATACTTTACATGTGAGTTAATAACAATGCTTATCTTATTTTACAAGAGTGAATTACATATAAACGTATTTTTTTAGAGTTTATTGAAGCATTATACGAATACAAACATACAAAGTTATTTCTTACGTAATCTGCTGACGTAAGTATATTTTTTCCAACAGATGAGTAGTTTTTTGGCTCCTCTGTCATAAGATGAAGGTCAATTACGCAGCAGCAACGCCGTCAAATATTTGTCCTCCAAATGGTTCTTGTAGTGGATAATCGCAGGGCGTTAAGTCCGGACTATGAGGGGGAGGCTTCTAGTGTAGGTGTATAGAATCTAGCGAGGGATCTATTTTGTAGACGCTTTTCAAAACCCAATATCATCAGAAATGATTACCAAAATAATGGCGTAACTTACTACGACCTCATAAGCAATTCCAGAAAAAATAATTGGCCTTCATCCTCGAAAAGCAGGGAATAACTGTCTCCCAGGCTTATTGGCATATTAACACTTGAAAACCAATTTCAGTAACCATTCAGCGACGATCATCCTGAAGAAGGCAGCAAACAAAGGAAATAGTTTTCTTAATTCTCGGGCGGCGCCCATGACCTTCATTTTTAACTGTTTCTCGTACTCCCAAAAATCGTTTATGCCTCGTTTACCTTTTTAAGGGTGTTGCCTCCAAACTGTGCCTTGAGTCTTCTCAACATTTTGAGTGGTCTTAAACCCTCTATTGTGAAGAAGAAGGTATTAATATATTGCTTTGTTATCGTGATAATGATTAATAAATAATAAAGCGGTGGTGCCCTACGGGGGAAGATTCCTGCAAGCACCCTACATAGAATTGCAACGCTCAAAAACTTCGCTTTTCTTGATGGTTATGTTTGTTTACTACTTTCGAACCAATTAATTGTTAACACAGTGGAGTGCGTTTCAAATCGTGAAAAGTATTTTATACTGTAATGCACTACTACATCACCAATTTTGGGCACTATAAAGTCTTTGTAAATGTCATTATTTGGGGCAGCAAACCAGAGGGCAACAATGTTAGAATATAATACTTTTGATTGAATTCTTTTGAGTATTAAAATGTGCGTTTCCAACGGTGCTCTTCAAAGCTTTAATCAATAGGTCCAAATTTTTACCAATAGGAAAACAAAATTGTGATTTTCCTTTAACTAGTAATTCCCTGAATGTTGGATAAATACTATGTGGTTAGCCATGGAGTCGTTTATTCCTGTATGCCATTTTTGGTTCACTTTTCAACTTTTATTAATGTTGCTTTGAAGTAAATTTGTTACCAGGATAGTATTTTGATATACAGCTAGAATTAGCGGCAGCTTTGTCAACAGTTGTGGTGATAGTATTTGTTGTCAGGTTGACCGTGTCTATCAGGTAAAATTTTGTTCTTGTCCTTGTGGAACACCTAACGTTGTCGGCTAGAAGCCTGCCATCTTGATTTCATATCTTACTCGAAAATGCATTAGTAAGACTCAAGAATGATATGTCATGCCTTTGGTAGGTTTTTCTTGAGTTTCTTGCCAAATCTTGTCAATGACTTAACTATTCCTTTTCGGGTTAATTGTTTTATTACTTGATCTGGAATCACATTGTATTCTGATGGTTTGTTAGTATTCTTTACTCTAGTAAGGCCTGGCAGGTTTCATAGTTTCGCTTGGTTGTTCCATCTGGTTAAAGAATGTCTCTATTTGAACGTCATCGTGCTCAACGGTTGCCGGTAGCGGTTTAAACACTTTTCGCAAGTATATAACGAAAACTTTACCTTCGCTTTTCTTTTTTTTTTTGCACAGATACAATCTGTCTTTCTAATGAGTGGGATTTGCTCTGGAAATTTTTTAAATTTTTTTGTAGCTTTCCACAGAACATAATGTATATCTGCCGTCTAAGAGGTGTTTATCTTTGAAAGCATCGATTTTAATTTGGATTAATACTACCTTTGGTTTAACATTCCTTTAGCTATGTTATTTCGTGACTGAAGTTGGTCCTATATAGTTATTTATTAAATTTTTTATAAATTATCTCATTTCTGTTATTATCTCTCTAACAACTAGTCAGCAGTTATTTGTCTTTTTGTTTCGTATCTTGGATTAGTTTAAAGTTTTGTATTTCTTCTTAATATTTTTGAAGAGTTTCCAATTATTTGCTTGATCGCAGAGACTTAGAGTCTGTTATTTTTCTTTTATTTTCAAATAGATAATAACTATTACTGACGAATGCTCTAATGCTATGTTGTCATTTGGTTCAGCAGTTAAATATCTTGATGCGAATCTTTTAGTGACAAAGGCCTTATGGCATATTTTACGAATCAGATGCCTAACAAGTAGGTTTTGTATGTGGAAAGGTGATTCGTGAGTGACTATATAATATTTTTCTTCTTTCCAAAACTGAAAGCTTAGATGTCCAATTGATGTCTTACATCATATCATCTCCAACAACAGAAAATCTATTACCAAGTTGACTAAAGCAGTTATTGCTGCACTTCCTTACCTACATAGAAGATATTTCTATTTTATTCACACCTCCCCTTACGATGATTACACAGCTACGTTTCTAGCTTTTCGTTTCTTATCTGGGTGAACTATGTATTAGTTCTATTTAGTTTGCTACTTTATTTCATTTTTATTTTAATTTACTTTTACTTTGAATAAGTTGTATACTCTTTACCTACTTCCCAAACTGAAACATTATGATCAACGATTTTAGGGTCTGAAGACATTAGTACCTTTATTTATATATATATTTTCTTTAAGTAGTAAAAGCCTCTATATTGAACAACTAGCAGCGTTTCATGAATGTTGTATATCTTTTTGTACCTTATTCGCTTTTTGTTTTTGTAGTTTTAGCTAAGGTGTTACAATTTATCTATTCAGTTATAGCAAACATTGTTTTCATTCTACATTTTGTCATAAATTTTCAAAGTAACTTGATGTCATATTTTTGATTTTTTTTATGTATTGTGTCGGGGGTGACAAATCACTTATAGTAATCTATTGGCCTTTATTTATGCGGTTTATTACTTGTTGTTTTGGTTTGGCTTTTAGTACCGTATTCTATTTTTTGCGTTAATCGCTAATAAATTTGTGCATGAAGATTTTGATGTTTTTCTACTTTGCTACTATTATTCTGTAGGAAATTTTAAATAAAAATCTCTGTTCTATTGTAGAAGCGACCGCCCCAAATAGCTTCTTCTGAAGTTACTGCGGGTAAATGTACTTTGTATGCAAACAGCCAGAAAAATAGCTTTTATTCGGAATCTTAAACGGGATTTTGCTGCATTTATAAATTAAAACGCTCTTCAAGTTCCATTTGTCTGATCCGATTTGCTTTTGAGCCTAAAACTGCACAACAAAGCTTTTAGTCAAGCTAATGCAGCTGCGTTGTAATCTTGTGCGAAATTAATTATCAGTGATTTTATTTTAGGATCTGTTCGAGCTAATTTTAAATAAAAGCAATTGGAAGGATGAAAAATGTGTTGCGAGGGCTCTTCTGCGGGGTTAATTTATTAGGAGCATAAAGTAGCGGTTTAAAAATTCGCAACACTCCGCGTGAACTTGCCTGGGCCAGCCTAATAAATGCGTTTTGTTTTAATGCCGCTTTTTATGATTGCTGTGCATAATGCATACGAAGTGCTTTGTGTATATACAACGTGGCCGCCAATTTGCATTTACATTTTACTTGAACTTGCTTCAATAAAGCGTGATGTAACCGGCCGCCCAACTATAAATATTTAGTTTGTATTGCGCCACAACGCATTTAACATAAAAATCGGGTTTTAATTTGAATAGGAATTGTTCGGTTATTACTGCGCGCATTTCGGGTTTACAAATTGTCTACCTACTTTTGAATGCCAGTTGGTTTTCGCTTCACGTGCTTTTGAACCTACCGCAACAATGGTTTGTGTAGTACGTTGTAGCTTTGAATTTTAAATTTCTCTCTAAATTTAACAATAAAATTACCCGCGTTGGAATTAGATGTGGATATACCAGGTGATATTCGAAAAATTAGTAAACATTTGGCTGTAAAGCTGTATAAACTTTGGACAAGTTTTAATGTCATTATGTAGTCACTAATACGATCCAAACGTGGATTGTTTTGATATTTTAGAGTATACGTAGTTCAATTGAAGTATGAAGGGAATTGTTCGTTGACTTAAAAATGCCAAAAAACCTAAGAGATGGTTTCTATTGTGGAGATTAACACCGTTGGAGATGACGGTAACATCACTACCCTAAAAAGTTCTCTAAGAGCGCTGTTATTCAGGAGTAAACGTAGTTTCAGTTCTTGAACTTCAAAAGCTATTATTAGTTCGCTATAGTGACCTTATGTAGCAAGATAATGTAAGATCACTGGATTAATGAAGTTTCAACAGAAATGCGTATTTTCTTAATGATGTCATACATCTGATATGGACTCTAGAGACAATAATTTGCTTCTGAAAACCTATATACATTTTGGGATTTCGTGATTTAATTATAGGACCCAATATAAACAACTAATATTTGAAAGCTTCTATAACTCAATTAGTTTTTTAAAATTTGATGATATTTCCAAAGGTGATACAAACAAAAGCTTCTAAAAGCACCGACACTCCTCATTCTAATGGGTACAAAATTTCATAGTAGTGGTAGTGGTTTGTTGTTGTTGCGGCGAGATTATATTCCGCTTTACTTTTGGTTTATAACACTTCAGTAAGTCTTCGATTATTATTTCACAACTAAAAAAATTTATACAATTTGTATACACCAAGTTAGAACTTGATAAAATGTTGTAGTCTACATCGGTCCTTACCTTTTTGAAAAAAATCTTTTAATTACAAAATTCTGTAAAGCCGTTTTTACGCCAGGTGTTATTCTATATTTAATCAACTGACCTTAAGTCACCTTTAAATTTAAAGTACAGCCGATTCGTAACTTCTAGGTGCGAGTGCAAGTATTCTGGGCTATCATTTACTTCTCCAATTACTTCCACTTTACGGTAGTATTTTTGCTTCCAGGCCTCTCAAATTGCACAGTTTATTTACCTTTTTTGTTCCCTAAATCAACGTTTTTACGTGCTGTATATTCTGTATGTATGAAGGTAAAATATAAATGCCACACCGATATGTTGAGGTCGCCCCGTTTTTAATGCCTTAGAATAAGATTCTTCTAATTTTCTTAAATCGTGTATTCACAACTGTTGGGATATTTTCCATATTTTAATATAAAATTGTATTTAGTTCGCCAGACTTGATTTGTGTAAAAACAAAAATATTTTGTGTAGAAAATGAAAATAGAAAATTTTATTTACATTTATGTAATATTAACAAACTTTTAAGGATTTTCTAATCTTTTTTGTGTCAGATTATACTAATAATTCTTTTTACTTGTTCTGTTATCCTTTATACACACATTTTGTTTGTTTGTTTTTTTTGTAATTTTCGCCATCAATTGAAGGGCTCAAATATATAAAATTTGCATTGTAACAGTTCTATTATTACTGATCTTGAGATAGTAGAAGCTGAAATTTCAATTATCTATATTGAGATTTCTGTGGTTGTTACAAATGTACCAATTTCTTGTTGTTATTGCTGTATGGAATCCCTTTGTTAAAAAGTGTTTAGTGTGTTACAAAATTAGCGTTATTGTAGTCAAAAATATAAAACTCAGTGTCACTACTAACAAAACACAGGCACCAAATTGGCAAAGTTTGAAAGAAAAACGTTTGACTGCGTTTGCTCAAATTGTATATCTTGAACGGGTTTTATTACCTTAATAAAATTGAAGAGTGAAGATATATTGCTTGCAGATATATAGTAGTCCCACATTTTCAAAGGAGGAAATATATTACTCGAATGGTTGGTATTCAGAAATATTTTAGAAGCTAAATTCCCTTCACTAAAATTACCCCTTTTACTAGATGTTGAGAACTTAACGTTTTATCAGTGTTAACAAATAAAAATGTCCTACTGTGATACCATAATTTACCATCAACGGTCAACATCCTAAAAGATTACTTGAAGAAATGGTATTTTACAATAACACCAAATGCGATGACAACGTCATTGAAGAAATAGCTTTTTACTACAAAATTCAATAAGCCGTTTTTTTAATTTATTGAAGTATCATAACAAGGTGCAAACATACAAAGTTATTTTTCTACGTAATCGCCTGACTCAGAAACACAATTTTTCGCAACAAATAGGTAGTCTTTTGATTCTGCTATCCTAATATGAAAGTGGTTGTGACACCAACCATTTGCTTTCACAACAACATCGTCACCAAATGCCTGCCCTCCAAGTGGCTCTTTCAGTGGTTCAAACATATGATAATCTCAGTGCCACCCGGATTGTAGAAGAGGGTGTTTCAGTGTAGTCCAGAACAAATCCCCAATTTTTGTTGAATTTCGCCAACTTTATAGGAGCTACCCAGTGGGCATTTTTTCAAAGCCCAAAATAGTCGGTAATGATTTTTTGCAAACTGCCATAACTTACGTAGGATCAAACGCAATTTTAACAATTATTAATCAGTAGTCATTCTTGAGAAAGCGGCGAGTAATGCGAATTTTTCCCTCAGATAGCTGGATTTTGGTCGACGTCGGCAACCTTTCTTTTTAACTGCTTTTCACTCAAAAATTGTATGCCGAAAATACATATGAGTCTTCTAAAGTACCCTAACTGTGTCCTAAGTCACCTCAAAATTTCGGACAGTCTTAACCCTTTGTCGTGAGAAACTTGATAATCCGTTGCGCTACGGATGAGGGTACCTTTTGTAATACGTTGGTACCTGTAATATGGTGGTGTTGATTGAAGAGACATTAGTGCGAGATATCCTTTGGGGATAATTGTCTTCAGATATCCCTCCTTACATCGCTCAAAAGCCGCCATCCCTCTCCGTTCACTTTACAGCGTGTTTATATTCGATTCATCCATGTAGTAGTAATCACTCTTCGAGAACTGTATACATGAGTAAAGGGTATTCAAATATCTTAGTGTCAGTTACTTGAATACTTTGTCAGTTACAAAATACTTGAATGCCACCGATATTCTACGTGTTTGAGTATTTACTCAAGTCTTGTAGTCTACAACGGTTATGGTGTTATTGGAAAAGTTTCATATATGTTCTTGCATATAATAAACTGAAATTGAATAATAGTTTAATGTATTTTTCACAGTTTTGTGAAGTAAAGACAGCTCATGCTTATTACATACGTTTGTGAGCATATTTCGTATCAAACTGAGTTTATATGAAATATCATAAAAAGAGTTTCATACAAAGCTTAACAGTACATTAACGCAAATAAATAGATTTCTAACAAAGCAATCTCAAAGAATAATGTTGTTTTGAATTTTTATACGCTTGAAAGTCTGTTTTTTTTTATTTTTCACTCTCTTCACTTCACGTTGCTGATTTAAAAGCGCCGTACATTTCCGCGGTTATATAGCGGCGCTGCACGGCAGCAACACGGCACAAAAGGACCCCCCCCCCACGTATATTCCGCATTAATATTCGTTACCCCAATCAAACGCGAACCCATTTTAGGAATGATGCCGCAGCTTTGAGTTCGGGGCGGCAGTCGGTGCGCTTTCGCAGCCGGCAACGAAAATTAAGCTCGGAACGCTCTCGCACTCGTCGTTAACCCGGAATGCTCAAAGTTCACGGCAGTATTTGTAATACGAATTTGCAGCACGTACAGGCGAGATTGCCGCGATGAAATCGACGACGCTGCGAGTATTACGTGCGAAATGAAATTTCTTAGTTGGGTTTTTGTTTGACGTTTTTTGGAAGCGCGTCGGTTGGGCTTTCGGGTCGGTCTCGAACCTTGTGGATTCTAACTTCGTCAACTAATCAATATGCTGGGTGTGTTATTTCTGGCTTTCAGATGAACAAATTGTTGTAACGCTATACCTTCTAGCGGGCGTCTGAATCTTCACAAATATGGTACTATTATTGATAGACAGCTATAAATATTTTATTACCGACAAAGTTATTATTTGATGTACTGCAGTGGAAAATAAAACCCTAGTACGCACAGCTTTGTCCGAACTGCTTCTGTATCTGTTATTATTTTTCACAACTCGAAATTGTAGTTTTCTAATGACCTTAAGGTTTTATCAAAAATAAGAATGAGTTTTGCTTCTGAATCTTTTTTATTTTATGGGGTTACTTTCAAATTGGAACAGTTTAGTCTTTTTGTGATTTTATTATACATTTACAACAGCCAACACAACGAGTTCTTATAAAATAGTTCTACACCACTTTTTTGATCATCTATCAAACTCGCCTTTTGAAAGAGAAAGTTAACCCCTTCTATACATTTTTTTGCAGAACCGTACAAAGTCTGCGTACTTTCTCACAACCTTGATTTCATCTTCTTCTTTCTCAATTTGTTCTACTAGTGTTACAGACAATTGTTAAGGACAGTGACTTTCTTACTGCGTCATCTAATAGTCCTTGTGTATTATAAAGAAAATGAAATTACTCTCTTTGCTATTTTCTTTTATTTAATTTTTAAATTAATAGTAATACCCAATAGTGGGAATCTTGCTATTAAAACGACTCCTGTCTGTTTATACATTCAAATTGAAATTGTATGCATAACCAGGAGTATTATCACAGTACAGTCAATAGTTACGCAACTTTGTTATAATTGAAGAAGCATGTATTGCTTGTGTATTTATCTGTCCTCATAGATTGTCAGTTCTTCAAAAGAAACTTTCTTTCTTGTTCTTGGATATGTGTTTTAGGTAAAAATAACTTTATCAGTGTACCTATAGTTTTCAAAAACTAATAAGATGTAGATCATCACACTCAATTTTCGTGACCGAAAAATTTCCGTATTAAGCGGCCCATTTCTATTATCATTTCAATAATTCAATATAAATAATGGGGACTTCTAGCTTATTACAAATATTTCCATCATATAGTTGCGAAAGCAAATTAAAAAACAGTCTAATCGATCAAACGAGCTGTTCATTTTACACAGTGAAATTGTTATGGACTCTGCACATATGTTTAGGAAAACATATGACGTTGGAGGCGTACTACAAAATCGCATTAGAAGGGTATTTTGAGATAATGCAGTTAAATTAGATCTTTTGCCCTGCTGAACTCCACCGTTATAAGTAGTCTAATTACTATCTTTAATAAACGTTTAAGCTGACTTCTAAAAATAGTCTACTGAGAAATTTAACTTCTTTGAAAATACTGATGTTGTATGTCTTACCCCCCCCCCCTCATATTACTTTTCTGCTACCTGTTGCCCGTTTTTTGAACTAAATGTTACAAGTTGATTTTTGTTTGTATAGGATAATAACCTGTATGTTTGAATATCTAGAAATCTCACTAGTATGCCTTTTCAGCTTCATAAAACACATGTTGCGTTGGTGATCCAAAGGTTGTTTTTTGACCAAATTTTCGTAAATAACTTTGAGTACTGGAATGATGTTCAACGTATTTTTCTTGAAAACTAAAATTTTACTTTTAATTTATAATGTTTGTCTTTTATGTTTCAAAACATCTTTTTTTCTAATTTCATCTATAATTTATCTTCTGGAATTATTTTTTAAATATATTAAATGAACTGTTCCGTAGGTGTTATTTAATTTTTGCAGAATGAAGATCTGTCACCAATCAACTTCACTTTTTTAGCTTGTGTCTTTGCGGATATCGAAGTCAGACTTAAAATAATCAAATGGAATGTGTATATATTAGCTTCACACATCAGTTTAATAATTTTAAGGTACTTTCAATGTGCAAAGATTATTAAGCAAAATGATATAGTCCGTTTTTTTTTAAAAGGTTACATTTATTGCTAGATCAACAAATACAATTTTGTTATACATAGCAGTGATGTTGTGTAAATTATATACATGACTTTGATTACATAACATATGGAGACTTTTAGCTGTCTCAGCAAACATTTCAGTGACTCTTTCAGTAATTTTCACGATCGGTTAATATAATGTCCTGAGGTAGTTGACGTTTGAGTCTTGTGTGTATCTTTGTTCGAAAGAGTTCATAATGAACCGCACCACTACACGCACTTGAGTTGATTATAAACTTTTTGCACTTTTTAATGTAGTCTTCAATGGGCATGATTCCTAATTCTTGGTGTAGCTGTGTGTTCCGAATGTACCAGGGCGTTGACTGCAATTGTAGCACTTTGTTTTGGAACCTCTGTATTTTGCGTAAGTTGGTTTGAGACGTGTTGCACCATATCGGTGATCCATATAGTATTAGTGGTCGTAGCAGGGTTTTGTATAACAGCATAGTGCATTCAATTTTTAGGGAAGATTTACGGTTAATTAGTGGGTACAGCTGTTTGAGTCTGGCATATCCCTGGATTAATTTCTGGTTAATGTGAAAGCCCCAACTCAGCTGTTGTCCAGGTAAATACCGAGGTATTTGACTGCTGAATCGTTGGATTTCCACGGTATTGGTTTATTATTAATGTGAACTAGGTTGGGATTCGTGATTCGTCTAAGAGTAAATATTTTTGCTTGGCATTTATCTGGGTTTATTTGGGTATTCCACTGTTGAAACCAGCGAGAAAGCTGGTTTGTGGCTTGTTGGAGAGCTTGTACTGCTTCGTCCAATGACGATGCTTGAGTGAAGATGGCTGTGTCATCCGCAAAGGTGGCGAGAGTTGCCTTAGTTTCAGGCAGGTCAGAGGTGTAAATGGAGAATAGACTGGACCCAGGACGCTGCCCTGCGGAACACCTGCATGGATATTTATGGTTTGTGATAGCGTGGAGTTCACTGTACAGCAAAGGTTCTGTTTTCGACAAATGAGAATAAAATGGCTTTTAGGTAGGAGGCATGTCAATATTTAGGATTTTAGCTTTAAACCTTCAAGCCACACTCTGTCAAAGGCCTGTGAGATGTCTAGAAATAAGGCCGCAGTGTAGACTTTGTTTTCATAACCACGCTCGATAAGTTCGCTTATACGTTGTATTTGATGATATGTAGAGTGGCCTTTTCTAAATCCGAATTGAAAGGTAGGGATTGTGTTTTGGTTTTCAATAACGGCATTTAGTCTAACTTGAATTATTCTTTCCAGCAGTTTGATAGGGTGGTGAGAAGACTTATTGGCCTATAACTACTTATTTTTGTTTTGTTTTTGCCCGGTTTTGGAAACATTAGAATTTGGGAATGTTTCCATGTTAGAAAGTAGCTAGCCTTAGGCAGGCATTAAAGATTGTGCTTAGGCTGGCTAGGGCTTTCTTGGGAAGGTGCTGGAGAATAGAATTTGTGAGTAGATCATGCCGGGAGACTTTTGGTTGAGAGTGTGTCTATGTGAGTTTTAAGTTCCTTAGGGGAGGTGGGCTTAATTCTATCGGGGTGCGGCACGTTTGTTTCAATGCAGGTTATCGTGGTTAAGGTGTGTTGGAGTGCAAGTGATGATAGGAGTGAAGGTCCTTTCAAGGTGTAGGGCGAAAGCGAAGCTTTATCTTCATCTGTTATGTAGTTGTCAGTGCCTGTGTCGTTTGTTAGTGTAGGCATTTCATCTCTTTGGTTTAGGATCTTTTGGTTGTTTTCATAACCGCCTGTCCCTGGGCTAAAGTTGGCTATGTTTGTTGATAGGTGTTGACTCTGAGTAGATCGAGATCTCTTTAATCCTATGGGCAAGGTTGTTTAGTCGGTTTTTGATTGAAGGACTTCTAGTTCGTTGCCATTCACGCCTGAGTTGACTTTTCTCGTTGATTAGGTTAATTAGATGCCTCGGAGGGTAATTGTACTCTGGTAGGGCTGTTACACGCGCTGGTGTGCATGCTTGTCGTGCACTATCGCTAATCAATGTGGTGAGATTGGCAATCGTTGCGTCAATATTTTCTTGGTTATGGATATTTGTGGGGCATGATATTTTGTTTTCTAGTATTTTTCAAATTGATACCAGTTCATTTTGCCGTTTATTAGCTTCGGTACTGGTTGTTTCAGTACTGGGTTATTTGTAAAGGACACTAAGACAGGAATGTGGTCTGAGTTGAGTTCGGTTATGACTTGTTGGTACAGCGGCTTGTTAAAATTCTTCTGCAGAACTATGTCAAGTATGTCTGGCTCGTGGTCTCTTCGATACGGGTAATAAGTGTACTCGTCCGGTGCTAATATCTGAAAGGAATTTGCTGTTGCCAAATTCTCTAACTTTTTACCCTCAGGGTTGGATGCTCTGCAGCCCCATAAGGTATGTTTGGCATTTATATCACCAATGACCAATAGCGGCTGATTTGTATTAAATATTGTTTGTATGTCTTCGGGTACTAGTTTTTTATTTGGCTGCCTGTAGGCGCTTGCTACTGTTACTGTACTATTGTCATCAAGTGTAACTTGGACGGAGGTCATTTCAATATTTAAATTAGGGATGTCGGGCAGTCGCGTATGCTTAAACCTTCTTTTTATTAGAATTGCTACCCCTCCTGACGCAATCGGGGCGTTCCGGTCCTTTCGATAGACGTGGTAACCTGGGATATTAAAGCTGGTTGTGTCGTCTAGGTGCGTCTCAGTAATGCAAGCGATGTCTACTTTGTGTCTAGCTAGGAAGGCAATGATTAGGGATCGTTGGTTTTGGAGCCCATTAGCATTCCAGTTGAGGATTGTTAACACTGAATTGGTTTTGGTTGGTTATGGTCCATTAAAGAGCATGGGTAGGAGAGTATTTGTGATAAACGATTTAATTTGATCGAGGTGAGGTGTGAGTAGTTCAAGGAGGAGCTGTATAATGTTGTTGGCTGGGTCTGATTTGATGGTGTTGTGATTAAGTCCACTTTGGGTTCTGCTTGCATAGGTCTGTTCGTTGTTAACTTCCGAATTTCGGAAGTAGTTGGGTTTTGGGGTGGGGATCGAGGTTTTGGTACGTTGCCGCAGTAATTTAATATGGTGGGGACAACTGCGATAATTTGCACTGTGGCCTCCACAGTTTGCACATTTTGGTGGGTCATTGGGTCGTTTTACATTCTGTATGTTGATGGTCGCTTGCGCATTTGATGCAGGTATATTTTTGAGTGCAGTAGTTTTGGTATGTCCATACTGCTGACATCTATAGCATTGGGGATGATCTTGGATTTTCTTCTTTCTTCGACTGTTACTATAGAGTAGAATATTGCTTTTAACATGAATATACGTTTTGCTTCTTCGTTTTTGGTTTGTCAACTGCGCAGACTGGCAGCGGTTTTTTTTCTTTTGTGTACAGTCGTGCTACTTTTAGAACTGGAATTTTATTGGTTATGAGTTCGTTTTTGATTTCCTGGTCTGTTAAGGAAAGTGGTACATTTTGATGACTACTGATAAGGGTTTATCGTGATTTTGGTAAGTGTGGTACTGTATTTGGTTATCACTGTAGAATTTAGTTAATTTCGATAATCTTCGTCTTTTGTTAAGTTTATTCGTAGTGTGGATACGTTGTAGGTAGTTGTGAACGCACCAGTTGCGTGTTTTTTGATGTCTTCTACAAGAGCTTGGTGATTAACTGCATTGGGCAGATAGATTGGTGGAATTTTAATTTTTGTCGTATCGGGTTGGTTATTTTCTGTTTCTTCTTCAGAAGATTGTTTATCGGTTAGGAAGTTTCCAGGTGTGGCGGAAGATAGTATTTATTGTTTTCTAGGAGGTTTTGAGGTGTCCATGCATAACGTTTTTGAACTTCATTTATAGGTGGTGATAGATCGCCGAATTTGCGCTTTGTTGCGCTGTTTGATCCATTTTAATTGCATGGGTTGCAATTTTATTGAAATATATTAAAATAAAATCAATTTTAAACTTACTGCGTTTGTAAAGAGTTGATATAGCTAAGGTGAAGCGTATCGCACTGTTATCGGACGGCGTACGTGACATCCGAACCGGTTCACTGCTCGTACTCGACTTATAGTCCGTTTTAATTGTGGTACACCTCTACAAACCCAAAGTTCTCGTTTTATGGCATATTTTTTATCTTTATGAAATTTCTGAAATTTTATATTTACATTTTTTGTAAATTGCAACTAAATTTTTTCTTAAAATGTGAACACCCAATTTTTAGAAAACCCATAAATTTTGTATTTCTATACTCTTGTATTACCTTTTGTCTTTTTTTTTGACTTCTATATTGCATCCATTTATGCTTTAAAGATATTTCTAACAAATTCCGTCCCATAAAGCTGTAGTCTACTCTTAAGCTTTGTCTGGTTTTTGTTGCGTAGGTTAACGTAGTACTTGTAATTGTAATTCAATAATTTTGTTCTAACAATAATATCACTTGAGTTAAAGACAGCTCTACACCAAAAAGGTAGAAAGATGATAAGATTGTGTAAGTATGTAATTTCTGTTCTGTTTTACTTCAAATACCAAATGTAGCCCAATCCAATCTTACTCTTTCTCTACTTCTTACGATTGGCCATCCATGTGCATGATAATGTCTTATATGGTGGCGGTCAGGATATACTGAACATATAACTGGTAATATAAAAAAGGAAAAAAAAGTTCAGTAGCGCTTGCGGACAGCAAGGTGGACCGACGATGTCAAAAGTGCGGTATTTTACAGTTACATACAAGAAAAGCAAGGCGAGGAGCGATGAAAATACTTGCAGAGGCCTATTCACGAGAAAGGATAGATATCACAGATTATGATGATATTCTTTGTCTGCAAGTTCTTATTATAGAAATATTTCATTCTCGGCTTTAAAAACGAACAGCACATTAAAATTTTAGAACTTTTCTTAATTTAAATATATTTGTACGCCAATAGTCTAGAGAAACTAATCGAAGGCTGAAAGTGCAAATTATATAATTTTGTGGAGAAACTTACCATAATAATATAAAAATATTGTTAAGATGTATTTTGCAAACCTATAGATATAATGCGTGCTATAATTGTAAGAATACATTTTAAAGTGGTTCTTTAAGAACCACTATATATTATCGATTCTTGATTTCAACTTCAAACATGCAAGATGGTTAACCAGTAGTTGCTAATCAAGCGCGTTTAAAATATTTCTTCACGAATTTTATTAACTTTATTGGTAACGCCAAATATTTTTATTTACATTCTTACTCATAACATATTACAAGTTACCTAAGAAATTTTTTTACCCAATGTTGTGCAATATCCAGGTATAAAGTATCTGGGATAATAAAAGTGTCCAAGAGTTATGATGGAATGCTGAGCAGATAGACGTAAATTCACTCTGGCTTATCAGCCACGCTTTCAACCCCGAGAAACTTGCAAAAGCTCTTTTCTTTCCTAAAAACGGAACCTTGTACTTAGTTTTGGGCATTCCGAACACATGTCCTATATCATCATCATCATCAGCCTGCAACCGTCCATCGTTGGACGTAGGCCTCTCTCATTTGTTTCCATGCATTTCTGTCTTGAGCCTTCTGGATCCAATCTCTTCCCGCAAAGCCTCGGATATCGTCGCTCCATCTTTTTGGTGGTCTTCCTACACCTCTTTTCGTTAAACGGGGCCTCCATCTCAAGAGTTTTGAGGTCCAGCGGTTTGGTTCATGCCGTGCTATATGTCCCGCCCATTGCCACTTTGCTTGAGCTACTCTCTGCATTATATCGGGTATTTTCGTTCTACGCCTTATTTCCTCGTTTTTCAGTCTATCTCTTAGACTCACTCCCAACATTCTGCGCTCCATCGCTCTTTGGCAAACTCTTAGCTGCTCGGCGCTCTTCTGGGTTACCGTCACCGTCTCTAAACCATAGGTTGCCACGGGCAGTATACATGTTTCATACACCTTTCTTTTCAGGCTATTGGGAATATCGGAATTTTTGAGAATATGCTGTAGCCTCCCAAAGGCTGACCAGGTGGCTCTTATTCTTCTTCTAATTTCAGATGTTTGGTTTTCCTTTCCAATCCTAATTGAATGACCCAGATAAATATATTTGTCCATTCTTTCAACCGGTTGATTATCAATAAAACAACTGCATCGCTGTTTGTCATTATTTTGGTTTTATTTATATTTATCTCCAGCCCTACGGTCTTGGATGCCTCATTCAATTGTATTAGCATAGCTTCAAGTTCGTCAATATTGCTAGAAATCAGTACGATGTCGTCCGCAAATCTCAGGTGGTTTAGCAGACATCCGTCAATGTTAATACCCATCCCTTCCCAATTCATTTGCTTGAACACATCCTCCATCGCCGACGTGAACAATTTTGGAGACATTGTGTCTCCTTGGCGGACTCCTTTTCAACCTTTATTTTGTTAGTTTGAAGGTCTTCATCTACCTTTACGTGAAATGTAGCCTCTTCGTAGATGTGTTTAATTAGCTGCGAGTATCTGGAGTCAACTCTTGCGTTATTTAGTGCTTGGAGGACGGCGTGTATTTCAATTGAGTCAAACGCCTTTCGATAGTCCACGAACGCCAAGTGAATGGGGGTGTTGTATTCCGTTGTCTTTTCAATTAATGTTCTGATGGTTTGAATGTGATCCATGGTACTGAACCCTTTTCTAAAGCCCGCCTGCTCTACTGGCTGGTAGAAGTCTAATTTTTGAGTGAGGCGATTTGTGATGATTTTAGTCAATACTTTATATATGCACGAGAGTAAGCTTATGGGGCGGTAGTTTTCAATATTTGATGGGTCCCCTTTTTTGAAGAGAAGAATTACCTCAGCATTATTCCACGCCTTTGGTATCTTTCCCTCAATCAAACATTTGTTTAGTAGTACCGTGACAATATTTTCTACTATTTCACCTCCCATTTTCAGCATTTCGGCTGTTATCCGGTCTTCTCCTGGCGCTTTTCTATTTTTCAGTTGCTTGAGGGTTTGTTTAACCTCAAGTCTAGTTATCTCGGGTATTTCCTCGGAACCCACGTTAGAAATAGTTTTATTAACCGAGCTCTGTATAGATATGTTAGATGAATATAGCTTTGTGTAGAAGTTTTATATTGTATGTACTATATCTCTTCTGTTTGCTACTACAGTACCTTCTTGATTCTTTATTTTTATTATTTTCTGTTTACTCTGTGATAGTTTCGATCTTAATACCTTCATATTTCTGTTGTCCTCTATTGCTTCTTCAATTTGCTTATTTCTATGTGCTCTTATGTCCTTCCTAATCATCACTTTGACCTTCTTGTTAATTTCTTGAAAATTTTGGGCTTCTCTATTTGTTCGTCTTCTTTCTTCTATTAAATTCAAGGTTTCTTGTTTTAGTTTGCTACCGCTAGGTTTCTTATTGGCACATATTTTTTTAACTGATTCGTGGATACTATTTTTAATTTTTTCATTTAGCGCATCTATGTATAGGTTCTTTAGCTTATCTGTAGGTTCTAGTTTTCGCTGTAGTTGTAATTGGTATTTTTCTTGATTGAGGCTCAATTCTTGTATGGGTGGAAAGTTTTGTTGGTGTTGTAACTTTTTCCTTTCCAGTTTCGGTTTTATTTCTAGCACCGACCTGACTAATCTGTGGTCACTGCCTGTAGTAAATCTATTTAGCACTGCTACGTCCGTACATAGTGTTTTGTCATTCGACATGATGTAGTCTATTTCGTTTTTTGGTTTTTGGTCGGGACTTCTCCATGTCCATTTTCTTTGTCTTTGTTTTTGAAGAATGTGTTTAAACAGTATAGTTTTCGCTACTGAGGAAGTTTGCTAACATTTCTCCTCTGGGATTCCTAATTCCCAAACCATATCTTCCAATGTATTGGTCGTCTTCAGACAGCTTGCCTCCTATTATTGAATTGAAGTCTCCTGTGATAACGGTGTAGTATGTTTTTTCTTGTCTCCTAGCGCGTGTAATATCTTCGTATAGTTGCTCCACTTCTTCATCGTCTGAGTTTGTCGTCGGTGCATATACGTGTATGAGTTGCATATTATATCGTTTGTTAATTTTCAGAGTAAGGTATATGACTCTTTTTGACACTGCTTGGAATTTCGTTACTAGGTGTTTTATCTTACGGTTGATGATAAAAGCTACCCCACCATATTTATGGTCTGTGTCTGAGTTGTTCTGGTATAGGACGTGTCCTGATTTCAATATTGAGTTCCTTTCCCCGGGAGACGTGTTTCGCATAATCCAACGATATCCCACTTTATTTTCGATAGTTCCAGTTCTAGCTCTTCTCTGTATTCTTCTGTTCGCATTGTTCTAATGTTGTATGTTACTATTATAAATTTTTTGTGTTTGTATGTCTTCTTTGCTGTGGTCTAGCTTTGAGGTTTGTCGAGTTCTTGCCCCCAGAATCCTTGGGGCTGACTGATCGTTGATCAGTGTGGGATTGTGAGAGTGCATCTCTACCCACCTGGGGTATTCCTGTTTGTGAATTCGACGTTTTCATCATGGTTTAAAAGAGAGGGGTTTGGCATTTTCTCGCCGCGCTTGCCGAACGTGTTGGCGAGTTTATTTTCAGCCGCCCACTATGGGAACAGACGCTGTTTGCAGCCGCCCGCTCCGGGTCAGACGCTGCTTACTATGGGAGCCATTAAATCTAAGATTTAGAAGTTGCCTCCCATAGCCTCTCATTTAGTTTAGCCTGTGTGCCGACACAGTTACCGGGATGTGGCCGCTTATGAAGCTTCTAGGAGCCATAAATGAGAGTGAGAATCTAACTGAGGACCAATATCTCAGAGTGACCCGAAGGTCCGGCAACCCTGAGTATAGAGGTACTACCTCTAGTTAGACTCCCATACATCCAATGTCCTATATAAAGCATATTATTTTTTTTTTACAAAAACTCTGGAACAACAAAAGTCTCTGTTTTTGGTTTGATAACCTTATCGAAATTTTTTTGTTTAGTTTGTTCAAAGTTAAATATACTTGTTACATTCAGAAACACATAATCCTCGAAATGGAACTGACTGAATTTTTTTATCCCAGCTTCTTTTTAATTTTTGTTGCAAAATGACCAAATCGGCTTATTCTGATGAGATTCTTTGTAGAGAGTGTGGGGTTTGATTTAGTATTTTTTTTGTAATTAAAGACTACAGATATCAGTTGCTTCACACAGCGTAGGCCTATCTGCCCTAGAAAACACTAACGATCAGTCAATCACAGTAAAACATATGAAGTTAACATATTTCTACTTTGACAAAACTGGCCAGGATTATTTCCGCAGTTGAATGTTACTGATCACAGGGAGTAAGTAACTCTACTGTGATGTAGGTTAATACCTGTTTTGTTGGTTAAAATGTATTCACTTATCAACTACAAAGTTTAAGTGTGACTTTAAAAGGACCTATACATATATGTTCAGAAGCTCCAGTCTGCTGACACAAAATAATATCTTTTTTGGTAACTCCCAACCATTGAAAGCTATATGAGTATGGTGGTTGACTACGATTAATAGCACGAAACTTTGAGCATAAAGCTTGACATGGCAGTCTTTAAAATGTCTCGAAAATATTTAAAAACTACCTTATTTTTCCAAATGGATAGTAGCTCAAGGGTGATTTTGGAAACATAAAGTACTTAAGTTAATACCCAGAAAAATAAACGTTTGAGAAGCAATGTTCCCTATCGGGTTGTAGATAGTCAGCATTACCACAAGACTGTCTCATGTCTATGGTGTTATTCCTTTGGAGTTTTTTAGTTCTGATGTTTTTTTATTTTCTGCGCAATAGTCAGACTTTTTTTTGCACCCTTCGTAAGTCAAGGTTAAATTGTTGCAAAACCCTTTTGACATATAGTGATTGAAACTTATCATCCATAGCAAGCTACTCTTTTAAAACCATTGATTGAATCTCCCAAGTATTAGGAACTTCTAACTGAAATACAAGCTGACCTGCAGACTGTTTTATCTAGGCCATAACTCATTTTTTTCTAAAGGATCTGTGATCTTACTTTTTTTTACTGCTGTTTTATCATATTTAACTTTTCTGTTCATCTATCTTCGTAGAGAAGTTTAAGATGTGTTGTACTTCACACTTGGAGAACAGTTACTCAATTTCTTCTCGGAATACCTTATGGAGCTTGTTCTGTTATCATTTTTAAAAGAGTTTTCTACTTTCTAGCAAGAAATGTTTCGACAAAAAAATGTACTACATAAGGTAAGGGTCCTCGTAAATTATTTAAGATTTTATTATTAAACACGCCAAATAGAGAGCTTTATCTTTAAACTAGATAGGAAAAAACACTAACAATAATAATATTTATTTATGTAGTAAATTTCGCAACAGAAATATATTACAAGAATCTTTTTCTTAGAGTGCCTTCTCTCTACGGAGGTTGGCGATCATCAAGACTATATGGATCTTATCTGTTGCCGCTCTGATTAGATCTACTGAAGTGCAATTGAACCACCTCCGGAGAGTTCTCAGCCAAGAGATACGTCTTCGCCTTCTTTTTCCAATTATCTTCCCCTGTATAATTAGCCGCAATATCTCATACTTAGGACCTCTCGTGATGTGTCCTAAGTAGTCCGGTTTTATTTTTGTATGGTAAATATGAGCTCTGTTTCTTTTCCAATTCGTTGCAGAATGTCACGGTTAGTAATCTTAACGGACCATCGTATCTTTAAAAAACAATCAAGGAAAATTACCTTCATCAAAAATTACAAGAATAGTAGCCGCTAATTTCGTTTTATCAGCACCTAACTTTCTGTTACTAGCAAAAGTGAGGTACTAGAGAGAATGATGGTTCTGCTATAACCTACAATAACCAAAAATAGGTTATTAAAGTTACTAAAGCTACTAGACTATGCAATGCAATTTCGATATCTTTATATAATTATGGACTTTTCATTTTCATTCATCTAAACACCGGTATGTAGGTACGACCTAGATACTAAACTGAAATAGTAATTCGCGGATTATTTGACACCATTAGTTAGTTACGTTTTAAAAAAAAGGCGGTGTGAATATCTAGTTATGAATATTAAGTATTTATGTGGGACACTGATAGAAAAAAACATAAAAAATATGCAAACAAATAAAGCTGATTTTCTAATTTTTAGTTGCTTCTATAGCCTCTTTAACAGTTTTTGCTTTTAATATTTTTAATTTAAAGATTAATTAGCCTTTTTTGTCACTGTAGAATGGACAATCGTACAGATTTATTTGAACTTGACTTGCAGATATGTAGAATTTAGGCCACATTACTTTCAAGTACCAAATAGTACTTCTGAAAATCTTGAGTTGAAAACAAAAGGTCCAGAAGAGTCTTTGTACGAATATTTTGTTCTTTACTTCGTATTTTCAGAAACGGTGGCAAGAAGTCAATAGAAAAGAATAAAGATTTTTTGAAAATAAGAACGTCCTGGCAAGCTATCGTAGAGATTTCTAATAAAACAAATGATTTAAAGACTGTCTGGGACGACGTTTGCTGCTCAGTGTTGATATACTTAAGTGCCAAAAATAATTTATTAGAACACCGATGCCTTCTGCTAACTATCGATTTATAAACAGAACTGGTGATGGGCTGAATTTCTTGCCTCGTATGTCAATATACAGGGTCCATCCCAAAAGAAATGAGCCTTTTTCCAAAAAAAATAGTTTTATTGAGCAGATCGCTACAACACCTCAAAATTCTTCAAAATAGGATCCTCCTGCATCAATGCACTTTTGGAGACAGGTCTTCCAAGTCCGAAGGCTTCCTGGTAGGCCTCCTTAGGGATGTCCTTGAGGGCTGCTGTGACATTCTCTTGGATGTCCTCAACCGAGTCCCAGTGCTTGCCCTTTAGCACTCTTTTCAACCGCGGAAACAAAAGAAGTCCGGGGAGACAAGTCCGGGCTGTAGGGAGGCTGGGGAACCACGCCGAGTTGAATCCGGGCCAGGTACTTGGTCACGATGAACGCGGTGTGGCTCGGCGCGTTGTCGTGGTGCAAACTCCAGTCGTTTTGATCGCGCTCCGCTTACTTGTGACCTTTCTTTGAGTCTTTTGAGGACTTCCAGGTAGAAGGCGGCATTCACTGTGCGTCCGGGTTGTACGAACTCGTAGTGCACAATCTGGCGTCGAAGAAGGCGACGAGCATTGTCTTGGTCCTGGATTTGCTCATCCGAGCTTTCTTCGGCCGGGTGACGCGGTGGTGTGCCACTCAGCGCTCTGCCTTTTGTCTCCGGATCGTACTGGAAACACCATGTTTCGTCTCCTGTTACCACTTTGTTTAAAAACTCGGGTCATCTTCGCACATTTGCAAGAGTTCTTCACACCGAACCACCCGGAGCTGTTTTGTTCGTCAGTCAACACCCGCGGCACAAGTTTGGCGCACACCTTCCGCATCGATAAATCCTCGGAAATGACTCGATGTACTGTCGATTTCGGAATGTTTAGGGCATCTGCTACTTGATAAACACTGAACCGACGATCGGCGTTCAAAAATCGCGCACTCGCTGCACGTTCTCGTCGGTTCGGGAGGTTGACGGTCGTCCAGACCGAGGTTCGTCGGCCACCTCTTCCGGCCCTCCTTAAATGCTTTGTGCCACTTTTAACTTGCGAGTACGATAAACAATCATCCTTGAAGGCCTCCTGAAGCATTCCAAACGTTTCGGTAGCATTCTTGCCGAGTTTGAAGCAGAATTTAATTGCGTAGCGTTGATCGATTTTTGAATCCATCGCGCCGTGTCGAAAATTGAAAATAGACATTCACGGAAACACCCGTCCTGCCGCTCCGAGAGCTCAGAGCCGACTTGCACCGACCGCGTATGGAAGCTAAGACCCCCCACCACCTGCCCCAAGCGTCAGAGCACGCCGGAATGTACACTCGCGTCCGAAAAAAAATAAGGCTCATTTCTTTTGGGATGGACCTTGTATTAAACTAAATAGACATCAGTAACGTATTATATAAAACAAAGACACATCTCGTATCCCCTCTTTACAAAGTACTTTGATTGGTGAAAAAAGAATGCCACCCAAAAAAAAATATTTAATTGTGGCTGAGACTACGAGTGAAGCTATAGTTTAGTCGGTACTAAGTAAAAAAAAAGAGATCTTGGAAAATCAGGGACCAACGAACTTAAAAAATCCTACTTATTATTTTACAAATGGAGTTTGCATGGCACTGCAGAATGAGAGCTTAACCAAGATCATCCTAATGCTTCTGAAATATCTATTTTCATGTCACCTTTAATTTAAATCCTCTGTGAAAATAAAATGGTTTTTTTATGTCGGAACTATTTGATTTCACTTGAAGTGCGAGAGCAAAAACACATTGTTGGTTGTGGCAGATAGAAATATTTGTCATACTATAACTGAATCAATTCCAACTAAGCGATGTTTCACTAAAGGAGTTATATCAAATGACTTTAGTGACATTGAAAAGGTCTTCATACTAATCTGATCGACTCTTATGTATGCTTTACATACGCATAAGATTTTTCAAATCTTCAATTTATCTATTTTTATCGATAAAGAAATGTTTGATGTTCACAGAAAAGAAATCGAGAAGATTGTTGATAGTCTGCTACACAGCGCTTCAGAACTAAAATGGCATTATTAGCTGACACAGCAATGACGACAAAAGCGCCAGATATTTTTTTCACTGACCTGGAATTATGTAGGAGTACCGCGTGTGTTGACTCTGAAATCATAAAGGATTCAAATTTCTCATAGAAATTGTGACCATGAATTCGAAATTAATAAATATCATAGGACAAAGCTTTTTATGAAACACCGCTTTTGGTATCCTGAGCTAACTGCCACTTATCTGAAATGGCGGGAAGCATAGAGTAATTTAGGCCAACATTTATGTGCTCACTAGTGGTAATTCAAAAGTTACTAATTTGCTTACCTACTCCATAATTTATTTTTTATGAACTAAAACAGTGATTTCACACTACTATTTTTTATTGGGCAGCTTCTTTTGGATGCTTTTCCTACATATATTCGAAAATTTGAAACCGCACAAATTCAATATTTCTTATTACAATGTTTGACTGGTGATTAAAGCTGGTAGAAGTCAGATTTATTTTTATAATATATTGATGGCCAAAACATTTGTCACGCCTTGGAGATATTCAACTGTTAAGTTAGAATTGGGACAGACTGTAAAAAAGGAGCTGTGTAAATTATTACATTTACAAATAGATTCCCAAGTGTAGTCATAAGGGTAGAGTATACAAAAACGCTTTATAGAAGGGAATGAATTGGATGAGCAAATATTCGAGTTTGAACGGATATTCCCAAAATTTCGCGCTGATTAAAACGAAATGAGAGTATTATTAGGCATATACTGTATAATGGCAGTGAGTTAACCACCAAATTCTGTCCCTGCATGTTCACGCTCCTCTCTTCCCTGTTTATCTCTGATATGTCAACATCAAACAATTTTAGCCACAAAAATAGCGTTTGGTGGTAGTGTTTTTCAATGAATTAATTTCAATTTATGTCATTTTGTATGTTATTGGCCTGGAGAAAGTAATGGGGAAGCCATATGGTGTTGGAGAACCGTACCATATGAATGACGGTCACGTCTACGTTGTGGAACCTTTGGCGTACTGCATTGTCAAAGTAATCCATATAAAAGCTCCATATTTGGAATACTTTTGGACAGAATAATAAATAGCAAGACAAATATTAACTTTTCGTTGTTTAAATTGGCCATAACTTGCAGTTTGGTTTATTGCTTTTATTAAATATTTTCCCCCTTTGGAAAGGTTTTATTTTTACTTCTTCTGGATGTTACTTTTTTTGGTATGAGCTAGCTACCCAGTTGAAAGCTTTTCTGACCAACTGTTTAGAATCGTATTTTTTTTTAAATAAAACTAACATATACAGTACAAGTGTAAATAATACAATTTACTTTGGCGACTTAAAAATATTTTTATTTTTTATTTTAATTTCTATAATCCTTAAACATTTTCAATGTAATGTATAAAAGATCATTGAGGTAAATCTGTAAAAGTAATAAACAATGAAGGTAACATTATAGTGCAAGTAAAATTAGATATATTTACATGAAACTTTTAAAGCAAATAGTATGGAGAATCATATTATTCAATGTAGCCCCCATCAGTGGTCACGACCTTGTCGATCCAGGACCTAAATCTGCTGCAGGCCAACACAACTTCCTTCTTGTCTATATGTGTCATTACCTTTATGGAGGACGCCCTTAATCTGTCTTTGGTGTTATGAAGTCTCTTATTAACTTTCGTCTTGACTATGCCCTATACGTAGTAATTAAGGGGATTACAGTTGAGGATGGAGAGTGGTCACAAGTTGAGGAACTAATGGTAATACAAATTGTTGTAGTGGGGCCTTGCTGGAACACCTCTAACATGACAACCCTTTCGTACACATTAATGTAGCTGTCGGCAGTTATCGTCAATCCTTCCTCAAAAAGGTGGGGCTTCATGTCATCTCCTTCGCTGCCCACAAGCACCAGGATCATTACAGAGGCGAGAAACTTTGTATGCATGGTGATAGGCGCTTCAGAGACATCTTGACAGATTCAACGGTCACGTTGGTGACTCAACTTCCTCTACTGGATGAAGTTCTTTTCGTTCGAAAAGAATCACAGGAAGCTGTCATGCTTTCGTTTAGCAGTACTTGGATCTTCAACTTTCTATCCTCTTTATTTTTTTGTTGGCGATTCTTCAGGACAAAAAATTTGTAGTGAAATTTCTAATGTACTACTAGACCGACCGTTGCCCTCACCACCCCTATTGCTTTTCCCAAGTCAGTTATGCCCCGCCCAGGATCCTGATCTATCTTCTCCTTCAAATCGCGGACCAATTAGTCACTTCTTTTGCGATCGGATCGCTTGCTGTGAGTTTCTCTATCAGCAGCTACCTCTTCCTGGTGGTCAGATTCTTTTTAGTTGTTGGCTACGTCATAAACGTAGTTCTTTTTGTAGTTAAACTATGCAAGAATTTCTATCGACGATTTCCAGCGTGAACGGATTCGAGTATAACAGCTCTGCGATGGTATTCTGGGCCCATTTTATTGACAATTGTAACTTGTTAATTAAGTGAAGCTAACTTATTATGTTATCTGTGCATTCGAATAAGACAGCTTTTCTACTTTCCTGCAGTACAATGTAAGAAAAATCCTGAAAATCATATGAACGTTTTCCTGAAGGAATGTGTTCTGGGCCTTTTGAATTGTATCAAGTTAATTTCAAAATTTGGGTAGGCAAGCCTAAAACATGAAGGGCATAGTTCTCAAAAATTAAAATTTTATTCGAGCAAAAAATATATTCTACTTCACATTGCACGATTTGAAGCTTTGCGTTTCATGTATGCTGGGCCTGGGAACTGAGAGTTCGTAGAATTAGTCCAGTCCCTTCTTTACAGGCTGAAAACGTTCGGGTCTCCCTCGCAACCTTACATATTTACATTATGTAAAAGGCGACTGCGACTGGCATTTTTGCGGTTTCGCTCAAAAATGCCGCCGAACGTAGTCGATTGCAGCAGCGTCCAGCCGGACGGCACATAAATAATGCATCGGAAATCCTGGAGTCGGAGAATACGGTAGCGGGAAGCATCGACAGCGTTTTGAATGCCGGCTAAAAGCCTCTAATGGATGGCAGTCATTTATCGGGCTATCCGGAGGAGAGTTATGGCCTTTGACTGTGCTGCTCGCCTTCGAAGCCTCGGTTTATCTGCGAGCGGGCACTAAATCGCAGCCCATCCATCAGCCGCTATCTGTAAATTAACAATTACTTGCCTTAACGGCCGTTACACGAGCAATTATTGAGATTGCGGAACACAAATACACACTTATTGCAGGTCGCAGAAGTATTGGCATATCGCCGCATTGTTGCGCATCGCCCTGGAATTAGGGCAACACGAACTCGTTAATTTTGCCTTCGGCCGCTGCCCGCTAATGGCCGCTCGTATTTCAAACTTATGCAAAATGCCTGTTAACCGCCTTGCCTTGCATTCATCACTTTTGTTGCTGAAAGTGAAAGTTGCATCTACAACTAAACAATGAATGATATACGAAGATAGAGAATTTCTTGTTCGATTCGGTTTGTGTGTCGAAATCCCTCTTTTTTGGAAGTTTTAAATGTCGGTTTTGTTATAAATTTATCTTTCACTTTTGGAATGCGCAATTTATTTAAATATCAGGTGCGCAAACTCCATTCTCGTTTTTTATTGAACTTTTAATTATTTATCTAACCTTTAAAATGATTCTCCTCGGTTTCTAAGATGCCGAAATTCGCTTCGAAAAACGGGGGTGGTTTGGAGTTGATAAACTCGATCATACTTTTCTTAACATCTTCAGTAGATTGAAGCGAGTATCACCCAATTGATGCTGCAACGAGTTGAAGAGATGACAATCTAAAGGCGCGAAATCTGGCGTGTGATAAAATCTCTAAACTTAGGTCGTTTTGATCGATAGTTCACCTGAATAATTTTTTCCATCTGCAAGACATCCTTCTTCTTCAATTTAGAGAACAACAATCTGCTCTTATTTTGAGGCGTGTATTCGTCCGGGACCCGAGGACCTTTTTTGTGAATTTTTCCCAGCTTGTGCAGACGCTTAGATTTGATGTTTTATTACGAGTTGCTTTGCAAACTGTGACTGTATGCAGCATCATTTCTATTTAAAAAATATTCCAGTGCTTTATCTTCCACTTTCTTTGGTTGAACATTCAACATCGTGGAAGCCAAAATTTCCGTTAGAATCACGTGTTACAAATTATGTAAGACACAATGCCTTTCCTTAAAGCCATACAAATCATTTCCCGGACCCCTGGCGTTTTTTTTAGTCGCCACTGATTTTTGGCTTATGTTTGTAGAACCAGGCACCTCTTGTATTGTACGATATTTGAATAGGGTACTATAATTTGAAATAAGGGGACGAAAATTGCGTACTTGATAGTTATTTAAAAAAACAGCAGAAAAAGGACAAATTTTGAAAGTTTAAAAACTGATTAAAAAGAATTAGAAATAGAATGCACGGAACTCCTCTTTTGAGTAAGGTTGGTATGAATTTTCGACTAACAGGTTCTCCAATTTTTTTGGTTATGCAGATCGCGGTGAAATTTCGAGACCTCTGGAACCCTCTTTAAATATAGTAACAGATACAATACCTTCCCCTAATTTCACATAAATCATTTTCTTTGCCTTGGGCGCGTTTATTCTTATAATTAAAATGCAAATGTGTTGCTTATCAGACACCACCGTATGTACTGCGCATAAAGGGAATTACTTAAGGTTATGCCGACCAATATTCCAGTGTTATAGTTTACTGTGTTGGTATTTTAAAGCCCTAGAGTTGTCGAAAATTAATTGCTTTCTTATATAAATGTTATGTACATTTAATAGATTTAAAGTGCTGATAAATTTTCAGTAGGTCAGTTGAGGTCTAGGTGGTAGCTGTCAGATTCTCAGGATCTCGTCTGAAATAAATTTGGTAACGATTGTTTACTGCTTTTTCTTTGAATGCTATATAAACCTTGTAGTGTTTTTAATGCTTTGGGATCAAAATTAAACTCGTAGAGTAAACACGACAAATAATTTATTTTTGGTTATCCACATTAAGTGGGGAAATAAATATTTAGATTAATGTTTATTGCTTTAAATGTACCAATTGAATAATGTAGAAAGTGTATATCGTAGTTCGAGTTGTGTTTATCATATACAGTTATTAGTTAGTCATTATAAAAATTCCAAGAATGGTCGCCAATAAAAAATGAAAAGAACTTTTTGGGTTTTAATATCTGTATAACCGTCTAGATTGTAAAAATCCTGCAATGTGCATCTATTTAGAAAGTCAGAAAAACCTTTTGAGTTGCAGAATTATAAAGTTCTTAAAATAGTAATAAGATAGGAATAAAACTAGCAAAAACTCCCTCGCAGTAAAAGGATAATTACTACAAAAAATCCGACATTTTCGGTTTTAAAGCTAACAGATGGAATTTTCGTTAAAACAAACGCCAAGTGCAAGAAGAGACTTTCAGGCGAACCTATGATTTTAAGTAAGTAGTTGCATTGTTTAATAAAACTGAATTATTGCAGAATATGTCCAACTAAGAGAATTTGGTTCTTCCTACTGTTTGGTATGAAATTGACAGCTAAACTTATTTTCACATGTTGATGTTTTAAAATTTTTTTCAATAAAATGTACCAGATTTGTCGCAATTAAGAAAAGTTGGAAAAATCTAGGGAGGCTATCACCCAAAATTATTACGCTCTTCTTTCCTCGAAGTTGTACTTTCTGTATATTTTCTTTCAAAATGTACTTGAATGATTGTTTCCTTCAAGAACATGAACTGGTATTTTATTCATGCTGAAAATCAAACGTTTGGGGTTAAAGTTGATATAGTTAAGACAGAGAGAGAATTTAAATTTATTTAAGGACGCTCCAATCTTCAAGGCTATTAGCGTCAGTTGATATAGTCGAAGTTATTTTAACTTTAATATTAACTAATGGGATATTAAAGTATCACTTCAAAGTTTCTTCAAATTTGATATCTTTAAATACATTTTACATCCTCTGTTGGAACTGAACTCAGTAATAACCCTATAAGTCTAAAGAATGTGCCACCATATGGCTTGGTTATGTGCTAGTTTCCTTTTTGCCTTCTGTTCCAGTTCTCCAATTTTTAATAAATGAATTTTGATTTGTATTCAGAATACCTCATTAGTACCTTGCTGATATACACCTTTTTTAGAAGACACAAACTACTAATACCATAACTTCATATTTAAAAGATATTTGTAACCGAAGATTGTAGTTTATATTTATCTTTACGATTCACAGCTGATCAACCAAAACAGTTAAATTGCAATTACAATTATCTATCCATTTATGAAAGCATTCGTTAATTATTATTACCTTTACTGTCTACTCTTTTGAAGGCAGAGCAAGAGTCATCGAACGTCATTTACATTGCCCAGCCAGCTAGCCTGACCAAAAATTGTTACTATTCAATTACGTTTGGCTTGTGATTGGAAACTGACATTAACTTTTGCTTGTTTGTTTAAATGCTATACTTTAGCACGTACTAAATTAAATTAAAGTCTCAATATATTTGCCCACAGGTATTATTAAACTGATGTTTGTGCAGAGTATAAGCTTCAATTATGTGTATAGTTGAGATTTAAAACTCCAAAGTGTAGTACATAAAAAAGTAAATTAAGTTTTTTATTCTCTGAAAATGTATGTACTTTTTAGAATTCTGACGCCACAATTTCATGACTATTATAAATGCTTTTTTTAAGGGGAAATCAGCCATAAATTTCTTGCTACGAAGTCAGGTGAGGAGCGATCATGAAGAACCACTTTGAAATTCTTGTCGTTTTAAAATATGCGAATATAACTTACGGTACATTTTTGAGCCATTTTTCTGCAACACGTTAAGAACTTAAGTTTTAACTGGTCACTGTGGTATGTTTAATATAATAAGTATCACCCTTGGGCTGTCCCTAGACACCACCAGTTTCATTTCTTCCATGATAGCGAGTTGAAGTGCTTTCATGGAGGTGAGTGTCGCCTGGTTCGAAGGCACAGCTCATGCTGGTGTCCTAATAAATAGCGACGCGTAAAGCCTTGCTTCTGTTGGTCAGCATTTGCAGAATTCATCTGGTGAAACTAGCATTTTTTAGGTCACCATATAGGCTGGTACATACAATTCAACAGAGATTAATTCTAACGTCAAGCGGTCCTCTTCCATAATTAATAGTATCACTCGCGCAATCATGTCATTCAAGCGAATAGTACATGGGCGCGCCTTCTTCATTCCTTCTTCGGGATATTTACCCTTATTTATACTGTCGTACCCATCACAAAAATTTTTACATCCATAACGCCATCATCACGTCTTACTTGTTTCATCAAAGCAACGTGCTGACACAAACACTTTACCCGTTATATAAATATGGCATTTCAGAAGCAAATAACATCAAATAGCCATATTAGCTGATGTAGGGAACACCATAAAGGAAGCAACACCTGATTTCCAAAATACTGGTCTGCCAGCATGTCCTTAAACGAGTATGGATATATGGCTTTCAATTACAAGGCTGTGTCAAAGAAAGCATCTGAGATTGCCTCCAAGTATTCCAAAAAACGAGTGTTAAGGAGTGTTATTGTATGTTTAAAGTGAAGACAGTCAAAGAAAAAATTAAAAAGTTTATTAAGGGTCGTGAAGAGGCTCCTTAAACATCTAAACGTTAAATCTCTAGTGCAACGCCTCGAGATAACCAAACCTTTTGAGCTTGTGTAATAGAGTAGTGAAAAATGTAAAGCAGAGCGCAGCGCAGTGTAGGCACATTAGTATAGTGAGCAAGATACGTTAGAAACTAGGATGGACTGATTGGAAAATCCAGATTCAAGTAATGCAGTAACTTTGATCAAACTAAAAATGTTTATTAATCTGACGATTACCTACATTGTATATTTTTTAGAAATAAGAAAAAAGTAAACTAATGAAACGGTAAAATGTTGTATATAGAGATTTAATAAGTCTTCATCTAGTACTTTTTCTTATCTTGATTCTTAACGCCTTTAAAATAAGTTACGGAACATGAAATGGATACACTACCATGGTACCTTAATACTAGAAAACAAATATGTGAAATAATATTTTGCATTTATCACTGATAATTGTTAGATGTAGATACTTAGGTAGGGAAAAGCAAGAAAGGAGTCAAATAAGTTACATGATATATTAAACATGAGAACTAGAAAAAAGCAATTCTCCAAAAGTCTAGAAAAGTACTGCTATATTAAGGAAATCAAGTAGACTCCTGCTCATAATTATTTGGATTTTTTCTGCGAATAGGTGAACTATGCAATTTTTTTCAGTTATTAGGAGGTTCATGATGGTAACTTAGCCACAACCACTTCACTCATACCAATTAGTTTTTTCACGATTTTTTTTTATTCATTATGTCGAAAAATCTCACAATTTACAATCAAGTTATTGACTTGAATAAACTATGAAATATATATCCAAACAGTAAGAAATAGTTTTTGGCTACCAATAGAGTTGTGAAGAATCAATAGCGAGTTGGTGCCCCCTTAGACTTGATTATTGCATCGAGTCTGGAGGGCATGGAGTCGACGAACTTGGTGAGCACCGGCTGCGGGATGTCCTGCCTTCAGTTGAGCGAACCTCTCATCCGCATTCTTAACCTTGAGCTTGCCGGTGCGTCTGTTCAATTCATCTCAAGCGCGTTCGGTATTATTGGGGTCGGGGGTTAACGAAGGCCACTCCATAACTTCCACGTTGTTGGTGCAGAGCCATCGTTCATGATACTTGAATCCTCGAAGGAATTTCTTCTTCGCCCATGGCAGTAGATTTTTTTGTCGATGATGTTGATGTACACGAAGCGATCTATGATGCCAGAATACGAATGAGAGGGCCCTTCTTATGCGTGAGAAGTAGGCCCAAACCATGTAGCTGGTTCCTCCGTATTTCACCGTACCTGCTATGTACTTGGGATGGAATCGGGTTCTAGGAAGACGACGTGCGAATGCACGAGTCGTTTCCGAAAAGAAAGAATCTATTTTTGTCGTTCGAGATGATATTGACCCATGGACGACGACTCCGTGCGCGGTATTTTTTCTCGCATTCTACTATAATCCGCTGATTTTTCGAATTATTGAAGGTTTTACGGCTTATTCGACGAGCACGAAGTCCGTTATTGAAGAGACGTCTTCTGACTGTAGCAGAGCTAATGTTCACACTATAGGAATTTAAAAGATCCATCTAAATCTTCCTTTAAGTGATGCGGGGATCCTTCCGGCATGCAGTAAGGATGGTCCGATCCGTGGGTAGGAGGCTTTTGCACAGATTCTCCATTACCGTACCTCTCCAACACAGCCGAAATATGTAGTCTACTTGGTGACTCCAAGAGCCGTGGTGGTTTAGTGGATAGATTGCTAGACTACGAAACCAAGAGTTGCGGGTTCGAATTCCGCTCTCGCCAATTCGATCGCTGGCATGTTTACGGCCCAGCTCGACTCAGGCTGCAATAAATGAGTACCTGGAGGTCAAACTCTGGGGTAATAATAGGCGGTCGGTACGTAGCGCTGGCCACGTTACTACCTTTGTGTACCGTAGGCTCTAGATTTGTAGCAGATCTATCCTGTTACGACCCCAAAGGGCCCTCAAGGCCTGTTACGGGGAACTATTATATTAGTATTACTTGATGACTCCGCAATTGAAGGGCGAGAATTAGTCTGCTCGAGTTCGACTCGGCGGCCGTTTATGATGGCGAAAAGTTGGGCTTCCGATAAGTTTTTGACCCTTCTACCCAGGGACAACTGCAACGGAACGTTAACAAAAATAATAAATTAAATAATATATAACACAAATAAAAAATAAAACTGAAAAAACGAAAATTCCAAAAAATGATAAAGATCGAAAAAAACTCGATAAAAATTGGAAGCCCAGGATACTGTAGCCCGCCCTGTGCTTCACCTCCTTTGAGAACAAATTTCATAAAATTTGGTTGCTTTCACTTTGAGATAACTTTGAAAAACCAAAAGTCCATATAATTATGAGTAGGAGTGTAAATAAAAGCCAATTATGGATATATTAGAGATGTCTTACATTAAAAGTAGACGTGAAACATTAGTTCTTAAAAAATACTAAAATAGCTAAAAAAAACTTTGGCGTATATGGTAGCGTTACATGTGTACAGTCAGGATCAAAAGCGTTTTGGCGATAAGTTTAAAAACACTATGAAATCTTTTCATGTAGTTATTTTTGAATTGGGTACTTACACTATGGAAAACTTTTACGTATTTCAAAAACATAACAAGCTTTTACAATATGTAAAGAAAACATCTTTTTCGACACATTTTATTGACAGTGCCCTAAAATTGAATACAATTTATAAAATTTGTTATAGATGATATATGAGAAATTATTTTCAGAATTTATTAAATTTGATCAAAATACCCCTTCATGGTTTCATTGATACAGGGCGCACAATATAACTGCAATATAATAATTGTTGCTCAAAAATATATTGCACACAAGCCTAAGGACCTAAGAAATATTATTGAAACTATAAAAATACAATTGACTTCTTCGGCATGCGAAATCCTTTATATATATTCTATGGTAAGTTGGAATTAACTTCAAAAACAACTTTAAAATATTAAATTTATTGCATACCACTGTAAATGGTGCTGATCATAGCTTTGCACACGATTATTCGTGCAAATTATTCAAATTTTATTGGTTTATAGCGATATCATATCTCACTCTTGTGATTTTAGTTCACATTTCCAAGACTTTATATCGTTTGGACCTGCTGTAATAATATTTCTGGAAAGTTCGAAAAAAACGATAGTTCTAAAACCATAACGAAAGCTGGATACTGCGTAATACCTAATGAACCAAATAATTAGAAAAGCTTAGAAAAATCAAAGAAGATCGTGTAAAAATTCTTTTTATGAAAATTTGGGTAATGTGCACTGTTGGAGTTGTCACTCAGGTAAGATTAACTGTAAAAGTTTATGAGCGGTGTCATACTGAAAATCCCACGAAAAGAAATTTATATTGGTAACTGTAACTGCTATGCTATTGAAATAATCTTAGAAGAATAAAAAAAGTAATACGTACATATGCTTCATATGTTGGGACCTGAAATATGGTCGGTGTACGCAGAAGTATTGAGGAAAATAAGCGTACATGTATAACTTACATTAATACAAAATTACAACGGGATCAGCGCCGACCTGAAAACCTTATCGGGGGAGCCAATTTCCATGGAGTCCCAAGAAGATATAGTTTTATTTAGAAAAACCCAAAGCACATTGAGAAAGAGTGGTTTTTATATTGTTGAGTTTTATTACACTTATTGGTGTAGTATTACGACGACGGCAAATTGCATTTAACATTATATAAACAATTATGTGTCCTGACTTGGAATTGGGAAGAGGAGTCAACGATAGGTACAGAATGAGTATCGGATATCTTCTACTTTTTACTTCGAACTCCGCTCCTGCGAAAATTTAATGTTTCTGATGCTGAACGAACTAGGCCAAAACTGGATTTTTAAAATACAAGCGACGACATTGTGGACTACTTAAGCCTATGAACTCTGTACTAATTAGCTGCTAATCCGAATGTGGTCTAACATGCATTTTAGACGATCGCACTTCTCGGTTTCCTTCTTCAGCGATTGTTAAAGGAACGACAATTTATTAACAAAATAGAAACACAAATCATTGGATTATCTTCTGCAAGATTTACTTTATCACCTTAATCATAAACAAAATTTTAAAGTTCAAACGTTAAAACTAACTGAAAAAGCTGACTTATTTTCGATGACAATTACGTACTGTAATACAAGAGTGTAACCTTGAGCTATCAAGAAACAACAAAATATATATATAGCCTTTGGAAATATCATCTAATTCGAGTTTATTAGCAGTGGAATTAGTTACAAATAAGGAGGTCTTTCGTAGATTTGGTTACCACTCAAGATCATTGAGTACCATGAGTTAGAAGGAATATAATAAGATAGAGAAAGAGAAAAAATTTCTTTGGTAATAGCCTCAACTTAACTGCAAAGCAGTGACCCACATAAATTTGACCACGAAGTTAAATATTGTTATGTGGGGGAGGGGTTATTTAAAATTCTGCTATTCATTGTTTATTGAACAAAACAAATTCGTTACTCAAATGTGTATTTTAAATTTTGAAGTACTCGTAACAAAATATGAATGTAAGTAAAAAAATTGCTTTGATGAAATTAATTTCTGGTGAGTTAAAAAAATCAATAAAAAAGTATTAGCGGAAAGAAGTAACTGAATGTGGGGTTCTCAGATACCGAAAGGATTTTTTTTCCACATGCGAGACAGTTTTTCCTGCAAATACGAGCTTTTTGCCACCCAAATCCGCAACCCAAAATAAATCGCCGAGCTGCCGAAATCAAAGCAGATGAAGTGACCTAAATTCAGCCTCCAGCCTTCCGAACCCCTAATCCGCGCCATATGAAGAAGCTCCAAATGTTCATGAATGTTTGCGAGCTTCCATCCTCTGCTGCTGAATTTTGAATCGTAACGCAAAACGCCGCTGGGTCGTTTTAATTCAGCTTTACCACTTCCTGGTCGACGCGGCGCATCGTAGAGTTCAATGTTTGAACTAATTCGTTGTTCCGGCGCATTGCCGCCGCTCTCGTGCTAATTTCAGCGCGCGCCCCGAGCTCATTAAGCGTTTGCGCGCCCGTCTAATTTTTTAGGCTTCCCGTGGGAGCGCGGGGCTTAAAACTGACAAAACGGTGTAAAGCGCCAAAATTATGCAGAATTTGGGAATGAAAATGTCTTTACGCGCCGCTTATTACGCGGCGCCTCATTTATCGCTGTTAAGCCGCCCGAGCGCTTTTTGGGCCCCGTCTGCTGATGGGCGCCCGGCTAATTTAATAAAATGCTTTTTCGCTCCTTTGAGTGCGCAATTAAAAATACTTTTTAATTGTCGTAATTCGTTGTTTGCTTAACGAAGGCTGATGGGAGTTTTATTTTATTTGGCTGCTCTTCTTTCGCTACGTTATTTGTCGGTTAATATTTAACCGACTACACCTCACCAAAGTTGAAAACTAATTTGATACTCCGATCGATCAAGTACTGTCGTAAATGTTTTATTGCTACCTTTCGCGTTTGTTTTCATTTACTTGATGTTACCATTAAAACTGGAGATGTGTACAAAATAATCCCTCAAGAAAAAGCTCCCTAAGAGAGGTAGATAGATTCTGTCACGTAGCGATTTGATGTACATCTAATTAGACGTCAATGAAGGATAAGAGTAAGAATAAAAAATATTTATAGTCATTTCTGTCCACTTGCTTATCCGATCCTCTTCATTTTTGAACGTGACAAATTTGATTAAAAATTAGTGAGAATTGTGGAAGTTACAAAAACGTTTCAAAGTGGAGATCATGACATGATACATCTGCAACAGGTAGCATTTCTACAAAATCTACCAGAAAAACACTCGCCTTCGAATATAAGAAAAATGTACCTAAAGTAAGAATTTTTAGCATTATTCTTACTTCTTGGATAATTCTTTCTATTCATTCAAATAAAATAGAAAATCACCGTTTTTATCCTTACATTCAGGGACATCGAGAGCCAACGCTTACCCCAGGGGAAACTTTGTTATTGGGCCTCTAAAACAAAACTTATTTCTCTATGTTTGTTTTATCAGTATGAAAGAATCTGTACTAGAAATCAAACTAGAAAAATGCCTATAAAAGTATTCATAATAATATAATAACTTTACCGTTTAGAAATAAACATAAATAATTGCACACGTGCTCTGATCCTAAAGTAATGGAAACACGTAAGAAAAAAGGCCATTGTAATAAAAAAACCTTATGTATTTGTTTAAAAACAACAGGAGATATATTGTAGTTCTAAAAAAATATAATGTCTCAGAATACCCGATTAGGTAATTTTTTTGTCACACTGGTTCTTGAACGTCAACTGATTTTTATCCACCTAAAAATTGTTTGTCACAAGTACATTTGAATCTTCTTAAAGTTGTCTCCTGCGTCTTACTTTAACATAAGGAATTAAGAAGCGTAGTACTAGATACCTTACGAGGGAAATTTCCTTTAGGCATCCCTATCTACAACGCTTAAAAACTGCTCTCCTTTCCATTCAATTCAGTATGAAAAAATAAAGTCCAGGTATATTTTACTTACCTAGCTAAGCCTCATTGTCTATTAGAGTGGGCACCTTGGGATCTCACACTTATGCCGATCTAATGAAGCAGATGTCTTTATTTCCGGATCGTAGTCCTATATGCACTTTTCATCTTTAGTTGTGGTTTTTCTGAGAATAACCGTAACAATCTAAAGTAATCAATTAGAAACTACATCTAGATGATCTTTCTGTTTTGGTAATAGTAGACGTGGAATCGTGAAAGGTTTGCCATACAATATTTATTGAATTTCTTATTTTTGGAGACTTAGACTACAAATATTGCACAATTTTTGCTTCAATAGAAACTTCATCAGCGTGACCGCAACGAAAATAAAACAGAGAACAGACACGGATACAAGATATTGCCAGATATTTTTTCCAAAATTAAACTGTGAGCACCTTTATAATGCCCTTTCGCACTGGCTTTGTTGTTATACAAATTATTGAAATTTTATGACCTTCAGGGGTACTGAAAATTAAGTTAGCAACTTACTTGCTGATATACGTTATCAAAGGAAGAAAGTCAAAAATACCGGGTTCGACTTATCAGAAAATCTTCTGAAATTTTAGTGCCCATATCTAGAATTGATAAAAATAAATTTCATACATGCATCACTTATCTGTTGCCTTCAATGAACAGCATAGCTAACTAACAAAAATTATCACGATAATAAATGAATTGAAGAACTACAAAGTGACTTCTCCCAAAACTCGTAAATTATCCAGTGCATGGGTAGCGAACACTGTCGTCAGTCTTATTTTACATGTCCGCGAAAAAGCAAGAAAAAAGGATATAACCGTGTATTGACGCTAACCACCAGCCTCCTGAATTTAGACAAAATCCAATTGCGGATTCCTGTATTAGTTTTTAAATAATAATTTTATTAAAATATAGAACAATAGAGCCTATTCGGGCCCGTAAGAACCTTGGGGAGTCTTACCCACTTTATCCCTCCCTTTCGAGAGACCTGCTCACATTATATATTATGTATTTAGTTTTCTAATAAATGTTATTTTTTACTTTTTAGTGGCCAGGATTTTCCTGGATCTCTTCTTCTTTTTTATTTACTTATTTAGATATGTTACATATGTTTACCGTAACCGAGACAATTAAACAGTTAGTCATAATATGCCAAGAATTACTAAACAAAAACTAGAGTTATTTTTAAGTAAAAAGTATTTTAATACCTATATTCTAAATCAGTGGTTTCGAATCTGGATTTGATGTGAAATGAGATTATTTCTTAAATTGATATTTAAAAGGTTTTTCTTTATTTTTTGTCTGCCTTATATAAAAGAAAAAATTACTTTAATCTATATGTACTACTCTTCTCTAATACTTTTTTAATGAAGTGTTCTACATTTTTATTTGTTATTTTATTATGTGCAATTTACAAAAGTACTTCAGTATTTTCTTAATATAAGTCAAACTACTTCACTTAATCGCAGAGGCATCTTGCTCTCTCTATAACTACTTTTCAAAATATTTTATCTCTTAAAACAGACTGACTTTAATTTTTTTGATCTAACTTTGTGCCGAGTGAATTTTAATTGTACTTACAACCACTTTAGATCATCATCAACAAGAAGAAAATAAATATGTGGTCGGGGGAGTGGCGTATTTTGTTTGCTAACTACTTCAAAATAGTACTGGCATAACATTTAAGAACTTTTTAAAAACATGGTAATACTTAACGAAGACGCCGTTGTAATTTTCAACGCATCTCTGAGCAATAAAAGCATAATAGTGTAAAGTGCCAAGTATTGAACATAAAAAAAAAACTTTGCACAACGGTTTCTAACTTAATCGAAGGCATTAAATATTATGCGATTTAATTAGCCAATGATTGGAAAAAACGATAGCTTATGGCGGATTGATCTAATCAGAAATATTTTTCAGATCCAGAACAGAAGGTAAAATGTTAATATATGTACATTATGAATTAAACCAAAGCCGTTATCGTCTTAATTTTTTATCATTTATCATTACTGGCATCGATGCTGCTATGCCATCCGATTCAGCTAAGGTGATAATCTTTTTTGTCGACGCTGGGTAACGCTCAATTTATTTCTGGTGTCTACATCCGAACGTTTTGAAATGATATCGGTGTGATATCATCTCTCACTGACTAAAAATTTAGGAAATTATAAACATAACGTTTAATACACCCTCTATTGAAGCATATGAACGTGTAATGACTCACAAGTAAACATCAAATTGAACGACGAATACACATTGTTGTTTCCTTCAACAAACTCCTTTGAATACCATATATACGCAGATAAGAATCTTAAACGAATAAAACATATCAATGCGAAAATGGCTAAAGCAGAAATAGGCATCAAAGTTATATACCTAACCAAATGGGATGATGTCATTGAATACATGTATGTAGATTACTTAATGAACTCAACGTAATGTAGGAAATTCTGTCAGTAAGTTTTTTTTAAACCTTACGAAAGTTAGTGCTAGAGACTTACTATACTGTAAAAATAGAGGAAGCTCCATTAACTCCACGACTTGTGTTTTCATCCACATTCGTTAGACAATAAGCTAATTTAAGTAAAGCCAATGGTATTTTTTAATAATGAAGTAGAACTTACATATAAGAAGATGAAAGTATAAATGCTAAGTTGAGGTTCTTCCCATAGTGGAAATGCTAAATATACGTAGAATAGAACGCATACATGTTGAGTTCTAAGGAAAGAACAAATATTTGAACGAGAAATAAAAAGAATGTTGTTTCTAACATCACCACACTATTTTTCTTAGGGATGTTAATTCCGACCACCAGACAAATATTATCTTTATTACATTTATTTGCTGTTTGGAACCACAAGTCGATTTATGTAAACGTACGTAGAAATATTTTTCTAATCCGAGCTTGACAATAAAAATGACAGAGAGACACACGGAAATGCGAAGGTAAACTTTACTTAACTAAAGATATATCTAACTCTCCATTAGTTGCTAATCATTTCGCTGATTCGGGAAAATTGAGACTTTTGTGGTTTTAGCACGTCCCAAGAATGTGTTAAAGTATCTGTTAAATTGTCAGTTTATACCCAAGGTTCACAACATAAAATGAACGGTGTGGCTTTCGAGTATTGTATGTAGGGAAACTTGAAATGGAGTCTTCTCGTAGGATACCTGCACTACTGCTTCTTTAGATAGTATCACGACAGGGAACGTAAAGTAGTCCAAAATTTCGAGATGATTTAAGGCATAGTTCAAGAACAATATAGTTGAAACGGTATACTGTGGAAAATGTCCGCGTTGTTCGCCGCCTTCTCCAGGGTGGCCGCCGATTATGTTTGTTCGAAATGGCCATTTTGCTGCAAAATTCAACAAAAAATTGAGTATTTGATCTAGACTATACCGGAACGCCCATGGGATTATCATTCATTGAAACTACTAAAAGAACCAATTTAAGGTCAGAGATTTAACGTCGACGTTGCTGTCGAATCACCTTTATATGAGCTACATCAGTAAATAACTTCTTGTTGGAAAAGAAGATAATGAAGAATATTTTTTATTCCGCTTCAAGCTTCAATATATTTACAAAAATAACTATAGTTTTTATTTTTCTCGAATTTGGAGCGTAAAAGTATGTATTGTTACGTATCATTTTATGAATAATTGTACAAATAACTATATAGTATCTTAGTGTTTTATATAAAAAAAGATAGCACGATTCAATTTTAGAATATGTCACCTTCGAAAAGAGGGAACACAATGAGTGTAGTAAGGAAATTCTGCGGTAGAAATGCGGTTGGTTTACTGAAGAAAGCGAAAAGGAGGAGCAAGCGGACATCGAAAGTAACAAGGGTGGGAAAATATAAATATTTTAAGTGCTCATAATTTGGATATATAACAAAAAATTGTTTAAACCAAAAATTAGGGCAATTTTTTGAATTACTGAATACCTAAATGGTGTAAGGCAAAAATATAAGAACTCGATCACAGAACATCAGAACTATAAAGTTTAATCAATAGTTTCATATAAATCATAATATTATAAATACTTGAATTGGTTTATTGTACATCTTAGGTAACTTTAGGTGTTTCTTGAAAAATATGCATTAATTGTGGTATAACTCTAAAGGCAACTGAATGGAATTCAGCAAATTAATAAATAATTTTCGTTTTATCCTATGATGTGTAACATATAATAATGTTAGAGATCAAATCCAGCTTAAAAGATAGTCCAATTTGCTTCAATAAGAGAACTAGTTGAAATGATGAATATTAATTTTGATAAAGCATTGCTTCTTAACAAATATTTGCTTATAGAGGACAATGATCGTTTCGTTAATAAATATAGTATGAGGATATGCTTTGGTCGATTCCGGAACGTGGATGATGAGCCATCGGATCGACCCCATAAACAAAGTAACAGACCTAATTATGTTGTGTTCAGAGCGATCGGGACACTTCAAGACACAGATAACTTGTTTACCAGTGTATCTGTGGTTAGTAAATTGTTAAATAGTAGGAAAGTGCCATTCAAAGTGACTCTTCGAATGAAGAAAATGAGGTACCCAGTGATTTCTTACCAAATTTCCTTAAACAAGAGTGAAGGGGGCTGACTTTATAAGGAATATTGCATGAGCATTGATAAAATCTCAAACTCAACGAAAACCTCAAAAAGCCCAAATAATTTTGCTGGAGAGTTAGGGTTTCGTTAAGGGAGGAATTACAAGAACCCAATCTTAACTCCATTGTTCCTATTACATTTTGTGATAAACTCACAAGAAGATGGTGTTCAGTCGCAGTAGATCACCTGGATGATATTTGAGTAAAATGCTTTAAGCCAAAAAAAAATAATTCGTGCCTGTTAAAGCACCATATTAGTATAAAACAATTGTTTGGTAAATTTTTTATAACCCTACATCCTTTCTAAATAATTCCCGGCTCATTTGTCTCGTAAACGTGAAATCTGCCAATAGTTTATTTGTGGAGATCATATCATTTCTCAAGAAATTCAGCAAGAAAACACAACAAAGCACAACAAAATGGTTCTGGAGCCCTGTTGTGGGCAACCAATAAAACGGAATACTAACAGATTGTTTCCTTAAAATTTCTTTTATATTGGTTTTTCATTAAATAGCTACCTTGTATTTACAAATTCCCATTTATTAGTTACATTACATCAACGTCAATCCACTGATAATTTGTTGAAAATGTAATAAAAGGAATTCGTAACATTGTCAAAAACAAAAATGTGAATGAGCATAAATCGGAACTATAGAAACATTACCCAATGATTTTTTCAACTCTTAAAATGCAAACAAATTCTTATGGGAAAGGTACTTAAACTGCTTGGCGCATGCACTCACCTGCTCTTTTATTTTCCGACTACGGATACGTGCAGCATTAATAGCTCTTTAGTTGCGTGAACTTATTGGGACTCTTATATGAATTTCACTCTTCAACCACGTAATGGTTTTGATCTTGCTGGTAAATAAAACAGTGTGTACACAATCTCCTTCAATATGTCATCTTTACCTTTATTTGGCAGAGAAAAAACTTTCTGTCACATTAGTGCATCTATAGAGTATGATTCAATTTTAAAATATTTGTTTACGGGTAACAGAAGACGTCGTCACTGTTAACGTATTCACATAAGCCGTTTCTCTCGGCATGTGTCGCTATTTAAGAACTTGATAATGTTTACCTTATCAAGGAGGTTTGAATATAATGTTTACCTTATCAAGGAGGTTTGAATAGGCTACATGCGTGAATTTTGTTGTTCTTTAAAAATAAGTATGGCTTACACCTTCATACTACAAGCACCCGAATAGTGTAGTTTTTTCATCCAAAATTGGGGTTCCCGGCAAATTTATTTGTATTTCAGCTATTGGCACTCACTGACCACCACGATCTTACAATCGGTGAAGTATCCTTTCACATAAAAGGTCGTTTTTGGAAAACTAGATATTGCACTTCGCTTGCCTCTATTTCAGGATAATTGCGTCATAAATTGCATTTCTTGCACGCATGGTTCTAGTTTAGCTTTGCATGAAGAAATAAAAGTCCAACAGAGAAAGGAAAAGCCGGTTTTGAGCATGCATAAGTTTTAGGTTTTTTATATTATTTTATTAATTCTTTGTTGTTTTCATTTTTTTAGTAAATTTTACTTTTGTTTCGCAACCGAATTGTTGTGTGAAGATGAATACTTCTCCCCAACAGTAGTGTTTAGTTTTGTTACATATTTAGCGATGCTCAAATGCTCAACAGGTTTTTTAAATCTACATTACGATTTTTTACAATTTGGGTAATATCTAGAACCACACGGTTCATTACAGTAACACTGGAAATAATCTTCTGATATTGGATAGTTTGAAAAAAATGTGAATAATTCAACTTTATTAATTAGACGACTCTTCTCAAACTAGAACAACTATGCTAGTTTTAGCGGAAAGTTCGTTCAGATACATACATTTAGTGAAGCATGAGCTAACCAAAACCCAAAAACTGCAATCGTTGGCCCATCGCAAGCTCTAGCAGCTCCTTCCGGCCGGCAGCCGCAACGTTTCTTATCTTGCGCTATCGATTACCGAACAAATTGGTCGTTTCACTGTGCCATGTTGCTGTGTTTGATCGGAATACATTTGCATGGCTAATCGGGCCTCATCAATAACCAGTAGTTTCGAATGGAAATGGCAATGCAGGATCGGTTTCAATGACAGAGTGGCGCGGCCGCATTGTGTACTCGCGGGGCGAAACGCTGTATTTGCCTTAATCTCGCCTCCCACCTTAAATTGTAAATTGTGTGATTACACGTTGGGCTCCCCACATGTAGCCCTCGGTGATGTCTGCGGCTGCTCGTTTGCACATCCTTGAGCGACATGAAGTTCTATCGCCGAGCGATCTGGACCTGTGAGAGCAACACACCTCTCTTTATAAAAACTGACTGAAAAACTAAAGACTTTGTCACTAAAATTAATACACACCTAAGAATTTCTTTGCATATACTACTGTGTACAAATATAACCCGGAATTTTTAATTTAAACTGTGCGGCCATTTCGTTGGGCACAACCTTTTTAGTTTTAAGTTGGTAGGACTGCTACTGACATCTGTGTCAAATTTTAGGTTAATATCTTAATTAGTTGAAGAGTGACGCTCGTTTTCGTAAACAACCAAAATTAACCTTTACGATTTTTACCATGTCAGAAAATATTCAACAAAGAAGTTCGATTAAATTTTGTGTTAGAAATGATATTTCTGCTACGGAAACGCTCAGAATGTTACAAAAAGCCTTCGGTGAACAGGCTATGTCTAAAACACAAGTATACGAATGGCATAAAATGTTCAAAGAGGGTCCATCAAAGACGTCCAAGAACATCAATTGACGAACAGCACGTCGCGAAAATGAAGGAGTTGGTGCTCTGAAATAGTCGATTGACAACTAGAGAGCTTGCTGACATCGTTGGCATTTCAAATGGATCAGTTAACACTATTTTGAAGGAAGTTTTGTGCCTCAAAAAAGCCAAATCTCGTTTGGTTCCAAAAACCTTCAATTTGTTCGTGACCATTTCGCTAAAAATTCCACCCATATCGTTCCGCAACCGCCGTATTCGCCTGATTTAGCTCCATGTGACATCTGACTATTCAGCAACCTGAAAAGACCGCTCCGGGACACCGTTTTGACACGATAGAAGAGATTCAAGCCAAATCGAAGAAGGTGCTGAAGGCCATACCGAAACAGGACTTTTCAAAGTGTTTTGATGAGTGGAAAATTCGCTGGCATAAGTGCATTGCAGCCGAGGGGGATTAAATTATAATTAAATTAAATTATAACAAAATTCCGGGTTATATTTGTACATAGTAGTATGAATTAGACGATTAGTAATATACGATTGGATGGATTTAGAAGAAAAAATCAAATAATTGTGACCGTAACGAAATAAATTGCTAATGAATTTTGCACTTTGTATAAAGCGCAACTTTTGTTCATTTGGAAAGAAATGAAATGCTTCATCTGGGAAAAATAATTTTGAAAATAAACACAATACTCACCCTTGAACGCAATTCACTGACGAAAACAGTTTTTTCGTAACGGCAGGTGTAGAAAACGATTCTTTTCTCTAAACGAATGATAACAGTTAACTGATTTATTCAATGATGATTGTTTTTGTAGACAAGCAGGAACAACAAAAGGAGCAAAGAACGGAGCGAAAAGCGTTGCACTAAACATGAAGTGTGCTCGTGATATAAACGTATACAGCGGGTTTATTTTTTGAAATCACAAGACTTTGTCCCCATAGGCAGGAAACTGGAGTACAATTTCATACACGCAGTGCTATGGTTGTAACCCAAACGTTGCTGTTAACAATTCTGGTTGTAATGGCAACCTGAACGGTGGGTTGTAGCAACTTTAAACCTTCTTTGTAATGAATATTGCAACAATATTAGACGGATAGAAAATTTGTATAATATTATTAAATTTAATAAGAGAAGGCTTGTTTGTAAATGCTATTGTTATATAATTGTTAGAAATCGTTTTAGTCCTGATAATACACTAGGAATTACCTAAGATACATATAAAATATATGAAGTAGAACCAACTTTCAAAAAGACACCTTAGCTGTATGGTAATTAGCAAAACACAGAGCAAAAATATTTAAAAATTGCCTAATATTAAAATGTTATGGTGTGCTGGAGAATACAGCACTTGCATATTGAAGAAATAAAAAGAATGATGTAATAATCGAAGAAACACGGTATTAGTTATTAAGGAGGGTGAATTATAAAGGTTGTATTTAAGAATCGAAAACATTATTTTGGAAGTTACAAAATCATATAAATCTTTAATAATATTCTTGACTGTTTACGCAATAGCTGCTAGAAATATACGAATAAAAAGAAAGCGAACAAATGGAAGACCCAGTCTTTCAATTCGTAGGCTATACCTCTGTCGAAATGCAGAGCCTAAATATTATTGTAACGTACTTGAGAGAGAAACTACATAGAAGGTTGACTGAGAACCGATTGTTGACAGCGATATTATTGTAACTTCTTCTTGTGCCATCTTCTATCGAAGGTCGGCGATCATGAAGCGACTTACACCTTCGACACAACAGCTCGGAACAATGATCGGTTACTTTTGTTGTACCATTGGGGTAAGTTCTTGACCCACGATGTTCTTCTCACTGCGTTTGCCTTGTATCTTGCCTTTAATTACTAATTGCAACAACTCGTACTTGGGATTTCTTATTATATGTCCGAGATACTCCAACTTTTTAGTTTTTATTGTCTGCAGCATCTCTATATTTTTGCGCATCCTTTGCTCACTATTTCGTTTCTTACTTTGTCTCTCCAGGATCTCCTTAACATCCTTCTGTACATCCATATCTCAAAAGCTTTCACTTTTTTACACATAGCATCCTTGAGTGTCCACGATCAACGCCGTATAGAACAACGGAGGACATGTAGCAGCACGCTAATCGGGTACGTAGGTTGATATTTATGTTTCTATTGTAGAGCAGTGATTTCATTTTGTAGAAAGCATTCCGAGCTTGTTCAATGCGACACCTGATTTCCAGACTATGATTACCGTCATCATTAACAAAGCAACCGAGATACTTATATTTACTCACTCTCTCCAATCTGTAGCCATTACATACCAATTTTATGTTGGCAGGAGGGTTTTTAGCTAGTCATGAACTTCGTTTTCTTGCTGTTAACGTTGAGGCCATAGGTAGCGCTCGTAGACTGAACTTTGTTTAACAGTACCTGAAGGTCTTCCATAGTGAGTGCGATTAGAACCGTGTCGTACGCGTAGCGTATATTATTAATGGCTTTGCTATTGATGACTATACCCACTACAAGATCATGTATGGCCTCTTAGAATGAGTTTTCAGAGTAAATGTTAAATAGTAAGGGTGATAGTATACAGCCCTGTCGGACTCCGCTTAAGATTTCCACATCTTCAGTCAGACTCAACACGCACATTCGCCCTTTGATTCCTGTACAAGTTCTTTATGAACCTTATGTCCTTACTGTCAAGACTTATTGTTTTCAGAATGTTCACCAATTTTGCGTGTTGTACTCTTATCAAACGCTTTTTCATAATCGATGAAACATATGAAAACTTCCTGATTCATGTCCCAGCATTGTTGAATAAGGATTTGATACCCAAACAGTGCATCTCGAGTTCCCAATCCACATCTGAATCCGAACTGTGAGTCTAAAATGGTACTTTCGCATTTCTTGTAAATCCTGTTATGTATTATTTTCAAAAAGATCTTCAAAATGTGACTCATTAGTGAAATAGTGCGGTATTTATTACATCTCTTTGCTGAGGAAATTTTAGGACCAGTAATAAAAGTAGATCTGAGCCAATCTGCTGGAATGCAACCCGTGTTATATATATTATTGAACAACTTTTCCAGTAGTACAGGTTACTGTACACTTTTAACAATTCGCTTGGTATTTCTTTAAGACCCACAGACTTGCCCATTTTTGGTATTTTAATAGCATACGCTATCTCACTCCTGGTGATGTACGGACCTATAAGTTCTATATTAGAGTCTATATCTATATCTGGTCTGTCGTCTTTGAACAAAACACTAATGTAATCTTTCCAAATATTTAACTTTTTTTTATAGACATCGCATATCTACCATCGGATGTCACCAGGGTGTGGGTGTTTTGTGATTTCTTAGCTCCCGTTCTTATGCACGTTGAACCAGTCATATATATTTTTTTTAATATATTATTTAACTAGCAATCAGAATTACAAGTCATTCTATAAGCTAATATGCTGTTTTTTTTTAATTACTAGGGTAGTCGTGGTTGGTGTGAAGAGGACTTCTCCAGTGAGTTGCCCTCGCTAATCCTGTTTCAGATCTGCTGGCCAGTTTCATTTCATTCTTCTACCATTTTGCGCATCAAGCAGTGGGTGCAACAGGGGGTTGACGTGGGTTTCCAGTTTGTTGTGATGTCTTGTACTTTTTTCTTTTATGGCGTCCTTCACGTAAGGAATTTTTAAATCATTGTGAATCGTCAGATTGGAGACTTACGATGGTGAGTTCGTGATTATACGAAGTATTTTTGATTGGCACCTTTGAATTTTGTTTAAGTTAGATTTACTCGCACATCCATAGTTCTGCTCCATACATCCAGATTGGTTTAATTACGGTGTTGTAGAGTAACAGTTTGTTTTCAAGCGTGAGCTTAGATTTTCGTCAAATTAGTCATTGGAGTTCTTTCATCCTCAAGTCAGTCTGTTTACGTTTCTTATCTACATGTTCTTTCAACATCAATCTGTTGTCCAGGTGTATTCCTAAATATCTTGCACTTGTAGATTGCGGTATTGGTATATTGTTAAAATATAATGGTGCTTTTCGTAGTGTAAAATTTACTTGCACAGATTTTGTCTCATTAATTTTGATTTTCCATTTACGAGTCCATGTCTGTATTTGGTCTAGGTGGTTTTGTAGAGTGGTCGATGCTATGAGTGGGTCAATGGCAGTTGAGAGAATGACAATGTCATCGGCAAACGTACCCATTGTTGTGTTTTCATTGGTGGGAAGATCAGCTGTATAGTGCACGTAGAGCAGGGTCCCGAGACGCTGCCTTGGGGCACTCCAGATTTAATTGGACTTTGGACCGACACCTCATCATTGACTTTGATGCAGAATTCTCTACTACTTAAGTAAGATTTTATCAGTTTGAAGTAGGTGATGGGTAGAAGTTCTTTGATCTCATATAGTGATCCAGGATGCCATACCTTATCAAAGGCTTTACTGACATCTAGAAAAACTGATAGACAGTATTTCTTTTGGTCTAATGCTTGATTTATTTGATGACTGATTCGATGCACTTGCTGTATAGTAGAATGGTTATTGCGGAAGCCAAACTGATGCATAGGTATCCAATCTTGTGTCATTGGGTCAGAGTTTATTCTTTGCATGAGGAGTCGTTCGAGTAATTTTGAGATAATTGGTAACAGACTTATAGAACGGTACGATGATACGTCGTTGGGTTCTTTACCTGGTTTAAGGATTAGTATTATATCGACAATTTGTAATTGTTTTGGCCAGTAGTTTAGTATTGCGATAGCATTGAAAATGTAAGTAAGTAAAACCAACCCTTTCCTTGGCATCTCCTTTAAGATTTTGTAGTCACTTTATCTATTCCTGGAGCTTTTCGAGGATTTAATAAGCTGATTTCCTTCTCAATCTCTTTCGGAGTAAAGGATTTGATCTTTGGTATGTTGATAGGGATCTCAGATAAATGTCTGTCTATAGCATTGTCTGTAAGGTCATCATTAGGCGTAAATACTTCGGCAAAGTAGTCTGCAAATAGGACGGCCTTTTCCTTATCACTTCTAGCCCACTGTTGATAAGCTATTGCAGTGTTACGGAGGAGGTATTGGCGCCTTAGGTTTTTTAGTTTTATAGGTTTCCATATGGAATTGTCGTATCTGTTGAGATTGGTAACATAATCATGGAATGACTTTTCTTTCATTTCTTTTAGTTGACGCTGCAGTTGGTTATTTAATCTGTTTAGTACAGTTTTATCTGCTGGTGCATGGGTACAGTGCCACTTTGCCCTGGCTCTTCTTTTTCTGCTATAAGCCTCTTAATGACCGTAGGTATTATATACTTGTGATTTTGGAATTCTGTGTGAGGAGTGGCATGTTGAGCGGCCTGTTGAGGATGTTTACTAGGGTGGTTAGGACGGTGTCAATTTCCTCTGGAGTTTTCAAACTTACTCTCAATTTTATGTCTTCTTGTATCTTGTTCCTGTAATATTCCCAATTTGTGTTTTGTTATGAAGTCTGGGCGTTGGTTTTTTATGAATAGCATATTGACTGATTGTTGCAATTACCGGCGAGTGATCAGAGGAGAGATCGTAGCAAGGTGTTACGTTCATATACGCTTGCGAGATCCCATTGGTTACATAAAAGTCCAAAAGATCTGGGATCTTATTGGGGTCTGATGGCCAATAGGTTGGTGTACTCGTTGAAAGGAAGGAGTAATTATTTTCCTGTATGAGATTAGCCAACTGGCTGTCTTTTGTTGTGATTAGTCGAGATCCCCACAGCGTATGCTTACTATTGTAGTCTCCACCTGCAACAAATTTATGCCATAGTGTCTGGAAGAATTCCTTGAAATTTTCTTTTTTGATATTGTGCCGTAGTGGGCAATATACTGCTGCTACTGTTAATTCGTATGGAAGTGTCTTTACTTTAATGGCTGTGGCTTGTAAGTGATTGGTTACAAATTTTGGCAGTTCGATGTGGCTTATAGTATTATCTGGATGATTGGTTATGTAGGTTGTGAAGTTAGGTATGCGAAAATATGATCTGTCTGTGAAATGTGTTTCGCTGACTAGCATGATGTCCACTGAATTATGATGAAGGAATATTTCAACTTCATTTTTGTGCTGTAGAAGGCCATTGGCATTTCACAGGGCTATTGTTGGAAATTTAGTGAATTTTACTTATCAGCGTGGTAAGCAGATTCATCACCATGCTGTTCTGTTGTACGAGTTGCTGAAACATGGCCTTAAACTCATCTAGAAATTTGCACAGGCTGATGGAGGGTGTTCCTGTGTGATGTTTGTTGTGTTCTCTACTCTCAGTTGAGCGTAATGTATTTTGTTCGTTGGTTCTGTTATTTTTTACTGCTCCTACATAGCTTAAATTTTGTTGGATACTATTTGTTTGAGGTTGGTTTTCTGTATAGATGGCTGTTAACGGGTTGTGTTGAATGTTTAGTCTATTGTTAGCATTGCTGGATTTTTTTAGTAAGCCTTAGTAGAATTCGCAGCCTTTATAGCTAGCCGGATGAGGACCATTGCATAATGCACATCGTGCAGGTGTGTCTTTGTTTTTTGTACAATTATTCGTGCTATGAGTCCCTCCGCATTTAACACATACATAGGGTTTAGTACAATAAGCTTTAGTATGACCATATTGCTGACAGCGCATGCACTGTGATATACCTTTAACTTTTTTGGGTGGTTCAATAGTTATTAGTTGGTTTTGTATTTTTGTATTTTATAAATATTTTTATTGCTTTGTGCTGGCTCTAGGTCAACAAAGAATAGGTTTAAAGGTTCTTTTGTTATTCGTTTTTTGCGTTCATAATATTTCTGACTTGATGTCCGTCTTTACTAAGTTCTTTTAATGCTTTCTGTGCTAGTTGTAAAATGTAAGTGCTTGAGTACTACCCTATAGGCTCGTTCCTCCTTCGGTTGATATGTATGGAGCACAATTTTGTTTACTTGCATGAAGTGAATCAGTTTTCGGTAAGTATCAGAGGTATTGCAATTGATTTTTATTATGTTGTTAGCTAGAGATTTTGTGCTGTACTGCTCTATTTCTATAATTTCATTTAATTTGTTTATCATTTGTTGGTAATTTATTACGCCATAGACAAAGATTGGCGGGGTCGCGAGACCTTGTTTTCTACTTTTATTGTGTTAGTTTCTTCTTCCATGGCATCGGTTAAATGGCTATATTTATTTTGTATTAAAATGTTTTGACTGTTGGGTATATTTATTTTTCTTCGCTTGATTTGTTTTACTTTTTGCCATGGGTTTTCTTTGGAATTTTCATTGGGGTTTTCTTCTGTTTCATCATCGCTGGTTGAGGTCAGTCTGTAGTACTGGCGTTCGTTGTTTGATTGCTGCTGCTGAGTGGGATGGGAATGGGCTGGTGGGTTAATGTTCTGTTGCGGTATGAAGAAGTTGCTACTAGTGGGTATTGATTGACTTTGTTGTTGACAGTTATAGTACTGCGGCATTTGTGTGTTAGCTAATGTAACACCCGGTATAACTTTGTTCATTGGGATTACTTGCATGGGATTATTATATGGTACGCCATTTTGGTTATAATTAACTCCTGGGCCATTATATGCTGGTAACATTTTGAATTTGTTTAATGAAGTTTAATAGGTAAACACAGTTACCTTTTATTTAATTTCCTAGTGGTTTATTGAGCACGAAAATATTAAGCTGACCCCGCGGTCACGTTATCGTTCACAACAGCCGCTAGCCGATAGAACGCCCGCACACGTGATACCACCGCGGCTCGGTTCGCGCACGACCGTTCAACTCGATTTCAAAATAAGCATCAAAATTAAAATTAATATTTGTAATGAAAAGTAAAAATTTCCAAGAGCGACCCAAGAAAATATAAATTGGAACAGGTAAAATACGGCTGATCTTGAGCAAGGCTGCAGTCGCTGCCGTTGATGACGCAGGCACGGGCTGGCTTGTAGATCCGTTCGTTTTCCTTCAAAGCAGGAGGGTTAGCGTACACATCTACTCACTAGCACGGTCGCAAAGCGAATCCAGTCATATTTAGTTTGATATTCTTCAAGCTCAGCACATAGGTCATTTAACCATTTTTCTTTAGCCTCCAGCACTTTAACACGTATAATCCTATCTGTTCTTTTACATTGCGTTACATCTCTACCTTTGTACTGCCTGCGTTGATCAATTAAGTAGTATTTCGAATGTGACCCAACAGCTTTTCTTCACCTAGTTCTGTGGCTGTAAGACACGCTCTCCTGTTTTCAACAATGTTTTTTTTTTATAGGACTCCACAAGTTCTCTACATCTCTATCTAGTAACTCTTAAGTTGACTATTTCAACCTTAATGACTGTGTGAAGTTTGTTATGAACTCGTTCATCCTTCACTTGGCTCACATCTATTTTCTTCTTAGGTACCTGTGGTTTAAGGACTTTCATGTTGCAATGTAAAGAGGCGACCACAGGATTGTGATCAGACTTGATGTCAGCACCAGAATAAATTTTGGCGGACCTTATGCTGTTAGGGTATATTTTATTCATCAGTATATCGTCTGATTATGGATTATTTTTCAAGACGAGTCCTTTGGCTATTTCCAGGTGTTTAGTCTTCTAGGTGGTAATTTGAAAAATGTGTTAGTAATTACCAGGCTGTTCTCTCCGCAAAACTGAATTAAACGGTCGCCACGTTCGTTCCTCTCTCCCAATTCGAAGTCCCCAACTGCATTCGATATTTTCCCATGTCCCACCTTCCCATTGAAGTCTCTTAAGATCAAGACAATATTCCGGCTGTTTAAGTAACTTCACTTGCTTCTAAAATTGCTCAATTTAATTATAATTATAACTAATTCTCGATAAAAATAATTAACTAGAGATACAACTAGTCTGTTTAATATCGATGAGCATAAACACATGGATAAAATGGGGCGATCTTAAAAATATTCAACAGTTTACATGAAAAAAGGTAAATCGCGTTTTAGGATCAAATATCTACTAGCAAAAAGAATTTTGTTTTTTCTTAGAATTGTGAATTAGATGAGTTTTACTATAGATGTCAATTTCTTCATTAATATTGTTTGCATTTTAGAAGTATGAAATTACCAAAGCAAAAAACCTTTTCAGGGCAAGTTAGACTTTAGTGTAGATTTATAGAAATATTAAAATGGAAGTAAAGCTGCGTATACAAAACTTGGATTTATAAAGTCGACAGTCTCCACTGTGTGGTGAAGTTTTAGCATCACGTGCGGGAGCACCACCTGTGAACTGTGAAGTTGAGGATCTCATATTATTACCCCTTGTTTGAAGTAAGCGCAGGTACTCAATTAGTTTTAGTGACTGAATAGGCTACTAGCGAGACATCAGAGAACTCAAATGAAACCGCACCGCAGCTCCGCACCTAGGACGAAAAACGGACTGAAGGTAGTTTTAAGAGTGAATAGAAACACTCGGTAATGTTACAGAAGAACAATGTCTGGAACAAGATCTTATAAAATATTTAAGTGCTTTAGTTACAGTAAATTGAATAATTTTAAAAACCAAAACTGAGCAATACTGACATACTGGGGCTACATAATCAGGCCTGAACTATAAATTCAAAAAAAAAAATTACATGCAAAAAATTGTATTCTTTGAATAACAGTTGGCTGCTTTGTTCAATGGTGATTGCAAAGGACCGAAATAATGACTACGAGAAACACAACGAAGGATGGATTCGGAACAATATAGGGAGTGAAGGATAAAGGTAACAGTAATGGTGATAGATTAATTTTGAGAATTAAAAAATTTTATTTGAATTTTTGAGAAAATCAGATAGAAGGCAGCATATCTGAACTGAAATATCGTAGGGAATTATGCGTAAGTTTGGACAAAGTTCAATGACAGTGAGATTCGTAACTAAAACTAAAACAAATCTAGGCTATTCTTTAGAATTACTCTACAAACAACGAATTACTGTTGTGCGAGTTTGTGTCTATACGACTGGAACAGAGAACATAAAATTATTTGTTCTGGAGAACACTGATTTCTAAAGATATTTTTGAAATACGGTAACAATTCTTAATGCCGCTCGATGTTTCAACAAGACGTGGAACAACGTTACTTTGCAAACATTCGGTGATGTTGGAGCCTAAAGAACTACATTTCAGTCGCAATTGAGATTTTCATTTTCTTCATAGAAGAAATGGTTACTGCTGCCAAGATGCTAAATCAGAAAATCGACAATGAAATGTAAATATTTGATGATAGTGTACGTCCTTGGCTACTGACAATAAGTCTTGGTTGATAAGCTTCCAAAAAATACAGAAAAAATGATAAAATAATGTCACATTGTGATCCAGTATAAACTTATGATTTTTACTTTGCATAATAGATATAATTAACCAAAGATATCAGTTACTTGGAGTTCGTTATGATCGAGTTGTATTATACTACTACCTACACAATGAAAAAGAATTTAAGAGAGATAACAGAACATATGATTCACAAATCAACTAACTAACGAAAGCAAGGATATCCTAATCCAGGAAACGTTTATAAAATACAACTTAAGTCTTCCTTCGGCTACTATAAATTTCTAGTCACCAAACGAAAGATTCGGTGTTGGAAAAATGATAATCGTATCATTCCAAACATTAATTATGATTTTATAGTACACTTTGCTAAAATTAACAATCAATGGTTATCAGTTCTTTAGAGTTTTTATTCGACAACGATACACTGTAGGATCATCATCATCACGTAGTCATTGGAGTCCATTGCAAGACGTAGGCCTCCTTTGAAAGTCTCCGTTCCGTTCTATCCTGTGCCGCTCTCCACCATTGATCGCCATCTGCTCCTTTTCTGGGCACTAGATCTCCAACTTGTTACTCCGAATGTTTATCTATCATCTGTGAGTCTCGCATCGTAACCTTGCCCAGTTCTATTTGAGAATCGTAATTCGTTTTATGACGTTTTCAACCCTTGTTCTTCTTGGTATTTCGGAATGATATGCTCATATGATCTTGTAGTTTTATGTGTAGCATGGCCTTGCCATATATCTCTGGACTATTCTTAGTTTATTTGCACTACTCTTGGTTAGTGTAAGATTCTCTATTCCGTAAGTCTTTACAAGTAAGACGTATTGATTATAGACCTATAATCAGTTCATTGTATACCTACTTAAAATTTAAAAAGAAAATTTAACATTCGTACGTTGTTTTAGTATCAGCCTTTTCAGAATGGGAAACGGGTTAGCTTTATTAAGGTGGCAAAAATACAATGCTGACTGATTTGGAGGAGGCCCCCATAAGCATTTTTTAGCAAATAAATCTTTTAAAAAAGTGGGGGCGAATTAAAATAATGCTTATTGATTTGCTGTTGTTAAAGTAGAAAATATATCCTAGAACATTTGTCGAAATATATAATAAAAAACGAAATGATGAAGAAGGGTCCGATTTTCTCACGTGAATCATCAAGAAACGCAATATTGGGAGAGACTGAGACATTTAAATATTTTTCTATTGCATCTACGAAGAAATAAGCAAACAAATAAATAGAAACGTGCTGAATTGCAGTTCTCCTGTGGCGAACCCAGCACTTGTACCTCCCTTAAGCAAGGCAGAGTCATAAATATGTCAACATTTGCGGTTCGTTATGCATATAGCAAAGCCGGCGCGCGAGGCTCCGAGCAAAGCATACAAATGGCCGCGTTTGCAGTCCGAACTGCAATTAGCACGTGTGAACGTGAGAAAATGAAAAACGTGAGCGCGATGCCTGAGCAAACACCGGGTCAGCGCTTCGCCTACAGTATCATTACGAGTCATTCCTAGCCCTGATTAACCTCCACGCTCATAATCATCGCTTTCGATATGTGTGGCATCTAATGGTCCCCGCTCACGACTGTGGTTAGGGCAATAATAATGGGAATCTCGGCAATACTAATATTGAATTGCACAGAGAAGCAATCAATTTTATTTCAGTATTTTATGTACATTGAATTTGTTGTCGGAATTGATTTCAAAATGAATATCAATATTTAAAAGACGTTGCCTGAAGTTGACATGTAAGTATTGTTTCGTTTGCCATATAGTGTCTTATTGTTTCTTTCGCCTTTTTTCTTTGTCTTATTCAAGAAGACAGTTGTGCACCTTGAAGTTGAATAAATTATTTTCCATTACAACGCTCAGATACCAAAAGAAGTAAAGACCCAAAGTTTGCTGCATTATGGCAGAAACTCCCAACGTTATCTGGATGAATACGCAAGAAACAGATCGGTCCTAGAGAGAAAGATGGCATCTAGAGCCGCTAAATTAGGCGCTTGTGTTGCTGCAGCAATATCAGTTAAAAAACCTCGAATTAATCCATTTGCCCCCAAGATAAATTAATTCAGAACAATCTGCACTCTCTTAGTGATTATATTTAGGGGATTTTTAGAAGAATAAAGATATCGCTACCATTAGTTTATATACAACAGAGTGCACTAATTTTCGAAAGTTAGTTAATGGCTGTGAAAATTTAAAACTCTTCGAATCCAAATTACTTTTTTAATATTGGTTTAGAACTTTATCATGTGGCTAATTGTATGTGTATAACAGATGCCAAAGTGAAACATTTGCAATTTTATTTTGAAACATTTACAAAAATATGTGGTCCGTTTGGCACTAAGAACAAACGAGTTGGCATTTTATGGAATTTCAAGAAACCTTTGATCTTTTTGACAAACCAAGTTCACAGAATAAATAGAACAGGGTCACCTTTTGTCAACTGTTTGTTGTTTTTCGCGTTTTTTTATAGACGTTATGTTAGCACCATATACAACAGCTAGAAGAAAGTACTTCAAGGTACTTTTGATCTTTTTGACTCGATTAATATTATAATGAAATTATTATCAAGGAAATAGCAAGGAAGGTGATGCCATCGAGGATTTGTTATTTACTTTATATAGATAAAGCGTTATTGCAAGGTGCTAATCGAAATCTTTCCTCTTCAACCGCTTTTTATCACATAGATCTTCTCGCTCTTCCACCAATACACCCTTTTCTTGTTCTTCAACAAATCATTTATTTACACTTCAAAAAATTGCTGAGCTTCAACAGAACTAACGTTTTCGGTGTGAATTAGAGATTATGAAATGATGATTCATCGACACGGCTTTATATTTGTAACATTTCTAGATGGGTTTAAGGGCATATATTGTCGAAAATTGATTTCTTCTTTGATCATTGACTCATGATATTCGATTTCCATTAAACCAAAATGCGTGTAGCCAATGTATCACACATCCTATCATATCTAGATTTTTGTGTTTTGTTTTTTTGGTTGAACGGAATTGTCATTTATATGTATATGGTCCAAGAGCCCTGCAAAACGATCCCAATACATTACGAAATAAATAAACAGATCTCTGATTGTAAAGAAAAATATATATTTTTAAGTTCTTAAAAGTTAGGTTTCACACAGGCACCACACTGTTTCAGAAGGTTAAGCCACATTACACTTAAAGTGGGCAATTCAGATAATCAAGTCACAAACATTTGTACTCCACGTTAATGCTACGGCTACTATTTGCTTTGCTTTGATTCCTTGATGAGTTATCTCCAGATTGTCTTATTGAAGGATTCACCTCTTTTGTTCGTGCTTAAAAAGTTCTGAGTTTGAAACCTTTTTTGATACAAAATATAACCGGAATTTTTTTCTGATTTTATTCCCTGTTCCAATCTTCTCTTTCTGGATAATTAAATGAAGATTGATAGATATTCTGTATGTATATTTTAAATTGTCATTGGATAGTTTTATATCACAAAAAAAAATATTTTTATAGTGGACAAGGGATGGAATTTAACTAGCTGAATGTTTATTTTATAGGAAAGCTCTAAACGAATCTTCGAACATTTGTTGTTTGGATTAGTCAAAGGACTTACAATATATTGGCTTTAAATCTTCCTGAGACTTTCGTCATCATAAATCGATCAGGTCAAAATCTATATTTTGATATTTAAGGCCAAAGTGACGTTTAATTGTGATTTATGTTTGTAAGTTGGGATCTCTTCCAAGAGCCAAAATTTGAGTGCTTTGCACCCTTTGTAATTGTTGCTACTCTAGAATGTTCGTTGCTTTTAATATTTTGCGAATTAAGACCTTTTTATAGGAATTTTAAGAGTATTATGTTCTTTATTATAGTAAGTAATTAATTTAAATAACAATAATCATTTATTTTTTTTAATACCTTCCTTTCAGTTGCTCAAGCGCATTACACTATGTTACTATGTTGTTTCATGGAAAACTTCGTTTTGCTTTATTGTTAATACGCGGCTTAGTCTGAGGCTATTTCGTAAAAGAGTATTAGTATATTATTGTGTTTATTCTATTTACATCTTCGACTGTTTAAATCATCGGCTGCTATAAACATGTTATGCTAAATTAGATCCTTACCTTGGTTAAATATATTTGCAAGAAGTATCATTATTAGTTTTTATGTAAATATGTCAAATGTCTATTCTTAAATTTACCAGTGATCATACAGATTATTTCTTTTCTTCTTCCTCTATGTGGTACTTTTAAGGGCGTCGAGATTTAACGTCTGGCCTGGGGAAAAGATTTTTACTGGACCCCAAAACATTTTTGTATTTTTACCAGCTATTATAATGTACTAAAAATCAGGGTCACTATTTCTAAGTTTTACAACACGTATATAAAGCAATTTAAATTGTTACTGTCCTAAATTATATTGCTTGCGAATACACAGGTGACGAACATGCGAGGTCTATCCCAAAAATAACGATCTAATGCCGTTGGCAGCAGATGATAGTCGACGCTCAGGCACAAGCATGAATGAGAACGACTTGAATGGGCGAATACGTTTCAAATTTTGTGAAGAGCTATAACATTCGTTTGCAGGATAATACTATGAGTGCAACATGAATAAAGACACGCTACAAACGATTCAACGACGGATGGGAATATGTTATAAATGATCCACGTTTTCAAAGATCAACAATAGAGCAACATTCGAATATGTTGCACTTGTACGGACCACAATCGGCAAAAATCAGCGCCTTCGAGCACTAGAAGATGAGTTAGGTGTTTCAAAAACTAAAGTGTGAAATTTTGATGAAATATATTGACATGAAAACGTGTTGCGGCAATAATTGTTTCGACGCTACTCTTACTAGAGCAGAAGAAACTTTGTGCTGGTGAATCAGATTTCCGTAAAAAGGTCATAACCGGAGATGAATCGTGGGTCTACAGCTACAATCCGAAAACAATAGCTTAGTACCTCGATGGAAGTTTCCTGGTTTGTGACCTCCCAAAAAGGGTCCCAGATCCTAAAGTGATTATTTTGAAGCGGACTGTGTGCAAGTTTATTCTACCTTGTACCATCTTTTAGTAAACATATAGATTTTACGTGATTATAACTTTAATTATGTGTCATTTTGAATGGTTTTGTTATGCAACTATATCAGTACTAACCAGATTTTTTTAATTTCCATAGAACTGATTTTATAAAAAATAAATAACCATTATAACTTGACCGAGTTTATTAAATCTTTGGTTCCATGAATTATAATCTCTTTATTTCGCCTTCTTGATGGTTGATGTTTCTCCTTATCGCAAAGACTAAAATCTAACAATTTGTATCTGTAACTGATTCTAGAAATTGTTATTGATTCTCTTGTTGAAGATTCAATCCTTTGCTAATCTAAAGTTTGTCAGAAGTGTTCTGAAATATTGCTTGATTTGTTATTTTTTCTACTCCCTTATTTACAGTGGCTTTTTCTGAGTGAAGAATTGATATTTTTCTTTTTTATACGGATTATTTACAGTTACTAGGATTATTATATAATTATTATAATTACAGCATAGTAGAAAGTAGGTAATGAGACTGGCAACACTGCAAGCGATCTGGCAACGCTACGCCCAGTGCGAGTTTCAACTCGTTCCGTTAACTACGTGATTTTTGTGACTGCTATTAGTGAAGTTGTATTTTGGTTGTGCGTCACGCAAAATGGAACAGCGGAATTTGGAGCAACGTGGTGCCATTAAATTTCATGTTAAGCTTAGAGAATCGGCAAGTGTGACGTTTAAAGTTAGAACAGGCCTATCATTCTTTATCAGCTCAAGTTTTTCGGCACAAATCATTTTGGAAAGCAGAGAACACGTTGAAGATGATCACCGTTCAGGGAGGCCTTCAACTTCGAAAACCGACGAAAACATCGAACGCGTGAACACTCTTGTGAGATTAGACCGTCGTTTAACATTAAGAATGTTGAGTGAACAATTAAATTTGAACAGATTTATCGTTCATCAAATTTTGACTGAATATTTGCACATGGGAAAGGTCTGTGCCAAAAACCTCAAAATTGAGCAGAAAGACATTCGAAAAAACTAGTATCTTGATCTTCTTAACAGAATCGTTAATGAACAAGATTTATTTTTGTCATTTTCAGACTTTAGAAAACACCCAAAAGAGTGCAACGGACATGCTGAAGACCATACCGGTTGAAGACTTCCAGCGCTGCTACCAACAGTGGGAACAACGTCTCGATCGGTGTGTAGCTGCCAAAGGGAACTACTTTGAAGGGGATAACATTGATGTTTGAAAGAATAAAACTTTGGTAAATAAAAAATCAGGCTCATTACTTTTCTGCCACATCTCGTATAGTAACTAAATAAAAGAAAGAACGAAAATGAATTATTAAAGAAAGAAAACTAGGCAATAATAAAATATAATGTAGAGATCAAAAAGCAGTTACGGGGAATCAACGACAGACTAGAACGACTAGAGAAAGAGAGGAGAAGAGAGAACATAATAGTAAAAGGATTAACCCTGAATGCAGAGAATCAAGGAGAGTTAAATGACGAGAAGAAAAATTTTAAGCAAAACTAAGAAAGACATTGTGAAACAAATTAGGAAGAGAGCCGAGGGGGAAAGGAAATAAGGAAGACTAGTGATCAGCGGATACCAAAAAATAACAATGAAATTGTATGGAAATTCAAACAGAGATGAAGGTATGCTAGAACAAATAGAGGATAAAGTCTATCATGACAAAGAAGACTAAAAAAACTAAAAAGTACTGAGGATGTATATTTTATGACGAACTTGGTAATGAAATTGGAATCGGCGAAAATAAAACTAAAACTAAGAGAGAAAACGCGAAGAATAGTAATGAAGAAGTTGTGAAAAAAGGAGAAATTTGGAAAATAGGTACATGGAACGTTTTGAGTCTATCAGGAAAAGAAAAGGAATTAAAGGAGGAATTCGAGGGAACAGGATTAAATATACTTGGGATAACGGAAACTAAAAAGAAGAGAAATGGTGAATTAGGAATGATAGTAGGTAATTTATTAATCTACAGTGGAGTAGGCAACAGACAAAGAGCAAAGGAGAGAGCAGGATGTATAACAATGAAAGAGAATGGGCAGGGATATCGGAAAGAATTTTAAAAATAGAAATGTATATAGGCAAAAACCTGAAAACATCCATATGGACCCAATGAGGATCAGTCAATAGAAAAGAAAGACAACAAGGCTGATAATTGTAGGAGATTTAATAGTGGGTAAAAAGAATGAAGTAACAGGAGAGGTAATTGGACGATATGGGGAAAGCTGTACAAATAACTAAAGAACAAGACTAATAGATTTCTGCTTATTAAATAACCTAGTAGTAACTAACCCCTTTTATACTCACAAAGAAATGCACAAATTTACAAAGGAAGTAAGTAGTAAAAATGGAAGGTCTATAATAGACTAATTTTTTTTGACTTTGAGCCCCAAATGGAATCACGGCCTGCAAACTGAGAAATTATGGCTCTCATATGTTCGACTTTACTGCCCGGTCGTCTCGCACCATCTCTGGTGCGGGGCGATATGGCAAGCACCGTCCGTTAGAGGACTGCCATTATTACCCCTCCTTCGAGTGAACGCAGATAATCAATTATTTTCAGTGCCTGAGTAGGCCACCCGCCAGGTATCAGAGAGCTGAGGAAATGGAACTCTGGTCCGTCCGCATCGCAGTCCGCGCCTCAACCGCTTGACCATTTTGGCTATACATTAGTAAATAAAAATCATAGAAGAGAAGACACATGGGTGAAAAGAGGGCCTGAAATATACTCTGATCATTACCAGCTATGTTTAAAATAAATATATAGGTATTAAAACAAAAATAAGTAAATAGAATTAGGAAAAAGAAAAATATTTTTAGAAAACATTAAAACATACAAGCCGAAACAAAGCGATACAACAAAGGAATACAACTCACGACTAGAAACACAGATTGGCAAAATAAAAGGAACTGAGGGATTAAACGTAGAAGGGTGGTGGACACTGAATTAAGACCATGTTATGAAGATGAAAGATAGGTAACTGAAGGTGGGATACTGCAACATAGAATTGGTGTTCTTGCAGACGATTCAGTGGTTTAACCGAAGAACAAAGATAACCTTCAATATTACTTAGATATTTGCTTTAGAGGCTAGGAACTTAAAAATAAATGTAGGAAAAACGAAAGCTATGGTAATAGGAAAAGAAGATGAAGAAATAATAGTAAAACTGGACTGCACGGAAATAGAGCAAGTAGAAACATTTAAACATTTAGGGGTGAAAATCCAGAAAAAGGGGGCAATGAGGTGGAACTAAATGATACGATAGAAGCAGCGGCAGAACTATACTTTCCTTAAATATGCGTTTATAAAGAAAAAAGAAGTGTCAAGGAAACCTAAGATCATAGTATATAAAACCAGATTTGTATTACTCTATAGAAGTGAAAGTTGGACATTAACAAAACGAATGGAAAATAAAATACAAGCAACGGAAATAAAGGTCTTAAGAAGAATAATGGGAATAATCAAGAGATAACTAGAAGTGCAAACAATAAAGGAAGATGTCGAACGAAGACAATTAAGATGATTCGGTTATTTAGCACGAATGGGAAGGGAGAGAACAGTTAAGAAAGTAAGGCACGCAAGGTCACAGCAGAGAAGACTAAGAAGTAGACCAAGAAAAATGTGGGACAGACAGTTAGTAGATACAGATTCGCGTATTGCTTTTTATAGTAGTTTATCTTACGTTAAACGCATAAAAACAATTGGATTTTTTTTCTATTTATATCCAGAGTCATGATAGACTTTATATACACTCCATGAAGATTAAAAATCTTCTAAACAATTTAAAATGATAATGATATATTAAAAAGAAAACTATGGATCTCTTTCTTTGCGTATTGTGCAGTATTGGGATTGTAATCGTGGTTGGGATGCTAATGATATATGGTGTACTGATATACTTCTTTTTTTATTTCAAATTTAATGGTTTTTATCGAGTAAAATTCTCCAGGTAAAGTACATGTATTGTCTTCTAAAATATATATTTTGTGATAGAATATTCTATAAGATATTTTCTCAATATCAAAAATTAAATGCATCGAGTTATTCCGAATGTTTGCTACCAGTTGTGAGACCAGATTTTGGTGTTGTTTCTCTCTCTCTATTAGACATTTGAATAGAAAGTAGACAAAGACAGCTGATATGAAATGTGCGTGGCTGAACTCTGAACGTACGTTTGGTTGCCTATATTCAGAATCGCTTTGAATATGTTACTTTCATGAGGTCGTCACACCGACTTATCCCACTGATATGATTTGTAAATAAGTTGTTCCACGTTTTGGGTGAAAAATTATCAGCCCAGGATGCCAAAAATACTTTCTTACGGACAATCCCTCGTTTTTTATGTTCATAACTTTTGAGGTTTCTATGTATCTATTAATCATAGTGTAACTTTTCGCAAATCCTAAAAGATATAACGAAAAACGTAATCATTTCGTTGGTTTGATTGCGCTATTTATCTTTGTATCATCTGGTAGGTTCAACTTTTATTTGTTTGTTTGCTACTTGCAAGGCTTTGCGCAGTTGGTCTGACCTGGATACGCTGTTCCCAATGACTCAGAGCTGAAATACCTCCGGCTGCAGGCAGCACTTCGATGGGTTTCCTGTAAGGCCCAGTTCAAACAAGGCAGAGGTGAAATATAGGTTCCGAACGTTAATAATGCAACTTATGCAGATGAGGCGGCCGCGCGCCTCTGCTGCGCCGCGTATTATTAACTGCTGCCTACTAGGAGCGCACGGGTACGTGCCAATTTGCACCGCGGCCGCCCCTGCCGCAAAAATGCAGATTTATGCAACGCGATTCAATTTGCAGCATAAATAATAACGCTTAGCCCTCATGCCAGCCGAGTTGAACTAATTGAGCTCATCAATCACCCGATAAATGGTAATGCACGTTGCGCACTTCTAACGTAATGGGAATGCCCACGCTGCAAACGATAGCCATTAATTAAGATATGATGCAGTGCGCTCATTATGTTCGATACGACACGATCCGCAGATAACAGTGTGTTACACGCAACGCGCTAATAGGAGCGCGCGGACGCAAAAAGTGCGCGCCGCGCTGATATGTAAACAAACTTAATGCGCGCACTTTGTTATCCAATATCATGTAGGTACGTGTAAGTATCCGAGTCGCGCGGACAACTTAATAAATAATGAAATAAACATACGCGTTCGAATGCCAATTATCCCGCTGCCTCTTGAATTTCCAGTTCTGCGCGCATGGGCTGATTAACATAATGTCTAAATACTCGCGATTTCTTATGGTTTTCAAAGTTTAAGGTCAGGCGGGGTAAATGCATAACATTTGTACACACACTCCGACTAGCATCGTACACGGAAATTCCTCTGCGGAGACTTAATCAGTTAACATTCATTACGAAATTATAAGTGTATACATCCAGAAGAGTATGATACTACTAAGAAAAGCATAAGGGGGTCAAAAATATTTAACCCAAAACTTAAGGGAGCACAAAGTGATTTTAAATGACCAAATGGTGCCCCTTTTTAAACATAATCACGATAAAATAAAAATAAGGAAGATAGAATAGCAAATGTACACCAATTATCCTACTAAGAAGCAGTGATAAAAACTAATTGTAAAAGTAGAACAGAAGGAGTTATAGAAATAAAAAATCTAGGAAGTACATAAACATATATTGTCGTGAATCTATCTTTACTGGAAATGACCGAATAAGAAGATACATTTCGTAAACAATGCTTTCAAATGAGAGGAAGGGGGGAGCTAGGGGATCGAATTGCTTTTCCACGAACTACAGAAGGAAAGCAAAACATATTGCCAGCACTTCACATTTTTCTAATTTTCCCAAATTGCCGCTGCGCTGTTTTAGTAGAAACGAAAAAATTAAATTGAGAAAAATTAGCAGAAAATAAAATTGAACAACCAAAGTTACCAAAGCTATTCAAGCAGTACAGGAGATAAAAAATAGATTTTCTAACGTTTCTATTAGTTCAAGCAAATTTTTGCAGACTTCTTGTTAGTTCTGATAACTTTTCTTCTTGCCAACTTAATTCCCTAGGAATTGTTACTCTCCATTCTCTTTTGGTCTGTTTAAAGATCTTCCTTAATCACTTCTATGTTTCTTCCTTCTTTTCTTCTCCTTCCCTCTCTTTTCCTTTCGATTTTTAACTTTCCATTTTTTCTTTCCGTTTCCTCGCCCCTGCCTCAATTTTCCGATCTTTTTCGTTCTTCTTCTTTTCTTCTCCCTTGCGTTCTCTACCCTCTCACTTCCTTTCCGCATCCTTTTCAATTTTTCTTTTTCTCCTACTTTTCTTCCTCTTTGTCACACGCTACTGTTACGTGCTTTTCAGTCTTCTTTCTAAAGGTTGGTTGAAACTATTGCCAATAAGGAAATAGATCAGTAAATTTTACCATGGTTTGGTAGGTGTCCTGGTTAGCAAAATGAGTACTTCTGCTAATTTTTAATGTTTCAGTCTAAATGCTGCTTTGAAAAGGAATGCGAACATGACTATACCCTTTCTAGATAGTTGTTTAAGAATTTTGTCGGTAATTAACTCGATTGCTGAAATTTTGTTGGATTCAACTTGGTCCAATCTCATCTACTTTTTTGAGTAACAAGAGTGATATTTTATTAATTCTGGTTATCGATACCAACTAAATATTCTTCACTTACGTTGGTTAGGCGTAAAAATATTTGCCACATTTTACACCTATATCTGATAGGTGAAATCGATCTCTTCAGTTTCTTGGTTGTTCTCCAAAGAGAACAGTCTGTTTCTTCTTCTGCTGGTAGATTCTGTAGAAAAGAAATTATCGATTTTTTGAGCATTTGGATTTCTTTTCCTAGTTTTTGTGTTTTATTTTTAAGATAATCTTAAGTAGGATCTTTCGATTTCTACCATCTTCATTTTTGGTCTTCTCTGTTCCTTGTTCCTAATTTTAAGCGGATATTTACTCTTTGCTTATATGGGAAATTTCTTTCGTGTTGCTAAAGGCACATCAAATTGTTTTTTATGTTCATATTCACGATTATATTGTTCTAAAAATAGATTCTAAAACTTCCTCATTCGGTGGTTCAGTGATTATATTGCTGCTCTTTGAATTATCTTTTAATTTCCTGTCAAAATGAGGAAGGGATGTTTAGAACTTACTTCAGTGGTGGAAGTATATTTGTTTTCTTTTTTCAGATTTCTAATATAACTACACTACCACATTTGGCTGAATTAGCTAGGTGGGTAATGTGATATTTAATATCATCTTATTTTGATATGTCTCAGAGATGAAAAATATCTACATTATGAGTGTTAAGGAAGAGTTTTAAGTCGCGCTTTTGCTTAGAACGCCATTGGCATTCCATGTAGCTCTTAACAAATCTCTTGATAAATTTACTTTTCTTAAATATAGCATCAGTATTTTTGGTTTCTAATTTGTGGGATATTCCATTAATTCCATAATGCTTTGCTTATTGGATGGTTTATATACAGTTTCTGCTAACATATTTTTAGTAGCCTGAGTAAACTGGACACCAAACTTAACGTTATTGCAAGTGAATTATTTTGGCTTGTCTTCGTGGCATTTTGTCTTCTTTTCTGAAGTTCGCTGGCTAGAATAAATCTTCTGAAGACGGGGTGTCATCTAATACTAAAACAATTTTTAAATAAAAAAACTAAAAACTAAAAGTCACTTTTACAACTCGTATAATAAGCCAATGTATATTGTCACTACCTTAAACTATTCTGCGTGCGAATTCCCACATGATGAATATACGTGATTTGTCCCAAAAATAACAACTCAATGTTAATATAATAAAAACCGCGAATGTAACTTGGTAGCAAATGAAGTGTAGTGCGCATGCGTGACCACTTGGATTATTAAATATGTACATTTATTTATGTATGTACATTTATTTGCAGAACATAGTGAGTCATAAGTGATGTACCGATTTAGAGTGAATGAGAATATGTTATAAGTAATTCACGTTTTGAAAGACCAGTAACCATGTCATCAAAAAATGTTGAACTTGTAAAATCGGCAAGGATCAGCGACTGATAGTCCGAGAACTAGAATGCAGAAACAATAGCTGAGTCGCCCAATAGAAGACTCTTAATTTTTCGTCTCCGGAAATGTGTGTGGTCGAGGTATTTGTATTATATGCCTTTATACATTTGAGAACAGACCACGTATTCGCTATAGACTATAACTTCAATGATTTATTCCTCTGCGGAAATGTAATAAAAAATATGCAATTTGTATCGATACCGATCAGCTTTTTGGATTTTCACAGCATCGAATAACGCGCTCGTGGAGCATTTTTAAAAAATATTTTTTTTACTATATAAAACAATATTTTGTCGAACCTTTCGGGCTCGTAGAACTATGGGCTCGGGGAATTTTCCCTTTCTCCCTCCCTCTCGACGGACCGGTCTGCAGATATATGTGTATTAGTTGTATGATGGTTTCCAGCGTACATAATTCCTTCCATGCGATTAGCCTAGGTACTTGTGCATGTTCGAGGACTCGAACAATGTTGTGATTTCCAGATTTTTTCGGATAGTTCCTGTATGTTCCAGAACCAGGAGCTGGTTGTATAAATAGTACGCGGCGGTCCAAGGAAGGAAGTCAAGTACCGGAAAAAGTGAACTGTTCTAACGCCACATAAATTGTGTGATTTTATGTTAGCACTTCCTTGTGTAGTACATTATAAATATTATTAAACGGTCCAGTTTCCTGTGAGTAAATTAAATAAGTAGTTCAAATGACCGTTGCAGCAATATATAAAATATATATTTTTTTGGTATATGCAAAGCTATAGAATATCGACATTCGCAAACTCTTAGAGTTGGCACTATTTTTCTTGAATTTTTGTGCTACATGCCTGATCTTGAATTCTGTGACTTAATTTTTTATAAATAAAATAAAATTTGTTGCGCTGAAGTCGAAGAATATATATGTTTTAACGTCAATTTAATACGCCCAGTGACTATATTAAACGTATACCATTTGAAATTACCGTTATTGAGTATTGTTGTTAATTGTTTATATTCACTGTCTTCACTGACATTGTACTAATATTACAAGTGAATTTTCCGATTTGTATAGTGCTGTAAATTTCAAGATTATTCAGTATGATCAATGGTGGCTTTACAGATTTGGTAGATTTAACTGTCTGCTGTCTAGGGGTATGTTCATTTTTTGACAGGCGATTCAGTCGCCTTAAGTTTTTTATTTCTTTTATTATTTAGGTAAAGTTAATTCGTTTCTACAGCAACGATTTCTTCTACTTGTTCGAAGTTGATCATATTAACTTTTTTCTGTGTTAATTCAACTCTTTTATTCTGTTCCTTTAGTAATGCAAGTTGGCCTCCCATTTATTGCTTGTTACAGTTGATATTATAGAATCGAGGTCGTTTTCTGGTATTTGCATATTAGGTACCATTGTTTTGTGTAATCACTGACGGATTACCTAATATTGCCTCACTTAGGTTTTGTGTTCTAAACACTGCGCTGCAAAACACACCAATGTTTCAGAAATTGGCAAGCGAATAACAACTTGATGATATAATGAAGAAAAATTGGTGAAAAACTAAGAGAAAAGAAAACACTAGTTTCTAGCAAAATTGATTCCCAACAAGATTAAATTATTCAATAAGTAATTAAAGGACGTTTAAGTATTTAAAAAATATAATTAGATTCCAAAATGAAAATGTGATTATAAGATGTATGTATTTAGCGTATTACAAATGTTTCTTGTGTTACGATTTCTAAAATAGTTTAATTATTAAACTTTAGACACAGTTACTTACATAATTTTTATTTGCAAATTTGAATTTAAACTAGGTTTATCTATTGTCACTTTAGCAAAACTGTTGGCGACATTAAGTATCACAGAACGTCTGGATTATTTTGCTTTAAAAGTAGTCACTTTATTTGAATATGCGAAACCGCAAACACTATATTAATGATGTTGAATTAAAATAAACACTAGAAAATTTGCAATTGAAAACAAATTGAAACTAAAGAATATTCTTAAACATCTCTAGGTAGTTTAGTGTTGTTTGTCTACATTATTTAAGTCAGGGGTGCAATGAAAAATTAGTGTGCGTTTAAAAATACTTAACAGTGAATCGAGTTAATACTCGATTTAAAAGAAGAGACAAATGATCAGCACAGCCAAGACGCGACCTCTCAGGACCGTCGGAACGAATAAAACGAGTAGTGGCAAGAGAAACCATTAAGGACTCCCTACAAACAGTAGCCGAAGTCTCGTTGCTATTTGGATAGTATGGAGTTGCACAAAAGCATCACGGGAAGAAACTCTCGCTGAAATTTTTTCTAAAAAAAGTATTGGCAACAGAGATGCGTTCGCGACCGAATGGTAGCGTCGCCCTTAATTTTATATAATGACACCGCAAATGCCTTTAAATATATTGCAATTTTGAGTGATAGATTTCTTCCTGTCTTCAAGAATTATATTTCGGTTACAGGAATTGTCGTTTTCATGGAGGATGACGCTTCTTATCCTAAAACGCGTACAGCTACCACCTTGTAAAGGGAGCAACAAATTCTACTTTTGTCATGACTAGGGCAGTTTCTGGATTATTATATTTTATATAAAATTTTATATAATAATTGAAAACCTGTGGCAGCAAAGTCACTAAATCGTATTGGTGACAAAAAATACCCCCGAAATTGATGGTCGATTTAATTTATGCAAGGTGGAAGGTAGAAGTATTCTATAGAAACGAAGATTTAGTTGTTTATAGATTTTTAAATGTTAATAAATTTTTATTATAAATAAAAAGCAAATATCTAATATTTATTATTTTATATTATTAAAATCTGCGTTTTAAAATGCAATAGGATTTATTTCTCCCTAACAGTTATTTAATGATAATTTTTAGAAATATTATTCATTGTCCCTTACAACTAAAATTGGAAAATTCCCTTAGTTATTTTTGCATTTGTATTTTTAAATTAAGGTTGCTACTCTTATGCGTAGAACTGCTTGAATCTCAATTTTTAAATAAAGGTAATAATCAGATTATACTTTTTTTTTATTTTGGAAATCGTACCTGAAGTGTTTTTGCAGAAAATTGTTATATTTAAACACTAATTTCTAATCTATTCAAGATCAAGGAAAACTCATTTTAAAACTTTCTCTTGATTTCTACAATGGTTTTTATTTTAGTAGAAATATAAGGTGTAATATAAGTATCAGAAAAATAATAATAATGAAATATGGATGTGTCCGGGTACTAATAACGAGTTTCATTTACAAATAATGAGAGTTGTGTAGATTGTTATTTACGACCATAGTATCCATATTTTCACAGTCGGTGATTTTGTACTTGTAAAGAAAATTTTCGTTAAACTACATTGGAGCATTACGTAGAATGGTTATGTCTGTATCGCGGTTTTTAACTTATTGTTGATTTGTCGTAGAGTAAGGAAAACCCCCTTTGTTTGAAATGGTTTCATAGAAAAACATTTAGTTCAGTGGGTAGATATGAGTCGATTCGGGAACAACTCCGATTTTTTGAACCTTTTCTGGTGTCAAAAAGATGTTGATCACATGAAGATGCCGTTCCATGTTATCTGGGTGTAAGGTGTTACGAATTAAATGGAATATTATTATTTATCATAGAGAATAATAAATTAGCATTACGCACCGTTCATGTGCTCTATGTTGTCGCTTGTGAGATGTTTTGTCTTTTCTTTTTGAAAATAACAATTTTTATAGTGTGGAATTTTATTAGAATTACTGTGATTTTAAGGTGTAAGGGGGCCAACAACATCCTAAAGGCCCCAAATGTCAACCTCACCTGCACGAGAGGTGGTAGTCTACACCACCCGGTACACCTTGCTGGAAAACTGACGAGGCTCTGGCGACCCAGTACCGGGGGGTATAACCCGGCACCAGTTGTCCCGAGGTAACGGGGCCCTTGACGTTGGGCTAATCACCCACTTGAGGTACGATGATTCAGAGAAAAATAGGAAGCCTCGGACTAGGACGGAATAAAAGGCAACAACAGGCGAGAAACAGGTTACGAATAGGAATATGGAATATTACCACACTTAATGGAAAAGAGGAAGAAATAGTAGAGATGATAAAATACAAAACACAAATATTGGGAGTAGCAGAAATAAAAAAGAGAGGAAATGGTATAAGGATACTAGATAAAAGGTACACACTTCGGTATGCAGGAACCTCGGTAGGAAATAGAATAACAGAAGGAGTGGGAATCATTCTAAGCAACGACGTAGAATCAAAAGTGATCAACTGGGAGGCCATAAGCCCCAGAATAATAACAGTAGACTTAGCATTGCAGGAGAAAGTGGGGATAGTACAAATATATGCACCTACAGAAAGTTCTAACTTGAATGAAAAAGAACAGTTTTATGAAGACCTACAAAGAACAGTAGAAAAAATGCAAAACAAGAACCGCCATCTAATAACAATGGGAGACTGGAATGTCCACATCGGAAACAACAAAGAGATGGGACACGGAACAATGGGGGAACACGGAGTAGAGGGAGAAATAAACAACAGTGGAGAGCGTATGATCGATTTCTGCATCACTAATGAACTACTCATCGGAAACACTCCGTTTAAACATAAAACGATACACAAAATAACCTACGAAGACGAACAACTTGGACACAAAACCGTAGTGGACTATATAACTATAACCAAAAGCATGAGATATGCATTACATGATGCCAAGGTGATAAGAGGATCAGAGTTAAGCACAAACCATAGACTAGTGATAGCAGATACAATATTTAGAAAACCAAAAATAGAAGTACCGAAGAAGTACGAAAAAATAAAATTAGAAAATCTAGAAAACCCACTAACAAGAGAACAATATAGAAGAATAATTACAGATAGATTAAATAACCTCGAAACACAAGAAGGGCAGCTAGAGACCCCCTGGAAGCTAGAAGAGAAATGGCAGAAATTCAAAGAAACCACACTTAAAACAGCCAGAGAAATATGTGGAGCAAAAATGGTAAATCAAAGCAGTCTAAAGAACAGAACAAGATGGTGGACCGAAGAAATAAAAGCGAAGTTTAAGTTGAAGAAAGAAGCATGGTGCAGATATAAAAGAACAAATACAGAAGAAGACAGAAACCTTTATATACAAAAAAGAAATCAAGCAAAAGAGGCGGTAAAACAAGCAAAGCAGGCCTCCTGGGAACAGTTCGGCACAAAGATAGAACAGAACTATGTAGAAAACCAAAAACAGTTCTGGAACATAATTAAAAGACTAAAAGGCAATCAAGCAAAACAGATAAGAAATATAAAGAACAAAGAAGGAAAACTAGAAACAACGACCGAAGGAGTTTTAAGAGCATGGAGGGACCACTACCACAATAAATTTAAGAACCAAGAAGATATTCAAGAAGAACCAGAAATGGAAAGAGTAGATCAGGAGAATGAAAACGATGATATTACAGAAGAAGAAATAAAACAAGCACTAAAAACAACACGAAATGGAAAAGCACCCGGGGAAGACGAGATTACATCAGAAATGCTCAAGATAGGAGGAGAAACAATCATAAAATGGCTCCAGATAATATTTCAACAAGCGTGGAGAACAGGAAAGATACCGGAGGACTGGGAGAAAAATATCATAGTGTCCATATATAAGAAAGGAGAAACAGTTAATTGCAACAACTATAGATCAATATGTTTGTCATCAGTGCCCCGTAAAGTGTACTCGAAAGTCATAGAAAAACGATTAAGAAATGAGATTGAGGACAAAATGGAGCAGGAACAAGCAGCGTTCAGGCCCGGCAGACAAACCCAGGACCATATATTCACAATACGAAACATAATAGAAAAAACAATAGACAAAAACAGAGACACTTTCTTGGCCTTTATAGACCTTAGGGCTGCTTTTGATCTGGTACCAAGAAGGCACATATGGAATGCACTGGAAGAATTAGAGACAAGCCAAAAGTTAATACGAATAATAAAAAGCATCAGCAAAAAAGTAGTAGGCAAAGTAAGACTAGATGGACACAAGTCTGAGGAATTCTACATGAATAGAGGGGTAAAGCAGGAGACAGTCTCAGTCCACTGCTATTCATCATATACATGAATAATATAATAACAAAATGCAAAAATGAAACCAGAAGAACAAGAATAGGATATCATAATCTAACACCATTAATGACCCAAGATTTAATTTATGCAGATGACATACTCCTAATAGCCGGAAATGCACAAACACTACAAAATAACATAAACATTTGGAAAAGAAACCTGGAGGAAAAAGGAATGGAGATAAACACTAATAAGAGTAAAGTTATGCACATTACAAGAGAAGATAATATAGAACAAACTGCCATTCTGATAGAAGATAAACAACTGGAGTATGCAGATAAAATGGAATACCTTGGAACAATCATCAGTAAAGATGGAAAAATAGAAGAGGAAATTAGACACAGAATAAGTAAAGCAAACAAAATATACTACCAAATAAATAACACTTTAATAGGCAAGAAAGAGCTTAAAGTTAGAACAAAAATGCATTTATATAAAACCATCTATACACCTGCACTAATATATGGAGCGGAATCTTGGACATTAATGGATAAACTCAGATCAAAAATAACAGCTTTTGAGATGAAATATCTACGGAAAGTGGTGGGCAAGACCAGGAGAGATAGAGTTAGGAACAAAAGCGTAAGGGACGAATTAGAACAGCAGCCAATAATAGAAGAAATAGAGAACAAACAATTAAAATGGTACGGACACCTTATGCGGATGAGAGCTGACTCATGCCCGAGGAAAATTTTTGAAACCAGACCAGAAGGACAGAGGAAGAGAGGCAGGCCCCGAATCAAATGGGAGGATAATATCAGAGAGTTGGCAAGGAAAAGAGGGAAGACCATTCAGGAAGCTAGGACGTTAGCGATGCAAAGAACCAACTACAAGAAATGGATAGAGGCCCCAACGCTGTAAGGCATAAATGGGAAAAGAGAAAGAAGAAGAAGAAGAAGTGATTTTCTTAAAGCTTTTGCGTTTGCACAAACATTGATGACAAAACGAGTAAAATGTTGTTTAGGATAAATTTTGATCCATTCAATTACTAACATTAGAAATGTAAAAGTGGCTTTTCCTTCTGACTTTGAAAGTTAAAGTTAATTGAAAATTGAGTTTTTGATCTAATTATATTTTTCTTATTTAGCGGTGGGGCATACTTATAGGAATATTACTCAAACGTTTCTTTAATTTTAAGTGTGTTTACAGGATAATTTTTGTAATTGACTTGAATCTGGTGCAACAAATTTTTAGAATGGGCCAATTTTTGAAGAGATTTGTGTTTTTAAAATCTTATTCAGACTTACCTACGCTGATTATTAGTTTTATATGAATATGTATTTTTTGCTCGATCTATGTATTTATAAATCGCGAGTAGCTCTAGTGAATCCAATTTTTAATTTGATATAAATATTCTGTAAACATTCACAAAGTTTGAAAAATTAAAAACAATGCTTACATTTATTTAATTTAAAATTTTGCAAACCTACTTAATAACTGTTTTTGTTATATTTCTTATTACCGTTATTACCAACTTTCAAATTTATTTTGTGGGTTTATTTGTACCACTTGTACTATTCACCGCGAGTTTATAAAGTGTAGGAATAAAAAACTATTGTGTAATAGTCATTGTTTTCTTTATCTTATTTTGATTTGTACTTTGTAAATTTGCTTTACGCCCTTGTTAATTTAATTTGTGTAGGAATAAAAGTCGTTGCACCTGTTACTACTCTGCAGATAAATTTTTTATTCGAAAAAGAGTTATTTTGTTTGCTTAACAGTTTATTTTGTGATATTTTTCTTTCTAATAACCAATACCACATAGAAAAAATTGTGAAAATTTGTTTGCTCTATATGTCCTACCATCAAGAATAGAAAACTAGGAAGGGTTAATATAAATGGAAAACCTTCACATTTTACTTTGTTCGGTGTAACATCATAATTTTCTCTTTCACACTCTAGCGAAAATCTTAGCAAAAAGTATTAGCTTAGTAAACCTTGTTATGATTACTCGCTTTTAAGCAATTTTTGAAACTCAATAATCAACGTGTCCCTCAGAAATATATCCTATAAAAAAGAGTTATGCGAAAGGCGAGGAAATGAAATGGAAGTGAAAAATCATTTTCATCTATTAAACTGATCTTTCTTTCGCACGCGTTGGAAATATGTCTAAAATCTTAATAGGTGACGAACGATTTCGAAAATAAAATAAAGTAATATTTACAGAATGAGCTTAAATGTAATTATAATAATAAAAAGTGAATAGGTAATTTTCGTAAATGTTCTTATCTGCAGGTAGTTTGCTGATTGCTTAAATATAGGGTAGTTGTAAAGTAATAATGAAACAGCAGTATACACTAGAGAATCGTGAGACTATTGTGAAAATTTATGTTCAAAATAATTCTTCTAACGCGCTAGAATATAAATATAATAATATAAATACCTACATTCTAACTACCTTGTATAACCACTGAAAGAGTAATAAACACATGTGGTGCTACAAAGTCGCATTATTATGTAGTATGCATACATGAAGAAAATGCCTATAGGAAGAATAGTAGAATTGCTTTATAAACAAACCATGGCAAAACAATAAATCACAAAATTGCTGATCCATCCATCCGCTACCTTGACACCATCTATTTGGAAGTCGAGAGAATCCATTAGTTGATTACCTTATAAGTAAAAATAAATTTTCTTTTAATTATGGTGTTCAATTAATTATAATTACTGTGTACATCACAAGCAACTAATTCTAATTCTTTTCTCGGCCGCTTGTTTCTAAAGCCAAATTGAGGAAGTGAACCTAATTGCTAATGTATGGAGAGTAAAATTTACTGTACAAGTGCGAATGAAGCTGAGCAGCGCTAACTGTACAGCCCTGGAAGTCATATTGCAGAATTATGGATTTTGCAGCGGCCAATAACCGTTACTCAGCGCTGGGAATGCTAAAATTTTACGAGAGCTTCTCATTCGACTGCTAATTGAGCAGTTAATTTTCGGATGACGGCATATTAAGTTCGGAAAGCAATTCCTGAGAATTTCATCCTAAATGTTATTAACGGCTCGGGACATCATCAAGTTGCAATTTAAACTGATATAAAATACCCTTTTATTTTTTGCTCGCGTGTTTTATGGGAGTTTCATGGCCCTAAATTAATTTACCCGACAGACTTGTGTAAATAAAATTTAAGACAGATTCAACATCGCTTCGTTTTTATGCTGAAAGTCGGTATTTTTGTCGGGCGTTCTCAGTGCAACGGAAGAGCTGGCTCTTACAACTGGGTTAAGAACAAATATGTTCGCTTAACACACCGTAATGAGACATTGTTCTAAATGCACCACCTACCGTATGGAATAAAGCATTAACCGTTAGATCAGCCGCATTTTAATGTGTAAGTAGAACACTGGTTGCTCGAGGAATTGTCAGTGCTTCAGTGTTTGAATGTTTAAAAATATTTGCATAAGTAATAATGGCGCTCGATTAAATATAATGATAGTAGGAGGAATATTAAAATTACTGTTACATTAGAAAAGAACCTTTGTGCTAATATATAGGGTAATTCAAATTGAACTTTAGGATTTGAATTGCGCGCTGTTTGCATTCTGTGAACGTTGAAGTCTGCATTTGTAGAGTTGGTATCTGAACACAAAGTCATCAGCGCCGCATACTGTGCAGCATCAGTATCATTCAAGTTGATTATAAAACAGGTTATTGAGCGATAAAGCTAATTTTTTAAATGGCTTTTAGTCCGAGCGACAGGGGGGTACCTGTAAAGTATTCCAAAGTTAATGATATTTTGGCATGTCGTTTGTGTAGTCTGTGAGTAGAATCTGAGTTTTCGACCTCGAGAACCCTGTGCTAACTTGGAGGGAGCTAGAAAACCTTGAAATTTTTGGATTTTTGTATTTTTTCGCTATTAACTTCTAAACAATGCATTTTTAGCGGAATACACTTATTTACAAAGTTGAAGGGCACTGAAATTTCCTTCAAATTTCACTGGTCAAAGGTGCTTTTTGACTCGATAGTTACCGATATACAGTGGTTCAAAAATTCAACGAATTTCTCACATTATCAAAAAAGCAGAAAAATGCAGGTTTTTGCGTTATAACTTTTATTCTTCAGCATTTTTATGTAAATTATCTAAGGTGTAGAACTTTCTACTCTCTTCAGATAAGGGTATTATTAGGGGAGTCCTTATAATAGAATGATCTCGCGTAACCCCTTCCTCAGGTACAGGTGTTAACGATTCTTCTTTTACGTTCTTAAAGTAGTTCTTTTCAGTTCAGTTGTGTTGTAGCTGTTTGAAGTGAATGTTCGTTGGTGACTTCTTATTTGAGTGATATTAGAACGTGTGTTTCTTGGACTCGCTGTAACTCGAATTATTTTTTGTGGTGGTGCTGAGTTAATATGGCATCTTTCATATGCGAAGAAAGTTTGGCAGAACGTGAAGTAGCTGTAGTTAAAAAGAGGGGAGTTGCTGCGCTTCTTGCCTTCAGTGTCAAACGTAAAAGGCCTGAACATCAACGGTTACTAGAAGGAGCGGAGGAATTTACAGTTCACACGGAAAACTGCAACAACGGGAAATTGATTTTCGCCTCTTTACGTCGGGAACGTGACACCTACAACTTCCCTCTACTCAACCCGCTTAGGTAATCCATCATTATCATTTGATTTCAACAAGTGCTTCTTATGCGAGGAGGAGGTTACTGAACAGTACAGACAAAAACAGATCAAGTTACCTAAAGAAACGCGCAATCCTATGGTCAAAGTAACGCTCCAGAGGTAGCAAGCACGATTTTGTCACATGCAAGACAGTGATGAATGAGCATGTTGGATCATATGGACACAGATTTAATTTCTGTTAACGCGGAATACCACCAAAAGTGTATTCAACGTTCTTACAAAATACCTCCACGTGTCCACAAAAGGCCGGGACAACCTATTCCCAACATAGATCAAGCCTTGGAAATTTTCCTTGGACAGTTGCTTGACGAGGTACCTGAAAATTCTCGTCTACATATTAAAACTATGAAAAAGCGACTGGAGAAGTATAAAGTTGACTTAATCATTTCTGGTACACTCAACAGAGGGAGTGTCGTATGTTTGAAGAACACTGGACACAAAATTTTGTCTGACAACTGGTACTTGAACGAAAAAAAGGAGATCCTCAAGAAAAAGAGCTCGACTTGTGAAAACTACAGGCAAAACTATTTTAGAGGATATCCGCTCTAAAATGTTCAGCACTACTGCTTACCCTCCCACTGATAATTTTTATGGTGGTTTCCATCTTGTTGTCCCCGAGACACTACGTCTCCTTTTGCATACGATCATTTTGGCAAATAAACGGGGTTCACTGGAATCGTGGAAGACGAAATGTCTGGCTCTGCACATGCCACTGTGCTAGCCGTGCGACCAAAATCATTCTTGTCTTCCATTATGATTAGGGTTGCAACGTATATTTACAAGAAGTTTATATCCAAAATTCTTCTAAACCTCCTAGCGAAGTCGGGATTTTCAGCTACCTACGATGAAGCTTCTAGGCTTGAAGGATCGTATGTGCTGCAGCCAAAGAAAGACATAGTTGATGAGTCAGCCAATTCGTCTTAGACAACGCTGACTTCAATGTGAACATGCTGGATAGAAAAGGCATATTCCATACCACGGGCCGTCACCCCCCTAGATTCTGTGACCAGTGAGACAGATGTAGTTCGCATAAAAGTTGCCTCAGCATCCGACCTAATTGGCAAAGCTGACACTATTGAAGTCAATGGAGGATTGAAAACTATAAAATTGTTTCACATAAATATCAGTACAGGACATCGCGCCATCTGCCTCTGATACTGCCTGGCTGTATGGGAAGAACACGCACTTATCATCAGTACCCGGTTGGAATGGACTTATGGAATTGAGGACATGAGAGAAATATGAATGCTTCAAGATTGTGTGCCGTTTGGAATGGGAAGAGGAGGTGTAAGTATGTATATCTTGAGGGGGGCAGAGGGTGTTGCGTATGCGGGAGGAGGCTCCTTGATGTTTCTACATTTCTACGTGTTGAAATTTAGTACCACCTAACATAATTTACATAGAAATGTTGAAAAAGGAAAAACCTGCATTTTTCTGCTATTTTTGATAATTTGAGAAATTTATTGTAACTTTGAACCACTGTATCTTGGTAACTATTCGGTCAAAAATACTTTTGACCACAAATATTTAAAGGACATTTAATGCTCTTCAACTTTGTAACTAAGTGTATTCCGCTAAAAACGTATGGTTTACAAGTTATAAGCAAAAAAATAAAAAAAGTCCGAAAATTTAGAGGTTTTTCGGCTCCCTCTAAGTTAGCTCAGGGTCCTTGAGTTCGAAAGCTCAGTCCACAGACTACACACAAACGATCAAAATATCATTAACTTCGAAATACTTTCTAGGTACAAGGTACCTGGTTGCTGGACTATTTGTGAATCGTCGCATTTGGGGAAGTAAAAATCTACATGCTATTCACGAAGAACCAATGCATCCACAAAAATGCACTGTTTTGTGTGCATTGTGGAATGGAGGAATCATTGATCCGTATTTTTTTATGGGCGGTATCGCGATGACATGTGGTTTCAACAAAGATGAACCCCATATGTCAACACATAACGTGAAGTATTCAGGGATGATATCAATTGGACACCGCGGCCTATCTAACAACATTACTTTTTCCTTTAGGGGTATTTGAAGGAAAGCGTTTATGAGAATAAACCTGCTTCGATTCCAGTACTAAAAGAAAATATCAGCCTTGTAACTGCTGAAGTAGAGCCACATTTATGGGAAAGATAGAATACGTCCCTAAAATAATGTTAGGGGAGTCTTGGAGGGAATTTAGTCGACATCATACTTCGTAACTGCTAAATCTATACTTTAAACTGATAGTAATAAAATTCGGATGGTTCTATTTTGTTGTTTTTTTTATTCAGGAAAAAAGTTCAACTTATACTGTTTTGCGGTTAAAAACAAATTAATTAATTCTGCAACAAACCGAATTACAATTAAAAATGCACTGCAACGTATAGGTAGTTGGATAGAATTATTTCTACGGAAAATTTATGCATATGTAAATAATAAAATAGAAATAAAAAGAAACTCAAACAAAATCATAAAAATAAATAAATAAAAAAAGAATTAAGCTGAGGAATCGACAATATAAGTCGATAAAATGTTTTTTAGTCAAAAATGGCAATTTGAAAAATTGGTGAAATAAGCACAGAAATGTTTTTCTGTAAGAAGAGAAAACATTGAAGGAGAAGAAAGTTATTTTAAAAATGTCTTCTGAAAACTAAATACAGGATGTGTTAAAAGTCTCGATTCCTTTGCTTTCTCCCTTTAGCGATTGCTCTTTTCCCGTGAAACAATTGAGTTTTTGACAGTTGAAGTTGCAGTTTTTACGCCTGTTAATGATGTGTTAAACAAACGGGGAAGAACTCTGCCTGGCCTTTTGTTATTGAAAGGGGAAGCGTGAGGAGATCAAAGAATTGCGAAATTATTGTGCATTTAACGAAACACAATAAGTTGTACAATCAAGCGATACGAATAAACCGGATCGGAGTAGATCAGGACGGCCGAGAACAGCAATTACCAAAGCTCTGTAGCAATACGATCACTTTGAATTCGTCTGTTAAGTTGTGAAATAATCAATAAACACAGCATTTTACATCAATGAAATTGAAAAGTTCAGTTCTATCAAAGAGAAAGAACAATGACCAAACGGTGTTTTGCAGGAAATAGTAAAGCAAGACTTCTGGCTTATCCTGTACAAACAAAAATAATGGACAACAGAAAGTTTTACAAAAACGGGAACAATTAGATGCACTAATCTGACAGGAATTACAGAATGACATAAAAACTCTAAAAGACAATAGAATTGCCGAAAATGATAAAATAACAACGTCATTCAGTCACTGGTAAAAAATATATTGACGATCCGGCCATACTTGCGAAGCATCATCATTAATAAATATGCAATGGTTATTGGTTAGGCTCGATTTCCTAATAAAAATTATATCTGCCATCTCTCGCAAGACAATCAAAAACCAACAAACCAATAAACAAGGCATTTAGTTAAAATAGTTTCATATGCGTGGTCCAAATACTAATAACACATACATGTATATAATGTGGAGAGATTTGTTTGTTTATGAATGTTAAGGTCTCTTGGACATTGAAATTTACATTACCGCTAATTCATAATTATGTAATTTAAAATTAGAAAAAAAGTGTCGACTGTAAAAGTTAATTAAGATAGGCTTCCTTTTTTATTAGACTTGAGCCTGCTGAACAATATACGAGGACTATTTTTTCAACCTCTGATAGGGCATTAAATAAAGACAAGTTCAATGTTGTTCTTCCACATAGTTACCGTGAACATTGAAGCATATGTGGTACCGGTGGACGAGTTTTCCAATACCCTCTTCATAGAAGATTGGCGCCAGCGTGTTGAGATAGATCTCCATGGCGTCTTCGCCAACTCATTGAATAAGATCTTCACTAGCGACAGACTTGCGTCCTTGTTCACCTTCATTATGGACATCAGTTCAGCTATCTTTAAATTTTCTACACCATTCGCGCACAACGCCATCAGTCATAAAGTTTGCACCTTAAACGCAACTCATTCTCCAATGGGTTTCTGTTGTGGTATTTCCTTCTGTTTGTAAGAAACAAATGACGCTATGAAGACCTATCTCGTACATTGTTATACATGCGTTGGTAGACAACTAATAAATAACATATTAAGTAATACGAACGGCAATCATGTCTTCTTTCGAAAGGGTAGGTTCACTGTGGGTACACTTAATTTAAGTTTTATTTACTCACTTATCATCATTATCACTCAAATAGATGTTTTGGGTTAGCTCACGTTTTAATCCTATAGGAGAGCTGCATATCCGTAGAAGACATCAGTGCCTCATGTAGAAGGGCTTTCATGATAAACTTTCGATTTATATTGACACATTTGCGATAGTTGATTGATAAGTTCCATTATTTAAACCATCTTATTGATGAATTACCAGCGACTTGAAGACTTGTAGATTGATAAATGCTTGTTCTAGTTCTTCACTTTTGGTTATTAAGAGCGTGATGATTTGATGATGAGGGTGTCACGCATATAGATATTGAATAAAATTAGACCCATTATGCTACCTTGTAGGACCACCGCATATTTATTTCTGGTGGAATTCAGAGATATTTATTTCGACTGTAGAAGTGTGATTTTCTAAGAATGGAAATAATATAGCCTTGATGTAGTCGGGAAGTGAAATTTTCGGCCGTCTATCCACACCTGATCGAAAGCTTGTGCTATATTTATAAACAAGGCACTTATATATACTGCATGCTTTTAAATTTTCTTTCTGTGGTTTTAGTCAAGCCTTGTAATTTGACAAGAGGTGGTCTTTTCTGAAATCAAAATATTTTTAAAAAATTTCAGTATTTTAGCTTCTTCGCTAAGCTGGAAATGGATAACTTTGTGGAATATTTTCAAAGCGGTTGATGGTAGGTTAATTGGTTCGTAGCTGATAACGGATTGCTTATTATTTCTTGATTTAGGAAGCATAGAATAATCGCATGTTTCCATAAATTGGGGAAGTCCCCAATTCGTAAATAAACATTGAAGGCAGTTGCTAAATTCGCTAGTGTTTTTTGTTAATTTCTTTAATGTAATATTGGGATATTTTGACATAGCCCGGATTTTTATTTATTAAGGGGTTTGATTGAAAAAACAAGTTTCTTAGTTGGCTGATGTCTTTCGAGGAAATTTATAACCGTTTTTCTAAATACTGTATCTTTGGGGTTTTTCCGACAAGATTGAAGGTATTTTTGTCTTCTATGAATGTGATTGCTGGTTCTTTGTCATCCTTTTCTCAGGCTATTTTTTTGATTAATTTAATTCTAGATATGTTTGGGTGATTGAAAACATGTTTTATGTTATCCTATTCTGTTATACTATGGTGGCTTTTTCAGCACCGTTGAAGATGGTTTTCGTTTGATGTGAGATTGTTTATTAAATTGGTTCGGAGTCTCGAGATCGCTTGGATACTTCAAGTGCTAGTCAAGCATTGCATGGAAAAGGTTTTGGTTGACCGACTCATTGAATAATCTGCGCTCAAGGATATGTATTTTTTGTGTTATTATAAACGAGATGATCAATTAGCACTAGTTGAAAGATTTGTGTATTGATATTCTTATAAGCAACGATTTCCATTATATAAAGTTCCCGATCTCTTCAATATGGATAGCAAGTGGGCTTGTTAGGGATTTTATGTGCAAACATAAATCGTAAAGTTTACTTCTAGCCGCGTATTAGTATACATTTCTTTTAGCTTAAGTCGCCAATAAATAGGATGAATTCGCTTGTGTTAAATATTAAGAATATGTCTTGCTCAAGAACTCGTTTGTTGAGTTGCCTAGAAACACGATGGTGTCATGGTGAATTTTGATTTTGATTCCAACTATTTCAAAGTTTTTGGTGTTAATTGGTTCGCATTCATTATTAATTATATTGCATTTTATGGTGCTGGCTATAGTTCCAGATAAAATTTTATCTTTTTTGTATAGAATATATCTTAACCTTTCCGTAACGATTTAAATCCGAAACACATATCAATAGAATGTCTTACAAGGAATGATTTAAATAGGGTTGGGTGCTTTTTTATACAATTGGCATGCCAACTAATGATTTTTGATCGAGCTAGAGTTTTGATTCTATCATTCATTAGAAAGGGAAAACAGGAGACTTCTTGATTTGCCCAATGAAGGGTTGAATGAGATTCAAAAGGGATGATAGTAAGATGTTGAGTAAGTGTGAGATTTTGGGAGCTAGGAAATTTGTTTTCCAATGTCAGGGTTTGGGGGATATTGGTTGAAAGATAATCGAAGAAGTTTTTCGTATTAGTCGTGATCGTTTGCATCCCTTGCAGTTAGCAGGCTGATTGCTGCATACTGGGAGCTCTTGTTTATCGACGGTAATCTATAAGTGATTGCCTTTGTATCTTACGCATTTTGGTTCCAATCTGTAATAGTTTTTTGTGTGTCCAATGCGTGGGAATTTAGGACATTGAGGACTTCTATTATCCGTTTTCATCATAAATTTTATTCATTTTGAATATTTTTTTGTTTTATTTCTGTAAGGAGTAACGTGTACAGTGGAGTGGGCTTTTTGTCTTTGTTTAAAGGTCTCTTAATTTGTGTTATCGGTAAATCGTAAGCTGCGAGTTTTTCTTGTATATTTTCTTTAGCAAAGAAAAGAGGGACGTTCTTTATAACAACCGAGGGATTTAGTATTGGGGTTGTGGTACGTGTAAAATACTATTTTGTTTGTCAAGTAATGGTCAGCCAAGCTTCTATAATTATCTACTCTTGTTAGGGTAATATTCCATGTTGAAAAACAAAGGAATGTAGAAAATTCTCCTTTAGCGAAAGTTTATCGCTTCTTTATGGTCGACTGGAGGACCGTGCAAAAATATGCACGGTATTTTAACTTTAGCTGGTTTTTGGTCTTGTAGGCTTTACTTCAAGCTCATGGTTTAAGATGTTTGGGTAAATAGACAAAAATAGACAAAGACGAATAATTCCAGTGCTTAAAGCGATAGCAGTTTGTATATATGCACAACAACTGTATAAGAAACTAAACGCTCTAAAAAGCTGTTACTTTGATTCTTTCGGTTTTAACAATGTTTATGGCTGATTTTGGGGCTAATTTTGAATTTGAAGATTATTGCTTTGTTAACACTTGGCAATCACGTAATAATTTCTTTCGTGGTAGAATTGAAGTATTTGAAGTACGCAAAGATGCTTACGTGCAAAGGAAGTTTCATTGTAAATAAAAAGCTTTGCTATGTATACCATGAGACAATTCTGGAGCTGTGACTTCAAACCATCAGGTACAAAGACTCTTTTCTTTCTTTACCCAATGACTGTTATCTAAGGCAAATATTCTCAGCATCTTCTAAAATCTTAATGAACTTTATGGTAATGGTATTTTTGTGGTAATATGAGATCTACCACAGATTCATTTTGGTCTTTTTTCATTGCTCGACCGGAGCGACGAACTTGTTTGCATGGTGGTGTTTCATACCGACAGCCGGAATGCAGCCCAACGTAGCTCATGACAACTGTATTGTGCCATCCGGGAGGTAACTGCCCTTCGTCGGTTCGAAATGATGAGGCGCTTATAAATGCAAAATATGCGTCCGTGCCGCCGCGCTGCGCCGCAGAACGTGGCTGCAACACATTTCCCATATGTTACGTTACACGGGAAGTCCGTACCTGAAGTGCCTACGTAAGGCACCGAACGCTACACCGCGGTAACCTCGCCGAGGCTTTGAACTTGAGGTGCAGCGCTGAATTTCATAAATCCAGAAAGCAATCTCGCTGCAGGAAACGCACGCCGCGGTTTTGCTTTACGCTCGTTAGCATTATGGCCTTAAATATGTAGCCCGGGACGGGGCGATAGACGCACTGCTCAAGGAATCCCGAAGAGGCGTCATTATGAAAGCTTGCCTCGTCCATCGTATTCTGCTTTTTCGAATTTGATGCATCACAGTTTAAAAAAAAATAGCTTGATGATGCTATTAGACTTATTAAGGCTGACTTAACCCTATTTAGTCACACCTCCGAAAAATGACATGATAGTCATTCTGGGTGAAATCCACCCGAGGACCTTTGCACTGCATTAAATAAGTCTAGTGTTGAAAAAAAGAAAAGGAAAAATTCTAGGATATATTTTAAGTCTTCCTTTGTAAGAAAAACAATTTTTATATTGGAAAATTAATTTTCTTCTTCTTCTCGTGCTATCCGTTTCGGATGTTTGCGATCAATGTGGCGATTTTTATTTTATTAACAGCTGCTCGAAAAAGTCCAGTGGTCGTCATCGAAAACCAAGATCTTAAGTTTTTGAGCCATGAAATGCGTCGTCTTCCAGGTCCCCGCTTTCCTTCTACTTTGCCTTGAAGTATTTGTTGAAGTAAGCCGTAACGTTCTTCATTTCTGCTAATGTGTCCAAGATATTGTAACTTCCTGATTTTAACTGTATTTATTACTTCAGTTGTTTTGTTAACTCTGCATAAAACTTCCACATTTGTCACATGATCAACCCATGGTATTCTCAATAAACGTCTATATAGCCACATTTCGAATGCCTCTAACTTTTTCATTGTAGCTGCAGACAACGTCCAGGACTCTACTCGGTATAACAAGACTGAGAATACGTAACACCTTAACAGTCTTATTTTTATCTCGATATTTAAATCTCGGTTTTTGAATAGTTTTTGCATTCTAATATATGAGCTTGTGGCTTTTTCTCTTCTACACTTGATCTCTACTGAATGATCCCACTGATCATTGACTGAAGTGCCTAGATAGATAATTGATTTTACTCTTTCAATCTTTTCGCCGTTTATTATTAAGGGTTCAGGTGGAATATTGTTTTTACTTATAACCATATATTTGGTTTTCTTTGCATTTAACTTTAACCCGTACTGTTGACTGATAGTCATGATGTTAGTCATAATATCTTGCAAGCCTTTTAAATTGTCCGCGAATATGACTGTGTCGTCCGCGTACCTTATGTTATTCAACTTTACTCCGTTTACTGAAATGCCTTCTGTCGCATCTTGCAGAGCTTCGTTAAATATTTGTTCCGAGTAGACGTTGAACAACAAAGGCGATAGAATACAACCTTGTCTCACTCCGCGTCTTATTTCTACATCATCTGACAGCTCTCCTTCAATTTTGATGTTTGCAGATTGATTCCAATACAAATTAATTATAATTCGAAGATCTTTGTCGCCAATACCAGTGTTTTTCAGTATTTGTATGAGTTTATCATGTTTAACGCTGTCAAATGCTTTATGATAATCTATAAAGCATGTATAGATATCAATGTTAACATCTCTGCAACGTTGAAATAATACTTGTAGAGCAAATAGCGCTTCTCTTGTGCCTAGGGCATTACGAAATCCAAATTGAGTTTGGCTCAATTGTTCTTCACAAAGTCTGAAGATGCGTTTATGTATTATTTTCAAAAACATTTTTAGTAAGTGGCTCATGAGACTAATCAATCGGTAGTCGCTACAACATTTGGCACTAGATTTTTTTGGTATAGCAATAAACGTGGATTTAAGCCACTCTTTCAGTATTTGACCCGTATCATAAATGTAATTATATATACTAGTTAACCAGTTTATTGCATCGTCATCTAATAATTTACAAAATTCTGAATGAATTCCGTCCGGGCCTGCTGTTTTACCTACTTTCATTTGTTTTATCACTGCCCGCACTTTATCTTTCATAATGTCCGGGCCCGTGACGCATGGCTCTGATTTTATGACTTTTCTCTGTTTATCCTCAAAAAGTTCTTTAACGTATTTCTTCCATACTTCTAGTCTTGTTATTTTGTTTACAATGACATTTCATGCATTATCTCTCATGCAACCTGTTGTTTTGGACTTAAAAAGTCCTGCGGCATCTTTAACTTTTTTGTACATGTTAAAATTGTCATGTTTTCTTTCTAGTGACTCAATTTCAGCACATTGTTCTTTTAACCAAGTTTCTTTAGCAGCCCTTATAGCTTTCTTAATGTTGTTGTGAATGGTATTATAAGTTTTTATGTCTCCATTCTTATTTCTTCTTCTTTCTTCCATCATTTCTAAAACCTCGTCCGTCATCCATGCTTGTTTTTTTGATTTAGTTGGTTTTAGATACTCATTACTTACTTCTTCTAGTTTTGTCTTGAATTTTGTTAATTCCGCGCCAACGTTGTCTGTTGCAGAGTATTTTAGAAAACCTTTTAATTGTTGTTCCACTTGTAATTTGATGTTTTGGTTCTTTAGCTGATTTAAGTCATATTTTTTTGTCGTTTTATTTTTTATAACTTTTCTTCAGTTTTATGCACATTTTAGCTAATGATGGGACGTGATCAGACCTTATGTCTGCACTAGGGTATGTTTTAACTGATTTTATAGAGTTCCTAAATCTTTGACTTACTAGCATGTAATCTATCTGATTTCTTACTATATAGTCGGGTTTATCTAATGGAGATATCCAAGTATATAACCTTCTGGCCGGTAGTTTAAAGAAGGTGTTTGTAATTACTAATTGATGCTCTTGTGCGAAGATGTTGAGTCTATCACCTCTCTCGTTTCGTTCGCCGCATTTCCCTTTACCTATTTTGGCGTTAAAATCGCCCATCACGATAGTCAGATCTTTCTTTTGGAGTTTGCTAATAATTTTGTTTAGTTCATTATAGAACAATTCTATTTCCTCTTCAGATTTATCAGCTGTTGGAGCATATATCTTCAAGATGTTGCATTTGATTGGTGTTGTGCTTAATGTGATTAAGATTAACCTTTCCGAAATAGGGATAAAATTTTCAACACATGGGCTCATATCCTTTGAGACTATAATTCCGACGCCGTTATGGTGTTGACCGTTATCGTTGCCTGAATAGTATATAGTATGTTCTGCAACTTTAATTTGTCCTGATCCAGGCCAACGCATTTCACTGATGCCTAAAATATCGACTGATAATCGATTCATTTCCTGTATGGCGTTATGTACTTTTCCAGCTTCATGTAATGTTTTTACATTCCATGTACAAATATTAATTTTCCGCCCGGGGATTCTTAGCAGCCTCTGCCCATCGAAGGGCTGCCGGGAACTGAGGCCCATTCTCTTTAAAACTTTCGCCATAATTGATTTTACTAGGGAACATTGACAGTGTCAATGCAATTAATGAGGTGGTTTCCCGTTGCCTTCCTCATCGCAGTAATAGAACCGGTCAAATTTAATATGTTATTTTCGCCTCTGTCTATCTAATATTAGGCTGTACCGAAGATCTTCTCCACCCTAAGTAAGTACTGACACTACTGCTGCCTCATGTCAGCTAGTTTTGGTCCGCCCCGGGTATTTGATTTCCCCGGTACCCAGCATATCTGATGAGCTTTCCCCTATCCGCCATCTGGGGAGGCGCCCGATGGGGGACTAGCAAACCCACACGGGAAATTTTAGATATGCAAAAAAAGTTATGAAAAAAATATTCCGAAAATGACAATTTTTTACAATAATAGGCATATTTATTGTAATTTTAATTAAAAATAAAAAAATGAACGACTTTCTAAACTTGAACTACTACCCTTTCAGATGGATATGATTATTTTATAGGCCTTTTCAAAAAGTATATTTATTTTGAGGAATGAAGGTCGGATTTTTGAGGGAAAATGAGAACTATTCGTATGTGAAATAATCCTTGTTTATTTCGAAAAAATCATAAAAAATTATAAAATAATGACGATCAGTGAAGGAAACAGTAAATAAAGTAATAAAATAACTATTCATTGCCTTGACTGTTGGGAGAGGTGGTCTTCTTTGTTGGATTCCTCACCTTCGATAGCAGGTTGCTCCTCGATTTTCTCATGCAACTCCTCTCGAAAAGTTCGCGGGCGTAAATTGTAGGCCATCTGGATATCCGCAAAATAGCGATATATTTTTTTTTAATTTTAGCCTTCAAAATCTTTAGCACACCAGAAAAATGTGAAAAAAAAATTGCTCCACACATCAAAAATACGACGTATTAGTCACACTGGATGAAATTCACCCAACGGAATTTTGCGTTCCACTTTGATCGACTGCCAGATGAACACTAACGACTTCAAATCTTACCTACCTGTGTCTTGAGTTGAAGGTTCAAACTACCTATTGATGGCGGAGCAAGTCCCATTTCTTCAAATTTAATAGGCTATATTCCAGGTCAGAAAAAGGCTCGGGTGAATTTCACCCAATGTGACTAAATAGGGTTAATATTGACACCCTGGTAGCTTACATTATTGGCAATATCACAAGCACCTGAAAAAGTTTTTTTTTTAGAATAAATATATAATCTATTCTACATGGTTACTAATGGAACTCCTGTAATTGTCTCAAGTTAGCGTGCTTTTAGATTACAAGGTCCAGTTCCTCTTCAATTTTCTACTGGATGGTTAGGGGTCGATTAATTATTGTATTAGTACATTGTTGTGCGAATATCTGCGGATCTTATCAACAATTTACATGCCTGATATAGGATCTGATTTGCGACACACCAAGGAGCATTTGGTAGCGCAGAGTATTTTTAGATCGGAATTATTGGATGGTTTTAATCTTTGTTGGTTTGACTCAAATCTGTAGTTGTACCTTATTAAGTTCAGATTGTACTTTTGTGTAAATTTTAAATTAAGTTTCTGACTTTTGGTTTGGATATATCTATACAGGTTTGGTCTATATAAGGTGTAGGCCCAAATACTGCGTTTTTGTACTGACAGGTACGGGAACGCTGTTTATAGTTACTGGTGAACACTTGTGTCGTCTCATGGTAAGTGTTACTTCTATTGACTTAGTTTAGTAGATTGTAATTTTCAATTTATCAAGCCTTTCCTTTAATAAGTTAAGGTAATATTGAAAATTATCATGTGTATCATAGCAGTATCCTCAGCAAAAGCTGCGATAACAGTATTTTGCCTGTTTCTAAGATCATCATAATCTCTGCAACTTTCCATTGGCAAGGAAAATATTCAAGTCGTAAGGCCGCATTGAAAATATACATTAGCCATTCTCGGGTAGTTCCTGTAGTATTTTGCCCGCGATCAGATTATATCCCGGGACCTTTTTGCGTTGATCCCATGTATAATTGATTCAACTTCCTGTTGATTCGTTTTCCGGGTAGGTAGGTCCATTTGAAATATTCTATTGAGTTGATTATTGATTTCTTCTGCTGCGTCTGGTCGTTGAGAACACTGGGGCTAAATGTTAGGCGAAAATTTTTGCCTTTTGTTGGTCAGTCCTAGCCCAGGAATTGTCATGATTTCTGATTGGTGAAATTTGCGGTTGAGAATGTTTTATTTTTCTAGTAGCTTTCCAGAGGGAATAATCGGTTGCATCTGTTCTGGTGAGTCCTTCAAGGAATTTTTGTATCGAGTCGTTTCTATGCTTATGGAGTAAGTTTTGGAGTTCTTTGGCAAGTTTACTGTACTCAGTTTGTCCGATCCGGTCTTTGTTATTTGCCAACGTTTCCTTGCTTTTCTCTTTTTGGCCAGTTTGTCGTTTAAGTTTATAGAGCATTCCTATTTGATTTTAGTTCCACCTATGTTCGGCGTGGCTTGCCAAGCGGCCTGCTGTATAGCTTTAGTTAGGTGTAAAACTGCAGCTTCTGTATCAGGTGCAGTTTTAATGATATTTTTAGATTCAACTGATTATCTCATTTTTTTCGAAAAGGATTCCAATCTGTCTTGACTGCATTTAAGGCACATATTATTTTGCCTAGTGCAGTAGTTTTTAGATTGTCCATAGTTCTGGCATCTGGTGTATTGAATAATCCTTGTTTTTTATGAAGCGATTCCAGCTTTATTCTGCTGTTACAGAGTTCTGCTTCAAATATTTTCTTGTTTTTTTTCCATCGAACTCTAAATAAATATAAAAGAGGGGAGGTAAAGATTTTTTTGTTACCTGTCGCATATTCATAATATTCCATATTTTGTGTTCTGCTTTTTCTAGCTCATCCTTAATGTCGTATGTAGGTATTGAATGCCTGATGACTAATTTGTAAGATCTTCCATCCTTAGGATAGTATGGAAATCACTCACTTTTTCATCTTTTAAATATTAAGTGATTTTTTTGTTCGTGTCTAGTATGAGTTTGCTATTAAGTTTAACTGGTATTCTGATATAGTGGTATTCATTTTATTATTCTGCAATTTTCTAGTATTGTCATGTCTGCATTTAGTTCATGTCAGTTTTGGATGATCTAATACTTTAATTTTCCTTTGACTTCCAAACTCTTTACCTTTTTGTTTTCTTGACAGCTTGCTAAGGCTGCTGATTATTTTCTTCAAAATCATTTTATTCGGTAGATATCTGGTCATTAGGTGGCATAAAAAAACTTGAGTTGATGGATAACTATAAAAGACTGGTGTTGGTGTTTAAAACGAGTTGAGTGAATGATTAGGAAATGAAGATTGAGGTTGAAAGGTTTGCTGACTACCAAATGGGGTTTGTTGCTGTTGATATTCAGTTGGTAGCTGATTATTAGTTAGATTAGTTACATAACGTTAAGTAGCATTTAAATTAGCCACTTGGAAACGAAACATTATGTTCCATTTGAGTGCGTTCTTTAATACAAATATACGTTAAACTTGCGCTTTATAAAGAAATGTATTTAGGCACTAAGTATTTTAAATTCATGAACTTGACTTCAGATCACCTCTCTAACGTATTGGTTGATATCCCGGAGAATTTGACCGTTGCACGTTTTTATTCACTGATAGTCAAACTTCCATAGAAAGTGAACATACTTTTTTGACAAAAACTGTATTCGTAATCCAGTGATTGGTTAAGCAGAGAATTTATACTAAAAATGCGATCTTAAAAAGAAAGTCTGTGCACAGGAATGTCGTTATCTGAAAAGAAAAATTGTCTCTATTTAAACCCCGTTGAAGCTATTTTCCACAGTAGTAATCGTACTAATCAACATAACACAACGTTTATCGCCCAGAAAACGCACGGAGAGTTCGTGAGCACAAAACGTGACAGTCTTACGGTGTACATGCAGGCGTTGTTCTCGTAAAATCGTTAATCGTCAATCGACTTGGTGGGTCTGTTGTTAAACCTGCCGATATGCTGAGGACCGAAACGCTTCCACCAGCGGTAACCTCATTTTTTCTTAAACATAATTTTGCTTTCACACATGTCTATTACTATGTAAACGCAGAAAGGTGGACAAAAATACTTTTAGTGTCATGAATCGAAGCGACCAAGAAATAATTCGATAACGCAAGAAATTTGTAAATTAGCGCGTGCAAGCTAAATTTGCGCGTATTTTGGCCTGCGACATGCTTACATTTTGAACGAATCCCGAAGGCACGGTTTTTGGATTCAAGATGCGCCGGCCATAACTCGGCGCAGAAAATTCTGGCGGCAGCGCCATTTACCGAGGCGCGCGCCCGCAGAATCCAAATGATGGAGCCCTGCGCGCCGCATATTGGCGCATTCCTCGGCCGGGACGCCGTATCAAAGGAATAAAAATCGCCCACGACAAAGCCGCCGCGCAATGAGGGCACGTAACCGTTTCGAGAATTACAATACAATCGCGTGTTGGCGGCGATCCGCTTCGAATTCGCAAAAATGGCTCGGCGGCGCTCCGGCCGCGCTCCAAATGAGGCATTTGCATTTCGACCTACAAAGCCAGCGATTCGAAGATAAGCCTGGGCGTTTCCTTGTTTTGGAAATGTAAATTTCGACATTAAAGCTTAAGGCGCAATTACGAGTTCGGGAAGTTTGCAGTCGGCTTCAGACAGCTCGGCGCATTCCTCTGGGGCATTTTTGCTTGAAGAAGCTTTTGGAATTTTAAAAGATTGATCTAATTTTTCTGGAGGGCCGTGCTTTACAAATGTTTCTTTAAGAACTTCTTCTTTGTATCTTCTCGACGAATTTTTCGTATATACCTACATATATAATGCTCAGATTTTTATTACTTACAATTACCTGTTCGTGCAGAATGCCTTAAAGCAACTACGTACTACTTTGAATGATGACATTTTTAAAAATCATATTTGACTAGAGGACAGTTACCACGTGGTAAATTTAATATAGAGATCTACATACCCTCAAAAACAACTGGAATGGTTTTAAACAAAACAAACGAAAATAATTAAGAAATCTTGACAATTGAATTATTTTATTTATTCGAAATATTTTCCCTCGATACAAATAAAACGATTTGCATATTAAAAAAGCATTAAACGACTTTTTTATGTCTTTGATTGAAATGGTATTGATCGTTGAATGTCTTCAATTAATGTACAACCATTTCCTTCTATAGCCAAATGCAACTTCATCATCATCATCATCAGACCTTTGGTTACATAGAAGCAAAGGGCGACGATTCTTCGGCATTTGACATTTCCGTCTTTGTGGTTATACAGTTGCAACTCTATTCCTATTTGTATATGTTTTACTGTTTTTATTTGTTTATATTGTCTTTTATGTTTGATTTTCGCTAACACTATCGCTAGTTATTTTTATACACTACTTCACACATTTTTTCCATTTCTTCTCGTCTTTGACTTTTCATCTTTATTTTCCATGTGGCTTTTACCCTTCCTTTCTTTCTTTTTCTTTCGACATTGTATTTTAGCTCTTATTTTTTATGTCATTGTTTGGTTTTCTCAATGCGTGATCTATCCAATTCCATTTTTTTTGTTTTCTGTATCGGTTCTTGTTGCATTCTTTTCCGTGGTTCTTTATACGTGACTGTTTTTGGCCAATGTATTCCCAATATTCTTTTGAGGCACTTGTTCATGAATGTAATCTATTTATGTGTTTTGAACTTATTATTCATGTTGAGGTCCTCGTGTAGGGTTCGGTTATTTACAAACCATGGTATTTACAAGGGCTCGAAGAATTTCGCATTGTGTTCGTTGTATAATATTTATATTTGTTTTTTTTTTGGCGCACTCCCAGAGTTGGATACTCTTTCTCCAAATGGGCACAAGAATTTTTTATATAGCAGGATTTTATTTTCAGTTGAGTGCTTGGATGTAGGTCCAAGCAGCTTCAATCTGCTTTCTTTTTTGCTGTAAGATGTGGATACCAGGTTAGCTGTTTGTCTAGACGGAGTCCAACATACTTGGTATCTGTTCTAACCGACGGGGGATACCCTGGAATGTTATGGGGGGAGGACATGTGATTTTTCTTGTTCTAAATGTTACTTGTAGAGATTTATTTTCGTTTATTTTGATTCTCCAAATGCCAGTTCAATCAATGAGTTGGTTCAAGTGTGTTTGTAGATGTAGTGTAGCTTGAGGTGCGTCCTGATGTGTGGAAAGCATCGCGTTATCGTCACCGCTATCAACAATAACGCTGAGCAAACAATGGCCTATAGATTTGAACTGATGAGGAATGCAATTTAAGTCATCCCAGTAAACCCCAAGGAAATCATCGCTGGATGAAGACCCTTACATGCCTGCACAGACAACATACCTAACTAATACTGTTAAAAGCAGATTGTAAATTTGCGATTTCATAAAAAAAAAATTTCTGAGCCATATAACAATATAACCAATACTTTGATTTTCATCTTCATTTGCATTTACTTGTTCTACCTTTTTTTTTAGCGCGTTGAAGGTCGATGGACTTTACGTATTCTTGCTTTATCTACAATACTTTTTAGGTAGTTGAAATTCTCTGTTTCTTCTAATTTTCCTCTGCTTTTAAGATTATTTATCTTCCCCTATTTTTATAATTTTTGTTCCCTTCATATTTATATTTGGTCCTACTTTTTCGCCTTTATTCTTCGGTTTGATTAACTTTTTCTGCGTATATATTGATTGTTCTGTTAATAGACAATCATCGTCTGCAAATTCGATATCCTCAAGTGTTTCATCAAATCTTCAACTAATTCCTGTTTTACCATCTTATATTTTCCTCATGACACAATCGATTGTAGGCAAGAATAATATGGGTGGCAGGACATATTCCTGTCTCAGCCCGCTTTCGATCTATGTTTCTTGTTAATTTATTTTGTATGATTATTTTTGCTGTATAAATGAGTATATCATGCGTACACATTAATTTATTATATGCTTCTAATATTAACCACAATTTTTCTCGTGTGTGTAAAATTATTTGTTCTTTTGTTATTAATTTGTTTGTTCCATGATGTAGAATAAATATATTATCGATACATGACGATCTTAAATTTTTTATTCAATCCATCCTTTATTCGACTAAGAAGATTCTTTAAGTATTTTGCTTACTGTATTTAATAACGTTATTCCTTGTCAGTTTGAACAGACAGTTTGATCTCTTTTTTTGACAATCTTATCATCACACCCTCATTCCATTCTCTTGGAGTTTTTCTTCCTTTCATATAAAGTTTAATAATTTATGCATAATTTCTTCGTTACTTTGTCTTCTCCTTTTATCAGTTTTGCTGTGATACCATCTACGCCAATAGTTTTATGGGGTTTTAAATGTTTTTATAGCATTTTTGATTTCTTTCTTTGTGATCGCTTCTTTATTCATATCTATTTCCTTACCTATTTGTTGTATTTCCATTATTTCATCATATATTTCTTTCCTCTTTCGTTTTTCCAAGTTTTTTTTCTATTTTCTATATATTGAATTTTGTTTATTTAATAGATGTCTGACAATTATTCTATATTTTTTCTACTCTTTCGTTTCCTTCCTTTATCAGCTTGCCTCACTTTTTAGTTAATTTTCCTTTATGTCGATTCTTAGTTTCTTCTTCTTTTAAGTACTGTACATTGTATTTCTCCTGTTGTTTATCTTAACTTTGTTTGCTTTTTGTTTAATTTTTATTTTTGCTTTGAGTAGCGAATGGTCTGAAGGTCCATCTGCCCCTCTTATTTTTTTACATCTTTATTCTTTTATTTTTCTTTCTGGTGATATTCAGGTTACTTTATGTATAATGTTATTTTTAAAAAGACTGTCTCCTATTATTAAGTTATTTTCCGTGCGTATTTCTATAAATAGTTCTCCTATTCCTTTTCTTTGCATTGTTTTTTCTCTTCCAGTACACTTGCGTTTATATCCTACCATAAAATTATTGTCCGTTTTATATCTTCAAAAGTTTATTGTTGTTGTTCTTAAAATTGTTCTTTTTGCATTACTTTATTTTATTCCGTCGGTGCACATGCATTTACTATAATTATATTATAAAAGCTTGATTTTAATCTGATATACCCGCTTATTCCATTAGGACATTTCCTGCATTTGTTCAGAACATAAATGCTATTCCTTTATGTTTACTATGTTCCCCTTTAACTCCGGAATATATTAGTTTTGTTCTATTTTCTATTACATACTTTCCATATGCTTTCCATCTGGTCTCACTTAATCCCAGCATTTCTATTCATTATCTCTCCATTTTTTGTCATATGATGTACTTTTCTCGATTATTAACATTCCATGTTCCTTTTATCGTTTTAGTTTCGAAATTTTTCATTTCTGACGGTTTATTTAATGTTTGTAGGTGATCAGTTCGAATTTCTTGGTTTCCATTCTTATTGTACATTTTCCGTGCTTGAGTCGTCTTAATGATATGGTTGGTTACTAAATTTTATTGGTTTTCGTTTGTTGGTTGACTTTTTAAGGCGTAAAACCTACTAGCAGGGTCTGTACTATTTTAATGCTACTCGTGTCACCCTGATTTAGATTCTTATTATCTTTGTTTGACATTTCCTGAGGCGGATGTTCATAGATCTTTCTCCTTCATTTTCTGTGTATCGTTTCTTGTTTTATTTCTTATGATTTTTTCTTCTTATCTATTTCCATCACATTCTTTATTATCAGTTCAGAGTTTCTTATATTTTATCGTTGTTCTCAAGCCATTATTATTTGCAATTGTTGCCATTTTTTTTATCTGTTCTATAGTCCATTTTTAATATAATTTTATCTAACCTAATATAATTTTTCTCTTCATTTGTTAATCTATTTTAAAATTTCTATTTTGGTTATCCATTACGTAAATACAACAATGTTTTTCTAAATATACTTCCTCCTTGTTCTTCAGTTATTTGTTTTCCTTTGTTTTTATCTTCTTTCAGCATATCTATTCTACTTTCTATTAACTTTGTTTTGTTACCTATTTCTGTAAGTTGTGTTTGTATGTCCACTGACATTTCTGCGCTTTTGACTATTTTTGCGATCTGTTGTTTTCGTTCTTATTTTCTAGAAACTCTTTCGTTACGGTCTTGTTTTGTTTGTGTAGCAGAACGTTATTGTTATCGCACAGAGCGCAGTTGCCGATTAGCTGCCGATACTTACACGTTTATTACTACTTAATTTACTAAACCTATTTTGTTTCCTTTTTTATGCCACTAAGGGAATAGAAATTGGTCTAGGCGAGCCAAAGTGGGCGAATGCGATACTTGTAAAGCAAAAAATTTGATTTTTGACAAGCGATGAGAAGGAGCATTATAGTATAACAATCCTCTATTGCTTAGTTCTCGATAGTCGGGGCAAAAATGACGAATATGCGACTTACCAAACGCTTCAATACATCAATATAATACACTGCGTTAATTGTTGGAAGAATTTTGTAGATAACGCTCTTGTGAACGTAAACATTTTTTGGATTTCCTTTACTTTTACCAGTACTTTGACGCTTGGTTTCTGAAGCGTATTGAAAACAGGCCTCATCTCCAGTTACAATCGTTTTTAATAAGTTATTGTTTTTTGAGCTTCTCTAGCGATGTTGCAGTGTCCAATTTGTTAAAATTTTTCGTCATCTGTCAAGTGGTGTGGAACAAACGTTTAATTTAGCTTGCGTAGACTAAGGTTTTCGGTTAAAAGGTGGTGAATTATTATCTTGGGTAGTTCAAGTTCCATTTCCGTGAATATCATTAAAGATTTTTTACAAAATCACGTGCTTCCTTGATCGACCCGAATGTTTATCATGATTCACATCCATTTGTGTTTATGATAAACAATCATCTCCATAAGCATTTTAATGCAGAATTTAATGTAATTTTTCTTCTTTCTTAATTTTCAACCGACGTATACAAGTTACTGTCACGTAATGCGTCATATAATGATCTAATTGTCATGAATTTTTTTACAGATTATTAAGGAAGGTTGCTACTTTATAAATCAATCTCACACAACAGATTATTTTAGGACAGAGTGTATATAAGACTCAACAAGTGTACTTATTTTAAAAACATTGCGACTCTTTACTGCATCATCAATTTCAAAACATATGGTTTACTTTCAACTGCAGTGCTTGATAGTGTAGCTGAAAATTCAATTACCTCCATAGGACACCAAGCTCAGCAACAGTGAAAGTGTTTTAGAACTCCACAATCAAGAACTCATTTTTTCCGAAAATAAGCCATGAAGGTCATTTTGGCTTAAGCGTCTTTAGAAATAAATAAAACAGTTGCATTTAGGGGCACGAAAGTTCTCAGAAAAATTATGAACAACCTCTACGTCCTTGTTCAGAGATTTGTTGCGCAATTAATGCTGAAGGTATCACTTGGCCACAGTTTTATGGAAATTGTGCTGAGACTGCGGTTATGGAAACTGAAAAGTGCAATATATTGCTGAAGTTCTTAATGGCCAAAATTATTAAATTGGGCCTAGAAGTCATTTGGTTTCAATAGGACGGCGCGATGTCGCCTAAATGACACAAATGTAGCGATATTGATTATCTCTCCCATTTTCATCAGATTGAACTGTCTTCGACTTCAGTATATGGAGATATTTGAGAAAATGTGGGCTAATAAACCGGATATAACTGAATAACTTAAAGACAACACTTACAATTAAATTAACAAGAAATGTGTGAAAATCTACTCAATACATAATTGCGAAGTCTAAACTGTTTTATTAATCAAAGCAGTAACTTTTACTTCAATAAAAAAGTATTTTCTTTTAATTTTATACTTTTTATTTTTAAATAATTAAGCCAGCATTATTGCAACGGATGAGTAATCTGCATTGTATTAGATAGCTCCATTTCAACAAAATTAGGTCAATTTACTATTAGAACATTGTAAGGCAATCAAACAAATGGTGGAGGTCCATACAATACATCAAATCATCTAACAATTCTAAAGTGTCTTATAAATATTTAAAGAAGGCAAATTAAACGTCAACCTTCCAATAAAGCACTTTATTTTTTAGTTGCCCTTGTACATACACGTAAACTATTTTTATGTTTTAACCGCACGTATTTTATAACTTCGCCAATGAGTGTTTACCACATTACATAAAATGTACCTCTATTTTCCTACTGCTTCCAGTTCATTAAGATAGCAGCGTCGTTAGATATAACAAGCGGTAGTGCGACAACAATCTCGTAATCCCACAAACTTCTAACGGCTACATATTTTACGTCGCCCATAAAGCTGAATAAAAATCCAGAAGTGCCTTTTGCTGCAAGATAGGTAATATTTTTAACCGGCGTATGAATGGTTAGAAAACTACACAGGATGTATATTCTTATAATAGAGATATCTGTAGAAAAATCGAAGTATTTTTAAAATGCACGCATTTTTGTAGTTTTACCGCAGGCTCTACAGGGCGGGTCAAAAATAATAATAATAATAGTTCCCCGTAACAGGCCTTTGGGGTCGTAACAGGATAGGTCTGCTACAATCTAGAGCCTACGGTACACAAGGGTAGTAACGTGGCTAGCGCTACGTACCGACCGCCTATTATTACCCCAGAGTTTGACCTTCAGGTACTCATTTATTGCAGCCTGAGTCGAGCTGGGCCGTAAAAATGCCAGCGATCGAATTGGCGAGAGCGGGATTCGAACCCGCAACTCTTGGTTTCGTAGCCTAGCGACCTATCTACTAAGCCACCACGGCTCTTAGGGTCAAAGATAATTAGGCATTAAAATTGGCTATAGAACTCATAAATAGGCGACAGTAAATATAATATATAAATTTAATGGTAGGTTAGCATGAAAATAGGCTTGAATTATTTTAAAACATTCTCTGGAGTGGACGAGACTTGCCATTGCTGGTGGCCCGTGACATCGATCTCCAAATGACGGTTAAGAGAATGTACACTCCACCAAAAGTGACCGTATGATGCGGAATTATGGCTATACAAGGTTTGTATAAAAGTATCGGCAACAATTTTTTCCTGACATGACTGTACGTCGGAGCGTGCACGCACGATGTGACGTTCAAGATGCTCCAAGTGGCAGTCTCCTGAGATCGTTTGTTCAAGCTAGATCGTGCTTTTAGTGAACTCCTGTTGAGTGACTCGGTGTAAGCGCAAAATTTAGCGAACGATTGAACAGCGGTACGCCATTAAATTTCGTGTTGGACCGGGGAAATCGAGTGATTTTCGAAGTATTCAAGTATGAAAGCATGTAACAAACTGCAGTTTTTTAAGCGGCACAAGCTCTTCAAAAATAGCCGAGAGAGGGTGCAGGACGAGTCCCGCGCTGGACGGCTGTCGACCTCAAGAACTGATGACAACGTGCAACGTGTGCGTGAAGTGCTGAATTCAGACCGTCGTTAAGTGTGCGCATAGTCACAGATGAAATTGGCATTAATAAGATGACAGTGCTCAGTATTATTTGTCAAAATTTGGCGATGCGAAAGATCTGCGCTAAACTCGTCCCGAAGGTCTTGAAGGACGACCTCGGCTTTTCGGACGTTTCTCCAACCCCCCTGCAGTCTCGACTTGGCACCAGCAGACTATTTCCTATTCCCAAAAGTAAAATCCTCCTCGAAGGACACCACAATGGGACCCTAAGTGCCATCAAAGAAACTTGCACGCGTGTCCTTAAGGACGTTCCGGAATCGTGGAAAAGGCGCTGGCGAAAGTATGTCAACGCTCAAGGGATGTACTTTGAAGTCTTTTGAGGTATTGTAGCGATGTCTCAAATAAATCTATTTTTTCGAAACTTTTCCTGATACTTTTGTATAAACCCTGTAAGACTCATCAGCCCATGCCTTGTACATGACACCATGAATGCAGACCGCTACGTTCAGATACGCAGAGTCTATGGTATCTGGCTGAGGTAACATTAGCGACCTTATTTCTATGCAGGATGATGTACCATTCCATTTCTCTCTTACTATGCATGCGTGGTTAGACCAGCATTTTCTAGAACTGAGACTGGGACCAAGAAGTCCGGATTTCACTCCCTACGCAAAGGAAAAGGCGTACAGGATAAAGCGTCGCACGCTGAAGGACTTGGAGGTACGGATTCGGGAGGTTCTGAACAATACCCCAAACGACTTCATTTAGAAAACTATGCATGTCATCCATGACCGGTACTTAGGTTGCTTTTATTTTCATATGCAATAAATTACATGTACAATTAGTTTCGATAAATTTGTATTAGATGTATGGACATCATTATCAATTTTAAATGCATAATTATTTGTTACTCATTTTGTTGATTTATAATGTAACATTTTTGTTCGAACAGGTGCAAAGCTGGGCATTTCTATCCTGTTTTTCAGAAGAAATAATGTTGTTTTTTGACTAATAATCCATTAGAAATTGCTAATCTTTCAGTGTAATTTATGACTACGAAGAGGAAATAATAGTGGGTTGATCAGAAAATTTATAGGGATATTGAAATACAAAATTATTGTATATCGACGAACGTTCTATTTACAAAAAATGCATCGTTTTAATTTTTTTAACTGAATTTTATAAATTTTACTTAACGATAAAAGACGTTATTTGTTAGCAAGATAACATCGTTATAACAAAATTAAATAAAGCATCATTTATTTAAATATTCGGTGAATTTGCATTTGAGAATATTTTTTTCAAAAAAATCTCAACTTTTAAGACAAGGGTATTTAAGCATTTGTTCCAGTTTAATTTTTTTTCTTTCTTATTATTTCTTAAGTTGTCATTTTTGATGACCGATTAAGCAACATCATGATTTTACTTTTTGTTTCCTATCTTATCCTATGCTCTCTCTCCTCTCTCTCTTCTCCCCTCCTCTCACAACTCTTCCCACCACTTTTCACTTCTCTTTCTCCCCCTCCCCTCTCTTTTCTTTTTCTCACCCCTCCTCTCTCTCTCTTCTTTCCCTCTCTCCCCCTCGCTTTCCCTCTTTGTCTCTCTACTTCTAAGCTTAAATCTACGGATTTATATTATTTTTTTAAATAGAAATTAACATTTTTTGTCGTGTTGAATTTTTCTGATTGTTTTTGTAGTCGTTTCCACGACTAAAACCTCGTCATCAGGATTGCAGTGCTTACTTTTTTATTATTTTTTTCATAGGTTACGTACCAAATGACTCGGGGAATCAGCCTGTATTTTTCCACTGTTGACCTTCGCAGAAGCTGTTAGTTTGCCTTTCACTTTGGCTTGCATTATGCTGTTTGCATTTATATTTTCATTAGCTTTGATTAGTTTAATAAGTATTATTCTGTTGTACAAAAATAATTTTGAAACTGTACGCGGTTAAATATTTTTTGTAGATCAATAGAGCAGAGGTAAGTTGGTTGCTATATTTTTATGATTTTGTTGGTAAGTTTTGTTAGCTCCTCTATCAGATAATTATCTCCATCATTTAATAATTTCCTTTAAATTATTGTATCAAATATTCTATTCATAATGTTTCGTCTATTTGATTCGCTTCTATTGATTCAGTAATTTCTTTTTTGTTGCCTTATAATTTACCATATTTGTTTTTGTTGATCATTTTTTAGTCGATTTGAAAATATTTTCCAAAGTTCTTTTTGATCTGTGTAACTAATAATTGTTTTTTTCTTATTTTCTTATATTTCTATATTATTACGATTCTGTATTATTAAGGTTTTTATAACAGGTACGCCTTTTTTTATTTTTTTCGGAACCATTGCAGTTTTACTAGATTTTTTATTAATGTCATATCTGACAGTTACTGTTGCTAGTACTTCTTGGGCTTCTTTTATGTTTTATCTAATCTTTTTCAACTATTACCTCTTGCTTTAACTTTGGTTTTGAAATTTAATGTAATTTTTTTGGTTAATTTTGTTTGGTAAATATCTCTTGTAGATTTATTCACAATACTTTGATATTCAACTTATGCTTAATAATAGTGTGAATAAGACGTGCTAATTTATTTAAAACTACTTATCTTATCTACTTGCAATTATACAAATTTATAACACATTATTTATTTAAACACAGCTCCCGCCTGGATTCGCCCGCTTGCTCCACTTAAAACCGGAATCGCTGCCTGAATTCAGAATTTGCCCGGCGGATATTTATTTCTATTCCCCCGATATGCCCGAATAGCCGCGAACCTTCGAGAACGCCGCGCTTAAACTTAATTTAAATGTTCGCGAACACATGCGCGCTACCTACATTTCTAGAAGTGTCAGACACCGAGCGTGACGCAATGCAGATGTCAATTAGCCGCGCTACGAGGGGGCGTTCCGAAATTCGTTACAATGGGCTACGATAGCTTTCCGTATTAGCTGAGTATGTTGTCTTACCGTCCAGTATTTTATATGACTGAATCGTCACGTTGTTTACAATATAATTGATTATTTATTTAGATCTGTGTGTTTATGTACCTCTTTATATTTAAAAACATCTTATTGGTTCTAAGATCACTTTGCGCACATATTTTAATTATAAATTTACATTATCATTCAAATCACTTTTTGTTAAAATGCTGTTTAATTCTTGGAACAAGTGTTTCATGTAACTAGTTTTAATGTAGCTTGTTTTTCCAATACCTGTGTTCGCCTGATTGTATCGTAATCGTGAGATCAATCCATTTTGGAAGTTTCTTTGACGTTTGTCTACCTTGAGGCTTCGTTGACACTTGACACACTGAAGATTTTTACAGTGAAAAGTTTCCTGGTCTGTTCCACGAACTCTCTTTCTTTTGCCAAGCTTGGGAAATTGTCCCCGAAGATATAGGTCATTCAATTCTAACTACTGTGTAGCAATAGTTTAAATTTAAAAACTACTTTTAGATAAGCCCACGAGTATAACTGAGTTTAATATTGAGGGTCCGTTCCGTAACTGAAAATAAATAATCCAATTACTAGCTTGTATAGATGCGTGTTTTTCCACTTTCGTTATAAGACGGTTTATTTTCAATAAACTTTTCGCGATTTTGTAAGATCCGTTTTGTTTGAGTAATTTGGAAGTGCATTTATGCCGATGATTTGATATGAAGCTTTGCTTGTTCCTTCTAGTCAAGTCTTTGTCTTTGTTTTTAATTAGTTTGTTAGTACCATACTTCTAAAGGATTTAGTGATACCTATTTATATTTCTTGGTCTCTTTTTTATGAGATTAAAAATTGGTTTTATGATTATAAACGAGTATTCAATAGGAAGGTATATTAGATTTACACAATTAATACCACTATGTATTGATAAACTTTGTCAAATACAGCTATCTGCCACAAATAGAACACCTTTGTAGCCTTTCATAACTTTATTTCCTAGTTTATTGAGTAGAGTAGATGCACCTTTTTTAAAGCGACCGTTTGAATATAAAATATTGTACAGAAATAGATACACTTTTTCCGGAATCTCCCTCTGCACTCTCTTCTTGTCCAATATAAGTCTAGTGTGTCGTTGTGGAGTTGTTTGTAGTTGATGATTTATGTGCATACTGAGTTCTCCGCTATGTCGATTGAAAAGTGACTGTATAAGACAACCTTGGATAGTGCATTTGACTTCTTATCGGAACTAGCAGATTTCCAATATAAACAGCAGAGGCTTAAGAAGCTTCATAAGGCCATTAGGAGGATAATATTATTCAGGACGAGCCGTTTTGAACAATTTGCAGATTTTGTGAGTGAATGCAGACACTCGTGATTTTAACAAAAATGTTTGATGGGGGTGTAGCCCTACAGTTTTTTGTAATATTTAAGTTAATTGTTTCTCTTGTGCAGTTTTTTTTGAATATTTATGCATGATTCACATAGACCGACGATCAGGGGCATGAAGATGATAGCACCATATTTTAATATTGTCTTAAAAGGCGATGTTTTTTTCGGGCTGTTTGTATCATACTTCAAAATATGAAATTAAAATTAACATGTACAAACTTTTACTGAGTGATAATGAAATTGTGGATTGTGAAACGAGCAAAGCAAAGGAACCAGACCGCTCTCTATTTTTTCATCAGATGCCGCAGCTGGTATAAAGCTAAAGCTCTGATAAATAGAGCCAGTAATTGAAATTGTTTCTAACTAAACAAATATTGGTTTTGAATTTTTCCTTTACGTCTATTATTATAAATCATAAAAAAATCAATTGCTTTTTATATCTGGGCTGCGGTAATGGTGTTTATGTTAAGTTTTACTTTATGTAATTCAGTCAACGATGCGTTGGCTAACGCGCAGAATTTTCGTTTTTACACTTCTTGTTGATTTAAAAAAATAATTGCGCCAATTTTAACGTACACATGCAACATTTACGTAGTTCTATGCGACATTCATGTAGAATATCTGTAAATTTTACACATGTAATTCATTGTAGGCCAAAGGAGTTTCCTTTTTTAACTGCATTTTTCTCCTATTCGCCAGTTTCTATTGAAACTATATTTCCTTCGTTTTTCTGAAAATGATGGAATGTGTCCAGTAGGTTATATTTTGTTATTTCTAACGTGTGCTTTCTGGCTGACAAAACAAGTTCTAATAATGGTTCCTTTAGTTTTCCTTTCGGAAGGAAGGGTGCCATCTTTCTACTAAAGTTATGTACAATCTTTGAACTTTTTATGCGACTGATGTTTTTAAAAGTATATACGTTAGTTTGTCTCTGTGGTTACACTCCGATATTTTAGATACTCAGTTTTGTGAATATTAATAATGTAAAAAATGATATGGAGCATATTTTGATATACTATAAAAGTGTATTGTATTTTCAACTGATATTATTTAAACTGGTTGCTTACGATCAGGTATTGTTACATTTGAAGTCGTCTATTCTTCTTTCAAAAAACTTGAGGGAAAATTGCAAGATTTTTGATACGCCTGTATAACTAATACTTTGTTATATTCGACGCATGCAGCTATGGAGAATCAGCAACCATATAAGTTGTGTTAAAAAAAATTAACTGAATGAATAGGGTAAGATCAGAAAATGTTGTCATTTAAAGAATATTACAGAAAAACTCATGACAAAACCAACCTTTTTCTTCCCGCATAGTAAATGTCAGTGATAACTTGTCTAACCAAAATTACAAAGTTTCACTTTCATACGATTCAAGGATAATATATCACTTAATGAAAGAATAATCAACATCCTTTCAGTGGCAATATAAGAAAGTTTGGAAGCAATACACCGAACTGGCTGAAAGCCGAAGTCTGCGAATATTTTCTCCAACTAAAGTCGATTCATTTAGCAAGTGTTTCGGCTTGTCAAGTTGGCCCTCACAAACTGAACAAAATGTCCCTCACTGATGACAGAACTTAAAATAATCAAATGTCATGCATTATCATTCCAGGTCCCTTATCGACGGCACCTTTTGCACGACATTGCCAGTTGCATCTGCCGTTTCGCTCCCTCAAATTAGACGCTACCCGTGGAAAAAGAGAGGTCGCGCGTCCTCCATAGTTTTTTCGAGGTAACTTTAGAATTTATTTATGTTGTATTGCGGGAAAGACTAAAGGCCGTCTTATGCGCATGCATCTCCTATTAGGATAATACAAGTTTATATAGGATTGCCAACAATATTAACCAGAGATTACAACCGTAGGGGTCCAAGACTCGAATCTTTTCACGCTAGCAAATAGCCGACAGACATTCTTGCGTGCTTTAGTTACAAAAAAGCCCAAATTTACGCAACGTAGTCAAGAAGTACAGAAATCTGATCACCGAAGGTAACTGTTGATAGAGTAACTCACAGCAAACGATCTGATCGCAAGATAAATAGTAAAATCGTCTGTGAATTGAAAGAGAAGATCGATGAGGAGCACGACTGACTTGACAAAAGAAATGGGCATGGCGAGGTCAGTCTAGCAGTGCACCAGGGCTTGAGGAATACTACCTGTTGACAGACAAAAACAAGATGGGCAAGAAATAAACGCTCCAAATACCGCTGAACGACATCAAGTACAATAGTGCTGGCGTCCTGAGATTGTCTTTGGACGAAAAGACCTTCATCCAGGACAGGGAGGTGAATAGCCAAAATGACCGTTGAATCTGTCAATATGTCTCTCATCATGCATAGAAATTTTGCCGTTTTTTTATGATACTGCTGGGGTTGTAAGCAACGAAGAGAATGTCATGGCGCCCCACTTATTTGAGGAAGGCCTCATGGTGACCTCCAAAAGCTATACGAACGTGCTGGAGATAGTTGTTAAGCACTGAACAATAAAGGTGGTCGCTGGGCAGTAGTACGTGTTCTAGCAAGACTCCGCTTCAGCCCACAAAGCAAGAAGACCCAGGAATAGCTAGACAACAATTTGTATTAGCACTAGTCTCCCAACTTGTGGTCACTCTCCAGTTTCAACTGCAATCCTTTTGACTAGTGTATTTGGGGCGTTGTATAGGTGAAGGTCAATGAAAACCATCGCAACATCAAGGACATCTTAAGCACTTTCATCATGGAGGTAATGATACATATCGACAAGGAAGAAGTTGTATTGACCTACAACAGATTTAGATCCCAGCTCACGAAGTTCGTGGTCATTAATGGAGGTTAAATGAAATAATATGTTTCTCATTACAATTTATTGTAATTGTGCTAAGTTTTATGTAAATAAATATAATTTTTCTCGTGTTTTAATATATTTTTCTTGTTTATTCATTTTCCGAGATCATCTCAACGACCGTGTACCATATATATATTGAAGGAACTTTCAATTTTCAACTGCAAACAATAAAACTTTGCCTGAAGGGCACCGCTTATCAGCGGTCTTGTGCCTGGACAAACCGCCGAGCGCACTACACTTATGTTTATTAATTAATGCACACACTTGCCCTAACGAGGGGCGCCTTATCACTACACCGAGCCGCTTTCGGCGTGTTCTATCGCGCTGAGCAAGCCGCTCTGCTATCTGCGTTGCCTTTATGAGCCGAGACTTTCGATTCCAGGAAATGCTTACTAATTTTGTATATGCGGCGCTCTTTGTTTCGCGGATGCAGCCGCACGGGCTGGTCAAAGCGAGGTTAATTGGTTTTCCGTAAAGGGCAGGAGTAGTTAGCGAGCGGACTTGCGTTGGGCTGCGGTGCAGACACCGAACCGAGTTGCTGCAGTGTGCTGCCGCATCCCGGATTGCCTTCGGCTGTTATAAACAGAGCTCGTATGCTGAAGCGAAGTTTGTGTATTTGCTTTGCTTGTCTTTGTAATTATTTGGGACAACATCTAAAGAGGCCAAATTATTAAAATGGGTGTAACGATAAAATGGCTTAATTTCTAAGGAAAAAATTAGGTGAAAAAATATTCAAATAGTTGGACCTTTCACGAGAACATCATCTTTTTTGGTTTTTATGGTTTTTATGGTTTGGCGTACTTTTTGGAGAATATTGATTGTTTTCTGTCTGATAGATCTTGGTATCATTATTAACATAATGAATTTGAACTGTTCTGCATCATTCTAGTTAGATGTGGCATCTTTACCAAAGGAAATATTTCAAATAGATTATTATAATCATTGAACATCGTTTTGCACTACTAAAAGAATGTTATATAGGCTAGGTAATTGTACAGGTATTGGTACAGATATTTCTAGTATTTAACTGCACCCATTGTTGAAACAGTATATTTGATATAGTCTTTTAATTAAGATTTGCCCCAAAGTTACACACTACATTCAGCTTTAAAATATCGAAGCAATATCGAACGGTAGTTTAACTCGATTTTGATTGTTTTAGTTTCAATACGTAATCACATTTGACACAAAAACAAGTAAAAAGAATAATAGTCTGTTTTCAGCTTAAAATAAACGATACAAAACACTATTATTTGCCACTGTTTGTCTGCTGATCAGTTTTTTGAAGAAAACTGTCTTTGGTTGCCTTAGTGTGATAACTCCAACTTGGGTTGAGGTGATCGTGAAACAATCAAAGGTGATTTCAAGTTTTTATCAAGAAAGGAGCTTGGTGTTTCATGTTTCACTTTTATGTTGGAGTTAAGACTGGCTATAGAAGGAAGGATGCACCGAGTGTAGAGCAGAAACTTTTTACCTCAGGAGGATACGTCAGGATGACTAAAGCGCTGTCCTCTGAGCAGAATTTTTGAACTTTATTCCGTGCCTATTATCAAGTTCTTTTTGTGTTATTTGTAAATTGTTATTGAAAATTATGTGAAGTGAGAACCTCGTAACTTTAAATTGCACTCATGCTCCGTCTTGAAGCAGACCAATTCTAGTAGGAATGTATGACATTTATCGGATATAAAAAAGTGCATTGTATCACTAGTATCTGTTTCTTATTGTTAATTTTCTTTTTGCTCCACCCACATGACGATCGTTTAATTGATATTATTATATTATTAATCTAACGACAATTTCTAATGAATTATTAGTCACCATATTCCTTCATATATGTTAGAGTTTTGTTGAGTTTATTTTATAAAAATCACCATGCGGCCTCTTACATTCTGTTTGTTACTACTCAGGGAGGAATAAATAGATCAAATAAAAAGTGATGATAACGAAATGAAAATATTTCAAATATATCGATCATAATGATATAACACAATCGTAACATGTTAATAATGATGATAAGGTTCTAACTAGAGATGGGCACTCCGCTCATGAGTTATTCAAAAGAACCAGCTCTTGGTAAAGAGTGAGTGAGTTATGACTCACAAAATAAGAGCGGTAACTTTTCGATCTCTCACTCGATTATCGCTCTTTCGCTGTCGTGCGGTCTGCGCATATGCGAGCAGCTCTTGGTTCTCCCGTCTCGATCGGACTCACTGAGCTGATTCACTCCCGAAACTTGATCTCGACTTGTTTCTGATTCCGATAACTCCTCAGTTTTTTGAGACTTTGCTTATTCTGTCTATCAGTCTTCGCCTTTATACAGCTTGGTATGTAATATTTATCTGTAACATCTATAATATAATATTTAAAGGATTTACGTTATTTATAATATTTTGTTGTTATTTTAGAATTAAATGTTATTAAGAGCTAGTACGTTGTCGACTGATATTTAGTACTATTTTACCAAAGAAGGAAAAGGAAAATGCCCCTATTATCAGGGAAAAATAAAATTTAAATAAAACCTTGTTGAATTAAACAATTCATTACAATTGGTTTTATAATGGTAGCAGCAATAGCGTAACTGATATAGCCAGTAGGCACAAATGTAGCAGAAAATGAGTTATGAGTTATAAAAAAGAGCTAGCTTTTTTGGTGCCTGAGCGATCTGGATCTGATCCCAGAAATGAGTCACTTTGCCCATCTCTAGTTCTAACCCCTCGTCTAGGAACACAGCCTGCGAAGTGAGAAGGATGAGGTTCTCATGTGTTCACCCACTGTGCCCGGTCGTGCGTGGCGATACGGCAAACCGCCATTATTATCCCTTGTTCGAAGTAAAAGCAGGTACTCAATTATTCTTAGTGATTAAGTAGGCCACCCGCCAGGCATCAGAGAACTCCAGAAATGAGCATCAATAATGGAAAAAATATTGAAAAAATTAGAAACGAAGCAATGGAAAATCGTTATTGGACTGTAGGAGAGCTTACTGAAGATATTGGCATATCAATAAATTCAGTAGACGCAATTTTAAGTGATGCTTTGGGCTTGAAACGTTTGCCATTAAAACTCTGCAATCATTATTCGTTAGTTCTTCGCCAAAAATCCAACAAATATTTCTCCATAAACTCCATGCGACTTTTTTCTATTCACTCGATTAAAAAGACCTCTTCAAGGAACCGAAGGAGGTGCTGAAAGAAATTCCAGAATATTAAAATAGTTTCCAAGATTGCATAAAACTTTGGCGTATATATCACAATGATGGGGTGGGGGGGGGTCGCTTTGAATTAAACAAAATTAGTTTAGATAAATAAATAGTATGTTTCATTTAAACAGTCATGTTACTTAAATAAATGCGAAGGGTTTCATGGCCAGTGTTGTGGTGCTTCGTGTGGTTAGTTGTCGGATTGTTAGGTCGTAGTCAAAATTCGGAAACTCTTTTTTCACAGCTGCGGCGAACAGATTTTCTTCTGGAGATGTCTGGCGTCGTTTTGGACGAAACGTCCAGTTTCCGAAATCCGACAAAGTTACCTTACTTTTGAACAGAGCAGTAAAATCTTTTTAATCTATGCTTTTTGTGAGTAGTACTTCAAGAAGCGTCGAATGACACTGACGTGCACTTTTAAGCAAAATAACGTTGTAGTGGTTGTCTTTTCAAAATTGAATTGCAAACTAAATATCTGTTTAGGTTTACAACTCTTCCAGATGTTTTCAGCTTTAATTATTTCAATTAACTAAAATTGCAAGTAATTTTTTAAAAAGCAACTGAATACTCAACAAACTGAACGGAAGTTCTTTCGGCGGCAGCATTTCAGGAAACGGCAAAATTAATTCCGGGCCTGTCCGTCCCCAGCCCAGCTATTCTGCAGGTATGGCGAGGCAGGCAATATCCAGCGCAATAATTGATCCGAAGGGAAGCAGCAGAGCTAATCCTTTCGCTGGCCATAAATTGCGATAGCACTGAAGCTTCCATTAATCCAGGCAACTTTCAATTTATAAACCCCGCCTAATTGATTTATAGGTTTGTTGTACTTACTTCCCGGACCTTTTCAGCCCTTCTTCGAGCAGTTATGCAAATCGCGCTATCTCTCGGTCGCATTTTCGGCTCACTGGCGCAGGCGTCGGCGCCGCCGCGCTAATCCGGCGTTGAAATTTAATGCGGCGCGTTAAGCGCGCGGCTGCACGCTGCGATCGCCGATTAGGCGATCAAAACAGCTGCCGCCGTGCGGCTCACCGATTCCTGCGTAAACAGTAGTTCACGCTGTTGCGTGGCGGTTGATGGGCATGGATTCAAAGGGGTTGTTTGCAGAATATAACTCGTGTAGTTTACATCACAACTTTGAATGTATTTCTTATTTTTTCTTAGGAGCTCTGGATTTTTCTGTATATGAAAAGGTCATTCTGTACTTGATTAGAGGTTTGGTGTTTTTTTTTTGTTACTACCCAACAATGTAGAAGTTAGTTTATTGCTTATGTCGTCTTTTACTACTTCAAGAAGGAGATATTTTTACTCTAAGGTGATCTAGTCAAACTGTTCTAGTTTTATTTCTTATGAATTTCTTTTTTTGTCCTCTTAGGGCCACAGGTGGAGAATATTTCAAATATAAACCTCATACTAGCCGCCAAGTACATATATAATTGTGCCTTTCCGTTCCATATCACGAAGTTTTAGGATCATCCAGAAGCGGGCTTTTAAATTCTACTTTGACGCTTTCTATCGTAACGCTACATTTTCACGGTCCTTCAATCCACACAGTCACGCCAACATCACGGTCCCCTACAATTCTCAAAGAGCGCTCACAGACCTTAATTCCTCCTTGAGAGGGTACAAAGGAACCCTATACGGTCTAGCATTATCTACGTCAGATCAAGAGGATTGAGATTAGATGCTAACCTTAAAGACCTTAAATATTGTCAATCACGTCAACGTTAACTCTCGTCCGTCTTCCAGCCGCGGTAGCTCTTTTGGTCACTTCTTTAATGTGTCGCTTTTTGAGGAGGGTACAAAGATGAGAGTTCGTGGTCTGTTTCTATGGACAAATAATCCAGCATCTTTAAAGCAGAGATTGATTCAATTAAGAAATACCCTCAATCTAACCATAACGTCAGATAGCCAAGCTTGTGTACCATTTGCACCATTGTTGTATGGAACTACAAAGATAAGGAACCAAGAATATGATTCTACTGAATCTCAAATTAAACACTTGCCAAGGTAGCAACGGCTGGGCCTCTCAATTAGTAGAACCAGGATCTCTCTGCGAAACTGGTCAACGAAAAGCATACTCAAATAAGTAACGGAAAGGCGAATCTACAGCTTGATTTGACCAATTTCGCAAGAAAGAAATCATTATTGAAATCGGGCCGCTCTCAAAATGTTTACAAAATTAAGATTAAAGAGTCGCCTCAAAATAATTGCAGTGGAAAAGAACGGGTCGCGTAGAATTCGCGATGAGGCCGAGAAAATCTCGATACATTTTTGACTGACTGTAAAGCACTCGCTTTCTTCTTAAAGGTATGGACGTAATTGAAGTAATATTGCGCAGTAAGAGATACAAGACACAGCTCAACAGGCTCAAGTATATTTATCTACCTATGTAAGAGGGGCGACCAGAGGCAGGAAATTAACAACACAAAATTTATGAATAAAATTAAACTGAAAGCTAGAGTAGTGTGTTTGCTGTATATATTGACTAAAATAATTATTTAAAAAAAGGAAGGAGACTAAGAGTAAAAGAACTGATGTAATTAGTAGTTGGGTAATATAGAAAGTATTTAATATTTCCTATGTCACAAAATTAAAGACAAAACCTGAAGAAAAACAAAGAACTGAAAAGAACTAAAATAATGTATTTTGCATTTGTTCAAGCATCTGTAAATCAGAGGCGTAAAAATCGTGATAAAAAGATAAATTAAGTGACAATAGATTGAAGTACACAGACAATTTAAACAATTAAAAGCAAATGATGGTAATAATAGAATTTAGACAGACTTGTTAATTTTAAAATGATTACACATATGAAGGCTTATATAATAAAAAATCTAAAAAATAATATTTGTAAATGAGAATTAGCAGCAACTCACAAAAATGTGCAACATATAATCAGAGAACCAAAAAATGAGATTCATAATGCATGGAAATTTGAAGAATAATACATGTATTGGGAGTAAATACATAAAACATAAAGGAAAGTAAAATTGCAAGAATTAAAAATTAATTTCTTGTCAAAATAAGGCATATATTAGAGAAAAGAACCACCGTTATGAAAAATGGTGGTCAAAAGGAGAGATAGTTGAAGTAATATACCGAAATACGTCAATATGGATTAAACATAAAGTAGTGCGAGTATATCAAAGTATACGTCATAGAGCTATAAATTTGTATTTTGTTATTACTTTTTAATAATCGTCGTCGTCGTCGTCGTTCCTTTATACTCCTTATGGACCATAGGGCGCTTTTTGAAGCGATTCTGTAGCCTGTACTAATGCTGGTAGTTTGGCTAATTCTACGCAGCATACTTTTTAATAATAATAATCATTAATTACTTTAATGATGTTACAAATAGGTTTCGACAAAATTTAACTCTAGAATTTCTATTTCACAAGTTTAAAGTTTGTACCTCAAGAGTTTGTTGTTTTAGTAAATTTTTTACTCATTGTGGTAACTAAAGGAATGCACAAAAATAATGTTTTCAATTACTGGCTTCCAACTCCCAAGTGAACTTGCATGCTCATTAGAGTTTACTCTCTTCAGCACATAAATAAAAATCTATGCCTAATTCATTTGAATTTAAATCTAAGAATGTATTGCTTTTTAATAAGTAATTGAATTTGATGTTTTAATAATAATAATAATGGTAAGGTTCTAACGCCTCGCTACCACCAAAATGACTTCATTGTTCGATTTTTGTAGTGTTTTAAAGACTGCCTCGAGCATAGCAAAAGTATAATTTGCTGCTTTTGTTTGTTTTACGCACTCAGTGATAAGAAATGGTATTTTCCATGAAAAAATATTGTCCTCAGGCAAAATGTTATTTTTTAAGACACTATATAAATGTATAAGGCGGCATACAAAACTAAACTCCTTCATACTTTAGTGTCGATAAATTAATTTATCCTTCAATTGGTTGAAAAAATACCACCATAGTCAAATTCGACCACTAGCACTAAATTCGCATTATCGGCTGTAGCCAGAAGAAATTATGGATCGCCAAAATCATCAGATGGATCTCTGTTGTCCAATTTTTTTTTTTGTAACGATAACAACGCCTTTTTCTATTTAGCAACAGTCCAACATCTTTGAATGGCCTCCTGTTTTTTGATGACTGTGCCAAATCCGCCACTCTTTCGGGGGCCTTTGCAACTCTTTTAATCTATGCTCATTTTGTGCTCTCTTAGTAGTTCTCATCATTTATTGCCCCAAAAAACGTTATTAAACATGTTTTTTTCTCTTTGCCAAGCCACGATCACTCTGACCTGAAATATGATCATCTAGATCATTGCATTCAGATGAGCGCAGTATAGTTCATACAACACTAAACGGTCCACTAATGTTTAAAAATGTTATTTGCCTGTACGTAGTTTACCCTCGTCCGCAGGATATACTTTAACACTTCAATTATCAACAGGGTCGCCTAATATTATACTAGAAATTTAAGTTATTTTTCAAGTTTTTACAACTTGTTTAATAAACTTTAATTGTTTAATTTGTTTAATTGTTAGCACATTATATTATGCTGCATGTAAATGCACAGGTAAGCACATACAGGGTCTGTCTCGGAAGCAGTTTGAGCGGCTACGGTGTAACTTGGCAGCCGATGAGAGTGGATATTACACAGTGTATCAATAAGGACGACTTTATTGGCCGGATTATTAGGAATTTAGACGCCGGTGAGTAAGCATATGTAGTATATCGCCGTCGCATTTGCAATAACTGAGAAACTGAAGTAGCGAATCAACATCAATTTTTGTGCGAAATTGGAACATTTTCCCGCAGAAATAGTTTGGATAATGCACATGTTTTTTAGAAATAAAGATATAATGCAAGCGATTCAGAGATGGTCTAAAATTTATGAAAGTGAACCACGATCTGGCAAACCAGCAACCAGCAGAATACCGGAATATTTTAAACGTTTACGGACTACAGTCGATTAGGATTAGCGATTGACAGTCCGATAAGATAAGTTGGGAATTCCAAAAACTAAAGTATGTGAAATTTTGACGAAAGATTTTTGCAAAAAATGTTTCCCGGATGCTGTTAGCTGTTAGCAGAAGGTACATCGTGCTGCAGTTACTAATGACCTTCCTCAAATTGCTACCTATCAATCACAATATTTTTAAAAATGTATAAACGGAAATAAACGTAGGTCTGTAACCATGATTCGGAAGCAAAGGCTGGGTCCTCCCAATCCAAGTTTTCTGATTCGCTACGTCCGAAGAAGTGTGTGAGATGAACTTTTTGAATTCCCATAGAATCTAACTGCGGACGCCTGGATCGTTAAAAAAATTAAAATAAAGAACAATATTGGATTGTACCAGAGTCTTTAAAGAACCACAGACTCGGGGATTACTACTTCCTTTTCCCCTTCCTTTCGACGGACTTGTTTATCAACTTTCACTTAGTATCTATTTTACTCTGACGTCTTGTTTGTATGTTATGACAACGAACTTTTAGTATTTTGGCTTCTAGACTTTATTATTATCATATTTCATCAGACTTTATACCTTGCCAAATTTCCATCTACTTGAGAGGGTTGGGGCAACTATTTTTTTAAGGTAAGGGATGGTATCACAAATTGTCGTATGTCTCAAGGAAGTTGTGTATTCATAGTGTGTTTCCACAACGCATGATGGCTTTGTGATGTTCCGTAATTGCACAGAGAGCAATGTTGTCAGTCAACCACCGCGCAGGATGGATGTGATTAGCGTTAGTATATCAAAATAGCATTGCGGCATTCTCTGACATTTCTGCCAGAGAATGCCACAATGCTCTTCCACATCGAATAGTCGAGAGGTGGGTAGCTGAGTTTCAGCGAGGACGCGAAGCAACCAACGACCGGTAAGGGGTAGGACGACCTGTCAGTGTGCAGTGATCACCTAATGGAGACCGACAGACAATAGACGCTGCTTGAGTTAAAGAGAGAAGGGCCATTAAGAAACGTACCGTCTACAGGCTCTTTGGGAACTATCTTCACCTGCCTAAAGTTGCAACGAAGTGGGCACAACACGCACAAGTGGATGCATATGCAACGTTCTCCAATCACCTAGCGCGCTAGCAACAAAAAGGAGAACACTTCCTTTCAAGAATCATCTCTATAAATGGATTTTGAACCAGGGCCTATGGACCAGAGTTCAAACGTCAGTCCACAGAGTGGAGACATGGACGATCACCAACAAGGCACGGAGTTGACTGCCAACTGATTTTACATTGCTTTCTGTGCAACTACAAAACATCTTAAAACCCGTCTTGTATTGTGAACACATACTATGAATGCACCACTTCATTGAGAGATGCCACATTTTGTGATACCGTCCTTACCTTTGAAAAAATATTTGTAAGATTTTAGTTGCTGTTTTACCTGATAAAATTTATATCCAAGACGCCATACCACCCAGGGCTTTGTCGAATTTCGAACTGGTTCACTTTTGCCGTTGTTATCAATCCCTAGTTTTTCAAATTGGAATTCGTAAATAACTGAGGGTCCGCCAAATGGAACGCAGGAAAGTAAACGTCAATTTGACACAGACGCTATTTTTTTTTCTTTCAACCCAGCGTCATTTTTTTAGTTTAAGGTTTTCAAGTGATCAAAGAACACTACAAAAATGGCGAAAAAATAGAAAACACCTATCGAGCTCTCCGCGATTATTTCTGTCATCATAACCGTCCAAATGAGACCACTGTCTGTAGTTTGGTGCGAAAATTTAAGGTCACTGGTTCTGTTGGTAATATTCCAAAGAGTGGACGACCCAAAAGTGTTTGTACACTGGCAAATATCGTTGCGGTGAAGGTGAGTGTGAAATAAGACCAAAAATTCTCGATAACTCGTCGATTGCAAGAATTGGGCATTAGGAGACCAGTTTACGCCGTATTATGCACAAAGATTTGAATTTGCACACTTAGAAGATCTAATTGACTCGAGCCAATTGTCCATTTCAATCGACGTGTTCTCTGATTGACTCCTCCAACATCTTGCAATTGATCCGAATTTTTCATCGAAAATCGTCTTCAACGATGGGGCGCATTTCACATTAAATCGAACGGTTAATAAACAAAACTGTCGCATTTGGGCCAACGAAAATCCAAGAGAATATCAAGAACAACCAATGCATCCTCAAAAAGTGACTGTTTGGTGTGATCTGTGATCAAAAGGTGTCATTGGACCATTTTTTATTTCGAAAATGAGACTGGAGATGTAATTACTGTGAATTCGGAGCGATACCGCGGCCTGATTAATGACTAATTCTTCTCGAAATTTTAATGAAACAGACATAAATAATATTTGTTTTATGTTGGGTGGACGTTTAATTTTGAGAAATGGAAATGTTCGTGCGATTTGGCGTCTTTAGACTTTTTTGTGGGGATATCTAAAAAGTAAAGTCTACATTAATAAACTAGCCCACTACCCAAGATCTCAAGAATAACATAAGTGCCGAGATAAATGCAATTGAAGCGACTCTATGTGAAAATGTCATCAAAAATTTCGACCATCCTTCTACTTTTGTGAAGCCAGTCATAGTGAACATTTGACTGATATCATTTTTCATACATAAATGGCATACATGAATGTTTAAAATAAAATATTCTACTTGATTATACAATCATTACTGTAGTTTAAAGTAACGTTTACTTCCTTGCGCTTGAATTGGCGCACCCGATATTTACTTAGTGAAATATTTAACGTCTATTATTTTATTTTTTATTAACCAAAAATATTTTTTAAAGATAAAGTCGCTTAAATTGAAGCGTTTTCTGTCACTTCTTTTATTTTGGGCACTATCTGGATGGAAACTTTTGTTTCGAGTATCTCCTCATGCTAGTTGACTTGCTTTCTATTTTGATCTTGCTATTGGGTTTACGTACACATTACAGACTAATACTACCCTAGTGGTATCTTTTCGAGCACATCGATGTCTGCCTGACTGCAACTTTGGCAGCGAAGTTCCAATCCAATTTCCGCGGCCGGAACCTCGCAGGCGAAGCTTATGAGCCAATGCATGCGCAAAGCTGGCGCGACTAATGAGTATTGTACTCCGCGAATTGAGACGACGCTCCGAAAGTTCCGCCCGAATCATTACTCGCGATAATTGATGACGCCGGGGACGACAACGCGCAAAATGCAAACCGTCTCCGGTCGATATGAGCGGCGAATAAATACGCGGTCCCCTTGTGCCGGTCTTGTTACATAATGAGGCAGAGAAATACGGGAAAACAGCGAGCATGTTGACTGCTCGGAAAAGCTCCGATCGGGTAATTTATGGAATGCGTTCGATATTAAAAGGTAGAGCTGCACGCGGCTCGTTAAGCGACTTTTTCCTCCGCAAAGCGGCTTGAGCGTGTATTGTGCAAGGTGCACCATTAAAAATGCGGCTTTTCGTTTTCTGCATTTTATTGCAGTTCTGCTTTGAGGGATGATGATGTGTGTTGAGAGCCTTTTGTCTCATTATTCAGGTCTTGTACGCCCCTGGAGAAAACTACCAGATAGCAAAGATGAGGGAGATAAACAAGCTTCCCCAATTCATTTTTCTTTGTGAGTGTATTATATAAATTTCATTTTGGTGTAGCTTATGTTTATTTTTCCTTGTTATTTGTATATATTTTTTCTTATTAAATAATACTATCACTTTTTTTGCAAATTATTTTTGTTGCGCCCAGTAGATTTTTGGGTTCTTTTAATTTCGAAGAGGATGACACTTGTGCTAGTTATACTCCAAAGCGGACATAGGACATGGTTTACATGTAGTATAATTACAAGTGTACGTAACATATTCGAATCAATATGACAACAGAATTGGCAATTTGTATAACATAGGAGTTGGAACCAGTTTTTTCCAGAAATTTTAAGTATTAGTCCACATAATTTGGACATATAAATTACTATTTATTTCTGGCCAAAGGGAGTTATCAGTGCTCTTCATAAGCTATTCGGATAGACTTTTCCAAGGGCATTGTATTGGTATAATGGGAAACACTAGACGTTTTTATTAATATTATGATCTTTTGTCAACTAGTTTTGTAGCTACTCATGAATTCTAGACAAAATTTTGTTAATGTATACCTTCCTGATTTTTCTGCTTCTATAGATCGCAACTTTCCGTTTTTGTGTCCACAAAATATTCGTATAGGAAAATATTTGAAAGCTGGCTGTCTTTGCTTTTGCTCTGTAATGACTATGAAGTTCACATACGCGCCTATGTATATTCATAATCACAATTGAGAACCCTCATAACATTCATTAGCCTATTTTACTTAAAGTTTGGCTGTGGACGTTGGTGTCTCAGATATCAGAAGTAGATCATATCCGAGGAAATTATTCTATATCGTTTTTAATCGCATAATAAAAATAAGAGATTTGCCCAAACGAAGGTGGCGTAATAGACCGACAGCATTAACTTGAGAATTGTCTTCGCGTTTGAAGATTTGAAATATAGCCGAACTTATTCCTACTAATGAAGGGTTGTAGATATGTTTGGCCGAATAGTAAGGTGGATGAAGAAATTGAAATACCTTGGAGTCATGGCGTACCGCACTGCCATAGTCTGCTATTATTCTCCTCTAATTTTAAATTGAGTCAGCTGGAGTGTGATCTCAATAAGTGCGTTTTTGGTTAAAAATTACTGTATTTAAATTTGCTTTAGCATAACTTAATAACTTGAGCATTAGTTTTATAAGTTTTATACATTTTTTAGTGCAATGTTCCAATGAAAGTAATTAACTATTTTTAATTATAAAATTAACGACTTTGAAATTATTATCGCTTGTCCCAATTTTATCATTCCGCTGAATCCAATTTTGCTTTTAATTTATAATCTTATAATGCACGTTCATAACAATTTTATTATATTTATCATTATATTAACAATGTGCCCTGTCATCTATTTAAGCTAAGCAATTTAAAAAAAGTGTGATTTTATAATGACCGCCAGAGTGGTACAAGCAGTTGAGGCGCGGGTTGCAATGCAGACGCATCCAGGTTCCATTCTCGGAGCTCTCTGATGCCTGGCGAGTGGCCTACTCAGTCACTAAAAATAATTGAGTACCTGAGTTCACTGGAACAAGAGGTAATAATGGCGATCGTCTAAGGCGTGGTACTATATAGCTCTATATCAGAGATCGTACGCAAAGACCGGGCAGAGAGAGCGAACGTACGAGAGTCTTTAACCTCTTAGTTCGCGGGTGTGCTCCCACGTGGGACGTTAAAGCCCCCTACCGTTATTATTATTTTTTAATGAGGGTAAAATAACTGAATCAAAAATTATTTTAAGTTTTCCCAATTTGAAAATATATTCATTCAAGTTGCCTAAGCAAATAACGAGCAAATTCACTATTAAGTTTCGGGGCCAGATTTGTTTCCACAAGTTGCAGACTTCCTAAAGGTTATATTCAAAAAATGTCTTCATTGTCTACGTGTTGGGTAAATTCAAATAAGTAACTCTCGAAGATAGACCTGAAAACGTAAGTACAATTACTGAAATTATAATTATTACAGCTTTATATACTGGTATTTGTATCAATCTTAATGTAATATTAATTAGTAAAGGCAGACATCGATTAGGCATAGAAGTTAAATGTCGAATAGAAAAGGCCAGAAGTGTATTCATTAAAACGTCAGCAGTATTTAAATGACGAGAATTAACCATGAATACAAAACTCATAATGCTGCGATGTAATGTGTTTTCAGTATTATTATATGGAAGGGAAGCATGGACACTGACAGAAAAAGGACGAAAAAATCGAAGCATTCGAGATGTGGCTTTATAGAAGAATGCTAAGGGTATCATGGACAGACCATGTAACGAACATTGAAATCCTTAGAAGAATGTCAAAAGAAAAGGAAATCTTGAATTATTAAAAAAATTAAAACAAGAAAATTACAATACCTAGGCCACATCATGTGAAACGAAAACAGATATAATCTCTTCCAGTGCACACTACAGGGCAAAGTGAAAGGAAAGTGTCGGAAGAAGAAGAATCTCATAGTGGTTGAAAAATTTAAAGACCTGGTTTTCCATGATAACCATTGAACTATTCCGAGCAGCTGTAAATAGTCAGATTAGCCAACATCTGGCGCAGATAGGCATCCGAAGACGAAGACATCGATAAAGATGGACAGCAAAACCAGCGCTTGCTTGACCAGAAAAAAATCTCTAGATTTGCTTATAGAATTTTAGTTTCTTTCAGCTACTCCCAAGTTATTTCGCTTCGCTGTTTACGGTGTTGGTCGATCAAATATTATCTTTATTGACCCATCAAATAACCATGGTCAGCACGAATTGTTCGAATGATTTTTATCTTAAAATTTGAAATTAGTTTTTAACATATTACCTCTTGCAACAAATTTATAACTAGTAAAGTTATCGGTCTATGATATAGGATCGTCGGTCTGGTCAAGTCACTTATGAATATAATGAAGAAGATCCTTCTCGAACCTGGTAATCTATCCCTGTTTGATGCAAAAGTTGAATAGCAGACTAATACATTAAGAAAAAATTGATTTTGGATATGTCAAAACAAATGGGGCTAGTTCCCCGTCAACAGTCTTTAGAAATAGCCTCTATCTTCAAATGTTTTGAAACTGCATATCTTAAATAATATTATACTCTTTCACGACCCTCCCATTGCCAAGAAACCAATGAGATTATATTGGAAAAATGTAGGTTTTGGTAGTATCTGGTACTTTACGAGTACTTAGTGTCCTCCAAAATATGCTATAAAGCCAGAGCTTTGATGAAATTTAGGGGAAACAGAGAATTTATGAAAATCATTGCGATTGCTGATTTTTCCAAGGGATCACGCAATATATGGAAGCTCGTAGCATTATCTATTTCACCGCCAGTTCCATCCTTCTCAAAAAGTGAAGAGACCTTTTGCCTCCAGAACTAAGAGTGCAGGTCTGAAACATCATATGCGAGAATGCGTGTTATGATTTTTGTTTTCTAATGATTAGCAGTAGCATAAAAGACTTTGCCGAAATTAAAACCACTCCAGGGAGCTGGATTAACCAAACCGAAAATTCTCTACCTACAAGTCTACTTGGGGACTTAAGTGGTTGATGTTTTATCAAGAAGGGCATTGGCTATATGAGTATAATCATATCTGAAGCCTTCATTCAGGCCCTAAAGCAATCGTTTCACTGTGAAACATTTTGGTTAGATGTCAGTATTAATAACAAAATTGTTAAAGGATGGTAGATTTGGTTCGAGGTGTGCCCTAAAACCAATGTTTGCCTAAGAAAAGAGTTTTCCATCGTCTGCTGGGTATGAATATACAGAAGTGTTTTGAAAAGTCTTGCTTTCTTCGTGATAACTTTGTTAACAGGTAAGGTACACAAACAAACTGTATATTTCCTATAAGCTTGGAATATTGTCAATTAAGGGGTGCCATCACATTTCTTTGCAATTTACATCCCTATCTACATACGCATGCTAAGTTTGAACAAGTTTTTTCATTTTTCTGGAAAATAAATCAGGCCTCGTTCAAGATAAATCTCAACAGTTTCACCGATATCTTTCATTGTAATTGTACCATTAGCACGAATGAGTTTTATCTGTAGAAGTGGGTGTAACTTAATCCTGTTTGTAGCTTTATTGTGGCTGGATTTTTCCTTCCACAATACTTGTCCATAAACGCGTTACCATAAACAACAATCATTCGTCGGTAAATGTTAGGAGTGGTTGTTTTGATCAAAGAGTTAGTTATAGTTACAATAGTCAGTTTATGTTCCTCATAGCAATATTACCAAACTTATTTGCTAAAACACCTTCATATTACCATAACACGGTAATTTAGATTATTATATAATATAAAATAATTTTTTATTTTTTTATCAAAGATATTTTAATCAATTTGCTTTCGTAGAATAATAAGAAGCAATTTAAAAACTTCCATTTCATATTAAGTGACGTTTATTACTAAATGACCTCATTGTATATGCCAAAATTTTAAATTTATTTGTATGCATTTGTTACATCACTTCTTTTTAAATGATGGAACTGTTGAAAAAACTAGAAGTCTGTGCTTAATCACCCTGTAATTTTTAAATAATGTTTTCTGGGTTTTGTATTTATGAAGTAGATTACAATAAAGAACTTTTAATAACATATTACATTTTTTAAACAAAGCTGGTGCAGTTTTGCTTTGACCAATGAAATACTTGGCGAATATGTCTAAAATATGTATTTTAAGTAATTTTGAATTGATAATTTTCAACAGAATCTTTAATGAAGCAAAACAACTTACTAAGTTGTCATAAAGTCGCTCTAGTTGTTAGTTTGGCATCTGCAAGTTTATTTTTTGCTAAAATTATAATTTAGGGCACTTAAACTTTATTTGCTGAAATACAGTCCATCTGCCTCAATATATTGCTCGTGAAGGTCTTTCCAGACTCAATCCGGCCGCTAACTCGCGCGTTGATATCGGGATGCTTCAGTTGCCGCCTCTAAAGCTTCTTGATTAACAAAAATGGCCTTCCGGGACGCAGCTCGTCTTGCGAGTTTGTGTCTAGGAACTGGAAGCCCTGAACCACCACCGAGCCCTGTCCTCGTTCATCGCATTTTCACCCCCCATCAGCACGAATATCCCTAGCAGCAGCGGCGGATTTCTTTTGTTATAAGCAGCAAGAGTATGCTTATAAATTTCTTCAGATATAATTTTAAAAATAAGGATGGAATACGGCAAGTTGTATATGTAAATGCTGGCGCAAAAATCGGCCTTTAGATGATTCTAAAATTTAATCTGTTAGAATTAAAAAAAGTTAGTAATTTGAACAGTATTGTACTTAAAGGGAACTTGGTGTAAGAGAAGTAATTTGAATTTACCTATAAACAGATGTCGCAACTCTGAAATATGTTTAAAATTTCCAAAAACTTAATTACGTAACGGATCATCTTGATATTTAGAAACTTCAAGATCTGTTTTCCTTTGTGTAGTTGTTCTACATGTTAATCTATGGTGACATGGCAAACATCTATCTGTGCGATAATTTCTTTCGCCTCACAAGCGTATTAGCAAAATCCTATCAGCCACGGCAGCGATGATGACGTTTAAAGATTTTGGAGATTAAGGGTATAAGCACAAATACAGCATCATTCACAAAATCCTCACGGGATTAAAGGCGGATATAGATGTGCCCACTACATTAATGCGTCACATTTTTGTTCTGTGTATGCTATCAGTCTTTATAGCAAATTTCTCTTGCATGTTTTTGTGGTAGTGAGCCAAACAGCTGTCTTCTTAAAAAATGCGCTTATGGCTGTTTTTATTAAACGGTAGTATAGGCCAAGTTTTCCAACACGGGCAAATAAATCATTTCAATAAATTGCTCCTTAAAAGAAAATTTACAACTACGATTAATCTTTTCGTCGCTAAAAATGAATGAGTTTGCGAAAAAGTTATCTTCAAATATTTGTAGGACTGAAAAATACATGCATTAAGAGGTACATCTTTGTCATTTTCGTTGAAATCCCTATACAACCTGAATCTTTTATTGTCTTGGAGAGAACTCGTTAAATTCTTCTTGATAGTGAGATGTCAAACTCCGTACTATTATGATTTCTCTAACAAAGTTCAAAGTTTTTTCGCTTGATCATGCCTCGGTAGCCTTCGTTATGAAAGTTGGTACATTACTTTTTGATATTATTGAAATTTTGAAAATTTAACTTGAAATAGTCACAACATATAAAGTTATTTTGCATTTTAATATACAAGATGAAGCCAGCGTCTCGTGGTTGAGGGGCGAGCTACGATGCTGACGGACCCGGGTTCAATTCCCGGTGCTCTCTGATGCTAATTTTTATTCACTTCGTTTTAATTTTCCTTTTTCATTTTGATTTCTATTGATGTAATTTTTAATGCGTACTAAAATATTGAAAATTTAACAATTATGAGTTTAAATAAATAAAAAGATTTTTGATTTCCTAAACAATTTTTTTAAAAACAATTATTTGTAAAAGCGTAGTATAAAATGCAATATTAAAAAAAAAATAGATAGAGGAAAGGCAAACAAAATCACACCGACCTCTCATATTCATCAGAACTAGAGCTGAAGGATGCGGTTGGCTGATCGAGCAGCGCTTGCGTCAGAGGCGGCGACCAGGCGGTTGGACAAGAGGCTGGTGGTCCGGCAGCGTAGACGGCCGGGTGACGACGCTAGGGGCAAGCCAGGGAAGGAAAACTTTCCTCGCTTTTTTGCTCGCCTCCAGCACAGCTTTTCCTTAACGGTACCTCCAATTTGCCACAAACGGATCCGCTGTTAGAGAAATGTTGCTTGTGTTCTTTACCGGTCAATTGGTAGACCTGAGAGCGACCCGTGGAAAGCGTTTTTTCTTGGTCGTGGCCTTGATTTTAGGCTCAGAGACAACAGGCAGAAGGAGGGCTTTGTCAAAGACACATCCAGGGCGTAAGCGGGTTAAACGAGCGAGGTTATGCGGTTTTAACTTTGCGAAATAAGGATGTGACAGCTGTCGCGCCTGTTCCTTGTAATAACGCAGGTCAAACATTCTAAGGCTGAATGTAAAAGTTATGTTACCTGATAAAGAATGTATGGATTTTCAAACAACACGGCGGGTAAAACCCCAATCTAAACTAAAATGGAAAAAGCATGATTCGTCCCCAACAATTGGTATTCTCGAGTAATATGTATGTTTCACAAGTGATGTTCGTGATCCATTCTATAGTTGATGGTAATTCTCCGGCACAACTGAACTAAGACAGAGATGGGGAATTAATGACTTGGAATTCATTCTATATCAACTGACATAAATATTCAGAAGTTTTACAGTGTTTTTGTATGTTAAATCATATAAAAATGAGGTCAAATTTTTGCAACATCAAACAATCAAGTAGTTATCTGGTAGATCACTACGGTAGTAGTTGTAGTTTAAATTAGTAAACAGAGGTTTTGGATTATTAAAAAGAGCATTTAAAAACGGAGCAATTTTTTTTATTCACTGACGATTGTGAATCTTGTAAAGTTACTGCAATAATAATCCTCTTAACTGTATTAAATCGATCCAACTTTACAGAATACAAAAAATGTTAGTAAAAAGCTCTCCAATTTGGTCAAGACAAAGTCATTTAAAATATAATTACACTATTGTATTCTGTGTAATTACACTAATCACTGTTTAAAACGTTAGTCTGAAATAAAAGTATTAATTCTCTTATCTATAACACCGAAAGTGAAGTAGCACTAATATGAAATAAATTATTCTTTATCTACTGAAATTAGTAATTAGGCAATATAGACATTTTTAATGCTTTTGCAAAGTCTCGTTCCAAATCCCTCTAAAATGCAACTTCAGAAAGAAGAGATCCAATATAATCTGTGACATAAAAATTATTACAATCAGAATTGTCGGCCTTGCTGAAATGTGTCACATTCTGCTTCAGCGAGCTGAGGACAACGCCGTTTGGAATTATTTCTGGAGCAAAATTGCCGCAATTATAATTATTTCAGTATTGCTGCGCTAAATTAATATTTTATTTGCGGATAATGCTACACAGTTTTAAATCAGCGATTCCCAAAATGTTTGCTGGAGAATTGTTTCCTTTCTACAGCTTACTGTTTTGGTCCTTTTCATTTTTATTCCTTTTGTAAAATTCCAAACTGGATAATTAGCATCATTTGTCATTTAATTCTAGTAGGAAAAGACTTTTGGTTGTTTAATAAACAGTATTGAACCTTACCCCACAATGTATATAAAATCTATCCTATTTACCCGAAGGTGCAGGGTAATAGTAATAATTATACATTTCACTTATTGTTCTTTAGCACTGTGAGTAAATTTTTCCACTCGTTCCGGCCATCTTCCTTCCTCTGTCAAATTTATCGCTTTGTCTTCCAGTATTTCTTTCACACTGTCGTCCTACGTTTTACGAGGTCTTCTTTTAGTCTCCTCTCGTGTCTTCTTGCCTCCCAAGTCTTTCATTTCCTAGCCTGCTTGGGTGACCAAACCATTGGAGTTTTCCGTCTTCTATGCACTTTTAGTCGTTTCTTTTTTTTGTGTTCCTTATTTTATCCCTTCTCGTAACGCCAGTTACTTAATCTTCATGGCCTGTATTTTGTTCTTCATGGTTTACATCAGGATTTACTTTTCACATCCAAAGTGAGTATTGGTACAAACACTGTTTTGTATACCGTTATTTTGCTCTTTTTTGATATCTCTTTGCTATGATATTTAATTGGAAAAACTTTATGAATGCATAATTTCTGGTGTATGTTATTGGAATAACCGTCTCTATTTGCTCTAGTGTCTTTCTCCATGATGTATGAATAATGTAAAATATAATTTTGGAGAAAAAACTTTTGTTATATAAATGCAATAAATTTTTGGGGTAAATCAGCTATGATCTGACAAGTGATAGTATCTGCAGCTACTCTCGTTGGTTATTACCATCAAAAGCGGGAGCTTTTACGACATTATCTCGGGAGAGAATGACTGTACTTCGCATTTATCAAACTTGCCATCTCTCCTCGAAAGCCCCCCAGCTTCAGAAGACGTAAAAGCAAGGCCTTGTATTATTTAGTTAGACAATGAGGGCGCCGAATGACTGCAGGATGAAGACCTCCAGTCGACGTTTTTAATTACGCGCGCGATCGTATTCCTCATTCCTGTAGTTGTTTACACTTTCGCCTCCCGGGGGGTCACCTGTCACTGCCGTAGCGCGATCCACCCTCGATGCGATAACCACTTCGCTCCCCTGCTCTCCAGGAATTACTCCTCGTTTCGCCTTCTTTCTCGCGAATTTATTGCGCTGCACAATTCCTCCTTGTAACCCTTTCGACGACCACATTATGATTATATGCAATGTTGATGCGAGAGGAGTTGTGACGCTGTTTTCTTTTGCAGGTATGCAGATTGGATGATGGAGTTAATGAAGAAGGTAGCCGGAAAGCCCATAAACCCGCGAGCCTCCCAGATTAATTCAATAAGCGGAAGTAATTTCTCATCAAGTCCTCCACCGTTTGGGTGCCCCTGCAAAGGGGCGAGCCTTTCAGCTGATGCGAGGGTGGCAGAGCGTGCGCCGTAAAAGGGGTCGTTGCCACGTCCATTCCGTGTCCTCGCGTATCGACTCGCCAGCTAAGGACAAAACCCTTTAAGGATCGAATTTGGGGATCTTGTGTGGTGCAGACGCCGAGAAGGCGATCGCGCTGCCGGTGCTGGCCGCTTCCGCCCTGCTCGGCGGGGTTGCTGGCGGCCGGGGTTGCTCCGGCGCAGCGCTGACAACGCCGCAAGCACCCCCGCGTTCTGTTTCCAAATAGAGTCGGCCGGCAGTTCTTGGGGATTGCGCAAGGGGTCGGTCGGGCGCCTCCCGCGAGCTGCTGCAAGCGGAGAAAGCGCGTTCGTGCGGATTTCGCAACGATAGTTGGTGGCGCGCGCTCGGCCGCTCGTTCCCAAACATTTATGCAAGAATGCGGATCAATTGGACGCCGGCGAGCGTAAACAGTGGCTGTAAGTGCATATAGCATTGTACGACTGCCCCGGCCGACGAGCGCCCCGGTTCCGAGCCTGCAGCCGCGGCGCCCCCGTTTCCACGTTTGCGCCGCAATGCACCGAGCGGGCCCGCTCGCCCATAAAATGGTAAAATCCGCTAATTGAGTTGTTCTGCGAATGTCCAGGTGTGCGTGCAGGCCGCTTTGTTGTGCACCAACTCGGCAATTAGTTTATTGGGTTGCGTTGCCTGCATAGCATGCGCTGCTTTGCCCGCTAGCGTTTGCAGATTTATCGGCGCGGCCATTCCGTGTTGGTTTTTTCATTATTGGAAAGGATAAATTTACTGGAACGTTAGGCCATAAATCATAAATTGTTTATGGAAACCTACACAGACAAATTATTGCCGCACGTTGCTTGTAACTGTGATAAACAATTTTAACACCGGCTATGGTCAACATAGTATGTCAAGTATTAGTTCATTAAAATTGATATAAAGCAGAATAAAAACGACTTCGCTTAACTACTACTAATTATTATTATATTATATATTTATGAGTAATTTTAATTTTTTTACAAAAATTAATTATCCTACCTTAAAATGTGTTTGTATCCAACTGAGAACCAGAAACTAATCTTTTTTTATATCACTTTTTTCCTTTATTAACAATCAAAATACAAAATATTCTATAAGCTAACCAGTGTGGAGATCTCTTAGCTTTTAGATTTGTGTGTTTATAGTTTTTGGCGCCAGATGATACTTCTCTCATGGAGTTGGTATCTTCAAATCTTTGTGATTAATTTCATGTGTTATGTACCATGGGGAGTTAACTATCGTTCTTAATATTTTCGACTTGCACCTTTGAATTATATGGTTGTATTTACTAGCACAACCCCACAGTTCTACACTACAAGTCCATATGGGCTCTACTATTGCGTTGTACAACAGTAGTTTGTTTTCAATAGGTAGCGGAGGCCTTCTTCGATCAATCAATATAGTTCTCTCTGTTCTAGTTACATTTGCTTCTTTTTTTTGTTGATGTGTGCTTTTCAATTTAATTTAGCATCTAGGCACAGTTCCAGGTATTTTACTGTTGTAGTTTGTGGCATGTTAATGTTGTTTAGATATATGGGTGGGCATGGATCTTTACTTTGGCTAAATGTTGCGTGAGCAGATTTTTCCTCATTTATTTTTACATTCTATTTTTTAAGCCAGTGTCCTAGATTATATAGATATTCCCGTGCTAAACTGGAAAATCTGTGGCAAATAAGATATAAAGTAGAGGGCCCAGGACACTGCTATGAGGTACCTCGGAATTGATTGGGTATAGTATTGTTCAGTGTTGCTCATACATGATTTGAGCAATGTAAAGAACGCTGGCATGTGGTTTTTAATTTTATACAGTAATCCCGAATGCGAGACTCTGTCGAAGGCCTGGCTTTCGACAGAGTCTCGCTTTCAAAAATATTGGTGTGCAGTATTCCTTGTTGTTTAGACCGGTGAAGATGGTTTATGATGATATTGCTGGGTGATGGAATGGGGCTAACGAAATCCGAATTGATAATTGGATATCTATCTGTTCTTTTGAGTGCTAGTTTTTCAATTTTGAAACAGCTGGCAATAGGCTTACGGGACATATTAATTTTGCACTTTGGATCTTAATCGGATTTAAGTATTATAATTATCTCCGCGGTGTTTTATTTTTTGGGTCAGTATTGGATTCGAAGGGTTGCATTAAAGATGTAAGTCAGTAAAACTATACCTTTTCTTGGCAGCTCTTTTAACATTTTTCCTGTTACAAGATCCGTATCCGAGCTTTTTTGCATTCATCATTTATTTCTTTAAGTGTGACGGGATTAATTGGTTGGGTTACTGGCGTAGGTGACTCTAGAAACTCCAACATTTCTTCATCCGAACCATTTTCGTGAGGCTGGAATATAACAGTAAGGTTTTCTGCAAATACTTTTGTTCCCCACTTATCACCCTTGACCTACTGTGTTTCTGGTGGTTGCTCGATTTTTATAGGAGGAAGAGTTATTGTAGGATTTATCTTAGCATTAATCAGTTTTACATTCTATAAATAAGATTTGAGTGACTCTTCTCTCAGAGCTTTTAGTTTAGATTTGAGTTTATTACTAAGTCTGCTGGGGTGCGTGTCCTTTGCCATTCGGCTCGTGCTACTAATATTTTTTCAGTCGCTTTTGGACTGCTTCTTGTAGGCTATTAATGAGACTAGTTATGGCTTCCTATATTTGATTTATTAGATTTAAATTTATTGTATATTAGCATGGCGAATTCGTTCGAAGATTAAATATATATTAGGTATGTACTGAGAGCACGATCTTGTATATTGATTAACATTGTTAGCATATCGAGAAGCATGTTACTTTGCTATAATAATTTTTTATTTTAAATTCTTCTAAAAATTTATTTAATGTCATAGTCGATTTGTTACCTTAAATTGTACTCTAAGATTTAATTACTTGAGCTTACCCTCTAATTTGGTCCCTACGGATTGCGGTTGAATTTGTTGGTTAGAACAATAACTGTTTATATCAGCTTTATAATTTTTCTGATAAAACTCACATCATTTGGAGTTAGCCAGGTATTTTCCGCCACATAAATCACATGTTGCTTTTTTACAGCTTGATATAATGTGTTGGTCTCCACACTTAGCACAAACTAGGATCTATTGCAATAAGGTTTTGTATGCCCGTATAATTGGCATCTAGCACATTGCATTAGGTTATTGACCTTCTTTGGTGGTTTTATTTAAAATGCACTGTTTAAGAAACTTTTTATTTTGTAGATGTATTTAATATTCGCTATGGTCCCGAGTCAACAAGGAATATATTAAGAGGATCTTTTGTTACACGATGTTTCATATTTATTATATTTCTCATTTTTTGTCCATCCTCTGTGACTACTTGTTTTATATCTGCTAAGTCAATCGAATGATATAAGTATTTGATTACAACTGTATACGACCTCTTTTCTGTAGTTTGATAGGTATGATGAATGATATTATGTCCCTTTATATATTTTGCTAGTTGTCTAAATGTGTTTGGACTTTGACACTTGATACTGATTTTCTTGGGTGGTATAAGTGCTATCTCCTTTTTCACTAGTTGAAGTCATTCTTGCGTATTTTAGGGTATTTTTAATCAATTCTATAGTCTATCGGATTTTGTTGTATCATAAATTGCTCTTGATTAGGTGGTAAAAAGTTCTAGTTCGTGGATTGTGAAGGATATACTTATTGTGTTGGCTGACAAGAATAAATTTGTTATGGCATATTTGCGTTCAACATTGTTTGACTCTGCATATCATTTGGTGGTTGTAAAACGTATAGTATTTTGTCATTCGAGTTTGAAAAATCCCCATTTGCATCATTTCCTGCTGGTAACATTTTAGGTTGTTTTTATTTGTTTCACTTTTATTATTATAAATAAACAATTTATTTACGTACTTTGTTACTACCCGCAGGAAGCGGAAGGTCACCGAACAAGCACTTATCTTTCGAATTACAGGACACACATGTGTTTACACTTCGAATTTCAAATGCGAACCTTTATACGTAAAAATAAATTATAAAAACCGTTCACAAAGATTAACAATAGGATGTTTTCTTTAACATTTACAGCCGCATTTGATACTTAATATTTTATTACCTCTTGCCACCTTACCTTTAATAATAATCTACTTTACCTTGAAAATTATTTGTGTCTTGTTCTCAACTTCCAAAATGGGCTTTTTTTCGTTTATCACGTGTCATTTTCTTATTTAAATGTGTGATTACTACCACTAACACATCATTAACATTAATATAAAATTGTATTTTTTTTATTTGTGATAGTCTAAAATCACTGCTTTTTTGGGTAGCCTTCACAATTTAATCGCGTTGCTACAAAAAGAAAGAATGAAACATTTTATATATTCAAGTTATTAATGCGTTGTTTCGTAAGCAATTGTTTATTCAACCATATTTTTAAACAACTTAAGTTATGCTGACTTGTCAACCATTTTTTCTTCTTCCATTCTTCTTTCTATCCATTGGATATAGGCCTCTCTGTCAACCACTAACAAAGGTTTTCTATAGCCCGTCACACTTAAATATTGAACTTTTAATAACATGAATGCTTTGTAGAATATCCTGGTCTCACGAATGATTTGCGCTACAATTATTTTTCCACCACTAATTTGTTATTAGAAAAAAGTTAGGGGTATTCCTCTTTAATATCTGTATTTTTCCATCGCCTCGGCAGCTTTCCTAAAGCTGCTGCGAACCATTCTTTGGTTGTTGCACGGCACCACTTATGAGCAATCGATTGAAGCTGACCCTTTTATTCGTCTACTATGACTAAACGCTGTATAGCTGCAGCAACTGTTGGCATGCTTCTGCTTCTATTAAGCTATGACAGTATGGGAAACACATTGTGCACAGACTTTTGTCATCTTCAAGTTGTGGGTGGATGATGGTTTGCAAAGTTCTTCGAGATAGATCTATTAAATTCGCTATTATATTGAGTCAGATTCGTCTGTTGCTGCCCCTAATTGTTTGCTCTCATAGTTTTCCACTTTGTGCATAACTGCTCTCGCAGTACTACATGCATGACTCACTAGCTTTTTTTTGTGCATTCCAGCATTGTCATTCGGTGGCATCATGTGACTTTATAATCTATTTTTATACACACAGTAGCCACCCTTGCCTTCCGATCTGCGATAAAACCACCTTAGGGGAAGGAAATACCAATCACTTTTGAACGCGTTAAATACTAAAAAAAAATAAATAGCCATGGGTTACTCTCAGTCGTTTAATTATATTCTTCCAAATTTTTTACTTTATACTGTTTTGTGATTAATAAAATTTACAAACTTTAAAGTTTTTTACAAAAATTCCATTTGTGTTTCAGCTGTTGCTTCAAACAATATAAAATAGTTTAGGTTTTGTAGAACTGGGGAACTGTGTTGATTTCTTTACTTTTACACACTATCTGGTCGGAAATTGTTACTCGACTTACATTTTTTTAGTAGCTTAAATGATTTTAACTTTTTTGTTATAAACAAATTTTTGTTTATTGAACTTTTTATCTGCATATATTAAAATAATGTTGGTACCGATTAGTATAGTTATTGTGAAACAGGAAAAATGTGATTGTTGTATTGCTTCAGAAAAGCAGTGAACTAATAGTTGAAAGCATGAATGTCATTTCTACATCTATTAGCTGATTTACATTCACAAAGGAAGGGTATAATATTTGTTTTTGCTTGTCCTTATTATGATCATCTGAGATTTATGCATTAAGCTTTAGATTCTTCTATTCATTTTCATTTCTGTTTAGATTTTTAAGTTTTCCAGCCGAGTTGTTTGTCTATGGGAATTCAATCAAAGATTATTAGTCTGAATTACTTAATTAAATCAAGAAAATATGTTTATAGTTACCCTAGAAATTATAGTAAGTTAATAAGGTAATACTACAGTATTTTGGTGGAGGCGCCACTTTGTTCCTCCAAATGTGGTTTGGATTTATTTTCCAAATTTTATTATTCTTAACCAGAGCACGGGCGAATACACAATAAAAAGTTCAAAATGTACAAATATACATATATGCAGTCGTGTCAATAATATGAGAACATTGTATTTCTCCGTGCTAATTTTGATGTAAATAAAAAAATAATTCTACTATTTTTTATGTCGGTAATATCCTTCGACATTACAGATAGCGGTAGTGGCATATTTTTTAGGCACTCGAATCAAAGTTTTTCTGGAATGTTTTCTATTCTGCTTGAATTCAGATCTAGGCTTCTGTGCTGGACAAAGGAACCCTTTCTACAAAGGTTTTTTCGATCGGTCTTGAAATGTAGTTTGCGTCAAGAAGGGTAAAGCTGAGACGCTGCACCTGCAATTTCTTTAATAACATGACGAGGGTTGTAAAGTAGGTATAAATGAAAACCAAGTCATGCGAGACCAAAGACATGGCCGTATCATTTTTGGCTTGCTTGATGAAAGTTACATTCCCACTACTAAATTTTAGAAGGATTTGAAAGATTGTTTTAACTCCTTGTTTACATATAATACAAAAAAGAGATGTTTTCCATATTCTCTTAGGCCGTCTTACTGCATGTTGAAAACACATAAGGCATGATTTTCATTGGTAGTATAATAGCCTTACACTCTACACAGCCAATTATCAAATGCATTCAACAGAATGTATTGCTGCTTTCAGTGATGTCTGTTTGAACACAACTCGCAGGCTCTACGGTACGTGTAGTATGTTTAATTAAAATACTTTTACTAATAAAAACATTAAAACATTGTTTTGTTAGAAAATTCTCTTTCTGGTGTCTTTGCAGTTGCGGCAGTTCTAAATCCGAGATGTTGAAGGTATAATACAAATGGGCGTTTTATTTTTGCAACAAAATATCCAAACACGTATCATCTCGCTTACAGCACTCCAATTTTCCCCTTAAATTTTTGAATACTCTTTGGCCTATCCCACTGGAAATGTTCTTAATTGACTCCATAATGCAACTTTAGCTACTTTTTGTTGGCCAAAGGATTAATATATACTTTTACTCAAAAAATCAAGGAACATAAGCCCTGTTGAAGTTTTGGAGAAAGGAGATCGCTGCTGCTGCTCTTTATGTTACGGCACTATCCTGTCAAAATCAAATTCAGTTGTATTATACCCAGGAAAGTTTCAATGAATTGCAGTTACAAAATTACGGATTCATAGTTGCAGAGTTGTTAAAATAGTAGGAGGGCTTGATTCTTCCAGATGTTAATAAGTTGTACTAAGTTTTTAGGATATTTCCGTTGAATTATTTCAGGGCTAATTGTAATAGTAAAACAAGGTTTAATTGGGGTTTTTGTAAAGGCAATCGTTTCTTGGAAAGAAATAAAAATAAAAAAAAACCTTCTTATTACACCTCCTACCTGCGGAGATTGGTGATCATATTGGCTATACAGCTATTATGATAATCTGGAATGGGGTGGTTATCCTTGTTCTTCCTCATCGCAGTACTTCCGCCGCTTCATCATAATTTGATTCATGCTTCATACAGTTGTACCAGTTTCCCCAACTTCCACCTGTATGTGCTGCAGACTGCGCTGCTTCTCGCAGCCCCTTCTGTGTTAGAAGCCACTGACTGCATCATTTGCAGGGTGTCTACCATACCGTTCCTAGTTTTGGTCCGCCCCGGGTATTTTATTTCCCCAGTTCCCCCATATCTGATGCTATTTCCCCTATCCGTCTCCTGGGGAGGCGCCCGGTGGAAGATCTAGCAATCCTACACGGGAAAAAAGGCCAATGCGATAATAAATACATTACACATGTATAGAGCAATATCGAACCCAAATAATTAACAGAAAGATATATTCGCATATATGTAACATATGTATAAGGAAATATTAACACTCATAGATCCATTATTTTCTAGAATATTTGTGCAACGAAGTTTAACACCTTTTTTATTAAATTTTTTCTAAAATAGTGAAAGTCATCAATCTATTCTGTAAGTTCCAAGTTTGTGAGGTGATTACTTTAATCCCTACACTTCGTTAAAACCTTTTTCTCTTTTACTATAATTTTTTTAATTTTCTCTGTTACAATTACTCTGCAAACTGAGCCTTTTCTCAATTGTTGCTACGTCTACATTCTAATCTTTGTTAAATACTGTGTAGACATCAAGATTTCTTAGTGTTGTCATTTTACTTTCAGTATCCCCAATACAAAAAATGTATGGTGCTGTCATTACACGCATTTATTGCAATGAGATTTTTTCAATCTGTTTATTTATATTTTTCACGCATTTAAATGTGTCTAAAGTGCAAGCAAAATTTGTTGTTCAGATTTGTTGGTCGAAATATTTTCGATGGCAAAACATTATCCAAGGGTAGGTAATAAAGCCTTTCGTCTTTGTTTTGTCTTTTTCTTAACATTTTTTGGTCAACTTCTATGCGTTTAATTATACCTACATTAACAAAAATGGAAATTTACTACATCTCTATTGTAATAATTGTTTATTATTGAAGGAGTTTCTTTTTTAACAGAAGCCATTATTTTTTAGAACCTAATATGATGGAACCTTCAAATGTTTAAGTTAAATAAAAATAATATTAAAGGGATTATTACAAAATTACTTCATCAGCCATGGAAAAGGTTTCAAATAGTCTTTCACATAATCCTTTCGAGTATTATATTGTTTTTAAAATGCATTTTATCGTTTTAAATTCAAGTATATGCTCATTTAATATTTATAACATCTAAAATCAAATTTTGATGAATACAAAGAGAGGAATTAAAAAAATTGATGTATTAAAGATCAAGATTATGTTGGTTATGATTGTTGACAACATTTTTTCGCATCGGTATATTTTTAGATCGCTTTGTTTCTATTTTTTCATTGTGAAGTTTGATATTTCTTTGAGTTTCAAATAATTCTGTTTTTGTTATATAACTATTATAGTAAATATTTAAATAATAAAACATCATACTACTTTGATTATAAAATAATACAAATAAAATCTAGCAAAAATAAGAACAAAATTTAACTACATGGACCAACCTACCAACTGATGGTGTCTTCCTGGTAGTCGTGCATTTATTTCTTTATATAGTTCGTTGGTTTTGATTTTTATTGATATTTAGTATTTACTGGTTCTTAAGGTAATCATTTTCCTTCAACTACTTCTAAATGTATGTTGAACTTCTCTACATGGTGATAAACCATTTAAGGTATCTTCTACAAGTTTTAACTATATCTTCAGTTATCGGTATGCTTAATGGATCCGTTTAGATTTGTTTTTATAGTTACTATAATCATATTCAATTGTGCTTTTTTAAAACTATAATAAGGAATTAATCTATATATTGTTTAAATAATTAATAGAAAACACGTTTTCAACTCTCTTTATGTGAATTCGACAAATAGAAGCGCATTGCTTCATGATATTTTTACTATTAGCGGAGTGATCTAAAAGAAAACTAAATTTATTAGTTTAATTAACATTTTAACGGGTAAATGGTCACGCTTCTAAAGTTGTTGTGATGTTATAAAAAATAAATAATAATTAAAAGAGATGTTCTGCATGAAGGGTTTCGCTGTATATAGCCACCCAAGTAAAAATAAGCCTGGCAACCGAATAAAATGTTATTTGAGCCACTTTCATCCCAAAACGCATTCATTGTTGCCTTGCAATAATGTTCAGGTATTTCAGTTTGCAGGCTTCAAAGATCGAATTTTATATAGGTGGTAGTGTAATTATTTTTTAAAATTCTTCACATACTTGAGTAATGAATATTCAAGACCGGGAAATGTTTACATGCTTCAGATAAGGTGATGATAATCGGGCATTCTTAGATATAACTGCAATAAAAATGGCTGACCTCAAATTATAAAGATCTTGCTTTTGTAGTTTTCTTATTTGGACATTACTTTTTTTTACATTTAGTTTTAGCTAACATTTACTTAGATGAAAATGTAATAAATAACTCTTTTTAACGTATAGAGCCAAAAAATAAATAATTGTAATAAAACCACACATACTAAAAGCGTAAGGCAACAAAACCAGTTTATTGCTATTATCCAAAACAACAAAATCTGACATACCTAATTAGGTATTTTTTGTGAAGAAGGGACAAAACAGGTGATGGTATTGTATGTATAATTTGGCGATCGAAGAAAAACTAAGAAAGTCCAGTAATTCTACTTTATTTAATATACAAAGATATGAACGTCGACAAAAAAAATTAAGTGAAGACCAAAGAACACCGAGAAGGTTCTAAGAGATCTAAAAAGAAATAAGTGAACAAGATGACAAAGGTAAAATACGTGAAAATGGCAATGGCTAGGACACGTGACAAAGTTGAGGGATAATGCACTAGAGGCTAGACAAGAAAAAATCTCAAGAGGAAGTCCCATATGAGATGTTAACGTATCAAAATATTAATAATGGGTGCAAAATAGATAACAATGATATTTATTATGAGACATCCAAAAGGTACTGACATAGGGGGCGACAATAGTGATGCTGCTTTTATCTGCAAGTTGTTCGAAAAGTTCCTACCGTTAAAAGGAGTTAAGAACGGGAAACATTTATTTCGGAACAAGAACAATAAAGAGTTCACATTTTATGTTTATCGCTACTATTGGTATCTCTGTAGCGATAAATTCAAAAATTGGGTTATATCACTAATTATTTTATCTTCTTCTTCTTCTTATGGCCCTTCTCCTTCACAGAGGTTGGTTATCATCATTCTTATACGGATTTTGTCGACGGCCGATCGAAATAGTTCAATGCTGCTGCAATTAAACCAATCTCTGAGATTTTTTAGCCAAGACATTTTAGGCCTACCAACATTTCTTTTTCCCTTTATCTTCCCTTGCATGATGAGTTGGAGCAGTGTGTATTTGGGATTTCTCATTATATGGCCTAAGTACTCTAGTTTCCTCTTTTTTATTGTATTTATTATTTCACATTCCTTGTTCATCCTTGTCAAAACTTCTCTGTTAGTTATTCTTTCAATCCAGGCTATACGCAACATTCTGCGGTAACACCACATTTCAAAGACTTGTATTTTGTTTGTTTGCTCTTTCTTAAGTGTCCAAGCTTCTACGCCATAGAGGATGATATTAAATACATAACAGCGAAGCATTCGTATTCTGAGCCCAATGTTTATGTTTCGGTTGCAAAATACTTTCTTTAATTTTGCAAAGCAGGATCTAGCTATTTCTATACGAGTTCTTATCTCCGTTGTTTGATCAGCTGTTTGTTCTATCCACGTCCCGAGGTATTTGTATTTCCTTACCCGTTCTATTAATATGTTTGCAACTCTTAAGTTTCCTTGAATGTGTGAGTTTTGTAACTACCATCCATTTGGTTTTATTAAAATTTATTTAAGCCGTAGTGGTTACAGCGATCATTTACTTTTTCAAGCAGATGTTGTATGTCAGTAAGGTTGCTTGCTAAGAGGATTGTGTCATCTGCGTATCTCATGTTGTTAACTATTTCTCCATTTATAATAATTCAGCAGATTCCTCATCTAAGGCTTCTCTAAAGATGGCTTCGCTGTAGATGTTAAACAGAAGTGGAGATAGGATGCATCCCTGTCTCACTCACGGCGTATCTCAATTTCCTCGTTATTTCTGTTCCAACTTTTATGTTAGCACTCTGTCCCCAATATAGGTTACTAATTATCCTCACATCTCTCCTATCTTTGCCTTTCTTAAGTAAAAGTTCTTGCAGTTTACCATGTTTCACTTTATCAAACGCCTTTTCGAAATCGATGAAGCAGGTAAACACATCTTGGTTCATATCCATGCATCGCTGGTATAGTACATTAACCCCAAAGAGAGCTTCACGCGTTCCAAGACCTGCGCGGAAACCAAACTGGGAGTTACTTATTCCTTCTTCCAATGTTTTGTAAATTCTTTTATGAATTATTTTCAAGTTTCAAATATGTCCCATAAGTGCAATAGTTCGGTAATCTGAGCAATCTCTTGCGTTAATTTTCTTGGGAATTAAAATAAAGGTAGATAGTAACCATTGTTTGGGAATTTGCCCAGTGTCATAAATAGTGTTAAAAAGGTCTAAAATAACATCTAATGTTTCATCGTTACAAAGTTTAACAATTTCTATTGGTATCTCGTCCGGGCCAGTAACTTTGCCTGTGTTCATGTTTTCTAGTGCATAATTTAGTTCCGATTTTAGAATTTTAAAATTTTCGTCCTTTACTTCTAAACTGGTGTTTTCCGGCCTTTCGTCATTGTAAAGTTCTTGGATGTATATCTTCCATCTGTTTATTTGATCTTTTATATCTGTTAGTATATGTCCATCAGCATCTTTGATGACATTATTGGCGCCACTTTTCTTTTTATATCCTGTTACTTCTTTGATCTTTTTGTACATGTGGAAGTTGTCATGCTTACTTTGTAGTAGTTCAATTTCTTCACATTGTTCAGACAGGTGTTTTTCTTTCGCTATTTTTATTTTACTTTGTATTGTTTTATGAATTTCTTTATATTTTTGTACATTTAGCTTATTCCTTCTTCTCAGATCCATGAGATCTAAAATATCCTGTGTCATCCAAGGTTTCTTTTTTATTCTCTTACTTACTAGGTGTTCTTTGGTTACAGATGTTAGTACATTTTGTATTTTGTTCCATTTTTCATCAATATTGACTTCGTCTATTTGCATATTTATATTTTTTATCTCATTTGTTATTTTCTGTTGAACTATATTATATATTTTGGGTTCCTTTAAACGTCTTGTATCTATATAGTCATTCTGGGGTCTTATTATCTTCTTCATCCTAACTGTAATTTTTGCTACAACTGGATTGTGGTCACTGTGAATGTCCGCACCAGGATATGTTTTCGCATACTTAATGGAATTTCTATAGCGATTATTACAAAGAATGTAGTCTATTTGATTTCTTACTGTTTTCCTGGCTTATCAGCTGGAGACTTCCATGTATACAGCCTGCGAGCTGGAAGTTTAAAAGCGTGTTTGCGACTATTAGATCTTTTCCTGGCCGAATTGTATCATCGGTCTCCTCTATCATTGCGATCTCCTAGCCCAAAACCACCGGTACATCTTTCTACTTTCGCATTTCCAACTTTCGCATTAAAATCACCCAACACGATTGTAATATCTTTTCGCTTAATGCTTCTGTAGATTTCTTCTATTTGTGCATAAAATTCTTCGCATTCTTCGTCTTCCTTATCGGCAGTTGGCGCGTAAATTTGGATGATATTCATATTACCGTTGTTTGTTTTCAACTGTAACATCATTACTCTGTCTGAGAGTGGTATGAAGGTTGTGACTGCCGTTGCTGCTTTCTTGTTTAATATTATTCCAACTCCGTATCTGTGCTGAGGGCCATCATTTCCCGAGTAGTACATTATACCATTGCTTGTTGTACATTTACCATTTCCTGACCATCTAACATCACTTAGACCAAGGATGTCTATCTTCAGTCTATCCATTTCTATTACAGTATTGTGCAGTTTGCCTGGTGCCAGTAAACTGTTTACATTCCACGTCCCGATCTTTATATTATTTGTTGATAACTTTATAACTCTGCTCACAACTGTTCCCCGGAGATCCGATCGGGGAACTTGAAACTCAGATTTAGATTTAGCTCTGAACGTTGTCATATTGATAATGATAATGATGATAATTTTATAAGGATATCTTTTAGATCTTTAATGCAGTGGTTTCCACTTGCCTTCTGCATTCTTACGCCGTTGACCATCAATTTGGTTCCTCCGTCTTTAAGGTCTGTTTTTTCAACCTGAGGGCAAAAGAGTGCCCTATCTCTGCTGGTTCTTCCACCCGAAGCTGTTGACCATGCAAGAGTGTGACCACTTATACCGGCAGCCGATCGGTTATCACCATCCCTGGTTCCCCTCATGGTTATATAGGAGCTATTAAATCCATTATTTGGAAGTTGCCACCTGTGTCACCTATGCTAGTTTTGGTCCGCCCCGGGTATTTTATTTCCCCGGTACCCAACATATCTGGTGGGCATTCCCCTATCCGCCACCCGGGGAGGCGCCCAGTTGGGGATCTAGAAACCCCGCTGGGAATTATTTTATCAGGCTTAATAAAATGCTAGGAAAATGAATTAATTGTTTTATCATGTCATAATACACAGATGCTATAATTGTATAAGCTACTAGATTTATTCAAGCAGTTTTAGAGCCATTTTAACTCCGTTTTTTGTTAGGAGAGCCCTATACAGAGATCCTGTTTTAGGAAACTTTCTTACTAAGGAATGGTCTTGCTTATAAGTCCGGTCTCATGGAAATTTTCTTATTTGCTCAGACATCGTTCTTATCTTAAATGTTTTCTATAGTATTCTTCTTGTGAGGTTTTAACATTGCTAAGATAAAAATAGAAAAAATGAAGAAAAATATCAGAAATGCTGCTGAGATTTTTGAACTCGCAGCTGATCTTTTGTAGAATTTAATGTTATTGAACGAAACAACTAATTTTTATAACTCATACGTGCAGAAGTTCATATCGTCACCCAAATATCGTAATCACTGGCACCATGAAGTTCATTATCTGTTAAAGGTGAATTCACTATCTGTCTTTAAAAATTGAGTATTGGACATCGTCTACTTTTGAATTCTTACTATTTAGAAGATTATCAAGTGAATCGGAGAGTAGTAACAAAATTTCAAAAAAAACAACAAGGAAAGCCGGATTATATTATAACTGAGTGCAGTTCTATGAAAGTAAAAGGAAGGACGACGGGTTGAAAAGTGTGACCATTTGCGATGGAAAGATCCCTGAATATGAAAATGTTTAGGAAACTATGTATTAAACTTACCTTAAAGGTAGAGTTGCTATATGCTAATTTTTTTAGATACAAATAACGTCTATACATTTGAACAGAAAGTAAACAAAGAAATATGGCATGGTCTTAGCTCTCAATTTACACGAGGATGTCTGTGCATAGTAAACAAAGACAGACTATACATTTGAACGGAAAGTAAACAAAGACCGCTGATATGAACGGTGGCACAGCCGACTCTGAGCTCTTGATTTACATGAAGAGGTCCGTCCGTTCGTGCACGCAAGTCGGGGACACTCACTCCTTGTCGAATGGACCACTGGAGTCGGGCGGCCGATTCATTTAAAAATTTATGTTTCCTCCTTTCAAAACTTTGAGAGAAGGCGGGTGAAAAATTGTAAGCCTAGTGTGCCAAAAACACCTTTTTGCGGACAACCCCTAGTATTTATACAATAAAATAATCTTCAGATTCCCCGAAATAATTTCTTTGGAGAACTCGGAAACAAATTAAGAATACAAAAAATCTAGTAAAGGTTTAATTGAGATTAATTGGACGATATTAAGAGAAATCGTAGTGTCAACTGTAATGCGTAGAAGTTATCCGAAGCATCCGATGATTCTTTAATTGTTCTTGCCATTAGCTGCTCACCGGCGTATTGTTGCGCAAACATTCCGGCTTTTCGCGTTTTTCCTTATTTGCGATCAATTTATAGTAAACGGTGCGTTGACTCGCAGAGAAGCCGTGTAACTCCCAAGTCACGCACATCAGATTGCAGGCAAACGCACGTGCTAAACGAACATACGTTACACGCGTTTTGCTGCCTTTTTGCGCGTCGAGCGGCCGTATTGCACGAGCCGTCCATTCGCCTCGTCCGAAGGGCTGATTTATGAAATTTAATTATTCGACTCCTTGGCGAATTGATTGGATTTTGATCTTTTGCGCATCACGGGCTGACGCGGCTCCAAGCGCCCGCTTTGTGGCTATTAATTTTTATGTGATGATAGCTTTCCACCCTCTGGATGTAGAGCTATTTATATATCTTTTGTGCTGCGTGCGGGGCCGATACAATGGGCCGATCCGCACTAATTAATTATCTGTTCAGTTGAATCAATTCGGGTTTAATTAAACGGCAGCGGCTTCTCGCAACTCCACGGGAGCTATCTGCAGAAGTCGCGGTTTCTGCATGCCGGCGAGTCTCATAGGTTATCTTTTCTCTCTTTGTTGGCTCCTCGGCTCCCCAATTACGGACATAAAAGGAACTTACTTGCGTGCTCCCTGATCTCTGTCCATTTAAAGGGGCTGGCACGCCGCTAATTTTTATTGTTGCTGGGTCGGCAGCAGTGCCAATTTTCAGCTCGGCTGCAACAACCTTCGATTCTTTTGCCGCGATAAATGCCCATTTTGTAGCACACAACTTCATCATTTCTGTTCAAACAGAGCTTCGTGTCGTGCGAGCCGCCGTGAAAGGAATAATTTGGAAAATTGCGCGGCTGGAGTGCATAATGTGCCTTGTCAGACGCATGTTGCGGTCTGTAGCTCCATTACAATCGCCGACGTCTGCTGAACAAGTTTAAAATACTTTTTTGCAAGTCGGGGAGAGAATTGTGGAATTGCCTTAGCACGGCATATAAAGCAATGGAAATTATTTAATAAAGTTTGCGTTGGTAATTCGAAATTTTGAAATGAGAAAAGTTTGGTGTGAAGCTTTCCTTTAGTTTATGCGAAAATGTGCATTTTTTCAGTTGACTACAAAATATGAATATTCAAAAAGGATCTCCAATTCAAAATTTCCAAGGGAAGATTTCTACTATTAGTCGAAAGTATTTCAATTCTTATTTTATTGTTATTCTCAACAATATCTTTTTGCTAGCACTTTTATTAAGGAGGATATTAATTTTCAATCTGTAAGAGTTGAATACGATTCAACTGCTTATTTTTATCAGCAAAATAGGCAGACAAAGTTGAAATTTTTTCCTACATTTATTGAGATAAACAATCAGAATTAATTACAATAGTTCTACGAGTTACTTGTATGTATTGGAAAGAAACTTGCACTGTAGTCTGCGTAAAGTTGGTCACTACATTACTGGAATGTCCCAGAAGGGAATCAAAGTCACTTGTAGTTCGATTTTTAATTAAGTTCTCGCATATTTACTGTTGGAGTCTTTATGAAGCATATAATTGGATAGCATTAAAGATTGCCCCCAACGTCGTCAATTGAAAATGTTGTATTATGTTAATATTGAAGTAACTTGCACAAGCCCATAATTCACAGCCATAAGACCGATAAGTCGTATAATGGTTTTATAAAGAAAAACTTTGTTTTCAAATGACAGCTGCGATGTTCATTCTTTAAACCAATAATTTTTCTAATTCTGAGATTCATTTCTTTGCTGTTTTTAGGTTGTGGGGTTTTCAGGTTTGTCTATATAAAGGCCTACGTATTTAACTTCATAATTGTTGAGTGCTATAGGAGAACACAATGATCGTTGTGACCTTGATATCCATTACTTTCGCCAGTCTTCTATAGCATTCAGTAGGTAGCACAGGTAGGAGAGGATATGCTCAATTTTAAACAAAACTTCATTGTGCCATACACGATCAATGGTTTGCCGAACATCTAGCATGAGAACTAGACAAAATCTATATAGTGTAGGGATGTTTGAATTATATTTGTTATTCTATGACACCGTCGTATGATCGAATGACCTCTCCTCTATCTGAACTGGTCGTTTGGGATCCATTTACCCAGCAGATTAGATTCATGAAGGTGTTTGAGAAGCTTTTTAAAAAGTTTTGACCCAACAGCGAACAGGTTGATTGGTTTCAGTTGACGGCTTTTCGGGCTGCTGAATTAAGGTAATTTGGGGAAATTTTAGTTAAGTTAAGCATAGAATTGCATTAAAAGACACTGATAAGTAGTATTCCCCTCTTTCTAGCAGCTACTTTAGCACCAGTCCCGTAATTAAATCTTAATTCTGCGCTTTTGCATCTCTTGACGATTTTATTTCATTTTCAAGCTTGTGAATTGTAAATTTTTGAACTGGAGAAGACGGTTGTAATGATACATAAAGTAAATATTTAACATCGGAATCAATCTCTGCTAAATACTGGGCAAAAAATTCAACCTTTGGTTTATCTGACCTCGCCCAAGAGCCATAATTTTTCCTCACCTGGTATCCTTTAAGTCCCTTGGCAGTTTTCCAAATACTGTAACCATTTTTAGAAGGGTTACTTTTGGAAAGTTTCGTTTCACAGCTTGGCCATTTCCTAGATGATAAATTGATTAAAGATAGTTTTACCACTTTTCTTTTCTTTTCTTTCTCGATTTAATTATTTCTTTCGTAATACTAAAAGATTCTTGTTTCTTGGCATACAGTGGGGTAGCATTCCATGCTGCTACTTATACTGTTATTATGAACTTGTTGTACTCTCAAATTCGTCTTTAAGCTTACAGTATTTATACGTTCATGCACATATTGTTTAAACTGATCCCAGTCCGTTCAGTTATTACAAAGTATTGGTTTAGAGTATATCATGAGGGCTGTAATGTTAATAATAGCAAGTAGGTCACAGCTGAGAGAAACTTCCATATAATTTCGTGAAATACCAGCATCTATATAGAAATCTAATAAATCGTGAATTTTATTTGGTTCTGTGGTCCAATAGGTTTGGGTACCGGTTGAGAAACGTATATAAGCATATATAAGTAATACGTTGTCGTTATCAATTGGAAGCTTCATCTAACTTGCAGTTGAAATCCCCAGCGACTACAAATTTCCAAGTGAGGCCGAGAGGAGTTGAGAAAATGAGAATAAAAGATAAAAACCTTGAAAAGTTATGCAGTACATTCTTAGTAATAAAAGGCTTACCATAATCTGAAATAATCATCAGTACATATCATAATATTCCTAGATGTACAATTTAATTTAATGAGGACTTTTCGTGGTGCGTTTTGTTTCTTTTCGTCTTGCCGTGAAGTGTTGCCTACAAACATGCAAGTCGTGCGAAATAACCTAACGAGATAGGCTTTCCCATGTGCCAGCGTAAACTAACAGTCGGTGCAGCAGGATGACATTATCCCAGTTACATCAACGCTCGCAGATATTAACATAATCGCCGCAACATTACTCACGTGTCGTTAAGGCCGGCGCATATTTTCCCAGCGCAGCTCGACGCCGGCCCGGGATAAAGGATAATAATATGACACATTCGCGCTTAATTATCCGAAGCACGGACGTAGCGGGTTAATTGCCGTTCGCAGCCCGTTACGCGCAACTAAATACGCAGTTGCCGCAATTTTTGCCTGCAATTCAATTACAGATGCAGGCATCCGAGCCGCGAGCTGCGGCGCAGCCATAAATCCAGGCAGCATCTCCGCTTAAATCATTACGCGTTTTCCCTATATGGCACGCACACGCTGGAATCGAATTAAGGCCTGCGCAACATGCAAATATTGCGACAGGTGATTTGTAATGCCCCAAAAGCTGCCCGGCGCGCCGTTCGGCGCACGGCCGGCGGACATACGAAAGCGGCGGTTCTTGTGTTGTTACATAAAGTTATGGGAAACCATATGCGAGCGCCGAAAGCAGTCGGCCTGCCTTGCAATTACCTTAAGAATTCCCAATTCCTTTATTGTATGTTGGGTAACACGTTATTAGTTTTGCTACTGCTGATTCTGCGAGCCGCCTTTAACGTAATGGGTCACGTTTGAAGGCGCATGCTGAATTTCTTCCCACATTTAGCGCCATTGTTCTAGTTTTTACAGGTTTTATGATGAAATTGGTATCATTCGATACGCATGAAAGATGCCTACTAATTGACAATGTTTTGTTTATGGATTTGTATAAGGGTCACCTGTTAGCGCTTTAAGCTCTAATTATTCGAGTGCAACTGCAGATCACTTATCGACCCCAGTCGAATATCTGCTAATTTCTAGTAATATTGATGAAGGAATAATTCAATATTATGTTTATTCAAGTATTTATCGTTTCCAACAAGTAACAATTCAAAACCACGACTCTATGCTTCGTAATTTACAATTTTATGTATCGCATGTGTGCAAGGAACTAGCAACATTTTGCAATATAGCGCAAAACAGTGTTGGGCGTTGTGACAAGATCAGGTTGAGGTATGGTCAAACTTGTTCTCTTTAACTGTGGCACAGAGAAGAATTCGCAATGGTATCTTGGTCAAAAACAGAATATCGGGCAACTTTGCACGTGGTTTGAGTATTGATGAGTGTTTGGATTAAATGTCTCCTATGCTGGGATTATTGCCCACATCGTACAATCGTATTCGGATAGTTTGGAGTTTCAGAGAAAATTCAATCTGGTATACATTTCGAGGCTAGGGTGCTATTAGTTCGACAGCTATGTGACGACTATCTTTAAACGAGGAAAGCTGGTTTCTTTTGGGAACTCTATATCTGCCTTAATAGGTTTAATACATTTGCAAATGAATCATCTCGTTGAGTCAATAGCAGCATCGTTGCGAATTCTGGGTACTAAAGACCAAAACAAAGTTTTTCAACGATGAGGATCTTCTAATGGCGTAGGATACCGAGTCTGCTCTCATCTCGAAGGAAACCTGCAAGTTAGTTAGACGCTTGGCTGAAAAGGATGCATAAGTGCATAGATTGTAGTGCAGAGTATTTTGAAATATTATGTAAATTAAAGGTCAACAATCCTCTAGTTCACAGTAGTTTACGTATCAGTAAATGAATTGTGTGCAAATGAGCTCTTTCCTGCAATCAGCACATACATAATACTACGATTCTGATTTCCACATTATAGACGATACCCTAAAAAAAGTAATATGTCAAATGCTAGTAGTAAATCTAAACGATATTTAAAAAGTATAATCACATGCTTTACTAGTTCACTGTTTAAAGCTTAGTAAATACTTACATAATTGGAATAAGTGAAATAAGAAGGAAAGGAGAACAATGTTTGAAACTTAAATCGGGACACATACTATTCTATAAAGGACACGAAGACATAAGTCAAGGAGGCGTAGGGTTCCTTATAAACAAGAAAATAATAGTAACACATTTTAAGGCGATTAGTCCTCGAATAATATACATAATACTAAAGATATCAGAGAAGTGCAACTTAAAAATAATACAAGTGTACGCACCCACTAGGGGCCATGAGGACGAAGAGGTAGAACAACTTTATGAGGAAATAAATACCTGTATTGTTGAAAACCATACAAAACACTTACTAATAATAGGGGATTTCAACGCCAAGTTAAGACCAAAAGAAGAAGAAGGAGAAGAATATATAGGAGACTACGGGATAGGAGTACGAAATGAAAGAGGGGATATGTTAATAAACTATATGGGACAACAGCAAATTTATGCAATGAAAACCTTCTTTAAGAAGAAATTACAAAATAAATGGACGTGGATTAGTCCGGATGGACAAACCAAGAACGAAATAGATTTCATCTTATCCTCACACAAAAACATAGTGCAAGACGTATCGGTAGTGAAAAAATAAATACCGGAAGTGATCATAGGTTAATAAAGTAAGATTGTTATCAATAACAAAAACGATAGATATAAAGCTATACAGAAATCTAAAAACTGGACAGAGGAAAACATATAGTAGCAAACAAGGAAATATACGAAAACAGATTAAACAAAAACTAAAAGAACTAAATATAGTAGCGGAAGATAACTTAGAAGAAAGAAATAAGAAAATAACAACGGCACTTAAAGAAGCCTCGTCTAGAATAAAAACATCAAAACCAAGAGACAGCAAAATAAGCGATAATACAAAGAAGCTAATGGAAGGAAGAAGGAAATTGGCAATCAACCGGGAAGAAAATATAGAGCCTCTAAAAGAAATAAGCAAAGAAATAAGAAGAGAGGTGAAAAAAGATTTAAAAGCATGGCATGAACTAAAAATTGAAGAAGCACTGATTAATGGAGGAAAAACAAAACAATGGCAGAAAGAAAGAAGACTGGGGGATACAATCATGACATCGCTAAGAGACGCAAATGGAACCTTAATTATAGACCAAAATAAAATAACGCAAAAAACGGAACAGTTCTACAAATGTCTATATAGCACAAAAACTGATACAAATATAAAACATGGGACCGGCGAAGAGATTGCTCTGTAAGCAATCCCAGAACGAACTTAAAAAAACCTTTCGATTTCGAATTTCGGGAAAATTCGAAATCGAATATCTGGAAAATTATTCGCCATAGAATTTTTTCTTCATTTTCGAATTCAACGTAAAATTTCCTATAAGAATCACATTTAAAATCGTAATGTCGAAAAATTTCCCGAAATTCGAAGTCGAATATCTCGAAAACTATTCGACATAGAATTTTTTCGATTTCATTATTGAAATCAGCGTAAAATTTTCTTTAAGAATTACTCATAAAATCGCAATGTCGAAATTTTCCCGAAATTCGAAGTCGAATATCTCGAAAACTATTCGAGATAGAAACTTTTTTATTTCGATTTTGAAATCAGCGTAAAATTTCCTATAAGAATCCATTTTAAAACTTTAAAAAATCCATAATTTTGTGACAGCGACAGACAGACAGACCGACAGACATATAGAATTCAGTAACGAACTTTTCAAGTTCGTTGAAGATATAGAAAGGAAAATACTAAATGTAGATTCAGAAGACATTCCTGATATTGAAATACACGAAATAGAAAAAGCTTTAAGACAGACAAAAAGAAATAAGGCACCAGGCGAAGATGAGATACTCCCAGAAATGCTAAAAGAAGGGGGACAGCCGATATTACAAGAACTAAAAGTACTATTAAACCAATGCCTGCAAGAAGGGAAAATACCTAAAGAATGGGATAACGCAGTTGTAATATTACTATTCAAAAAAGGCGACAAACATAGATTAGAAAATTATAGACCAACCAGTCTATTACCACAAATGTATAAATTGCTGACAAAGATCATTACGAATGGACTGGTTAACAAATTAGACAACTACCAACCACCAGAACAAACAGGATTTCGTAGCGGCTATAGTACCCAAGACCATCTACAAGTTATGCGAAATTTAATAGAAAAATCAAAAGAATATAACTTACCATTATGTCTTGCCTTCATAGATTTTGAAAAGGCATTCGATTCGGTTGAACACTGGGCCATAATACAATCTCTACAGAACAGCCGCGTAGATTACAGATACACGGAATTAATAAAATATATATATACAAACGCTACCTGTACAATCAAATTGCAAGTACTACCAATCCGATAAATGTAGAACGAGGAGTAAGACAGGGAGACACTATCTCTCAAAATTATTTACCCTATGTTTAGAAGATGTGTTTAAAAATGCGCTTGGGAAAATAAAGGAATAAGAGTAGATGGGAAAAGATTGAACCATCTACGATTTGCTGATGACGTCGTGCTCATATCGGACAATGTAGAAGAATTAGAAGAAATGATAACAGACCTAAACGAAAAGGCCAAAGACATAGGATTAAAATGAACAGAGGAAAACTAAAATAATGATAAACGATCTAGTAGATGAGACAGTTGATATACAGATTGACGAAACTTTAGAACAAGTAGGAAGTTATATATACCTTGGACAATACATCTCACTACAATCGGATAATCAAACAAAAGAAATAGAAAGGCGAATAAAACTTGGTTGGGCCGCATTCGGTAGATGGAAAGAAATATTTAAGAGTAACATAGACCAAACACTAAAGACTAAGTTATACAACCAGAATATACTCCCTGTTTTAACCTATGCAGCAGAGACATGGACGTTAACGATAAAAAATATGCAAAAACTGAGGGTATCGCAGAGAGGAATGGAGCGGGCAATGCTGGGAATCAGTTTAAGAGATAGGATGACAAATATATGGATTCGAAATAAAACAAAAGTAAAAGATGTAATAGAACATATATTTAAAGGGAAATGGCAGTGGGCCGGACATATTGCCAGACTAGAAGATGAAAGATGGACGAAGAGCATGCTGCAATGGAGACCAAGAATAGGCAAAAGGCATGAGGCAGGCCCCCTCAGGTGGACTGACGACATCAAAAGAGTAGCAGATTACAATTGGATGCAGAAGGCGAAAAACAGGGACCAATGGAAGATGCTTGGAGAGGCCTACGTCCAACAAAGGACTGAATTGGGCAGATGATGATGATGATGAAATACTTACACATAAACAAGTATTATCAGTTAATGTAAAGTAATAAGGAGAATTTGCAGATAACGAACATTAAAGACGGCAAAGGTAGGGACGTACTATACGAATACGAACTATTAAGAAACAACTTGAAAGAAGGAAAACCTTCTAAGGTGCGATGAAGCATAAGCATCATTTCACAAATGTCTAATATCTAATTGAGAAAGTCTTGTTGACAAAAGATCAGAGGAACTAAATAAAATTATTAAATGCAGGTTATTTAATTATATAGAAAATTGCGTGGAAGAACACCCACAAATTCAGACACCTGAGTGCAAAAATTGTTAATGTTATGGACATATGGGGCAGACACATTACGTAAAACGCCCTGAACTTTATAATTATCGTACGTGTCCTAATATAATAATATTAAGGGTAGTGTAACAAAATACTAATTCTGCAGTTGTGTATGTAATCATTGTAGTACGGTGAGCAAGCGCGTTGTCTTGTTGATTGCGATTGACTAAAGCCAGATACTTTTGCATAAAGACGTCTATCCTCTACATCAACAATCCCTTGGTGAAATAACTTCACTTTTTCGGAACCCAGTCCAGCCAGTCCAGACGATCATTTTTCCGTACTTGCAAGCTGTCTATCACAGGAGCACTCGGGTCACGTTCTATTTGTACTGCCGTTGGACACCATGGAACAAGTCACACTTTCTAAATCCATTCTGTAGAATTTAAGGCTGATTTATTAACTTTTCTTCAATTAACTCTTTTAATAAGGGCGCAAACGTAGTTTTCGTGACGTTTTCATCGTTGTGCATACGATAATTTTGAACTTTCTCTTGCCAATTCATTTTCAAGATTCGAAACACCGCCACGTCCATGACCTGTAGTAAATGTGTGGCATTTGACAGAAGAGCCACAAGCACAATGCCCTTCTCTTTGCAAAATTGACTCAATTCCATTGATAAATGAGAGACGTGCCCATCAAGAAAAAACACTACTGGCCTCTCAATTTCATTTTTCAGCAACCATGGGAAAAATATGTTTGCCATGTATTCATAAAATAGTTGGTAGGTCATCCACCCTTTTTCTGATTTTCCTACACCCCAGTGTTTTGAGGCAGTGTCGTATATCATGAGGGCACCCTCGAGTAACGATACACAATCATGGGAGGTGCAAGTTCACCAGCGGCATTGCCTGTTATCAGGACTGTTAAATTTTCTTTTTCGTCGTTTCCAGCACATTTAAATATTCACCTTTAGGGGTCAAAACTACCCCACCCTTCGGATTCAAGAAAAAAGCAGTCTCATCGGCGTTAAAAACACTCCGGGTTCCACACTCCTCAAAGATCTCTCCAAAATCGAAAAAACTTCTTCTTGGCATGCACGACCTAAAGCTGTTTTGCAAGTTGTCTTAAAAATTTTTTTTTTGACACAACAAAATGGTTGGCTTTGTTTACACTGCTCATTTGCTGTCGTCAATAACAAGATGCCACCCTAGCAAATAAAAAAGCGCCAAATTTAAAATATATTTCTTATTTTTTTCAAGTTTTACTACAAACTATTCCTTTAATAAATTAAGGGTCTTAATCGAGCTTCTGATAAACGAAATCTTCCAGGAATGCCTTCAACATGTATGTGTTACAGAGGATATGACTTACGCTGTAAAATTTAAAAGATCAAAGACCAAAGATAATCAGCCCTTCCCCTAGAGAAAGGAAATGAGTGTCCTACTGATCGAAGTTTTAGTTTTAATATGTGCAAAAATTTTATCGCCGTCAAATTATCCTAAAGCAAAATCAGAAATTTAAAATATCGGAGAATTCAAAGAAATGGTTCAAATTAACTTGCACCCAAGGAAGATTCCACATCTAGTTATGCTAACAACTTTCTAGAACGCTGTTTTGAGATTGAACTACTTTTTGAAGCAAGTGAGGCTTGCTTTGGTATTCTTAATTCTAAAGCTTAACCAAACAAAACAAACTTGTACTAAACCTATCAGCACTTTACTTTATTCCAGAAAAAAGTTGCTCGTTAAAAGGATTATGCCTCTTATAGAGAACAATTATATTTTGGCTCATCGACTAGCCCAGTTCATAACTCAGAAAATATTTATCTCATCCAATCCACATTATTTTTAATTAGACAAAGGAAGTACAGAACACTCAGCGGCATTTCGCAAAATTCAATCATGGTAACGTGCTGTCAGTGAGACCTCTTCCATATCTTCATTTCATGGTTGCCTTCTTTGCTGATGATAATTAAAAATATAAAGATTCTATTATAACTCCTGCAATTTTACATTCTCAAGTTTTTCTTGTGCATGACCGTCACGTTCCTTCTCATCCACTTTGTTTGGACTTCATTTAACTTGACTTTGCCAGTAGATTGGATGAAATCATAATAATATTTTTTGAATTTATTCGATGAGACCTACATACCTAAGAATTTACAGTATTGTGGTCGGCAGTATTCTCTCCTTCATGCTTTTGTGGATGTTCCCGACTGTCTTGTTCTTATAAAGCAAGAATTTAGACCAGTAGTTGCAAAAAGTGTGTGAAATGGTTTTGAAATTACCATGCACAGAGTTATTGCTGATACTTGCCTTAAAGTGATTTTTTGGTACTTTTTTCGGTTCTCCATATTTTCTTTTCGATTTTTCTAAATTCCTAAACATATTATACTATTGTTAATTTTATTTAATGATAAATAAGTAAGTATAAAAGTATTTTCTGTTTTAAATTTTTGTCGTTTACGCATTTTTTAATAAAGCTCTGATTAGCTGTATACAACGGTGAAGCTTTATGTCTCGACATTGCTTAATATGATTATTTTTGGCTTGTACTCAATGCATGAGTGTGGACATTTGTTAAGTGCTTTATACAGTATCTCTACGAGAAAAAAAACGTTTTTGATTAGTGATACTGGAATGTACTTTGCATGTGTTTGTTAGCTTCTGTTGGTTATTGTAATCGATAATTCTATCACTTACGTAATAAGTGATTTTTGAGCCAGTATTCGCTTTGTTTTTATTGTTTGTGATGCTTTAGCTTCGTTACGGGTCTTCAGTAGTACTTTAAGCATGGGCATTTTGAATATGCTTCATTCATATCCATTTCCCCTACGACCTTTTTATGAACATGGGCGAGTCACAGTTGTTCTTAAAAGGAGCATAGTTCTTACGGCGTGCCAACATTTCTGTCGAAACCCATTATTTATATTTGCAATATTAAACATTACACAAATCTCTTGAACATTTTGAGATTCTGGGTCGCTTTAAAATATCACCTGCTCAATATCTATTTTGATAAAATGCTTTAATAATTTTTACGATTGTCACGCTTGTTGTGGAAGCTAAATGCAAGAACTTTTTTAGCTACGGCTTTTCCATGTTGATAGATAGCTGTCGAACGAGCTTGAAACAACTTAAAATACACGATTACGTAATTAAGCTTGCTATTGGCTCTTTGATGTGTTTACCCAATCAAAATACAATCCCTGTTGATATTAAGTGTTGCCCGATAATGAAGAATGCTTTTTATAAAAGTTTTCATATTATTCCGATAAGATTAAATTTTGCGTTATCCTCGCGATAGCTAAGCCAACGGTATGGAGACGGGACTTTAGTATTTAAAATACTCTTGTGATGATCCCAAGGAATAGGAAAATAAATTGGACAATACGGTGGTCAAGAACTTCCTGAGCCAAAAATTAATAAACTGTGGTTTTTAGTCTACGGGTGCAAAACTAAACGGGAAAAGCTCTTCCGCTTATTCAAAGAATCGCGTCAAAGTATGTCTGTTTAGAAAAGCCTGGTCTCCTTCATGATAATTTTACTTTTTGCAAGGCGTGCAGATAAGCTCTATATTTTCTGTAAGTTTGGAATGTCCTTTTTCTAAGAAGTGTCGTTGCTTTTCGACAAAATTACCAGCCCTCTTCTCGTAGGTATACCAATGCTGAATAAGCTTTTTCAACCCGTTAGGGAACAAAATCGGGCATCTAGACGTCCAAGAAAAATCTCAACAATTCCAACGGTGTCCTTTTCATTTACGAATTAGTTCATTTACACACGCTTAAATGCTGTTCATCCGTGGCTATCGAGGATCGACCATATCAAGCAGATTTGTTGTGGCTGGATTTTTTCTTTTCACACTTCTTGCCTACCGTCTAACGCTATTGCCGTCTACACTGGCATTTATTATAATATATAATACAATGGGCGCAAAACTCTCAGCCATTAGGAGCTCAATAACAATATCCATGTAGCTTATCATTTTGGCAAGTATAGTAGAGCCACTTAATATTGCAGAGGCACTCTTTTCGGTGTCTTAATGGCCAATCAGCCGGAGAATATGATATTTATTTCTTGTGTCTAGAATCAATATTATCAGACCTATCGTCTAGCAAACAGGAGTTTTCAAAACACTCTCGTGTATAAATAGTATCATTGAACACTTACAGTTCCTTTGGTATCATTTTGGAAGTCACATATACTTCTTGTTTTCGAACAACCATTTATAGAGGTCGTCCTCAACTGATGTTCGATCGTCCTTAAATCAACGAGTTAATCGTAAACCTGTGTACAGGAGCAACGATCGTACACTTGTTTTGTTAGATTATATAGGTGGGTTAGTGTTTCGTTTAGTTTAATTCATAATTTTGTTTGTTATCCTGTTTGTGAGGACCTGCCGGAAAACAACTGTGACATTGTGTGCCACCTCATAATCTGTTATCAGCGAATTTTTGCTGATAGTTAACTTGAACTTTTTAAATGTGCTAGTTACTAATTGATAGTGCTGGTTATATCTAGCGCAAAAGTTCATTTTTGCTAAGCACCCTGTATACTTATATCGGATTCGCATTCTCCTATGGCAACTTTCCATTCCATGCAAAGCTTTGAAATATTGTTTTTATATTATATTTTTATTTCTTCAGAGTTGAGATTACCAATAAATGTGAAGGTCTTGAACTTCTGTACATTGATCACATCTTCAAAAATTAACCAAATTTGTTAAGAAAGTGATGTTCCAACATATGGTTTGATTGATTTCACCATTGTCAAAATACCGTTATGTACAGATACATTAATTCACAATTTCTTTTTGGGTCTAATTCATCCAAAAGTTTGTATGATGCCCCCCTTGTCGTTGTATTCTTGAGAGAAGACTAAATAACGAGTTTCTTCTATATTTCAGAAAACCAACATAATAACGATGGAGCTACCTTTACCTTCTGCCCAATGTTGTGACTCCTCAGGTGTGCTGTTATTAATCCAAGACCCGTTCATTGATACGAATTTGATACATAAAATCGGTTTCATCTTTAGAACGATCCAAGCAGTCATGAGAAATTCTTATTCGAATGCACATTGGGTTAACTGTTAACAAACGCGACACCCATCTGGCACAAAGCTTCAGGCAAAATAAAAAATTATTTAACACCCATGTTATGGTCCTAAATAATTTTGATCTTCGTACTATGTTGGTACGATTTTCGTTGTCGGTAAACCTTTTAAGGAGAAGAATTTAATCACTACAAGTTTTTTCTTCAGCTCAATTTTAATAGAAATCATTGCTACGTCTGCTTTGTACAAAGAAATTGGCAGACTGATTTAAATTTTAAGTATATTGTTACGACGATAAAACATTAACTTAGGTATAGTAGAAATTTTAATTGCAGTGCTCAGCCTATTCAATAATTTTTAAACCACAAACTATATTTGCAATGTTTAAGTGTTCCTAAATTAAACGTTGCTTTGAAACCGAAAGAAATATTACAACTAATCAAATCGATTGAAACTTAATCGATATGCAATTTTTAAAATAATAAATCTATAATTGTTTATTTCATAAACTGATCTAAAATCGACTACATTCAGTTTTTTGAAATATTACTGATAAAAGGCAACCTTTAATTTAAATGATCAAATCAAGTCCAGTCTAATTGGAAAAAAGCCTGTTTTATGCAGTTGGAGTGTTTAAATCCAATTAGCGCTTATTAACTGAACGTTATTTTCAAACATTTATGTTTATATGGCCAGTAATTTTATTAATTAATGTAAAATAAATGGCCAGTAAATATGAATGTTTTGGTCAGTATAAGTAATTAAAACTCAACATCAAGCCTCATTTAATTAGCATAGCTTTGTCTATATGGCCAATAAAATATAATTTTGATAGTATAAACAATAAAACTGCAGTAATGTTTTATGCTGTCTGTACGTTTTATTATCTGATAGGCGATATAGTTTATTATAAAATAAGCCAGGCAAAAGTATGTGTATCAAAAAATTGTTTGTTATAGTAATCAATAAAAAACAAAAACACAAAAATGGTATTTTCGCTTAAATCTTGATCAATTTAAATGAAGTTTTCAGGAATAATATTTTATGGGGTTCCTGATGTATAGGGTTGCATTTATTTTTTCAAATATTTCTTAGAATTAATTTTAAAACATTTTTTCATTATCAATAAAGTCCAGGTAAAGGTGGTACAAGACATCAGAATTAATGTACGCAGCCTAAATATCTTTCAAAGTGAGCATCTTGGGATCTTGCAACTTCTCCCAGTATTGTTTCCAGTGTTCAAAACAATCTTCTTATCGTGGATAACAGCTTGGCGTGTTGTATTAGTCTGAATCTTGACTATGGCCTGCAACCACTCCCTTTCAAAGATGATTTAAGTTTTAAAACAACCAGAAGCCGCAGTGTGGCAAATGTTGCTGAGCTGTAGCGTTTAGCTCAACTCCTCGGTCGCCAATCCTTGCTGATTGTAGTTGATATATAATCTTTTAAAACGTTCACTCATTGCATTGTTACAGAAAGCCTTCTGAATAATAGGAATAGTTTTTTCGATTAATGTTTCAGCTTCTCTAGTTGCTCAGTCAGCAAATGTAATGATCACACATTACATGTGCTCACTCACTACATTCGCTTGATATTTTTAGGATAGACTTTGTTTCAGTTACAGAAACATTTGTGTTAACGGACGTGAAAAATTACGCTATAATATCACAATATGCGATATTTAATTAATTGATTGAAAGGACACGGATTGCTAAGTTTACTTTCTTCTTGAACTGTTTCCCCTATAGGTACTTGTTCAGCTAGTGATGGAGGTCTGACATATTTTAAATCCATATATAGGCTTATTGTATATATGCTTGCAAATAGGATTCTTAAGCAAATTGGTCAAGCGCATCAGCTATTCTTCAAGAAAATTCATAACTCAAACACTAATTTCCATCTGTGTTCTAACAAATTTCTTCCTCAAAAACTTTAAATCGATGACTCTTTCACGGTTGGACTTTGACACTCAGTTGAAATTATTTTGACGCGAAACGTCCTTTCTATCTGGCTCAACAACCCCTTGAAAATTTAAATTTTCACCTCTGACGTAAAAGCTCAAACCTCTTGACAATTACTACCACCAATACGAATAAAAATCTACAGAAGTAAAACCAATATACCTTTCAATAATATTTATTTAACCTAAACCAGTTTTTAGATAAATAAAATGAAACCTGGTATTTTTCACACTGAATTCGGGACCGTCTAAAATTTTCTACAGACCTTTTTATGGTTATATCTTGGACCAGTGTTGATATAGAACAGATATAAAATACGAAAAGGTACCACAAGACATAAATGCTTTTACACCCCACGGATTGGAGCGTTTTACGCATTTGTTTATAAAAATTATTCCTTAGACGGTATTAATCAGTTCTAGCTGTTCACAGCGATTTTCATAGGAACTGATTATGGGGTGTATTTTCCTAGGGCTATTTTTGTGGTGATTAATTAGCATTCATATCAACAATATACAGATTATTTCTAAGAGGTTTAAATCTATTTTGAGACTTTCCAACGTCATCCACAAATTTGATTCTTGTGGCATACCTATCCGAATATGTAGAGTAAATTTTTTTTAATTTCTTGTCTCATATTTATTGCTTCAGTTTTCACAACGCAGAATTTGTAAAATAAGTATTTATAAAAATGTATCACTGGCGATTGATTTTTATTAATCCTATTGGCATTCGAAGACAAAATGTAAACAGTAGTTGAAGAGTGAAAAGTTTTTTTTATCTAATTGTAAGATTAGTTTCATCTTTATTTTCACATTTTTATTCGCATGTTTTACCATCTTGAATTTGGTCTTCTTCTTCTTCTTCTTCTTCAATATTGTAGATGGAAATTTTAGATAAGGCAGTCTCTCTCCTAAAAAGTCGATATCTTGACTATTCTTTAAAGTTTTATAAAATTTGATCAGTGGTATCCCGTCATTTATGCGAAACAGTTACCTTAAAACATACCGTAAACACCTAGTGGTACAGAATTATATTACATATTACTACTATCAGAGCCTTAAAGGTCAATTTGACGGACAAAAATATTTACCCGAGTTGCTGCAAATCACTGATGATATTTTCACGTTTCTTGTTTACTGGCAAGATTTTATCTCCATAGATACAATTCAGTTGTAACTAAAATCTTGGTCTCATCTATTACTTCTTTCTTTGAGCTTTTGCGCAACAATTCTGTTTGTAATTTAATGTCTCATAGGCGCTTAACACTTTTAATTGCTGAATACTTGAACAAATGCATTTCAAATTGCTATTAAAACTAGTCTAAAAGACTAACCATTGATTTTATTATACTACTTCTTAAAACTAAATACTTCTCAGTTAAAGTCGATCCATTAATGTCCTTTTCTAATAACACACCACACTGCCTCAAATCGAGTGCTTTGATTTTTTTAGTTTTCGGACATGTGGTGATCGTCCAGCAGTAGCAGAGGCTTTGCTTGCTGCCAAACTGCTTTGTCAGTTGATAAGTCAGTCTTGACAAAGATCTGCGTTATGAATATACCATGCAGCATGTTGCACAACACTTTATTCTGGAATCTCTGAATAGATGCTCTACAGCTACACCGATTTCAGGATTTGACTATAAATTAGTACTTTATTGTGTCACAGATACACACAATACTAGGAAACTTTTATAATTCACTTTTAATTTTCACAATCTTTTAGGAGACCTCCCATCATGCACTTCTAACTTTGTTGAAATGAATCGCTGAACCCACGTTTCCTCAAAGACTTGGGCACACTTTTAATTGTATGCTATTTGAAAGTTCTTGTCGTTAAACAATCATCTCCCTTTTAGTCTGCTCTTTACATGATAAAATAACTCCAGGTTTCGTCACATAGCGAGGTGTTTCGTTTTAAAACTTATCGAGTATTTCACGACACCACAAAACACATAATGGCCATCTGCCCATTGTTTAAGATATAAAACGCAGAAAGCACAAACTTTTTTTCACTTGAAGTTTGTCGTCCCAAATAGTACGCAGTGGTGGTGAAGGAAAATCAAATCTTCTTTATGGCGGTAAGTTAGATTCCTTATCTTCCTCATAACATAAATATTCTCGTCGTTGACAGAGCAGGGTCGACATCCTAATCTTGGAGCGTCTTCTAAAATTGTTGTACGATAATTTCCTAGTACAGAAGCAGTTTCTTTCAAAAATTCATCAACATCAAACCGTGTGCAAAGTCGTAGCATTATATTGCTTGGTATTCCGCTTTTGACCAAGATGGCATCGTGAGTTCTTTTGACTTTTATGGTTCCATTGGAGGTTTGAAACTGTCTCACAGACTTGAACGCTGTAACTTAGGACCATTGTTTGCGCTATAATGCAAAACTTTCCGAATAATTCGCATACCATTCAATTTATATGAAGCAGCAACGTAAATTTTGTTCAACTTTGTACAGTTCTCAACTAGATGTTTAATTGAAACTAAAGCTCTAAAATAGGAACTTGTACTAATGAAGCCTTTTCCTGTCTCTGTACTGGGATTTGTCCAACCTCTGTTCATAAAATTTTACTATTCACATATATTGTTGTATTATGTATCTTCACTCAGTGTGGTCCAAACATTTTTTTGGTTTTACTTTTAACTCGAACGGTTTTCTATCTTCTTTGATATGGAAGTTCTAATGTTTGTTGCTGGAGTTGATGAGAATGTCACTCATCGATGACTTCAATTATTGCTATTCATTTGCTTGGTAGATAGTTGAGTACAAGGATAAAAGAACGTTTGGCTGTTCGGTGCAATATGTGCCTTGATGTTGGCTACTAACATCAGAATTATCAAAAACTTGCCCAATTGCGAGCTTTTCAGCAAGCACTTGACTGGTAGTCTGTAGTAGTCTGTAGTTCATTTTGTACAATATTTTGCTTTGGATAGTACTACAAAGGCGGCTCACTTGGGGCCGGACCAACGTCGGTGTTGTATTGAACTACTTTTTGCTTTTTCTATCCGGGATTGCTTTTCAAAAAAGCCGGATAATTATGCATCAACGCAATACCTTTTCTGTATTTGATTTCAGTAGGATGTATTTTTGTTTCTTTTATATTACATAAATACATACAAGAGTAGCATTTTATTGAAAGAGAGAGTAAGTTGCGCAAATGCTGGAATGTCGCTTCGGCCCTCATGAATTTTTAGCACGAGATATCAGCTTTTGTGACCATCAAACCGCCAGTAAAAAACTTCCAAGCAGACTCGTGCGTTTTTTACTGATAGCTGGTTTTTGAATGTTTTAAATAAAAAAAATTTAGTAACTGAAGTTTTGAAATAAAAATAACTATTCGAAATATTCCAGATCTCCTTTACTTGCACTTTTCTTTTCCCCTAGCGACAGCAATCTTTACTGACAGCTTATGTTATTTATATACTAATAATTCCTTAAAAACAATTACTCAATACAAAAATCGCTGGCCAAATAATTTATTTTTATAAAATCAATGTTAAAACTTCTTGAACACAAGAAATTGTTTTAAATTTAGGTAAGTTCAATTAAATGGAAAATGCAATGTATTTGTACTTCTTTTTAGTTCCGTAAAATATGAAATTCATTGTAATTTTACTAGTACATTAACTAATATTAATATATTTATTAATTTTGGGTTTATGATTTGAAATATTATTTAGATACTGTATGTTTATTCTTAACTAATTTAAAAAGGGGTTTTCATGATAACTGACGGTAATCATACATTTATAGTGTATTAGTAAATTTATTTACTTTTGTGCAATTTCTTTTTATATTTGTATGATCATGTCGGAATCATTTTGTGACTGTGCGTCTTCCGACGTATTCTATAGACCCTCAATAGTTTGCAAAAGTAAAAAATTTGACCCCTGTGTAAGGGTTTTTAATTGGTTTGCTTTTATTGTTGATAAAATTTGCGCTCACTTGGCGATACATACGTACCTATATGGTGCGTTGTTGTCAGAAGTAAATCTTACCAAGTTCATTTGAGTACAAAACAGGTAAAAGGATTCTCAATAAACGATTTAAGCTATTTTGAGTTTTTTATGAGTTCAGTTCAGTCTTTAAACTTTAATATTTTACATCTTCGGTGTGGCTACAATTGTTTGTACGAATAGGAAGTTAACTTAATCATGTTTTCCATATCTTCACTTAACTATGACAAAATCAGAACCATTTACGGACTAAAATATGGTCATAGGTTGATGAAAATCTTCCTGAAATTGACATTCAGTCAGCATGTGATGGTCTCATAATCAAATAATTCAAAATTTGTGCATTTGTGTTGTAATTAACTTCAAGCTAACCAATTTTATGTACCATCTGAAATTATGTTGATTCTAAACGGTATATAACTTATAATATATTTAATAGTTGAATTTTAATTCTCCTATTATATTTTAAAGTTGCAAATTACAGTAAAGTTATTTTCCATTTCTGAAGTTTTGTATAAAATTTTCAAACAAATCGTGACTTAGACTATTACTTGTAAGTCAATTGAGTTTATTTTCTTTATTTAAAAAAAGTATGCGTCGTACTTAATACGATTTATTATGAGCATTCAGAATTTAATTTAACAATTTATTGTAGTCAGATTAAAAAGGAGTCTAATCAGTAATTTTCAAATGACGAATAGTGTCATCGCTTAAAATATACCGATCTTGGATTTAGGAAGACGAACATAACTCTCTGAAATCATGCTTAGTATTTTCCTTTCAGCTATTAACATCGTTTAATCGTTGCGAAGGAAATTGAATAGCCCATACATTGTAGTAAACGTCAACAGCTTCTTCAAGCTTACTTGAAAGTTGTTAATGGCAACGCCATTAAAGTTATCCGGAAAACGTTAAATACTAGCAAATTCATTGCATCTGACTCATCGCTTCATCTAGATGTAGCCCATCATTTAAGCGTTTGGTTATTATTTTCGTATTTTAGGCCGCTTAATGCAATTTTAGAAAGGAATTGCAAAATCAAAAATTTAACACTTTGTAAAGTGAAAATTTCTATTTATATATACGTAAATCAGGTCATTAGGAGAAATTCTTTGGAAGGATATTAGTGATAAATTTTGTGTTTTTTTGAAATTTAATGTGAAGTTAAAGAAATAGCCAAAATTATTTATTTCTCTCAGTCGTCCCCACTTTTCTAAATTTATTAACGCTTATGTTAAAAACTAGGATTTTGGTTTTCATTTGCTACGTTTTTTTTTTCTTTACTGATTTATCAACATTTTAAGTAACATTAGGTATGATTTACTCTTGCTTTCTTTTTTTTATCTTCCGCTCTAATACTAAACTTTCAGACTAAAATGATACCGAGAGGAAATTGGTGATTGAAAGTGGTAAACTAAAGTCTTTGAATAATAACATTATTAGACATCTGTGGATGATTTAGTATTGTTTGAATCATACCACACTTACCTGAACGCAAAGATCTGAATGATTTTAACTACCGGCGTGTTATGGACAATATCTAGCAACGATAAATAAGTGCATGTTTAAAATAACTTTATCAACAGTAAATTCGGTTGTTACTTAATTTAGGATGAGTAATAAACAATCATTGCTACCCTAATCCGAATTTTCAAGCCCTAGGAACAAACAAACCGAGCAGCAGTTAGAGAAATTGTTGAAGACCCCGAAAAACATTTACTGAACTGAACCCTATTTGCATAATGTGGGGTTGTGTAAGCTCGTTGTCGAGAAGAAATCCTTGCTCATATCCTTAAAAAACATCTTTGACAGAATTGGGCAACAAAGATGTATTTTCTCCCGAACGACTTTTGGCAATCCATAATTTTTTCTCATTGATGCTGCCAATTTAGTGACGGTGGTTGAATCTGGGCACGGAGGCATTCGTTCAATTGATTTGATGATAAATTCCTTTTCCAAATTGCAAAGGGAGGAGCGTCATTTAGTGTGGGCAGATCACGTTTAATTTTGTGCGATGACATTGTAAATGTCTCTAAGTACAGAAAAAAATTTCAATGATGGACTTCTACTCGTCTTCAATAAAAAAATTCTCATGGAAATGATGTTTTAGTGATAGATGTCACCCTTTGTCATCGAGCGCATAAAACTACCGTGGTAAAAGGAATAACAAATACGAAATACCTAATTGAAAACCTTTTTCCAAAAGACCACGAATGCTTAGTAATAAAGCCAAATTAACGGCAGCGTTGACAGGATGGCACAAAACAGACCAGAAAATGACAGACGATTAAATGGATACCATGCTTCTAAGAATAAAATAATTGTATATTACTAAAGGAGAGCCGTGATGGCTTAGTGGATAGATGGCTAGACTACGAAACCAAGAGTTGCGGGTTCGAATCCCGACTCAGGCTGCAATAAATGAGTACCTGGAGGTCAAACTCTGGGGTAATAATAGGCGGTCGGTACGTAGCGCTAGCCACGTTACTACCCTTGTGTACCGTAGACTCTAGATTGTAGCAGATCTATCCTGTTACGACCCCCATAGGCCTTCATGCCTGCTTACGGGGAACTATTATTATTATTATTATTATTATTATTATTATTATGTTACTAAAGGAGATTTAACTAGGTATTTTGTGTCATTCTATTTTATTCCGACACTCCATTGTACAGACTTTATTAGTTAATGGTATTTTCCTCTATTTAATTTTTTCTTATGCTTAGACGTCCTTTCATTTACTGTTCATTTCTACTTTTTTTTACTGTTTGTTCTACTTGTTTATATCATCGTTGGAATATTGTTATTTTCTCTTTTATGCAGTTTGACATATTTTATAGTACTTTAGCAAGTGAAGGTTTGTGTTGAAGAACACATAGTATAAACATATTTCTGTAGCCTACAAATTTTGGCTTAAAGAGACTTAATCTTATTCAATGATTATTAAACTTGGAGAAAGATCTTTGATATTCGAACTTCTTTTAACCCATCTCCTGCTAAAGTATTGAGCAATCTTTTTGTTTTTTGCTGTTGTGAAAGAGTTTCAGTGTTACTAGAATGACAGAATTGATTACTATCATTTGGAAGATCACAAGAAAATACATAAAAGAAGGGGAATAAGGATTGGCCATTAATTTTATATTTGAACCTACCAATTCTCTAAAATCCTTCTAGGGATGAAAACTGTGCTTATTCCCTAACTCCAGACCTAATTGAAAACTCTATGCATCGGGATGTTTAATTTTTAGACAATTTTTGGCTCGTCCCTAATTTAAAGATCGTAACAATTACTTACTAGTCGATATATCTAGATGTAATAGTAAAAACGCAATTATTGGTAAATATTTTATTATTATCCAAATCTTGAATAGGATTGGAATAAAAACGACAAAGATATCAAGTCCTAAGAATTTCATAGATCGTTTTTCAGGAATTGTTTTAGGCCTTCTGATTTAACAGGCACTTTTTGCCATAATAGCGTTTCCCCTTAAAGTGCAACACCTAAAATTCCTGTTTTATTAAAAAACCTTCTAACGATGTTATGAAACGGCATCTGAAACATTAAACGCCAATATTAGAAGGAGAATTTTTCAGGAATTTTCCAATAGGAAATTCCAACTGTAAGGTATGGCGTCTTATTCTGTGGACTTTTTTGGCTACATTTTATTATTGTAGTTATGAATAACATTTGGGAATCGAAGAAAACTTCAGCTTTATGAATTTTATTCGACACTTCCTTTGTATTGCTTATAATTTTAAAACCAAGTAAATGGGGTTTGTGCTACCGATGAGTAATACACCAAAACAAAGGCATTTCCGGAATTCTCTTCCCCGCCGAGTGTAAAATTGCGATCGCTAATTAACGTCACGCCACGTGTGAGGTTTAATCGCTAAATTATTAATTGGACAACAAATTGCAAGCACTCAAAAGCGGAATTAGTTATTTAACTGTGCAATTATACGTTAGAAGATTACTATGCTCATTAACCGCAATTTGCATTAATTGGCGTTTTAAAAGGCGTATTATTGTAGCCGTAAAGAAAAGCTCGGGGGGAGGCGGCTTCTGACGACGCCACATAGAGGGCCGCACAATGGAACAATCAAGTGCAATTGCAAACAATCAGTTGTACCTACTTATTAATAACGAGTGTGCGCATTTGATTACAAAGCGTTTAATTTTATTTAGCCGTTGCTGGGGACGGTCGCAATGAATCACTTCGCTGCCTTTTTGCGTCATAAAACACAGTTTTTGATTTTTGTGGGAACGAACAGTTCATCTAGAACTTTATACTTGTCGAACTGTCCCCAGCGTTTCCGATTTATTATCGAAATTGAATCCGCTAGGATTAGGGTTGCAGTGAACTACGTTAAGTTCAACTTTTATGATCGTAATTCAATTGTAGGTTTAATATACAGTTATATCGGGAAAATTTGATTTGCGAAGTGCACGTCTCGCATTTTTATTTAAAACAGGTTTGTCGAAATGAATTTAAATTCAAATCTTCTGTGGTTTGTGTTATTTCCGATTCGGGACTTAACATTTCTTTTAATACTTCTTTGCAATTTCATAGTAAATTACTCACGCGAACACTAAAGCTGTCTGATAGGGAGGCTTTACGTTTTTTACACTCTAACACAGAACTTTGAACAAACTTTAATTTTTATTTTCTTTAATATATAATGCCATTTAAGAAACATAAAACACAAAAAAAAGAATGTCATTTAGGTGTGAAAAATTACACCATTCAAGTGGCGACAGTTCTTGTCCGGGTATTGTTGCAGCGGGTAGGAAATTTTCAAGTGGAATTGCTCCAATTTTTCAAGTTATAGCTTCTAAAAGAGACCGTGATTTTCCAATGTAATGCTGGACTTTTGGGTAGCTCCACAAGAAATAATCACACGGTGAAAGATGTGATGTTCGAGAGGGCCACCACTCCACATCCCCGCGCAATGAAATTAAGCGCCTTGGAAAATGTTCCCTTAAAAAAGTCGTGTATTCTTGAGTATATATTGAGATGTGGCAAATAGTCCTATCATATTGAAACCAACCCTATCAAGGGCATTTGATGTCTTCTCAATTAAGGCATCAAAAAATTCTCGCAACATCGTAAGGTAAAGCTGTGAGTTGACCTTCACAGTGTGTCCGCTTTTTCGGAAAAAGTAAGGTCCAATTATGCTAAAGTGGGTTATTCCGCACCACACAGTTTCTCGTGGACTACTTTCCGAGTAGTACTGGTAATTTTATTACAGCACCCGATAAGTGAAAATGAGCTTCGTCACTCGTTATCAGAATACAGTTATTTTCCAAGGTTTCCAGCATCGTTTCTTCCAGTTCTTGAACCACCATGATTTTGTAAAGATGAAAATGGAAGCCAAAGTGCAAAATCTGGCGAATTGACTTGTCCGATATACGCAAAGCGCGAGTGTGTCGTACCGCCGAACGGTGAGGGCTGAGCTTCAAAGCGAACTCTTTCGATGTTTTCTACTGTTTTAACGATCACCTCCCCGAGCTGTTTCTCTCGTTCTGAAGTTATTAAACCATTTCATAATTGTTAGGCTAGATGGGACGGCATCGCGTCGACCAACATTGAACAGTGAGTTTGAAATTTTTCGGACCACAAGTCGGTCACAAGTATAACTAAAGCTGGTGTTGGATCGTCTACGCTCCAGTTCTCTGATGGACACTTTCCGAGTGTACTATAACCATTGCATATGTAGTTCTCCTACCAATGTTCACCCGATAAGTAAAAGCTTCGTCACTCGTTATCAGAATACAGCTCTAGCGTTCCAGCATCGTTGTCTATTAAAATATTTACGAACCGACCATGAATTGTAAAGATAGAAAAGTCGAACAAAGTGCATGAAATATGACAAATTTACCGAATTATCGCAAAAACTCGCGAGCCTACAAAAAGATCAAACGCCAAATTGAGGAGCTGGAGTTCAAGACGAACTCTTTCAATGTTTGTGTTTTAATGATACTCCGAGCTGATAATAACGAATATCTTAGTACTACAACTATTTTTATAAAATAACTGCGCCAACGTCCTAAATAATCACCAAGCCGAGTATCAGTAAATGCGCACATTGTAGCAATGATTGACGCTGAGATATGTTAAGAGTGACGTATAACTATTTTTGAGGTTTGCCATTAATATTAATACAACACAATATATCAGATACAGTGCTTCACAGTTGTAAAAGCGGATGAAGCACTATAGGAAAGTTGGAACGTTGATGAAGAAAAATTAAACGCGAAAGATGTCAAAAACGCAAGACAATCCAATCAGGCAATTGTACTTTCATGTTACAACCAGCTGGATCCAAATTACCAAACAAAAGTATTAGAATGTTCTTAAATACAGTCGGTGTCTAAATGAATTCAGTTTTCAAAACTGTGGAATCATTAAAAATCTTGATTGTCTGAAAAATATATTAACTGGGCAAAATGCAATATTGAACGTGATTAATCCAACGTATTGTTCATAGGTAAAGTCAAAAAATAATCATGAACACACTCTAGCAGTAAGAACAATAAACATCCAGTCAAAGTGTATTTTTATAGACATGTAGCTCATAACAGTAATAAGATGGTTACCTTTATTCGAATACTCAACAGCCAAAAATACCGCGTTTTACATTCTGCTAAAATATTGTTCTACGGATTGGTTGCTATCAGAAGCATCGCAGTAAAGTTTACAAGCACCAAAAATGTTCTATGGGGTGGATTAACCAACTAGACTGACCGCCACATAATCGTAAAACCCTCTTGAAAATATGTGGATCTTTTCAAACAGCGGTTAGCAGTAAAAAGTTGAAATAATTAAAACAATTTACCTGCAGAATTTTTGAAAAGCTGGTTACTGGTTGCTTTCAAAAATGTCGACTCATTATTGACAACAAAGGAAACTGGATGCCTTACTGCACTCGAGAGCAAAACAATTGACTCATTAGCTGCACGCGCATTTTCGTCTCCTGTTTCAGTCTAAAGAAAATGAAAATAAAAACATTAACGTGCAAGGAGTACCTTTATTATTGAGCTTTAAAAAGCTGTTGCTATTGCATTAATGAGATGATGCGTTCAAAAAAATATGCATTACGAACTGGGTTTTACCAATCTTGCTAATTGGAACGCACGTACGCGACGACTGTGATTGGCCTAAAGTACGCTTGCAAACCGGTAATTCATCTCACTCATTTATCGGAATTTGACGTATGTGCTCGAGTGATTCGCAAGAAAATGGATAGCACAACCGCTGAAGCAGACTAGACAGTTGCATTGTTAAGAGAGGACCTCAGTCAAAGGGCCGTGGCAAATAGACTAAATCTGAGTCAATCAGCTGTGTCGACAGTGTTGCGTCGATACCGGAAAACCAGTGGCTACTTCCGCCGGCAAGGAGGCGGCCGTGGACGCGTAACAACGGAAAGAGTCGATCTATTTCTCGTCTTAGTATTCCTCAAAAATCGACCTACGATTGGGGTTCACCTCAAGCAAGAGGTGACAATTAGTGCGGTGAGAGGTGTGGTCGCCAGCGCTTGCATAGTGAGAAGAAGACTGAAGGTAGCCAACTGACCCCAAAAAAGGCAGCTATGGGTTCCAAGCTGACTGCGACTAGAATTTGTTCGCGAAGATCTCGATTGGAACTTCGCCCATTTGAGTCCAGGATGTGCCTACACGGCAACGACAGGAGACTTTTTGGTCTATAGAACGCCAGAGGAGCAATTTGCTCATTGCTGTATTCAAGAAACTGTCGCATATGGAGCTGACTCTTACGTGTTCTGGACAGGCATTTCCATGCACGGAAAAACTGAATTGGTTTTCGTGGCTAGTGGAGAGCACGAAGGATGTTTAACAGCGGACCGCTACATCAGGGACAATCTGGAGGAACATGTTGTTCCGTTTGCGGAATTTGTTGGTGGAGACTTCATGCTAATTAAGCATGTATTTTGATATTGGTATAAAATATTTTATTAACATAAGTCAGATCCCTATACATACTAATCGTGTTAAAAACTTCACTATGAGATGATTTAAATCAGTAGTACAAGAAAAATGTTGGTTCTGATTCGATTATGATCTATTTTATCTAGTGAATTAAATTAAATTGTTCCCCGACTTACTCGAACATTTTCACTTCCTTATCGGGAGTTTTATCCCGCCTAATCGCAATTTCTCGCTTTACATGCGTGGACGGGTCCATAATTTTTCCCGCAGCTTTCGCAGCGTGGCTTGCCAGTCGAGCAAATGTCCCCTTTGTTGCTTGCGTGCCGCAAACAAGCCATTATCGCCGTATCGATAATTGTTGCCGTAGGTGGTGGAATTCGTGCCCGAGTGTGTGCAGTTATCGCGCCGGTGGAATTCCTGTCGTTAATTGGGTCATGACTGCGGATATCTATGGATAAGTGGATGCTGATTGAAGTCGGCGCAGCGCCGTTACATCAGCTTTTATCTGAAAAAACACCTCATGTGAAATTCCGTGTATTAGTACAAGGTGTTTCAAATATGACCGGGATCAATTCTTTCACAAAAAAAAACAAATTATCAAACACTTACTTGCACATGTCAATTTTCAATGTTCTCCGGAGTCAACACATTTTTCCATCGTCCTATGAGCATCATGATGCTCTTTTCAAAAAAGGCTTTTGATTGGCGGCGTATCTACTCCCGAACAGTCTGCATGACGGCATCGTTGTCCACAAACTGCATGCAAGTTTGATTTAAGCCTTCCAAACAGGTAGAAATCACTTGGGGACAAATGGGCGGACTAGGCAGAAGGTTCCATTTTAATTTCAGGAGGATTTCCATTGTTGCTTTGGATGTATGGAGACGTGCATTATCTTGAAGGAAGACTCGCTTTCCACCCGTCTTCCGCTTGGATCGGGTCTTTTACTTTAGGTCTGATGCCAGGAGGTCTGAGTAATAAGCCGCATTGAGTGTTATGACATCCGTCGGAAAGTCTTCATGGTTAACCCTCTGCTAGTCTCAGATGAACATTGCCATAACTTTTCCTACCGAGCGGCTCCCTTGCGCTTTCTTGGGTTTGAAAGAACTGGTATGCCGCCACTCGCGTTATGATTACTGGGACTCGGCAATAAAGTAGTGCACTCACATTTTATCGATGGTCACTAGAGATGCATCACCTTCGTTTTCAAACTGCTGTAGGAGATGACTAGCAGCTTGCATGCGCACCATTTTGTTCACACCCTTCAAAGTTCGTGCTATCCACCGTACATTCACTTTGTGATAGTGAAGGTGGTTTTTCACGATGCCTTCTACACTACCAACACTAGTGGACGGCATTGCTCCAAGCTCCTTCATAGTGTTGCGCATATTTTCACAAATAAGTGCGTCTGCACGTTCAATGTTTGGTTCGGTGACGGATGTTCGCGGCCGACGATTATGCGGTTCATTTTTCACGTCGTCTCTACCCTCTCTGAAACACTCAGACCACTCAAACACACGGTTCCGTGTGAGACACTCATTCTCATACTGTTATTGGAGTCTGCCGTGAATTTCAGGGGACGGGACGTTTTATTCAACGAGGAATTTGATCAAAATGCGTTGTTCCACGCTCCGCGGTATCTTCTGTTCTAACCCGAGCAGGAAGGAGATTATGGGTCTACTTCCTCAAGGTTGCACCGCTGCTGCGCATTGCGGTCTGTTTACAAACGAACCAGTCCCGGTCATATTTATAGGTTATAGGGGATGTTTCATTTTGCGAGTGGCTTTTCTAATGAATAATTAGTAGATTCTGACGCGGTGAGGTTATTAAAACACTGATTTATCACTTGGTTCTTAACATCCATTATCACTCGCTTGAAGACTTGCGCTGCTCTTGTAAAATCTCCGTTTGTCTTCTGGTAGTCTGATAATTTGCCAATGTTTCCGTAACTTATGTTTCTCAGCATTTTTGACCTTAATGATTACTGGGCGTACATCTTCGATTTTTGTTGCATAGGCATCGGGGGTAGCTTCCAAGTAACTACTTGTATGATTTTTGTTAATTCACACACTGCATGAGCTATATCTTCTTTTGATTTGAACAGTACATCCAAGTTAATCAATTTATCCAGATGTGTTCTAAATGTCTCCAGTTATTATGTTTAGAATATAGCGTTGGTTGTTTTTACTTGTGTTGTATCGTTATATGCAGAATTATAAGAACATCACAGTTCTGATGACACCTGAGTCTTACATTGTCTAACGTTTATACCGTACCATTGTATTCAATAATAAATATACAATTCAATAACAAATGGTGGGATCAGGTATCTTCTAAGGATCTAATGGCCGTTGAGTAAGTTCTCCGGTTGCCAAACATTGTAAGTTGTAGTGTTAAATTGCAACTAGTAACTCTTTACCCTTTGTTGTGGTAAACCTTGATTGCTATTAACGGAAATAAATGTATTTTTAGCGTTTCAAAGTATTGATCGTAGTGGATCAGAAGGTAAAACAAAAAATATGGATTATGATCTTCATGTTCTGGTCTGGTAATTATTACACAACACATATAGATCTATCTTTTATCTTTTCTGTAACATTTCGTTTAGAGCATTGTATCTATTTTTTGTAGTAGGATCGCTTTTCATACTCGACCAGCATTTACATTCAGTTAAGTAAGAGTGTACGGACCCGGGTTCCGTTCCCGAAGCTCTCTGATGCCTGTCGGGTAGCCTACCAGTCACTGAAAATAATTGAGTATGCGCTCGCTCGATCAAGGGGTGCTTGCCACATCGCCCCGCATCTGACATATGAGAGCCTTAACCTCTCAGTTTGCAGGCCGTGCTCCCATACGAGGCGTCAGAACCGTACCATTATTATAAGAGCGTGATCGGGTTATTTAAGAACATTTCCAAATACATGGGTACTTTGTACTCCATCAGAACAAAAAAGGTATTGTATCAATAGTGTGTCCAGTCACCACCAGCATCAATAATGGCCTGGCATCTTCGAGGCATGATTCGGTACTCATCCGGCAAGGACTTCCAAATTCGATTTTTTCGTGTTAACTGCTTCAAAGCGAACACTTCTATTCCATGAATCTTATGCTTAATGTATGCCCACACATTCTCAATCGGACTTGCATCGGGTGACTGCGACGGCCAATCAAGTGTAACGATGCCAGACTGCTCTTTCCACTCGATGGATAGTTTGCTGCGGTGTTTAGGGTCGTTGTCATTCTCCAGTCCTCGTTTTTCTTGGCGAACCAACGTTTGGCAGTAGGTAACAAATATTTCTTATAAATCGGGAGCATTTTCGAAGCATTTAGGCTGTACCTAAACAGATGAAATGTTCCGAAACTCAGTTTTGAGAAACAGCTCCAAATATACACTTTTACTGGGTGATTAACGGTCCACTGTACCAACCTGTTAGGTTGGCCAGGCTTGCGGGACGATAATATATTTCTGTCGATATTGTTCTTTACCCAAGGGAGTCGCTTCGTCACATGATTTTCACCTAACAAAGGTTTCTTCACTGAACTACGGCATTTAATATTATCATTCGGACGGAGATGGCTGCGGATAGCTACGTACGATATATTTACACCTTTCTGTTTCAATTTTGCTGCTCCTTGACGCAATGTTAAGCCCGGGTTCCGCGAAAACAAGTTCAAGATCTGTTTTTCGCCTTTAGAGGACACTCTTCTTATCTAGACATGTTCTGGCAAGTCATCGGCCGTTTTTGTCTCCATATATCGCTGCACCCACTTGCTGACGAATGTTTTCAATTTGTTCGTGTATTTAGCAGCCGTTGCAGGAGACATTTTCGGATCTTTCAGGTGGGTGCAGGCAGTGCTCATGGTATCTTATGTGTTTCGCTAACAATAATTCAATGCCAACTGAATATTTTGTGACAAAGCATCGAGGGCAAAGCTTTCCTTGATAGACTCACGAAAAATATTAGGGTGATACCTTTTACCAATTGCAAATTATGCCGAACACACTCTTACTTAACTGACTGTGAGCTTACATTGTTGTTAGCTCGCCATTGAAAACGAGTTTCGTAACTGCCATCAATGAAGTGTCTTTATTATATACATAGTAACCGCATCATAATTAATATGCATGGTTCCGCGCCGGCCGCCGCGACTTGTTTACAGGAAGCTTCATAATCCTATTTTTATAGGCGGCGCGACGGTGTTTTTCGCGCATCGCCAGGAAATTACTTCCGCCAGCGTTGTTTGCTCCATCATCTCCGCCGAGTTTCGCAATAACCGCGGCCATTCCACTTCGCTACACCGCCCGGGGCCCCGTCCGGCGAGCTGCGAGGCGAAGCCGCGGCCGCCCGCACTTTCAGCTCGATCTAAATTTATCGTCCCCCGGCTTTCTCCGGAAAAGTTCCGGGCGGGAAATTTAATTCGCGAGAACGTGCGCGATTTGCGGAAAGCCTCGGCATAAATCTTTCAGCCGCGGCCGCTATTTCGACAGCTGTGTCGCCTGCTCGCGAGATGATTGTTCCATACATTAAACATGCCGAGGTTCGTTCTCAGATTTCCCTCTGCTCCCTTGATTTGTCGGGGCGGCTGCTTATCGCGGCACCATCTCCCTGTCGTTTGATGTAGACGTTGAATGGACGGAATGCGTAAGTTCCGGGCAATGCTGAATTTGTGGGGTGTCTGGAGGGGAAGTGATTAGATGAGATCGTTTTTGTGATGGATTGTTTTTGGAGTTGTTGAAAGGTTAAAATTGACATATTTGCATTTAGGGGTATCTTCGTCATTATTGATTATCGTATTTTTAATTTACTTTTCGTTGTTTTTCAATGACATTTTTTAGTTATAACGGAGAAAGTTTGATGTCACAGAAACTAAAAGAATAAGTGAAAGTTTTTTTTTGTTAAATCCCGGTAAATTCGAATGGTTTAGTGACGTAGAATGAGAGTAAAGAGGAAACCACCACATTAAAAATATATTTAGAATACCCAGATTCTATCAGATTAGAAAACAAATTTCCTGTTGTGAAATATCCCCTTAGAAGAATTTCTGGCTGTGAATTGTGTGTGTATTATTTGGAAAGACAAGAAGGATGCATTCGACAAATTTGAAAATTGAATAATTTCAAGTTGAAGATGAAGATGATACAAACTTGTTTTCTGAAAGCAGTAATGTCTGACCCAGTGAAAAGAGTTTTACTGGGCCCCCAAAATCAAGTATTTTTTATTGACATAAATAATATTATATCAGAAACCAAACTATAAATTACTCATATTATACTTATAATAATAGAGGAGTAAGTCTACTGTTTACAAATTATTTTTTAAGTGTTTATTCATTTTCTTATGTAGAACTGATTTTCTTCTTTATTTTTATTTTTTACAACAAAAATATGATATATAATTTATTTGATACAATGACCATGTAATGGCTCCAAAAGTTTATCCGATGATTTACACTTACAACTTAAGATGGTTATGTACAAATTTTCTATGCAGCATAAGTTGCGAAGTTACAGCTTACATTAAACACTAAAATCTATAAGGCAGATCAAATGGTTGTGTCTGTTTAATCTTTGCATATAAGCACTATTGTCTAGTAAATTTAGGAGCAGAACGTTAGGATGCTATTCTAATCTACTGAGACATATTTCACTATATTTAACAATCACATTTTTAACTGAGTCCACTTTTAAGTCATTCAGGATGTCCATATTTCTAACAAAGTATGGCGCATCACATATTGTACGTAAAACTTTAGATACCTTTCTATTATCAGTATATTGGAGATTGGTGTTGTGTCCCACAGTTGTATTTCATATGTCCATATGGGTTTAAATACTGCATTGTATACAAGAAGTTTTTAAGGGATAGTTTAGACTTCTTACCTAGAAGCTAAGAATGGTTTTTAAATTTATCACCCAGTTGTTTGCGCTTCTTCCAAATATGAGTCCTCCATGTCAGCCCTTGTCCGTAGGCATGCCTAAATATTTTATTTCCTGTATCTGTGCTAGGGGTATGTTATTAATAAATAACGGTGGCGTAATACTCCTGCACTTGATGAAGGTTATGTGGAATGTTTTTGTTTCATTTAGTTTCAGACGCCATTTTTAGATCACTTCATCTAAATTCTGTTGTAAGTTTCGTGCAGATGTCATTGGATCACTTTGGTTGCAGTAAGAGAGTGTTGATTCGTAGGCATATCAGCTGTATAAGATATAATAGCGGACCAAGGGCGCTTCCCTGCAGTACACCAGAATTTATTGGACAGAGATCTGCCAAGTATTGCCTAAATTTTACTTGAAAATATGTTTACGACAGTAAAATTTTAGAATTATAAATACAGTGAGAGAGGCATTTCTTTAGTTTAAAAAGTAAGCTCTTGTGCCACACTTTATCAAAAGCCGAAGTATCATCGAGAAAAACAGCTGTACAGTATTTCTTTTTCTCGAAGGCTTGGTTAATGGCGTTTACTGCTCTATGGACCTGTTGAATAGTCGAATGACCTTTCTTAAACCCAAACTGGTAGTTAGGGATAATGGTATTTCCCACTATTATTAGTGTTATTTTTTGATTCGCATTTTTTAAATAGTTTTCCTAATATTGGCAATAATCGTATAAGGATTTACTAGGCTTGGGAATCATGATCACCTGAGCAACCTTCCATTGTGCTGGAAGATGTTCTAGCCTCAAAACTGCATTATATAGCATAGTATCATGACGATCCCTTTTCGCTGCACCTCTTTTATTAATTGGCCTGTAATAAGTTCGTATCCAGGAGCTTTTTTTGGATTTAGGTTAGGTCTGATTGTATTTTTGACTTCTCTTACGGTGGAGAGTTTCATATGCAAAGTAACCTGATGGGGTTCTTCTTTGTATTTGTAACTCTTCATATCTACTTATCTGTGATGGAAGTGGCTGAAGAACCTTTTCTAGATGTTGCGCGAAGAGATCGCCTTTCTCATGTTCTGTGCGTACCCATGAGCCGGCTTTTTTTTTGAGCGGAAGGATTGGTTGTTGTTGACAATTGATATTTTTTTGTCGCTTTCCACAGTGTGTAGTTTGTATCTTCTGTGGCGGTCATATTAATTAGCAAGATATTCATTAAAGCTATCATCTTTAAATTTTTTGATCAGTTCTTTCAATTCTGCCCGGTAGTATTTTCTTCTGTCCGAGGGGTATCTTATATTTTGCCAGGCTTTTCAAAGTCGCCTTTTCAGCAATTTTTGTTTTCACTACTAATTGACACAGTTTTTGCGCTCTCTTATTGGATATTTTGGGTGTTGCTTCTTATGCGGCGGCGTCTTGGATTATTTTGGTGAATTTTTGGACGGCCATCTCAAATGAGTTCCACATATAAGTAGAATATCAATATTATTGTTTTTTTTATAAATGTTTCAACTTTATGATTTTGGAGGCCATTGGCGTTCCACAGAGCATCTTTATAAATGGGAGCCATTTTTGTTGCTTAGTTTTTCAGTGAGAAGTCTAATTTGTGCGGTTAATTCATTTATTGTTTGTTGTTGGGTTGCGATGGTTTGTTGCAGTGAAATTATTATAGGCGTTAGATCATTGGTGTGTTGACTTGTTAACTGAATGTACAATTTTTGTTGAGGGGGTGTGGGGTTGATGTTTGGCAACATTGTGCTTGATCATGAGGTTGTAGAGGGGAAAAATCCGGATTTTGTTTGGGGATTATGAGGGTTGTTAACTTTGTTGCTGCTGATGGTGCTGGAATTTTTAGTTGAAGTTCTGATTGGCGCAGACGTATAGCAGGTCTAGAGTTTGCTTGATCCGGAGATCTTCTTCTAAGAATATCTAGGTAGACCTACAGTATTTATAATTCACAGGATGCTCACCTTGGCATTGAATTTATTTTGGTGGTTTGCAGTCATTGTGGTACGATAATCATGAAGTTCGATGTATTTGACATATCGAGCTGGTCTAGTGCATCTGTTCCTGGTATGCCCATAGTATTAACAATTTTATATTGGGGTATCTGCATTTGGAGGGGGGGGGTCTTCAAATTCTATTATTGCGTTTCCGATGTGCTTAATGTTGAAAATTTCTTTGTTTTCTTTACATTTAAGGCCAATGAAAAAAAAATCTGCCATTCATGATGTTAATTACTTGATGACCTTCAACTTTTAGAACATTCTTTATTACTTTTTCTTCAGTGGTGTGACGCGTGTTTCTTAAAACAACTCGAAACTTCTTCTCTTCTAGACTGTAGGTGTGCCTAACTACTTTGTTTGTGTCTAAGATATCCCATTGTTTGTTAGTGGCGTAGTTTTAAAGTTTTAGTTTATTTTCTTACAGGAGTTGATAATGCTTACCTTCCACTAGCGTAATAAGCGGATTTACTGCTTTTATATAGTGAAGAATAAATGCGGGGATTTGTGTTTTCGTTTCGATTGAATCTTTATTTTTATCCTGTTTGTCGCTAGTGCTTGCATCGGCTGCTAGGAGTTGATATCTATTTCTTGTAGTAGTATCTGGTTTCATCTGTTTAGTCTTTTGAGCAGGTGGGCTGTTTGTAGTACGTTTTCTTTTATGTCGAAGTTTTACCCCTTAAAAGTCATTAAGTTTAATTACTTGAGAATCATCGGTAGTGACAGACATTTTATCTACATGTTGTTCTGATTCATTAGAGACTGGAAGTATGGTGCTATAAATTTCGAAAAGTAGTAATCAGGTTGAAGTGTTGGAGATACCATTTGTGGTTAAAGTAATCCTTCGTAAGATACCTGGTTATTTATTTATCCTTGTGATAAGGGGGCTGGCAGCGGTGGGAAGCCAATGTTGAGCGGATAATAACTACTTTGTGCTTGATATTTGCATATTGCCTTGTATTGGTGAAGGTATAGTAAACATTGATGATGCGCATGATTGATGGAAATTTTGTTGAGCCTGAGTTAGCGGAATAGTAGGGTACTGATTTAATAGTTGAGATACAAAATTTGCTTGCTGCATGATGTACTTAGGATAGTATCTCTGATTAACAGGAAAACCACCACTAGTATTTTGCGCGATTGGTTTCTTTTAAAGTTTAATTTTAGCTTGCTTTAATTTATATTTTTAATTTACTTATCTGGCAACGAGAGGTCAACAGCTGACCTTTCGAGAATTATCACTCGCTTACGAGCACCCTTGTGGATGGCTAGCACAACTTTACGATGCGAAAGTTAAACCATTACTCCCCAAAAGGTTAGAGTGCAAAATAACATAATTTGTTCGCATATTGCCAAAATATCAAACCATATTTGCAATAGAACTTTTCTACACGAAACAAGTAAGAAGTTAATTTTCTATTTTTACAATTTCTTTTATGTGTCTTTTTGGCGACTGTTTGTAGAAGCTTATTTGCAATTGTCACAACTAGCACTTTTTCTATCTGTTGGGAACTGGTGAATATCATATCTGCTTTGTGCTATTCTTTACTTTTGCTTTTTATTTTTTAAATTTTCTCTTGTTGTTTTAAAACGTTCTAGCTTTAGGTATCTTATCCAAATTAGTCAGTGACCTAAATGATTTTAAGTAATGGTCATTTTCAACATTTTTATCTTATTTTTAATTTGTTTCCAATTTATTTGACTTATTTTTATAATTATCATGCATGACAAATGAATAACACCAGAGACATGCCTCTCCCTAATATACAAAATGTACTGTCTTTCCCATGGATAGTCCATTAAGCTTATTAAATGCCTGCGTACAGTTACAAAACTACATTAAAAACTCTATACGTTCTTAAGTCAGTTAAGCATTTTTATTTGACTGAATTCTGTACTTAAACTTAATTACAATATATCCTGAACTACCTTAACTATATTTTCGGCAACATATTACATTTCTTAAACTACAGACCATTTTATTTGCTGTGGTGCGGATAGAAAGAAAAAGATTGCACAACTGTAAAAAAATTATTTAACCCTATAGTGGCCACTTACTATTTGAATAAGTGATCACCACTGATACGAATGGTGTGGATGAAATATGCCTAAGACACTTGGGAATTTATTTATAGGTGTATTTACATTCTAGGAACTAGAACCAAACACCATGAGGGCGAAGATCGATATCTGAAAATAAATTTTTACACATTAGCATGTACGGAAAACTTATAAGTATACTCATACTTTATCGAGCAATGAAATTATTATCCAAAATCAAGCCCTAAATGATGTACTCCTAAAAGATGTGCAGGACAATAACTATTCAAGAGTAGAAGTAAGAATGGTAGTAAAATTAAACAGAAGAGTAGGTGAATGTTAATTTAAACTGTGATTAGGCATTAGTAGATTCCAGATCGTAAAAGAATCTGAATGAGAAAGAAAAAATCATCTACACTATAACTATAAGAAATATTTGCTCTTGTACGAACAATCAAAAATAAAAGGAATACTTATAGCACATCACTAATGTATTACATACTATAATACAAAATCAAAATATACCACAAAGAGTTATTACAGTTTTAATTTCATAAGAGACAAAAGAAAACTCCTTTTGTGTGATCTTGATGACTTCTGGTATTTTTTAAAATAGAATCTTGGTTATAGTTTATGTTAGGTTAACGTAGATAAAGCCAAAGATGAAGAGGCCCCCAGTTAGAATCAGTCCCAAAAACCAATCTTCATATTCGTCATTCACTGTCATAATTATATATATAAAAAAAATTATGAGTGCTGCTGCTGCTGTCACACAGGTCAAAGGTCAAATCGTTCGTGCCTTTCCGTGCCGACCCGAGCGCCTCCGAAGGACAAATTTCGGTCGGGCGGCAGGCGCGACCGAGGTATTATATTTCCGGAACCGCAAGCGATGGAAAATTTTCGTTTGAGAGGTGGTAATATAGCACTTATATATAAAAAAAATTATGAGTGCTGTCGCACAGGTCAAAGGTCAAAGTTCAACTCTAACTGGGTATACGTAAATGCGTTGTCATGGCAACGGCGTACGCCAATTTATGTCAAACAGAGCTTTTTAATCGTGTTTTTATTTATTTTTAAAAACTACTATGCGAAGGGGCTCAAGCATGTCGGAGTTGGACAAGCTCTCCGGGTGGCTGCCAGACCTCGTGTACTATAATAAAAATTCAATATCACACAAAGTCAAGCAGTAGTTATTCTAGTTTAACAGACCTATCTGCTTGATTGAATAGCTTTTCTCATTTGTTAAAGAACACCCTGTTAAAGTAAGAAATAAATTAGTGGAACTAAAAAGAATGATAGTGCCGCAGAAACTGATTTTTGTGGAATTAAAGTATCTCGTATTATTCAGTCAGGGATCATATTAATTAAAGCAGCGCATCATTTTATTATTACAAAATGGTTTTAGAAACGTAAAATTTAAAGTAACAACAAAAATAACGCTGAAAATGTAATTTAATTGCGCTGCTCGTAGTGCTGAAATTATTAAACTAAATTATATATATTTTATAACAGGATTTTCCTGGCTTTTGTGCTAACAAACATTTGGATTATGTTACCAAAATCATCCGTCTAAATAAAATTGCTATTTGCAGTTTTTTAACAAGTTTGTATTACTTAAAAATATCACTCCAGGTTTCTCTGAAATTTTTTAGCTCCATAGTTACTCTCTGCAGTTATTTTTTGAAAAAATTTATTATAACTCTTGATTGTCGCTATTATTTTAATCTATATATTGTACAATTTTTGAACGGAATTTAAAAACTTAGCAGCATTAGGACAAGCTGCCAAAATCCGTACGCGACAAATAATATATTGGCGAAATAATATTTTCGAAAACTTTTACAAGACCTTTCCATATTAATCCTGTTATCACGACGGGTATTGAGGTTTTCTGTTCTTTTAAACCAAATTTTAAACCAAAATTGGCAATCACTTCTATTTGCACACATGATTGTTGAGGCAAAAAAGTTAAATATATACAGACCCACACCTGAAAAACCTTCCAAAATCGTATCGGTCAAAACCGAGACTAGCACAACGTAAATTTTTTCTCTCCTGTCGAAGGTTGACGATCCAAATGGCGATTGTCAGCCATTAGGATTGTTTGGAAATTATAACACAGTAAGATTTCCGTTTCTTTTCTGTATCGCAGTTCGAAACCCGTTTTCGCTGTTACAGCTGCGCTTTCCGATTTTCAGTGCTTTACCGTTTCGAAGTTATTCTTCTCACGCTAGAGCCTGATTTTGATGAACCTGCTGCCTTTCACCAGTCGAGTTTTCGTCCGTCTCGAGTATTTGATTTCCTCGATACCACTCATATCTGAGAGGCATTCCCATCCGCCACCTGGGGAGGCGCCCGATGGCGATCTCGCAACCCCAACGTAAATTACATATACACAATTATTCTTGATCTTAAATCAACAGTATAGCTAATTAATAAAAAATATTAGAACATTAAATGAAATTGAAAACTGCAAAGTCACTGTTCTGAAATGTTTACAACTCCCGGGTGGCGAACGAATATGTTTCATCTTAAAAAACGTCTCAGGCGGGTGTCGTTTCCACGCAAATGAGAGGAAAGAGGATGTACTTTGTAACGATCGCAACGATATTTTTTATCCGAGTTGTAGATTTCTGAAGCATTGTGTAATGAAATAAAATTTTATTAAAATAAATACAATATGGTGGAGCAAAAGAATTTTACCGCTGTTCCACTCCCTCTTGAAGGCCTATCTGAAAGTGCAGATAGATCAAGGAACAAAAATAGTAGCGTTAGAACAAAAAGTTGTGAATGGAAGCTTATTCTAATCTAATCAAACCAGTCTGTAAGAGAAATTGAAAACGGCGGTTTTTTATTTCTTAGTTTGATGTAAACATGACTTTTATTATTTGTTGAACTACACCATTGATGGACCGCGTATAAACCAACTAAAATTACTTATGTACAGTTAACATTATGTTTTGTATCACATTTATTAATTGTCAAAAAATGAAATGTGACATTTCTAATTTTCAACCCTGTTTTGTATTGTGCCTCCAAGAAATCCTTCAATTAATTGTTAAGTAAATAAAATTTTTATTTTGCTCTATTTTGAAAAAGTAATAAAAATAATTTGTAAACACCAACATGATTTATAATTTTTCGTTTCATTTTTCCAATTTTTCTTTAATGCACGTTTCTATAGACATAAATAATAATTTCGGAAGTAACTTAAGAAGTTTATTAATACTCCGACCTATGAGAAGACTACGGGATTTCTTATTTACTCAAAGTTTAGTACACATTTTTCTTGGTGAGGAAGCTGTTAGATGCTATCATGTTTTGGGTCAGAACCAGATCTTACAGTTGCACTCTACACCTGCAGTGCAAAAGAAGTACTACGTTCATCTCAAAATCTTCTGTAAGGCAGTCCTTTAAAGTCATTGTTGTACTTTAGGGGAACAATTTGAATCTTGCCTTATATATATATAACTCTTTTATGCGGAGAAACTAAAAGGTATATTTATTTCCATAGTAAATATAGTAATATGGAAGCCATTAAGAGAAGAATACAGATTTTTACGGCTATTGGCATTTTCACCGTAAAGTGGTTCGTACTTTTCTTAATTGGTTTAATATGCGTCATATATGGTATATTGTATATGCGTATTTTGAGTAGAAACATAAAGAAAACACGAGTTGACAACGGCAAAATTTTCAAACACGCAAGTTAGCGTCTTCTACACCAATACTGTTGACTTTTGTGCAGTAGAACTAAAGGAACTAAAGGAGCAACTCAAATATCGAATAGTACATATATTTTGTAATAGAGGGGGTTTTCACATTCCTGATTGAACAAATAAAGATAAGGCTATTATGATTAACTGCAGTGCGGTGATAGGAAATGTAACATTTCACTTATGTTATTTGGATTTTTGGAAGCTAATATGAGTTGCTATATCTTTAAATTCAGAAAATTAGCTCTCATTAATTCAGTATATTGTAGTTACAGAATCGTCGTTGTAAAATATAATTGTTTTATGTTGTGTCCCATACGCATGCGCAATTCTCTATTAGACTCTTCACATAATGAACAACCTACGATTAAAGAAATGAGCCGAAAATGCGACCACAGAACTCGAATACCTTCTCGTCGGAAAATCGCCGACAGAAATTATTATGTGGTCTGGTTAACATCTAAGTTTATAACATAGCCAAGAAGTACAGGAAATTTGACCATCAGAAGAAATTTACTGTTGATAGGGCAACTCACAGCAGTCGATGAATTTCTCGGCGAATTGAAAGAGAAGATTGATCAAGAGAAATGGGCATGGCGAGGTCGACGGTCAGTCTAGCAATGCACTAGGGCCTTCATTACAAGTCTTTTATCGTGAAAAACCGGCAACAAAAACAAAACCAAGATGGACCCAAATACCAAATACCGCTAACAACAAGCATAGTGCTGTCTTTCTGACTTCCTGAGATTCTTTTCGGACGAAAAGAACTTCATCAGGGACATGACGGTGAATCGCCAAAATGGCGGTTGAGTCTGTCAAGATGCCACAGTGATTATGCTTGTAAGCAGCGAAGGGGATGTTACGGCACTCCACTTCTGACAACACCTATATCAAAGTGCTAGTGACAGTTGTCAAGCTCTGATTAGAAGATGACTGCTAGGCTGGAGTACGTGTTCCAGCAAGATGTTGCTTCAGCCTACAAGACAAGGACTTGGCAGCTGATAGGAGCTACGTTGAATAATGTGGTTATCAATATTGTGCAAATGAATTGAAACTTTCTTATATTTTAATGTTATTTTTATTGTTTATTTTTTGGATTTACCTCCACAAATTTAATGTGTAACATAGTAGTCTTTAGATCTTATTCTTCTTTTTTTTCTACTATATTGGAATTGATAAGGGTAAATCGAAGATTTTCAAAATTAAATAAAATTTAAATACTAACTTGTATTCAAAGAGTACTAGATAGACGTAACATTTAGAACAGTTTAATTTTAATGAGGGTGTTTCCCTGGTATAATAGTTAGATCTGACATAAACACTGTGTTTAGTAAAAAAATACAAAGATACGAACAAATTGGTCGAGGTGAATAAACCAGGAGAAACCTCCTACAAGACAATCAAACAACAAACTTAAAAGAAGTGCCGATGAAAACAAATACCATCTTAATACAGAAGAAAAAAGACTACTTTTTGAACAATGATAATCTAATTATCACAGAATATTCGATAGAAGGTCAAAAACAGATGTAATAAGCTATTTTAGTTGGAAGTGAGATTTGAGTACTTTGAAGAAAACCCAACACCCTTAAGAGTACCAGGAACTAGTGAAAGTAAGATAATCCGTGCTTATGAAGAAAAGATTGATAATAGACCATGTGGGTTAGATAACTTATGCGAAGATATGAAGGAGGTGATAATTGAGAGATGTGAAGTATCAAATTATGAAAAAACTAGAAACTAAACTATTTATTACCATTTTTATCAATGACGATGAATCACTGATGATGGAGTGAATTATATCTAGAACAGATCAACTTGTAGTTATACAAGGCAATTTTTTTATTGTTATAATAAAATTTCTCTCACCATTTCTCTAAATTTTAGTTAAATAATCAACCTGATATCGTATGGATTTTTTAAACACACCATCCCGTACAGTTATGCAACTTTTTATGTAACGTGTTACGTATTCAAATATCTATCAAAATTCCTATTCATCTTTTTATAGGCGCTTCGCATTTTTATATACGCCATTCAAAAGTCGGTCCTGAATAGCATTGGCAGCGATTTGCCTCAAATGGGGGCGCGCCCGAAAGCCCGGCGTCCAGCCTTTTCGCATTCGAGCGCGGCGGGATCCGACGCCAACGCGGCCCGCGTTGCTGAAACGAACTGTATGCAAATGATGTGTGCGGATTCAATTAAGTCTGTGATTACATCAGCGGCTAATCGGATTCGGCAAACGAGCGCCGCGGCGAAAACAATGCGAATTTATGAAAGTCGACGCCCGGCGGCGGCGGCGCCCGCGCGCCGCGGGGTGGTCAGTAGCAACGAGGACTGAATGAGCGTGATTCTGCTGCATTCACGACCGGCTGTCACGTAAATTCGCTTTAATCAAGGGAGCGCTGCAGATACGCCCGCATTGTTTGCCCGCCGCGGCGTTCGTGCTCTCGGACGACGCTGGCTTTGTGCCGCCGGTCACTCAAATTGCGGAGGTTGCAGCGCACTGCCTTGGAACGTAAATGGTTCTGGTGGTTACCTTTTTAACCATTTCCAGTTGAAATATGCGAATATGAAGCAGCTGCACAAAGAAAACTGGATTTTTGGATCCTTCTACCCTCAATCAGACAATCAGAACGTTAATTCTAAAACGAAACTTAGTAATAAGTTCATGATATTGATGACCTAAAACTTTCACTTATCAATCTGTTTGCAAACATCTTACTTTAGCAGAAATTACTAGAAAATTCCGGCAGCACCGCAGCCTTCTGGACTTATTGTGCTTCTCTTATTTCCTTTAGAGCAATTTTCCAGTATCTTAATCCCTTGCACCAATCTGTACCAAGAAGTCCCCTACTGGGTAGTTGCTGTATTCTTCTGGATCCGTTATAGGTTTTTCACAAATACCTTACCTTCTGTGAGTGCCTCACACTTGCACATGAGACAGCCATCCATGTCTGTGTTCCCTGTAACATTGCCTGCAACTTAGATTTTCATTTTACAATCCTGTTGAGGTATCTTCTGAGAAAACAATGTGAGGAGATCTACAATAGTTCATAGCTGATTTCTGCTTTGCTCTAACAGATCTTCAGTTTGCTTACAAGATGGGCCTTTTATGAAGTTTTTCCATGTCTTTATCCCGGTATTTTTTATGTTTCTGATCCGACTTCGTATTAGACCTTTAGGTACTCTAGAGCCGGTTCGGAGCAGAAATATAGAGCTGATGATTCTTTCTCCTAGCTCATCAGCTTTTTCGTTATCTGCAATTTTTTTGGATTACAGAATTCCTGGTATTTATAACATTTTACGAAGGAGGGTTACTTGAAAAATTTGTAACTAAATTAGTAGCTGACTATCACGCGCATTACTGTCAGAACTATCTCTTACAAAGTCTCTTTGCAGGGTGATAAAGCAAGAATTAGTTATTCTAGTATATTTAAATAGTTTTATCTATTTCTTTGCTCAATCGCTCAAATTGCTTTACTACAACTACTATGCGCAGTCTTAATGAATTAAGAGTATTCGCAATCGCGACTGGCAGGCGCAGCCGGGTACATTGTGTACTCGTGCATAATCACCCGATACTTCATTGTGTGTCGTGGTCGGCTGAAAATATCGAACGCCTTACAAGGCTTCTATTACACAATTGAAGGTCAAAGCGACGCGCTATTGAACGAGAGCTATTTTTGACCAAGGCAGACATGATGCCCGTATCGCCTGTAGTTCAAGTGCGACGCTTTGTGGATTATTCAGAAAGAAATCATCGCAACTGAAAATATTCCCTTAATATCTGGTTTGATGAAATAAACTGAAAATAGTTGAAGTGGAAGGGCGGTATAATAATTTATTTATTTTAAATTGACCAATCTTGTGAGGACACTTTAACTTACTTAATCCAAAACCTTTTCTGCTATTACTGGTGTCGTGGTCAGTTTGGCATTGCCTGTGCTCGACAGAAATCCCTCCATGTCTTTCTGTCTTTGGCCATTTCTTTTGCTACACTCCACAGTATGCATTTTTTCTTGTGGAATTTTGTCTACTCCATTGTTTTAATTTATCTTTGGCTTCTGGGTCTTTTAGGTTGTGTCTAGTCATCCAAATCATTTTTGTAAAATTATCTTTCCTCAGCCTGATTAGAGGCAAATTAACTAAGCTTACTCGCTTCTGTATTTGCCTCAATTATTTAGCGCCCACATTCTGCTGCATTTTTTATTTTTCATTCAGTTTGTCTTTCTGGCGTCGCTCATTCTTTTTACAAACTTCGTCTCAAGAGTCTACAGTCATGGCTTATAAACATTCCATGGTATAGTCTGTTGGCTGCTACTATTCTGTTGTTTAATTGTCTCCTCTCCGAGATATTTAAGACTTCTTACCTATTGCTTCTTAATTCAACAGTAATTTTACGTCGTCTTTTTGGTGATTACCATTATTTACTTCTTTCTGAACTCGTTTCCAAGTTTCTCTTCTATTCTATTTTATATCCTAGCCCTTCCTTCCTCCCTCTTCTAGACAATAGCCACATAATCTTCATATGTCGTCAGTATTGTAGTATCTCTCGACAAGCTCCCTTAGTTTGGGTTTATTTTCCTGAATGGCCTAAAAAACAGAGGGTTTAAGGGTTTCTACTTGCCTTACTCCTAGTCTTGTCTGAAACGGTTTTGTTGTATTATTATTTGGCCTTGCCAATTTCTACACATCTTATACAATTGTTAAATTTATTTTATAAATCTTTGATGCTCTTCTGTTTCCAAAATTTTCATATTACCCCAATCGTTATTCGGTCAAATGATTTAACTAAGTTGATAAAGCAGCATTTTTATTGTAGTTTCTGAGTGTCTCTGTAATTTATCTAAAATTGCAGATTAGGTCATTCGTACCTTGCCCTAGCCTATATCCATTTCTCAGGATTATTTTATAAATTTTTCCTAACACTCTCAATAGTGATATCCCCTTATAGTTACCATATCATGTACTACCTCTTTTTTTTTCTCACTCCGCTGGTACTTTTATTTTGCCAGGGTTTGTTTCAAGGCCGTTCTTCGCCTATTACTAAAATTAGAGCATGAGATCTTCACCTTAACCTTTCACAGCGCCAAAGTGTTAATTTTGACATAATACCACATAATTGCCTGTATAAGTCTCAATCCTTCGATTGTCCGTCTTCTAGCAAAATCTTCGTACAGAATTACAGCTCACTTATTATTTTAATTAGCACACCGTTTCTTCCTGTATTCAGAATTCGTGTTGTTATCGGAATTTTTCGAACAGGTATAAATTATGTAAACGTAGCTTGTCAAATTGCAAATGGACGACTGTAGATGGTAAAATCGCTATTCGGCCAATTTACGCTTGTAAGATATTATAGTATTATTTATTATAATGTTCCTCAATATTCCTTTTGTGCTTGTCCAATTATTTATATACCTTCCATTCCCATTTATAAATTCTTATAATAATAATGGTACGGCTCTAACGCCCCACAAAGAAGGATGGACAGATTGGGTCTCAAATCAAAAATTCGGGTCTATTGTCTAAGAAACTAACCCGGTACGACCTCTCTGAATGAAGATGTAGGTCTTGGAAAAAATACTGGAGGCTCATATCGTGCGCAAATAGGTACATTACGACACACATCACGTGCGAGCAGCATCCAACTGTACGTGCTCCATTCTTGCAAGTGCAGAAATACTCTGTTATGAAGTCTACATCTGTCTTTGCTTGGTCAAACAATACATACACAAAGTACTTTGTTCTGTTCATGTAGCGAGAATGTATCTTGGCACGTAAAAAAACCGGCTCACTACGTGTTATTCCGTGTTGATCACAACTTATAGTAAATTTCAGAACTACCCTCAAACAATTGCTCTATCCCCATACCATGTTTCGAAATCATATTAGAACTTTTCCGTTTATTAATGTTCTAAGTGACGCCAATTCAGGCTGGAGTGGTTGTAGACTCTCAATGTGATTTGAACAATTGCTCATTGTCACCAGGGCTTTTTATTCCACTCGATTCTAACCTTTAATCCCGTCTTATATTCCAGTTAGAGTTTTTTACATTTTTTTTTACTTGGGGGTTCCAGCGTCCATAGGGTTTGCCCATCCTCTTTTGAATTTCTTACTTTTACTTATTTTGAAGATTATGGGGAGTTACATCTGATGTCCATGTATAGTTACAGCAACAAAACGGAACCGTCCATACAGCAACCCATCAATACCTGTGTTAGCGGAAATGATTTCTTCTCACTATTTATCGATTTTTATGCATAACACCAACGACTACAACATTTTTTGTAATACAGGAATTATGTTCATGAATCGTTGTGTCAATAAAAACTCCAAATAGATAGGTTGATCGGTAGTTCAATATAAATCTTCACTTGATTACTCTGCTCACGATCATCGTGTGATACTTTCGGTTTCTTATGTTCTTAGATAATCTCCTAATCTGAAGCTATAGGGAACTGAGACGTCGATTATTTTCAAATTTATGCTGGCCGCTCATTTAATTTTCCCCGCACTGCTCCGAATCGCTTCTCGGCCGCAATGGGCCGCATAAATGCCTGGCATGCTGCAACGCAGCGCGAATCAAAGGCTAGAAAGCGGCGGCACGAGAACGCGTGTAGGAAGGCCCTAATCCGCAGCCCAATAAATTACTGAGGAAATTGCCAACTCTAAATAAGCACACACACGTATGCAGCTCCAAACACGGCGTGGCTAATGTATTGAGTAACATCAATTCAGGAGCACGCGGAAGAGCACCGCTCCGTGTCATATTTATCATTACTGGAGCGCTCCCATTATGAATCGAATTGTTTTTGAGAGCTCATCAATTTTAACGACCGGCAGCTGATGCGCGGAACAACGACCTTTGAGTTCGCTTTCTGCAGTGAAAACGGGGATGGGCGCCAATTAAAGTATTACGGCCCTATTGAGCTGATAGTGAAGAATGTCGTGGCTCTATTATGTAATATTACAGATTAGTGCACGGAATTGGACCATTACCAAATAGTAACGGAGGGACTGGGATTTTAAACAGCTGTAGCGTGGACAGCATTTCTTTAAAGCAATACATGTTTTCTATTATTTTCAGTATTTGAATAGCAACACCATCTCATGATGAAACTTAATTTTATATATTTCATTAGCTTGTTTTAGATTTTTTTAATGGAAGATTGTTGATATCTCTACTATTAGAAATGTACCATTGTGACATGTCACTGCTGGAAATTTTAATGTATCAATTTCCATATTCAAACTGCGTGTGAAAGTTTATTTATTTCAATATCATGATATATCAACAGCTTTTCACTGTCATTCGTCTTACTGATCAGTTATATTTTGAACAGCATTAAGCCTAGTCAAAAATAAATTTTTTCTTAATTTTTATTAACAAATTTTTGATAAGCAATCAGAATAGTATACATTCTATGAGCTTATAGTATGTTATATCAGGCGCGAGTGGAGGGGCTACCAATGGAGTCAGTCCACTATTGATCTGCGAGATCTTCTTCTTAAGATCTCTAAAGGTGGGGGTCTTCTATGAGAGGTGTCACAAGTTCGTTGGGGTGAAGTTCCAATATCGTTTGGTGCTTTGCAGCGTATTGGTTGATTATCTCAGTTACGTAAGGGATATCAAGGTCCGTATGGAGAGTTTGGTTGGATACATACCAAGGAGCGGCTGCCACAGTGCGGATGGTTGTTGATTGGAAGCGCTGGATGACTTGCACAACCCCATAGTTGGCAACCGTAGGACCATATGGGTCGAATTATGCACTTGTATAGCAGAACTTTGTTGGCTAGTAGTAACGGCGAGTTTCTTCCGATGAGCCAATACAGCTTCTTCAATTTTAAGTCCATTTCTGTACGTTTTTTGTTAATATGGTTTTCCGCATCAGTCATTTGTCCAGATGGAGTCCCATGTATTTTTTATCATTGAGCTAGAAAATGGGTATATTAGGGAGAGTAAGGGGTGGGCAGGTTTGGTGTCTGGTCGTAAATGTAATGTGTGTGCTGATTCGTTTTCATTCACTTCGATTCTCCACTTACAATTAATTAGCCACTGCTCTATTTCATTTAAGTGGGTCTGTAAAGAAGTTAATGCCGCTACAAGGTTTTCATTGCATGTAAGTATCGCTGTGTCGTCAGAGGATGTACCAATTTGCGTTTGTTCTGTTGTAGGTAGGTCATGGGTCTATAGTAAGTCTAAAAGAGACCTTAGCACGCTTCCCTGGGATACACTTGCATTGATGTCTTTAATTTGGGATACTTCCTTATCGTGCATGACTTAAAATGTTCTTTGAGTAAGGTATGAACGTAACAGTAGATAATACTCGTGGAGCAACGTTTTCTTGGTTTGAAAAGTAATCCTCTATGCTACACTCTGTCAAAAGCTTGTCGTACATCCAGGAATACCGCAGTACAGAATTTTTTGGATTGAAATGCAGTTTGAATTATGTTCGTTAGTCTATGGCGTTGTTGAATCGTTCCGATGTCTGAAACCAAATTGATGGTTAGGCATTCATACCTCTTGCAGCAAATTTTGATTAATACATCATAGAATTAGTTTCTCAAGCAACTAAAAGTAAAGTAAAAGAAAAGAAGTTAAATTATTAACAATTATCTCTTGTTGATGGTAGCGGTAGCATCAATTAAGGGTAAATACGATCTTGGGGGAGTTAGCGGTATGTTATGTAATTCAGGGAAGATGGGAAATCAAATGAAAGTTTTGAGGGGAAGTGATCAAATGTATATTGATAACAAGAGGAATTGAGTGTACTTGAAAATAAAATCATTGTAATTAATATGTAAAAGGAATAGCAGACCAGGCGCAAAAACAAATATTCTACGTTGCTAAACAAAATCTTGATTAAAAAGATCTTAGGGCGTTGATAATTATGCCCTTCAGTACTACTAGTATTACTTTCATCAAGCAAACAAAGATTAATTCTAGGCTTGTAGTTGTTGTCTACAAATGTTAGCTGAAAAAAAAGGGAAGAAATATTAAAGCAGAAATCACGAGCTGCATGTTTTAAACGAAAACCACACTTTTAATAAAAATTTCATCTGAAGCACCATCTGCTTTAAAACTTCTGCGAAGAGAGCTGACAGAAAATTAAGAACATAGAATTGTTACAACACATTATTGAGATTGTGTAGTAAAAAACTGAATTAGAAATCCCTATACACTCTCTCTTTGAACATACACTTTTTCATGTAAATACTTATTTTGTTAATGCTATGAATTTTGAAGTACGAACTTAGAACATTATATGTTGTTAATGTAACTTACATTTTCAATAAAATAAAAATAATATATGAAGTGCATTTAAGTCCAGTTCCTATTTTTCACTTATTTTTGGTGCAAAACGAATGCAGCAAGCGAAGCAACATTTTCCAATCTCTTGACTAATTTCCAGGAAGTAGTTTAGTATTATGAAGAAAAGGTTCTAAAAAGATCATACCGAGAATTAAGGCTCCCGTTGAAGAATAATCGTCATAAAAGCCTACTGCGATTGAAATCCTAGACCCTTAACATAATTTTGGTTGCAATACGTTTTATAAATAATGAAAAACTGTTTTGTGATTTAAAATTAGATCAGGTTACACAAAGACCTCCTTAATAAGGGACAACAAATTATTTATATATTATAAGTGGTTGTGACGATACTCATTGGTTCGATGACCTGATCTCTCATCCCCGAAGGTGCAATAAAAGGAGGGGTCGAAAAGAGGAGTCGATATTGAGACGGAATGAGGTCTGAACACTTTCTATCTTTTACTTTGGGACGATTCAGCGACTTATGTGCCTAACAGACCTTGTCACAGCCCCGATTAAAAAGGGGGAAATTCAGAGCAATGGTTCCACATTTTCTCAGAGGGCATAAGACACTATTAACGGGTCAAAAGTGGACTGCCGAAATGCAAACGCTAATCTTGCGGTGTCAAAAGAATAGCACAGCTCCATTTGAGCAATTTCAGCCTCTTTTGCATCCTGTGGACGGCGACGCTTCTCGGCTTTTCCTTTCATCATTCGCTAAAAAAACGACTGGCGTTAAAATACTATGTCAACTAAATGTAAAGTGATAGGAGTTATATGTTTTTCTTTAAACGACTAGTTTCATTATACAGGGTGAATGTCAACTCTAGGGATAAAATTCAAGTAACTCCTGATAGGAAGTAAAATTTATGTAAGCATCCATATATCCTGTTGTAGATGGCAAAGTTGTTCTTGATGACGTTAATATTACGTAAGAATACTTGATGTGTTTAAACGTATTAGTATTAGTATTAGTATTGGCAACGAGATAATTTATCTATGTGGATAAATAAATAAATTAAATACGGTGGGCGGCAGGTCAGCTATGAACTCTCCAGACTACGGGAAAAAACTGCTGTTGGGATCAAATGCACGACGGAACATCTAAAAGAGACTTACCGCACGTAACGTTCTCTTGCAGCCTGGGCGGAGGATATCAGCATGCTTTGGCTTGGCGGCGTGAACCCGAGGGGTAGGTTCTTCCTTGGTCAGATGTATTGGAGCACCACGGACGGGTACGGAACACACAAAAGGCAATTGAAAGCGCGCAATCAAAACGCGCTATTGGCTTGTACAAAACTTAGTCAGCCTCGGCTGGCGGCCGGCTACGCTTCGTCTCTCACAAGGGTTCGAATCGGAATGCCGGGCGGCGGTAAAAATCTCGTTTAGTTGTGACTAAGAGTGGGCAAGCGGACGAATTAAGGTTACGGGTAGAGATGGGATTAGGGACAAAGGGGGTTTAAAGAAGTGCACGAAACAGTAACTTTGCATTGCTGAAAAGCGTGTAGACTATTGTGATTGTTTATATGCAGACGTTTAGTAAAATGTACAATTTTGCGAAATTTTGTATAAATATCCAATCCTGTAAACGTACTCATGAAAAGGCTTTAATAAGGGGACATTCCCGAGTTGCTATAATGTTTGATGAATTAGGTTTTACATAAAGATTCCGATTTGTCACTTAAATCATTTAAATTTTTATTAATTTATAACGTTGTGTTTGGAAAGAACCTTGGATAAAATCGTTTGTGTAAACCAACAGAATATATAAATATTTGTGTAAAAGTTTGCGAAATACTATTTTTTAGTTCAAATGCCACAAAGACGTTATCAACGACCACTATCTAGTATGAAGGCAATTATTTCAAATGAATTGGCATCCATTTCGGTTTGATGAAACTTTCAAGGCAGATCCGATGTGTAGAAATACTTGCATTTTTCTAAGTTATCTAGAAAAGAAATATTTATACTCGATAGTTTTTTCGTTTAACTTACAGTATTCAAAAGTTAAATGGCGCCTATTTAACTTTTGAATACTTTTTCAATCTGTCTAATTTGCAAGTTATTTTCAAAAGATTATCAACATTATTATATTAAATTATATCATCAAGAATTCTAATTTTGTGTTTGGTTGTATGCAACTAGTGGTTGCCCGCGAAAGGTAATTTTGGCGTCCGAGGCTGACAATTTTTCACCCGCCTTCCCTCAAAATTTTGTAAAGTGGGAATATATAAATTGTTAACTGGATCGGCTTTTTTTCTGGATAGGGTACTTATAATCAAAGCTCCGCTCGGCGGAGGCAAATCAAATGGCTGTGCCAGACGCGCTTTTTGTGTTCGGCAATGCAGCGGCCCGATGACAGCCACGGCCGCCAGGCCATTCGGCAAAGAGCAAGAGCGGTCCCGTCGTGCACCAACATGCGGACCTCTTCGTCTAAATCAAAAATTCAGAGTACCGCCACGCCAAATTTAATGTCAGCCGTCTTAGTGTACTTTCTGTTCAAATGTACAGGCTGTCTTTGTTTACAACCCACGGACCTCCTCGTGTAAATAAGAGCCTAGGTCACGCCACATTTCTTTGTTTACTTTCTGTTCAAATGGATAAATAGATTATGTACCCTGGCTTAATTGTAAAATTCACCTTTTTCACACGAAAATACAATTTTTGTTTATTCTTCTAAATTTAGGTATTGAGAATCGATAATATTCAAAATGTCTAAATTTGAGTTGGTATTTAAAATGTCTTATTCGGGAATTAGTGTCAAGTTCTATTTTTCATTGTTGCCAGAAATCTGTTTCAATTTCTTGTTCTCCTAATTTTTGAAAGTGCTTTTGAAATAAAAAATGTATTGTAGTGTCGATTTATAAACAGACTGTTCTATCAATTTAATTCTGAAAAAGGTACTTTTTTTTGTTCGAGCTTTTACATTCATAATATTTGTCACCATCTTCCGATTGTTATCTTAAAATTATGATTTCTCGACATTATCAATTTCTTCTGAAATAAAACGTTTCAAGAGTATTTGAGGAATGTTTAACAGTATCTCATCTTGATATTGACATGATTATAAATTGTAGTTAGTTAGGGAGGTTTGTTGGAATTAGCCTAGTTCAAATTTAATTAATGATGCCACAGAATGAACTGAATTACTATAATGCGTTTCGTTGGTATTGTTTTTTTTTAATTGTACTTTTTTGTAAGGATCATTTGTTATCTGATAACTTCTAAAATCATTTTCAGTCTTCAAAACGATTCCAAAATTCCCTTTTTACTTCATAATTGATAATAAATTTTCCACACAAATTTTTTCACCACAAATAAGGTAAATTTTGATGTCTTTCTTTTAATTAAAAATAATTTAATTAGCAATATTCTTAGTTAATTATTTATATTCTAATTAGCTGATAAATTTATTTCAAAATTATTTAAATGATGTTCAGTATATTCTAAAGGTGATCTGTCGTATAGTGTGTATTGTAAGCAGTAGAAAAAGATAAAAACGGGGGTGCTTCCAAAATTAAGACTACTAATACCATCTTAGTATGCCTGTTGAGGTCCTGGGGGTGCTTTAGAGATGCTTTAGCAAATACGTTCAGCTGAAATTAAAATTTCTTCTACCTTAATTTTAGTTGAACGACTTTCACAGGCTCTCTGGACAAGTACCTTTTGATCACCATTAAAGTATTGAAATATAGCAGTGTATTTTACGCCGTTTGGAGGGAGGGAGTTTTGTTTGCATCACCATTTACGTTAATTACAATAAAATATTGTTTAACTTATTCAAGGAATTATAAGTAATTACATGACATTTTACTAGTACTATTACTAATATAAAATCTGTCTACGCCTTATACTGAAATTGTAGTTCATAAATAGATTGTGTTTGTCGATTGTGTTATCGAGACGTCCCCCCACAGTGGTCCCAAATCCCGAAAAGCTGGCCAAAAGTCGAAAAATAAAGTTTCTATTTAGGGAATTTAAAGTGTCGAGTTACCTAGACTGGTAGTTCAAGTTTGTCAAACAGCTATCAAAAAAGATAGACCGTTAAACCTGAGTCTATAATTCAGTGCTAAAGTCGATCTTTGCACGAGTAGCATCTGCCGCGCTCAAAAGAAGAAAATCAAGGCTCATTTCAGAAGCACGCCAAACATTCTACAGTGAACCAATTTTCATTCTGAAAAATGGAGCCTTCTGGTGATAGTAAGTAGAATATTAAACATTTATTACACAAGCTATATTACCAGTAAAGACAATAACAATTTATAAACTGCTGTAATAAAATTGAACGTAAAATCACATGTAAAAATTTTAAAAACATAGAGAAAAAGTTATTTGTTCCACGGTGTTCCGCAACGAAACTTATATTATATTGTAGTTTATACTATTGTTTAATAGAATCAATAAAAAGTACCTGCGCATAGCTGCGCCTAAGGATTTTTAGCATGTTTTTGTAAAAATAAATGTGTATATATCGTAAATAAGCTTAAAAATGCTTTAATGTGCCAGTCTTATAAATAATTATTGGTGAAACATTTTGTAAATATATATTAAAATTTACACGTATTAAAGCATAATAATAGAGCGTTTTTTATACGAAGACTATGGTACATAAGTCTCCACTGATACATAATTTTCAAGTTATACGTGGCATATGGCTCTGTCCAATATAAAACATTTTTGTAAATATGCAAATTGTTATAAAATCTATTAGTATAATTTCTATAAAAAATTATTGTGCATTTTATTAATATTAAAGTTGTAAATAATAAAATTCGTAAACGTAAATTAATTTTTATAATAATAATTATTCAACTGAAATATAAATTATTATGTACATATTTTTTCTTGTTGTTTAAAGTTTAACAATACACTTAAAATTTTAAACAGTTTCTCATAAATAAGTAAAGATTACGTGTAATTTATATTCTTAATAGTATTAAATTTTAATGTTTCAAAATGTGCTGATAATGAAATTGGGTTATCAAGAAAGGAAATATTTCTTTTAATCAGAGAATATTTAAATGATAGTGTGAGCGTAGCTTTTGAAAAAATTGAGGAGGTAATGTCTGAGAAATGTTCGTTTACGTTATCAGAAGATGTGAAATCAATCATACGCAAATTATTGTACAACTTTAGAACAAAGTGGCAAGATGCCCAAAGAAAAGAAGAAAGATGTTTTGATAAATATGATGAATGGCCAAGCGTATTCGTTTTTTTCAAAACTAAATCTCAGAGAGTTTTAGAAACGTCAAAAAACCGGATTTCGGTCGTTCTTCCTTAGAATTCACAAGATCTAGTGATAGAACAAGGCGAAGGAAGACCGAAGATATTCGTTTACAGAGAAGTGTTGAAGAACTGAGTTTTTCTCTCAAATAAGTCTTCGAGCCTCCGAAAAATTGAATGCTACAAAAGTTGTTAAAGATGTAACGTTGGGTAGCCCATCAAAAGCCAAAAAGATCGTTAAAATTTATTGCAGAAAGCATTCTCTCCTGTGAATTTGCTCTTTCGCTTGTAATTGAACGGAAATTGTCAAAAAGTCAATATCACGGACTACGAACTATAAGCAAAGAAAATAATTGTAAGTTGTATCCGGCATATAAAAAAATATTAGAAGCTAAGCGTACATGTTATCCACCTAAATCAAGTATTACTACAACCGAATGCAGTGCAGAAGTAAAACTACAGTTCTTGTTAGATCATACAGTTGAACGAATTTTATTGACACAAATGGAAGTTAACAAGAGCTTAGCTTCAAAAATTTGAATGTTTCCGCCTCTATAACAGGAGTAGATGAAAATTTAATCAACCGATTTTGTTAATTTTTTTTTCGAGTGGTCATAAAATTGATTTCATTAAATTTCAAGAATATACCTTAGAAATAGCTCAAAAATTCATAGAATTATATCCCTGGTTTTTTATGCCAACTACAGTGCACAAGATCTTAATTCATGGCACACAATAGCTTCCTTATTATTGCCGATCGGACAAATGCCTGAAGATGCCCAAGAGTCTTGTGATAAATATATTAAAAAGTTTGGAGAAGACTTCTCACGAAAATGTATTCGTACGAAAACCATGGAAGATGTCTTTTTACGGCTGTTGGTAACATCAGATCCATTTATTACAAGCTTAAGAAAATTACTTCAAAAGAAATTAAAATCATTGTCACCAAAGGCAGTTCAGTTATTAATTCCGCCACCTATTGAAATAAAAACTGGGGTTTCGTTTTTCTCCCCATGGTTTCCATTCAGTCGTTTTTCTTGTCCATTTCTTCTTCTCCATCCTCGCTATATGTCCTGCCCATCTCCATTTTGCTTGTATTATTTTGTTTTTGATATCTTCCATTTTGGTTCGTTCTCTAATCCATTTTATCGACTTTTTGTCTATCAGTTTTATGTTGAGGATCGTTCTTTCCATGTGTCGTTGGGTAGTTTGCATCTTACTCATGGTCTTCTTTGTCATTGCCCATGTTTCAACTCCGTATAGCAAGACCGGTATTACACATTGGTTTAATAGTTTTATCTTCATGTGTATCTTAAATCTTTTTTCTTTGCTCTCTAATATATGTTTCAATCTTCCGTACGCTGTCCATGCGAGTCTAATGCGTCTATTTACATCTGCCGTTTGCATTTTCCTGTCTACTCGCAGGTTTTGTCCCAGGTATATATATTGTTCTACTTCTTCTATAGTTTCCCATTTAGCGTAATGGGACCGTCATCTTGGTTAGAGGATCTCTTCATTATTTTTGTTTTTGTCATATTCATAGTTAGTCCTATTTCTTTTGATTTTTCGTTCAGTTCTTCCATCATCTCCTGCAGTTCCAATCGATTTTCTGCAATAAGCACTACATCGTCTGCGTATCTTAGTGTATTTAATTTTCGCCCTTCTATATTAATACCATGGTTCTCCCAATTAAGGTTTTGAATATGTCCTCCATTGCCAGTGTGAAGAGCTTTGGCGATATAGAGTCTCCTTGCCTTATTCCTCTTTGGATTTTTATTTTCTCTGTTTCTGAGTGTAATTTCACAGTGCTTGTTGCTTCCTTGTATATATTTTCGATGAGTTCTATGTATCTGGAATCCACTCTGCAGTTTTGTAATGAGTTTATAATTGCCCATATTTCTATCGAGTCAAATGCCTTATTATAATCTATAAAAGCTAGATATATGTCCTTGTTGTATTCTGTTGTTTTCTCGATGATGTTTCGGAGTGACTGTATGTGATCCAAAGTATTGTACCCTTTTCTAAAACCTGCTTGTTCGGTGTTTTGATACTGTTCGAATTCGTTGTTAATCTTGTTGTTATTATTTTCGTCAGCATCTTATATACTTGACATAAAAGACTTATTGGCCTATAGTTTCCTAGATCTGACTTATCTCCTTTCTTATGTAACAGTACAATTACGGCGTTGTTCCAATTCTGTGGTATTTTCCGTTCTTCCAAGCATTTATTTAGTAGTATCTTTAGGTTTTTATTAATTGTTCTCCTCCGTATTTAATAAGTTCCGGGATTATTCCGTCTTCTCCGGAGCTCTGTTTAATTTCATTTCCTAATTGCGTTTTCTATTTCGTCTGCTTCTATTTCCGGTATTTCTTCCGATCCGACGTTAGAATATGTCTCTTTTATTTATCTGGTTTTTCTACCTTGGCGCTGTACAGCTTTTGATAAAAGTTTTTGTTGTGTGAATGATTTCTTTTCTATCATACGTTATTGTGTCGTCTTCTTTTTCAGATGGCTAATGATGTTGATATTTGTGTTTATTTTTCTTCTCAGCACTTTTAAGCTTTTGTTTTCTTCAATTGTTTTCTCATTAAAACCTCTGTATTTCTTCTGATATCTTCTTTTATTTTCTTTCGTACAGTTTTGTTTAGTTCCGTGTATTCTACCGTACCTCGTTTACCTTGGCTTGCTAATTCTTGTCTTTTTCTAATAGTTGTTTTGTTTCGTTCCTGATATTTTTACATTTTTGTTTTTGTTGTTTAGCTGTTTTCTTTCCTGCTTGTAATATTGCATTCGTCATCTTTTATTTATTTGTTCTATTGTGTCTTGTTTTCTAATTCTGCTGTACCAGAGGTTTTCTCAATTCTATTCTGTATTCGTTGGTTTTTCTTTAAGAAGTTCTCTATCTATTTCTTGTTTATTTTTCTTTATTAGTTTTATTCGTTCCTTTTGTGTATTTATCCTTATATTTCCTCTTACTAATCTGTGATCACTGCTTGTTGGGTATTTGTTAATTACCGTCACATATGTAACTAGAAGTTTATGGGATGATATAATAAAGTCGATCTCATTCTTTGTAGTTCCATTAGGGGCTCTCCACGTCCACTTTCTTCCTTCCTTCTTTTTGAAGAAGGTATTCATAATATATAGGTTTTGTCTTTCTGTGTATTGGACTAATGTTTGGCCTCTTTGGTTTCTCTGTCTTATTCCAAAGTATCCTACTGATTTCTAATTATCTTCTTTCTTTCCTACTATGGCATTAAAATTTCCAATTATGATATAGTGGTGTGTTTTGTTTAATGTTATTGCGGCATTTATCTCTTCGTAAAACTGATCGACTTCTTCATCTTCGTGTGTCGATGTGGGCGCGTATACCTGAATTATTTTAATATTGTATCTGTTGGGTATTTGAAGTATTAGGTATGCCACTCTTGCTGAGATAGATCTTATTTCTTTTATGTTTTGTTCTACCTTTTTGTGTATCATAAATCCAACTCCCGCTGTGTTTGTGTTATTTTCTAGTATAATTTTGGTATGATATAATGTATTTCCAGATGATAGTTTTGTACACTGTTCTTCTTTTCTTCTTATCTCGCTTAGTCCTATTACGTCCCATCTTTTATCTTTAATTTCATTTTCAAATTCTACTAGTCGTTCTTCAGTTCTGAGGGTCTGTGCGTTGTACGTAGCTATAGTCAACTTCGTCGTCATTTGGCAGCCTTTCCTCATCCGGTGATTCTTCGCACCCTCTGGTTGTCGGTAGGATTCACCGCTGCCGTGGTGAGCTACTTTCAACCTGCCGGGGACTGAGGGCCTTTCGTTTATTTGTGTATTCATGAAGGGATTTGTTGGGTTTTCGGCCTTAACTCACCGCGCTGGCCAGACGTGTTGGCAAGTCGCAGTACCGGAGCCGTGTTTATCAGTTCGTGATAGTCGCCTCCGATTTTCTAGTGATAAACTGTACCAAAGATTTTCTTTTCCACTTTAACCTAGTACTGACATTGCTGCTGCCCTATGTCAGGTTTCACCATATCTGGCTATCCTCACCTAGTTTAGCCTGTAGGTCAATACAGTTTTCCGGGGTGTGGCACTTGGAGCCATAGGTGAGAATTGGGTGCCTCATGAGGACCAGTTATCGAGAACCACTTCCGGTAAGACCGTTGGTGTGACCGTTCCCGGTATAAAGGTACTACCTCTATGACGCGACCCTACACCCCCAACGAGTAACTAGAAACTAAAATTTTTTAAACAAATTTGTTTAAATATAATTGTATTAAATTTTCTTTAATTTTATTTCAAATTTGTAATTAACAATTATTTAAAAATAATATATAAGTTTTAGCTTAAGTCAAATATTTTTTCTACATACGTCTGTCATATTGGATCCGCCATTTTGATTTTTGTAATTTTAACTTCGGATTCGTAATCAGCGACCTCAAAAACCCCTAGGTACCAAGTTTTGTACAAATTGAAACATGTTTTCGACTTTTGGCCAACTTTTCGGGATTTGGGACCACTGTGCGTCCGCTTGTGTCACGCAGTTCCACATGAAAATTCGAATTTTATGGGGTAAAAGTAACAGTTCGTAATTTTACAATTCTACAAAATAATCACCGTTGACATCGATTTGTTTTACCAATCCTCAGGTGACTCAAAAATTTTATTTTTGTAAATTTGAAATTTCACTGCTAAGGTAGTCTTCATCTTCTTGCAGCAGGAGTCCATCATTGTTTTAGCAGGTTTCAAGGAGGAATAGTGGCTGATACCTTCGGTAGACCCGTAATACAGTCACCATAATCTTCATAGGATGAAGGCTTGCTTTTGCATACTATCTAGGGATTTATTCGCTGTCCAATCAGTGACCATTGTACAGAATTCATTTTATATCGCAAGTCACAATCCGGCCCAAATATTTCTTTTTATGCTTGAGAAGCAAGGAAATATCCTCAACTTTTTCAATATTACGAAGGTGACGCCTTATGGTTGGTTACTTTTTATAAGAAGAGACTCACTCTCTGCTAGGCGCAGTTACTTGCTCTATGGTCTTTAGCAGTCCGTGGACCCATATCTGCGCCTGGTTTTGCACTAATTATATTTTTCTCCAATTGCAAACGCTTATCGCTTTTAAGTTATTTTCAAGCATATACAACCAACTTGCCCTAGGCCTGCCGTTTGGTCTCTTTTGTGCGAGGTTTTGTGGTAGAATTTTTTAACATTTCTTTATTTTCCCATACTTTTTATTTGACCTAACCAACCCACTCTCCTGTTCTTGATTTCAATCACCTCACTTTCACTTGGTGCATTGTATTCTTTCTTAGCTGTTAATTATAAGTCCTTATTCACTCCATTTTTGTTTATCGGTCCAAAAATATATCTCGTTACTTTTCGCCCCATATATTCAATACACTAATTTTTTTGTATCAATTGGCCATTCAACTAATCTTCCTGCTTTATCGTCGGCGATTTCTTTCGTTTCAGTTACCAGGGTACTTGAAATTTGCTTTTGCTCCTGCAGCTTTACTACAGGTACATCCTTACTGTGCTTATTATTTCCTTCAGCACATTTAGTTCTTCCAGTATTTCGAACAAGTGTTCTCTTATTACTCTGTCACAGACATTACCGCAAACTGTAAAAATGTGAGTAAGAATAATGTTAAGATTACGACTTTTTTTAGTATCTATCAAAGAATAAAGATTTCCAGGGTTGATTTTCCTATTCTAAACCCACTTTCGTATTGCCCCACCTCTCTTTCCATAATTAGCTCTAGCTGCTGAGCAACCGTCACACTGAAAATCTTATATGCCACATTCAGCAACACTAAACTTTTTAATTCTATTCAGGAACTACATAGAAATCGTTTGAAGAAGAAAATGTAAAATAAAAATTATTTTTTCGCGTCTTTACTTTGTATGTTACCTTTGATGGTTTTGGATTCAACTTGCATAGTCAATAGAACGCAAAGGAAGCTTCTTTCTGACGATTAGCTGAATGTTTCAAGTTTTATACTACACCTAATTAACTATTTGTTCCTGTTTCGTCACGTAATATCAAGTTATAAAATAATGCTTTGGTGTGTTCAGATAAAGTGTAAAAACAACAAAAATTGCTTTTACCTCCCTGTTGCTAAACATTATCCCATGGTTTACTTCCATTAAAATCACATATATATTCAACAGGACACCCAAAATGAAAATCTAAAGCGCCCTTTGGGACACAGTACAAGACTATTTCATTAGCACCATGTAGACCGTTGAAAAAGGGTGCAAATTCAGCTTGAAGTTTCTACCTATTGACTAAAGTATAGGATTTTCTGTGAAGATCTTTTGATCCGAAAGGGGAGCTTACCTATGAACGAATAGAAACAATTTAGAGTATTGAAGTGATTAAAGCATATTGTTTGCGACAATGTCGACTACAAGTATGAAAAGGGGAGTAATGCGAGAGAGTACCGATACTTGCTTAGCTAGCAAATGAGGCGGCATTTTGTCATCCTTTGTTTTGACTTTAGTCTACCGATCTTCGGCGTCCCCAAAAGTTAATGTAGCGCTCGTGGGGGTATGTAAGACAAGAATTGCAGCTGTGTGTGTAATTTCGCAGATAAACGAGCAGAGATGACGTTGCGTAGTCGCTTTAGAGCCATTAGCCCGGGTCCCCTTCCCGGCGCATAAATCTTGGGAAAAAACGCGTTTTTGAGCCGCGCTGCAGAAGTGGCGAGTGCAGCGAGCAACTCCGCGAATTCAGTCACATAGTAATAATTTAGTGAGCCGTGGAGCTCCGGCGTTTTCCTCTATTGATCAGACGGCGGCGTCTGGTGCGTCGCTAGGCAACGCCAGATTTCCGCGCCGTGCGCCCCTCGCTCTGTCGCGCTCGCGCCGCTTTCCGGCGCTCTCGTCCTGCCGCAGGACTACAATGCAGGGGCAGCCTCTGGAGGGCCGTCGATTCGAGTTCGCCGCTATGCGCGCGGCAGGGTTCGTTGCTCTACTTTTGACCCCGTAAATAAACCGCATGCTAAATAGGCGCTTCGCTGTGGAGCTTTGAGCTTTCGAGCGGATCCGATGCCTCGCTATCGGGCTCCGAATTTTAACACTGGCGGATTCGTTAACTTTTAATTAATCCCTCCTTTGAGCTGAATAATTTAGCCTCATGGCAGTACTATTGAGATTTTGTCTGTATCGCGTATCTGATATCATTTGTGATTAAATTTGTTTAGGTAGCTGTTAGAAATATTTAAAATGGAGGTGGTTTTTTACTTTTTTCTCCGTAGTTTTGATTTGCCGTGTCCTATTATTTGCTGTATAATAGTGTTGATATCACTGCATTGAATGTTCTTGTTCCCTCTCGTTTTATTATTCCTTAATGGTTTTCTATTCCATGATGTAAATTTTATTTTTAGGTTTTGTTAAAGTATTTCGAAATATACATTTTTGCAGGAATTATGTATATGAAACTGAAACTATTTATGTATAAATCGTTTTTCTAAACTTAGTTTCGCATACAATGTTTTGTTTTACATATATTTCTCGCTACTGTATAGGATTGTCATTTCTAAAGATTTTATATTTAAATCTACATCACGATTTTTCAAATGATGAGTAGATGATACATATTTTTTTTTTTGAAAATATTGGAAGATTTAAAATAATTGGTGTAGAGAATGTTTGAGACCTTGAAAATGTATGATTTGGTAGAACCATATATACATAATTCTTTCTTTAGGTGATATTTTAGCGAAGTCTTCCGCCGATCGGAAAATATTAGCTAAATATAAAGAAACTAGTTCAGTTCATGAAATAAATATGAGACTTTGTTTGACACTCTCAGAAAAGATCTACTGCAAACAGGTTTGATATTTGTTAGGTCAAAAGTTTTATGAAATTTGAAGTACACTACGCTTCTGTCAAACCCTTCTTCAAACACCAATTATTGCTTATTTATAGGTATTAGGGTGGTGAATTATGAATATAAACACAATCGATGTGCGAAATGTGTTATATATTTTAACGTAGGCGGTAACGTGGCAGACAAACTAAAATAGCTAGCAACAAAATTTCAGTTGGCAGACGTACACCTAGCTACATCTCGCCGCGGTCTACCCTGGTATAGGCCGATGTGCTTACAACAGCTGAATTGTTAACTGCCTGCTTTTGTCGTCGCAACTAAGGGTTAAATCTTGTCCATTTTGAGGACAATGAAGAAAAACTGCTGGAAAAACACTGGTGAAAGAGAGCACTACTAAGATAGGGGAATAACTATACGTAATAATAGTAAGCCAAATGCTTGTAATGCAAATAGAAGAAGATGATTCAATTTGTAAGGGGAGAGAAACCTAGTGTTGGGTAGCTCTAGAAATTAATGTAATAAATAAAATAAATCATGTTAATAAAAGATATATATGCAAATTGTATCAAGATATGAACAGTTGTAAGGAGCAGATAATAACTCGAATCACTTCCTAGTAAGAATGAAAAAATTAATTAAATCATAGAGACATTGTAGAGGTGTAAAGATAGGAAAGTACAGCAAAAACACTAAATGATCAAAGAATTATAGAATCATATAGAACGAATTTGAATAAGAAGTTACAGATGAAAGGACGCAAAGTATGGAAGAACAATGGAATAAGATAGAAGAGATCATCTTGAAAACATCTAAAATAATGTTATAAAAAGATAGAAATCAACATCGTAGCAAATGTGTTGAAGGACAAACAAAGCAATAGGTATTCCTACTTATTATATTTAATACGAGACAGTTTTGTACGAGGGCAGTTTGATAAGTTAATAACTTTTTGAATAAAAGATATTTTTTCGGCAAAAATCGTTTTATTTCTCAACAGAGTCTCCTTTTAGCTCGATACATTTAGTCCAGCGTTTTTCCAATTTTTTTATCTCTTTTTAATAATAAGTTTTCTCAAGGTCCTCATTTGTTTCAGTGATGACCTCATTCGACCCAAATCTCTGACCGCCGAACCATTTCTTCAGGTTTGGAAACAGGAAATAGTCGCAAGGGCTAAATCCGGAGAATACGCTGGCTAGGGTAGCAGTTCGTAGCCCAATTTATGGATTTTTGCCACTGCACACGTGTGCACCCACGCATTGTCTTGGTGGAAGAGCACTTTTTTCTTTGGCAAATGCGGTCGTTTTTGCTTCAAATCAATCCCGAATCTATCCAACAGGAATAATATTCGCCGGTGATCGTTTTTCCCTTTTCAAGGTACTCGATGTGAGTAACACCGCGTATATCCCAAAAACTGTCGCCATGACCTTGTTGGCCGACAGACCCATCTTGACCTTCTTTGGTGCACGTTCACCCGGAGAAGTCCACTGCTTTGACTGCTCCTTGGTCTCTGGTGTGTTGTAATGGATCCATGTTTCGTCCACGGTTACGGAACGCCACAAAAACTCGTTCGGATTGCGGTTGAACATCGCCAAACACTCCTTTGAAGTGGTCACACGATTGCGCTTATGGTCGAGTGTCAGCAATCGCGGCGCCCATCACACGGATAGCTTTTCCATGTGCAAATATTCAAGTAAAATGTGATGTACCCGCTCAGTTGAGATGTCTACAGCCTCAGCCACGTTACGCACTTTCTTTCTCCGATCATCCAATATTATTCCATGAATTTTATCGACGATTTCTGGCGTGACGACGTCTGTTGGGCGACCTGAACGTCCGGCGTCATTTGTGCTGACACGACCACAACAGAATTCAGTAAACCACTTCTCAACCATTGTTGCCGAAGGCGCTGATTGGTGTATTGGATTAATGATAAATATTAAGAATGAAGAAATATTTGCATTGAAACAGTTGCCAACAATTTTTCTGGAATGATGATTTTAGCAAGCCTAAATGTATCATACAGAATCATTCAGGGAAGAAGACGATTAAAAAACATTTTTCTATCTCAACATCATAGAGAAACTTGTTTTCCAATCTTCAATATTTTGTTATCCTTTCTCATGTTGAAGGTTTTCAAAAATCTTCATACTTACGTTCATTATCTCACTATCACTATGTTCATACTCTCCTTAAGATTCGGCAGACATATGTTGAACAATTTATTTCAATTCTTTCGAATTCATTATCAGACCTTTTTGCTTTGCATACGCATCGGTAGAAAATCCTAATAAATATATGCATCAAAAAATAAAGTAACCATATAATATTATTTACTTATCTGAGTACTGGCAAAACTTACACAAAAAATCCTGTATTGTGGAAGCAAAACCAATATCTTGACAAATATTGCAAGTTGCAGCTTGTATTTACAAAGCAAAAAGCGACATCACGAATTTGTGTTTTTATTTTATCAGTGCGTGAGTTTTTCACTAACATATAGTTTATTTAAAAGCATACAAATTTGGAAAATGAAATGGTTCAAGATTAGAAAATTTGGAACTCTAGTTTGCTAAGCATTAATTTTTGGACAAGCAAAAATCGCAAAACTTGGGTCGATATAACACTCTGAACGGTGCAGAACATTTTAATATATGTACCACTACGAATGAAAGAGTTGAAGAGCATAAGATTGTTCATACGATCATCATATTGGATAACCACGATGATAGGTGATCGTTTAATTATTTTGTCTTTCCTTGGGCATTTCTTCAACGACTTTCTACAACGGTAAAACAATTGGTAGGTTCAGATAGACTAAATTATTGCTTTGAAAGACATTAATTAAATGAAAGATTGGACAGAAATATTATTTTATGCATAGGTCAAAGTAAAATTAACCCAAATGATTTTTAGTAACCACTTTTTTTGTTTTTACTTGTTTTTCTAAAAAAAACCGCAAAAGCTCCTTAAATATACATTTCTTTTGCTAGAAGAACCAAAATCGGCAAACGTTTGGTGTGATCACTATATACATTAAAATTGATTCTAATTTTTTCCGTTTACTCCTAACTTATCGTAATATAATTTCGAGAAATAGAAATCATCCAAAGGAAAAGCATTAGTGAATGCTTCCCTTATACACTTTGTATTACATTTATCGCATTTACTTAATACTCCTTTCCTCTGGAAGTAGATTGTAAATATGCTATTGTCATTAAAAAAAAATTCGAGAAATCGAGCACCAGCTAGGGCCATATCAATCGTAGCCTAAGAAGTTCGCAGGTCTAGTAGACGCTTAATATGCAATTTTTCGTTTTTCTCAAAATTTCTTTCTATTTGCTATAAATAGTTAAAACCGATAAACAACAAATATTCTGTTTATAATTCAACATATCATACACAACTTCAGCTTCTTTTATTTATTTTATTTGAGGAATTTGTGATGCTTATATTATAACTAAGATTAATCTTCTTGATAATGTTGGCACAACACGTTTGAATATCGTAGAGAAATACTTGCTATCGATAAATTTGATAGTTTTATTTTTTAATGTTGTTACTTATATCGTTTCATCAAAAATACGTACTTACACCTTGAAAATTCACCGCCACTACACCTCATCAATCTTCTTCTATTTGTTTTGTGTGTCTCATTGAGACTACCGCGCTGTTTTATTTACGTACTTGACGTTTTTTACAGAATTGTGATAAACAAAGTAAACTCCAAATCATCACATGTTCCAATAGTTTTCGAGTTGAATAGGCGCGTTAAAGAGAAATGAGCCGCAAAATATAGCCTTCCTTTTTGTGTGGGTCTTTGTGCAATATTTGCACTTTAAGTTTTTGACTTAATCTGTTGAGCTAATCGATGGTCATCGTCAAGATTGCGACATTTATTACTAGGCTTCAATGTAACTTGTTTTTAAAATTTCAGCTTTACATATACCCATTTAAGCATCAAAAATTCTTTATAATAGCATTGGGTAAATCGAAAACTAAGTCAATAATAAATTGCTAGAGCTCAAATATATTATAATACAATGGACTACATTTTTTGCGAGTTGTAGAACCTCTTTAACTCGTGTTTAGCAAAGAAAGAGAGATTATACAGTCTAAGTATATTTATTACATTCTGCGGTGCTTTCACGTGTAAGAGGGTATTCAAACTTCAGCCACAAATTGATATAATTAGTGTACTTTACTTTCCTAGAAATGCGGCGAGGAGTAGTATTTGTTTAAGATTTGTTTAAGAGTTATTGTGGGGTTGGATTTTCATATTATAAGTACTACAACTAAAATGAAAATGCGCCCTTCTAATTAAAGAGATTTTTAGAAAAAAGTACACAACGCAAAATAAAGCAAACTGGTAAATAAAAATGGATTCTATCTTTAATGAATGTATAAGGACGGTCGTTTTATATATTATTTTAATTTCATTAATAATGACATTAAAGCTTGTCTACTTTCCATATGACATAACGAAAGCTGTATGTTCTTCTCAGATTGATTGCAAGTTTTGGCAAATTAATTGTTTGTGAAGCATGGGCTGAAGTAGACATTTTCGTTTACGATATGGTACAGCAACCGGAAGTTTAAAAGGACCCGTACAACACATCTCACCCCTTTGCAGAGATGATGGAACCTGGGCTAGGAACAACTCTGAAAAAGCGCTAGTATTTGCTAATCATTTAAAAAACCTGTTTGAGCCCTATCTTTTTGAAGCTTCCCCCGCCGATGAAAGATGTTCACCAAAATGATAACACCAAAATGAGCCTACCAAACAAACTCTTTAAAACTAAAGAAGTAAGCACTACAACAATAAGTCTAAAGGCAATAAATCATCTTGTTACGACCTAATCATAAGCAAAGTACTCAGAGTTGCTAGAGAAAGGCAAGAAATTCCTGACAAAGCTATTCAACGTTGTAATTAGACTAGGATACTTCCCGACCAATGGAAAGTGGGTTGCGTAATTCCAATTCCAAAACCTGGCAAACCACCTGAACAAGTAACTTCTTACAGAAGAATAACCTTCTTCCACTTCTTTCCGATCTTTGAAAAGCTACTACTATCGAGACTCAAACCACTAATTCTAAATAACAACTTACTAGCCAATCATTAATTTGGATTTCGGGAGCAGCACTCCACGATTGAGCCAATGCACAGAATTGTTGGTAAAATACACAAAACTTTAGAAGTCAAAAGATATTGCTCAGCTATAATCCTTAACATTAGCCAGGCCTCTGACAAGGTCTGGTATGAGGATCTATTATTTAAAGTAAAAAGAGTCTTCCCAGCCGACCTTTATCAGGTAATCAGGTCGTATCTGACAAACAGACATTATTTGGTGAGAATACAAGATGAGACCACTACATTATTTTCAGTAAAATGTAGAATACCACAGGGTAGTCTCCTAGGTCCACTCCTATATTTACTAAATACAGTGAATATACCCACAACAAAATCTATGACAATAGCAACACATTCAGATGACAGCCATCTTATCAACCTACCTATACCTCACAATAGTATCATAAAAACAACATGTTTCTTTCCTATAAATCAATTTTAAGGCCAATTTGGACCTATAGCCTACAGTTATGGGACTCTGTTGCTAACATTACTATTGACATAATAAGAAAATTCCAGTCTAAAGTGCTCCGGGAGGTCGTAAATGCTCCATGTCATCAGAAGATATCTCGGAGTTGGCTCAGTTAGTGAGATCATTACAAAAGTGTTATTTATTATGACAGGCTTAGTGTATATTCGAACCCTCTAGCGTTCTTGTACGACGTAATTGTAAGTTGGATTGCCCGTTCTGTTTTCGGAAATAGGGCACCTGTGGGGCTTTCCTCCCAGCATGCCGCCGCAAGCTTAATTCCAACATTACTTTTTGAACAATACTGCAGCTAAAAGGTTCGAACTCAGACTCTCGACATGCTTCTTCAAATTTTTCGAATTTGCAAAATATTTCGTGCAGGGGACACTTTACTGCTGACCAGCCCAATCGAGAATATTTTCCGCTCTCTGATGATTTCTTAACTGGTTTTACTACCATTACATCTAACGGTTTCTTCATGAGTGACCACGCGGTTTTACCGTTATTTCCACTAAACCACACTGCGATTTATTAACTTGTCGAGAAGTCTTCTTAAAAGAAATATATAAAGCCCTAACAGCTAAATAGTAAACGTGCAGACAAAAAATACTTTTACATCAGCAATCACTAATAATGAAAAATTATTACTAGCTAGTTACTAAGCTGCATTTCGCAATGGTTGTGAAAAAGAGGCTGCCAAGTTAAAAATAATAGTGCTCTCCAGCAATACTATCCAAAGAGAAATAAGCCACATTGCAGAAGATATTTCAGCACAAATTGTTAAAAATGTTAAGAAGCGCTCAATTTATAGCCATCGTAAGATACGATACGAAAAATGATGTAACAAATATATTATTTTATTTTGTACTTTATTATATGCGATCAGAAAGTATTTAGTAAAGTACCGAAAAAGATAAGAACAGAAGTCGTTAAAAAAGTGGTTAGGCCAATAATTATATACAACAGTGAGACATGGACATTAACAGAAAGGCAAAAATCGAGAATCAACACAATGGAAATGCGATTCCTTAGAAGAATAGCAAATAACCAAACGTTCAAACAAAATAGTCAAATAGAAAATGAAGAGATTATAGAAGGACAAGCCAGCGTGGTTCCGTGGTTGAGGGGCGGGCTGCGATGCTGAAGGAACCGGGTTCAATTCCCGGTGCTCTCTGATGCCTGGCGGGTGGCCTACTCAGTCACTAAAAATAATTGAGTACCTGCGTTCACTCGAACAAGGGGTAATAATGGCGGTCGTCTTAGGTGCGGTGCTTGCCATACCTCCCCACACCAGAGATGGTGCGCAACGACCGGGCAGAGAGAACGAACGTATGAGAGACTTAACCTCTCAGTTCGCAGGCGGGGCGTAGAGCCTTACCATTATTATTATTATAGAAGGACAGCTCATATAGTTTGCACATATATGTCGAATTCCAGATGAAAGACTTACAAAACGAGTGTTTGAAATGCGAGTACAGGGGAAAAACACGAACGTACATCCAAGAACAATATGGTTAGATAGAATCAAAGAAAAAACAGAGAAAAGGGGAATAAAATGGGAGGGTATGCAAAACCGAACACAAGATAGAAAACAATGGGGCAACGATACAGGGCTCAACTCCACTAGCCTTACACATAAATGTAGAAAGGCTTAGGACTAAGTAATTTTTTTTTAAGTTGTTAATGTTCCACAAGATGTTTATGCTCATCAATTAATAACATGTATGTATGCATGTATACATAAGTTAAGGCATTATTCTATTTGATATATTTTCTATTATCTGATGAAAATGAAAGTAAATGTCTTAGTAAGACGTTTTTCTTCTATTTTGAAAATACTGTTGCGATTCCACCTCACCCCCCTGTTTAACGCAATCCCCGAGGGAGCCGCAACACGGAGCTACAGAATAGCGTGCAATGTAGTGATGTACATAAATCAACATATGCATAAAAGCTGGCGGTTTAAAGCTCTAGTTAAATCGCGATTAAAGTTAAAAGCGCGTATTTGCTTTTGCTCCATCGGCTCAACGGAGATGCAGAAAATTCAGTTAGCGCATGAATGCAAAAATTATAATTTAGTCACCAATGTTTATTGCATTTAATATAGTTTCATTGCCTGAGCACTTCAAAGGGTACCGCAAAGTTAGTAACTTCTGCCATCACGGCAAAAAACGGATACTACCGAAAGCATGATGTATGCGTTGTCAAGACAAATTGAAGAATGTCCCATTTAATCTCGACAGACAATAAAAAACCGATTTGCATTCGTCCCAAACACCCACGTGCCATTATTAAGTTGTTCCAGATCTATCGGAAAGTCTTCTTAATTAAAGCAACATTATTATTCATGTCTTGTTTTTTTGATGTCACTATCGTTTAATTAGAATCAAGTTCTGAATTTTAAGCTGCGATAAATTGGCAGTTAAAAGGAAAACTCATTAAAGTTTTTTTGAAGGGTATGGTTTTATAACACGTAATAATTATTAGTGTAATAACCGCAGAGTAGCTAACACAGATTCTCAGAAGAAAAACAAGGCGTACTGTAGATGTAACTGATATTTTAATGGCTTAGAAATGGTTGGAATTGCTGTTTGTGCTCCTTGAAACAGCCAGGCTTAACTCCCTCTACAAGCCTCGGCAACAGAAAAATGTTCAAAACTTAACGGATTACAGGAAAGGTACAAAACAAAGGGTAATTACTTAAATATAGACATCGAATACACTAAGGCTGGTAACAATAACGCTGCTCTTCTCGGAACCGTAGAAGAAAAAGTGCTTTGTCCGACTGCCTTCTTAAGTGTATCGCTGAAGGAATTTTTCTATATAACTGAGACTAGAAATTATGAAAATTTTTTCGCCCACGAGTTTTTCATAAAGCCCAAGTGATTGCAGGTTTATTTAATTTTACAAAATAAAAATTTATTTATAAAGAGAGTGCAAATATTTTGTTTGTATAAAATAATATTTAACACTTTATACTAATTTTGAAGCAGATGAACCGATAATTGGATTAAATTCTTTCAGTAATTGTCTCTTAGGTGTATATACCTATAAAACGAGTTTATATGTTTAATGGTGAGATAGATGTTCTTTAATTCTTCCCACTTGAATGGAAGAGACAGTGAAGAAAGAATTGGCAAAACTTTTTTGATATATGGACAGTATTTGCTATACTTGTTAGTTCTCCTGACAAGATCCCTCAACAAATTACACTATGGGTTGTACAAATGCTAACCTTCATACACAACTCGATTTACAACATCTGTTATGTGTTACTCATCAACCATCTAGAAGTTTTGCTTTCCAATAATTCCATTCCAACCGTTAATTGAATTTTTGAGACGCTCGTAATTTTACATATGCAACTGATCATTTGCAGTAAGAGTGGGTGGTCTACGACCATGACAATTATGCCCCAAGGTTTAAAAAGCCTATTTGGTGGTAAGGGCGTTCAGAAACCGCATAAATTGTGGTGTCACGGCAAGATTTCTCCAAATAACAACACTGCCTCGATAATTCACGACGAATAATTTGTCTCGATTCACTAGCACTTTATTTCCATTTTCCAATTCGATAAAGTCTTGGAAAAATTGACAGTCAGGTAACAGGTGCCAAGCGATATCAATTTAACTTCTGCAGCTAACGCAAAATATTCTCGTGAGACGTGTGTCTAGCTGTGTTTTTAAATTAAATAGCAAATAACATACAGCATTAATGGCAAGCAACCATCGCAGTTGTAATTAGTTTTCGGGATGTTATTAGACTATTTGTATAATGTGTATTATCAAATTCCTTAGAATTTTTACTTTACGTTTCTAATAAAGCAGCAAATGTAGAAGGAGACCCGATAATGTTTGAATATCTATTGAATGAATAAATGCAGTAGGCAAATCACCTTGTGATAGTTTTAGATATCGACTATTATTATTGAAAACTATATAAACTCATTATTGTTTCGATCTTGTGTTCGAAAATTCATTTTTCGTTTATGTAATTCTTGCATTTTAAAGTCTAAATACAACATGAGGTAAAGCATTGTTTGTTTCAAATGGCCGTTTTTTGTATAGATGTTTTTAGCTAAATGGTCTTTTCTCCAACTAAAAAGTTTAATAACAGTTCCTGTAACAAAGTTAAATCTTTTATTTCAGTTAGCGCAGTTGTGTTCTTCGAACCAAAAAAACTTAATATGCTTTATTTATAAGTTCTCATATTTTATTGAGCAAAAGTTAAAAAGTTCTCATTACTTTTGTCCTTTTCTTTTTATCATTTTTTTCAAATCTAACCTGGACTTACAATATGGTGCAGGAAAAGTGACAAAAAGAAAACTTTTAATTTACATTAGGTCAGTGTTTATTGTGCCTGAGTCTTCATATTTTTTTTTATTTATTTGTAAGTGCAAAGACACTTATTTTATTACAATCTGATCTTAATAGATCAATGAGTAATTCAATTCTAACTTAAAATAACTAAAAAGAAACTTAAAACTAAGGTCTTACTCGTCAGTGTCCTTAGAGTTCTGATAATACTAAGTAGGTATATTATCCCTAACGTACGCACTTAGACACACACTATGCTCTGCTTTGGAGAAATCACTGAACTAACTCAAAGGGCTTGGTCCTCTTGAGTCTTCGCACTAGCTGTGAATTATCGAGGAGCTGGATGGCCTCTATGTTCACATGTTGAAGAAGCCGTTGTTCGTGACTTCTGGCAAACATAAGAATGACTTGCTCTACAGTCTTCACCTCGAGGTCCCGATGGATATCACTGTTGCGGCAGTACCAGGGTGCATCTACAATGTTCCTTAATACTTTGTTTTGAAATCTCTGAATGATAAGAATATTACTCTTGCTGACACAACCCCAGAGTTGGATGCCATATGCCCACACGGGCCCTAATATTTGCTTATATAGTAGTAACTTATTATGTGTGGACTAATTGGAGTTTCGTCCTATTAACCAATACATTTTTTTATACCTTAAACCGAGTTCTTCTCTTTTCTTTTTAATGTGGGCCTTCCAGCGTAACCTCGCATCGAGTGTCATACCCAGGTAGTCTTCATATAGCGCCTCAAAATATCTGAAAGAATATTTGAATTTTGAATATTCAACAGAAAGTTCTTAGGAAATGTTCTGCCGTAATTTAGGAAGAAGTTGTAGTATTTTTTGGAAAAAAAATGATTAAGAGGCTGTGTTAAAGATTACGAATATTTGATTTAAATTTACATGTATATATTGTATTCGCCATAAGAATAGTAAAGCAAAACGATAGCGATTTTTAGAAGAGAAAAAAAGTAAACCAGAATGAAGAATACATGAACTATGATAAAAATCACAGCCAAACTAACTGCAACTATATATTAATTCATATTTAATATGTTAATGTTTTAACATATTAATTATGACGTTCCAGCGTTAAGGTGATAAATAAATTACAAGACTGCAAGATAGAAAAAGAAATAAATGCTTAACGAAAAGAACAAAAGTCAAAGACATAGTGGATAAAGTTGATAGAAGTGAAGCTGGGCGGCGCATTTCGTAAGAACTTAAGAGAGATGGACAAATAGACTCTTAAACTGACAGACTAGACTAAGGAAGAGAAATGTATGTAGACTGCTTAAACGTTGACAAGACGACCTACAAATCTTAGCAGAAAAACGACGTAGAAGTCTAGCAAAAGACCGAGAAAGGTGGGATGAAAAAGGTCAATGACTATATCCACTTCTGAATGAGAAAACTCTGAAAAAAGAACATGCTAATGTTGTATTTTTTACAATTGCAATTTCTTTTCATCTCTTGCATTTTATTTACTAAAAGCCGTTATTTTCTTTGTAACAAAATACCTCTTTGTTAGATATTTACCCGAGATTTTTTATTTAATAAGTGATTAATGCAAATAAAATTCTATGTGATACTTCCCTTAATTTATGACTAAATTTGGATGTCTACGTACGGTTCTGCTCAAAAAGTATCATTATTTCGTAACGAAAATATTTCTAGAAGTCTTTATTTTGAATGAGTTCTCAGTTTTCCAATTACGATATTTTTAGTACAATTTTGAGTTTCAGATAATCTGGAGCCTCAGAGGGCTTAAATAAAAATTAAAATTTGTTTAATGAGACGCATCGCTGATTCATGTGTGAAATTGAGAGTAATGAAGGGCCTCTTCTTTTTCTTGTTTCTCAACATTTTGGCTGCATGTAATAGATTTGGGTACGGTCGTTTTTTCAAACATTATCATTACGTTAATTCTTTCCCACCAACTTGTGACCAAATGTTATCTAGTTTCCGAAATATTAGGTTGTAATAATATGATTATTTCTTAAAGGTTAGTAAAAAAGATTCTGACAGGGTTGAAAAAGAGTATTAAGTCTTCTTCTATTTTTTATACCTATTTATCAGAGTATGAAATCATTTGATTTTTTCATGTTTTTCTTTATATTTATTCTGATAACTATGTATTTTTACATGAGGTTCTTGAGGAATTGAAAAATCAAATTCTGATTAAGAAAACGATGTAAACAATGACCTTGGTCGTAACCTAGATATTGACATTAAACAACCGACTGACAAGGAATCCAGCCCCTAACCCCTGTTTTTTTTATTAGCCCTGGCATGGATGGTAGATGACCATAGAATACGCCTTCATGTCGACTCACAGAAAAATCAAAATCTTCGGGAACTTGTGGCAGGCATCTCTGTTAACTTAGTTATAGAGGCCACAGACAGCGGAGTTGTCGTGGTCCTGGCTGCTAAGTGCAAGTTTAAAGCCTGAGGGAGATAAACGTCAAAATTATCGGAATTTACGCATCTCCATGGAGCCCATGGTTTCTTACAAACCATGAGGCATTAAAGATGGGTCTTAAAGCCAGACCCTGGATGACCTGGAGCTTATTAATGAGCTCTTTTTGCGGCTCAGCCCCAAAATGGACTGGATCGTGTTGTACAAGATCAGCTTGTTCCGATTTGACAATCAGCTCTGAGAATAGAGGTGCTGAGCTCGCCGCCTCGACATCCGTGACCGCCCTATCTGTGTGAAATCTGTAGGTCAACTTGTGATTCGGAATCACCCCGATGTAGATTGTTTTTTCTTCTTTGTATTTGCCTTCCAGAGATTTTTGGAGATGCCGAATCTTTGTCCGGATTGATTCCCATTATCCACCTGTCGCACACAGCGAGTTTAAAGCGTAACAGAATTGTATAGTCTAATTCGTCAGATAATAAAAAGATCACACCGTAAAATTATAGTATTGGCATACAAAACTCATCAGATCTAGAGCCTAAGATTATTCATAGGTTATTCAATGGTTAGGAATGGTCAGCAAATTCTAGAACGAGAAGAAGTTTGGTTACTCCAAGGAATATTCTCTATATTCGGTAAAGTTCATAGGATAAACCCGATGATGTTAGAAATCGAATTGACATTCTTCTCTTTATATCAAAGATGAGCTGTTGAAACAGGTGCTTGTCTACACTAATGTTGAGATAAATGCTAGATTATTAAAGTATACTATAAACTAATAGAGATTAAAACAAGCGATGGAATGGCCCCTACATTTCAATATTGCCTTAGAATATGCCATACGGAAAATGTCAATTAACCCCCACAACATTCTGATCAACAAATCAACACAACTTGCAGCGTACGCCGATGATATTAACATAATGGGGAGATCAATGATGGAAACAAAAGAAATTTACATAGACCTAGAAAAACAAGCAACGGAAGTGGGCTAAGAGTAAATGTAGACCAAACTAAAACTAAAACTCTAACACAAACACGCTCAAGAAGAATACTACAAAACGTTACAATAGGTGATGAGAATATTGAAAGGGTCCAAGACTTTATATACCTAGGAGTAAACATAGCAAAAGATGGAAATGAAGAAACGGAAATTAGAAGAAGGGTCGGTCAAGCGAACAAAGCATACTATGCCATGCTGAACATATTTAAGTCCCACGATGTCCACAAAAACAATAAAGTCAGAATTTACAAAAGCATAATAAGAACAGTAATAACTTACGGATGTGAAGTATGGGTAATGACACAAAAAATGACAAACTACATCGATGCATTCCAAAGAAAGATATTAAGAATTTTCAGGCCAAAAGAAGATAACGGAAACTGGAGGTGCAGATATAACCATGAAATATACCAAAAGTACAGAGAATTACCCATATCCGATTTCGTAAAGATACAGAGATTAAAGTGGACAGGACACGTCGTGAGGATGAATGAGGAAAGAGTACCACAAAGAGTACTGCTATCAAGGATGGAAGGACGAAGGCCAGTGGGAAAACCCCGGAAAAGGTGGCAGGAGGAGGTTGCCAGAGATGCAGACGACATACTGAAAGTTAAAAACTGGATGAAAGCGGCAACAGACAGAGACGGATGGGGAAGATGCCTAAAGGAGGCCAAGGCCCGAATCGGGCTGTAGCGCCATTGGATGGATGGATGGATGGATAAACTAATAGAATAACCAGTGTAACAAAGAACAAACTAAAAGCGTTATTGGACCTCCTTCTTTTATTTGCAGATCTAAAAAATAACAATTTGCTTACATGAATGTTATTCAGTTCTACCTACAGTACTTGTTTCAGCAGATTTGAATTTCTTATAAATCAGGTCAGATTTGATGACAGAGTTTGTCGTCTAATAGAAAAATTTACGACTTAGTCTTTAGAACTCTACGAAAGAGCTTTATTGAGAATATGTACATCGCAGACGAACAATTAGTGGAGTACCGCAGTGGATACCTTTTTAAAATGTATATTCCTAGTAAGCTTAATAAATATGGCGCAAAAGTTGGGATGATTGGAGATACTAAAATGAAATATATCTTTAATACTATACATATATGGTTGACTTTTACATAAAAACTTATCTTATATGTATAATTCTTGGGTCCAACGGAAATTTGGGAATAGATCTTGTCAAACATTTCATAATTAATAAAAAATAAACGTTAGTTTCCAGAAAGTTTCATAATTTAAAAACTCCTAAGGTTGGTATAGGGGTCTTCTGATTTGATGTTTGTAAATTTTTAGTTCCTTATAAACCAAAATCATCAAACCTATGAATCTAACTATTGGAAAATCCAAAATTATAAAAAATTATCAAATAAGAGATGTCATGAATATACATTTGTGGCAAAGACCCCACTTTACGAAGCCATGTCAGGGAATCTGTTAAAGTATTTCTAAAATTAAACAGAAGCCGTTGAAACTCAGACCCTCACGAAAAGTATATGTTCTGTGTCCATCAGAATTACGAAAAGTTGACATGGTTGACATTTCATTTCACAATCATGTTATTCGTATTAAAACTCTTCAATTATAATTGTTTGTTGTTTGAGATTTACTTTTTGATGCTAAAATTATCATGACTGGTCAAATAAATCTTCTGATTCGCTTTATACCTTATTGCATTTGCCGATTCAGTAGCTTTCATCGGTATGTCACAGGTGAATCAATAATTTCCATTGACGGTGAAAACCCACCACAGAGCTCTCTATTCAACGGTTTCACTTTCTTCGTCTGTTGCGCATACCGCACTTCTCATTAAAATTTCTAATGAGGAATGTCTGGAGCGCTTTCCGCAACCGAATGGCAAGTAACCGCGAAGGAAACGGACAGCGCTTCGGCGGGATTTCTGTATTAATTTGACATCAGCTGCGCAGGCGAGTTAATCGGATAATCAATCCAGATTAATTAACTGCGAATCGGAACTAATAAGTCTCCATTGGTAATTTAGCAGCTCCGGCGTCTTAATCGGCTCCAGCGAGCGTTTGCAAACGTCTCCGAGGGAGGTCTGGGAGCAATTTTTTCCCAGAAACAATGCGCCGGTTTGCGCTGCATGAAATATCGGGAAAGCGGTTTCCGCGTTTTCTTTGTGCTCATACTTTTACGGTGCCCCCTCCCTCATTTATTACTGCCGGCTGACAGTGGTTCCGTGCCGTAGAGCTCGCAATTTCTCAGGAGTTTGCAACTTGCGGACTTTCGCCCCGAACTCCTGCGCCGATCTGTCTTGTATTTCTCTTGGAACTAGGATATTAATATTGCGATGGTGTTTTATGCCTTTCTAGAACATTTTTGTATCGGGTAGGATCTTTCGTGAAGTTTTCCCCAAGTTTCTTGTTCTTCGGTTACTGCAGTTCTGTAAAACTTAAATAACAGCCTATTTTCTTCACCCTATACCCCCAAAGAGATTTTTAAACTACTCAGAGATTAAATAAGAAAATCTGTTACAAGAATACATATGTGACATATTTTTTACATTAATTCCTAATTATATATATAAAAAAAATTATGAGTGCTGCTGCTGTCACAGGTTCATGCCTTTCCGTGCCGACCCGAGCGCCTCCGAAGGACAAATTTCGACCCGGCGGAAGGCGCGACCGAGGTAATATATTTCCAGAACCGCAAGCTATAGAAAATTTTCGTTTGAGAGGGGGTAATAAAGCACTCGTAATGATAAATAAGAAAGTTTACAAAGAACCTTATTCCTGAAAATTCAATATTTTTAAAAGAAAATTAATTAAAAGAAATACTTTAAATGTTTTTCATCTTTTATTTCTTCTTCTATTCCTAAAATCTTTTCTATATTTTTAAATGCTTAAAAATCACTTTATATGAATTCATTTATATTCCGATAACTTGTATAAATCTTTCTACTTCCAGGAATATTTATCCTTCTTTTTACCATTTTCTTATTTTTAGATGACCAAATAGTCACATCAGGGTTGGACGCCTTAATTTAAATTTGGTGAAGTATGGTAGCTAGGCTTTATCATTACAGTATGCGATGACTTTGAGGTCTTTTCGTAGCTGACATTTTCCAAGTTAATTTATGACTGATCCAACTTGTTTTAGATTTGCATCGGTATACAATGTGATCCTCGTGCTCTTGATCGTTCCCCATGAAGATGCTCAAAAAGAACTTTGTCTACTTCTGCTTGACGCAAAAGTGTTTCTATTAGGGAAAAGTACGATAAACCGATTCGATACAAAAAGGACTTGAATATATTTTTCATACTATAAATTCTTAAAATTTACAAATTAATGAAAACCTGCTCGCCATGCATAATAATGTTTTACTTCTAATTGGTTTCTGAAATTTCTGAATCATATTACCGTCAAGCACACTTTACTAATTACAACTACCTCAATATCCACAACTACAGAACTTATTACACCTGTCATCCCGACAACACAGCTCACGCTGGAACGGCAATTATAATCAGCAGCAAATTATCACACTACGAAATGGAGAAATTTGAAACATATCATGTACAAGCCACAAATGTCAAAATTAAAGACCACGTTAGAGACATAACAGTACCATCAGTATATTGCCCTCCGCGGCATTCAATAACGCAGAACCAGTTCGAAGACTTCTTCAGGACGCTAGGAGACCGGTTCATAGCAGGTGGTGATTTTAACTCTAAACACCCCTTATGGGGTTCCAGATGAATTAACCCAAAGGGAAGGCAACTATATAAAACCATCTTAAATAATCATTATAATGCAGTAGCCACAGGTAAACCCACATATTGGCCAACCGATCTGAATAAACTGCCGGATGCATTAGATTTCCTTATTACAAAAATTTCTCGCCCAACTACATCGATGTTGCTGACTGCTACGATCTAAACTCGGATCACTCTGCTATAATATGCACGTTGAGTAGCTGCATAATCAACAAGCCTGCAAGGCCCAGCCTACACAACAGTCTTACGGATTGGGACATTTTTCGACAATATATTGATGAACATCTATCGATTCCAGCAGTACTTAACACTTCAAATGAAATTGAAACGGCAATAGAACGACTAACACAAACCTTACAATATGCTTCTTGGACAGCTACGCCCATAAAACTACAACATAAATGTAACAAAACACTGACAACTACTCCTTAGAAATTAGACAAAAGATCAGCGACAAACGAAAAGCAAGACGGATCTGGCAACAAACAAGACACCCAAGAGACAAAAATATACTAAACACTCTCACCACACAACTAAAAAGATTAATCAAGGAACAGAAAAACGAAACGTTCAATGATTACGTGCGAAACTTATCCCCCAGTCAACACCATGACTACTCCTTATGGCGCGCAACTAGGAATTTGAAAAGCCTATTATCCCTATCCTCCTATTCGTAAAAATGATGGCTCTTGGGCCTGATGTGACAAAGATAAAGCGGTGGTATTCGGCGAACACTTAGCTGCAACCTTTCAACCGCACGAATCAGACAGAACTCCACAAGATGATTACGAAATTCTCGAATTCCTCAAATCACCACTCCAACTACATTTACCCATTCGACACTGTACACCCAACGAAGTCCAAACAGAAGTTAAATGTTTAAAAACTGGCAAAGCACCGGGATATGACCTAATTACGTCCGAATTACTCCGTCAACTGCCAAAAAAAGGGATAGCAGCTATAACACGTATATATAATGCCATCTTAATACTCAGTACTTCCCAATCCAATGGAAATTTGCCGAAGTAATTGTCATTCAAAAGCCAGGAAAACCAGCTCAATTACCAGCTTCTTATAGACCGATTACTGTTACCACTCCTCTCTAAGCTCTTTGAGCGAATTCTACTAAGAAGACTTGAACCCATTATAGAAGAACTGCATTTAGTTCCGGAACATCAATTCGGTTTCCGCAGAAAATACTCAACATTGGAACAAGTCCATAGGATAGTGGATAAGGTAGAAAAGACTTCGAGGAAAAATGGTTATGCCTAGCAGGATTCTTAGACGTGGGCCAAGCTTTTGATCGAGTTTGGCACCCTGGCCTCCTATATAAGATCAAGCAAACCCTACCGCAACAGTACTATCTGCTCTTCAAGCCGTATCTAGAAAACAGATACTTTCGGGTCAAAATCAATGACAGCCACTCGCCAATCTACCCAGTCGAGGCAGGTGTACCACAAGGTAGCGTACTGGGACCGACATTATACCAGTTGTTTACGGCAGGCCTTCCTGTTACCGACAATGTTTTAATTGCTACATCTGCAAAATGCGCTGGAAGCTTTAGAAAACTGGATAAAGACCTGGCGCATCAAAATCAATGAAAACAAATCGGCTTCAGTGGTCTTCACCCTCCGCAAGGTTGTTCCACCTCCTATAATCTTCAACGGCACTAACATACCACACAAAGAAGATATCAAATATCTCGGTATCCATCTCGATAGCAAACTAAACTGGAAAAAACATATACAGACTAAGCGAAAAGAATTAGATATCCGCGTGAAGAAGATGTTCTAGCTCCTCGGACGAAAATCCCAGCTCAGTTTAACAAACAAGGTGTTGTTATATAAAACCACGTTAGTACCGATTTGGACGTATGGGATCCAGTTTTGGGGATCTGCTAAGTCATCGAACATCGAGATATTACAGTGATTTCAAAGCAAAACACTTCGCGCAATAGCAAACGCCGAATGGTATGTGAACAACCGCACATTACATAACGATCTAAAGATCCCATGGATTAAAGATGTCATCAAAGCTTGGTGCATCAGATACAACGATCGTATTAGTGATCACCCTAGTGTTCTAGTGACAGACTTATTAAATAATGCAAACGCAGTTAGACGCCTGAAACGGACAAAGTTTAGTGACCTAACAAATTAGTAATAAGACTTGTATACCTTGTAATGACAGGAGGTCACTCTTGGTGTTCCTCCCCACATGCTATGTACATTAACTCATTTGCTTGTTAGTCTGGTTAGACTAGTTGTAAATATGCAGTAAATAAAAAAAAAAATATATTGCCGTCAAGGCTGATGAGACGATAATACGGGAAAAGTGCGGGTTGATTAAGTCTTTATAGTAGAACGAGGTCATTTGACAGCGGAGTTTATCTTTAACCGTCTCGTTTATATCATTTTTGAGATTAATCCTGAAAAAGATATTTATCACATAGTTAAGTGTTTTAAAAGCCATCGTCGTCCCCATCATGTGTAGATGTTTTAATAAAAAAGACTAATCAATACGCCCACAATCTGCAGTGGTGGAATAGTTACAATTGCCGCTACATTGTGCGAATTTTCCCCGGAAAAAAGCCTTTTGTTTTGGAGAAGAACTTGACATAACCGCTTTAGAGCTATGTATTCGGGAGGTTGCGATGTGCAGATAGTTAATCAACTTGAAGCGATCCTCTATCTAGACACGTAGTATCCGCAAACGTTTATGAAATGCAGGTAAAGATATCGATAACAAACATTTATGTACAAAATAATCACATTATCACACTGCCGATGAAAATACCATCATTGCTAGATACTAATAACCACTTCAAGCAGCGATATGCAATATCAGTAATTTTCACGGATAAAATGCACGGAACAACCTTTACATTCCAAGAATTATTCTAGGGTGGTAAAGAAGTGTTTTATCTGTTATATGCTACGGAAATTCTCGCCACTAGGCAGCAGCATTACAAAAGGAAAATCGTTAGGCAGGAGCATCGAGAGCTACCGCCTGGCTCTGGCAAAGGTTTTTTACCGGACCCCGAATTATTGTTTTTTATATCTTTACGAGTTATTAATATCAAACGAGTTCTTACGTAATATTTGACTAGAAATCAGTCACTTTAACAAGTTTTACAACGCAACATAATAAACCAATTTAAATTGTTACCGCCTTGTGCTCCGCTACAGATAGTCAATATACATGAGGTGTGCTATAATGCGCATGCGTTAATAATGATGACTTCACTTTGGAAATTAGACGCCGGTAGGTAAACACATATAGCGGGGCTCAAAAAATATATGGATAATTCAGATGGCTTTCGGGAACGAGGTAATGAATGCAATCCAAATTAAAGCTTGATACGAGCGATTCAGAGATGATAGGAAATTTATCAAACGTGATTCCCGTTTTTGTAGACCAACAACGAGCAAAAAATCGAAAAATGTTGAAGGATCGGCGATTGACAGTCTGAGAACTAGAAAATTTGACATACTACGGTTCAGATTTGTTATAATATGGTTCAGATTTGTCATCCTGGAACATTTGGCTGGTGCCAACACATGAATAATATTTGAAAAGCAAAATATTCCAGACCGTTCAAGAGAATCAGGCCAATATGACGAGACAGTTATTTGTGATTCGAACATATGATTTCTCAGAATGTTTTGAACGGTGGCAGCGTCTGTCCCAAAAATAGCCAGCCGATGTTAATATGACGAAAACTTGTGGACTTTAATGCGCATGCGTGAACGAGGACTTCACTGTCCATATTAGTTGAAAGTTAGACGGTGCTAATTGAGCACATACAGTTTATGATTGTCACATTTGCAATGACAGAGTAAATAAAGCAACAAGTTTTTATCAAATTTTGTTGGAAAAGCTGGAATATTTGTCCATAGAAACGATTCCAATGATTAAAGATGCTTTCGGAAAAGCTGCAACGAGTACCATTTGTATGAATTATATAAATTATTTGTTATTTCTGTGTATTATAAGGCTCGATATTTTCGGAATAGAGCACGTACTACACTTTGAGTCATTGCAGACCGTTTCTGGTTCGCGAAAATATAAAAAGGGTATAAGCTTTTATCAGTACCAACCAGTTCTTCGAATTTGCATAGAATTGAAATACATACCCTGAAATATTGTTTAAAAAATAATAATTTTATTAATTTATTAAGAACAACATGAAACGTTCCGGAACCTCTAAAAACCACGAGCCCTGGGAATTCTACCTCATCTCCCCCTCACTCTCGACGGGTCCGCCGTCAGGTAATACCATTACTAACAGGGCTTTCGGCAAGCTCGGTGTTGTAGTTACGTTAAGGATTGACCTTCATCTTTTACTTGGCAAAATCCACGTTTACAAAAACGTCATTTACTTGTCCAAACTTTTCCGTTTTGAAAAGGGAATGTAGTTTTTATCTACGGAATTAAAAGAGAATGTATTTAAGAGACATGCAATGCAACAGTATCAGCAGAAATTTTTTATCCTCAATCATAACTACCGAAATCAAAATTGGCATCAAAAGGGTCTGGGAATCTTAATTAATGTGAATGATGATGTGGTGAATGTCAATTTATCTGAAGGCCAGACTAGATCCTAACAAATTCCTCCTATTCCTTTCTAACCTTCACTGAACAGTATCATCTATAGCATAATATATCAGTCTTAATATAAAGATATTGGATAATGTTAGGCAGAAATGAAGGTGGGGAGCAAAAGTGCTGTTTGCTTAACTATAAAGCTCTCGCCTTTTGCTATTTGTGTGTAGTTTCTTTAATTACTTTATCATTTATTAACTACGACATCGTATTTGCTTTAGGTAAGTTCTTGAGCTTAATTCTTTAAAACTATGCACCTTTATTCCTTCTTTGTTTACTTTGATCATAATATTTTTCGTAATATTAATCTAAACAAACCTTTCAAAATTTCTCCCATATCGGTTATTTTTCCGTATTAGCCTTTTTGCTATTTCACAATTAACATGGGTTTTTCAATCCTATGGGTTGCGTTTATTATTTTTCTGTTTTTCAATGTAATATAAATCATTTTATTCCAATCTCAAGGCATCCTATTACAACCTATCAGCTCGTCTTGGTATTTGACACTCTTGCTATCTTACTTTTTTAAGTCTTTTGATTTGCACACTTATATATTTCATGTTCACTGATATTTCTTCCTTATTTGCCCTTATATATCGACAGAATTTTGTAAATTGATTTGTTTCCTCTTTTACTTATATCTCTCTCCTATTGTTTAATAATTAAATTACCAAACACGTATCAATAACTTTTACTATTATTATTTGGGTATCTTTACGAGCATCAATTTTAGTTCAAATTATTGATGGAAGTTCATTAGAACACTATTAAGTGATCAAATGATTAATTAAAAAATCGGTAGTACTCTTTAGCTTTACATAATTTAATATTGTAAAGGATCCACTTATGTGCCCGTTAAAAATTCCATGTAACATGTGTATATCTTAATCATATGCACACGTGTGAGTGATTTATTATTAAAAGGAAAATTTTAGTTGACGGAAAAAAAAAGAAACATTCTTGAAATTAGATAGGCTACATCACTGTTTGTCAACCAATTAGTAGTAAGAATGCATTTAAATATAGTAAATTGGTCTTATTGGTGTAGCAAAAAAATTAGTCTATTTGTTTTTCGTTTTACCTCTATTTTGTATTTAACACTAAGCTTCAAATGTCCTGAACTTATTTTCCTACTTGTTTTAGTTTTTATTGATCATCAAAAAATATTCTGTTTTCCTTCCCGTTAGTAGTAAGCTATGGGAAGCACAAACAAATGGCATGGTATTACTGCTGTAACATATGTGAGGTAATTTTTAAATTGTGATAAATATCAACCCTTGTGGTCTCTTATAAAACTTACCACGAGTAAAAAGTCGGGTGAGAGTGACGTACGGAAATTTTCGTGATAACCCTCCTATAACGGAGCATTCCGAAAACTCTGTTTCAATATAGCATGACTTAATAAACTCGGACATTTTTCATATAGCACGAATATTTTTCCGCCAGACTGTCTTGATTGAAATAAACAAGAAATTCCCCGTTTATATTATGTGGCACATCAAATGAACATATTATGTGGTGTAATAATGCGGTCCGCGCATCATGGTTGTTTCTGAAAGCACCAGTCAACGTTTCCGTGTTCATAAATGCAGACGTATTTTCAAATGCTTTCAGAATGCAATGCAATAAGAAATTTTTAAACCGCTATACAAATACATCTAACTCGTTTTGTCATGTTCTTTATTGGAAGTTATTACAAAATTCAAACTTTCATGCGAGAATATTTGTTAATGCCTAGATTTTCATAAAAACAAAAATAAAGTTAATTTTGCTCCAAATTTCAAATCGATTAAGAGATGGAGAAATACTCACATTTGTTTGAAAACTATTGAATCTAAACGAAGCTACAAATAGAGCAGCAAAGAAACATTAAAATAAAAATAAAAAAGTGTTGAGGAGGGATGTTTATTAAGTGTAAAACGTGTGGGCCCGTGTACGAGACGCTGATGTGATTAAAATGGAAAATTGTCTTTATTTTGAGGGTTGTATAGGTAAAAAAATTCTTTAAGTAGAAATGTCAAACATATAAAAGAAATTGAATCTTTTTCTGCAGAACAATAAAAACAGGATTTTACTACAACTAAAAGGTAGATCAAAAAGCTAAAAAATATCAAGTAGACATGCGGCAGCAGTTACAGAAGCTCCCCATAAGTTTAGTCTAAAAGTATGTGTAATTATTACTTCTTATCTATTAGATAAGAGCCGTGGTGGCTTAGTGGATAGATCGCTAGACTACGAAACCAAGAGTTGCGGGTTCGAATCCCGCTCTCGCCAATTCGATCGCTGGCATTTTTACGGCCCAACTCGACTCGGGCTGCAATAAATGAGTACCTGGAGGTCAAACTCTGGGGTAATAATAGGCGATCGGTACGTAGCGCTGGCCACGTTACTACCTTCGTGTACCGTAGGCTCTAGATTTGTAGCAGATCTATCCTGTTACGACCCCAAAGGGCCTTCGAGGCCTATTACGGGGAACTATTATTATCTATTAGATAGTTTTATGAAATAACTAACGGTAATGCACTGCCCTTCCAAGATTAATTCTAGCTTGGATGACCAAAAATATCTATACAAACTAGTTTAATGATTGTTTTGGCACATCTGAAAAAAGTTCTATGTTGGAGAATAATTTATTTCCCAATTTGAAAATTGTCTTCTTTCCCTTTAAGTGTATATCATGAATCCAAACACTGTATCAAAAGATAATTCACATTCAACAGTTTAGGAAATTACGAGAATAAAACACTCATTGCAATATAAAAATAGTTTTCTATTTTAAATTATGTTAAAACTATATCTTTACCTTGCAAGGACATCAACAATTAATTCTGGTTGAATGGCTCTCTTACTCCATGCGATCCAGAAAGAACATGCTATATAAAATATAACTGATTAGTAAACACTGCTTTACGTTTAGAGGGTGAAAGGCATGCAAAAGTGAATACGGAAGATGCGGAAGAAAACGAAACAACATAGTGATAAAAATATGTTAACCTAGGAATACGGCTATTTTGGAAGATAGAGGTTGGAGTCGACCCAACGATAATATATGTGAACCAGATAAAACAGAGACGGGGAGGAAGCATTGCAATAGCTGAACTGGAGCAGTGGAATGAAAAACTCAAGGTGACGCAAAATAAAAATAAGGTTAGGAGGCACCATAACATAAATATTGACAATAAATTAACAACAAAAGAACGAGAAATACAAAGAAAAATTAGAGGAAAGGCAGATGAAGAAAGAAGAAAGAATAGGAAATTCAAGGGAGTCTACCAAAAACTCACTTTTCAGATTTTGACAGAGATAGGAATAATAGAACAGCTAACAGTGATAGATCCGCAGGCAACAGATATAGAAGCAGACAACGACCACAGTACGAAAACAGATATTCGGGATTGGACATTCGCCGAAGTTAGCGCTAACGTTCGGAAGACCGAACATATATAAAGACTATTATAGGACAAAACACCGAAACATCTTATGAAGAGGGAAGTGAAGGGCACTAGGAGAGCATGAAGATCCAAGAAGAAATGGTTAGTGGCTGTCCTCAACCAGAAAGGCATCGGAGAGTGGTGCGCAAGGGCTATAGACCGAAAGGCTTGGAAAAAATTATTAAGCAATGTGCCTATCGGCTTCTTAATTCTTTGTATATATATTTAAGGTGATACATATATATTTAAGAGATATCCTAATTCTTTTCGCGCCAACTGGTGCTTTCTTCATATTTTCGTTTTCTCACGATTCCCCAAATTTGGGTTGGGATTACAAGAGAACAAACTTATTATTGTGTGGTGGTTTCGGAAACACCTCAATAAGTTGTTGCTATATTATAATCATTTTTACACTTTAAGAAAATTTTAAGTTTAATTATGAAGAGATTTACTTTTTGTCATCTACTTTATATGTACGTTGCGAAAAATTTCATTTCCCTTGGACGAAATTATCTAACAAAAAAATCTGAGTTTGAAAACAGTTCAATATAATTTTGTGCCTCATCAACAGTCTTGTTATTTGCCCTAACTTACCTTATTGTCTCTTAATACGATTTTATTGAATTATTTATTTTCATTTTAAATCGTCTCTATTAAAAATCTAAATGCAGCCATTAAATAAACTTACGCCAATAAATTGGAGAATATATTAGGCTACATTGAATGAAAAAGATCATAGTATAGGATAGTAATACGTGCTTATCGCCATATCCTTATTCTTGTTTGAAAGCAATAAGAGCAAGTTGGATTGTGTTAAAAGTAAACATAAGTGCAAATAAATTACATACATACCACAAAGCTAGACCATTTAGACAAGAAAGAAATTTAGTTAACGAGTGAAAGGGGCTGAGAAAGTACACTTACCGATGGTTTACACAGGATAAATGTCCGTTTACCTCCTTTTTATCGAGCAAACAGACAGGTGTAGAGATCGTTGAATTGTGGCCGGCAAAGGTTTACCCAAAATCTAAATTTACTTTGCTTGAAATGCCTTAATGTGTAACTTCAACCAATTAGGGGATGTGCTCAATTTAGATTGTGAATGACTCTAAACCGCAGATGACAAAATTTACGTGCTGTAATGCGCAAAACGTTTCAAGCACATAAAAGGAGGATGAATAGCATTACCGAGACCATTATCAGTCGCAACAAATTAGCATTAAAAAATTACAGAAGGAAATTACTGACTTACACAAAGCGTATTGTGCATTTGCCGTTAAGGTTATAACTAATTCTATCAAGCGCTTTTTCATTGTAATTTATTTTAACATACGTTCCGTTTTTCTGAAGTCAAATACAGAATTGTCCGCAGTTTTCAATTTTTTTGTATATGTACTAGGGGTACCCGCCTTCCCTCAAATTTTTACAAGGTGGAAACGTATAATTTTTTAACTGGATTGGCTTCTTCCCTCGATCGGTAACGTGGAACAATTTTGTAACTTACAATCGAAGATTCGTTCGGCGGAAGCAAACCAAATGGCCGTGTCAGACGTGCTTTTCGCGTCGAGGTAAACCTGGAAAATGAATAAACAATGAAAATGACGTTGATACAAGAACAATTATATTTATTTACCTGAAACTTAGCACAAGTAAAGTAAATAGTATCAAGAATCATATTGTTTAGTGTAGTCGCTATCAACGGCTACGACCTTCTCAATCTGGAACATAAACCCGCTGCGAGTCAACATTTACTTCCTCCTTGTTCATATGTGTCATTTCCCCATAATGGAGAGAGCTTAAACTGTCCTTGATGTTATAATGGTTGTTATTGATCTTCGCTTCAACCACGCCCTACACATAGCAGTCGGAGCTGGAAGCCATGCTTGAATCTGCCTTGCCTAAAGGCCAAGAGCGAACTTCCTTCCAACGGCCACCTTGACAATTGTCTTCAACATGTTGATATAGCTGTTGGCGGTCACCTTCAGATCTTCCTTAAAGAAGTGGAGCACCATGACATCCATCCCCTTCTCTACTCACAAGTCCCAGCACCATCGCAGAGGCAGAAAACTTTGTAAACTTAACGGTAGGCGCTTCAAAAGCATCTTGGCAGATCCAACTATCATTTTCGGCAATTCACCTTCCCATCCTGTATGAAGATTTTTTCGTCCAAAATAATCTCAAGAACCCAGCTGTCGTGCTTGACATCGTTCAGCAGTGCTTGGGCCTTCAACTTCTTGTCTATCTGGTTTTCCCAAGACAGTAGTTGGCGGGTTCTCAAAACGAAAAACTTGTAGTGCAGGTCCTAGTGCGCTGCTAGACTCACCATCTACCTCGCCACGGCCATTTTTTTTACTCTGCCTACTATCCTGATCGATCTTCTCTTTCAATACGCAGACGAATTCATCACTGTTCATGCAATCGCATCACTTGCTGTTGTTGCCATGGTAGCAGCTACCTCCTTCTGGTAGTCAGATTCCCTGTACTTAGCCGTCGTAAATTTGGGTCCCTTTGTAATCAAACCAAGCATTAATTTTTGTCGATGGTTTTCCGGCTGAAAGGTATTCTCGCCTCATTTTTTCGACAATCGTAGGTTGTTGATTATGTTGGCGCCTAATAGGAGGTGCGCATAAGACGGACTTTAGGCTTTCTCCCAATACAACCTAAAAAATATTGCATTTACCTCGATGACCCTGTACAACACAGAGCAGCATATATTTCCGTAAACTATTTTGGAGTTACCAGATGTCATGTTGAAGCAAGTGTAAGTCGGAGATTTCCTGGAATAATCCGGTTTTACGTGCCCAACTCGGCTAATATTAGCTTAGATTAGGATTTCGGCTATGCCGATGCAGCCAACCGCAGGCTTTGCATTGCAATGCAGGCGATTTTGCGGTAGGCGCGCCCGGCCCTCGGTCGGACACCGGGGCAGAACCGCTGTTTATCTGTCCCTATATTGCCCAAACAAGATTTATTCGGCTCGAAATAAAACTCGTGACGGGCATGTGTAAATACCCGCCGCGGCTGACTTCTGGGGCTGCGCATATGGCCGCCTTATCGGAGTGACTAATGTAACGCCGCTCGGGGGCGACGTAACGACACTCGCCCGCGGCCTGCGCCCCCGCGCGCTGCACCCTTGCAGGTTGGCGGATGCTTTTAAACTGTAAATAATAGCTTTTAGTTTTATTACGGGGAGCCAGCCGGGCAGAATAAACTTCGGGGAGGGCATTATATCCTGCTAAGTGGGGGCTTTTAAGCTGCAGTGACAGCGGAGGCTCCATTAACCGCAGTTGAAGGTATGAAATGATGGGGTTGGGCGGCCAGAGATACCAAATAAAATGACACAGAGGTGCGAACACCATGTCGGTTTTTATATTTTTAGTAATTAAACAAATGTTATTATGTGTGGTGGCATGAGTTGGCGTTTTTATAGCGAAAATGCACTGGGTATTGATTGCATAGAATAAACAATACTGGGTTGACTGCCTAGCACAACACACGACCTACGATCTTGTTATAAGTGTATAAATAAGTTATCAGCTTTTTTCTACAAAATTAAAGTTTTATTTAAAAACAAACAAAAAAAGCTCAAGTATCAAAGTATTCTCCGTTGGCATGGATGACCTTTTGCCATCTTTCGGGTAGCTTGCGAATTCCCTGGTGATAGAAGATCACAGGCTTCGAGACGATAAAGTTATCGATGCATTTTCGGACTTCTTCTTCTGTTTTGAAGTGCGTATCAGCCAAGTGATGCTGTAACGACCGGAATAAATGATAATCGGTGGGCGAAGTTCCCAGCCTAACGCGTCTGCAGCTCATCCGAGTCAAATGTTTGAGGGCGTCCAGCGCGTAGTTGATCTTCAAGACTAAACTCTCCTCCGCGAAATCTTTGGTACCACTTTTTGCACGTTGCCTGACTTACAGCATTCTCACCATATGCACCACAAATCATTTCGGTGACTTCAGCAGCGTTTTTCTTAAGATGGATTGGCGTATTTCTCTTTTATTTGACGTTGTAACTGAAGGCCTAAATGTACCAAACATCATAACACTTTAATAGTCAAAGGTATCAATACTATATTTTTATGATCAAAGAGAAAGCAAAAAAATCAATGAAGGGGCCCACGATTGCCGAAATAAATTAATAAACCCAATAGAAGATTAACTTATTATCAAAATTTGAAGATAGCAGACCAATAGAATAAAATTCTTGTAACAAGAATTAACCATTGGACAAGTCTTAGCACTTTACATGTGTGCTAAAACATTACAGATATAAATTTCATTAAAAAAAGTGGAGATGATAATGATAATGAAGAAGATGAAGATAAACACCACAGATGGGTTTGCCATTCTAAATTTGCCTTGCTTAGCTTACACACTCTCTGAAACTTCTTTATATTGTAATTTCATTTTTAGATTGCAGTTCAATTGTTATTTTGCAGCGTGATATTGCACAACTTCATTTATTAACGTATATATATAGATATATAGCCAACGCGGTCGCGTGGTTGAAGCGGGGGCTGCGGTGCGGATGGACCCGGGTTCAATTACCGGAGCTCTCTGATGCCTAGCGGGTAATCTATTCAGTAACTAAAAATAATTGAGTATCTGCATTCACTCGAACAAAGAGTAATAATGGCGGTCATCTAAGGCACGGAGCTTTCCACCCCACCCTGTTTAAGAGATGGTGCGCGACGACCGGGCACAGTAAGTGAAGATATGAAAGCCTCAACATACTCAGTTCGCAGTCCGTGCTTCCAAGCGAGGCGTTAGAGCTTTATCATTATTATAGGAACAATCTGAATTTTATTGATATCAGTATAAAGTGTAAATTTGGTAGTTATATACTGCAATGTTTTTGCTCTTAAAGTAGTGAATAAAACACTGAAATTAATTTAAACTGTCTACTTTATTTCAAGAAATTAAAATATTTAATGACGTTTATGTAACGCAGATATTTACTAAAATACAATTACACTCTACAGTTCCATTTATCTACAACACAATTAATTTGGACAGTTTACTTTCCTTTCGGTAACTAAAGTTCTATTGCTACTCCGCTGCGTCCTATTTATACATCCAGAATTTGTTCTGAAGTCTTCTAGAGGCTCTGGAAACTTATTTCTGGAATACTCTCCCACTGTTCTAATTATTACACGTTTACAAGCACTGTGGGGGTCTCAACGGCAGCAGCTCGCACATTGAAGGCGGTGCATTACGTTCACAGCGTCAACAAGGGCGGCGAATCCAATATTAGCTGTGAACTTAGCAAGTGACGATGTTCCTATGAGAGCGTTCCACGACTCTGCTGATATACGACGATACTTTTAGCGAAGCTTTGCATAACGCATTATTTTACCAATTAGACGTATGCTCTTCTGTTTTAGGCCTGGAATCGTAGCAGTTTTGTTGAAATAATCCTTTTGTTCAAATAACAGAACTAAATTATTTATTTCAAAGCAAAGTGCGCTGCCTGACATGTTGGAACTGCATATAACTCAGTTTAAATCGTTATTTTCATTGAAAAGGAGTTTTTTAACATCTCCCGTACAGCATTGTCCTCAAAAATATATGGACCAATAATTCCTCCAGATCACGAGCTTCATTACTGAATAGTCTGTTTTCATAGCAAATTTAAATGATACTGGCCGGTGGCTACAGGGGATACGGCGCCATAAAAACTTTGCCATGTATGTAGATGTGTGCCAGCGTGGTCCCGTGGTTGAGGGACGGGCTGCGATGCTGACGGACCCGGGTTCAATTCCCGGTGCTCTCCGATGCCTGGCGGTGGCCTACTCAGTCACTAAAAATAATTGAGTACCTGCGTTCATTCGAACAAGGGGTAATAATGGCGGTCGTCTTAGGCGCGGTGCTTGCCACATCGCCCCGCATCAGAGATGGTGCGCGACGACCGGGCAAAGAGAGCGAACGTATGAGAGCCTTAACCTCTCAGTTCGCAGGCCGTGCTCCCACGCGGGGCGTAGAGCCTTACCATTATTATTATTATTATTATGTATGTAGATACCAACTGTACAAACCCAAACCGTACGGAATCGAAATTCTAAAGTTTAATTTGGATAACCCTATATTTTTGGCTATTTTGACGTGTTTCTAATGGTCTGTCTCATTTTTTTGCTTAAATTTGGTGATTTCTGATTATGTTTGATGGATACTGCCTTAGCAAATGCGAAGGCAATACACTACCCGAGTACTTAATTAAAAAATTATAACTTAAAGAGAAGCTTAATGAAATTCAGATGCGGAAAACGAACATTTTCGTAAAATATTTATTCGCGTAACGTGCTGCAGCAAGACGATTTATTAATTTTATCCATTCAAATTTTTTGATAACATAGAAGTAACTTTTGATGAATGTTTAATAATGAAGGACGATATTGCTATCTATTTTTCACTAATCTCTTTGTATAAATTTCACATGAACTTTGTACACGTCGTATATTTTGGTTATATCGACTTGAAAGAGATTAAAATAGGTAATTTCGATACCTGTTGCTTTGATGGCGATTATAAAATATATGATTAATAGAAAGTGTTTGTGTCTATTCACTCAAATGTTTTATGGGCGTTTTGGAGGAATTCCTGATATCACAATAATTAACAGTACAAATAATTGCGCATTGGAATTTTCAATTCCAAAGTACTTAGTGGTTTCTACTTGGTTTCTCAATAATTGTTTCGAGATGGGGGACATGTTTTGTCCAACATACTCTAGTCTTTAAACTAATTCGTGTAATAGTTCCGTTAAGATGCTTTTTAATTATTAAAATAAGATTTTTAGAGAAGGAAAAGAAGTGATGTCAGACCGTCGATTGATGTTGAAAATAATTAGTAGCGAGTTAAATTTGAACCAGGAACCATCCATCAAACTTTAACAAAGGATTTTGGATTTGGAAAAAATGTTGGCCAACGAATTTGTGGTAAAAAAACATTCCTGTGGTTTTCCAGCCCTTTATTCGCCAGATCCCAGTCCTTTTAAAATTCTCCCCCAATTTCTTTCTTTTTTGAAAGGGTGCTTTGTACGAGTACTTTGGATAATATCCAAAACGTTGAAAGGCATTCCAGCAAAAGCCTTCCAGTACTGATACCAATAATGAACTACTTCGAAAGGGCTAAGTTTGATTTATAAAAAGAATAAAATTCATTGTTAAAAGAAAATAAGTCGCCGTATTTATTTTCCATGCTTCCATACATTTTTATATATGAAAAATCAGAGCTTTAATAATTCTGACATGATAAAAATGTTGTGCATAATTACTTTTTTACCTTGCAGTACCTTTGAAATAACTCTATAGGAAAGATTAGAACATTTAAGGAATTTTGGTGAATTTTCAATGTTTCTGTTGTCCATTTTAGCTTTCTCTTAACATTTATTTGGATATGAGATCAGGCCACGATAAAATTTTCTTAGAATTTTTAAGAATAATAGTTACAAAATTTAATTTTTTCTCAATGCTTTTAGTTCTGATGAGTGGTTTTAATATGATTTTATATATCACGTAAGGATTTTACAAAATATTAATTACTTTGTCAACATATAAAATGAGTTTCCACACAAGTCCAGGATACACATTTCATGACTTCAACTCTCTTCCTCTTGCTGCAAAAATGTAAACCAGATTGTTCCTCTTCATAGACCAGTAATGGTCAGCTAACATCACAGCATTCTACCTGTACTGATAACGCCTTTCCTTCTCTTTCATATCCTGGTGGAACCACTCCCCATGTTCTTTATTAAATCTCTCAATATTTTCAGGAAGAAAGTCGAGATGACTACGAAGAAAATACAGCTTGATACTCATATTACAACCTAAACTTTTCGTATCCATCAACATATCTTTTACGAATTTCTTGTAATTCGGGTGGTTCCTGTTCCCCAAAAAACCGTTTATCACATTCTTGAATCTTATCCAAGCCAAGCTTTCCTCACAGGTCATCAAACCCTCAAATTGTTCGTCTGTCATAAGGTTCCTTATCTAGGTCTCACAAAGATTCCTTCTTTCAGTTTAGCATCAGACCGGAAGGAGAATTTCTGACAGATATACTTAAAACAGTTACCATCTTTATTGAATCCCTTTACGAACTGTTTCATGATCCCCACTTTAATATGGAAAGGTGGCAGAATGATTTTTTCGTTTCACCAAACATGCTCTTATTCTATTTTGTCTCCTGGATCCATTGCTGTTCTAGCTGGTCATTCCTTTCTGACTCCCTGTGCATCACGTCCACGGCCATCCCACAGGCAGAGGAAGCATGGATATTTTGTGTAATCTGACTGTTGTCCAAGAAGTATTCCTATAACTTTTAGATCATCACATACAACCCATTCGTGCTCTGAATACTTAATTGCCGTTAATACCATTGCAAGGATTGCATAGTTTTTCTTCAAGACGTAAGAATATGCTACTGGTACCGAACCACACTCATTGGTGATGCATAAGAGTAGAGCTTTGATATTTTTTTGAATTCCATCAATAAATAACCTCCATTCTTTCATGTTGTATGTAATTCCATATTTATTGCAGTAAACAAGAGGGCCTTTTTCAGTGAAGTACTCAAGAAATTCTTCTCTTGTTCGATACCAGGAAAATGTTGTTCCTAGAGCTAGCAGCCTTTTCTGCTTTAAATCGAGAACCCAAAATTTCTGACACCTACTTCGAGAGACCCAGATCTCTTACTAAGTCATTTAGTTCACCTTAGGTAAACAACTCTGTTGTCATCAAAATTTCATCGCAGTTACCAGAATCAGATGATGATGATTGTAGGGTTACAGGTGGGTTAGGTACAGGATGGCTGATTTCAGGTTTGCATATGCAATGCTGTGAATATTTTTCTTGTTATAGCCCTGAACTTTTACCATTCAAAAACAACAATCGTCAATGTGATTTATTTTCTCTCACCACATCAACTTCTGCTTCCCCTGTGTCCATTTTCTTAATCCCGTAACACATGATATACACTGTGTGGCGTAAACCTTTTGTCTTGGTCTCCTAAGTTGAGATCGAAATAAGCCAGGTAAGCTTTTTTCACGAATGAGGTTATCTTCTCCCTTCTCGATTTCAATCAAATATATGTATTAAATATCTAAAGCACATTTCAAAACGAAACTAAAACTGTTGCAGTGTTTCTGTATGCACATAGATATCAGCAAATATCGATTTTACCACAACTGACCGTTTTAGATTACTCTAATGTGTATTATATGGATCGCTGTACATTGGTAGGCACGAATGTTAAAAAGGCAAAATTGCGTAATTACATAAAACTGTGGATGTTACAGATACTACGAGGCGCATTCATAAAGTAAGGGCCGTTTGCATGTATATAAATAGTGGCGCTTCGAAGCACAGTTTTACCACTGCAGCGCCATCTACTGACTCATTGCGAAGCTACAGCGTCATTTGTTTTGATTCTGAAATTGTATTGTTGTCAGTGAATGCAAAGAACAATGGCCGCGAAAATCGTTGATCCCGCCAAGTGTGAAGTGCGTTCTGTGATTCGTTTCTTATGTGCAAAAGGATCGTCGGCTGCTGAAATTCATCGGGAGTTATGCCTGGTTTACGGACCTACAGTTATGAGTGAAGGAAAGGTTAGACAATGGTGCCGTTATTTTACAAATGGCCGAACAAATGTCCATGACGAAGAGCGGAGTGGCAGGCCCAGTATCCAGACTGATGAAATCGTTTCACAAGTGGACCAAGCACTGCGATCTGATCGTCGATTGACGATTAGTGGCCTGGCTGACAAATTTCCTCAACTTGGACGCACTACTGTTTACAATATTGTCACAGAAAACCTCGCATACAGCAAATTGTGTGCAAGGTGGGTACCAAAATGCTCACCGACCACCACAAAGAGCAAAGAATGTCTAGTGGACGAAAGTTTTTGGCCCGTTATCAACAAAGTGGAGATGATTTGTTTTCTCACATTGTTACTGGGGACGAGACGTGGGTATCCTACGCCAACCCAGAAACAAAACTGCAATCAATGCAGTGGCGACACTCATCCTCACCAAAACCGAAAAGTTTAAACAAACTCAGTACACAAGTCGAAAATTGATGGCTACAGTTTTTTGGGACAAAGACGGTGTTCTTTTGGTTGATTTCATGGAACGTGGGACAACAATTACAGCTGACGTGTACTGCGAAACGCTTAAACACTTGAGACGTGCGATCAAAAACAAACGCCGCGGAAAACTGTCATCTGGCATAATCCTCCTCCACGATAACGCGCGTCCTCACACTGCTGCCAAAACCATTGAGAAAATTCAAGATTTTCGTTGGGAACTTTTTGACCACCCACCGTACAGTCCCGACCTTGCACCTAGCGACTACTTCCTCTTCTTGCATTTTAAACGGTGGCTGGGTGGACAACGTTTTGAAACCGAAGACGGACTCAAAAACGCCGTTGTCAACTGGTTCAACTCTCAGGCGGCAAGCTTCTATGCAGAGGTTAAAGAAGCTGGTGCAGCGGTACGAAAATGCTTAGAAGTGAACGGCGATTATGTAGAGAAGTAAAGTAAGATTGTACCTAACTAAATATGACAATAAAATTTGTTTCTTATGAGTACATTTTTTTCTGTGACCAAACGGCCCTTACTTTATGAATGCGCCTCGTATATTTGCAAACAGCTCTAAAAAATAATCCATAAAACACCAACTTTCATGCAAAGCCCGAAAATTATGTTACTCTATGTTATAAGAACAAAATATTGAATACTATACCAAATTGGTTGGAACTTCGCTAAATTATCATTTGGACAAAATGTTACCAGTGAGATAATTTGTTATGAATAGGTATAATCCACAAATGACACGGTTACGCCCCAATTTAATTAATTGCTAAGGTTAGATCATTGAATTCGGGTACGTAATAGGTGTACAAATAAGTTCTCAGCTTTAGATTTCACAGGACGCAAATCACCGTTTACATGTAACGTATTAGTACGCCCTCTTGCGGTTTTAAAGCAATGACATTTGGTCTTTCGAAACATGCGATTTGGCGTTTGATGCACTTAACTTCAATAATCAGCTGTGTTCACGATGGCAATCACAAAAGAGCATATTCGATTTTCTATCCACTTCGCGTTTCATCTTAAGAAAAACGCTGCTGAAGCCATCGAAATGATTTGTGCTGCATATGGGGAGAATGCTGTAAGTCATGCAACGTGCAAAAAGTGGTACCAAAGATTTCGTGGAGGAGAGTTTAGTCTTGAAGATCAACCACGCGCTGGACGCCTTCAAACATTTGACACGGATGGGCTGCAGACGCGTTAGGCTGGGAACTTCTCCCACATGCGGCGTATAGCCTAGACATGGCCCCTTGCGATTATCATTTATTCCGGTCGTTACAGCATGACTTGGCTGATACGCACTTCAAAACAGAAGAAGAAGTCCGAAAATTCATCTATAACTTTATCGTCTCGAAGCCGGCGAGCTTCTATCACCAGGGAATTCGCAAGCTACCCGAAAAGATGGCAAAAGGTCATCGATGCCAACGGAGAATACTTTGATACTTGAGCTTTTTTTGTTTGTTTTTAAATAAAACTTTAATTTTGCAGTAAAAGCTGAGAACTTATTTTTACACCTATTAAAAAGCCAAGTATGAAGATCTTTAGCTTAATTTTTCATTGCTTATTATTATTCCTTTGGTGATTTTTTCTTGTCACGTAAGTCTCCTCATCGCTACATCAAGATTTTGTTATTGATGAACGAGTCTCTTTGATCGGAGATGTCGAGACGCCTCTGCATCCGCACTTTTCTTGGAATTCTATTACGCCTATCGATTTGGAATCTCTTCCTCCTGGCTGACGCACGGGCCTTGAGAGCCGTCAAGTCCCGCGAGCTTTACTGTGCGAGCATTACCAGCCATAAATTTTCACATCTAACGATTTAATTGATGGCTCGCCTTGCGCGGCTGCTGCTTACGCTGCGCTCGAATTTTCCGTGCGAAGCTTCATTCATGACCGGTCGCGCTCGCGAGCTTTTGCTGTAAAGAACCAGCAGTTCTCGATCGTGGGTTGCGGAAGAAAGCGAGTTATCAGACCGTTAACGCAGCGAACGTAAGTTAATAATGGAAATGCGCCAGCCGACCCAATTCGAGCCCGGGGAAGACGGGGTTCAACAAACTGGGATACCAAAGCTCCTCAGCTGGTCCCGCGTTGCCCGATATTTCCTTTGTGTAGTTTAGAGTTTTTATTTGCATTCGTTGGTGAAATGAATTGTACCAGGTTTATCTAGGACAGAATGGGCGATGTTTTCTTTCTTCTAAATGGTAAAGATAATCAAGGAAAAACTAAATTATCGATTACAGAAATTTCGGTGAATTTTTAATTTTCAACAATTCTTTGTATTTAAAATAATGTAGATTTCGCTAAAATAATTTATTTCGTAAGTGATAATTCTATTTAGTAAGTTTTCTTTGTATACTGCCCTGCTAATTTTGTTTGTTTTTTAAATTTCAGGTAAGCAGTGGTCCTGTACCCGGGTCTTACGTCTTCCGTTGTCGTGAAGCAATGGTAAACTTCTTTTACGATTTTTTATTATTCTATATTTGAGTCTATTAAATTTTCGATGGCTATTTATCCTTCAAAAGAAACTAATCTTAAGGGACTTGAATATTCATTAAACAATTAATACAGGAAATTGTTAATTAGTCGCTTGCATGCTTAATTAAGTACATAACTGTACAGATTAATTGCATACATGATGTAGTCGCTTTGCAATATTTATTTATTTTTGCTTCTCATGCATCAGATTATTTGCTTATACGTAGCGATAGTTATAAAAACAAATTATGAGGTATCAGTAAATTCCACTTTTACCGCGCTATAATGAAATACACAATAATTTTTACAGCTGTTTGATTTCCTTGGTAATATTTTTTGCTTCTGTTCATTTCAACTCCACTACTATTCATTTGTAACTTATAACATATGGATGTATTCAATCCCACTATTAATCTCGTACTCATGAACATCAAAAATACTAGAACATTATAATTGCAAGAAGTTCTATTTGTTCTTCAAACCAGAATCAACATGAACAATGAAAAAAATTAACTTTAATATTAAACATTTGTTTCGTCAAAAAACCGCCATTTACATTTAATACTGCTTTTACAATTCTAGGCATTCTTTTGGGTTAATTTTTTAAATTAAATCTCTCCAGGCAACTTGAAGATTCAAAAGATGATTTTTGGACGTGGAACGCTCTTTTCTTACTGCTCTATCCAGCGCATCCCATAGCAGCTCTATGGGGTTGAGATCTGAGCATTGTTGGCCATTTTGAGCATTTTTTTGTTCTTCTTGGTTTACTAGATAGTCCTTATGAAGTTTTAAAGTATGTTTAGGATCGTTATTTTGCTTCATCACGAATGTCTTGCCGATTAATCGTAACCCAGATGGTATAGCGTTTTTTGTGATATTTTGTCCTCATAATGCCATCGACTAAGTCCCCCATCGGGGGACGCGGTGGCTGAGACTTTGTTTCTCTGTAGCGTTGTAATGTAAAATTCACCGTCGTAGCTCAAACCTTTAAGGTTGTGCACTTGATATAAAGTAAAAATTTCTATGGTGAGAGGCTTACCACGGGTCAAAAATGCAAAATTCTAAGCGCGACCTGAAAACCCAGGCAAGCGCCACAAGGTCTGATGATAAACTGGCGAGTTCTGAAGTTGGAGCTCCGGACGGCACAGGGGTATAAAAAAAATTCGAAGTGTTGAGTGACAGTAAAAGCTTTGTGATTTTTTATTCTAGTTTTCGACCCAACAAATGCTTATAAAAAAACCGCAGCTTCAAAACAAAGTTCTCTAGAGATGGTAAAGAGTTAAATAAAACAAAATTTACTACGAAAAGTATAGTTATTCACCAGATATCTAAATTTTAATAAGGTGACCATACTTCCATGAGCGGTAGTGTAAGTTTTCTTCGGTATTGAGATCCGAAGATTGAACCGGCCATTTCCTTCTGTTAATTTTGTTGATGGTTATTCAGGATTAAATTAGTTCTGCCCTATGGCAAGCTGAAAAATAAATCTTCATCTCCAATTAAATAATTTTTAATAACCAATATGTTATTTTGTAATACTTCAAAGTTCTTTTGGGTATTTGTTATCCTTGACGCAATATATAGTCAAGCAACTCTTTGTGCATCCCCATTTTTCCGTGATCTATATCTTTTATTACAATCTTTATCTAGCAATAGATATACAAACACTAACAAGGGTAGTTTCACACCATAAGGAAATCAGTTTAGTGGAATTAAACTTCTTCCGACCAGACTTGCTTTTCTCGGGACAACGTTATGTCTAATCGAAAATTTTCTTGGTTGCCAACGAAGATATTACTGATATAACAATTCGCAAAATAATTAAAGATAATTATGAAAAATCAATTGTTCTTTTTCTCATTTCCCAATTATGCCTTATAGCGTTGGGTCTTCCACTCATTTTCTGTATTCCATTATCCATCTCAATTTCCTATTCTCGCATTCCGTTGCATGTGTATGCATATGTGTATATAATTTAAATCCTAACTGCTAAGGTTATATCGAATAGGGAATTGGTCCAACGTCGAGCATGGTCTTTTATTGACCAGTTGTTGTTACCCGTACCTCGGGTAGAGGCCCTTCCTAGGCCAGCTGAACCCAAGTTTTTTAAAAAGATTGTTACTCCTCTATTCCTCCTCCTTTCTCATTCTGGCTTCGAATAGACCATGGCAGAGTTAATTAGGAAAGTATGCCATAAATGTGTGTCACAACTAAAAGCTTGGACTAGAGTGATGCAGGAGTTTTTCAGGCCACTGTATTTTCTACATCTGCAAGGAATGGCCGAAAATACGCTATTAGGTTTATTAACGAAAAAAATTGTAGTTTTCATAATTCCCGTTACACCAACGGCCTTCTCTATTTGTATGCAGATTCGGGCGCAACTTCATTTTGTTTGCAATTCGGGCGAGTCCGCGCTCTTGCAAATTCGAGCGCTCTCGTAAACCAGAACTGTAAGCCCAATCCTCCGAGGGGGAATTTGCGAAACAGCCAATTTCCTGTAATAGCCTGCGCTCACAATTGGCGCAGTGCTGTTTGGGCAAAAGCATTCTACGTGTGCATGGTTATTACAAAATGCCGTAAAATAAAAAACGCACCACGGTGTTCCAGATTTGATATCGACCTTATGTTCGTCTGAACGCGGGTTAATAAACAAGGCTCCAATGCATAGGTGGTCGTTGCTTATGGCGTTACAGCACCGAGGGACTTAATTTATTAACAAATTGAATAACGGTTATAATTTAGACTCGTTTTTGTTGTTTCAAAACTGCTACAGTCCAGTACTTTCTTCCTTTTATAGAGGCTTTTAATAATTTATTTATAGAACATAAAGCAGAAAAGGGGCGGTGTAAAAACTACCAAATTAAATTTGACCCAAATTGTAATTTTTAAGTAAACATTGAAATAAAAGTGAAAATTAGATTACTATTTAGAAAAATTATAAAAGTATGTAGTTTGTTTGGTGAAAATTACAAACTGAAATCTTCTTTTCTAATTTGATGTCGAACAACAAACAGATTTGGATCTGCCCGGAATATAAAAAGTTCTGAAGCTTTTTATATTCTGGACAGACCCAAATCTGTTTGTTTATCTGAATAATCCTTTTCAAATTAATACTGGTATTTGTAACCTCGTCAGCCATGCAACTGGTACTTACTACCAAGTATTAATCATTTTTCTCTCGCTATTCAAGTTGTACCTTGCGACATTTAGTTCCGTCGACCCTTACAGTCAATTAGACGGCTGAATTCTATAACAAGGCGAAAGAAACGTTTTATCTGTTGATATGCTCCTTGAATTCATTTAAGGTTAGGTAGGATTTTGTAGAAGCTGATCAGGCACCCAGTTGTAAATAACTTGGTTTTTTCTATTTTAGATCTTAGCTAGCATCGCAGAAGCGACATATTTGGAATATTAAAAGTCGGTGTGGTATAAAGGGGAAAATACTTTCCACCCCAGGATCTGCAATCTGTTAGTTCTATCGCTTTTTCTTTTAAAGTGTTTATTATATATTTGTGGCAGGAAAGATACAATCTGGATCAGCCCCTCGAAAAGTCTGCAAAAAAATGGGAAATGTTTTCACATTCATCATAATTCAACATTTATAGATTTTACGGACGCTTTGGAAAATGAAATAGGTCTATGATTTACATAAAATTGGTGTTCCCTACCAATTTATATGCAGTTATTAACCCTCATAGAACTTTGCACGACACTTTCTATTAGTCATGTTATTGGATGGAGTGTTCCGAGTTTTTCGGGAACGCCAACTCAATCCAATTTCGAGAGCCTTACAGAATCCACGATTTTATCTAACTTTATTGATTAAATTCTCTATATTTGTATTTATTGTCCAGCAGTATAATTTTCCTTTTGATATAGTCTCGATAGTCGTTTCTTTCATTAAATCTAAGCTAGATTTTAATTACGCCTACTCAGTAATTATTTGTAGTTTTGTTTTTACTCTCATAAAAATGTTTATATAGCCCATTACCTTTTGTTATGAACTTTTTCGCATTTTAAAATTGAAAATATGTTTTAAATAGACATTCTTAAAAAAGACACTTTAATAATTGATTTCAGAAATTACAAGTTTTTTGATCAATTTATAGAGGTTAAACAACACACTTTTTTAACTCTGTACTCTTAGTGAGTAAATATAAGTGTGTAGACGAAGGGTTATATAAATTCGGATGATCTTTTAATAATATTCCAGCTTTGGTGTATCTCAGCGACCTACTGGGAACGCACCAATCTTTCAATAAGAATAAAAACTCTTGATGAAATAGATAACAGAACAGCATATTTAACATGACTTATCCAAAGTGCCGCTCGGGAATCCACACCCACTGATTCCAATCAGCATATGGAAACTAGTAATTAGTTCGACATGTAAAAGAATTAGTCATCGAATCATCGAAGAACGCAGAGCAATGAGGAGATGTCAGAGAACCAGAGATGCTAATGACAAAATAACATACAACAGACTCACTCATCGTCTACAAACTGCGCTTAGAAATTCCAAAAATGAAACTTTCAGATAGTACATAACCCATTTATTGAGCAATGCCTGTTCAATATGGCAAGCGAATGGCGGTTCCACTAAATAAAATAAAAAATAAAAAAAAATACAGAACATGGGTCAGGACTGACACTGTAAAGGCAAGTGTATTTGCCGAGCATCTTGCACAAGTCTTTACAACACCACACCAGGTGCAAATAATCAAGCAGAAATAGAAAACTTCATCCATACGCTGTGTCAACTGCTATTCTCCCCTGCTGAGGCACAGCAGGAACTGAAATATACCAATGTCCATAAATCTCCTGCTTATAATCTTATAACAGGACACATTTTATGTCATCTACCCAGGAATATATTAGTACTGTCACTATCATCTGCAACATCATGTTAGCTTTATAACTTTTCCCTTCAATGGAAATATGCTGTAATCATAGTAATAGCCAAGCCTGGCAAACCACCAACAGAATCAACGTCATACCGACCTATAAGCCTTCTTCCTCTCATGTCAAAAATAGTCGAAGAACTGCTTCTAAAAAGAATAAATAAACTGTTAACCTACACCAAATCATATCAGCACATCAATTTGGTTTTTGATAGCAACACTCGACAGTACAAAAATCATGGAAGCACTGGAAATCAAGGCATTCTGCACCGCAGCCTTCCTATATGTCAAGAAAGCTGTTGATAGAGTATGACATTTAGGTTTACTATACAAAATCAAGTGATTCTTCCCAAGCCAAATTATTCTTGAATTATCAGCATATTTCTGCTGGAGTGCCGCAAGAAAGCGTGCTACTGTATTTGGTGTTCGCTTCAGACGCTCCAACTACAGCCAACACGGAGATCGCCACTTTTGCTGACGATACAGCTGTACCATCTATCAGTACTGCACCTTTAGAGGCATCTCAAAACCTTCAAAATCACCTCGACCTCCTCCATAATTGGTACAGCAAGTGGAGGATTTCTGTAAATAACGACAAATCCACCCGTCACCTTTACCAACAAGCGAAGTGTATGTCCACAAGTCACAATTAACAACACAGTTATACCAGTAAAGTCAGAAGTCAAATATTTAGGAATGCACCTTGATCAGAGACTCACATAAAGATAAAAAGAAAATATCTTGACCTTAAAGTTAAAAAAATGATCTGGCTAATTGGAAGGCGATCACAGTCATCCCTAGAAAATAAACTTCTCCTGTATAAAGCCAATATGGACTTTAGGAATTCAACTATGGGATTGTACAAAACCGCCCAACACTAAAATCCTGCAGCGTTTCCAGTCGGAAGACGTTAATAATCAAACCCTCCACGAAGACCTGGGGATTCCATGTGCATCCAGCGAAATCCGAAGATTAGCAACTCTCCATTCCTGTGGGACACGAAAACGATGTCGTACATTAGTTAGCCTAAGAACCAGTCGCACCAAATTAAATAGACAGTGGCCATATGACTTCATACCAGGCTTAAGTCATTTATTTGGAAGTAATATCAATGGATAGACCTCCCTCAAGTCATAAATTGTCATCAGATTTGCTTATTACTCACTTATGTTATATAAGAGTAGCTTGTAAACTTTCAGGTCAATAAAAAAATTAATTCAAAATTAATTCAACTTGTACTTTTACTGTCTTATTTGCAGACCGCCCCCAACTCCATCCCCTGGTTAACGAATTAGGAAACATTAGATTCTAATTTGCACAAACTTTCTCTACCCCTTGGTTATAATGCGATATAATGAAAATTCTAAAATAAAGATCTAAAGGTACTCTAATGGAACGAATTATGAGTCGATTTCCTTTGTTATTGTGTACCCTCTCTGTCTGGAACGAAACAAAGCGAGAGAAACCTGCAAATCCGTTCTTTCCGAGGCAGCATCTTATTAATTTACACAACTAATGGATCGGAAGGCGGCGTTCCGGGAAAACGAGACCAGCAATTTTCTTGCAATCGAGTATTTATAAAGCTTACAAAATAACTAATGGCGGCCTTGGGCGCTAATTGACTGGAAAACCCATCTAGTCGCTCGATACAATTCGAGGAAAGGCTCTTTCGACAGGTGCCGCGCCGAACGCCGATTTTTCTTTTTGGTGCGGGTATAAAGTGGGTTCGTACACGGAGTCGTCCGTGGCTGGTAATTAATATCCGCGGCTGCTGATGATACACTTTTGTAAGCACTTAATATCCTGGCAGTGTAATGCGAGTTTCTGGGAAATAAACCCGACACTTCCAGGCGGCGATCGCAATACTTTGGCGCGGCCACGCCGCGATTAAGCGCGTTTTCTGTGCGATAATCATTTTATTTATTCCTCGTCCTGGATGCTCCGCAGCGCGAGTGTAATGGCACCGCACGTACGAGTTGTGATGTCAATGTGCCGTGCGGAAAATGCTAGGTTTTGTTTCTCTTTCTGCCCTTGTTCGCGCGAAATATTTTCTTCCTTCTCTTAGAACAGTTTTTTGCCGAATAGAGGCATTTTTACAAAGGTAAGGTTCCGCTTTAGCAGAAATAACGAAAACGATTTTGGTGTTAATCGAATCGACTGACATCCCTCCCAACTTTACGTAACTTCAGTGACAAAAGTTATGTCCACTGAAAATAACCATTGTGAATACATTACTGTGTTTTTATAGCCACAGACAACATTGTTTTCTCTAAACTTGACGAAAAAGTTCGATAATATTGTCTTGGCCATAGAAAATATATTGCGAAAATATTTTCGCTAAAAACCTAACCTAACGGTACAACGTTAAACCTAACCTTACATCGTCAAAGACAACAGAAACCTAACTTGACCTGATCTATTCTTTTTTTTCGAGCCTTAAGCAAGTATCAGTTGGCAAGTTCGGTGAGAGACTCGCTCAAAACATGCCGTACCCACTGAACTCCTATTTCCCGTATTATCTAATACTGCCCTGGAACTGCCCTCAGGTATTAACTTCAGGGCAGTAATTAGCTAGTTGACTTATATAGTGTCAAATTCAATCTATGTTTTAGGATATTTACTATTATGTTTGTAATTTTCTTCTTTATCTAAATATTTTCTTTATTTAGGTTCAGTCCCAACCTAAGAGGTAATATAACTCATAGGTTGCGCCATTCAGGATATTTAAAGAACGTGTTCTGCACCACCTGTTATATTATTACAAGTTTCTTCTTCTATTTTCCCATTTTTTTGTGGGGTCTGAAGCTTTTGTGGCCACTAAGCATATGGTTGGTATGGTAATTTACTTCTCCAAATTTTTGAGTTGTCCATTCTTTTACGTTTTTGAACGACGTTTACCGTTTGGTTTAGTGCATCTGGCCTGTCGATTTTCTAAAATTTAATTTTTAATTTTTAATTTTCTTCCTTGTTCGCTTTTGCCTCCGTTATGAGGGTCCATGCAATTACTTTAACTGGATCGTTAGAAATGGTTCTATATGCACTTGTTCTGCAGATCGCCAATTTTCTTTGTTCCTTTTGCAATATATTTTTATATTTTAGTGCCTCTTTTACTCCATAAATTATGGAATGGGCCATTGAGCTATAAATTTTTCTTTTGCATTGCATTTGGCCATTCACCATTAAACGCAGTAGGGCCGTAGTTGTTTTCCGTACGTTATCTGCGATGTAGTGGATGTTTTTCATTTTGAAATTTCTATCAAGAATTAGTCCTAGGTATTGTATTTGCTCGTTTGCTTTGATAGTAACATCTTGTAATTTAATTTTAAATTTTTTTAATTTATCTTTTCCATAGCTAACTGCAGTTTAGATTCTTCTTTGCCTTTTTATAGTATTTATTGTAATTTTTGTATGACTTTTTAATAATTTCTATACTTTCTGCTGTTATAAGTATTGCAGTGTCATCTGCATAACATAAAATGTCTGTGTCTTTCGGTAGGCTCATTTGTAATACTTTGTCATAGTGCAAATTCCATAGAACTGCCCAAGGATCGATCCTTGTGGGACTCCGCACAAGATATTATATAGGCTCCTCCCTTCCATGATTAAAATTATTTTTTGAAGATAACTGCTAATTAAGTTTATTAAATATTTACTAACTGTTCTGTCTTCTAATTCTTTTACTACTAGTGGCCACCTTGCACTATTAAAAGCAAGTCTAGAGTTACAAGAATATAAAAGTATCTATTTATATATGCTTTTTTAATGTCGTTTATTTTATTTTCAATGACTAGAATAGGTTCTATTGTTGATATACCGCATTACTATCCCCCTTTTTTAATTTCGATCATTAATTTATTATATAATATTCTTTCAAATATTTGTTTTGACATGTTTAATAAGCATATGGGTTTATATTTTTTGTTGTTCGTCTTTGGCTTTTCTATTAAACGGTTCTTTATATTTATATTTTTTAATTGTGTCTGTTATGTTGAAAATTGTTTTTATGTAAACTAAAATTTTCTTCAGCATTTGCGTTCCAGTAATTGCACCATGGTAATTTTTTTTGTTTTAGGTTTATATCTAAGTATATTTGGTTATTTTTACAAACGTGGGAACTTTTCCATAATTTAACAGTGCTTCCTCGCCTCCCCAATGTTAGATTTTGCATTTAAGTTATTAGCTAATATAATTCCTTTATTTTTATCAAATTTTTTTCGCATTTTTTACCCTGCAGTTAACTATTCCTACTCTTAAATGGTATTCACTTAAGACTTTCTCAGAGAACACATTCCTTTGTTGTTATTATTGTTGCTGCTTGTATGATATTAATATTTGGACGGAGTTCTCTTATTTTATAGTGCCCTATTGTACTGCCAGTTTTTTCTTCAATAGCAGTAAGTACTTCTTCTTTAGTAGCTATTGCTTTAAGTCCTCTTATATGAATATTTTCTACTTTACCCAGATCACTTGCTTTACTAGCTGTAATGTGATTTGTCGATTTTTCTAGAACCTGTCTTATGTCTTCGATTATTTTATCACCCTATTACTGATTTGATAGCCGGCGTGTCCCTTATTGCTGTTTTGACTTTATGTAAGGTTTCTTTTGTAGTCTCTTTTACTGTCATTTATGATTTCTTTTTTTTTAAGATTAATCTGTGATGCCATGTCTTGGGTCTACGTCTTTATATTAGTCGGGATATTAACATCAACCTGCGGTATTTCAATCTCTTCAATTTATGTTTCTCCAGTCAGTCCTTTGTGATGCGCTTCTCTAATATTTCGTATTCTTTCGAAGTTTCAGCGCGGTCTCTGATTGATCTCCCGTTTGTGTTTGGATGTTCATCTATTCTCTTATCTAATTCCGAAGAGCACCTTACAATTGTATCAGGGTTTCCAACAGTAAAGAGGCTGTGGAGCTCTTCTTCCTTTTGATGACCTCCTGTGCAAAAGAGGTATGTATCTCCCACCTTTCTTTTCCTTTGCTGGGTTGATCCAACTGAATTACTTCTGTATGTTTGCGTATAGGCCGTGTTCAGGTTAAGTTTAGTTTTGAGTTACTTTCTTCTATTCTGGTCCCACGAGTTTGAAAGAAAAGGTCGCCCTTTGGGTGACGCCTATTTGAGGGGAAAGGCAGGCTTTTAGAGGTGTTATCCTCCTTATTTTATAAAGGTGCTGTCGTCCTAGACCGGCCAATAAAGACAAACCTTTGTCGTATGTGCAACACTTTCCAGGTGTTGCTGAAGCACGGTTACGGTATTTAGCGAACATCTGGCGTTCTGATGTTCGAAGCTAGAAGACCCCTGGGTGCGTCCGTTCCGGTGGAACATACAAAGCAGATGCATCCTGAGGGTTGAGCCGTCCTTAGTTTTCCTCTCGCCCTCGACTTTTCTGGCATGGGTGGTCCTACTGGGTGACTCAAAGAATCTCGACACCATCGTTTTTGGCGTCATAAGAGGTACTCAACCTCCTCAGCAACGAAAAGGTACCACAACTCCTTATCTAATCTAATCGAAATAGTCATAACCTTGAATGCCCGAGGGTTTAACGCCATTTAATGAATATGCCAGAATACAATACAAACTAATAGAAAAGCAAACGAAGGTTGGTTTAGGTTTTTGTCGCTTTTGACAATGTAAGGTAACTTTTACCTCTTGAGTTTTCTGAATTTGGAAAGGATGTCAATTGATTCAGCTCGCCGGTACGAATGGATTGACAACAAAATCGACCGATTTCGTCACTTCTGCTAAAGCGAAATTTAGCCTTCATAAAGTTTAGACATTAGCTTAAGGATACGTAAACCTTCTTCCATATTTGTCATGTTTAGTCTTTCTGATGATTTTTAAAAGTGAAAATTACTTTGCGTCTTAACTGTTTCCGAACAATTTAAAAAAATATGTTCCCTCTCTTTTGCTGTTCTAAAGCGTTGATATTTAAGGCTGATTCCCACTTTCGTGTTTCGTGGTGTCTAGAATTCCGTGAAGCCAGCACAAAATTCGTATCACTTTTTATGACCAGACTTTCTCCGAAATCCTGTACCACGAAGCCGTAAGGATGCTAATACAAGCCTTTCGAACGATATTCTGATATACAGACATCTACAAATTATTCAATGCTCTGTGATCGTTGAGCACCCGTGAAGTCGCCGAATAAGTCATGTTACTTGCTCGAACAACTGACCGTAAATATTTCGACGATTAGGAATGTACAACTTGCGTTGAAATCATCTATAAAGGCAAAGGCGTCAGTACGTATTTATATATACACAGTTCTGTGCATATTACCATCGTCAGCAAAATTACGTTATTTAAGCAGTTGTGTAAAAAATATTTTGTCAATTTGCGTTTCCCGAGCGATAGAAATATGTCGCAATGTATTCGTACACCTTTGTATGAACTAGAACGGTGACGAATCGCGACAACTCATATTCAATTAGAGGAAGCCCAAAAGTCACGATTTTTGTCTAGGCAAGCTTCTCAAAGAACATGGCATTCACAAAAGAAAAAATAAAAGGACAAAGTATTTTAAGTAGCCAGCAAGATATCGGGAAAAAATCGTGGGGATGAAAAATAAAAGATTTTTATGCTTGAATTTACCGAATATCTGCTTTTGCTAAAGAAAACACTTCGGACTTGATAAAGTTGAGTATTGAAATAGAACAAGCCGCAACTGAATTCAGGTTAACTGAAGTGTCCAACATCATTGCGTGAATTTGATGAGAATATCCTATCACCTGATGTGTATTTTCTTGCGGCTTATAATTTTTCTTTTCTTTTTTCTTACAAAAATATTAATTTACCTATAAAAGTGATAATTGTGTTTTGGATTTTTTCGCAGATTTCTTGCTACATGAATATGCAGAAGAAAAGACATTTTTATATATTTTATATAGCTTGTAATGGTAAAAGAACACCGAAAGGAGTAGGGATATTTTGAAAGAAAAGTGCCTCGCTTTTCTGTGCTTATACACTCTCTAATCAACTATATGCTCTCATCATTTTCTTCCCCCTTCAATTGTCACCAGCCGAACGTCGTCCTTATATGTTTATTATATAATAAAAAATTTACTCTTAACAACACATTCACGAATTGCTCCTTTATAAATCAAATTTCTCCTCTAGGCGTGTGGCCCACGTTGGGAACCACGGCTCTATATATATGATTTCAACGCAACTTATATGTTGTAAATCCGCGGCACATCGCCGACGAATTTATGACCAGCTGTGCAAATGTTGACAAAATGCAAAGCAAGTAATATGACGTACTCGCTGACACCAAGGAATTTCAGTCGACGTAGTACCGTAACATTCTTGTGGCCATTCGAAATGTTATATCCCCTAAGAACAGTGAAAACAGTTTGAGTAAACCTAGACCAACCGACAGTATGAAATGCAAGACTGTTTATCAACTATAAGAATTTGTTCTCTTCAAATTAAATGAGACAGTCACGGTATTCTGCCACCAGCTTAATATTGTAAGAATGCATAGCAAGATAACATAACGTTTACTTGTCAGTCTACTCCGTTGTTTCTCAAAGATTCACATTTTGACTCCTGCGAAATTTAGGTGTCCAAAAATCGTTTCCTTCATCTTCATTTCAAGGTCAGCTAATTCTGTATGTATCTTATAAAAAATGTTTCCCTTGTTAGTTCTAATTTGACTTTTGGATATTAAAAATGTTGCAATCTCCTCTTTTTATATGATGTACCTTTTAATTCAATTTGTGACTGTACTGTACTGTTCTTCGTTGTCTTTAGCTTTTCTCATAAGGTGTTAAGAGAGCAAAGAACCTATCAGATATCCTTCTCCTCTGCTTTTCCCCAATTTGGTGATGTTAAAATTGCCCTACAATTTTCTGTTGTTAGTAAAATAACGAATTTCAAGGGCTTCGGTTTTTAAAGTCCAAAGCAAATCGATTCTATAGTTGCCATGGTGTGTAATGTGTTTGTGGGGAGACTCTACATAATGAAGGTTATATTTGCCGTTACCTAACTGTAATGGTCTCGTCAACGCTGATTGTTGCCGCTGATTGCATGAAATTTGTTTTTGTCACGGGTTATGGTTCGCTTGATACCTGAATCATTACTGTTATTGCTGCTGTGTCAAAATATTGTTGGCAGCGGAAGTGTGTTTAGTCATATTGAACTAAATGGTAGCTGATTGTAATCTTCGTTATTATGTAAAGTAAGGTAAATTTAGTCGCTGAAAATAGAGTTGGAAATAATTTTTTTGTCCTTCTGGGGATACCCTCTTCTTATTTCCAAATGGTTAATTGAACTAACTCATTTTATGTTCTATGTTAGATCAAACAATTTGTGAAATATTATGTAAAATTATTAACTGGAAGGAAATTGTAATATCCCACAATAGAAACAAATTTTTTATTAAGCAAAAGGATTATACACAATCTTATTTTCGGCAACTTATGCAGCTTTTTGCTATTTTAGTAATCACCAACATTCTAGTAGAAGTTGCGCGATGGTGTGCTGGATTTAGTTGGTGAAATAACGTCTCGTAATATGTGTTTTACCAAATGAAAATAATCAGTAACCTGTTTGATGTTGCCATTAATGAACATATAAACAAGTTTTTGTGCAGCAAAGAACAAGAAACCTTGCGGGGTTTCATCAAAAGGATGACTTTTTTATATAAATCTAAGATTTTCAAAACTAGCAAAACAGAAGAAACTTACTTGCACAAATTTCCGTGTACGTTTTTCGAGTGTTGCGAGTCTTTTTATATTATTTTCCTATTACTCTTTTTTGATATCTTTGCCTGTTACAATAAAGATTGTATATTATTCAGCATCATTTTGTAGGGAAAACTACGAAGAATTATTTCATTTTTCCCAAATACATGCAAGGTATTTTATAAAGCAGCCTTAGTCTGTTAAGATTTGTGTGTTATAGACCCGTGTCTCTAAATACTTTGCGTTAAACCATACTCTAATTTGATATTTTTATCTCTACGAATTCACCATTAGTTTTGTGTTTCGTCAGTCATTAATTCTAGGGATATTGTCTTTATTGCAGCTTCTAAGGCGTCTGTAGAAATATTATGATGATGTGTCCTTGATTTAGCACCATTTTTAATAGTTCCTTGGTAATTTTTTTTATATTAGCCCGCTGTAGCCTGAATAGGCGTCTTGGGATCGTATTTCTGTCCCACACAATCCTAAGTTGATTTCTCAATTATTTATCCATCTATTTATGTTGTTTAATACCTACTTTACGATGGTCCAGAGATCTTTGCCTTTCTACCTGTCAGTAGTATTGCTAAATCACCTTCATTAATAATAATAATTTGTAGTATTTTGTGACATTGTTGTTGTTACTCCATTGTTAAATATTAACTTATTGTTAGTTAAATATGTAAATGCTTATTTATCTCTTCTACAGTTCGTATACAATTCCTTTTTGTGGGACGATTGCATTTTCTCTGGCTAATAATTATGTACCATGTACGTATTCCTTGATCTATTTGCTATTATATTGTGCGTTTGTTGTTCCAATTTTTTTCTTCCTATCACAATTCTGGTTTTTTAACCATCATATAGGCTGTCCACTTTTATTACCTTTTTTCTTCCATTTTCTCAATGCTAACTGCATTTACCATTACATGTCATAATTGTTCTAAGTACACTTTTTTACTTTACTTACATCTTGAACTCTCTTGGGTGTTGGATTTGAGTTAGGCTTTTTTATCCACCCACCAATTTCTTTCAATCCTTTCTATTTAATGCGATTTTTTCATATCTTCTATTATTTTGTCCCTTTCCTATCCTGCATCTATCATTTATTGTATACATGTTTTCCTTGGCCTTTCTCTTCTCCTTTTCTTGTGATTCTTTGCTTCACTAACCCTTCCGCTCAATCTTTTTGAGTTTATCCTAGTCATGTAGCCGAACTAATTTAGTTGTCTTCTTTTGTTCATTATTGATTCTTACTTAGTCATCTGTCTGATTACTTTGTTAGTAATTCTATCCCGTTTTGTTTTTTCTGCAATTTTCCTTGGGGGTTTGATCTGTTTTGCGTTGATCTTTTCCTTCTTCTGTAATGTCAATTTTCCGCTTACGTGTTACAGTCTTGGAATAGTTAAGACAAGATTCTTAATTTTATTTCTTGTTTCCGTTCCGCTTTCCTTAGTATTGCATTTAGTGCATAGTAGAGTTCAGTTGATTTTCTTACCGTTTGTTATTTCTACGTTTATGCTCCCATCATTAGTTATAAGATTTCCTAGGTATTTATAGGTTGTTACTTTTTCAACTGCTGTGTCTTTACATTCTATTTTTGTTTTACTTAGCTCCTTTTCATTTATAAGCATTATTCTGTATATTTATTTTCCTTTTTGTTAATTTATTTTGCATCCTGTTTTTAGAGTCCTCTATTAACAAATGTTCTCTGCCTATACTCGTGTATCCATTCTTATCGGCTCTAGCCCTTGGTATCCTATTGTTTGTTTCTTGTCCATTACTACTATAAATAGGAGGAGGATAAGGCTAACCCCTCGCTTGATTTCTTTCTTTCATACATACTCTTCTGATCTTATTTTGTACTATTTGAATGCGTGTTTTCGGAATATTAATTTGTTTTAGGTATCTCCACACTACCCGTCTTTCTATTGAGCCGAATGCCGCTCGGAGGTCTACAAACACAATTCTCTAAGCTTCTCTCTATTAGGTGTATTATTATAAACATATCGTTCGTGTATCTTCTGAGCATTAATTATGCTAGTTCTTCTTCGATCTCCTCTTCTACGAATTATGTAGATCTTAAGTCTTATCAGTAGTTATTGCATTTTACTTGTGCTGCTTTCTTATATATATAGGTATTATTAGATTTTTTCCGAGTCAATTAGTATTACTCTTGTGTCCCACGCTTTTTTTGCGTATTCTCCAGAGCCAGTCAATGTCTTTTCCTACTATGTACTTAATTATTTCTGGTTCTATTTTGTCTTCTTCTCCTGCTTTACATACTTTTATGTTTTTATCGCTTTTTATATTTCTTCTCCGTTATTTTCTATTTGTAATCTTTCCCCTTCCTGTTGATTGTTCTATTTCTATTCTTCTATTGTTTTGCTAAATTTATGTTTGTAATATTCTTTCCATATCCTTGTTTATGTTTACTTGCAGTTTATTTTCTTTGTCTTTTACTCCCATAATTTCTTTTTTACGGAAAGCTTAGATTTCTTAATAACCTGTCGTAGGTAGTACTACTAATGTCTGTGCATCGTTAATTTGTAGGTGGTCAGTGCTATTTGAGAAGCAATCTGAATTTTTTGTACGATATTTGTTAGCTTTCCATCTTTTTTATTAGAATTTGCATTTCTTAATCTGTATCTTTCTATGTCCTGTGTACTCCGCTCTCAGGTTGCTTTTTTCATTCGATGCTTTACTTTTCTACTACACCTTACTGTAGCTTCTTTTATAGACTAGATGTTTTCCAATCTTGTTAGTATAGATTTTTCCTTTTACTTACCGCTTCAGTATCTCTATTTTCACTTTTATTGCATTATTTTGAATTGATAGTGCTATTTTCTTAAGTGTATTTTGTCTTCGGTTGTATGAATTTATTTTTCATTAATTTTTTATTATTCAAAAACACTTTAATCAATGATTTTTAGTATTATTTTGAAAGTATCATTTTGCTTTTATCATCACTTTGTTTTATTTGTAATCTCTACGTATCTGACTTTTGATGATAATTTTTATTCTTCCTTCCTTATGCCTGATAATTTAATATATCCTCACATATATCAGCGATTTGGAGCCGTGGTGGTTTAATGGAATAGGTCGCTAGACTACGAAACCAAAGAGTTGCGGGTTCGAATCCCGCTCTCGCCAATTCAATCGCTGGCATTTTTACGGCCCAGCTCGACTCAGGCTTCAATAAATGGGTACCTAGATGTCAAACTCTGGGGTAATAATAAGCGGTCGGTACGTAGCGCTAGCCACGTACTACCCTTGTGTACCGTAGGCTCTAGATTGTAGCACACCTATCTTGTTACGACCCCAAAACCTTCAAGGCCCATTACGGGGAACTATTATTATTATGTCATTGATTTACTAAAATAATTGTACATCTGTCAGTTATAAGTAATGCGGTAACATTTTCTGTTAACAATCTTGGTGTAGACATACGTAATAGCATATTGTGCATTGTGTATTTATCTATCAAATAAATTCCACTTTCAAGGCGGTTCCTCCCCGTTCCCCTACAAATAATCCCAGCGGCGCGCATTGCAATTAAATCCGGCTGAAATCAATTGGCCGTGCCGTCGTCATGCAGCTCTCGGAAACCCGATACTGCTTTTAACCCCAATTTGCGTGTCACAATATCGCGACGTATGCAGCCGCGCGCCCGTAAAGCACGGGAATTGCTGGGCGCGCCCGAATTTGTCCTCTGATCCGCGGGCGTATCGCTCCTTCAGGATGTTGCAACCGGCCGCCGCGAGCGGGGCGGCATCTGGGACGGTTCCGTTCGTGCATTTGCATAATTCCAATTTGTACCGAGAGTTTACGGCGCTTTTTACCGAAAGCTGCGGCGCTTCGATCCCTTGTCTGCTGAAATACTGGCGGATCCGGAGCTGCTCCGCCGAATTTACGGGATCTGCTCGGGGAAGTAGGATCATAGCGGGGCATTAAATCTGCAGGCGGTGATAACGAATTCGCTCGGAAGAGTAGTGGTTATAACTTCAGCAAGTAAGAATGCGAGACTTTATAACTACATGAAAGAGGCAGACTTATTTATTAAATAAAGATCAAATATAATTGGTGGGTAGCATAAAATGTTACAGAAAGCCTAATACAATAGAATAGAATAGAAATTTTTGTTGGAAATAGACAAACACAGAAAAAGAATAAAGATAATGAAATTACAAATTAAAATGCCTAAATAGTCTAGTATATGTATGATAGAAAGAATGATAGGAAAATAAAAATGTAATAAATATTTTAAAAATAAATCGTTAGATATCTCTAACAACGCTTAGAAGAGCCGAAGTTTACCACATGGTGCGTAATCAACAAATTTCGGATTATATATGATGTCTTTATAGGCAGAATAATTTTTTAGTATTAATGACTCATTTGTTTAATTAGTCTCCTCAAATCACTACCTCATTGACAGCAATAGTTGAACTTGACTGGTACAGCAGCAGCATTATAATTTTTATAAATATATAATTTTAAAAAATAAATCGGATATACGTTAGCACTAATCTTTAGAAAGAGCACGAAAAGTGTTAAATTTGGGCAGTAAAGTCGTGTATCTTTGTCCCAATTAAATGCATCAAAAGCGACACCTCATTTGGCTTCTATATAGACGCCTTGAGTCATGGTCATTGTCACACCTAAAAAATTATGTTAAAAAACCTTAACATGGTCGAACATTTGTTAATTTTTACAGATAAAAGGAATAATAAGATTCTGAATATGAATTTTATGATTTTTTATGACATCGTAACGTTTTTACTCTTTGGGGTGGTGTATAAAACGTGCAAATTTACATCTAAAACTGACTTATTTATTATACTTGCAATTATGTAAATTTATATCACTATTTATGTACACACTCTACATGCAACTAACGGCAGATTGTTTATCTAAACACAGCTCCCGTTTGGGTTCATCCGCTTGCTCCACTTAAAAAACGAAATTGGAGTCTGAATTCGGAATGTCGCGGCCGTCCTGCTGGGCTATATTATGTCTATTCATCAATATACCAGAACAAGCCGCGAACCATCTGGAGATGCCGCACTCGTACCTTCTGGGATGTTCGCGAACATGTGCGCGCCAGCTGCATTGCTAGAAGTGTTGGGCGCCGAGCCTGACGCAATGCAGACGTCATTCAAACGTGTTACGGGGGATGTTCGAGAATTCGTTACTATATAGAAGGGAATAATATGGTTGCATCCGATATAAATTAAAAAAAAAATTAGTCTTCTGAAAACTTGACGGATTATTCCTGCATCACTTGGTATTTTAACAGATTTCTTTGCATTTGTTAAAATGGAAGTCGTAATATTATGAATTGACTTAAATAAATGAACCTTCAAAAGGAAAAGATGAATTGTCTAATTAATGTAGCCATCGTTTTCTACTTCACTTTTGTTCACTGATTTTACACTTTTTTTTTATTCATTACTGTCTCACTGCCTTTTTGTTTTTTATCTTAAAAAAGTGAGGAATTATTGATCTCTTCAGTGTTTTTACGACCAGACAATGAAATATAATTTTTTTATTCTTCTTCGTTCAAGCCTAACGGTAATGATTTCTCTGTTTTGATTTTTGTTCATCTAGCTGTTTCCAGTATTCTCCAAATTTTGGATCTATTTTAAATGGACTGCATTTTCGTGAATTTTAAATACAAAATATTTTTAGGAAGCTAAGTACAGAAATGTTTGTGCGCACCTTATACATCACATTCAGAAATAAAATACCATGGCAGCTATTACTGGTTATTATTCAAATATAAAGCATTAGATAACCTTATTAGAAAATTGCAGTATTTCAAGACTACGATCAACTGCAATTATCGGTCGGGTTCAGTGATGCGTACAAATCGAGACTAACAAATTGCTCTTTCGACGTGTAATAGAAATGAATTTATGTTTAATATATATTATAACAGAGCACAGTCGTATATATTATGGTTTATTTTCATCTTTTTTCTTTGAAAATTGTGATTTTTCTTTAATTTTTATTTTACTGGATTTCTGTTTTCTTAAATAATTTTTAGGTGGTTATGGTGCTTTTGTTTCTTCGAATAGAAAATTTCAAGAACGCCTGTATTCTTTTTCTACGTTACCTGCACTATTGATTATCTTCAAAGATGCTAAGTCCACAATATTTGAATCAAACTATTCCACACTGGTCTTCAATGATAATTCGTGTAGTTTTACCTCTATTTAAGGATATCCAAGAAAAGATAAAGACACAGCTGAAATAGGAATGGGAATATTTCTCTCTAGTCTTATTAGAGCAGTGCCGTTGCGTAAGCGCCCCAGCTTCCCAAGCCAAAGAAAGTGTTTAAAGTGCCTGCATTGATCTTATGAATCACGGCGATGCCCGTGCAGCTGCCGATTCAGAAAGTGGGACGACGCATGCATAAAACATACGGTGGACTTCCTACTTGCGCGTTCAACAACAGTGCGCCACGCCATAATTGCAAATTTATTGTTGTTATTTATGTCAAGTTCCATTTCGGTCGGGCCTTTCGCAATTGCCGGTTCTTTTTGGGGCAACTACGCAGTCGCGTGTCGGGGTCGCCTGTAGCTGGGAAGAGAACCTAGCTAGAAGGGTGGTTTGGGTACAAACAAGTCTATTTACTTTTAATTAAAGGACAACGTACAATTGCACTTTCTTTGATGCAGTATACAACTTTGGGGACCTTGAAAAGCTACTATTGTTATATAACAGTGTGAATGGGTGACAGTCGGAAGATTTAGATGCCAAAAATAGATACGTAACATTTACATCGGTGTATTTACATTGCAATAAAAAACAATAACAAGGAACTACTTTGAAGTAAGTCGAATTTGCATAACTGAAGGTTTATTAGAATTGTTTTAAGTAACTTCTTGCATTCAGTATTAACCAACGTATTTTTATTTTAAAAAAATTAAACAAACACCATTTTAGACCTAGAAAAAATATATAAGGTACACACCGATTAGTCTTTGAAATTTTTTTTCATGTGGTGAGTCTTAGTTTATTCATCAGTTAAAAGATGATTTTTTTGATTTAATCTTGTCAACACTTTGTTAGAATCATGTAGAAGAAAAATGGTTGCAGATCTGCAGTCCACGGTAGATAGTACCTTATCGTCGAGTTTTAATGGATTGTAGGATGTATCGGAGAAAACAAGCTGAAGAATTTGATCTTGTTTTATTTATTAAATGGACTACAATTTTTGCTATTAATGGGGGATTTTCAGGATTTTCCTTTTATTACAATAAATTTAATTATGCTGATCTTGCTCAAAGCAAGTTCTTAAAGATAAAACAATTTCGGAAGAAAATGAACTGTTAAGAATAAAATTTCTTCCTTGTGGAAAAGTAGGAGCTTTTGTAATAGTGGCTTCTACATAATGTGTAGACTTACAGTAGGATACAAAATAAGAAAAACAGAAAAGTTTTCAAATAACCAAAGGTATGCAAAAAGTGGGATGGGAGTTCATCGATTAGTCAGTATAGCAAGAGAATTTTTAAAGGAATTTTATGTTGATTACAAAAAATTCTCCGAATAGATGTTCACTTTATAGCGACAGCTATGTAATATTTATCTTAAAAAACGTTTTCTGTTGGCAATACATTTGATTAATTATGTAACCGAGCTTTGTTAATTAATTTAATTTTTTACTAATGCTAACTTTAAAATAAAAATGGGGCAGTCTTAGTAACGATGTGTTGGTACAAACTTTTGTAATACAGGCTTGCTTTGTTAGAAAATAAAGCAAGGTGGGCATTATATACATCATTTTACGCTTTTCTGAATGCATGGAGTAACGGAAGATGTAATTTGACACTTATGCAGAGAACACTTGGCACAATAATCATGGAGCGTTTGACGATTCGGCAGCATGTGCATATTGTCGAAACGATTTATCATGGCAATTCATTGGTTATTGCTAGTTTACGATAATTGAAGCACGGTTTTACTCGTAATAATGTGCCCAAGGTAAACACAGTTCGTGAATTAGTGAAAAAGTTTGAAGAAACTTTTAAAGATATTCCGAAGTTGGATCGTGCTCGTTCATAAACGGGAGAATATGACACGTGCTAGACAAAGTGCAAGCGGATGCTGGCACCTCTACCAGGCGTCGCTCTCAAGAAACGAGCAGTCATTGAATATCTTTGCGGAACATACTGACTAAAAGCTTGCACCCACTCGACTCAAAAACTTCAGCCTAGAGACTATCAAAAACGTTGTAAGCACAGTAACACAATACTGGAACTTAGCGTCGAATTTTTAAAAGACTCAAAATAGGCTATTGAGCCGATTTTAATTTACTTGGGTATGTTAATAGAGAAAACCGCCATATCTAGGGAAAGGAAAATCTACGATTGTTCACGAACATCCGTTAAATTCACCTCAGATCACAGCGTGGTGCGGAATTTTTTTGGGGGTGGTTGAGGGCGGGATACAATTGGATCTTATTTTTTAACTATAATACTAGGCAGAAAATTCTCTTACCTTTACTGGAAAGCCTTATCGTAACACGATAGAGAACCCTCATGAAGAATTTAATTCGAGAACCATGTGGTTTCAGCAAGATGATGCGACATGCCATACAGCGAGAGAGAACAAGAGAACAGGACGTTTAATACCTAGTTTTGGCGATCTGATTTAACTACTTCGTTCCTCCTAAATCATCAGATATAACTTTTTTCTATGGGGACATCTGAAGGATAAGGTTCACTCTCCAAACTAAATACAAATGAAACACTCAAAAGAAACATATGGGAAACCAATGAAAGCGTACTTCCGACGAATAAAATGGATGTCTTCAAACAAAAGAAAACTTATAGAGATTTATAATGGTACAAGATTTTCAAATTTAATCCGTTAATCTTATTTTGGAATAATGCAGACATTTGCCAAATTCTATTTTATCTTTTGATATGTGTGATAAGATAGTCACGCCCTATTGATAAAGAAGTGAAAATGAAAATTTGGGAAAATGACCTAAACTCTTTGTATAATTGTATCAATCGTAATGTAAAAATATTTCATTAGTTTACCATTTTTGGCATACATAAAAACTGCGTCTTTAGTGATATAAAACCCCAATGAATTCGTATTTTGCACAATGGTTTTTATACAAAACAATATCACTTTAGTTAATAAAGATTTCATTATAAATATACTTCTGTAAAGTAATATGATATTAGATTTATTTGGCAATATCTATTCAAGGTTTTTATTGAATAGATTCAGAAACATTCCAGTACATGTTGCATATGGATCACTCTATAAAAAAATCTGGTGTGAACATCACACGACTTTCCTTATCCTATTATTATATATATTATACCGTGTCCATCGTCTCGGCCCTGCGCTGCTCTCGTCCTGGAACTTGTTACTTTAAAAAAGGACGAGGCGCGAGTCCATCGTCTCGGCTCTGCGCTGCTCTCGTCTAAAAATTTGTTAATTTAAAAAAGGACGAGGCGCGAGTCCAACACTCGAAAGCTGATTAAAATAAATAGTACAAGACAATAATTGACTCGTACTTAAAATTTTGCTACGTCACGGAAGCTAACCGTGCGAGCTCGGCCGCACGGCCTTCGCCATTATCGCCTGCGTGCTTCCTCCAAGCGCTGCCGCCCGTCCTCCCGCAGTCGCCCCGGTAGCTCTCCAAGCGCGCTGTGATTGGTCCGTTTAATTAATTTTTAATCGGCTATAATTTATTTATTTGACCTCGGATCAAAAAATTTCATGGTAATTTTTTGTTCGTCTCGGTCTGATCTATCCGGGCATATAAATTTCCCGAAACATTTTGTGAACACCCGGTATATTAAAAATCCTGAGCTTCAATTTTTTTTCGAGTTCCTATTTTACCAACTTTTATTTTAAATTCATATTTACCTTATGATAACAAGTCATTTTTATTCTCATAAATTTTTTGTATCTTCAACCGTTTAGATTCGCGACCGCTTTGCGACCGATTTTGCGACCTTGCGACCAAACGGCTCGGCCGATTTTTACCAAAAGCTTCGCACTACGTCCACTACCTACAAGTAATTTGCATACCAAATTTCTAGCTCTTACGGTTCTCGAGATGTCCTGTTTACTGACAGACTGACAGACACATACACACACACACACACACGGACCAATGGCTAGAACCAACTTTTTTGGTGTCCTGAGACTATATTTCGTCCAGAAATGTGAAAAATTGGATAGGTCAAATTTCCGCCGATTACATTACTTTCCTTATTATAGGATAAGGAAAGTAAAAACGCAAGATTCTTTATATGCCTAATTTGTATTAGGTAATGAATGTATAAAGAACACCTCCATTCAAACTCACGTCTTACAGGTCATATTTTGTGTAAATGCAATATAATAAAATTGCCAACGAATTTTACAACTAACATATTGGTGGTAAAACTATTTGGTGGTTTTTGGAATAGATAGGCAAATCCAAACAATTAAAAAGTAACAATGAATAATTTTGGTTGTTTGAAATAGTTTCTTCCTAATGACAATTGAATTGCTCCACACCCTACAAAAGCGGATTCACCCTAACAAGCAAAAAACAACAGCTCTTACCACCATAAATGAACGATAAAATTTGATGGATTCGTTATACGTTGGTTGCTTCTACAGGCTGTTATTGGCTGAAATAACGGATGCATTACAATGCAGAGGTAGAAGCTTTTACACTCGAGGGGAGAAAACGGAATTAATATAAATGCACACGGAGGCCGTTTTAAAAATTTGATTGGCGCAGTGAATGGCTAAAATTTGAAGAACGCAAGAAAACAAAGTTGTGTTTGGATATCAGAAATGAAATTTTTAAAATAAAGCGTATGCAAGGACATTGGATCAACAGGTTGAAGCACAAACGTTGCCTGTAACTCTTTTGGCTGAAACGGCAAGTCGAAGCTGCAATAGCGCTTTAATAATACCACTGTATCCTAAACTATATGCCAACTTTCTAGTTCACAGAAGTTATGTCAACATCAAAGAGAAAACATTGGAATGTTCATTTTATAATCAGTTGATACGAAATTTGAGCCTTATCAAATAGCATATAATTCTTTATCACGAAAGTGAATGTGGCTAAGGCTTCTAGTAACTGCAGCGAAGATTATCTTCGAAGACACTGAAATAAGACGACCGATTTTCTGACCCACTGAAGATTAGTATTATTTTTATGGATTTTTATGATCGATATCTTTTCGCGGACAGACGCTTCACAAAACTTTTTGCTTTTGTGGCTTAATCCCACCCCCTCCATCAAAATGCGAACCCCCCGTGTTTGCTTTTTTTTTGAATCATCTGGAATCTAACAATTGCCTCAAACATCTGAACAATTTGTCAGATTATCCAAAATCATTTGCTTATTCTTTTCAATTTTTGTTTTAAGGGAGAGGGTTGTACTACTATTCTTCATCTCCAAGTAACGGCACTATTACAACTCACTCTTCACTACACTATAATAGAAACAAAATAATGAATTCTTTGGATTCTTGGAGCTTTTTAAATTTTTTTAGTAGAGATAATTTTATGAGATGAAAATCTCTTTCACAGTACTTATAAATTGGTCGGCGACCAAATTGTTCCTTCAGTATGTCGTTTGTTGACTTTCAATACTGCTGTCAAAACACACCATTGTTTATTTCAGAAACCATGAGTTTTTTTAAGACGTCCAGAATTTGTGTACTATTTTTACTTTGGGGAAATTTAATCTTTCGGACGACCATCAAAATATCAACGTTAGATTTTTTACATTAAAATATCTATATTTCCTTCCGCTATAAAAAAAAAGTTAAGCAAAATCGTTAGGAATAACATGTCTGTTCTTAACCTCATTTTTTAAAAAATATTCTTTTCTATTTTGCTATTCACCACGAAATTTAGAAGGATAGGAAAATGAAGTGGTTTCAGTTGGCTTAAATGTTCGATTCAAAGTAGAATGTCTACTTAATTTGTTGAGTGATGTTACAACAATTAGCCTTTAATTAAATATCTAGTGTATAGATACTTCTTCTATACTAAGAAACAAAAGGATTCTGAATATATTACAGCTCTGTGAAATGCTATTAAAAAAATTATAAATAACGGATCCTATATGGCCACAGTAGAATGATCATATTGATACTTTTGATAACTCTGGTACCAATTTTTTTTATATAGTATCATAATATCTGTCATCTAATATTTCACATATTTAAATAAACGAATGTACAAGCTAATAAGTAATTGCAACTCTACTTGAACAACTTGAATTGAAAACTACAAAACATTTACCTGCCTTAATTGATCGATATTGCATATATCAATGAAAAAGTATTATCTGCCATAGTTTGTCATCAAAATCTGCAAATAGTATTTTTTCTTCCAATGGACCCAATGTATATTTTCTTGAACCTGTACACGCAACGCTGTGAAATTTCGTGTTTAGTACTATTTTCCAAAGATCAACGTTATATTTTCCTTATGTTAATTTATTTTACGTTTCATTCGTATATTTTGGTCAACTCCCAGTAGGACTGTATTAGTCATTTTTATATGAAATTCTGGATTCTGAACCTCTAGAGGTTCCAGGACTCCCTTTTCGAGATAACCAGTAATAACATACGAAGAATTGCCAAAAAACTCTAAAGACTAACTAAAATTTTCGTATAATTTTGATTTCCTGATAATAACACCGAATTATATGTGTACAGTTGTGTAATTATAGTTATTTTGCAAAAAAAATTTCAGCATTAAATATTAAAAGTTTCTAGTTAGAATAATCATATTTAGATAGGGAAATGTCTACGATTTGAATTAGAAAATGGAATATGGTCTGTATTTCATGGTTGTTTCTTATAAGAAAAGAGTTATGAAAGCAAGTTTATTACACTATAGCAGTGGTTCCCAAACTTTTCTAAAATGAGACCCCTTTTTGACAAGAATTTTATTAGAGATCACCCCGCTCCTGGTCTGTTTGCTTCTTGTCCTATTCAACTTCATTCGTGATAAAACAGCACACACACAGCCAAATAACTAGGAACATCTGTTGCCAAGTAACTCAATTTTTTTCTTTGTTACTAGCATTATCTCTCATCGAGGATTGAATTTTTTCTTTGTATTTTCGGAATGTTTCGTCTTATTTGAGAGAGTGCTTAGATAAGTAGCGAAGCGCTATGAGTAATGCCTCTCCATTTGTTTTCAACTTCTGCGCTGTGTTGTTAACTACTGAGTGCAGTATCAAATATTTAACGGTAAGTGGTCATACTTTTTTAAAAAAGATCGTTACAACCATTTGTATTTCAAAGTGCCATATATTTAAAAAAATAAATAAATTGTGCATCGACGAATAACGTAAATATAGTTTTACCGTTATTTTAATAGTCTTATCAAAGCCTTATCAAGAGAAGGTATGAAGGCATCAAGCTACTTCGCTTTAAATAACTAACAAATTTATGGAATTATTTTGACTTTTACCGTCGCAACCTACGAATAAAAAAGCATTACTACCAAGTTGTCGGGTTGCATTTGGCATTGCAAAAACTAGTAAGATACAACAATTGCTGAAGGTCTGATTTTACCAGCATCTGTTGAAATAGTGAAAGTAATGGTTAGTAAAAAAGAAGCTGCAAGTTGAAAAAGTACACCTCTTGGATAATACAATCTAAAGAATAATACCTGATATGGCAAAAGACATTTGAGCACCAATTGTTGAAAATATTGAGAAAGGTATGTACTTTGCTACAGACGGAAGAACTCATAGATATTTCTGTATCAGTTTGTAGCATTAATAAGTTACGATACGAAAAATGGTATGTCAGATGATTTTCTGCGCCATTAGATACCAACACAACTGCTAATCATTCTACTAACCAAAAGGATATTGACTGGGCGAAATGCTCGAAGACGTTAAGAAGATTACAGGACATTTTTCAGGTCTTATCGTCAAATTACAAGAATTAATGGCAAATGCTATATGGCTACATTATTTTTTACACCGGGAAGTTTTGCTTCAAAATCTATATCTTCAGAAATGGATTGTGTTATAAAAAATATCATTATAATAATAAACATCATAAAAGGAAAAGCGTTCCAGACAAATTTGTTAAAAGATTTTTTATACCTATGGGTAAACCTTTTTATTGCCATACATGAGATGGCTTTCAAGATATAACTCGTAGGTGGGAAATCGAAATACGATGTTTTCTAATATTATTTCTCATCGACTTCTTAAGCCAGCTTTCCTATTTTGAATAGTAAGTTACAAGGCCGCGATGTTAATATAATAATGGCCACAGATAAAAAAACTTAATTTATGGTCGACTTTAATTGGAAAAAAGATGTTTAATTTACACCAGCGCATCCAAAAACTCGTGGAAGATTTAGCCAAATTCTGGACACTTTTTTGCCAAATATGCAATCAGCTTATATGATGTAACACAATTCTACGACTGTTTGCCCAGTGAAATTCGTTGCAGTTACAACAATTACAGATCTGTACCGATCTGTTTGGTTTCTTTCAACATGCTATGCTTTTAACAAATCTGACAAAAACTTATGGAAGTATTAAGTGATGGTATGTTGAAGCCAGACTTTTTTCCTAGGACCCAGATCAGTTTTGGACTACCAACACAACAATAATAAGAAACCGTCTCGAACTTCAAAATGTACATATCGAATACAGAGCGTAATTTCCGAAAAACAAGCACATACGTCGCATTAACTTATTTGTTTTTATATTTTTGAAGTTGTTAATGTTTTTGTTTGCTCCACAAAAAGGAAGAGTAGCAATGTTCATGTTTCTGAATTTATGACATCTTCAGTGGTTTAAGTCGAGGAATTTTTTCTGATTCATTTTTATTTGCGCTCCAAAATACGAAAATTAATGTTTTAATGAGGCAGTTTTGTTTTATTTTGAAAATCTTCTTTCCCGATGCTTTAACCATGACCCTTTGGGTGGTCGTGAACTACATTTTGGAAACCACTGCACTACAAGCAAAGATATTTGGAATAAATAGACTTGAGAACAAAACAATCGACTCAGAGTTTTGGGAGAATGTGTATCCACTCCGATAGCATTCCAAGTAAAGCTCAGTGTACTACTTGAAAACTTAAAAACTTTGGATTCAAATTATACGACTTTGATTGGAATCGGACTTATTCTGACAAAGTTATGGACCTAAGAATATGTGCAACATAAAAGAGTTGAAAGGGAAATTGTCATTATGAAAGGAAAAAAAATGAAATCTTCAATTGAAATTAAGTTAATGATACATGGTGTTGTTGCCTCTACTTCTAATTTCTCTTTACAGGCGATTATGGATGGAGCGTATGATTTTTTCTATGTTGTCTTGAGTGTTTACTTTCCACTCTTTACTCAATCCCACGCCCAATTCCATCACCATCCCTGGTACAAGATTGCTGGCACTTCGCTTAAGCTCATCCCAAATATGCTCAAATGGAATCAAGTCGGTTCTACCGGGACCAGTATATTTGACGTATACCGACGTTAGCCAGGTAGGTAATGGTCAATCGAGCGGTATGACATCTTGCATTGTCGTGCATTAGCATGAAGTCTTTACCAACAAATTCCGCAAGCGGAACATGTTCCTCCAGAATGTCCGTGATGTAGCGGTCCGCTGTTAAACCTCCTCTGTCTCCTCCACTAGACACGAAAACCAACTCAGTTTTTCTGTGCATGGAAATACCCGCCCAGAATATCCAAGAACCACTTCCATATGCGACAGTAAATCGCTTCTCTGGCCTTATATAGACTCGACGTCTCCTGTCGTTGTCATGTAAGGACATCCTGAGCCGTCGGTGAATAATATCCGACTCTAATGGCCGAATCCCAATCGAAATGTTCGTGAGCAAATTCTAGTCGCCTTTTCTTTTGGACTGCAGTCAGCTTGAGACCCGTAGCTGCTTTTTTGAGGTCACGTTAACTCCCTTCAGTCTTCTTCTCACTGTCGAAGCGCTGGCGATCAGACCTCTGATCGCACTCACTCTTCCTTCCCAGCGGACGTAACCATCGGTTTCCCGGTACCGACTCCACGTCACTTACTTATGTCAACTTCTGATAAGTGACCGAGATGAATTACCGGATTGCAAGTGTATTACTATATACTAGAACAGTTCACTTCGGTTTTAGTAACTTGACTTTCCGTTGCTGCTCCGCGCTGCGTGCTATTTATACAAGGTGGCGCAAAAGTTAACACGATTTCCTAAGGCAGTAACTTTATTTTGTAAATAAAAATAATTGGTTCTGTTTGTTGCTTATGTTTCTTTGGCTACCGCCAGAGTTGATGCACATTCTCAAAACTTCTGGCTATAAATTTTCCACTGCTTATCGGATATTCTCCTTTAGGGGCGCCAAGGTTTGTGGCTTGTTCGTGTAAACTCCAAAGAAAGAAGTTTGGAACAGTCAAATCGGTGATCTTGCGATTAGTGCAAATCGCCAAAATGATAGATCAAGCGGCCGGGAAACACTTGCTTTAAAATGTCCACTGTCACTGCAGTGTATATGGTTGCACCGTCCTGCTGGAACCACATGTTGTTCTAACCCAATTCGTCAAGTTTACGGCAGCAAGAAGTCGTTGATCATGGTTCTGAAGCGCTCACCAGTCACAAACAATGTTTCCGACGCCGCTCTTGAAAAAATATGCGCCGATCACCTTTCCTCCGTAGACGCCGCACCAAACAGTGACTTTGAAAGGATGTAATGGCTCTTCATGCATTACAAGCGAATTTTCAGTGCCCTAGAAGCAATAATTTTGCTTGTTTACGTATTCGCATAGGTGGAAATGCGCCTCGTCGCTCATGATGATTTTCAATGGCGATCGAGGTTTAGGAGTAGGCCTCGGCTGAAATTTACACACGATTGGCGGTCTGCGGGCAATAGCTGATGCACTGCTTGCACTTTGTACGAGAGCATCTTCAAGTATTTCACAAAATTCGCTGTAAAAACAATCTACTGATGCCCTGTTGCGTGGCCCGTCGTCTGGTTGATGTTTGAGCGCCCTGTTGGACATCGGCAGCCACAGCAGCGATATTCTCAAGCGAACGGCTGCTCCGAGGCCGGTCACGTCTGCTACTGTGTTGAGCCAGTCTCCTCGAAGTCCAGTTGGTTCCACACGACCAGGGAATCGACGATGAAATTCATGTTGATCCAAAACTACCGTTCGATTATTTATCAAAAACATGTCAAAGTCTCGATGACGTGAGACGCCATTTGCAAAAATAGGCTGTTGATTTTTGCGTCATCTAGTACATCCAACATCTGTTCTGGACCCTTCCCGTACCGCTGGGATCGTTCGCGTTCTTTCCAGAATATTCCGTACTGTTCCAGTTCTCGCACTTTACGAGCATCTGCGAAGACCTAACCGCGGCGGCATGGCGGCAACGGCGGTGACCTCGGTATTAGTCGCGAACTTCGCAAGATGATTGTGCCTTTATAGAGACGCTCGAAAATTCATTACAGTAAGTTACTGATCGACGAATAGGAATGGAAATTTCCTATACAAAATTGGAAGCGGAATTGCTTAGCAGTTTAAGTAAATGAATTTAAAAAGTTTACATTTTCAGTTAGATTTCAAAAGTTATGAATGAACTGGTTCGTTGATTCGTTAACTTCACAAAAACTTATCGATGAATATTTAATTGAGTAAATCGCTTGTTAGTATTCAACGCGAACAAACGTAAATGTCTGTAAAATTTTGTCTTACCACATTTCTTTGTCATTACGAAGCCACTTTTTCTGCAACACGAATTAAAGCACCGTGTAAACATCCAACAACCTGAAAAAGGGCAGACTGGCTAACATCTACATTACCAAATGAAGATCAGCGTGCAGCCATCGCTGTTTATAATCTTTCCAGCTCGCCGGGCAGATACAAATCTGGCGAGCACCCGTAATGCCGCGTCAGTAAGATTTTCCACGTGTACGGTTTTTGAAGCTCCGCGAGCGCGAGGTAATGCAGCAACGCGGAGCCGATCACGTCCCTGCCCGGCATCCGCGAGCAATCCGCTCCGGGGCTTTGGCAGAAATTGTGAGCTCAAGATAATGTGATTTATGATTTATGTATTGACTTTCGCGATTACTGTCGGCGAGTGGGCCGCAAGCGAGCTTGAGGCGAGCGGCCGGGGCGCCGGAACGCCCGGAACGCCCGAAACGCGCGCAAATGCTTTCGCGAACTTCTGCCCGTTGTGATGCTGAAATCTAATTTGAACTTTAAATTGGGCGTTTGCCGGCTCTCCCGAGCGCCGGAATTTACCTGCTCTAAAGTGCCCGTGAAGAAAATAATTGCTTTCATCCCTGTCGCTGCAGGCTCGTCTGGGCCATTTTTAATTTATGCCGGATTACGACGAGGGCCCGCCGCTGCCGAATTGAATTATTCGCTTTCGGAGTAATTGCAGCACAAACTTTGCAAGTTTTTGATCTTATGCTTGGATATTCTCCTTGAGCATCTGAAAGCGTTTCAAATGTTGATTGCAGTTTGCGAAGTTTAATGAAATCGCCCCGAACTCAATATTAGCAAATGCAAAGAAAATATTTTCGTCATGGTGCATTGAAATATTATTCAAAAAAACTGTAACATTGAACCCTTGTAAGAATGAATTTTATTCTTTGTTTTTTCATTAAACATTAGTGTCTAGGAATTTTCATTATTTTTTTGCGAGATCGTGGGTTTCTACATTATTTATCTTTAGCTGCTTTGATCTTTGTTTGATTGTTCTGCAGAAGACGTTTTGTCCGATAAAGTTTGGCATCGCTACGTCAAGATAAAGAACTATAATTTGCTATTTGATTAACAAAATTACATATCTCAGGATTGAAAAAATTGCAGAACAAACCCTAACAGAAGATCAATTTGTGTCAGGAAGAAGTCCGGTAGAAGGAAGGCAATCATCGTAAAAAAATACACCAATACACACTGCCTTCATAGACCTGGGAAAGGCATTTGACAATATATTTCAATTAATAAGCACTATATGAGCAACAAACAGCTGTAATAAATGTCAGAGAACTAAAGAGACGAACATAGAAAAAAGGGTTAGACAAGGCTAAGCTCTATCACCACCACCACCTAATGCACGTATACATTCTGTATGACAAGAAAGTGATTATCATTTGGTAAGGAGGCACCACAACTCCATGTTAACTCCTTTGAGTCTTTGTTTTGTGCTCTTTTGTCCAGGATATAGTGTGTTACTTATGTCAGCAAATTCGTTGTCTTTACAATGAGTGCAAAATTCCTGAAGCGATACGAGCCATGAACTATGCGAAAGTACGGAAATTGACGTATAAAAGGACTAAAATATATGCGCATGTCGAAGGCCTCCGTTAAGAGTGGGTAGTGCAAAATAGAGGTTGAGAATATAAACAATATGTAGGAGAAGAAAACAGTCCGCCTTACGACAATGAAGAAGGACAAAACGATCTTGCGTCTCTTTCAAAAATAAGCAAGGCCTTTCGCTGCGATGTACCCAAATTAAACTCCGCAAGAAAGGAATACAGGTCTCTCTAAATACAATTCGAAATCACCTGAAAAAAACATTTTTCTACTAATCAACTTTGAAGCACGCGGAAAAACGATTGGTTTTGGCAAAAGAAAATGTGGATCTAGATCTTCACAGACCAGTCTTCTTTTTGGATGAGATCTTCCTTCGAAAACGTGATCAGCGAAGAATGATACGAATCTTTAGAGTACAGTAAAACACCCTGAAAAAGTGGATGTTTGGAGATACTTCTATAAATGCGGTTTTGGTTGCCCCTTTCTGTTTACGAACAATTTAAACACCGAGAAATTATGCACCATCTACCAAAAATGCTTGCTGAAGTCTGCTGAAAGTTTTTGTGCTGATACAAGATAGGTGCTAGAAGAAGACAATGACCCTAAACATTGCCGCAAACTGCGCAGTGCGCGGAAATAACAAAATGACGTCACTACAATGAAATGGCCGGCAATGCCTCTAGATTTTAATCCCATTAAAAAGGTTTGGGGACTCGAAAACGAAGTTCAAGGGGAAGTTATTATACACGGTGAAGCAGCTGTTAGAAAACAATGTTATCTATGTTCTTCTATTTTATAGGTTGCAGCGGCCACTATTATTGAACAGACTGTATAATCGGATTCAATAAACTGCAGGAGAAAGTTGCAGCGGGCATCAAAACAAAAGAAAAAGATACAAGAAGCGACAAGAAATAAAAGGCAGCATACATCAAGCTAAATTAGCCTTACTAAGAAGAGGAGACTTCTGATATCGCGTATTATCGTAATCCACACCAGAGAACTACCGAAGTCGTTCATCTGGAGCCATAGTACTTTATGGAAGCGACTTTTGAGGGATACCAGAAAGGAAGTGATTAGAAGTTTTCATGGTGCTACAGATGAATGCTGAGGATAACCTGGACCCACAAAATAATAAAGATGACCGTATTAGAAAGAGCAGAAGAAAGACGAATTCTAAAGAAATAATTCCTTAAAACGATTATATCAGGAAGAGTTGAAAGAAAAAACGCACCAGGAAACCGTGAGTACAGTATATGACGCAAAGCATCAAGGACTTACAATTTATAAATGACTTAAAAAGACTAACCATGAGCAGAAGAAGATGGAGGACCGTAGTATTGAATCAAGCCAATCAGTAAAGTGATAACTACAGAGATTTGACTTTGTGCAAATGCAAGGCAGAACTGTATCTAGGCCTCAAGTGAGTGCATTTGCACAGAACAAACAATTATATTAGAAAAAGTATGAGATGCTTACAAACGAATGGAAGAGAACTCTATATAACACATATTACCGAAAATTCAATTAAATATATATAAGGAACTGATACCACCTTACAAGTTGTACATGGTGAAAAGCCACAACCGATCAAAGGTAGGTGTCCTTGTTTAGCAGAATACAGCCGATCTAGACTAGAAAAGGCCAATAAAAAATTCTACTACTCGAAAGCTTAAACGACTTGATGTTGGCAACAAATGCGCGAAGAAAGACAAATTGGTTAGCAAGAATAGACAAACTAAAAATAGGCACGCGGAGTGTCCAAGGACTAAACATGCAAAAAATAGAATTACAAAGAAGAAACATCGACATTGTCATTATAACGGAAACTAAGAATAACCAAAGAGGATCCTAAGATGTCGATTAGAATTTTTTTTATAACTCCATGAGAGATCAGCAATCTGCCCGTGGGCAATAAGCATTTGTTTTGATTGAGTAAGTAATGGAGATGTAGAGTCTCACTCCAGCGAGTGATCTCCATACAATTATCTAAATCATAAGTCTAGAGTATATTTGTATGTGTAGTCTTAACTTAAAACTTATCTGGGTCCTAAGGTAAGGTCTGATCGCAGCAGACGTTTTAGCCTTCGCATTTCATTGACTTCACGCACGTTTAACTGATTAGCCAACACATTTGGATGCATTGGCACTCTTTCACTGTATTTCGCACTGAATCGATGCACGACTTCCTTAACGGATTCCAGAGGGATGTCGTGTAGAATAACTTCGTTGGAGACGTAGTAAGGGGCATCCACGATGGCACGCAAGACCTTGATTTGAAACCTCTGCAGGATAGCGATGTTGGAATCACTAGCAATTCCCCATAACTGGATACCGTAAGTCCAGGCAGGTTTAAGAATGGATTGATATAGCAATAGTTTATTATCCAAGGATAATTTAGATTTTCGGCCAATGAGCCAATACAATTGACTTAGTTTTAGTCCTAGCTGCTTTCTTTTGGTAAATAGATGTTTCTTCCAAGTAAGACGTCGGTCCCAGTGCATACCGAGATATTTAGCTTCTTCGACTTGCTTAAGTTGGCAATTATTAATCTTCACAGGAGGACATGTTTCCTTGCGTAGAGTAAATGTCACATGCAAGGACTTGGTTTCGTTAGCCTTAATGCGCCATGTTTCGAGAAGGCTTAGGCTTTTTTTTTATCGTTTCTGGCCCACATGTTGTCGTCATTTTTTATTGGAGGATTGTGTTTTTGGGATTTTTTAAGCCTTCTTGTGGCTTTCCAGTTTGAGTACTCCGTGGCTTCAGTCGGCGTAAGATTTTCTACGTATTTCTGAATACCATGGTTCTGTTCTTCTTTAATCAAGTCTTTCAGGTCTTTAGTGGCTTTAATCAATTTTCTTTTGTTTTCTTCAGTTCTGGCTTGCTGCCATTGTTTCCGCAGGTGTCTTTTTACTGCAATTTTTTCTTTAATAGCTGGAGATTTTCACTTTTCCTAAGAGGGGTTACAAAGGGTGGGTGTGGCATACCATGCAGCCTCCTGTATTTTCTTTGTTAAATATTCCACCGCAATTTCAATGTCCAATTCAGTCTTTAACGGTTGATCTGTCGAGATTAGGTAGTCCAATTTTTCCCTAAATGCATTACAGTCTGTCTTACTATTGTGCAAGGAGGTTGTTTTTCTTTGCGAGTGTACGGTTAGCATTACTATAGAGTGGTCTGATGATAAATCAAAGCAGGTCTTTGCTTTACATTCTTTGATATCAATTTCTTTAGTAATGCAGAAATCTATAGCATCTGGAATTTTGTTTGTATCAGTTGGCCAATACGTTCGTTCGCCAGTAGATAGGTGTTGCAGATTATTCTCTTTCATTGCTTTAAGGAGTTCTCTCCCTTTTGGAGTTGTCAGCCTAGAGCTCCAAATTGGATGTTTTGCATTGTAGTCTCCCCCTGTGAAGAATTTGTTGCCTAATGTTTTAAAGAATCTTTCAAGTTGCTGTTTTTTTATTGAGGTATTTAGGTGGACAGTATATGGCAGACATAGTTATTGGTCCAGGCTCTTCTTCAATGGTTACACTGGTGGCGTGTAGATAATCTTTAGTGAATTTTTCTCTTTCGTAGTGTTTTATATTATCTCGGATGATGATGGCAGTTTCTCCATGTGATGTCTATGTTTTGGTCATATAAGAATGTTATAAGTTCTTGAGCATTTTTGCTATTTTATATTTTAGATGTTCTCCCATTATGCTAGTTTGGTTACGACGGTGATGAGTACGTTAAGCATTGTACTCGTTTATTCCATGAGTTTACTCATCATTTCTTCGAGTTTGCTCATATTGTTGACATGATGGTTCATTGTTGGTATTATTTGATTATTTTGTTCTGTTATTATTAAATTGCGTAAGACGTTCCAGGCTGAATATGTTTGGGTTAAAGCTGTGATGGCTGTGATTTTTCCCTTAGGACAGGTGATATTTTGTTACAGTAATGAGGACAAGTTAATATGATTAATGAGGATGGCTGCAAAGACATTACTAACAAATGTCATCATGGTTCCAGTGCAAAGTCGTTTAGTTGACCTGCGCATTTTATGCATCTATAAGTTTTACGGCAATATGTTTTAGTACGACCAAAAGCTTGACATCTGATGTATTGGGGTACTATCCTTTTGACATGAGGCGGTTCAATTTGATAATGCTGTTTCCTATTTTGTCTAGGTTGTATACTTGTTTATTATTTTCCTTAGGCGTAATGTCAATATAAAACATTGGTAAAGGTTTTTTTGTGGTGCGATGTTTTACGTTATGTATGTTTATCACGTCGTGGCCTTGCGCAGCAAAGCTTTTTTTTATAGCTTCGATATCTGTACAGTGGTGAAGTCCTCTCAAGAGAAATCGAAATGTTTTCTCGCTTTTTGGTCTAAATGTGTGGTATTGGATATTTTTGTTATCAACCTCTTGTCGATCAGAATAAAAGACCACGAGCTGATGTGGGGTTAATGATGATTAAAAAATGGAAAAACATGCTGAAGAGCTACTCACACATTAACGAAAGGATAATAACATCAAGGTTCCAAACCGAAAGGTTATATATGACGATAGTAGGTGTCTATGTACTAGAGGAGGGAAGAACGGAAGACTAAACAGTTACGTACTCCAACACGAAATGAATTGCATACATAAAAATTACTACCTTTTACTACGAGACGACCTAAATGCTCGAGTAGATAACCGACCAAAAGCTAACGTAGTCGGAACAAAAAAGTAGAACAACATATAAATGAATGTAGCCCAAGAGAATTAAAATAACTAATACAATCTTTTGAAAGGAAACAGATTCACAGATTCAATTGGGAAGCTTGGGCTTGCCGCTTACTAGTCGATTATATTATAGCTAATGACAAAACTGTTGTCCTTTTCAAAGATAGACATGTCTTCAGAAGTAATGCAACAGTAAAGTTTAATCATCATCCGGTCGTTTCAAAAATCCACATCTTGATAAATTAAAGAAGCACACAGTTTTACCAAAACAATTTTCTGACCAGCTCAGAATCCATCCATTTACTATGTGATGAAGCAATAAAGCAGCTATACTAAAATAGAAAGAATGGAATTAATAAAATACGGAACACTATTATTGAAACATCGCTTTTTACATCTTCTTAACACGTCCCAGGTGCATCGAACAATACTAAATAGCTGACTAAAAGCTAAAGTAACAACAATTTTTAAAAAGTTTCTTAAATCTTAAATTTACGAGTAAAAATAAAAGGGCACTCCTGTATAGAATATATCTTTAATATTTAGCAAATCATTGAAAAGTGTAAAGGTTAATCTTACAACGCATATTGTTTGTATGAACTATATGACATTATAATGTTCAACAGTCCGTAGTTGACGAACACGATGCTGACGAGGTTCAAATTCGGTGCTCTCTGATGCCTGGCGGGTGGCCTACTCAAGTCACTAAAATAATTGAGTACTGCTTCGTTCGAACAAGGGGTAATAATGGCAGTCGTCTTAGCGCAGTATACATCGCCCGCATCAGAGATGGTGCGCGACGACAAAGGAACGTAAGAGTTAACCTCTCAGTTCGCAATGTTGCTTACCATATGACATTATAAATGTTGAAAAATCAATATTATCGAGAACAGCATATAGAAGGTCTCAAATCTTTGTATAGTGCCACAGAAGCTACTGTAATAAACCCTTCCTTACTAACAGAGATGTACGACAAGGTGTAGTATTTCGCCCACATTTTAACTTACATATTCATGCCGCCTTTTATAAATGAAGAAATACCAGCCCCAAAGATATTCAGGTGGACAAAAATGACTATATCGACAGCCTGCTGTTCATTGATGACTTAGCTATAATTCAATGCAACGCATATGAGCTTAAAAGAATGTGTTACCAACTTTACTTGATAGGCAAAGAATATGATTGTATCATCGCACAATAGAAGACAAAACTTTTTTACAGACGTTCCACAAAAACAACCAGTCCAAACAAACAAACAAACAAAAAAACTGCCAACCAATCGAACAAGTTAATCACTTCAACTAGTTGGGGTGCCACATAGAATGTGATATAAACCATACACATAGATTCGAGCGCTTGTACAGAATTATTATCTGCAACAATGCTAAAAAAGACACACAAATACAATTTTATAGGACTATGTAAACCCTGTTTTGCTATATGGTTTTAAAACAAAAAGGCCGCCCGTACATCCAAGCTTCAGTGATGAAATTCTTGACGGACATTGAAGAATAGAACAGAGGCGCCAAAGTCAAAAACGACGATAGTATGGGGAAACCTGGAAGTACAACCACTTGCCCTAGCAACAATTGAAATCAATAAACAAGATGAAAAACTACATGTCGAAAAATAGATCACTAAAGATGACATATAAATATCGTCCTGGTGGAAAAAAATACTGTAGCTTATTTTAGTTTTTGAAATGCTGGTTGAGTCCGCCATTATCCGATTTTTTACTAGAAGTTATTGGTCAAAGGGGGTTTGTTTGCTTTCATCTACCACTACACACGTTGGAAAACAATTAATTGCACGAAATTTAAAAGCAAACAAATTTTGGAACGACCCCAGTTTACACTATTCTTACAGCTATCTGTGGCCCTTGAAAATTTTTTGCTGTTCGTTATATAAAAAAAAATCTGGTGTGAACATCACACGACTTGTTATTTTAAAAAAGGATGAGGCTCGAATTCATCGTCTTGGCCCTGGGGTGCTCTCGTCTAAAAATTTGTTTATTTAAAAAAGGACGAGACGTTGAGTCCAACACTCGAAAGCTGATTAAAATAAACAGTACAAGACAATAATTGACTCGTACTTAAAATTTTACTACGTCACTGAAGGTAACCGTGCGAGCTCGGTCGCACGGCCTTCGCCATTATCGCCTGCGTGCTCCCTCCTAGCAACAAGCCCCAACTCCAGCAGCCAGGTTACCTCTCCGAGCGCGCTGTGATTGATCCGTTTAATTAATTTTTAATCGGCCATAACTTATTTTGACCTCGGATCAAAAATTTCATTGTAATTTTTGTTCGCCTCGGTCTGGTCTATCCGGTAATATAAATTTCCCGAAACATTTTATGAACACCCGGTATATTAAAAATCCTGAGCTTCAATTTTTTTTCGAGTTCCTATTTTACAAACTTTTATTTTAAATTCATGTTTATCTCATGATAACAAATCATTTTTATTGTCATAAATTTTTTGCATCTTCAACCGTTTAGATTCGCGGCCGCTTTCCGACGAATTTTGCGACCTTGCGACCAAACGACTCGACCGATTTTTACCAAAAGCTTTGCACTGCGTCCCCTACCTACAAGTAACTTGCATACCAAATTTCAAGTCTCTAGCTCTTACGGTTCTTGAGATATCCTGTTTACTGACAGAACGACAGACACACACACACACACACGAACCAATGGCTAAAACCAACTTTTTTGGTGTCCTGAGGCTATATTTCGTCCAGAAATGTGAAAAACTGGGTAGGTCAAATTTCCGCCGATTACATTACTTTCCTTATTATAGGATAAGGAAAGTAATAAAAATTGCATTTTTTGAGATTTCAGACGATAATAACAAAAATGAAATTTTCAGTAAAATCCATTTACTTCTGTGGATCGAACTTTTCAATCAAGAAGAAGTTTGATTTGGTACCGTTAGCACAACTTGGGGAAAAGCGTGTATTGTTTCAAAAATTATTTTATTTCTTGGCTAAAGCTAAATTCTACTCCCACTTGTAGCCTACTGCCTCATATTAGATTAAACATAGACCTACGTTGGTGATTGTATTGATATTTGGACTACCTGACAGTAAACTGTTCTCTTAAAATCCTATAAAACACAAATAAGTGCAGTGTGGAGGAATCTGGTTAGTTCAGCCACAAGTTGCTTTGTTTTTAGGGATACAATTACTGTTACTCTTTTTACCTGGGTTACAGATTATAATCAAGCGAATGAATTACTCTTCACAAAGGTTTTAAAGCTGTTTTTTGATGTATGTCTACATGTTTGTGAAGCGATCAATTCATATGACAGCAGCGCTTGTTGGCATTTCCACTGGGTGGAGGTTTCGATAGACCAATAAATGTTTGTGGAATGCCAACATGGTACACTTAAATAGCTCGTTCACGCAAAGATTCAGAATCTATTTTGACATTAAGTTTTTCAACCCTTTCTCTGTTCTATTAATTGAAATAACGTCTTTGTATTCCGCTTCGTATATTTTCTTTGCTGGTTTGAATGTGAGTGGAAGTTCTGATTTCACTGGTGACGCAAATTAAATGCATAAATAAACAATTGACTAAATGAAATATACATCAGTTATAAAATTTAAAAATACAAAATGGCTATATACGTGAAAAATTACGTGAAGTAAATTATTATTTTTATTCGTTCAAAATTACATTTCCGTGATAGGTCTAAAAATTTCGTATGAAGTGTTCTGGCGTGAATAAAAAGAATTTACCATCTATCCGGGTATCAATTGTATATAAATAATACAGTTCGTATAACAAAATTATGTAAAAAAAAACATCGATGTGTCGGGTATTCTCCAGATGTAATTTATATAGCAGAACCGTCTGCTTACTCAGCCGAGCATCATTTCTACAACTAACTTTTCGCACGTGCTTTCCAATCGAATTAAAACACGTCGCTTCGCGGAAAGCTGATTTTCGCTGACCGCGTACTCCAGGAGCTACCCCTCCAGGGTGAAGAACCCCGGGGTCACCCGCTTGCTACTGCAACCCGCGCTTCTTGGCTGAGCGGAGCCTCCCGTTGTAATTACGCCAAATTGCCAACCGAAGTGATACCGTAATTTATTGCGCCGCGTCGCCAGAGACGATCAGCTGGGGGCGAAATAAGAGGATCGCGAGTGGTAAATTTTAATTTTTAATGCGCGCCCAGAGCGAGCCGCCCCTTGCCATGGGTCACTCGTAATCGAATTGGGAGGATGGATGTACAGGTTGGCCGAACCCGTTCGGACTAGGACCGTTTGGGGACTCTAAGTTGGATTGGAAATCGCCGAGGGGAAATTATAATCTGAGCTTGCACTGCTAGTTAAATGTTTTACATTTGGGTTGAATTGTCAAAGAACCTGAAATGTTAATTAAAGTTTTCCGAGTTGTGATAAAAATATACTGTTAAGGATGTTAGTAAACTTTTTAACCAAAAAATTACACAAGTGAGAGACTCGGAGGAGGGAGGGGATAAAAAGTTATTATGCTTAACAATATACATATATAGAATCCTAAATGAATATATTTACCTGTACCTTTTTCCTCGGGTCTGCTGGCCAATAAACCTTCACTATGGAAACCGAGAACGGTGTCGGCCTACTTGCGCCCAGCTCATTTGCGCCCACCGTCATTTTCGGCTCACTCGCGCCTCAGAAAAATGCCAATAAAAATAATGGTCTCATTTGCGCCATACTTGCAGCTCCTTAGTCATTACGACTAATTACACAAAATTTTATAATTTTCCGCTGGGTTCCCCTAGATTCAATGTATTTTTATAAGTACTTTGATTTTTGTATTTATTGGGGATTGATTTTTGTGTTTTATAGAGGTTCATTTTATGATTCTTGTCATATTTTTATATATTTTTTTATATTTTTTGTTTTTGGCATTTTAGATTAATATTCACAATATGTACATACATGCATAGTCGAGTAGTACATAGTTAATAAAGTTTTTGTATATAGGATAGTGCGCAAATACTTCCCTAAATCGCCTTTATTTTGAAATTCCGCAAGCGTCTTCTCTATTCTTTCATCCAATCTTACGTACTTCTTTTTTTTTTGCCTTCCAAGTTTAAGTATTGCCTATCGTACTTATAAAAACACATTGAAGCTAGGGGAACCCAGCCGAAAATTATAAAATTTTGTGTAATTAGTCGTAATGACTAATGAGCTACAATGTTGGGGCAAATGAGACCATTATTTTTGTTGGCATTTTTCTGGGGCGCAAGTGAACCGAAGATGACGGTGGGCGCAAATGGGCCGGCCGCAAGTGGGCCTATATCACCGAGAACAACTGTCGAAAATCTTTAAATGGTTCTTAAGAGTCAGTTTCGAATTGGCTATTTTACCACCCATCAGCCCCTTCGGCATGAAGCAAACCAGAAATGTGGTCTTCGTCTTCAATAATACGTACAAGATAGCTTCAACAGATATTTCGCTAGTCCAGCTCGTTCAGTTCTTCTTCTCTGGAAGGACATTCGGAAGTATAAAGTTGTGGGAGAAGCAACTCCAAGTTGATATTCCCCAAGGCTCCGTCCTGTTCTTCAAGTATGCGCGGACCATACTTAAACACCTTTCACTACACTGGTTTAGTACGCAGACGACATAGTTATCTATCTACAAGAGGTTCTGAATTTTCTAGAAGAATGGCGTGCATGTTAAAAATGGTAATTTAACTCTGTGAAGAGTTTGGTGGTCTCGTTCTCTAATAAAATGATATGGTTGACTGTAAAGTTTTGTGAAACAAGATGACCTACAGAGAGGGATGAAAAATTTTCCTCGGAATAGCCATGGATAGAAAACCGACCTGCGGAGGTTACTTCAATAGAACAATTGTCCCTCTTAGATTGGCCTTGGCAGTGCGAGATTCTCTTAGCGAGTTTGTTTTCTAATACTGCAGTCTCAAGGACTTGTGGTTTTGGAAAGATACGTGTCTGAATTCTCATCTTCATCGATCGGGATTTCACTTCATCTTTCTTGTGACACGATTGTTTTCTTTGCATTCTCCAAATCATGATCTTCTAAGTCTCTTTTTAGCCCTACCTATTTTAGTGTAAGCAATTTAATTTACTTCAGCATAATACTGTGGGTTGCCACATCTCTCTTTTGATATCAGTTATAACGAACTCAATTTATGCATTATTTATTTCTAATGTTCGCTGTCTGCTCTATGCTGTCTGATGTCTGATGTTTGCTGTTTGATATCTGATAGCTAAGCCCTTTTTGACTGTCTACAAAAAATTATATATAAATTCTTTTGTACAAGGCCATTATCCACCGTAACATGTACCAGGCTCCAGTTCAGTACTGGATCACAAAGTCTCATATCAATAAGCTTCTACAGGTCATCCAAAATCAGTTACTAAGACCCGTCACAAGCTCCACAGAGATACTGATATATCAAGGATTCAGGAATTTATCTCTTTAAACACTTTGGATGCTATACCAATATTCAAGACTACGTCAGTCTTAGTATATATGGCCTTTACAGCTCAAGGTTCATAAAAGTCACGTTACAAAAATTATCCATATTAGCCTGTCTACGATCACTCACGTCAGGTCGTGTCAAAAGGATTAGTTAATGTATAATTGCCTGAAAACAGCAAAAATTACTATTTTTGGTAGAATTATATATTATTTATCTATGGCTCAGAAACGCTAGCAATTGAAAAAAAGGGTTACGAATTACGAATGACCATTCACTACCGACTTTTGGGAAGTTTTGAATAGATTATTTGGAACTGTTTTGTCTCTGGTATATGAATATGTTCGACTTCTGATATGAGTGCTGCTCAAGGATATCCACCTTTATAATCATCTAATTTGAAACATTTTATCTATATGATCAGATAAAGAACTTCCAAAGCCTTACAACAAAGTATTACAAAAAATGTTGAGTGGTCTCGCTTTTGAACATTTTTTAGCCAAGTAGAATCGAAGAAATGATTGCTTTCAATATTCAGTTGTCCAGATGCGAATAAATAATTTAAAATTTCTTTGCTGGCGGCCCCGTGGACTCTTCTCCTTCATAATTCACCGACCAACCTTCGGTACGGCCCCAAAACGAAGAAAAGCTGCCGCGTGGGCCGCGGCCGCCGTGTGTGCGCGGCGCGGAGAGCTTTTACTTTTGATGAAGTAATGCAGTCGGTGATCCTGCCGAGCTTTATAAGGATGGCCTATTGAGGACAGGTTTGCGGGCCTGACCTCGCGTCGCAACGAAAGCGAGCGCGGCATGACTTTCGTGGCGCGGCGCTATCGCGCATTTTTGCCCAAAACGGGCCGCCCGAGTAAAGCACGCGCTTTGAGGTTCCGCAGATCAATAGGCTTATCTGATGGCACCCGCCGCCGCTTGGCAACGCGGCCTGTTAATCGATCCTTTATTATTCATCGCGGCGCGGCAGCACAGATACCCACTACTGGCCTTAAATGTTCATTAAGGGTACGTCGCGGTGCAAATGAAGTTTCTCAAGACTGCTGCGTTTGGCTTAGAGCAGGTTAATCAGCGAATTATCTAACGCAGACATATATAGCTCTTCGTTACTTATGTATGCAACCCATATAACAATTAATTTTCGATTCACACTGTACATAATAATTAGAGAATGATCAAAAAGTTCTGAGTAAATAATTAATAAAAATTGTTTTATATATACTTTAGATTATTGGATCATTGCCTATAAAGATTTGATACGTGTTTTGTCCAACGAACTTCATTTTTATTTCTTGTATCTACTGTATATTGCAATCTTCTGGTCGAGTAAATAATAATATAAAGAATTACATAGCAAATACTTCAAGCAAACTTTTTCTTCCATAGAGTATATGAGAGAAAGCTACGGGGTTTTCATAAAAATTATATTCAATTTTTGCTATTTGTTATTGCTCAACGATACCAAATAGAAAAATGTTTATTATTGAGCAAAAAATTTGTTATTCTTTTTAAGAATGTTTTTGATAATTCTTGCATTGTAAAATATTGTGCGAAGTGCGTTGAAGTGCCAAGTTTTTTCCTGATAAGTACTTGCTCAAGAAAGTTGAAACTTCTATTACTTCTCAACGTAATCTCTGTCTAGACGTACGCATTTTTCACAATGTCGTCATCATGTTTCCATGGCTGTTGAGAACACTTCCTTAGGGGTGTGTTTTTCCCACTAGAAAATCGCTGATGCAACAGCGACTCGATTGGAAAATGAGCGGCCACGGTGAGCGTTCTTCATGGTTGGAAATTCATGACGCCATCACGTGTCAACATGCCCTGAAATATTGCGACCTGCGCAGTCCTGTGTTCGTCGGTCAACAATCATGGGACTCACCTTGACGAAACTTTTCGCATTTTCAAGGCATCATGCAAAATAGACTTCACAGATTCTACGGAAATGCCAAATTTAGAGACGATATTACGCACATCTAACTGACCTTCTTCCATAACAACTTGCTATACTCGCACAATCATAGTTTCGAGGCTGCTTCGGTTTATTGTCGCACAACTCTTGACCTTCTATAAAATTTCATACAGACAAACATTTTTAACATCCATAACGCCTTCATCGCATATCTAGTTTAATTGGCGATGAATTTCGAAGGGCGTTTTACCAAGCAAGAGGAGAAAACGGATGATTATTCAGGTAAACAGGATATCCCACAGCGCTTACCCATAAAACTGCGAGTGGAGCTACCCTATTCCACATCCGTGAGTAATAGATGCCGTCTGTAGTAACGATGTGGGGCAGAGGCTTACGCAAGTGACCTTGTCGGCTACGTCAAACGAGGCAGGAGGAATCCTGCTAACACGCGTACTACTGACATGGAGTATTTGCTACGTCGATTTAGGTCCCAGACCTACGGAAACATTAGATCACATGATGTTATCCCGTTAAAACTGTTATGCAGGTTATCTAATCCCACGCTTGTGGGTAAAGGACGCCGGTAGCAGTAGCGATATGTGGTAGAGGTTCGCGCAAACGACCTCGACGGTAGTTCATCCAACGTGGAGGAGGAAACTACTGACACGAGTGGGGCTGCGTTTCACTCAACTGCTAGTGAAGCTACCCAATGCCACAGATGTGGGCAACGGATGCTGCTAGACAGTAACAGTCAGGTAGAGGTATCTCGCAAGTGACCTCGACGGGTACTGGTTAAAGGTGGCTGACTAGGGCGGCTACCCGGTTTTCCCTCTATGGTGTTAGACTTTTAGGGGTGGTGGCACCGCTTAGGGATAGTTGGACCTTGTTAGGCTCGTGTGAGCATGTTTTTGAGTAGGGTGGGGTGGGAGATGGCTTCGGTCCGCCCCCACCACCCATCACACCTGTCCAACCGATTGTCGAGCATGGTGGGTGGGACCGTAACACCTCCAGCACCCGGTGGTAGTATTCAAGTTGATCTTAAACACTAAACGTCGCCATTTGAAGTATATAAAACAACACTCACTGCATTGGCGGTAATTCAAGCTATGTACACTGTACGGTGCTGCCATCTGTATTATAATTTTCAGAATTTGCTGCGTCTTTTAAAATTAACCGCATCTTTTGCTCACTGTTAAAAAAAATTGGAGACCTTGGAACTTGAACGCACCTCGTAACACCTTGTGTATTAAAATTAACTAAACATTTACGCTACACAGTAAGGAAAAAAATAAATTTCTAGATTTTAAAATGACTAAATAATAGAAATTTTTTTTTATATATTTGTACATCGAACCACACAAAAGATTTACTACAAGGGTTATTTGTAAAGTTAGAAACCAATTTTGTGCCCTCAAGTATTAGATTGATTTCGATTGACAGTCTTAGTCTTACCAGATTATTGGGCATTATAAGAAATTTTTGCACGCGTGTTCTGTGTGTAATTTTGATATGTTAGATTGTGCGATAAGAGTGCAGATGTAGGGGGGCTGCATATAACAATGGGACAAAAAACTAAAATTGAATTAATTTGGCACACGAATAATGAAATTATAATTTAGAATGGGACTTTATTATAAAATATAAATAGGTTGAGGATATTTTTTAAATTACGGCGCTTTGTTGTATATTAATTTTGAGTCCAATTAAAAATCGTTAAAGATTTGCTTTGAAGCCGAATAACTCGTTCAGATTTTCTCGCACGCTGAGCCAATCACAGGCCAGGGTAACTAGTGATTTATGTGAACATTATGGAATTTTAACAATTTGATTATAATGGCGGAAAGTTGATGTACGATGGGTGCTCGTAAAGTACTAAGTGGCTGCGCATTCTACACGCGTGGCTGCCGGGCTTGTTTTGATTTAAGATCGCCTGGTTTTGCCAGACCGCTGGTCACTACTAGTGCGTGGTAAACCGCCGAACGCGCTAGGTCGCGCCGCGCATGGCTCTGTGGCTCGTGCGACGATTTTGATGTTTGCGCCGTCAGCATGAAAGCAAATTGTTTGGGGCGCTTGTGAAAAGTGTTAAGCAGATTAACGTGACTAAAAGGTGCCATTTATGTGGTTGGAACTGGATAAATGGCTTTTCTCTTATCGCTAACATTAAGGGGGGAAATTGGTGAGTGTTTTTATTGATGTCCGACTGATAAGAGATGATAATGTAATAAAAAAGCAATAAAATTCAAATTAGGGGATGGAATATTTTAATTATTGTAAAGAGTACAATTTAGATGTTCGTTTAATTTTTTTCTAAAAAAAATAGTTTATGAATGTTCCTTATACAACTATAAGGCTTTCTTTAACTTGTTATTGTTTAGTAGTTTGTTCAGTCGCAGGATAACATCAAAATTGTTTGCAGGGCCCGGAGTGAAGTTATTTACAAGTAATAATGAAGTGGTTTTCTAATGCAATAAATTTCAGCTAACACAGGCCTTTATCTCCGCAGCGTCATGTAAAATGTAGCGTTGCCGACGTTAGTTATAAATTACGGTTATGTATAAAATTACATTCCATTATTCTCTTTGCGGCGCTCATCCGCGACCCGCACGAATTCTCACGTCCAGGTAATCCGCGTTTGATTGACGACTAATTACCTAATGGCTCACCTGGCTGCGCGCTCGCCGATCGGACAGGTTCTCCCAAACTGCCTCCTTAATCTGGCTTTTAATCGGTTATCCTGCAATTTGCTGCCGATCGCCGAAGGAGGCGTCCGCAGACGTTCCCCGAAACATGTGCGGCCTGTCGACCACCTACCTGTCTAGACGGCAGACACCTCTGATTATTCATCCAAAATTCCGCGCCGGACCATGCGGAGTCCTCTCGTGCCGGAGAAAGGACCGCGCTTATCGCATCACGACCCGCATAGTCTCTTTTTATGGCGAGTTCTACGCGCGTGTTAAGGCTCATTAACTCCTGCGTGAAGGCAACCTCGCGACCTCTGCGAAGCGTTCTTTTGAGCAATAGGACTCCTCCATTTATCATAAATAATAATCTTAAACGCTGCTCCGTGCAAGTTTCTGGGAACATCGCATTAAAGTGATAAGGTCATAAATGTGTGCCAATCTAATATTTTGAAGAAACATGTAGAGTTCATCCGATATATTTAAATATTTTACGGTCCAATAATGTTGGTAGTACATATTCTGTTGAAAGCTATGTCGTTCTTCCCTGAATGCAGACTTAACAAAGAAACGCGTAAAGCTAGTTATGTCATGCCATTCTTGAAATAATATGGATTAATGGGAAAATTTAAAGTTTCATACGACAGTAAAAACAAATCACTAATTCAGGTATTTCGAAAATATTAGCATAGAGGTATAGTTTTACATGAACAGACTTGCTTCTTTCTCTTGCGAGCATTGGAGTGAAGAAACTTTCATTCTTTAAATAAGGGAAAGTTTGTTTCAATTTTATGGTATACTGCAGATGAAGATATAAAGAGTTTTAAAAAATGCATTGTTCTGCCTTATTTATAGTGTTGATGAGAGATCAATTACAAAACTGTAACTAGAATATAAGGGAAGATCGTGAAGATAGTGTACAAAAATTTTTTATGGTGAAAAATTGAGTTTTCAACAAGATTCGGTCTTTCTTGGAGCCAATGCAACTAAACCTTAAAAAGTATGCGTGCAGTCTAAAACTTCCATGTTGGAGTGGTTACTCGTAAAATATGCGTGCAAATACATCTGTTGAGATGTTGATATATTGTCAGGCATCTCTTGCAAACTCCATGAAAATTGGGTGATTGTACTCAAGGTGGTTAAGTGGTTTCGAGAGATCCGCGAAACTTCCAATGTATTGTTCTTTATGTTACTAAAATATTTGCTGTTTTAAAAAATTACTCATGATTGTGCCTTTTCATTCTTACACAGAAGAAAAAACTGTGTGGTCTGTACATTCGTTGTACGTAGCCTCTGTCACTTTTGAATTAAGCACCTTAGGTAGGATCTCGCACAATTTTGAGGACGTGGCAAACCAGGAGAATTCTATTAGACGACTGAGCTATCATTTCCAAATTCTAACTGTAGATTCAAGTTTCATCTCGGATTATCATCTTTGAGAAATTTGGTTCATTGATGGAAATCCGAAGCAAGTCATTAGCAACAGAAGCAGGAGTCTCTTTCTGCTCTGGCTGTGGAACTAGCTATGGAACAAATTTTGCCGCAACAGGTTTCATGTCAAGATCTTCCGTCAAAATTTTATGTGTCAAATTTTGGAATCCCTGGGGTATCTTCTAGTTCTTGGACTGGTAGTCCTTGATGCTCGTCCATCCCTGAATCGTTTGCACCATGTGTTTATTCGTATCACCCTACATTTCCATCGTACTGTAAACAAATGTTTCAACTTCAGACAAAATTGGATGCAGATTCGCTGATCCACATTGACCCCCCCCCCCTCCCCACATGCACATTAAAGTGCGCTCTCATCTTATGCCAGACTACATAGCGGTTCCAGAAACTGTTTTTATTGGATTAATATTAGCTTCTTATTTTCAGGGTAAACCTGGCATGTTCATCCCCTGTGCATTCGCTTGCAGCGTAGTTTAAGTCAGTAATAATTTTAATTGATTTATTATATGAGTTGTAAAAATGATCTTGATTTTAGTACAATATTATGTAATAATTGTTTTAGCATTAGTAACATGTGAAGATATAAAAATAGAGTGACTTTGAGGGTCCGGTAAAAAGCGATAGCCTCTCTCTGTAGTTGCAAAGTATTCAACGAATCTACAAAAAACTGAAGGTCACAGACTGAAAACTTGAGTGTAACTACCAGAGAGGTGGAGAATATCTTAACAGTTAATTAAAATAATGCAAAAAGGTACTAAGACTCAATATAATATAAATATATAAAGTTATTTTTCTTTATAATCCTCTGACTTAGAAACACATTTCTTCCAATAGATAGGTAGGTTTTTAATCCCATGAAGATGGTTGTGACACCAAGTAAGCAAACAGGAAAGTTTCTAAAATATCGTCATATTCTCTAAATGCTTTTTTTAGTGGGTTAACCAAACGACAACCGTAGAGCGATGCGTTTGCGCTGTAAAAAGAGGGTGTTTCAGTATGCTCGAGAACAAATTCTGATTTTTTATGAAGTTTAGACATTGTCATGAAGCAGGATAACGTTTCGCGTTGGAAATTCGCGTCTTTTCCGACGATATGCGTGTTCTATTTCGTCTAAAAGTTGACAGAATAATAATTCTCGAGAAGGCGGCGCATAATGTAAATATTCTCCTCAGTGACGCAGGCTCTCGGTCGGCTTAGGTGACCTCTCAAGAAATTTTATGCTACACGTACATTTGAGTCGTCCTTAGAGCGTTGTACTAGAACTGTGCCTTTAGTCTTTTCAAAAATTTAGGTATTTTTACGGTCTCTGTAATAGGAAACTTGATAACAATTTGTTACATAACAGATTAGGCTGCATCGCGTTTCGAAATCGTGATATTGGCTAAAGAAGCAGTAGTACAAGGTGTCTTACGAGGGTATCTTCTGTAGTCATTGCTACCTACAACGCTCAGAAACCGCCCTCTGCTTCGTTCATCCCACGTGCTTTGCATATGCAAAATTAGGCCAAACACATAAATATGTTAACAAATTGTTGATAAATAACCGACACAATTTATGTCGCACAAGCACAGGTCAACTCTTGTCCTGTGTTTGACTTTCTCTGGCTGCTTCGCTGTATGCTATTTATACCCCAGCATATGTTCTGGACATTTCTAGTAGCACCGGAATAATCTGGTATGAATTGCATTGAAGGCATTATTTTCGCCGCTCGGCCGTGCCTATATGGGGACGTTCGGAAATTTGTTGCAATATTTTTAAATTTATATTTGTAAAGTTCGTTCAACTAAAACGTAGACGAAACCGATATATTTGAAATAAATGATATGTTAAGTGGTTTATGTAAAAATAGTATTAGATATATTCGTTATCAAAATATTTTTCGAATCGTCTTCTTACATGCATGTAAATGAAGTGTCCGACTATGACTAAGAGTCATAACATTACTAGGAGACTGTCATCACACAAAAAATAATTGACCCTAAATATTGAGTCTAGTTATTTGGTGTTGGTGATTTTAGGGCAAACAAACTTACTTCCTAAGCGTGTAGATTATTTAATAATAAAATGTGTTAAATCACATACACACAGTTTATGTTTAATTTGAATGACATTTGTACTTTTGAGATAGTTAACTCCCGTATACAACTCTGATGTTTTCAGTATTGTTTTTTCTTTTGATCTTGTGGCAGATGTTTCGTTTTGTATAAAATAGATTTCCTCTTCCTTTTTAAGGACATTTTTGTTGTACTTTGAAGTTATTCTGTAAGTCAAATTTATCGTAGTATCTTTACGATTAATATGCCCGAAAATATTAGTGTGTGCAAATATATAGTGATAGTCAAACGTTCTATAGGGCAAATAAAATTTGTGAGAAAAACATTTGCGCAGTGAACTTCCGAAAAATTTCCAATATTCGGGTCTGTACCCACATCTACCCAAGTTTCTGCGCCCTAAATAAATATAGAACACATCGATGAGTGCGCAAGTCTGACTGTAATTTATTTCGTCATATTTTTAATTCTCCAAATTTTGGTTAGGTGAAACATAAAACAAGAATATAGTAAATCACAAAATTTGACCTCTCATACTATTTACAGGGTACTTTAAAGCTAACTACTTCTTTCAGTTTTCATTCAAGACGTGGCGAATTCAATATGGAGTGCTAAAACGCTCAACAAACTTTTTTTTTTAAAAAAAAAAACGAAACTCTGACCTTTATTGAGAAAAATACGTGATATATTGGATCAAAAAAAGGTGCATACAAGGGCGACTGCTTAAGGCAATGAAATAACAGTTTCAAGACCCGCACGACTTTCATTTACACCCATACAAAATACAGTTGATCCAAAAACTTAGGCCCAAAAATCTTTTAGGCTTCTGACAATAAAATGAAAGTGTTGTCTTTGTCAATAAAGTAAAAGTCTCATTTGGGGGCACTAAGTTTACAAACGAGCTCGACACCGTCGTAGACTAATTGTTTGGTGCGCATTTTGGATCAAAGTTGTCATTGGCCCATATTTTTATGAAGATGCTGCTGAGCATGTTGCGGTGACTAGAAATATGCTGCAAAACTTCTTAATGGTCAAAATTAATGAAGTCATCTGGTTTCAACATGACTGTACTACATTGCACATTGCACGCGCCAACGTGTAATTTTTACAATAAATTGTTCTTAACCAAATAATGCCAAAAGGGTACGGTATCGATTGGCACTCTTTTTCACTAAATTTAATGGCCTCTGACTTGCATTTGTGGATATTCGAAGGGGAAGGTCTACGCTAATAAGCCTGACAATTGGACACCTTAAAGATTTGCTAAATTGGTGATATTACCCCGGAAATGTGTGGACACTTTTAGTCGAACTGGAATGATTTGATAACAGCAGAACGCTTTGAAAGAAGTAAGTTTATGGAATTACTAGATTTTAGAATTTAATTGATATTAATGCTAAAACAATGCTTCATAATCTAATTTATAATAAAAGTAGAATGTGAAAGGTGGGCCAAAATGCGCCAAACTTCATATCATTCTTTTGGGATCGACAGCCCCGATGCAGATGTCAGCTACAATTATTTCGATAGCTAGATATGGTGTGCTAACAAAAGAATAACGAGTTATTGTTGTTAAAACGCATTCCAGATTCGGTGGCAACAAAAATCTGCGAGATTTTGGTCGAATTAATGCACCAAATGAGTCAACTACCGGAAGATTCATTACAAAATTTGATGAAAGGTCTCATGAGAATTGGTCAAAATGATTATTCTACGTATCGAATCGCCATCATGCATAACAACTAGACATTTTGAGGAACTTCCTTCATCGAATACTCACTAAAGACTTGCACACTTATGCTTACAAAATTTAATTGATAGAAGAGCCTAAATTTTCCGAGTATTTTTAGCAACGATGAAATAGACTGTTAGCTTAATCGGAAAATCATATTTAGTGATGAGGTTCATTGTGAACACGACAGATTGATAAACAAACAAAATTATCGCATTTGGAGTTTGGAAAATCTTTGCGTAACTCATGAAAAATAAATGCACCTTCGACGACTCACAGTTTGGTATGGATTTTAGGTAAGTGGCGTAATGGGCCTGTATTTTGAAGATGGCGATCGTTACCATTACATCATAATACAGTTTTAGATACCAGTTGAGCAAAGTGCATACGGAAGAAATTTGGTTACAACAGGACGGCGCCACTTATCACACAGCTCAAACAGCGGCTGATGAACTGCACCAACAAATTTCTAATTGTGTAATTTCAATAAATATCGCCATTAACTGGCAGGAATATTTTATAAACAGCGTGGGATTATTTTTTATAGTGGACTTATTTGAAATGTAAGGTCTGCGCTATCTTTCTACAAGCAGTTGACCATAAGAATAGAATCCGATGTGTTATCAATGAAAATAATTAAAACGTGTGAAATTTTAATAGTAGAATTTAAAATAATTAGTAATTTTTAAGTTTTTCGAAGCATTTTTTTAATATTTTGTTTAACACAGAATTAAGCAACGCATATAGCAGTTTTCATTATAAACATTAACATTGCTAATGAATTTTGATGTACATATGGGTGCAGTAATCTTAACCTTTTTTTAGTGTTGGCGTAATGATATTATTTCTAAAGACTACTTCAAATCCGATAAGAGACTAATTAGGTTTTGTGACCTTGCATGCTGTTTTTGAAGATGAGCTCTTTGATGATTAAAAGATAGAGATCTCAATGAAGAGCTTTGTTGTGTAATAATTATGGCCATCGTGAACTAACAGAAACGTTTACTTAATTTTTATTGGGAATATCTATATAGACATAGCATACACTGCAAAAATGAGGACAGAAGAGGAACCAGGTGGTAAGGTAATACGGCGCTTTTTCCTTGTTTACTACTTTTTCATTTAGGCTTTCCCTCCGTGTTTTCATCAAAATAACTGACCTTTTTCTTTTGTAATACTTCTCGATCAACAATTTTGAATAATTTATTTAAAATTAGAATTAGTGCTGCCTTTACAATTTTTTCTTCTGCCGTTGAACAAATGAAAATTTATTTTTGAATACCATCACTGAAAGTAGTAAACAAGAGGACTACAGATTTATATCCATTTATGAAGCAAATAAAACAATACCCTTACTTTTCTGAGAAGAATTAAGGAAAAAAAACTGCCTTTTTGCGTGTACCAATGTGGTACAAAATTTTTATTCTAAAGCATGATCTTTTCTCGAAATTTGACGAATCTGCTGCTCCTTTCTGGCCCCTCGTGGTGGTGTTTATTAATTTAGCGATGGCTGCCTGCTGGAGTCCCTTATCAAGCTAACCCATCATTACAGTTGTAACAATGATTTTCTCGTTTACCCTAAATTGCAAGGTTGCGTGTTAGGAAGCGGCAGCTCTCTTTGATTAACAATTCAATTCGAGCCTCGCTGTTTGCCACCATTGTGCGCCGGGCGGCCGCTTTGAAGCTCGTCAATGGCGTTAATTTCCCCACCTGAAGTGGCTAATTGCAATATAACTGTGTTTGGCGCCGATTGCGTTGTCACTCCAACCTTTAATTGAGTTTCCGTATAATTGGAGGGGTAACAGATTTTGCTATGGAGCTGCAGTTTTTGTCAATTGATTTTGGCATTATTTAATTTTAATTACACACACGATGTTCTAAAAGTAATTATTTGCAGGAAGTAGCAGGAAACATACGTTTTCTTAATGTCTCTAGGCTGTAAATGCTGTTGCTATGCACACCTTCCTTAGAGACGTTTTTAATAAAGTGCGTCAAATTTGAAAATCCAATAAATCAAATTTTCATGAAAGTAGTTATATTTAACATATTTATTATCAGTAAAATCTTCCATTTACGTATGAAAAACGATGTCAGCCGTATATCCACCAGCACCGAGCCTGCATGTATTTATGCGTTGCTCAAAATTATTGGTAGTAGATGTCTGGCTTGATTTCTCCAATCACGTCTATGATTTCCGCCTTCAGTTCCAGAATTGTGTTTGGTTTGTTAGCGCACAAGTGATTTCATAATCTTCCATAAGAAGAAATCACAGGGTATAAGATCGCAGGATTTTGGCGCCCATTCCTGGTTACCGTGCAAAAAAATCACGTGTTGCGGGAATTTTTCGTGGCCTAAAGCAACCATCTTTACGCGAAGGGTGTCAGGTCGCTCCATCCTGCTGAAACAACTGATCGGCAATTTCCATACTTTAAAGGTAGGCCGCAACCGATTGTATACCATGTTACGGTAATGTTCTCCATTGACGATAACTGCAGTCCAAAAACTATTGCCCAAAAACCACACCACACACTCGTTCTTAGTGGATGTATTTTACGTTCCTGTATTATTCGAGGATTTTAATTTCCCCAAATCTGCCTGTTCGGTTTGTTGACGAACCCACTCAAGTGAAAGCGGGCTTTGTCACTAAAAATGATTTTTTGCGAAATTTTCATCAGCTGTCAGTCTCTCCAAAACCCCCCCCATTCAGTATATCGACTCCGTTTGGGATGATCGACAGGCTTAAATTGTGGCGCCAGTTGGATATTACATGCGTGCATAGGGAAATCTTATGAAAATTCGATATAATGGGGTTGTCAGAATGTCGAGGACTCACAGTGGCACTGTCTTGGACAACAGCGATTTGTTGCTCTGTCCAACGAAACCAGTTCCGCCTTGGCGATTTTACCGTTGCAACTGAACCAGTCGTCTCAAACTTCCTCATTAGTCTTCGAACTGCAGACTCATTTCTCCCGAGAATCACACGAAGTTTTCGCACCGCGTGCGCGTGACAGTTCAGCGCTTTGGTAAAATGTTTTAACAATCAGAACACGTTGCCCCGTTGTAAACTGTTCCATGACGAAAACGAACCAAAACAAACTGATGTACTAGAAAAGCAACCAATGTTGAATTAATCGGTGTGATAATAGATAACAAAAATCATAAAAACAGATTCAAATTCGACCCCTTTTATAGAACACCCTATACTACGGTCATCAGATTATAATCACCGGTAGATAATGCGCTTTTTAAGGAGCTTTTTCAAAGCTGTACTTGCACTGTTTGGTAGAATCATTATTTATAGGTCCCCCAGATTGCTTAAGTGTATAAATGGTCTAGTTAAATGGATAAGTACCTATACAACTAACACCGACCTTTTAATTACACAGAGGCACTCCTTTGAATGCGCAAGAGACTGTTGATATTCCAAGTCTTATTGGTAGATAAGTCAAGTCTACGATACATATCGCTTTATCGTTCTTATATTGCTGGAACGCCGTAATCCAGCCAATATTCTCATGTTCCTCGCGTAGGTGGCACTTGCAGTTCAAAGAGATCCTGCGTTAATATAAAGGGATAAGTACGTATTAAGGTCGAAAGCCTTTTATCTTCAACGAACCATTAATGTCTTGTTAGCTGCAGCACAAAGCCAGACTCGGCTTTGTACCACAGAACACGAGTTTCTTGGTCTCCTATCGAGCCCGCCTTTGTCGGCCTCGCAATGGGGCTGGGTACTTGTGCGCGCACTTCCATTTTTTGGGGCGAACACTTGCCGCTAATCAAGCTTTGTGGGGGCGCCATTGTTCCCCGCCGGAGAAATCCATTCGCCGCCAGTCGCGCCGTAATCGGCTTAATCTGGTTGCGTCACCGCCGCCAGGATTAACGGCGCAGCCGAGTCCAGCACCTGGAGCGGCGCTTTTACTTTTGCGCGCCTTGGGCCGCCACGGGACGGAGCGCTGGGTCTTCGCGAGGTCAATGCCTGTCTGCTCGTGAGGGCCCACATCACGAAGTGCCATTGTTGCGCCGCAAAAATCGGCCCGCTCTTTGACCCTTCGCGCCATGCATAAATAACTCAATTAAATGGCCGATCGCCGGCGCTGTTATGACTTTCGGTTTTCTAACGACACTCAAATTATAGGGGTCGCGGCTGCATGACAATGAACTTGGGAACTCGCCGAGGAATCGGCAGGTTGCGTGACACGGGCATCGGTGGGGAAATAATGCTTCCAATTTTCAGATAATAGTTCCTGGGATTATACTAGGCGGTTGTTGATGGTGGGCTGCCCAGCTCTATTGCCTCTCACATAAACATGCGTCCGCAGCAAAATATTTATGTCTTCATGGTAGGGGCTCGATGCACTTCTATTGTAAATTTGAAATTCAAATTCTATAAATATTTTTTTATTGCTTTATTATTATGTAAAGCGATGGCGGAGAGCGGTAGGCTCTCGTTCAGGAAATTCTCGGTTCGATGCCTTCCGGAAGGTGGGGGGGGGGGGGGGTGAATTTCTTTTTGTTTATCTGAGAGCATTCATAGTACGACTGAAATTACTGGTGGTCTCTTCAGGTAACCGGCATTCAAAACCGAGTCGTGTCATTTAAACGACGATGCGACTTATTTGACTCACCTTGTACGTCTCTAAGTCCCACAATTAAAGCAGCAAAATACGGTCCGTGCCGGCTTCATTAGAGTTCATTAAACAATTAGCTGCCGAAAGCCCAATCAATAGTTAGCGTCGAACTTAAACTCGGCTGTCTGGCCCAACTTTTTGCGCGTTTCCCCAGAATAGCAACTGATAAGAAACTGAAACTTTCCCGGCGCTTAAAAACTCGGCGCCCTCTCGGTAGGAATAAATGAAGGCTGCCTTGCTCCTTTATCTTTTTTATATCTAATTCTGGCAGAAATGCCTTTAAAGACGAAGATGAAGGGAGATCGTATACTTTTTGCGGTGGCCAGTGACATGTTTTTTAATGCTTTATTCATTTTATACGTAGGGTGCTCATTAGAAAAAATAGAGCTGTACTTAATGAATTATACGGCTTCTTTTTCAAAAATTGCATAAGCACATACACTGTCAGTCATCTGAGTCAAGAGATATTTTAATGGAAAAGACACGTAATACCAAGTATAGATTTATTTTTGACTCAGAACGAGTAGTTTAAAAATAATTGTTTGTTAATCGATCATCGATTTGCCCTAGATTTTTATAGGAATTTGATTTTAATTCCTTCTGGAGATGCAAAAAGTAAATAAAAAACTGCATTTTCTTACAATTTTATTTATATGTAATAACAATAACACATACATACACAGTCTTCCATTTTCATCGGTCCAATGTCAATTGATTTCTCTTCTTCAAGATTTTTCGGAAATAGTTAATAGCATAGTGGTAATAGAGGTACATAAGCCTATTTTGAGTGTCATTCTAACTCCGTTATTCTAACCCCCCCTTTTCAAAGGCTCTTCCTAGCAGAGATGTCTTCTTCTTTTTTAGAACACGCATTTCCCTAAGTTTCTTGGTGTTCTTGATTCAATAGTTCTTGGAGGTCTTCTGTTGTCACATCATTTTCATGTCCTATTATAAGCTTTTAAATGTCATCTTCATTCACCTCCATCATTTCAAAGACATTATCTCCGTCTCTCTAAAGGCAGGCGCAAGTAGAATTCTGACCATGCTTTTCGAATGAGCTGAGTAGCTGCAAGAATTTCAAATTGTGCAATTTCTTGAAACCCACAATATTCTTTTGAATCATTGGCCGAATCAACGAAGTAGTATTAGAGGCAGAAATTGAACTGTCAGCCAGGGAAAGCCTTTCGGCAAATTATCTTCAGGATCTTTTGGGCACCCTGGTGCATTGTACAATACCCACAATGCTTTCAGTGCCAATTCATTGGTCTCAAAGTAACCTTCGATGCTTACGTGACACATGCTCTTTCATTTGATATCCACATCGCTGTCAATCTTTCTTTAATTATTGATCTTCTTCAGTGCTCTAAGTTTATCTGGGTGATAGATTGGAAGCGTCAGCGTTGGCCCCCAAAAGTAACATCAATCGGTCTGTAACGGGCTTACGCCCAGGAATATTTTTCTCATATCCCATGATGTGGGTGTAGTTCGGCGTGCGTTTTTAATGGATTCTCAAAATTTGAGACAGAACCGTGCATTACCACGTTTAAACTTTGTAAACCATCCAATGGTAGCCTCGAGTTATACCTCCTCATATGACGAATGTGGAGTTTGTTTTTTCAGTTTTTCAAAAATTTCTCTACCTTTTTCTTGAATGATAATCATACTAGTTACACCTATTATCATTTGCAATTCTTTTATCTAATTTAAAAGCAGTTTTTATTTTTTCATGGATAGCACATCTTTGTTCCTCAGATGTGATTTTCGTTATTCCTTTAGCTACTCGAGTCTTCTTGATTATATATTTCTTAGCTAAAGTTATGTCTATTGTAGACCTGTTCAAACCATACTGCCTAGCAACATCAGACATCTTCTGCTCACTCACTAACTCACCCATTTTTCTATCTATAACAAACCTTTAAATATATTTTTCATTTCTGCTAATTGTCAATAACCTTTTCGCAAATGGTTGATTCTGAACACTCATTTTCTACAATATTCTAATTTGATTACGTTTAATAATCTTTAGATTAAGCATTAGAAAAAATTGGACCTGTCGTATTAATTGAAATGCAGAGGGTGAATCTGTTCGACGACCTTATTGTATTCATCCGCTCTGTTCGCTGTTGCTGTTTGATTTGTTACCTTCTCCGCTTCACAGTTATAATAACGGTCGGGAACGCATAATTTGTATAAAATAAAATAGATACAGTTAGGCCTGGGATCCCGCCCTGGACAAAAAGTGGTAAATTGCGCCGACGGTGCTATTAGCACCGAAAATCGCCGGCCATAAATAACCGGGCCTTTTCACGGCTGTTTGCGCATTTAAATTCGATTACGTCTCGGATATCGTCTTGTCATTTCGCAAATGTGCCATATTAGAGGTTAATTACCCAGAGGTGAACAGTCCACGTAGGTGGCCGAGTGCAGAGAGCCCGCTGCAACTCCCACGCTCACACCTCTTCCAATTTGAGCCATTTGCTCGAGCAGCGCTCGCGGGCCATTGTTGCCGGGCCCGGGCAGGCCTGGCGGTGCATGGCAACCGAGGCAATCGATCAAAATTGGCCGCCTAGGCTGGATCAGGTCCACGCGACGTCGCCGCCGATTTATTAGCTGTCGATGGAAGGTCTAATTCATTATTGAGCCGCGCGGGCTGCGCGTGTCGAAATTCCTCGAAATCCCCGGACACTGTTTTCTCCGAGAGATGAAATCGAAGGTTCAGTCGTTGCCCCAAGAGGTCTAACTGTGCTGCGGCCGCGGATTATGAATAACTCGACTAGCACGCGTGTGTTATACAATACGCCCACTGCCACGGAGACCTGTAAATTGAGCCTCGATTAAATGGAACCGTGCATTTGGTGGTACCAACGTCCTTTTGCCATTTTGGATCTTTTAGGGCTTATCTCTACATGTTCCTTTCATTTTGGTTTAACAATGACATGCTATGGGGGACAACAACAGATTAGGTTAATGGATCTGCCAAAACGTAAAATTTAATTTTTTGTCACTTATTCTTGGTATTAGGTTGTTTCTACGTTTCATTATTTTTTGGATATGCTAATTCTTTACATTTTTAATTCTGAAAATGTTCTTGGTGATCTTTTGATCGAGAATACTTATGTTTTATCTGTTAAATAGAATTCTCTTTTTCTATTTTCGATACTGCTTTATAACTCTTGACCATGAAATTGCATAATATAATTTGTTTAAGGATCGAAAAGGAATTTAAAGTCACATATTTGAAAAAATGAGAAAGTGAAGAACAGACTTGTGATGTATAACAAATTATTTATTCATTTTGGCAATTCTTCCCTAAATCTGTTAATGGATTTTGTAACACCTCATTTCCAGTTTTAATCAACCTGTGTAAATCGTATCACGGTACGGGGAGTTACATCAGCAGCCCCGATTGTAAGTTACCTAGTAATGGCACTTTATCAGAAACTATAGACATCAAATGAGGTTACATTAATGTAAAAAATAGTGCATTATTTTAGGACAGCTGCTATACAGTAATTGGCAAAAACCTACCAAGGATGTACAACAGATGAAAATTATTATTACGAATTTGCAAGCAACTGACAGAAATTTACAAAACGAGCTTAAATAAAATAAAATGAAGGAGAGCGCCGACAACCACTGCTTTAAAAAGCTTTGTTAAGGAATATTCACTAGCGAAGAAGAACTTTCCAAGAAAACCGATTTTGATATAAGAACAATAAGAAACGGAAAATGAACCCTCCCTATAGGTTAATTAGATAACTCTTAAGTCTAACTCTAATCCTTTTAGACAAGGTAGTGGAAGGAGGGAGCGAGTTTCCTCCACGGGAATGTTAATTTACAGTGGAATAGTGGAAGTTACAACCTTCTTTGTTTCCTTATAACGGCTTTGTTTGAAGTGGTGAATCTATCACACATCGACGTAAATTAAATAGTGGTGGGCACGAGGCCGTTTCCAATCTCAACATGATCTTCGGGTGGGTTGAATATTTTGAAACAACCAGAAACGTCATAAGAAGTCACCAGACTCATAAAACATTGTATCACACTAGCCACTAGCCTAGGATGGTCTGTTCGAAGGCATGCAAGTTGTTCAACAGCCCAACGAGCAACCAAAAGACTTTGCGAATGCAGGTGATTTTGGAAGAAAATGAAAATTCAATAATTTTAATGAGCGCCGAAGCTTATTTTCATTTGAATGGAACAGTGAATAAGCCGCATCTTCGTTATTGAGATCTTGAAAATCCTAGGAACACTGAAGACATCAAGACATCTCTGACCCCCAGTTGTTAGATTATGGTGTGCGGCTGACTTTTTTGCCGTTATGGGTTTGTATTTTTAGTGATTTAGCTGGAAACGTTACATTTACCTGCTAAGCATTTTTTACGACCAAAACAAGTACTGACGTGGAATTCCGGTTCCACAGATGTCCGGGGCTTCTATACATAAACAAAAATTTGCATCCACTTCCGGTCAACCCGTTATTTTTCTATCACAGATCAGAAATTATAAAGCTTGACAGATGTCAGAAATTACAGAAATAGAAACTTGTCTCCAGCTTGGAACTGCCTTGACCAAAAGTTGAAAAATAAAAAGACGGACAGACGGCCAACATTACTCTCTACATAAGGCTTTTCATTTTAATGTATAGAAGCCTCAAAACGTAAGAAATCTTTATTTTCGCCAAGATGATGCCACAATGCACATTGCTAACGCACTAATGTAAGTTCTTTGAAACATTTTGACGATGTACAGTAACCCCCAAGGTCGTTTGACTTGTCATATACTGCATTCTTATGAAGTTATCAGAAGAGCCGCGTATACATTTACAAACCCCGCAATGTAAAGGAATTGAAGGATTCGACCATACAAGAAGTGTTCACGATTGATCAACAGTTGTTAGTCCGAGTGAAGGGTTGTAAGCTGTATTCAAGAAGATGGTATTCATCTAAATGATATTATTTTTCTTAATTGAATAAATGACTCAAATGGCATGTTTTAACTCTTAACCTGTAAAAATAAATTTCGATTTTGGTTCAAAACTTGTCGACAAAATCAGTTACTCTGTGGTTCACCAAAAACTAAAAAAAAAACTCCCTGCACCGATTGCAGTGGATGATATCAAAGATGTTTTATTATTTCTTCATAAATAAATTCAGGAACAAACTATTAAAAGGAGATCCATGAAATTGAATGTAAATTATTGTGAAGTTTACAGTGTAACGACAGATTTGTTGCAAAAATCTGATATTCCTATGAAAATAAGCAAGAGGGGCCGATTAGAGATAAGGTCAAGACCTTTATCACTCTTGTAAGCTCGCTAAAATAGTGGAGCTGAAGCTTTTAAAGCAGTTAAGGCTGTAAATAAAAAAAGTGGAAAAGCGAATACTCTCTAGATAGGTTGAGGTTTGTCGGGTCATTTCAAGCCGATGAAAATATTAGTAAAATATACGAAATGAAAAAGCACATTAAACTGCAGAGTTGAGATTCAAGTTCTCAAACGTATGACCGCATTCAAAGATATTACAACAAAAACTCGAGGTGCGTCGAGTGTGCTGGAAAATATCGAACATCAAACCAATACAGCAAAAAAGCTCTTAATGCCAAACCGAAGTGTTGTTACTGCAGTGGAGTACATTCAGCGAACTGTGGGTGTAGCATAGCAGTTGAACTACGAAAAATAAAAATATGTGCGCTAAACACCCGAATCAACCTAGGGAAAACCGTTAATAATTAGATTATAAGAAACAAAATGGTTCTATCAACCACACAATCTGGGGTCATTCTCGAGAAGTTTTGCAAATAAAAAGCAACCATTATTACGTTTGACGAACGGTTGAAGAAATTAGAATGTATCACCAAGGGTTGCGACCAAAGCGAAATAAAAATGTCTCATAAAATTATGTTATAGAATGTAAATGGGTTGCTGCAACATTGACGAAGAAACGATAGATGCGCATTTTGCATTCGCAATTCACATTACAAGAGAATTTTACATTGAACTTATAGATTACAAAATAAAGATAACGTACAACATTAAAAAGAAATGAAAGCTACTGCTTTATTTATAAAGTCTAATAAATACTCAATTGTAGTAACAAACATATATAGCCCTCCTATGTATTCGGCTAGAAGAGAACACCTATATTTTCTTAGGCTGTAGGGAAAAAATTATAATGGATGAAGACTAACTCTAAAAACACTTACCGGAGATCTAAGCTAACAAGTGCTAAAGGCAAAGAACTATTATATTATAGAAAAATAGGAAAAATTATTCTGAAAAAACAAAACTAAAAAACAAAAAATACGAAAAAAGTGGCATTAAGCTAAAAGCTCCACAAGAGATAATGATTTTGAACGATCTTAAGAAAAGAAATCAAAGCACTAGAAGAAGAATGTACACAAGCTATTAGAGAAAGATCACCTGTTAAGCAGATCCCTTTGATTAGAAAAGAAGGTGGTACATGGGCCAGAAATAACGAACAAAAATCTCAAAGATTTGCTCATTATTTAAAGAAATGTATTTTAGCCATCTGAAATATATGAAAATGGGGAAATAACATTTGAAGGAACCATCCAAGAAAGCGACTAGTTCATTCTTACTACTGCAAAAGAGATTAAAGGCATTTAAAAATATTTAAAAGCGAAGAAAGTTACCTTTGAAAAGCATAGTGAAAATTATATAATGTCCAAACTGCAGACAAAGTCTTATCTTACAGGTAAACGTCACTAGTTCCAACAACTTTCTGAGAAAGTGCTGTTTACGAGCCTACCACCGATCATTAAGAAGAAAAACTCAGTTCCAAATTATGTTTGGATTTTTATGCAAACACTCGACAATTGATCTAAATCCACAAGATGATTAGCATTATTAAAGAAGAAAAAGTTTGTATCACAATATTTTTAGAGGTGGTATAAGCGTTTAGTAAAGCTTGGCACGACGGGTTCGACTTCAAAAACTTCCCAAACGTACTGGGACCGCTCCCGTACATAAGTGACATTCCTGAAGCATAAAGCAACACTATTACAACCTGCTCAGGTAATATTGCCATTTTAGCAAAAAGTGATAGTAATGATGAAACTAACTGATGAGCAGAACATTTTCTCGTAACTATAAAAAATCAGATTGTACCGTATGCTAACACAGCCAAGTATATTGGCTCTCGTTACCAAGCGCGGATACAAAACTCATGTCAAAAAGAAAAAACATTAGGTCTAAGACTTATTATAATGTGTTGGCTAATCGGAAGAAACTCTTCTTTGTCAGCTCCCGTTGACATTCGCCCGCTTACTCCACTTAAAAACCAGAATCGCAGTTTAAATTCGGAATTTTCCCGGTGGTTCATCATGCGATATTAATTTCTTTAGGCGATATACCCGAATAGTCACGAACCTTCAAGAAACGCTGCGCTCATACCTTGTGGAATCTTCGCGCATACGTGCGCGCCAGCTGCATTCTTAGAAGGGTCGGGCGCCGAGCCTGACACAATCCAGATGTCGATCAACCGTGTTATGGGAGGCGTTCAGAAATTCGTTACAATTTGGCATATGTAGGGTGAGCCATAAATGCATCAACTGACTTTTAATGTTCACTTCAGCCATGGGATTTATATTTTTAAAATGAACACCGTATCGTTCCATTGATATTCCGTTCATAGCAACTGTAGCAGATTTTACCGAGGTAACTCACTATATCTTGTTTGAACTTTGAACGTACTACTGTGTACAAATATAACCCGGAATTTTTAATTTAAACTGCGCGGGCATTTCGTTGGGCACAAACCTTTTTAGTTTTAAGTTGGTAGGACTGCTACTGACATATGTGTCAAATTTTAGTTTAATATCTTAATTAGTTGAAGAGTGACGCTCGTTTTCGTAAACAACCAAAATTAATTTTTTCGATTTTTACCATGTCAGAAAATATTCAACAAAGAAGTTCGATTAAATTTTGTGTTAGAAACGATATTTCTGCTGCGGAAACGCTCAGAATGTTACAAAGAGCCTTCGGTGAACAGGTTATGTCTAAAACACAAGTATACGAATGGCATAAAATGTTCAAAGAGGGTCGTGAAGGCGTTGAAGACGAACCACATCAAAGACGTCCAAGAACATCAACTGACGAACAGCACGTCGCGAAAATTAAGGAATTGGTGCTCCAAAATCGTCGATTGACAACTAGAGAGCTTGCTGACATCGTTGGCATTTCAAATGGATCAGTCAACACCATTTTGAAGGAAGTTTTGTGCCTCAAAAAAGTCAAATCTCGCTTGGTTCCAAAAACCCTCAATTTATTCGTGACCATTTCGCTAAAATTCCACCCATATCGTTCCGCAACCGCCGCATTCGCCTGATTTAGCTCCATGTGACTTCTGGCTATTCAGTAAAATTAAAAGACCGCTCCGGGGACACCGTTTTGACACGATAGAAGAGATTCAAGCTGAATCGAAGAAGGTGCTGAAGGCCATACCGAAACAGGACTTTTCAAAGTGTTTTTATGAGTGGAAAATTCGCTGGTGTAAGTGCATTGCAGCCAAGGGGGGTTGCTTCGAAGGCGATGAAATAGATTTTTAAGTATAAATAAGGATTTCAAAAATTATAACAAAATTCCGGGTGATCTGTGGTTGTTTTACCAAGTTTTATTCAACTGTATAAATATTGATGTTATTTTTTCGAAATTATAAACATACACAGAAAAAGTGGGAATCGATAGGATAATGAACACTGTATTTTCAGTTGTAGAAATGCTAATAGTTTATTTAATTTTTATAAATACATCATACATTTCAACAAGTTTTTTTACTAAATATTTGATTTAATTTGAATTATTCAGCTGTTGACAGTATTTCCCATCGACCATACACTAAACTATGAAAAATCCAACTTTAGACTTAGTTAACCGGGGATAAGCGAAAGGGAGCAACTGAGTCATAAACCGAAGGTTCAAAAGAGTAACCCTTCGGGCCTCGCAAATATAAGCCCGAAATCCCTTTACAAACAAATCTGCGCCTCCGAGCAGTAAAACCCGCCCGTATATCGCCTTCACTTTCCCGTTCGCATCCTCTAAAATTTTAGAGCTTTCGCCTTCCATCCGGTTATGGATCCGATGCAATTACGTGCCGCCTTTCGGGCGGGATCGAGGACAAATTTGAATGCGTTCGTTGCCCGGCGAAGGGAGCTTTATTGGGTCATGAGGCAGGCCTAGACGAAGCGAAGCTTTATTAGTGCATAGCTCGCGAAGCAGAAACGCGAACTTCATGCGAAGCCGTTAAGTCCATTCCGCGCGAGTTATGCCACCATACTGAGGTGCCGTGCTTATGGGACACCTGATAGGTACCATCGTGCATGGTCGCGTGGGGCATAATTAAACCCCGTCCTCACGTCCGGTGAGCTCGAATTTATCGGCGGACTCCTAATTTAATTACCGCGCCGCGCTCGATCGTGACTCTCGACAGTTTGCCAGATAAATCAATTCCAACCTAACTCAACGGCTAACGGGACCAGGTTTCGCAGGAGCTGCTGGATTCCTCTAGCGGTCCACGCCGCGTCTGAAGCAACGAGGAGTTATCACAAAAATTGAAAAAATTGCAAGGACAAGTGTTGCTACTCAAAATGAGTTAACTGTCTAACCACATGAGTCGTCTTGCTATTTGGTTATTTTTATTTTCTATTGTAAGTAAATGTAAGCCAAGGTCATAAAGAAAATTTATTTGCTGGTGATATTGAGTTCGGCTTTTCGGAAAACGGACCTTAAAAACTTGTATCTTGTTATATTTGAATTTACACGTCTATAACATATGATGCATGGCTTTTACAACAATAACAGAAGAAAATATTAAACACTGTTCCATATAACAACCTTTAGCCAGGTCTGCAGGTAAATATGCTAAAGAAGACCACCATCAAGCGCAAATTATAATTTGTAGTTTTGCTGAAAGTAATGATTATCAATTGGCTAATTAGAATTAGAAAGACAGCCTTACCACATTCACCTCAAGCTATTTATGAGTTATTTAAGCTTTATATGCAATCATCAAATCTTACGGAAACTTCAGTTCCTCCAGGCTGTTGTTGTGTACTTTGGCTGAAGTCTTTACATCCTTTCTTTGGAAAATAGAACTCATCAGTGTTTATCTTTCGTAAAATGTTTAAAGATTCCAAGCTCCTATAAACTCACTCTATACCTTATGATTTTAAGTTAATGAAGATGAAAGATGCTTGTGCGCTGATAAATTGTTTCTTGTAAGTTCAGATTGTATAGGGCTCTCCTAGGCATTCACTTTGATCCTGTTATCCAGAAATTGGAGTTAGATCTTTACTTAGGGGCTCAATCTGCCCACTCTCTAAGGTGAACTATGAGTCGTAGAAGAAGACTGGCCTTTTGCGTGCCCTATTTCACTAGATATTGAATCCGAAGTGAAAGTTTGGCCAGAACATATTTTGGAGAGGAATGCACTGGATTAGAGAAAGTTTTTTTAGAATAGTTGTGTTACTGATGACGTAAAATAATTAATAAAATATTGACCATTATCTTGAGCATTCAGCCATTGAGAATATTTGAATTGCCTCGCAGATGATTTTGCTGGTGGGATAGGAAGTAGGAACATTTTTGATTTAAAAAATAATTTTATGTCCGGTTTCTTTATTTTGCTTTTCAAGTGCTGAAAACTTACCCTTCCGTACACAATCCATGAATTTTTGTTAAGTAGCTTGGTATTTTTCGGGTTGTTCGTAGTCGTCACAAACAAAATTTCTTTGTGATTCGTGGGGCTGATGGTCCTTTGATGAGGTGATGAAGTCAATTGTTGGTAGTGAAAACCATTTGTATATTTTATTTGTTCAGTACGATGCCTGTAATATAAGGCATTAACGCTTTTACTTGATGGTTCTTATTCTTTTAGCGTTGTAGGTCAAAGACTGTTTGGCTTATTCATTTGAATTAAGATTTTGTTTAAATATTAATTTTTTTTAGTTGCTAGTGTCGGAGGGATCTAATAATAACATATTTTGCGATTGAATGGATTTAATCATGACAAAATGAAATTTATCTTTTAAATAATTATTGGTGTCGGTAGATTTCCTATAAATAGTATAATAAAAACTGTGATTGGAAGGGTTTTTTATTATGAGGATGTTTGCAGGAAAGGAGGTTAATCATTTTATTGGATTTCTGTTGTAAACTTGATGTTGGTGTGAAGTTTATTTAGGTGGGAAAGAAGTGGGGAAAGCATGTTTTATTCATGAGGCCTGATAATAACAGTATTGCCAACAGAACTTAGCAAACATTTTAAAATTGGCTATAAAAAGGTTTGCTACAATAGGTGAAAGTAGGGAACCCGAGGAGCACCATTGATTTGTTTGGAAATGTAAAGTAGGTATTGGATATACAGGGTTAATTAATTGCAGTGCAATCTTTTAGATTGTGTAGTTTTAGTATTCGTAAACAAGAAGACAGCAACAAATTTGACCACTATATTATCTTTAGGTGAGGAAAAGGACTTGGGAATTTTATTATTTGTAAGAGATCCAAAGGATCTAAGAGAGTATTTTTCTTGTGAGGTTTGGGACGGTCGTATAATTTTGGATTTCTTCATTTTAGAAAAGTCCGTCTCTTAGTTGTTGAAACATTATAAACAAATAAATACAGCAAAGAAAAGGAAGAAGGCAATTAGAAATTTGAAATCGTGTTTTACGTTTTAGTTCAACAATTCTCAGAAAAAAGGCAGAGTAAGAATCACGAGGAAGCATTGGATCAAAAACATATTGAGGTAGCTTAACATAATATGGAACAAAGCGAATATAGGAAATAAGAAAACTGCTAGAGAATTAAACATGATGGCATATAAAACGTGTAAATTATTTTGCGAATCTAAAAAAAGTTTAGATATTTTATCAACTTGAAAGCAAATGTTAAGATGCTGCAGGAGTTAAATATTGTTCTATTTACTCTTATATGCAAGAGTTCTTAAGTCACTGTAATTACTCTTCGGTTACACTACGTAGTATCAGTAGATCATATTCTAAACTATAGACTATAATGTACAATCCAAAGAATTGAGGTTAAGACTATTAGATGGGCAATCAGTAGATACAATGGATTTTTATCGTTCATTATTTGTAGCTGGGTTCTATACGCTGTCACTGTGTTTAACTTATTTGGAGTATCAAATAATACAAAAAATAAGTTGTAGGAACAGGAAGACTAGAAGCTTCGACATCTAGGAGTAAGGTAAAGGACATTTTGATAATTGAAACGAAGCACGAACTTTAAAACTTAAATCGTAATAGGGCAATTGAAGAAAGCAGACTTCTATTATAGTAAAGCAATATCATGTAAAAAGTATTTACCACTTTTTTTTTGTATTGGGCTCGCTATTGCACAACTATAAAATCTGGGTAGTTGCGTGCCGTTTATGGTTAACCAGAAAAAGTTCTGTTTATATGGGGCATTTGAAACAGAAAATACATTTTGTGTTTTTATTAAATAGCACAAGATCTGTGAAGGAATAAACATTAAAAAGACAAGACAACGATTTTGTTTTCATTAAGATCTTGAGATTTATCGAATCTAACCTGAAACATCTTTAATTAATTATGAACAGACAACACTAAAATATTTTTTACGTTGATGGCATTGCCTTTAATTTTCATATAAAAAAGAAATCACGCCTTTCATCCGATCTGCAACTTTTCGCTTTTAGGCATGTTCTACAGAATGTTATTTTATTAAAAAAATAATAAAGGGATCCGTGGGAGTACCTTAATTAAGTAAGCTTAATTTTAGCAGAATTATTTCTGTATATTGGCGCTCTTAAAGCAACTTTTCCAGCCCATCGCTGGTATTTAAAATTTCATGACTTCGCTACTTCGTACTGGTTAAATTTCATTAAGGTTCTTGAAGAACACACAATATTCCAGTGCCGGCGCAGGAAGTAATTCAATATTTTTATTTGAACCGCGCCCGCCCTTCCAGCTTTGCATTAATGAACCCTTTAAACTTGCTAATTGCTCGTAAGGACTACTCTCGGCAGAATAATTCCGTAACATGCGCTCGTCGGAAGGCGTACGAACAAACCCTCGCAGCGTCTTATGTACCAAAAACTTAATTTCCTCGCCGCCGAACCGCACCGCTATGTTCATTACGGAGTGGAAAACGGCTGAAGAACAGGAAATTCAGTTAGCGCGGAGCGTGGTGCACGTGAATTTTTAACGGTGGGCTGCTAGCGAGCGCTTCGGTTTGGAGGAAAGGGTGAATTAGTGGCGAATTGTAATCATTTTTTATTTGCAGTGTAGCGATTGTTATCTTAGTTTTAGTCTGACGTTAAAAAATACATTTGCTTATATCTGTTGTTTTCGTTACTGTACTTTTCTGAACTGGAAATTTATCTCGACATTTGTGCATACGTAATATTCAAATAATGGTTAACCTGTATCTATCCTGTTACGACCCCAAAGGGCTTTCAAGGCCTGTTACGGGGAACTATTATTATTATTATGTGTTCATTTTAAACACAGACATTAGATTCATTCTTCTATTTCCTTTTAATATATTTATATATTTCTGCTCTTACTTTGCCTTAGGTTTGGTTTTTTGTTATTCTCTTATTTGCTAATTGGTCTTGTTCTAGCCCCTTTTTTATGGTGCCCTTCAGAAAGGAAACTGCTTTTACTTTTCTCGGTAATCTAGTCTATAGTTTTACTGAGGTTTTAGGAAAATAAAGAAGAAACTTTTTATTACTGTCCTTTCTTTAGTATTTTTTGTTAATAGCTCAAAAATAATGCCATTCGCTTAATTACACTACGTCAGCATCATGAATCATAGAATTTGAATCATAGCTCGTTAGACATTTTGATCGAAATGTTAACTCTCCCTCCCCACCTGGTTTTTTGTTTGTGTAGAATGGTTACGTCTTTTTTACAATGCCTGATACACTACATCCAGACACTCACTTTTGTAGAATCAGAGACTCAGACGTCATGTACTAATAGGATGTCGGCCCACCTTTAGCATCACTCATAATCTGCACTCGTTTAGGAAAACTTTCCACCAAATTTTGATATAATTTTGTGGGAATTGCCTTCCACTACTTTATAAGAGCTGAGATGTTTAATGGGACTGACATTAAGACTCTCACAAGGGTAGTCCAGTTTTTCAATAACCATTTTTTCAAACCGTAACAGAACAACCTTCGCTGTATGGACAGAACAGTTATTCTCTTGGTATGGGAAAGGTCCTTCCCCGAATTATTGTCAGAGAGTTTGAAACACAGAGTTATCAAAAATATCTAGATGCATCTCAGCGCTTACCCTTGCAGCTGCAGCAACAAACAGTCTCAGACCATGTTGTCGTGGTACTACACTTCAATCTCACACAAACCACAATAAAATCCTAAAAGCATCTAGTCAATATTCCAGACGGATGGGATGCTGTACATGTGTGCGTGAACAAAATTTGGAAGTCGCTTCAGGTGAAGCATGTGCTGCTTTTTCAAAGGAATTGAAAGCATTATATCTGTACTACTACTCCACATGCTCACAAATGAGTATTGCAGCGACAGCGCGTTACCTGCACAAGTCCCCAGATTTTGGGCAAAAGTGGGTAAAGCGATTCCAGAAAACACAGGCTATTGAGGAATTGCCCATTTGAGGAAAGAACCAAGTAATCTTGGTAAAGGACAATAAAGTTAATATTTCAAAAAAATACAAGCATAACGCTTCATTAAGTTTGTCGAAAGGTTTGCAAAAAGAGTATGAAAGTAACGTTAATGACAACCATACGACGTTTTACTTGGCAAAGTATGACCGCAAGCGGTTGCTTACAGAAAAACACTCGGAAAACGATGTTTGTGAGCAGAGGAAAATTTAGGGTGTGATTGGAACAATGTTATGTTTACTTCTCCTTTTGAACTTTGTTTATTTGGTCTATTAAACTGAATGTTTTAGGTTTTATTATTGAATAGGGATTTGGAACACTATACCTCTTTACGGAGACGTTTTTCTTCTCCTTCTCTTTCTACTAGCCTGCTTTTGTAACTGCGTAGTGATACGGTATGATCTATGATAAGCATAACTCGGGCAGGTGGTTGGTCTGAACAGTTAATTTAGAAGAAGGAAAATGTATTTCACCACAGTCAGATGCGTTCGTATGATGGCTGGAAAACATTTGGTCTTCGCTTTTATTTTTGACCCGTGAGTCAAACTTAGAACCGCCGCACATCAGTGTAGCAGCTTTATATAAAGATGTTAAATGCACTTGAAGATGGAATTGATAGATTAGATTGGTCGTTATAATTTCCCGATACAAAATCGTAAATATTTTGAACACAAGCCAAAGAATAAATCAGAAAATTATTCCAATGGATTCCGGGACATATCGAGCCCTTTTCCGACTTGCTATACTGCAAACCTAGTCGCTAATATGTGAAATCGTTATAATCGTTATAATAATGATGACTGGTCATTAAGAATTAATAGTTAGTCTTTTACAAGTATTATATGAAGTGTATCTCGTTTTATATTTCATTCATCAGCTAAATTATTGGGAAGAGCATCGAGTTTCTCTTAGTAATTAATTGATGCTGGTGCATTAAATTTATTCCTCGATACAAGACCTGTAAATATTATTGGGGTAACACAATGCCAAAGAATAGGAGCATCAGAAAATTATTCCAATGTTACTTTTCGGAAATAGTCGAGCAATATTTCTAACTTAGAGTTGCCAGAAACCTAGTCGCAAATATGTGAAATTCGTTTTATAATTATTATAATAATGAGACTGGTCATTAAGATATGTTCCTATCAGTCCCGTACATTTTACGAAGTATTATTACCGAAGTGAAATCTCGTTTTATATTATGCAGATCATTCGAGGCTAGGCACCTGTCTGAGTAAGATTCATCGAGTACTTTACACTGTAGTAATTGGGGCATTGGATGCTGGTGCATTAAATTTATTCCTTGGCCGTAAGGACCTGTGTGTCTTATTGGGGTAACCAATGAAGAACATACTTAGGAGCATCGCTTATTTTTTGTTACTTTTTTTTGAAATAGTTGCAATATTTCTAACTTAGAGTTGCCAGAAAACCCGCAAATCTGTATTTGGTTTTATAATTATTTTATATAGAAGTATTTTTGATATGTTCCTATCATCCCGTACATTTTACGAAGTTTATTCCGAGGTGAAATTTTTTTATTATGCAGATCTTCGAGGCTAGGCACCTGTCTGAGTAAATTCTTGAGTACTTTACACTGTCTAGTTGGGGCATTGGAGTGATATTCAGTGTAACTAGTGGGCACGTTTCCTTTCGAAAGGTACAAGTTACTAGAACTTTCATCGTAGTCTAATCCATTTTTCAATCTTGCTGAAATGTCCCTGGATTATTAGTGATGTTGTTTATGGATCGCTTTGTGCTGGCAGAACTACTGTATACATAGCTACTAACGTTTGTTATGCTGATAAGTCCGTTGAGTGCAAGTATAAGGCAGGATCTATAATGCTACCGTTGGTACTACACTTGCTGATGAATGTGCGTCTTCAAATTTAACATATAAACTTGCTTCTGACAAATATGTTTTTAACAGTTCGTGGTACTCTGTTCATAGTCACATCTTATCGAATGGCTTGTTAATATCTAAGAATATTGATGACCAGTACCATTTTAGATGCAGGTAATGGTTAATTTTTGTGGCTACTCGGTGCACTTATTCTATCGCACCATGACCTTCTCGAAAACTAATTTGTATTTTGGTATGATGTTTAGTTGTTCTAAACTAGTTTACAATTTTTTATTTTATAATTTTTGCAGTAGTGTCTTTTCAGAAACTAGATAAAACTAGTACCAACCTGTTGGTCGATATGAAGTGACTTCATCTGGGGTTTTCCAGTCTTCAGTATCATCACAGTCTGCGTAGGTTTTTGTTGTTCCGAGAACACCCATAATCGCAATATTGGATTTAATATGTAAGTAATGTAGAGTAAAATTGTCTTTTCTGGAAGTTATTTTATGATTTTGGCTGTTATGAAGTTATAATCTGGAGCTTTTTTTGAATTAAGATTTTTGATAATACTGATTTGAATAACTTTTACTGATATAGTATGGCGATGTCTCTAGATTCATTGGGAGTTTGATGTATAAATAATTCTTGCTCTGTTTGATAGAGTGTATCGTGGGTTTGATACACTGACATTCAGATTAAGTTATTTGCAAAAGTATCTACTTTCTTTGGTTTGTTCTTGCCCAGGTTCTGTCATATTTTTTCTAATTGGTGTAACTAGAAGTGTTGGCGCTTTTAGTTTCTTGGTAGTTTTCTATGTCTCAGTGGATATTGGGTTTGCCAGGTAATTTTGCACTCCTTGGCTTTTAAAGTTCGTTAGGACGGGCAGCTTGGTTTGTTTAGTTTTATTTGTCAGCTTTCTAGTGTTTTGCCAGATTGTTTTTGGTTTTCGTTTTGCTTTTACTTTTTGCTTGTGATTGTAGGATGCTATTCTGTAACTTGTTGGCTTTCGTTGTAAGGCGTAGTTTCCCAAGCTGAGTTTTATCATTCCGTTGAGGGCAGTATATAGAAGAGAGTATGATGTCTTTGTGTTTGTCTACTACTGCAATGGTAGTAGCTTGAAAATAATTTGAAATTTTTGTAGTTCGTAGTGTTCGATTTAGGAGCCCACGTAAAGCTTTATATTTTAGAAACTCTTCGTACTTTTAACTGTTATTTGTCCTTAAAATAAATTAAGCAGATAAAATGGAATTGGGTCGCTTCTAGACAGGTACTCGGCTCGTTGGATGTTTTCTACCGCTGCGATACCATGATACCGTTGCCGAAGGCCAGTTCCAGCTTCCAGCGCACGTGAAGCCGAATGGATTCTCTCCTCATTCCAAATACCTGCATTACTACTCGAACCGTTAGCTGCGATCCAGCCAGCCTTTGTTGTCGCTCTAATGGCGCCGCGGAGCGGTCGCGTTTTTTCGCTGCTCCGGTCTCTGCTCTTTAAACTTTAATGATAATGATCCGCGCTGGCCAACACACGTGAGATGGCCGGCCGGGAAACCGCAACAAGTTCATCATTGCTCTCAATTACGGCAAAAACGGGGAGCCGCCGTATTAATTTTGCGGCGCAAAAAGTCGGCGAGTTCCTCATCTCCATCTGCATTTGCGCGCTGCCCTACTTGGGCGGCTGCACAATGGGGAAGTGACGGTGCGGCGAGCATTCGGAATCGATTATTTAATCCCCGCGAATGTGTGCTGGTTGTAATCCCCCGTAAAGGCTTTCCAATGGGCTCTTTCATTGAGTCTCATTTCCTTTTTTAAGCGATATGACCTGCATCAACGAGAAAAAGCTATAAAATACGGTAGAGTGGAGAGTAACAGCGCCGATGAATGTCTTTATTAACATAACATCGTATTCAACTAACAAGTTTATAGAATTTCATTGATTCATCGCTTAAAATAGTGGTCGAAAGCGTTAGTGACTAAGACACGGCACCTGTGAATGGCAGAAACGACCATTCACCACTTCTGCTGAAAACACTAAATGCTACTTGTGGCAAAAATTCTTCAAAATAGTCCTTGAAGTTTTACACGTACTGAATTTCAAATCTCCACGTATTTCACCTAAAACTAAAAGCTTACGAGCGGCGTAAAGGTCATGTTCTCATAGTAGAGTTATAACGTCAGAAGGTAATAAAAGTAAAGCACCTACTAGAATGTTAAGCAAAAAATCGATGGCGAAGAATTTTGTTCGACTGCTGCGGAGAAAGTTCTCAAAGGTTTTGCAAGGATTCAAAGACATTATCCACATAAAAGTATGTACTTTGGAAGAGGAGGATTATTGCAGCATAATTGAGGTCTATTTTTGCACAAAATAAGTAGAAACATCAGCCGCAATGTAGGAGCAGCCAGTGCTCTAGAGATACCCAGTGACCAACGATTTCAACAACATTATGTTTCACACTTGGAATTAGAGCTTTTAGTTGTGTAAAGCTTGGACAATCTATCACTAACTTAAAATGAACGCGTCTTACTTTTTCGTTCAAATTGTCCACTTCTTTTTCTTCTTCTTCTTCTACTTTTATATAGATTATTAGCCTGTTTTTAACCACACATTTCGTATAGTACTATGAGCCATGTTGAGCGTACCCCGGGCAGATGGCTAATCTAACCCGTTAGAAGAAGGAGAGTGTACTTTAAGACCACTAAAGGTATTTGTTTGTATGACGGCCGGAGAGCATTTGATGTTTGCCATTTCTTTTGAGCTAGGAGCTGAACTACTTGATATTTGTAGTGAAGGATATTCTTACAGACATACTGCATTATGGATGGTTACAAAACTTGGAAAGATGTGTTTTGTCATAGTGAAATAGATTGATATGTATTCATTATTTCTGCATTTCGATTATTAGTCTGTTGGTGCCTAACAGCTACGTGGACGGTATTGAGCATCAACTTGAAGATGGCCCTACTCCTCAAACCAATTCTGCTATTGCAATCGTACATGTTTTGAAAGATACCTGTAAAATATTCAGCCATTTTGGACGCTCAGTTGTTATTTGGCAGTCGTTTGTAAACATGGAAAAAATCGAATACCGTGCCGTAATTAAATATTTATATTTGAAAGGCAATACGCCTACGCAAATTAAAGCGGGGTTAGACGCCGTTTACGAGAACTTTACCTTATCATTTAAACGTGGTCGTACCAGTTTGGTTGATCCTGGGCGTTTGGGACGGCCAAAAACTGCGACCTCCACCGATAATATCGAAAAAGTTTACCAAATGGTACTGGACGACCCTCCGTTAGAGAGATAGCAGAGGCTGTGGACACGTTTGTCATACATTGACTGCAGAATTGGATATAAGGAAGCGTTGGGTTCTCGCACTTACTCGCTTTTCACTTTTCATTTGAAGGTCTCGCTTAAGCGGTATGTTCCCGTTTCATGCGTTTGGGGTTCCTACATGTTTTACTGCCGTTTTGTGCGCCGAGATTTTGCACCCTGATTAAGTAGTGTCAGTTTGTGCGTTGTCCTTAAATTATCATTACATCCTCGACCTTCTTAGAATGGGGTCTTAATTCTATCACTTTCACCGAGGATACGCAAAATAAAATTTACTTATTCCCGTAATATAAGCAAATAGGCTTTCTGCGGTGCAACTGAATTGCGCCTGAGACACACTGGACCCTTAATCCAAGACTCCCATTGCTCTTCGGCAACTTTACCTGCGTAACCCTACTTTATTGCACACTCGAACACCTTATCGAACTCTACATATGTTGATAAATCGTTGTTTATGGAAGTATTTTCTGCCCTCGACCGTGTTCATTTAGAATTATTTCTGTTGCGTTAACGTTTAATTATAATGTAATAATAAATAAGCATCTGCAATGCCTATAGTAAGAAAATTGGGAACTCAACAATCTAATTGTTAGTGATTGTGTAGGATCGGATTAGTGGTTTCTCGTAGATCAACGCACGAAACGGCACTCCAGGTAAAGATTTTTGACGACGTACGAAACGGGAATATTTTAATCGACGCACGAAACGGTACTAAATCGCTTAAACGATTTTAGCGAAACGAGTCTATTTATCACTGTCGATGAAACTCTTGGATTCATCATTACACTCCTGAGTCGAAGGAACAGTCAAAACAGTGGGCCACGAAGTGTGAACCTGCTCCAAAAAAGGCGAAAACAGTTTTATCGGCCGGGAAGGTGTTGGCGACTGTTTTTTGAGATAGCCAGAAAATTCTGTTCATTAACTATTTAGAAAGTGGGGAAACAATAACGGGGTCGTATTACGCATCGTTATTGGACCAGTTGAAGGCAGTAACTGCTGAAAAACGGAGGAAAGTGCTTTTTCGTCAAGACAACGCACCGGCTCACACTTCTGCGATTGCTATGGCCAACATTCACGAATTGCAGTTTGAATTGATTCATGTTCACCAGATCTGGCCCCCAACGACTATTTCCTGTTTCCCAACCTCAAAGTTTGGCTCGGAGGACGAGGTTTTTGCAGATCCAGATGTTCCTAGTAGCATTCTTAATGCATCTGTGGTTTGAAGCAGTTGTTTTGTCTTGCTGGAGTCTCCACAGCATAGGTAATTTTTTGCCTTACTTTCGGGTTTTCGGTATTTATTTATTTATTTTTTCATGACCTGCTATTTGATTTCGTGGGTCACTTGCTATTTCTACCCGTAGATATGCAACGGATATTATTTAGTCTATTATATTCTTCTTAACTTCTAATTCTTTTGAGACTACCAATGTTTTTGTCTCTCTGAACACAATAAATTCAGTTCAAGGAAAGAGCGAAGTAATAACTTCAAAATTCCTTCAAGGAGGATCAAACGCGTCTTAAATTATTAAATTAAAAAATACATTCCCAAGTTAAAATACATTTTTGAGAATCCCTTTTAAAATTTTTCATTGGTTTTTTAAAACAGAAGAAAGTAACGACCATCCAATTTAAATCCAATTTCTACTTACGAATTTTTTACTGATATTGTTTCGTGGCGTTTTCAGTTATTTTCTTGATAAAGGAAAGGTGATAATTGTAAAATTGATATTTCTGTTAACTGAAATGCGGATTAAATTTCCTATTGAAAAATGATAGCAAGGATCAAATGCGAGTTTGGACGGTCTTTAAAAAATTTTGATCAGTTGGATTTTTATAAAAAAGTTGATATTTCGGCGTCCAACTAACTGTTCTTTATGAATTTCAATATGTTCTCGAATAGTCTTTAAAAAATTTACATAAATACTTGAATTATTCCAATATTGGGATCACGGCTACCATACTGAAAACAATTTTGATGGCGCAGTTGACCAAACTTCTGGTTAAGAATTGGTGCATTTCTAACGAGGCAGGTTAGAATTCACCCGATTCGTGGGTATTATTTTCTTGTAACGAATCTTAAGATGAGAATCTTATTAATTCCCAACCTTGAACAGGTTTGATCTCCAAAAAATTTATTTTTTCATTATAAAATTTTTGCGATTTTTTTTTGTTATTTGTCGGATACTTTATATTTCAAATGTATTTGAATATCATTTTTTGTTCTAATTACAACTTTCAGATAGTTAGTTAATATTAGGAAAATAGGAGAACATTATCTTCTCCCCATCTTGTAATTCCCATGTTCTTTAATTACTTGCCCTTCTCATTGTAGCTTTGGCCTTGCTGTTGGTCTTATTTGTGGTTTCGATCTTCACTCATTTTAGCTATGTAGCCGCACCATTCTATTCTTTTTGGTTTAGTTACTCCGAATGTATTCTCTTTTTTTTCTATTTGCTTATTCTCATGGTTTTATAATCTTCTATATTGATCTTCGCTTAATTTCTTCCATATAAAAATCAAATTTATCGTTTTTCTTTCAGAAGATTTTGGTTTTTCTTCACCCCTTCTTGTAAGGCATTTACTTTCTACTGCATATGTTATCACTGGTGTTATGACAGTTTTAGTATTATAACCTTTCTGCTCTTTACAGTTTTATTGGAACTACTTATTTAATTTACTTACAGGTGATCAGAATCACAACACTATTTATACATACAACAAATACGATAACGTAAAATTACACACTATTTATATCAACCGCACTTGGGTTTGCTTCGCTTCGCTGTCATTACTTCTAATCTCTTGGTGTCGCCTCATGCGCTATATTTATGCTTATTCTGGATCTACCAGAAGAGTTGTGAAACATCTGGAGGCGCCGGACTGGAATCCTCTGGAAGGCTCACTTTCTTTAAATACGCACACGTGTTGTAGCAACAGCTGGATTCCTTGAAGGCATTATGTCGGCCGCAGAAGACGATATCCTGCAAGGGGTGTTTAGAAATGTGTTACAGTATTAATTTTGATTTCTTGTGTAGCCTTTTAATACAAATTATCAGTTTATATTTGTAGTAAACCTTGTATCCATATTGTACATTGTAATCTACCTCTTCATTCTGTCATTTTTCTTTTTTGTTATTATCCCTAGATATTTAAAACTTTCTACTTCTTCCATTTTATAATTGTTTATTTCTATGGCCCTAGTGTTATTTTTCTCTCCTTCCTGATAATCTTTATATACTTCTACGTGCCTTGACTTATTTCTAACTGTATTTCTTTTGCTTTTTTTGCTTGTATTTTCTGTTACCTCCTTTAAGCTTTTTCTGTTCCCTGCTATCAAAGCAATACCACTTAAATGGATTTTTCTATTATTGTTCCTTTTATGTTACATTCTTTTCTTATATCTTCTATTGTTATGGTAAATAGTATCGCCGATAATTTGCCTCCTTTCCGTACTTTATTTTCTGTGTTATTTCTTTATATGTAAATATTGCCCTTTTAGAACTTTCCATACTCATTATCATTTTTATCAGTTTTTTGAGTATACGTAAATTTCTTTTATGATCATACTGTGAAATGGGCAATTATCTCTTCATTATTTGTTTGGACAATTTAAATTAGGGTAAATAAAAACTGCTAGGTACAAATACTACTAGTAGAAGCATCATCGACACTTTGGACATGCATTACGATCTATTCTTCGTTTTTTGAACTGTCGAAATCAGAACACTTTGTATGCAGAATTTCGATTTTTGCCCTGACAGTACTTGGGCCCTTTTAAGTTACAGGTAACCTGATACATTACCGGCATTTATGATTTTAAGAGTAATTTTTAGTCTGTATACTAGGAAGTATTATTATTCTTGACGTTTCAGTGCTTTTACAAAGGCAAACAAAAATTATGGCTACTAATATGCAGGTATAACCGATATGGTCTTATAACATTGTTGTAAAACTAGCAAAAAATCTTTTATTATTGTCTTTTGATGAGGCAGTAAAAAGTTAATTAATTTAAAAACGAATTTAATCGTAATATTTCATTCATATTGTCGAATGGTTGTTAATCTAATAACTAATGTTCGTATGTGATAACTAATTTTGTTAAAATGGATGGTGTGATAGGGAAGTTGTTTTTGATGAGCTAATCCTGTTGTTGGCGTAATTATCCACTTCTCAAATAGTTCACTTTGTTGAAGTACAAATAATTTGTAGTTTACGCAGGTACATTAAATAAATATTATGGAATGGGAAATCAATGTTGTATCATTGCGATGATCTCTTCATATATAAATATGACGTTTAAACGTTTAATAATTTTACTGAGTTAGAGGTAGAGATAATTTTGTATTTTTATCAATTGATTTTGTTGGGACAGTAGAAAAGTAGATAATTATTTAGTATTTTGTATATTGTAGCAGTTACTTTATAGAAATTTTCGTTATCACCCAGGAAACGCATTTCACCCCTTATAGCTCGTCTGCTACGCTTTTTAGAAAATTTGCTAGTAATTTTTAAGAACGATTTTGAGGTTCTCCAATTTACTGGCTAATGTGCCCCGTTTCCAACGCATTTAAAATTCTTCCAGTCTTCTTTTTACACGCTTGTTTTGCAGTTTATTTTGATAGGCGGCAATCTCAGGTAGTTGGGGTGCGTGCACAGCCGCTTGCCAGTTAGATTTTCGTCTGTCAAAATACGTTGCAAAACCAAAATGATGTAAAAAGAGCTGAAATTTGTCATAACGTCTTACAAGATTTGATATTCTTTTATAAAAAATTTCTCCGCTTGGAAATGAAGCCAACCTGTAATACCTTATCGTTAAAGTGACACCTTTATTCATCACGTTTGATCCATAAATATAACACAGTTTGCAATTTTTGCACGCAGAAATTGTAATACTGCACGCACTTAACATTTGGGGGGATTTTCTATGGCAGCGTTCATTTTGAATTGATCTAGTGGACAAGTAAATCGCAACACAACCTTCTTGTTCCACTCTGCAGTGGCTACTGAACTGCGTATAGCGCCACAGGGTGGGCGTCGCTATTTCCGCCTATTTGTCACTTATGCTCAAACGGAGATTTCTTTCCGAATTGCTTTCGTAGACACAGACTATGTTATTCAACAGCTGAGTCAGTCATAATTTTGGAAAAATAGAAGCGCACTTTTGTTACTACAGGATGGATATCAACAGCTTTTGATATAGACGTATGCAGCGAAGTTCGATTAAAAAAGTTTCAGTAGTTAACTGCTACTCGTAAAATAGAAATAAAGTAAGTTCAACATAACAATGTTAGTTTTACGATTCTGAGCTTATCTCGGCCCACAAAACTTGTTTTAGCGAGGATTTGAGGATAATCTTTTTATTAGACACTAAAGCCTTTGAAAGCTCGTTCAGCAAACGGACAAACGCCCTCTAATTCGGCTACAGAAACGGCGCAGAATGCGAGTGGGCGAATTACAACTGACGCAGCTGCTTTGTCTGCCGGCTGTCGAATCGCGCTCGAGCTTCGCCATTTAGATAACGACTTTAATGCAGATCCCCAATTACCTGCGATTACAAAGTGCTGCCATGACAACATGTCAAAACAAGTAATCTACTTACTACGCCGCATGCGTTTGTTCTGCTGTTTACACTAATTAAGTCGTCGAGCCGAGCCATTTGCGTGTATTGCAGTGAGCACCACCAAGCTAGTGATTTTTCCAAATCGAACTAGAACAATTGAGGCCAACTTGGCGAAACTACGCCTGGGAGGTTTGTGCCTCAATTTCAGCCACCGAGCCGACTTTCAGTTTAACATTGGAGTTGCGAACTTGCAAAGTTATGGGTCATATAACGGCTGGGAGACGGAGTATAATGGAACTATACACTTAACAACTTGCTAGAGTCACTTAGTGTGTTATTAACTATTAATAGAAACTGTAAGGGCGAGGTATGGTTTTGGACTATTCTTCCAAATTGGCTTTAGAATTTATGCATTGAAAGGGACGCCATTCAAATGTAATTAGGCTTCTAATTTGAGTTTGTACATTTGCTTCAAATTAATTGGTAATGGGAGGTTTATATTATTATAGCTTTCATGCGATGTTCAATAACTTGCAATAGTTTGGTTGCTTAGACAGTCTTATTTCCTTTTTTCAATTTGTGTTTAAAGTTATACTTTATGAGTGCTCAGATTTGTTTAAATGTTATTTGTGATGTTTTTGCACCATTTGTACCAAGCTATCTAAATGATTTGATTTTTTTGTTAAAAACTGTTTTATCCAAGGTGGTTGATTTGATTGATAATAATTAATTAAAAGGTTTTGACAACGTGCACAACATTGGATGGAAAAGTCCAAGTACTGTTTATTAAAATTGCAGCACACAAAAATGAAAAATAACAACAATGAGCGAATGGTCTCTGGATGAACTGCATTACATTTGTTATTGATACGTTCCTATAATTCAGTCAGATTCCTTGGAAGTTGTGGATATCACTATAGCTTTTGCCAAATGATATTTTAGACAATTTTGATCGGTGAAAGGTAAGATGATCGGGCCACCTATAGGAGTTTCCACTGTTTTGCTAAAGAAAGTTTAATCTGTTGCGTACCGTATGTGGTCAAGCGTTGTCTTGTTGAAAGATTGCTTTGAAGGAAAGGAAGTACCGCGGGCTGTAAGACCGCATCTATGTAAGTCTGCATGGTAATGTTGCTTTTAATTCTGACTAGAGGTGACTTACTATAACTGATAGCTCCTTTTACCATAATACACATAGTTGGTGTTATGTGCTTCGTATAAATTCAGTCTTTTTGTTTCCTTTCTCCGCGTCTAGAGCGTATTAATATCCGATCATCGTTTCAGTTTAAACAAAATCTGAATTTATCAGAAAAGATGATTCTATGCCACTTGTGTGTTTAAAGATGCCTTTCCGTTGCCTATTGTAACATATGCTGCTACTATAGAGGAATTAGTGATAGTCACAAGGAAGGACGTCGTGCGGTAAGTCCTATTGGGAATAATCGATGTCAACAGAGGATGTACACGATTAGTATCGTTTAGTGATCTACGATTGTTGCTCTAGGGCATTGCTGCGCTAGGTTCTTATAATTGCGAGCCTCTGAAGATGGCTATCCTCCCGATTGGTTTGTCCTGCGTACTGATCTAGACTACTGTCTTCGCAACACAGTACTGTTATGGCGATCAATTTATGGTTATTTCCTTAATGCAGGCTAACAATAGGCCCCGTTTCAAATTAGCTAACTTGTTTATAATGAACCCTTTGTCGATGATGAGGCTTTCTTATATTACGTGTCAAACTTGAATGGGTGCGAACACCTCTATGCCGTTTTACTCCCTATACCTCATATCTACGAAACAATACAACCTAATCTCGGACAAACATTAACGTTTCCTGCTCAAACTTTTCTAATTATAGTAGGCTTAATCTAATATCAAGTTTTTTTAATGGTGCTGCAGTTTCAATAAATGAATTTGATACCTCAAAATTGAAGCACCGAGAATGAGACAATTTACACAAAATATTTAATAGACCTAAATAGTCTATAAACACATTGCTTAGCCTTAAACTATAAAATAGTTCTTTACGACGTACTGGCGTCATCGATTTTTGCAGCTCCGTTTGAATTTTCTTTGATCCACTTCGATCGAAACTCGATGGCTATTGTACCTGTTTGGTTCAATATTCCCTTCAAGATGGACCGGTATTGCTCAATGAACCTGAGTTCTGGACTGTTTTGGTACACAGTCCACACTATTAGCAGCGTATCACTCTTTTGTTGCCTTAGAGTAGTGGCCAGAAAGGGGTTTAACGGTGTGCTGTTACAGGAACGGCAAAAGGCGATTTTGCAAACACTATTTTCGATAGATGTCCGAGTTGATGGACTCAGTGGTGATGAAAGCTCTGCTCTTCAAATCGCAACTATATGTGACTCGCCAGACAAGGAATTTCTTTGAGTCCTCTGGAGCTTCTTTTCAGCTGCGAACGGTGCAGTAATCCCATCATCCATAGCCACGCACTGATATACTGATATCGTGTTAATGGATTTATCGTAGAACTTAGTGAACGGGACTCTGCAGTTTGATTCTGTTTTTCATCCCGATCAAGAGCTATTTGCTTCGATTTTTCGCAAATAATTTCACATACAGTATACGTACCACTTGCACCAACAAGAACACAATATTTGTATTTTTTTATTATTTTTCTAGCCTCCCTACGAGTACGGGCGAGTTGAACACAGCGCGCTCGGGCTAAAAATGCGCAGCGCGCGCCGGGTGGCCCGTTCTCAGTGGACGCGCCCATATATTTAATGTTCAGTGTTTTATTTGCTCTAAAGTACCTCTATATACATGGTTATTGATAATTACTATTACAACGAATTTATTTAAAATGGCCACTCTTAGCTTTTGCATAAGTTTTAGGATGACATCCTTTGGAAAAGTATTGGCCGCAGCCTTCAGGGTTCGCTTCAAAGAATCGACATTAGGATCTCCTTTTGAGCAAACTGTGCCCTCTAAAATTGCCCATAATTTGTAATCTCATGTATTGAGATTTGGGCTACCAGAATTTCAATCCTCTATTGTTAGAAAATGAGATACATGGTTGCTCATCAGTTGACCGTGCTTTGTAGACGGATGCTGAAAGATATAAGGCTCACTTCGAAAAAGCCTGTAATTCAGAAGTTTCACTGTACCTTCTCAAACATTCTATTGATACACAGCGGCCGAAGTGTTGCCTCCCTTTTTACAAAAATGAATGTCAGTTACTCCCCACCAAACCATTTCAGCTGAGATGCTTCTTTGGTCGATTTAGCGTATACCCTATTATTTTGTTTGTTGAAAGATTCCTCTGTAAAACTGTAAAAATTTGTTTGTGTCGATTTAATTATTTCCCATGGGTGTTCTTTTTATGCCTAAAATTCATTACTGCATTCTTATGGCACTACCTTCCAAATAAAACTTTGATAATTAAATTTCTTCACGGGCCTTTCATAATTTGTCTCTCACGAACAATTCTGCCACCCCGCCAGCTTACGGATTCAGAACATGTGTAATCGAATGTGTTGTTATGAAACAGGCGAGGGAGGAAATGCAATATTTTGTGAGGGAATTGTCCCCGGCGTGAGCCGCTTACGAAAGTACATTACCTTCCTGGAAGGAATTTTTGTCTTCCTACGAATTGCGTTCCTGCCACTTCGGGGCGAAATCGGCTTTGCCTGATTTGCGTTTCCGTTTAGCTTTCCACTTCATGTTTATTCAACATGTTGTCGGCTTCGCCTGAAATTGCGGCTGATCTGCCGCTTTAGTCGGCAAACGGGGCGCGAGGCAAAAAGGCCTTTCCGGCCTGCAGCTCCCATTGAATTGTAATTTGAGAACCTCGCAGACGATTGTCATTAAGCTCCGCACTTGCCTAACGGTGAGCGGAAATTGCCGCCGTTTTTTGGGCCGCTTGCAGGAGCAGAATGTAGGTGAAGGAAGGGGCGACGGCTACAAAGGTTCTTGATCCTCTCATCGTCTTGTTTTTGTGGTGCCACCCAAGAAAAATTATTTATTGGCTAGATCCATCAATGAAACCCGATCCTGTTCACGTTTCTTGTAAAGCTTACTATTACGCCTATAAAAACGTCAAATATTTTTGCGACCTTTGAGAAACGTTTGATTTCGGCCGTTTTATATTTATCTAATTGTTGTCGGGGCCATTGCTGACCATATTTGATTACCCGAGCTTGTTTTGGTCGCAGCGGTCATTTGACGCCGAATTAAAATTTTTATCGCGCACTTCTGTTATAAACAACGCTCGGAATCTTCTTAATAATTTTTACTTCCGCGGGTGGTCGTTTATAACAATGCGAGCCGATGAATATTTATAAATTTTTTTGCACGCGTTTGCACAAATAAGATCCAAAAGTACTAGAAATTTACAACTCAGTTCTTTTGCGGTACGTTTCTCAACTGACCATCAAGAACGCGATTTGATAGTAGATTGTTGTGGAACAAAGAGTATTATATATTATAATTGTAATTACAAACACCCTGTTATATAACACAGGATGTTTTTAAAAACAACAAAGGGGACTTGCTAGCTTTATTTGTATTTAGTGTAATATTTTTGCATGCAGAATGTGTATTTGAACAGCAAACATTGCAAGCACTTCACTTAAGGAATACAACGGCGTAGGTGCTAAAAGCGATAGTATAGCAGGGAAAATATCATAAAATTGTGTTTACTCACATGTATAGGGTGATTCAAATTGAACTTTAGGATATTTTTCCTGAGTAAAATAAAAACGGTTAGAACAGTCTGAATTTTATTGCTATAAATGTAAACTATAGACGTGACAATTACATCGGACAAATGCCGACCATTCTTCTAGTTTTCCTTAATACTTTCCAATAAATGCGGCTCTATTTCAGCAATTACACTCTGATGGTCTCTTTTGGAATCGTAGCAGCTTTATTGACATAAACCTTTTTCTTTAAATAGCACTAGAGGAAAAAGTCTCGCAAGACCACGGTGGGCGATCGATACATCACCCTTCTGCGGTATAACAGACCAAGAAATTAGGTTGAAATAAAGTAAGTGTTTCCATCCTGTTGAATCCACATGAAATCGTTGATTCATTAAAAAAATGTTTAGCATCTCTCGATAGCGTACTATTGATAGTAAGAACGTAGTCAATTTGTCTTCAAAAAAATACTTGTGGACTGAGTCCACAATGCACACCAAATAAAGAGTTTCACTACCTCAATTTTGACGATTTTCAAAGTTATTTAATGAAAAATGAGCTTTTCGCTGTATGCAAAAATTGGCATCCATCGCTATGTTCTCTATAACCACAGATGTGTTTCTGATGATCTGTTTTTGTGAGTTCTTGAGTCAGTTCAATTGTATACGCCTGTAGTGCAGATCCTTTGTTAAAATGCGTTGCGTAGTGCTGAATGAAAGATTACTTACTCGATCGAGCAATATTGTCACCTGAACGACCGCTGTGTTGATAGCGGGCCCTTGCTTTGTCAATGAATTTGTTCTTGTTCTTGTTCCAAACTTTTGCACTAGATCACGAATTGCACCTCCATTTGGTACATTATTGCGCCCAAACTTGAATGATATTGATACGTTGCTGCGTAGTATGTGGTGTCATATTAACTTTGCCTTGTGTTTAGATACCAACTGTGCAAATGGAAACTGTTAACGTTCGCAGATCTCAAACGGCGCTTAGTTTAAATCCTAAACTTATGTGATGTATAAATGGGCGCTTCTCACCTAAAAAAATATTATTTTTTCTCCATTATCTTCATTCAGAATATTTCATTTTTTGTCCAATATTTCTAGGAAAATTGTCTAATCTGTTTTGATTTTAAAAGTTAAAGCTAGTTAGAGCTTAAGAGTCGATTAGTTACGCAGATGATGAAACCTTCGTTAATATCTGAAGTTGTTTAAAATGGAACGAAATTTAACATTAAGTATTAACACTAATGAACAATTTGGCCAAAAATATAACAATAAATCATAAATATGCTCTGAAGTAGATCCTGACATTTGTTGCAATGCAGCAGTGTATGGCGAGCTTTTTGTTGAAACACTTATCGGAATACCATATTGTGTTCTAATATTGTAATGCTAGATTATTACAATGTTGTGATTGTTACAGAAAATTGCACGCAAAAAGGTAACGATTGGTTGTTATTTAGCTCTTTCTGTTTGTCTGTTTAATCAGCCATAGGCAAGCTGCCCTTGAACGAAGTCAATTTAACTACAGATAAGATTGGGTGTAATCGCTGCAAATTATTTACATAAATCACACCTGAATCTGTTAAACATTGACTCTATTATTAGGATGTTAAACATTCATGGCTTTTTAAATTTATTTTCGTAAGCTAAGTACAAAGGGATTTCTGAATCGTTTTGCCTCATGATTTATTACTTATTTAAACGAAGTTGGTCTCTTTAGTTGGATTAAGCTACATTTAATTAAAACTGGCATTTTTATAAGAATGCAGGGTTTATTCATTTTTTGTTGTAGGAATGCGAAATTATTAATGCTGACTATATATAACTTGATACTTTTTTAACTCGACTAGAATTAGAACTCCTGTTAAAGAATGCATACCATAAGTATTGAAGAAAATACTTCTATAATGCAAAGATGCAATGAGCTACTTAAATTTAATGTAAAGAGCATAAAGTACGAGACACACTGGAATCACTTTGAACTATTATAGGACATAGTCACGTGCACAAACAGCTTTTTCAATGATAAATACCATTTTAGATTTGGACGCCCCACTTCTTTTAGCAATTAGAAAATCTGGAAATGTGAACTTATTTGCTTGAAAGTGATGATGTACATTATACAGATATTGTTCATTTTTAACGAACTATATAAAATATTTACATGCATTAAATTTAATCTAATGCTTTAAATTCGCTGTGCGAAGATTTACAGAAAGGAGTTGTAATGCTACTGGTGAACCATAAATGAGCGAAACAGTAAAATTAATAAGCTTAAAACAGAGGAATTAATATAGAAATATCGTCAATGTTGTTAACTAATAAAGTTTAGATAGAAATAAATTTAATAACTTTGAATAAGCTTTAGAAATATGGAGGAAAGCACATTGTCATCTATACTTAGAAAGTTGCATGACTGCTAAAATTATCGAGGTATTGTTCTTTTGAACATAACATATAAATATTTTACATCAATAATAAATTCTAATCTAATGGCTTATGTAGAATTAGCTTGTATTACAAATGGATTTAGACTGGAACATGAATGAGAAAAGTAGACCCAGATGGAACAATAATAAACAAAGAAAAACATATATAATATATTGTTACAATAGAAAAAAGTCAAAGAGAACTCTAAGAGGTTTTGAAAATTATAAAACATAATACAAATATACATAATAATAATAAACTAAAATTAATAGATAAATTACACAAGAAATGAAAAGAAAACAGAAAACTTAAAAATAGAAAAATATGTATTTGAAGAGATAAGACACAATTAAATAATTGGAAGTATTAATAAACAAAGGCAATTGCGAAATAGAGATTAAAGGAAAGAAGATAATCAGATAAGCCAAACTAACTAAAAGCAAGAAAGAAACTAATTTTAATATGATAAAAAGTAGAAAGCAGTAGAGCAAGGTATTAAGAACAACATTTGGTCCAATCAAGACAAAAGTGAAATTGAGATTCAAATTGAACCACAAGTTATTACAAGCCCTAAACGAGAATATAGAAACAAGAAAGAAAGTCAAATAAACAGATAGCGAGATCAAGTTTTAGAAACCTATAAGAATGAATGAATGAATAAAGAATTCATGAGAAAGAAAAACAGAAAATAGATTAGAAGAACTCCAGAAAGGAGCGTCAAAATAAAAGAGGAAGTTTCATATTTGTAATTTAAGAACCAACTTTTCGGAATTGTGCATCAGAGGGGGCTAAAATGTGTTTTTGCAGATATTCCAGTGCCTTTTAAATTGGATTAAGCACATATTTGATTAAATTTAACACTTATTAATTCGGTTAAAATTAGAGATCTCTTTCAAAGAATGCCTAGCATAAGCATCGTAGAAAATACATCAGAAATGCAAAAATGGAGTTCGCTATTTAAGTCTAGAGCAAAAAGCATAAAGAATTAGGCGCAGTGGAATCACTTTGAATCATTACAGGACATAGTCACGTGCTGGAACAGTGTCTTTTCAACGATAAATAGATTTTTAGATGTCGGCCACTCACTTCTTTTAGCGATCAGAAAATATGGATATTTGCTTTTTAGACATGGGTCATTGATTTTGAGAGGAATATCTTTTTTACATTTTAGAAAACAAATAAAATTCGTTTGCAAAAGTTAAGTCTTTTTTAAAGTGGGTCTTACGACGCTCAAAACAGAAATAATTTTAGCTCAGGACATTGCGTTTTTAAATAAAAGTTAGGAGGGGGGAGGTATTTGTACGTGGTGCGTTCGAGTTCTAAAGGCTCCAATTTTTTTTCTGATAAGTAGTTACCCAAGAAAGCTTCTGTTACTTCTCAAAGTAATCTCCGTCTAGTAGTACACATTTTTCACAACGTCGCCGCCATGATTCCATGGCTGCTGAGAACACTTCTTTGGGGGTGTGTTTTGCCCAGTGGAAAATGGTGCGACAGCGGCTCGATTGTAAAACGACTGGTCCTTCATAGTCGGAAATTCATGTCCTGAGACATTACCACCAGCGCAGCTTTGTGTTCGTCGATCAGCATTCGTGGCACCCACTTTGAAAGAACCTTCCGCATTTTCAAGTCATCATGCAAAATAGATTCCACAGATCCTACGGAGAGGCGATATGACACACACCTAATAGACGCTCTTCCATAACAACTTGCTCCACTCGCGCAATGGTTTTGGTCCGGCTGGTTTGTGGCCGAGGCTGCTTCAGTTTATTGTCGCATAACTCTTGACCTTCTTTAAACTTTCGCACTCACGAACGCATATTTTTAAAAATCCGTAACATCTTCACTGCCGTTTTACACAATTTTGATAGGCGTTTTACCACGCAAGAGGAGAAAACGAATGATTACACGTTGATCTTGAACACTAAACGTCACCATTTTAAGTATACGAAACAACACTCGTTGCAATGGCGGTAATTCGACCTGTGTACATTTTATTGTAATGCCATGTATATTACAAATTCAGAAATATTTCCCGCGTCTCTTAAAATTAACCGTGTCTTTTTACTTATTCTCACCGCTGAGAAAACAATTTGAAGACTTTAGAAATTGAAAGCACCTCATGGGAGTATGAACGTGAAACAGAAAAAAGTTTAATGTTAGGAATAGTTTTAAGCTCTAGTGAAAATTAACTCAAAATATCCAGATGCCGTTTAAAAGCTTGATAGTTTTGTAACTTTAATAAAACAGATGAAAACTGTATTGTATGAAAACTATAAAAGTACGAAAAGAAAAGTGTAAAACCCGCTGAAGAGTTGTGTATGTATTTCAGTTACTTTACTTCCACTGGAACTGGTATTTTAAAGTTTTAGCAGCTAATTTTCAGATTTGTATGCAGACACGCTTTTTTCTGGGTATTTAAGTAACTATCTCTAAGCTTTCTATCAATTTTAGTGTTGCATATTTGGTCCAAAACAAACATTTTTATACGAATTACAGACAAAACTATTTGTCGTTAGAGTTGACTGCAATCAAGAATTTATGATGAAAGTGCACACAGTGTAATTTCCAAAAGCGGGCAATTTTTATTTGCTGGACTAGGCGGTCGAATCTACGAGTTTTTGTAGTGAGCCATTCCCGCTTTGCAACAGCAAAAAAGCCGTCTCTTGGGAGAGACAGACATTTGCTGAAAAAGTACCTGTTTTTATTCAGCTATTGAAGACTAGACGTCTAATGGAAAATACACGTTTGCTATGTATGCGCTATTGTTTCTTAAGTAATAATGGATGACGAGCAACTTAAATTTCCATGATACTCCTAATGTCAATTACATTGAAATTTTTAGTTTTATAATGTACAAAGTATTTTTAAAAATCGTTCAAATTAAAACTCGGAGTAATTCAGAAAAAAATTTCTAGAAAATGCCTATTCATATTGCCACTTTTTAACAGAACGGCTCTTATTCCATTTTTTTTTCTATTTTTGGTAAGTTGCATTCTCTCTTTACAAGTGCAAACCTTCACCAGAAAGAATAGAATGGCAAGATGTAGCCCATAACTTCGACCTGAAAGTGACGAATTATCTCGAAGATCATTGAGGTGCATTTTGAGACACTTATCCTAGTTATGGAGTAGGCTCAGCTTAGTTAATAGTGCGGGGTCTTTTTTTCACTTTATGATAATAATACAACGAATGTTACTTACAATTAGTGGCGGTATAGAAACATGATTCAAAATTTTCTGTCTCGAAGTTTAAAATAAACCACAGATGTGCTTCTACAAAATGAAACTGTCTCATTCAGTGACACGAAAAATTATTTTATAGCGGAAATTAATTTTAAACAGGGAGAAATTTAAATTCCAACACAAATAAACTCTAAGTCGTTAATTTTAATTTTTAGAAGAAACCTTCAGAAAGGATAAACCCCAAATGCCGCGGCACTACTTTGACATCCCGTTACCGAACGAAATTGGTGGTCAGCGCAAATCACATTACTTGCTTTGTGATTTGCTGACTTGCACAGTTGGACGTGAAGAGGAATACACTGCAAATATGTGACATGTTGCCAACATATTTACGCCCAGTTGTGCAGGCGCCAGCAAAACACACAGCAAGTAATGTGACTTTTGCGATGACTTCTCGGATTTGGAGCGACCATATAGCGCCGACGTAGTGGCAAGGTATTTGATAAAATGGCCGTTTTTAAATCGAGTGTGTGAAATTAAAAATGAAACATCCATTTTTTAAATGTTCATTATCTTCAAGTCACGGTGGATTTGAGTGGCCCACCTTACATTTGCTTAAATTGTTTATTTCTGTTGCATGTGTATTCATGCATTAGTAAAAAACATAACAAAGAACTCGCGTGGAACTCCACGAAATTGGTAAATAATCGCTAATCAATAGTTGCTTGGAAAAAATGCTGCTATTTGTGTTACTCTATAAATAATAAATACTGAAGAGGAGAAAGGTTTTCTAAAAAAAAGTGTATGCATTTATAACCGGATTTTATATAATGCGCTATTAGTGGAACAGCTGGAAGTTGAAGGGTTTTGGCGCCCTAGGCTGATAACTGTTCACTCAGCTTATCTAAAATTTTTGCATGTTGGAGACGTTATCAAAAAATTGCAAACAAGTTGATGGGTTAGACAAAAAATTCAATTTTTTTTGCATACATACATTTCAATACGTGTTACATACATTCACACAACAATGAGGAAAAATAAAAACAAATGTCCATTTCATCTAAAAACTTTTATTTAAAAAACATTTCCTTATTGGTTTTAAAATTAGCAAACCCCTGGACATATGTAATCAAAAGAAAGACTCACTCTCGATAAAGAAAAGTGAAAAGCCGGCCATTTTTCTGTATAGATTCCAAAAAATTCTGTCATTTAAGAGCTGACAAAAATCGTTCTTTAATGCAGTTAGTACCTGACATAGGTTCTTAGAATGATGACAGTATTGGAAAAAGTAGACTCACTCTACGTTCTATGACTAATAATGCTAGGAGTCTTTGTGATTCTAATTGTGTTTTTAGTTTCGTATTCTCCTTAGAAATGCTGCTAAATACATACATTCCTCAGGGAATATTTTATCTAAATCAAAAGCATACTTTTTCAATAGCTGATTTGTTCTCGTTTGTATTCTGATATTTTTATTTGAGTGATTAACCGTAGAAATACTCATGTATTTATGTATGGATTGTTCCTTTGGTACTAAGTTGAGCTTTAGAGAATCAATTGCAGCATAATATTGTAACGTTTCTGCTTTTTACAGTGGTGAATAACTCGTGCAAATTTACTAAAACTACATATTTATTGGATGTACAGGCAATCAGAATTGCTTAACACTATTTAGGTATACAAAACATACAATTAATTATTTATCTGCGACACTATTTATGTTATACTTAGCTTCCACACTTCAATTGAATTCAATGACTATCGCCACTTAGAGTCCCGGTGCTGCCCTGCTGCGTGGTATCTATGCCTATTTCGGATCTACCAGAAGAGTCGCAAAATATCTGGAGGCGCTGAACTGGAACCACCTGGAAGGTTTGCCTTCTTCGAATCCGCGTACGTGTTCTAGGGGCAGCTGGATCTTTGGAAGGTATTATTTCGAATGTGGAAAACGATATCTCCACGAGGGGGATTCAGGAATCCATTGCAACATATTTTTATTACTTGTAATTTCCATTTTTGTTTACATCAAAAGCAGCTTTTGGCTTCCTTCTTCTCGTAATGTCTGTTTTGTAGCGTCAGTGTTACACATCGATTTTGCTTTATTTTCTCCTTGAAAACTCATTTTCGTTTCAAAAAGTGTTTATAAAAACTTTTAAAGTACAGTAATGTAAATAATGGACCTTATTGCCTTTATAATTTCTCTTTGAAGCCTTTCACTCACTTATCCAGACTTTACAGGAAATTTTTTCAGAAACTTATCATTAATTCCATTTCAAGATTTTTAGGTGTTCCCAATATCACATTTTTAACGATAAAGAGTTGTTTTTAAGGCGAGATTGGAAGATATCGCATCTTTTGGTTGAAGAACTAAAGGTTCCTTGTTCTAAAGAAAAAAATTCAACAGAGTATTTGCTGCTCTCTGCAGCTACAGAGCCAAGTAGTTGTAAAGAGTGGCCTGCTCAAGGGTTGTTTGTCGCCAGAGGATTTACTTCTTGTATTCTAGCCCAGTTACTTTTGCAACACCCAGACATGTTGCTGACATTGTCGCAGCTTTATTCTCTTCGGTTATTAAGATCAAGACCTACACAATTTTCAGTCGCCATCTCTTTACCTTTGTGGCCACATTTGGGAATAAATGTTAGAAATTGTTCAACAAGAGTTTCCGTATGTAGTATATAACGTATTACAAATGCTAGTTGCTCTGTGCGCGAGACATCTGGCGTTGAGTCCACAATTATGAAAATATATGTGACACTTCAAATTTATTGAATAATCTCTGCTTTAACTTGGTATAACTGACTGTATAACAAATGCATTGACGGTTATACTTGATAAGTCTGTCCGGGCTCCTTCTCCTTTATTTTCAAGTTTTGTTACATGTTGGGCCTTAAAATGATCAAAATTTGAAATTAGTTCTAAACAGCTAATATTTCATTTTCACCATGAATTGGCAGTCCACAAGAAGCTAAAAACTTCACAACTTCAACAACTCTGGAGAGAAGATTTAGGTAACACTCAGTGCAATAAATGTTCCTAAATATTTGTTATACGTCGATGAATGATGACTACGATTATAATCCGTTCAAAATTTCTCTGCCTACTTTTTCATGTAGTCAACTCTCAAATCCAGGCCGCAGCTTACTCAGCCTATGGGTTAATTAGGCCCTAAATGAAAGTTATAGTACCAAAATTATTAATAATAATAGCCACGGATAGTTTTCCCTTGCTACTTGTTGAATTATTAATTTTTTATTTAATATATACATTAATACACGTAAGTATTGGTTGTTTGTCGACTTCTTTAGTTTTTAATGCACATATAGAGCTTTGAAAGTTCAATGTAATAAACTTTTTGTGCTGTTAAGGAACATTGATAAACTGTTTATCTGCCACATTAAGACAACTCCGTTTATACGTTTTATATTTTGCACCTTCCCTCCTAAACATTTAAAGAAAATCCTTACCGATTGCCTCCATAGGCCGGATTAATTTTGTATACCAAAAGGCAACCACCCATTAAGGTTTTCATGTCGCGTACTGGTGGCTTGCCTGTAATTTGACATTTCGACCGCCGTAACACAGGGACAGTGCTTCTCCAGGCTTTGTTTCCGGTTTTACTGCCGGCTGCAATATTAAGCAGCAGTCCGGCCACCTCTCCTCCATAATTGATGCCTTCCTGAAAGGCCGAAGGTTCACGTGGCTTTTTCCAAAACCCAGGTCTCGGTGCCAGTTGGCCAGTTATCGGCGAGTTTCTCTCAAATTGGCGTGCTACTTCACACGAGCGAAAAGAGCCGGAAAAACCACGCGCTACTTGTGGTGCTGCTGCAGCCAATTACTAATCATTTTGTAGTTAGAACTGTTTTTGTTACAATTAGACGTTCTGGCGTGCAGCAATTTTTTCGGTTGGTGCAGCTGTATTAAATTGAGTATTAGAGAATACTCCCTGTAGATGAATTTTATATTTTGTCAGTTACTTGCGCTGTGGGTGTCTCTTGACCACCTTCCTTATAGAAAAGAAACTTTTCGAGCACGATATTCAATGAAAAAACTATGTTCTAATGCCGGACGGCAGACGTTTGAAAGTGGACGCCATTTATGGGAGATGCTAGGCCTTTGTGGATGATAACATCGCGGAATTAATCCGGCCATTTGCGGCCTTGCGCGCGCTGCGGGCCTTTGTGGTGTTTGCACAGCACTCACCTTCACTCCAGATAGCGCGATAGGCTTAGTGTCGCATTGTGGACGGGGCCTTGCCTGCTCGAAGAAAGATTTTCGCGCTTGTTATGGAGCGGATATTGCATTTATTTAGCCGCTAACGCCATTAACCCAGTTATCTTCTTCGATACGCCTCGCATGCACGCTCTATGGGGCGATGAAAATGGAGAGCGCGGCGAAAAGCGGCTCGTTTTCCGCCAGGCTCCCCTATTCACGAAAAACAGGTCACCTCGCGTTTTATATCGATCTGCTCGGTTTAACTTATCAACAATTGTAAGATATTGCGACGGGTTTATTGCTGCAATAAGGTTACAGCAAAGCTTAACAGCAAGCGATACCTCATACTGGCAGTTTTATTTCTTTATTGAGCTTACTAAATATTTATGTTGACATAAATACACATACAATGTTATAGACTTCTTAAGATTTATATAAAGGCATTGGAAGAGAAAGTGGAAGAGCGAACATTGCAAAAAGATATGTGTACATTTTGGTATCATACATTAATCATTGAAAGCAATTAAAAGAGATAATTGAAGAAGTTAAAAATGCATATAAAGACAAATCAACTATCAAAATACGAAGTCTACTCTTTCTAACTTCAAAATAGCTAAATGTAATTATTTAAATATCAATGGTATGAGTACTAAAAACTCAATTATACTCTAAAATCATAAAATAGTGAAGGTTTCACTTTTACTAAGGCAAATAGAAGAAACAATAGAACTGTAAATGTATATTGTAAATAACCTATAACAGAATGTAAAAATTAAGGATCCAAATATAAAAATCAATTTCCGTACTGACTAACTCAATAAGATCCAGTCCAAAATCTTGTGCCTAGGTATATAAAAATCAAATGTTATGGTTCTCTATGACGTAGGGGCTCAGTAAGAAGAAACGCTTTAAAATTTGGGTTGAAAAAGGATAAATATGTTTTTAGAAATTCCCTTATAATTTGTAGGTACTAAAATATATTCTAGGCTCTAGGAGTAAAAGCCCCCTGATGAAATATTGAATTGAGTTTTGCTTACAAAAATTACGCAATTCAAAATTGCTCCTTGAAATTTGGGGTATTTTTTCTATGACGCCAACGCCCACTTTGAAAGGGTTTTCTAACTCTAAGGAAATTGGTTTCATTTTAGAATGTAAGTCCTAAAGGTCGGTTATCTTTGGAACTAACTCAGTTTAATGGTTCTGTCTAATAAATTGCTATATTTTGGGAATTTTTAAGTGACTCATTTGGAATTGAAACAACTCGAAAGTCATAAATGTCACGTATTTTAATGTTAATTATTTTCTATAAACTTATAACTGATATTCAAGTTTAATAATAATATTCTGTGCATACTAATTAAAAGGTTAGTTAAAGGTTCGGACAAAAAGTTATTCTAAAGACATAGGCGGTGACAGCGCTAGCTTCAAGATTCCTAAATACATCATTTTTTATTTTGCACTAATCAAATCCTAAAGAAACTAAGTAAGAATCTGCGCAACCCCATGAATTTACAATTTTTTATTTTGAGAAGTATGCTTTCTTTACAATGTAAAAAAGAATAAAACAAGACACATAAATCAATTAAGTACTAGGAACATGAGAACGTTTTCATTATGCGGATTAGGTGGGAAACCAAAAGAGATATTAAGAAAAAGGATTACTCGGTAATATTTACGGGACTGAAAAAGGATAAGGAATGGTGCAGCCTTCGTAATAACAAAACAAGTAAGAGATAATGTATTAAGGTTTTATAAGTGGAAGTATATCATGCATTAGAATAAAAAACAAACCGGAAAACTTAATAATAATATATGTGTATAATGATAGGAAAGGCATTTAAAAACAAAAAATGAGAGTTTTATGTAGAATTATTATAAATTAGACGTTACCGAAAAATCTAATGACAGCAGGAGAAAATTGTGATTTTGGAACTGCGAAGAACCTATAGATTAGTAGTACAAAGTTCAACCATAAGTCGAAACATAAAGAAATGTGGAGAATCCCAGGAATGGAATGCGGATATAAGATCATATAGTAAGAACACGCAAGAATTCAAATTTAGTTCAAGATGTCCGAACATATAGAAGAGAATACTAATACTGACCACTACTTGGTAGTAGAGAATGTGAAACAGAAGGTTAAAAAAGAAAAACGAGAATATAATTTATAAACGGGAGAATAAATAATACTTTTAAGAGTAATTCTACAATACATTCTACAAACAAGAAATAAATTACACATTCGAAGCAATAGAAAGAAGAGCGAAAAGCCATATAGATTACATCGTATATACAAGACAAATGGAAACACTGATCCAAAATGTTAAAATAATCAAAAATGCAGAATTAAGTATACAACACAAATTAGTAACGGCTAGAATAAAAATAAAACTACCCCAAGCAGAAGAAGTAAAAAAGTATGGGAGAATAAAGATATGGGAACTATAGAATGACGAAACTAGGAGAAAATACCAGGAAAAACTACAACCAAGACTAGAACAATTCGAAGAACGAAAGAAAGAAATGACGATAAATGATATTTGGAACACACTCAAAGACGAAGCTATTCAGACGGCAAAAGAAGTATGTGGAGAAAAGACAGTACAACAACATACAAAAAGAACAAAATGCTGGAATAATTAGGTAAAACAGAAAATAAACAACAAAAAGTTAGCCTGGAAAAAATACCAATTAACAAAGAAAGACGAAGATAAGGAAGAATACATAAGAAGAAGGAATGAAGCAAAGAATGAAGTAAAGAAAGCAAAACCCCAGAGCTGGGAAACATTCGGGAAAGAAATTCAAGAAAAATACAAAAACAATAAAAGGAACTTCTGGAACATAATAAAATCATTGAAAACAAAGAGAAATAAAAACATAAAACTAGACCGCACAGGAAAAATTAGTTCGAACCAGAAAGAAAATATAGAAACATGGAGAAAATAATTTGAAAACAAATTTGCAAAACGCACACATCAAACACAAGAAGAAATGGAAGAACACGAAGAAGAAGTAGAAACAGAACAAAACGAAATAACATACATCGAAGTGTCAAATGCAATCAAAGAACTAGGAACAGGAAAAGCTAATGGACCAAATGAGGTTGCGCCAGAAATGATAAAATGGGGAGGAACAAAACTAACGGAATGGATGACATACTTAATAAAAAGGATATGGAAAAACAACGAAATACCAAAAGACTGGGAGAGAAACACAATAATTCCAATACATAAGAAGGGAAAAGAAAACGATTGTGATAATTATAGAGCGATATGTCTGGCGTCAGTTGCAATAAAACTATACAGTAAAATATTAGAAAAGCGACGAAGAGAAGAAATAGGAGACAAAATAGAAGACGAACAAGGAGGCTTTAGAGCAGCTAGACAAACAACGGACCATATCAGTGTCATAAGAAAACTAATAGAAGATAGAATAGCAACAAATACACAACTATTCCTAACATTCATGGATCTGAAAGCGGCTTTCGACACGGTTAACCGAAACAAAATATGGCACTGCCTGGAACAGCTACAAATCACAAAACAATTGAGGAGTGCAATAAAGAGCATATATAAAAACGTCACAGGAATCATCCAAATAAATGGGATGAAATCAGAACCATTCAAAATAGAAACGGGATTAAAACAAGGTGATTCGCTAAGCCCGTTACTCTTTATTATATACATAGATCGTATAATGAAAAACTGTCTAGAAAAAACCCCAAAAACTACAATAGGATATAAAGACATGAATCCGATAAAAATAGAAGCACTCATATATGCAGATGATATCGTTCTGATAACAGATACAGCCACAAAAATGCAAAAATCAATAGACATATGGACATCAGAACTGGAGAAGATGGAAATGAAGATTAACGAAAACAAAACAAAAGTAATGCAAGTCACAAGGAAAAAAGAAGAAAACATTCACCTAACATGTAAAGGAAATCAACTAGAAGAAGTAACTGTATTCGAATATCTAGGATCAATAATCAGTAACGATGGCAAAATAGAAATGGAAGTGGCTAACAAAGCTAGAAAAGCGACCAACATGTATTAACAATAAACCAAACAATATTAGGAAAAAGGGAAGTAGGAATAAGCACAAAACAAATGGTAGTAGCACCAACATTATTATACTCAATAGAGGCGCTAACAACTTTACCAGAACATAAAAGAAAATTAACTACTGTAGAAATGAAATTCCTCAGAAAAATACAAGGAGTTACTAGACTAGACAGAATAAAAAATGAAACGATATATAACGAACTCAAACAAGAAAAGATAACGAACAAAATAGAAAAGAAACAATTAAATTGGCAAGCACATATTATAAGAATGGAGCCCGAAAGAACAACGAAAAAATATCTACAATCAAAAACAACACATAAGAAGGCACCGGGAAGACCACGGAAAACGTTAACTAACATAGTCCAAGATATAGCAAAAAAAACATGACACTACACTTGAGGAACTACAAAAAATTGCAAGAAATCGAACTCAATGGAAAAAGTGGGTCCTAGAACACTATCCGACACCTTAATGGTACAAGGGATGATGGAAAAGAAGAAGAAGAAAGAGTAATTCTATATATGAAATAAATACAGAGATTTCTAACAAAAAAGTAACCAAAACTTTAAAGATGAATGAAAAGCATAAAATGAATTGTGAGAGCAGCTGAAAATAATAATTCACAGAAAAGCAACAAAAAGTAAGGGGATGGTTTAACCAAATGTGAAATCATGCCGAAGCATGGCAAAACTGGTTAAGAACTCCGAAAGAGGAAGATGAGTATGTAAACAAAAAAGAAGGAAACTATAGAACTATTAATGAAAGAAATTAATAACGATAACAAACAAAATAATACCTGAATACAAAAGAGAGTACAAACTAAGGGGTAGAAAAATAAAGAATGTAGAAGAAAATATTAAAAAGGGATGGAATGGTTATAGTATAGTGGATGAAAATATTGTTTAATATCAATAAATGGAGAAACGAAAGTAACACGACCAATACATAAAGGATTAAAATAAATTCTGAACAAATTAAGGTAAAGGTAAGACCACATACAAGCTACTTTAATAAAGTATGGAGGAGAAAAACCACAAAAGAGAAATATAAAAGAAAGAATAGGTCCCTGATGAGTGAATTGGAACCGTGATACAGACACTTGAAAGAGAAAATCCGAACGACTACAATAACTATCAAAATCTTACTCTTCTGAGCATATCATATAAACTTTTTAGATGAATTCTAAACTCGTAGAGCTAGGTAACTATTAAAATTAATTTAGACAGGAAAGGTAAATCATCTGTATAATTCACATGGCGAGGGAAATAATACAGAAATGTTACGAATCTACTATACATGCTGTTCATCGACTTTAAACAGAATTTTGGTAAAATAAACCTAAAACGTTTAATATATGAAAAATTTGCAAATAAGTTGAGGAAAGTGACATTTAAAAACGCAGTAGTAATTAAACTTGGAGGAAGTATAAGTAACAATATCTCAATAAACACAGGAGTGCGACAGCGAGATGCAACAACACTTTTTATTATAGCAAAGAGATCTAAATTAGAAAAACCAGAAAGTAGGAACAAGGGAGAACAAATACTAACATATGCCGACGATATAGTTACAATAGCAACAAAAACAAAGATAGTAAGAGGAGAGAACGGTGAAAAAGATAACAAAATTGTAACCAATGGAAATAAGAAGAAAGAAAGATTGTGAAACCAAGTTATGGTAGGTTTAAAGAAGTTGGTAATAGAGAATTGAAAAACAAAGTGTATTGACAGAAAAAGATGAAGGGATATGGTAACAAAAGCCAAGATGTACGTGAAATGAGGAAAAAGCGAAAAACTGAAACCAATCGTCATGAATATTGATTAGAACAGCTCCAGAAAGGAGCGAAAGAAGAGTGAAACTTCGTGTAGATAACGTAAATCACCGACTAAGCGAGAATTTGTTGAGAATTGTACACCTAAGGTGGCTAAAAATGTATAATTAGGGATTTCTCAATAGTTCTTAGGTTTAGTAAATTATGGAATTTGTTATTAATTATATAAGTGACTGATAGCGTAGCTCAGGATTTTGTCTTTATTGACGTCTAAATTATTTACGTCTTTATGTCTGCATTAAAATTTGGGGGTGATTTGTGTGGTTGTATTTGGTGTCTGTGTCAAAAGCATTATTAAATTTTTTATTCTCATTGGTGTAAAAATGTTAAAACGTTTTACAGCTTCCCAGCATCCTTTAGAACCGACGAAATATGAAATTTATTTTTGCCTACTAAGGTTGCTCATGCAAATGCGTCAAAGCTTTATTCAGAATTCGATCTTTATTAATCATAAAGTGATTTCAATTTTTTTTTTAGATTGTGACTCTTAGATATGATTCTGCTTCATCAACAAGATAGGGCACAAATTTTAAAATATCTCTTAAGGCGTGAAACATGCGATCAATAAGTTTCATTTATCTTCGTTGTCACGACTATGATACGAATGCAAATTGTTGCACAGTTATTTCAGAGATAAGTTTTTAATGCGAAATTGCGAACACGTACGACCAACCATGACGATTTCTCTTGGTTTACACCCCAAAAATTTGTTCACCCTCAGAGTAGATCGTCATAGCGAGTTTGGGCGAGCATCTTTTTAAACAATTTTCCGAAAGAAAACTCAAAACTTAAGCATTCGAAATACTTAAAATAAAGCAGGAAGCTCAAAATGAAAAATTCAATAAAATGCAAACAGGGGAGGAAATGTAATCAAGTTTGAAAATAGTAAATTTTTTATTTCATTAAATTTCTGAATGGGATATTTTAAACCGAATTGGGGTTAAAGGCCAGACACCGTACGAAAATTTTATATTCTGCAGTGGAAGGCCCAATTGTTTTGTCAAATATTTAGAATTCTGAAAGAATTACGTTATATACACAGGGTTATTTCGAATCTGAGATGTTGAAAAATGTTGCACACTAGTGCTATATTTTATAAAAAGTTGGTTTTTAGGGCTTCTGAGTTGGGTAATGTTGATGGCTTAGTACGGAAATGACGAAGTATGACTTGCTAAATTCGAGTTGGTGATAAAAATTGCGTGTTATGTCTTGAGAAGTAGGGACCCCCACTCTAAATTGGCGAAAATAGATAAAATGTGGATTTAAAGATTTTTCAGTAGCTGTTTGACTATGAGATATAGAGTTATTGTTGGTCACAGTGCTTGATTACACAAATTTCTGAATCTAAATTTAAGGTTTTGATCCAATTAACTCTGAAAGAGGCAATAATGAAGCTAATCTGAACTAATTAGACCCGAGACATTTTAAAAGTATGTCTTTCATGATGTATAAAAAAAGTAAAAAAAAACAATTTTCCTATTTCGTCCTTTAGGGAAGTAAAAACGAATAAAATGTATTTCCAGAGGTTTTTAATATCTCGAAATGGTTTTCTTTATTAATCAAGCCTTTAACGAACTAATCTCGAATTAGGTGTGAATTATAGAAAATTTGTATTGTTTGTGTTTACTAAATAAGAAATTTATTGGCACATAGGTACCCTTTTAAATTCAGAGTGTATTGTCTAAAATTGGGAGTTTTCAAATTTTGAGAGGTTGGCTTACGAAAATTGGTTGGAAAATCACATGGGAAAGCGGGCAGCAAGCATGAAGGAAATAGTTGAACGAATTAATTGCAATTTCATTTCTAGCTTTGCAAATTTGTTTTGTGCTGCACCTTGGAGTTAAATTATTTTTGTATAATTTCTTCCGTTTTGTTTGTTTCTTTATTTCTTGAATCAGTTCTTTACTTACTATGATTTTTTTTGGCCGCACTTACAGTCACTGCAGCCTCAAGGGCTTATTGTGCACACTAACATGCACTTAAATGCTAGGACATTCACACATACCCAAGGGTTGAGCGAGACTCGAACTCGGGCGCAGGCTAGAGGACAGAGCCAATTGGTTGAACCATCTGAGTCACCGCGTCCCTACTTACTACGATAAGCATTTCCTTTTATAATTATTTTTTTATTATAAATTTAAGAATTTATTATTTCTTAGTAATATATTTTTCTTTGATTTGCAGTTTTTTTTTTAATTTTTAAATTTATAATATTTTAAAGTGTTTAAATTGTCTTGCATATATTTTTTCTTGTTTGTAGTACACTTGTGCAATATTATATTAAATCAAATTGTGCATCATAGTTTTTACACTAAGGTGTTTGGATAAAATAAACGAATACAAAAAAATAAACTTTTTTAATACAGCTCTTACACAATATTTAACTCGATGTAACACAATTAATACTTGGCTGTACTTTAATACAATGATTTTGGGGGACGGTATCGTGTTCTGGGTTAATTAAAAGCCACAAATGCTATTAAATGCTTGGCTTTGTTGTCAAACTTTCGTGATCTTTTGCTGGTGTTTTCTTTTTGGATAATATATCGCAGTCATGGTAAAAATCTAGTTTATTGCTTTGATTTTGACGCGCTAGTTGTACGTTTTCGATGACAAGGGGCGCCGTGCTTCATAAAAACATTTTCCTTGACAAGAATATTATAATTGCAAATAAATAAAAGTATCTCTCGGCCTTTTGGATGCTACCATACAAAGTTAAAGGTGATCTGCCACTTTGCTACTTGATATAAGTGGCATCACACATTATTTTGTGTTGTCTCAAAAATTATCGTCCAAATGATTGGATGAATGTCTCCCCAGCCAGGTTCAATTACTGTCTCTAGTTGAGCAGTATCGTCTTTTTCCAGAAAAAATGACGACCCACCAAAATTTTATTCGGTCGAGAATGCATCTCTGTTGCCCAATTTTATCAACAATTTTTCAAAAAAAGTATCAGTAAGAATTTGATTTAGGCAATGCGTTTGTATAGCTCTAAACTCGTAGAGAGCGCCGAATGGTGCTTATTTTTCCTGACACGTCAGTTTGGGATTTGTTAACAGCTTCTCTTATGACTGCTCGCTTTGTTTATTCGTCGATTCTGAGAATTCGAGTTGATAGAAGTGATCGTGTAGCGCTTATTTTAAATTGAGTCATATCCCGATTTGCTGTTAATAAGGATATTAAATGTGCACGTATTTCCTATTGTGAGGCACTACGAACAGCCTGGCTCGCGACTGAAATCATTAAATCTTTGCATTTGTATCATTTTGAATTACCAAATTTCACTTAATATTTGTTTTACGCTGATCCCTAGCAGATTTGTGAAATTCCTATTCATGTTGTCTGTCTGTCTGTCTGTCCGCCCGTCCGAGCAATAACTCGAGAACGGCTGGGAATTTTCAAAATTCTGTTTTCACCAATCGACAGGTGACCAAAAAGGCTTGTTTGCTAGTGATTCTGAAACTGATTGGTCAAAGGTCAGCTAGACTAGAGGGTTCTCAAATTTGGGAGACTGCTTCGCCACTTCGTTATGCGCTGCAAGCTTTGCAGGTTTATTTGTTTTTTGCTTCTACTTTTTTTTAATTGTCCCTTTAATTTTAAGTAAACACGTTACTAATTATGCTACAAAATTTTATGTTTATTTTTCGCATGACAAATCCTGTATGAAAGTTTGACTTTATTATTATTACAGTTGTTATAATGCAAGCCAAATATTTAATACTTCTTTTGGCTAAGAGATGTTAAAAACACGATGCACGCAGCATTTCCTCAGATTTCAATCATCAAGTACTAACTGTACCTGAAGGGCCTACATTTTTCTAAAAGACATATGGACGGCGCTCTAATAGTTTTTCTTTTCTTTAAATCAATTTTGCAAGACATTAAAAAGTGTTTAGTGTCTCACAACTAGGAATTTCTTGGTAATCACCGAGTTATATTTCAGTCAGGAGTCCCTTCTTTTCTAATTGGTCTTTCTTTAAGCCTTTTTTTGAAACACAACTTAAATATCAGTGATAACTGTGATTTATTAAACAACTTTCAATATAGTCTTAAGTTTAGAAAAATTTTATCCTAAATTCGAATTCCAAGCAAAGTTCTAAATAGTGATACTTCCAGAGTTCACACTTTACTGGTTCTACAAGAATATGTTTAGCCGATGAACACATTGCCTAGTAAGATGTTAAAAGATTTGGCATAAGCACCTCTGCTTTCAATGATGAATGTGATCATTTGAGATCTCGTATAACAGGTACAAACACTATTTTAAAAAATTAATTATTATTTTATTTTATCTCGTCGATTTTTATTTTTTTAGAGTATATTATCGAGAATTATTAGCACATTTAAAGACTCAACAGAAAAATAGAATTTAAGGGTGTTAAGGAAGTTTACTTTTCACTTATCAAGCAACTTTATCAAATTCATAATTGGCTTCATGTAATTAATCTATTGTTTGTATGGTTTTAACTATTGATGCAAATTTTATTGTTACATTTTGTAGGGTCAGCAAGTGATGGTCCTGCGAGCTTCTTTTCAAAATTTTCCATGACCACATCATTCTTCTTAAAGCTTGGTCGGCTATTGAAATTTTCTAACATTATATCTTCACTGTTTTCATCATCATAGTCAATTGTTTGTTATTTTTTTTTGTCTTAAGATGCGTCTTTTATTTAAACCATTCCTTTATCATGATATATGTATATTACAAAATTGCTAGGCTTCTTTTAAAGATTTATATGTATTTTAATTATTCTGTAATCAATTGTTTCATACTTTGTTATGTAGTTCTTGTTTTTATTTTTTAAATAGAAATATACCTCTTTTGAACCTTCTTGTCTGGTGCTTTGCTATCATTTATTCTTCTCCGGGCCCCTTCTTTTAGATTTATTTTGGTGCAACGATATCAATATGTAGTTTCTTTTACTACTTCCATCCATTTTGTATTAACTTTCTCTGTCTTCTGTGCAATTTACTTTCTTAGTAACAATAAAATGTAATCTGTCTATAGCCTAAAATTATTCGTAATTTATATTTTTGTAGTAACATGAAGCGTAGACCGACACTCAAATTCCAAGATGAAAGTCTAAGAATATTAGAACAGCCTATTCTTTCTTACGGTTTTGATGAACCCAACGTCTCACTATAAGAAAACTTCTGTAACTCTAAGTAAAGGCTCTTACAGGGTGCTATCAGCTGGGCCTGTTGGCTTCTGGTTTTTCGACAAGGTTTTTATTATTTACGAAAATTACACTTAAAATTGCCTTCTGGTGCAGGTTTCCAAGTAATTTTACTGTTTACATTTTACATATAATGCTAAGGGAATAAGATAGTACGAATAACAATTAACAAATTTTTCCTTTTATGCATGTGGTCTTTTTGTTTGTCACTTGTGGGGAACGTCCAGAGCAGCTTTTTGGATCATCCAGCAGAAATCTGCTAAGATTGAAACCAACCACTTTGTTTTGTAATCCTGTTCTATTGCAGAAACGTCCTGATGGAATCGCTCTCATTTTTCGTCAATAAAAGCGCCACAATTCGCTGTGAAGACATTAGTATGTGAATGCAGGAAGTGCATTTTTAGTAACATGTTACAGTCAATTTTTTCATAGGCAAATTTAAGTTCTTCCACTAGGTCTTTTTAATTATCAGCAAGAAGGTTGCTCAAAAATTGTACTAACATTCCGGAAATAATGACATACTTAGACGTGGGAAATTTTAGCATAAGTATTCAAATGCGCCTTCATTTTTGTTAACAGCCTTCAGAAATGTCTTCGTAAGTCCCAGTTTTATGTACAACGGTGGTAGGACAGTGCTTCACTAGAGACCGGTATGAAACGTTTTTAGTGCCAAGGTGACAAATATTAAGTCGTCGTCACTGCTGAAAAATGTTGCCAGTTCTTTTTGACGATGGCGAAGAGTAGATACTCTAACTGTATCCGCTAGGAAGTTTCACTGCTGCAATCTGGATGCTAAGAGTTCATCTTTATTCTTTGGTACTTTTAAATCCCTAATCAGGTCATGTTGAATCTGCATCACTGGGTTTGGAACACTTTCTAACGCAAGTTCACTTCTGTCGGAATGTCTGCGAGGAGATCGGGGAATGACAATCCTTCTCCATGAGCCGCACAGAGTATTCAATCCTCCTCTTCTTCTTTGTATTATTTCCTTTCTTCAAGTACGGTACCATGCAGAAATAGCAATCGGTGATATGGTTTTTTGGTTCACGCCAAACGGTAGGCACAACAAAACGCATGAAATTTTCTCAATTATCCAAGCATTCAGGGTGGATGAGCAAGTCGTACAACAAACGCGGGGAGGCCAAGAGTTATTCTAGCCTCCGACACGATACGTACAGTACGTATACTTTTTTATTGGAGAAGTTAATGTCCGCTTCCTGGAACCACAAATCATGTCAGCGCATATATAGCAAAAGTTGCCCGGCGATTTTATACAGGTGCAGAGCTTCTATACATTCAGTGGACTACAAAATTTATATAAAATGTACAAAGTCACCGATGCAATAAGTCACTAATTAAACAAATCAGTAAAAAAATCAGAAACACACGTCGCAATATAAACTCCACGCGTAGCCACGTACAAGTGTGAGACCTTTGGATTAAACCGGTTTTAACCTCTCAATCACGTGATTCATGAGACGAAGGCCAAAAGTTTTCCTTATTTTTTAATTTTATGTATACTTCACATATCGTAATCATAACGTCCTATAGCGTAGTATGTAAAATATAAACAATGAAATTACTCAAAACTCTGAGCCAGGAGACAATTTTGTAAGGGTGATTTAGGTGTTCAATGTCCCAAAATTTACAAAAGGTGGCTACTTTCGGTTTTGTAAAAAACAAAAAATGAAAAATTGTTGAACGTGGTATTTTATTTTTGATTGATAAAACAAGTAACATTAAAATTGCAAGATTGATTATCTTAATATATTTGCCCTGCAAACTGATTAAGCGTTTGGTTATGATGCGATCTAACCTAGGTTCAATTCTGGGCTCAGATAACGGCAGGCGACGTCCTCAGTCACCAAAAACAACGAACAAAGAGGTAATAATGCCATTACGCAAGACGCAGTGCTTGCCACATCACCTCCCGAATCAGAGATGGTGCGCGACGACCGGACAGAGAGAGCGAGCATATGGGAGCCTCAACCTCGCAGTTAGAGCTGGGCCATTATTATTATAGTACATTTGCATTACGTGTATGAATGCCAATTTTACTAGTGACTTTTATTTTCAATTAAATATTTCCGTCTTTACAGTCATTCGAAACAAATATTTTTAAAATTCCAGGAAATGTCATTAATTTTTCTCATTTGATAAAAAAATTAAAAATCAATTATTTCTATCCCAGTCTGGGCTAAGAAGAATTTTATAATTATTGTGAGGATGTAGGTACTACATTTTTTTGAAACTTTTTACGTTAAATTTTATTGTTTTATTGCACGCAACGTTTCGCTTAAAGAAATGTTTATTGTACAAACACTATTAAGCCGTAAAATTCAAAGTGGCAGAAACTGCAAAGTCATACCTTTACACGGATTTATGGGTGTTTGTAGTGGAAGGGGTAGCGCGCCGGGTGTGAGGTATTTGATGACGCGAGGTGACGTAAATTTTGGCGACCAGAATCACTTGCAAAGCAGTTGGAAAAAAGACCGCGCGCAATTCCTACCGCGTAGCGCTTGTAATGTTTTTTGCAAATTCCGAGGGTGTAATTATAAAATGTATGGTGATGTAAATAACGTGATTTTGAGTGTTAATCGGTATTGTTTGTATTATTTATTAGAACCGTACCTCACCAGGGATCGTGATATAGTTAAGTACCTGAAATTTTTAAATAAATCATAAAGTACTGCGAAACTTTTATATTTAACGTTATTTGAGTTTATAAAGTAATATTTGGAGGTTAATAATAATCTGATAACTAAAATCGAAAAGAGTCGAGATACTGGTCAACATCGTGTGGATGCTTTCATAAATGCTTGATCGTAACTCAAATCGAGAACAATTAAGAGAAATTTTTTAAAGGTATGATACACATCATTATATATAATATTTGCAACGACTTTCACTAGTTATAACAGTTAGCTGCAGTTAAATTGATTATATAAATGTCATAATTAGAACGTTAGGTAATATGCATTTGTAATTAGTTGGTGTTTGTATATTATCTTAAGGAGTTACTATTTCTTATTCTAATGCAGTATAATATTTTACCACAAATCATCTGGCGGTATGACATTTTGTTGAATTTTTCAACATTTGCTATTTTATTTGTAAAAATTAAACCTAGGTTGCCTGGAGGCGCAAAACATTGGTAGTACACCAGCTTCAATTTATTTGAATTGGTAAAGGACGGCAGATAAAGGCAAAGACAAAATCAGTCTTTGCCTGACCAGAAAGAACATTAAGTACTGCACCCACTTTGAGAGCCGGATGGGTGAAAACCGACTTCTTTTCTTCTATGTTTGTAAATATAACATGCAATGACTTCGAGTTGTGCTGCGTCCTGCTATGGTATTAGTTGGCTAAAAATCTCTGCAACCTTATTATTATATCGGTAGTCGAGGCAAATTATTAAAAAACCTCTAAATTTTTTCTGGAACGCATTTGATTCGGAGAAGCCTCAGAAAAAAATGTTACCACATATTTTTCGTTATAATGCGAAAGTGCACTTGTGCCTGCAAAAATGCATGTATTTGACGCATTTTTTGCAGATTTAATATTTGCCAAAATAAGCCCAATCCCGTTACTTGCGGGTTTTTGGGGTCGTTGATCACAAATACGATGCTTAGAAAGTGCCTGGGTACATTTGCAGTGGGGGGCGATTTCGTTTAATCATCTCAAATTTGTTTATTTTCCGAGTTTAAACTGTCTGAATACGGGTTTTTGGGGTCGCTGATAACGAATATGTTTAAAAGTGCCCCAATGCATTTTGGGAGAGCATAATCCTGGGCTGAGGACGATTTTGGGGAATAACATAAAATTTGTTCGTTTTTCGAGTTTAAACTGTCTATATAAAGGTTTTTTATGTAAAAAGTGCCATTGTTGTGCAAAACTTGCAAATTTTAAAGGAAAATGGAAATTTTTGTGTCTCGATAGGTGTACCCCGAAAAAATTTAGAGATTTTAGCGTTTATTTACTAATTTGCCTCGTATAGTCGTTAAGAAATTGCAGAGTTGTGTCCCTTCAACAATTTTCCGTTAAAATTTTCAACAAGAGCTTCTACCCTTTATAGTATCCGACAATTATTTGTAATTGCTTATCTTGAGTAATGATATGTTCCCTAATAGCTTTCTTCTTAAACCTGTTATCTGATGGGATTTTGACCTCGAAGGTAATGATACTGTCTAAAGTTTTCTGTATGATTAATTTACAGTTATAGAAGCGGCGATGTATAGATACACGACCAACCAGAAACGACCTCGACCAAAGTTTACCTGAACTTGACATAAATAAACTTCATGAATACCTATTTCGATAACGTGATTTTCGCGGGCACTTCCTACCGCATCTACGTATTACAATGGGAAAAATATTCTGAACAGTAACGTGAAGAATAGTTTCCTGATATCCTAATTTAAAGAAGCCTTAAGCTAAAATACTTTTTGTGCTCCTAAAGATGAAATAAGCTGATTTAAAAAATGTACGCATATTCTTACACTCACCTTCACAAAAAGACCACTGACAGTGTGTTACGGTTGTCAAAAATTTAGAACACTAAACTCTTGCTATGCTTTCTTGCAGCGATTACCACATGGGAAACAAAAATTAATCTTTGCCATCTATTTGAGGAAATTTATGTGGCCTACTCTTAACTTTTTTGGTGAAAATTTTGCAAAGGTGCCATTAACATAGTCTAGATTAAAAATGAAGGGAATATAATTGAACGTGTTGATCTAAGACACATACTAAATATGACTGGCTATTATAGTTAAGACCACCGTTTGAAGTACAGGTTTTTTTTACTAGGGTAAACCAGACTGGCAGTTTTCTATTTGTTAATCAGTTTTATTTGGAAACTAAATAATAGAAGTTTTGACAGATAGTTTCTTCCTAATTTCACCTATCTATGGGAAGAACAGCATTTTTCATACTGCTATAGGCAAACACGAGGTCTTCATTAAGCAGCAGCGGTACTTCGATGACGACCTAATCCTTTCATGGAACATTATCAGCCCTAACACAAAGAATTTTCCAACTCAGCTCAGATTATAACTAAATCATCTTAGGTTAAGTAAAATATTTCAGTACAACTCTTACAAGAACTTAACACATATGTTCTGGCTCTACTACGCTGTTATTAACTTTCTACAGCGGAGCTTATAGTAGAAAGTTAATGAGATTATCATCCTGTCTATCTGGCTGTGTGTCTGGAGACACTATAACTTCCGTTCTATTCAACAGATTCACTTCAAACTTGGCATACACACATCAGTACCTTTCATGGGATTGATTTTCAGCCAAATCGGTTAACGGCAACCGGAAGTGACCGTTACGATTTGCACCGCTGTAGAAAGTTTCCTTTACGATATTACACCGTTTTTGTTTATCTACAACTCATGGGATAGAAGGATTTTGAAGAAGTGACCATCTACATTTAATAATTTTTATTTATCTGCAGTCGTAGCTTTGAAATTGATAAAACAAAGACAACTTTAAATGATCATTGTCATGATTAAACTCTACTGGAGTAATTTGCTAAAATCTGTAATGCTGACTATTATTAATATTACTGAAATTCCTGAATTACACGGTGGTTTCAAGCTAGATGCAGTAGTTAGAAAAAAGATCATTGATCTAGTCTTGTTCAGAGTGTTTTCGGCCAGATTTTTGATGGTTTTATGGTACTTATGGAAGCAATTCAACCTTAAAGTGAACTTAATCCAGTTTATAATCTGTAAATGATTTGTTGCTGTTTATTACAAATGCTCAAAACTATACAACACTTATTAAGTTTTTAGAACAACTATCTTCATCAGCAATGACTTGTGACTGAGTGTAAAGCTCTGTAAGTATTTCAACTATCGTTATTTATTAGTATTAACTTAAAACGCGCAATTAATTGAGTATTAACAGTGTGCAATTTCTTCTTGTTAAGGTAGTGGTACTTATTTTGTTATGTGAGATCTTTCAACTCTTTATTACTCCCTTTTACTGTAGTTGTACAAATACATCGCTTTATTTTATAAGACCCATAATTTATTAACATTCCTTTTGAGTTTGATGGAATAAACGATTACTCTGTTATAAAAGCAGGTGATAGATGGTCGGCAATACTAGTACTTGCTTAAGTACAAAAATTTCAAAAGCAAACCCTGATTCTGTATATTTTCAATTTAATCCTCTACGTTCTTTTCGTGTTTGTTTTGGTTTTGTTTTATATTTTATTTTCCTATTTTACGTTTTTCTTCATAACCAAGTAGAAGACTACTAGACAGAAAAACCTAAATACAGAGAACACTGCCAATAGTTGATTTCAAACTAAAGAGATGCATTGTTGAATTAGTACATGAAAATCTTACATATTAATAAATATGCAGCTGTGCTTTCTTTACTTTCACTTGTTAAACCTTTTCATTTATTGATACTGATGTTTATATTTGTATAACTAATTCCATTTCATCTTTGAAGATGTTTTTGTAAAATGATATATTTTTTGTTGTTTTTTCGTATTATCAGTTTTAAAGAGACCACCAACAAATTAGTTAATAAATTAACTCGCTGAGTTAAAACTTGAAAGTCGCACGAGGAAGAGAAAAAAGGATGAGTGACCGGAGACTACTGCAGTGGAGGAAATCCGATTTGTTTATTAAATTATGAAATGAAGGTGAAGTTACACGGCTTCAAGATTGAGCAAAGGCTGCTTGTTGGATCTTTCCGGTATTACCAGTCTTCCTTTTATTTCCTAAAAAAGGAAAGAGATGCTAATAAGCATGAAAGTGAGTATAATATAAAACCCGATTACAAAGTATTTCCGGTACAGTAGAATTCACAAGAAAATAAAAGAAATAGGCAAGAGGAACCACTTAAAATTTTGAGAAGTAAGAAACTACTAACGTTCTGAAAAGGCTCCAAAATATAAAGATCCTTACAACAACTAAACGAAATCCAAGCGATAAGGTGTCAGAGGTGAAACAACTTGCAGAATAAATGAAGTAAGAGTTAATAAGATTTGAAAAAGAAAGCCCAAGACTTAAAACCAGAAAATCAAGAGATGGAAAAGAAAAATTGAATACGGCAATAAAGGGAATGCAATGCCAAGGTAATAATATTGAAAAAGCGGTAGATTAAAAAGTATAAGTTTTTTTGTTGATAAAGGGCGGCCACAAACTAGTCCATATGAGATATCAGAAATTGGGGATGGAGAAGACATTCATATAAGACGGAAATAAAGAGCAGAATAGTTTTTAGTAACAAAAGTAGTAGTAAATATTACCGAGCCTGAACGGAATTTTCGGAGAAGGACCAATAAAAACTTTAAACATAGAAAGACAAAAATATAAGTGAATTTATTACTAATTCAAGAGTTACATCTAAAATGAGATAATATAGTGGAAATATGTGATTATGTACTGCTATTTATAAAGATCAGGTTGTAACGCTTTGCGAGGGAGTCTGGGGTGCTAACTGAGAGGTTTAGGCTCTCAAATCGTCGATCTCACTGCCCGGTTATCGCGCACCATCTCCAATAAATAACAATGTGGGCAAAAGAAAAAGAAGAACAAACAAAGTTATATGAAATGTACAAAAGACGAGATAATGACGTGATAATGACAGACACAAAAAACAAGGATTACGATGGTTAGGTCATTTAAGATAATGGCGAATTTGAAGAACTAAAAAAATATTGGGATATTTTTGAAGGAAATATTTGCAATACGTTGAGTGATTAGTTTTAATTATTTATTTAATTATTCCTCTTGAATGTGGTTTTCTTCTTCTTTAAAGGTTTCCTGTGGTAATCATATATGTTTTTGTAACAATATTCTTAATGACCATTACATTAATAAAACGTACATAAGAGTAGAAAGGAAAATTTTACAATATGGGACAAGCGATGGTCACACGTTGTGACAAGTTTAAATTTTCAGGAATGGAAAGAGCTCGCAACGTAATCTTGGTCAAAAATGGAATATAGAGCAATTCTGCGCTACCACTTTACACACGATTTCAATGTTAACCAATTTTTGGAGAAAATTACTTCCAGACTGGGAGATAATTGCCGTCAGCGTTTGATCACACTCAGGTGGTATCGAGAGTTTCAGACGAGAAATTTAAGTTTGGAAGGTTAGACGCCTGTTCTTGTCTATCATGGAGAAGATGTTGGATTATAACAGTAACATGACGTATCGTTAGATAGAAGAGTATTTGGACATTTTCTCATCGGTAATCTATATCGTTTTGCACGACCACTTTTTCGTGGGAATAGTTTGTTCCCTTCGAGTACCATAGGCCTTAACCGATAAGCACATGGACGGAGCGTTTGGTTATGCCGCGAAATATGCAATTGATTTGGAAATGATGCGTCTCGCTACGTCAGAAAATCTTATTTGAGGAACAGGAAGAAGTTTGCAACAAGGTGGACTTTCCAGAAGGGAAGCGCGGTTCATTCGACAACTCGTTTCGAAGAATACAAAAGTGCGTATAGTGCAGTCGATACTATTTTGAAAGATTCTGAAATAAAGCTTGTGAGGTAACTTATAGGGTTAAAGCGCCGCTTTCGAAGCGTTCCTCCTAGGTTAGATTCGCAACCGGTGTCACCAAATTCTGGCAGCAGTAACAAAAGTTGTCTAAAATACAACGATGAGCCACGTTAACTTAATAAATAAGATATAGATGAAAATTAAAGATGTATTGCAAAACTTCTTAGCAACCCATGTACACTTGTACTGCCACTGCCTTAAAAATTTCTACAAATTCAAAATTTTTTAGACTAATATAGCCTTCTTTTATAAATTCTCTTCTACTTTGCTCTTTTTAACAATTTTGATATTATTTAAAGCAATAAGGTCTTATTTTCACCTTTTTATTAGTTTAGTATATATATATATATGTACAATGATACCTTAAAAATTATAATGAAAAACTTTTCTTTGTTAAATATTTGTCTGGACTATTTAACTGAATGGAGAGATCGTTATTTAATTTTAAGGATGTAGAAGAATCCACGATTATGATCCCTATAACAATCTAATTCAGTAACCTGCACAAAGTGACTCACAAAATTGTAGACTAATATCATATCAACAACTTATAAATAAGAGGAAGAAGAAAAACTTATAGAACATATAAGATACGCCCTGAAAATTTCTTTAATTAAAGATGTTAGTATACACTTAAAATTATTTAAAATAACGTCCTGGAACTTCAGTATACGGTTACAGTGGTTTTACCACACGTCGTAGCTCGCTTGTGTCTCATACTGGAATCTTTTTCAGAGCACACGTCACAGCAGGCTGCACATTTTATACAGTCTAAAAAGGTCTCATTTCCAGTTGAATTTTAGCCGAAAAAACAAAGTGAAAGTGGGGGATAGCAGGTCCGGGCTGTCAAGAGGTTTGGGGCAGGGTTTTACCGTAGTTTATTTGACCAGAAATTCTTATTCGCAGCGACTCATGACTTGGCGGAGTGTCGTGGTGAAGAAATCAGATATCGGCGGTCTCCGGCAGACACGCGGAATTCTTGTTCTTTAACCGTTTAACCGTTTAACCGAAATGCAGCGTTGACCTTCTGTCCGGGTTGTACGAACTCCTTATGGACATCATCTTTGAGCATCGTTTCCATCTTTGATTTGCTCATTTAAACTTTCTTTGATCTAGGAGACTTGTTAGTGCGCACACTCAAAAACCCGTGTTTAAAAACTTTCTCCAAAAGTCAGGCTCACTTCTCATATGGTCCAAAAGGTTATGAGACTTGGGAACGAATGGATTACAATTTTTCCGCGTCTTCAATTCCGTTGTGTCGATTTCATGCACAATGGATTTTGACTAACATTCAGATATCGATCAATCCAAAACCGCTTGTATGTCCATCATTTTCATTAGTTGAGCTAATGGCACCTCAAATTCCCAAATTGCGCTTTTATCTTCAGTTTGATGATTGCTCTCTTGTGGATCTTTTGTTGTAAGTGATGAAATTGTCGTAATTTTATCTTCATCTTATTTGCTTGGTGCTTTTTCTATGGTTGTCTATGGTTTACTATTTTAGTGACATTTGAAATTGGCCTTAGTTTGACGAGTGGTGGTGTAATGATTAATATGAGTCTTTTTACGACCTCATTAATAATGTACAAATCAGCGTTTTCTGTGAAGGCTGTTCTCTCCGTTTTTGCTACCCCGCATCTCTCCATTCCAGCGCGCCCAAGAGTCGTTTCAGTTGTTCCATCGCGCCTCCACGCCTGTGCGTGCCGCCGCGATGTTAATAACTCCATGGGGCTCCCGTTAATGAATTGATTAGAGGGGTTTGCGTAAGTGAATCGTCCGGTTCCGTTCCAAATGGTCCAGCGGTTTCACGCCTAACCCCCGCGGATATTATGCCAAAACGCGTCACTTGTTCGCTGCCACCGTCAGTCCGCACTCCGAAATTCGGCTCTGCTCCTGCAACGGGAGGGGCAGCGGGGACGGTGACTAATCAATTAATTCCATCGCTTTGATGATTGCATCTTCTGGGAATCGCTCGCGGTTGGATTTGCATTGCCCACCTTCGGCGGAAAGTGCCGAAGCAGCGCCAGTGAGATCACCTTGAAAATATTCGTTTTCGATTGTAGCGCCGGTGCTATCGGCAACCTGCGTGTGAAAAGCGACGGCCGCCTTATCAGTTTCGCGGGAGTGCGCAGCGAGTGTTGGGTGCTCGGGCCAGCGAGTGGGATAGACAGCAGGCTCAGCTTTATCTGCGGGTGAGATATCTATATTTACGCCAAGCGGCGCTTTTATTTACGAGCCTTTGGTTCACTTTCACGTGTCTCTAACTGTCCGCTGAAAATGCTAATACGCCGCGCTGCAATTACCTGGCGCATTTTAAAAAGGAGCTGCCTAATTAGCTGTCAGAACAGAAACTGTAACTTTCTTTGAGCGCTAATGGTCTCGGCCGGGCTTTCGTCTGCAAGATTTAATTTTAGCTTTCGTGATTAATTACAAGGCTAGAATTTGCCGCGCTGCTCGGTTTTGGTCGATTATATGCTAATTAAATTTGTTTTTGTTCAAGAATTGTTATGAATAATTTTGCACGTCAGTGTGTAGGGGGTTTCCCATTCTTAACTTGCCAATGCTTCATTTTTGCCAGCGATTGTAATTGAGACCTCTTTATTATATTTATGTGATCAGTTATTTGACATATCTCGAATTTTTTACATCTATTTTTTAAAGACTGTCGAGATCTCTTTACCATAACACGGTATATCCATTTATATCTTACGTAATTACAGACATAATTTTGCAATAACCACATCATAGGTTTTAAATGTATTTTAGTTTGTTCAATTGCTTATTTACAGTCTACGTAACAAGAAAGTGACTATCGTCACTTGGTAAAGAGGCACCGCAGCGTCATCTATGTTAATTCGTTTGAATTTTTATTTCGTGCTCCTTGCGCACTATATGTTGACACAATGTGTTGTTGATGCCAATGAATTCTTATCTTTGTAATGAGTGCAAAATTCCTGAAACGATAGGAGGCTGTGATTTTAGTGACGCATGCAGACCTAAACTGACGTACAAAGGGGCTGCAAAATGAGTGCGGAAGTCGGAAGTTGGAGGTTGGGAATGTTGACGATCTGTCGAAGAAGTATAAAGCCATTTTGCGTTTTTTTGAAGACAAGTCGGCGCTTTTGCGCTGTCCTGTGTTGAAATGAAATTTTGTAGGAAAGGAACTCAGATTTCTCTAAATACTCTCTAACAACGACTGGCATGGGCAAAGGAAAATTCAGATCGGGATTAAAACGGTGTTATCTTCACGGAAGAGTCTTTTCTCTGGACATGGTCTTCTTTTTAGAAATCGTAGTCAGCAAAACTAATAGGACTAATAGGACTCTTCAGTGGATATTAAAATGCATGCTTGAGGATGCTTTTGTTAAAGCTATTTTGGTTGTTTACAAACAATTTAAAAAAAATGTCTACCATCTACCAGAAATCCTTGCTGAAATCTGCTGAAAAGTTTTTCATTTCTGACGGAACGAGTTGAGTGCTCCAAGAAGACAACCCTAAACATCACAGCAAATTGTGGAGCGTGGTTGTATATGAAAATGAAGCTCAAAGGACAGCCGATACACACGGTGAAGTAGCTGTCATTTCAAGTCAAAAAAATTGTGTGAAGCTGTAATCAGTAATGGAAGTAATTTCACATCATTTTCAGCGTGTTTCACTCCATCTTCAATATTTTACCGCTTTTGTCTATTACTCGTTTTTGCCTTCCATTGCACTCCGCTACTTTTTGCACATCATCCTTCCATCGTGTTTTGATTTTGCTGGGTTCTTCTTAGTTGTCAGTGGTCGCCACTCTGTCACCTTTTTAAATATCCAGCCTATCTCCATTAGTATTTTGCCACATTTGTCACATCTATTATCCTTGTTTTTCTGCTAATTCATTCATTCGTTCCTCTTTTTGTCTTGGAATCTAACATTCACCATTGATCTTTGCATTTTCCTCTGCAATCCTTTATTTCTCCATCAGTCCTTTATTTAAGCTCCACGTTTCTGCTGTATGAGTCAAGTAATTGCACAGTAGCTTACAATATATAATTCAATAAAAGAAAATAAATGATCTACATTTTTATTTTTCAAGAAAACTGTTCTTTATTATTGCAAAGTATCTACAGGAGAATTATGGAATTAAATATAATTTAAAAACACCAACAGTCGGTTTATAAAGATTAAGAAAAACAATAGAGAAACCTTGACTATGCAAACTCCACTCTGTTAGGCTTTGAAGTTTTTGCATAATTGGCACCTTGTGATCTCTACATTTTTAGCATAGGAAAACCCAAGTTCGTTCCGTGATTTCTTTCGATATAAACCACCTCTTGAGCGATTTTTTATGCCCACAACTTCTGATTCCTGAAAATCAGAACGTTTATCATAAACGATTCGTTTTTTGCTGTCGTGGTATTGACAGTCATTAATTTCTTTCCATGAACGAGTGCAATCTGGAATTCATTTGATTCAAATTTGAACTCTTTCAATTCAAGTCTTGGTTTTACAATAAACCTTAGAAGTGGTTTTGTGTAATTTTTTTTTGGGAATAACTGGAAAAAGTTTGTTCTTTTAGCAATTAGAGTAGCTCTAAAAGATTTGACACTACCCTTCCACACATTTTACCGATACACTTTCAACTAATTTCGGCGATTTATTACAATAATTTTGTTTTGTCGTCACTCTTTGATAGCAAATATCTGATCACTTGGGAAAAGAATAAAAGGCCCCGTTTAGGCGTATGGGTTTTGAAGAACTCTTTTTTAATGTAAGCCATGTAACTTACAAAAATGATGCTTAAAAATGTTTTCAAATTTGCTGTTCTATGTGTCGTCCCTTGAGTGAATCGAATGTATTACGGGCCACCGACATGATGTTTTATTTATAAATGGTGGCCCAAATAGAACGCCGCATTTAAACTTTGCGTCTTTTTTTTATTAGCTATGGAACGCTATAAATTTTCAAAATTTTTGGTCTTAATAGTGCGCCAAATGGATGCAACACCTTGTGAGTACGATAGTGGGGTAAGGTTTCGTGAGAATTGTGTCATAGTTAAAGTGTTGCTGAGACTTCGAAAACATCGATTTGGCGCCACCTATAACAATTCTACATTTCGGGAAGTTCTATTCTTCAAATACTCATTAAATGTCAGTACTTTCGCGCGTGCACAATTCAACTGACGCAAGAGCCTAAACTTGTTGACTTTTCGCTTCGTCAACAATTTGTCAATTAGTTTTTAAAGCATTGTGAAGTGTGCAATTTATTCGAAAAATTATCTTTAGCAATGAGGGATATCTTCAACGGGCCTACAAATAAATAAAAGTGTCGCATTCGGGGTTCAGAAATCTTTGCGTGACTCATGAGAAGCAAATGGTCTTCCAACAAGTCATAGTTTGGTGTGTGTTTTGGACAGGTGGCGTAACAGGCCCATACTTCTTCGAACATGATGTGGGAAATACTGTACATCTAAATGGCGATCGTTACTATTACAAGTAACTCAGTTTTTTTGCACCTACTAAGCATCCAACATGGATCTAAAATAAATAGCTAGCTGGATAGTGCTACTTGCCATACAGCTCGAGCAATGATCTATTTTCTCGTCGCGTAATTTTACAAAATTCCAAAATCACCTGATTAGCAAGATCGTGTAATTTAACAACGAGCGTCTTCTTTTGTGGTGTTGCTTGAATTCTAAGGTTTACGCTACTAATTCACAAATATTTGATGACCTTAAAAAGAAATCTGTCAAAATATGTGCGAAATTCTAATCGAAAACTTATGCAACGAAGCAAGATTTGCATTCGAAATCGAAGTGGTCATTTATCAGCCACTTTTTCGTATTTAATCGGATATTGTATACTATAAAAATCCAATCATAAAACCAATTCAAAAGTCGTTTTATTCAAAATGAATCTGGCTCTTTATTGTATTTCATCGGAAACAATCGCAAGGAATTTGTGTTTTTTAATGAGTGAGAATTTGCAAGCATTTGCTATTGGTCAAATAATTTGTATTATCCATCAATGAATGAATTTTGCAATTAAAAGTCCATCAGTTGTTGCTGAAACGAACAATTATTTTCCTCGAATTTAGATTGTGTAGTGTTTGTTCAATTGTCGAGATAGTGGCGCTTAAGTGTTCTTTGCGGAAATACACGTGTAAAGATAAGTATCTTGACTCCTGTTGGTAAAGTACCCAATTCATTCTGTAAACAATCAGGATTTTCTATAATTTCCGTGATTATATTTGTACACATTGACAATAAATAAAAATGCTAATAGTAATTTATTTAATCCTGAAAAGAGTTGATTTAAATATGTAATAAAAATTCTTTGGTTTCAACTTGTTTCGCCAATATGTCGGCACATAGGATGTGTTAATGGCTTTCTTCCGTTTAATTAAAAATTAAATGGTAGTCTAATTTTGGCCCATAAGAACCAAAAATACTTTTACTTTCTACGAGAATTATTTTGATTCTTCTGTTGGTGTTTTTGTTAATTGAATAATTATTAACTGTTTAGATAGTCTAGCTGTTGATCCAAAGTGAGAGGTGTGTCTCCCTAAATTTTGAACAACTGTAAAAAGCTGAAATACAGTGATTAAGACCTCTTTAAAAAAATTAATTAGTTTTGATTTTTTACGTTTAATTATTTCATTCATATGCTGAAAATTGAAAATCATTATCGTAATTAACATCACTTATCAAAAGGTGTAGAAGTAAAATTAAAAATAATTTCTAGAATTAAAAATTCAAAGAAAATATTCTCGTTCCATTTGTACTGAAAAGGCGATATAAAACAGTTTTTGCCAGACTAGCATTTCTAAGATATGTAAATAAACAAGTTGAATTAGTACAATACTTGCATAAGTTGTGAAGAAATATTTGAAACTACTTTTAAAAACAAATTGTAGAAACAAACAAATTGCTAGAACGACGAACATTCTCGTAAGTTACTAATAGAACATTTAATAAATGTTGAGTTTAAAAATTTCTATCTATGTAAATAATATTTCTTAACTATTAAAAAATAAAAATTGTCAAGAGGTAATAATCTGTACAAATGAAATGTAATTGACAGATAGTTACTACGAACAGTATTATATGATACATGTAGAGCCACTCTGAAATTTTTTTCTGCTAGGTAAGTTAGTGGATTGACCATTTACCTCTCCCTCTGCTACCACTCTTCTACTACACTCTTCTTTCTTTGATGGAACCCATTTACATGCTAAACGCCTATTTACTTATGCACCTCAAGTGTTTATTTAAATACAAAATATACCTAAAAGTAGCCGTTTCAGTGTAGGTGGACTAAAATTTTTTATATCTCATGTTAGTATCCTAATCAGTTCTTAGCTCAGCTTTTGGTTTTGGGACGAATCTGGATTCTATCTTGGGTTTAAAATACCTTACTGTACTTACTGTACTTCTTCTTCTACTCTTATATAGGCTATTAGCCTGTTTCTAACTACACATTTCGTGTAGTACTATGAGCCATGTTGGGCGTACCCCGGGCAGGTGGCTAGTCTGGCCCGTTAGAAGAAGGAGAATGTACTTTACGACTGCCAAAGGTGTTGGTATGATGGCCTGAGAGCACTCGATGTTTGCCGTTATTTTTGACCTGGGAGTCGAACCCAGGGCCCGCCCGCGTTAGTCTGGCAGGCCGAGGCCTTTACGTCGCGGCTGTCGTGCTCTCTGTAGACTACTTAGTTACTAAAAATATATGAATACACACCTGTTTTTGCCTACGTCTTGCTCTATCGCCGTATCAGAGACCGGGCAGTGCCTTACCGTCATTATTGTTATTATTATTTTTGTAGTAGTGTATCAAGGTATGAAGGGGGGGGGGGGGAAGAAATGCCTCTCGTCTATAATCTCAAATAAAGCAAATAAAGCCTTCGAAGGAATAAACTCTAAAGCTGGTAAACAGAAGCTTATACCTTATATTTTGGAGAACAATGTGCTGCTTATGAATTATAATAAAAAATGTAGAGAACAAGCGCTCAAAATAAACGCTGTGACTTTAAAAAGGAAGTTAAAGATCGCTCAAACATTGCTTGGTGCGGTCCGGTCCAAATAATTTATTTCTATAAATAAACAATATTATTAAAGAAAAGAAAACATTTTTCCCATCTTAAACCTAAAGGAGTAAATACTACGCCATTTTATAAGACAAAAAACTCCCACCATCACGTTAAATGGTAAAGTCAGTTTTTTCTATGTGCTCTAGTATTGATTTTGAGAGCAATTACATATGTATAATAATTCCCCGTTTGCACGGTAGTCAAGATCTTATGTCATTCGCGCATAGGAGAAATCGTATATAATAAGTTAAATTGAAATTACGTAGAATGGGACATGCGCACTAGTAGAATTATTTGTGGGGCAATTGAAATAAAGAAACGTCCTCGGTACTTACTTATCATTTGGAAACCTCTAATTAGCAGTATCTACATCTTTCCCTAAACCAAATTTACTTGCAAACATTAATAAGATTAGTCTTCTTCAAAAACTCATAGCTATCCTTGGGGAGTAGGTAAATTGGAACTCCGACTGAAGAGCTGAATTCTCTTGAAAATTGATATCAAAGCAGATGCTACATCGTCGAGAAGAATTTGACGAGTGGGTGCTTTTTAAATTCTCTGTGAAATGCAGCTACCGCATAATGATAACAAATACAGGCTCTTCAATGACTGATATGCAATTGATAAATTACAGTGTTATGCAGTATCTAGTGAAGTATCACATTCTTATAGTATTTGTTATCGCTATTTTGACATAAAGAAAGTATTTATTGTAGGATATTTAGATGGCGTTTTTTTAAAACGCTTTTATAGATACTTGGATTATCATATTTTACAATGCAACCGTTACTTCATGTCATTATGGAAATTTAACGAACAAAGCCTCTCGAATTTGTAATTTGATATTTGTAATTGTAACTTCTAACGTATTAAATTAATTAATTTATAGCTTCAATTTATATATCTTTAAGTATATAATGTGCTAGAGATTTATAATTTCTTAAAGTAGCTTTAGATATTTATTTTTCCTAATAATAACTGGCAAAATAGTCGGAGCATTCTTAGAGAGGTTTGTACCGCCTGATACTAGAAGTTTAACTTTGAACATATTTTAGTACAAAATATTGCACAATTCTGATGGGATACTGATAGGATGGGGGCACGCTGAATTTTTGGAGACAAATTCCTATTTGATATTAAATACATGAACGGCGCGAAACTTTCTTTTGGAAAAACGATTCTTCATACTTACTTTCGAATACTTTCTACAAAAAGCATGTTATTCTTCTGTGATCTCTGCAACCACGCAAGTTTTAGTCTTTGGTTTGATAGCTTTATCTATTTTTTCTGTAGTCTATTTTTTTATAGTTAAATATGTTATTGAGAAAGAGTTGATGATAAGAAACCACTGTCGCCGTTTTCTTTAAATTTGAACTGACTGAAGATTTTAGGTGATCAGCCTTCTATTTTCTTTTTTATCGACAGTGTCTTTTTTTAACTCTACACTCCCAACTAAAGAGATCAAACTTTACAAGGTTACCAAATTAGAGTATTCTTTGTAGATTGGCGTTTCTGAAACAGTAACTTCTTCTATAGTTACTAGTCTCTAAAGACAATAGACATCGGTTACTAGATAAGCCATAGGTCTATCTGCCCCAGAATACGTCAGTGATTAGTCCTGCCAGACTGGAATTTTTAAGTCGTCCTAGTGAATCCCTACTTTAACAAAACCAACCTGGATATTTGTGCACTTGCATGTTAACGATCATGTGCGACTGATCAACTCAATATGTTGTAAATACCTGATTTTCTGGGTTGGAACGTATTTACTTGGCAACTGCAAAGTTTAAGTATAACTTCCTAAGAACTGCATGCAGAGATGACCAGAAATTGAAATTTTGGAGCTTCAAACTATGTGATTTTTTGCAAAGTTTGAATCATTCACAAAAATGTGAGTATGATGTTTGTCCACGATTAGTAATACAAGAATTTTAGCAATTATCTTTAAAATGCCTCCAAAATGCTTAAAAAACGACTTACTCTTATATATCGATTGCAGCTACTGTTCTATCCGAATTGTCCTGGAATGTGATGGAAAAAATAATCCTTATAGAATTGTAAGTCATTGACATTACTAAAATTTGTGATATTATTCATCTGATTGCTCGTTCTTTTTTTTAGTTACGACCTTTTTGCTTTTGTGTACTAATTATATTTGTCTGTCACTTTGTTACTCTTTTGCTGGCATCTGGGCCCCAGTCTCTAACTTTCTCAATCTCATTTGTAGGGCCTTTTGTGTCTGGTGGTTAGGCCGTATAGGCAGCTTTCGAAGCCGGCCTCAGGAAGAATAATTGTTTTTGGGCGTTTGCGACGACTGCGCTCTTCAGTGATTTATCTCCCAAAGCCCCTTACTGTTGGCTTGGGGTGGAATTGGATGTTGTACAGTTTCGACTCTTTTTTATGAATTTCCTGACGTACCATGGGGCGGCAATGATACATTTCTCATCACAATTGTATTATAAAAAAACATTTTGTAAGTTGAGGTTAAAATAATTCTTTAATATTTACGGGCTTGAAGCTTGTGATCCATAAAAACTGCTTCTCTCTGGTGTCCTTCAACTTAATTTAGATTTTCTATTCAGAAATTGATAGAATCTGCCAACAAGGGAAATCAGTAATTTCGATCTGATTAATTTGGCTGATTTAATTGAGCTGCTTGTATTTTGCAAATGCTTCTTTCTCAAGATTTTCACTCTTGAAACTAACAAGTTTCCTGTACAACTGACAAACGATAATAATTATTAATACTGTCAAGTACTGCTGTAATGCTGCTGATGATCATTTGAACCTAAAGCTTTAGTGCTGTCATTCTTATTATTTAATAAATACAATGTTTGATCTTTTATAATTTCAAGCTCATTTAATGTTTCTTGGGTTTGTTTGCATAAAAAGAATCTAAAGGACGAGGTGTTTATTATTAATTATTTTCATTTGAGTAAACCGCTCTTGCAATTTCGCAAGTTTAGTGAGTTAAAATTCTTCATTGGTTTCTTCTTTGCTTCTGTCCCCACAAAGACTTGAACGCCGGATGAATAACTGGGGCTAATTTACTCTTTATAAATTTGGTAGAGGCCAATAAATTGTCATGATCACCACTGTTGCCGTCTGTGAGAGAATTTGATTAACAAAACTTAAATGCTTAAAAAGCAGCCAACATAAATGATTCAATGATAATTATAGAAAGGTTAGTTCATTAGCCATTAACCATTAGCTTTATTTTTAATACTTCATTTAAAGCTAAATGGCTTATAATTTTTAAGGCAACCGAATGTTCAGTTAATTACATGATACTATGTACGATATTTACATTTACTAATGCTTCAAATAAAAATTATTAACACAAATTTTTTTGTAAGTATTGTTTATTTTTTTGGTCATTTCAAATATAGTTCAATTTCGTGTCGTATACAGTGCATATACACTGAGAATTTTTGAAATATGGTATCTGTTTAAATTTATATAATTCAAATAATGAAAAAAATCCAAATCGGTGAGATCGAGGTAACGGGCCTCTCTTAAGTATTAGGAACAATATATCGATTAGTAGAACTAAAATAACTAAAATACAAGGTGACATACAGACATTTATCTAACAATAAGCCATAACCCACTTCAGTTTTCTTGTTGAAGTGTTTTACCAGAAGTTTCTAAAAGTTTTGTGTTCATAATTGGATAACTTATATTGCTATTTTGTAAGTCCTCTTTAAATTTTGTTTTCATATATTGCCTTACAGAAGTTCGAGTGTTGATGTAGGTGGTATATGAATGCTCAATGTTGTTTCTTGACGAGCTGGTTGTATTATCATTTATATGAGAATGTAGACTAAACATTTCTCTTGCCCTAAACTAGGTTTAAATAGATTAATAAAGCAACAAGATCGATAAAGTATTAAAAAATTTAAAGCGGAAAAGCTAGCAAAATAGCTTTAATTAAGTCTTGTTTGTGTTTATCTTCAGTTTATATTGACGGACTTCGAATTATCGAACAACGAAAGGCAAAGAAACATAGACTGGCGTAATTCAGCCAATTTTTAAAATTGAATGATCCTCACTGCAATTTTCTTACCAATATGTAAAGACAAGAAAGTAGATAAGGATAACTAATGGGTGGATCATTATAATGTTATTTGTATATACTGTTTCACTAAAATCATCGATAATGCTCTATTAACTTTTTTTGAAACTAATTTATAATTAGTACTTTCAACGGACCGTTTAACCTTTTTTGAGTCATAACTTATCTTATGTATCTTCTGTAATTTATACTTTTCAGACGAATAATCTTATAGTAAAATATGCAGTTCAGTAAGAAGTATTTAAGTGAAATTGAATATGGGAGAGCACAGCGAAACCTCTCTTGGGTGAACGGCAGCTGCCTAAAATGTTTGTCCGTTCATTAGGTCGTGTACCTTGTTCTTCCTTCTTCTAATTCTCTGATATTTAGTTCCCACTAAATCAAAATTTATTCTAAGTTTGTACTATCGCATATTTTATATCCGCTTATTTAGTGTGTGATGACCTGTTTTTATCTGCTCCAATTTTTAGAGTATATGCCGAATCTATATAGTGACATTTAACATTCTCTGTGGCGTTTAGGATATGCTTCAAAAATTGGCCTTGTAATATATTTTAAGTTTCTCAATTATCCCGTAGACAAAGGCTGATACAACGACATGCCGTTAAGGGGTGAAAGAGTATTTGAATGTTATTCAAGAAAAAGTAGAATATTCCATCTACTTTCCATTACTTTGTCTATAATGAAGGCATTCCGACTTTACGTTGCTCTAACAATTTATGTCTAACGATTGTACATATACTTGAGGGGTATTCGATGTACCTATAGATTTCAAAGAGCACATGGACCAACGATTTTTCTTTATTATTGGTTATAATGTGCCAGCGTGGTCCCGTGGTTGAGGGACGGGCTGCGATGCTGACGAACCCGGGTTCAATTCCCTGTGCTCTCTGATGCCTGGCGGGTGGCCTAAAAATAATTGAGTACCTGCGTTCATTCGAACAAGGGGTAATAATGGCGGTCGTTTTAAGCGCGGTGCTTGCCACATCGCCCCGCATCAGAGATAGTGCGCGACGACCGGACAGAGAGAGCGAACGTATGAGAGCATTAACCTCTCAGTTCGCTGCCGTGCTCCCACGCGGGGCGTAGAGCCTTACCATTATTATTATTGGTTATATTTGACAAACTATAGGGTAATCAGTCTCTCTTTTATCAGTTTACTTTTTCCATATTTGTTCTGCTTCATAGCAATTTTTTATTAGAATTAGCCGGATTTGTCAGCAGTGTAAATCGAGTTGGTTGGATAGGTTCTTATTAATGGCTCATACTTTTTGGAAGCTTTTGGTGCTTATATGATTAAGTCGATAATTTTTTTAACCAATCGTTTAAAGGAGAGAAACTTCCACCTTTTCTCAGATGTGAGAAAATATCTTTCACCTTTTTCTCTATAGATTTACTTTTGGCCATGCAGAATCAATTAAAATAATAACATAGTTTATTTTGCTGCTCTGCTCTTTAAGAATTTTTTTGACTACATAAGTGTAGTTTGAAGAGTTCAATGGTTCATCTATTTTTCCAGTATATGGATTTTTTCACTTTTTCTTCACAATTTTCTTTGGGACATTAGTCAAGTTTACTCATGTTCTGTGCAAACTGAGATTTTAAGGCTATAAAAACTTGGAGGTTCATGTATTTTGGGAAGATGTTCCAATAGACCATAACCGGTGTTGAATTGCATTACGTACGCATTAGAGATTTGACTGCCGAACATCTTCAGGCCTAGCTGGATTAATTCGCCATTGGAAAGTAAAATAGATATCCAAAGGAGGGTTCGATTAAGACAGGTAAAATTACTAACTCAGGAAAATCTCTGCTAAGGGTAGTTCTAGTACACCTTAATTAAATTATTTTTTATATATAATATTTTTGAAATTGTACATAGATAATCCATCCTCTTCTACCTTACGGTGTAGAGATTATTTGCAATTGTAATTATTAGATTTGTTTATTGATTTTTGGAAATATCCTCAATGCATTACTTATTGGTTTTTAAGTATAATTTTTAATTAAAAAAAACAATTGTATGAATGTTCCTTGCATATTTAAATTTTATATTAAGGTCGAAAACATTTCCAAATCTCTCTTAGTATTTTTGTGATTATTTTATTGCAGATATATGGAAATCATATACTTTCTAAATAATTATAAATAAATGGACAGCGATTATGGAATTAATATTTAACTGTAAAATTACTAAAAATATATAAAAATAAATTTTATAATTTATTAGACATTTTATTATTATTAGACTTTTATATTTGCATAATTGAGATGAGTTTTAATTTTCCCTTTTATTTTATACGATAACAATTTAATTTCAGGAAGTGCAATAATAAACATTTATGTCTACTTTTACTGGAAGAATCCGAATCTACATAATTTAAAAGTGAATTTATAATGGTAACAGTTTGTTAATTACTTATATAATTCTGAACTTTCCTCGATTTCATATAATAAAGGAAATTTACCTTTGACCTTTCTTCTCGATGGAGCTTGAGCAAAGTTAATCGCAACTTGTGCTTATTTTCCGCAATACATACCATAAAATACATGATCGCTAAGTAATTTAGAATTTCCATCATAAAGGGCCAGGAAACGAGTTATGATGCAACCCGAATTAGACCTAAAGCACATCATTCAGTTAATTTTACTCTAAAGATATTAATTTTAATTTGTCCTGCAGTTTTTACTGAAAGCTAAGGATTAATTGAGGGGAGGAGCTATTTGCGTACACAAATTGCGTAACCGCGCCGTTAAAATTAATGTCACAATTAAGCCGAGGGGCTGGCGTACGAGCTAATTAATTCGTTTCCATTTTTGAATGAAACCTGTAGAAAGTTGTGCTGCAAAAGGATGTATTTAGTTGCTTTCATTCATTTAGAAATTGGATATTCCTTGGCGGGGGAAATTTGTTGCGCTGTAAAATGAAGATGGGACACTCAAGCTGCCGTTATAGACTCGCAATAAAACTGCTACCTGTATTTTATTGGGCTAGGTCTTATCAACATCTCAAGGTTGTAGGTAATAGATCAATAAAGTACTTGGCGTCTTCGCCATTTATAGCGGAGATAAAATGTGCCATTTTAGTATTTGCACTGCGGTGAGGCTTGATTTACAACGTATTAGAATTTCTAATTTTTGGCATAATTTAGTTTTAGTGTTTCTAAAATATTTGGTAATGTGTAAGTAAGTTAAAAGAAATTGTGGCAATTTTAAACGCGCCTAAAGGTTAATATCGTTTAACTTTCGAAAGTAACAGTAAAGAACACACGGACCTGCAGGCTGTGCAGGTGTGGAACTGCTTTTAGTTTTAATATTGGTATTTTTATCTATAACTAAAGTAGTCAGAAACCACTGAAATTAAATTATTTTGATTTTTGTTTATTTTGTTATAAAAGTTGTTAGTTTAAAAAATTGTAAAAAAAAATGTAGGCATTATTTTAAATCATAAAAACTTTAAAAAGTTTTATTCTATGAAAAAGAGGCAAACTATTTAATATGTAGTACATTTTTATTTTCAATTTTATTTCAAGGTCAAATAGGAAGGCCGTGGTAAAAACGACATTTTTTGTTTAAATCAAATACAGGGTGATGCAAAACTCCCTCTCTAATTTCAAAGGAAAGTTAACAACTGAAAAGTGATTCGAGGAAGTGAGGAATGATTTTGTTAAAGGCAGTTAGTCGATATTTTTTTGCATAGAGGGAATTTTAGTAGCCAACATTTTCTGTCGAAGCGTATATTCAGAACAATAATTCAGTCATAGCCGTACAACATTCTTTATGGACGCGCATAAACTTCCGCGTCAGACCTCCGTTTCCAAACGAAAATTGATTTTGTTGTGGCACTTATTCTGCAGTAAGAAAGGAAGGGGGAAGATGGAGTATGTGAACATCAGAAAACATCGATGCAGTAAGACAAAATTTGGTTCCAACAGGATGGAGTCACAGCCCACACAGCAAAAGCTGCGTTTCACGTGTTACCTGAGATTTTTCCTGGGCGCCCGCTCACCGGATATCGCCTGCGACTTTTTATCTAATATCTCAAGGCCAAGGTTTACGAACATCACCTTAAAATCTTCAAAGCCCTGCGAAATGTATTGCTTCAGCACCTCTTGGAAGGAATGATGGAGAACTCTAGAAAACACGTAGAAAAATAATTTCCAGTTCGTGTATAAACTGTTTTTATTGTAGCAATTTAAATGCTAGCTCATTCGTTGCCATATATTTATTGAACTAATTTGCACTAGATTTTCTAATATAATAATATTTAAAAATTTTAGCTTGAATAGTTGGCTTGTTACCGCCATTGTTTGCTTTGTAATCAACCATGTAATTACATTTTAATTAGTTGTGCTGCTTTAAGCTACTTTTACTGCGTGTGCGGACCAAACTTTGCTTTTTGACAATTAAAAATAATTAAAATCGATTTGATAAATTTTTAAGGTTTGATGTTAAAATTACATTACGTTCAAATTCAATCGTAATAGGTGAAGACGAAGTACTTTCAATTTTCATAGATAGCACTATTTGTATAACATTCCTCCAGGAGTGGAAGTTTTACGTCTAAGTTTTAACCGTTGCGGTTCATAGCTGTATCTTAGAATTAGTTTTGCTTATAATCGTGAGAAACCCGCGGCTTCGAACACGGCGCGGGAAGCGAACTTTGGGGTCTATTGTTTGCGAAGCAATTAACTTTCTGAAACTATCGATGTTTTCATGGGTAGCTGTTAGGCAACCAACGATACTTCTTGAAATTGATTAAGTTGCGTAGTTGTGGAATAACAACCGCGAGTTCAGGCAACATTAATCTTAATTACAGTATGCATTGTATTTTTGTTGTTTATTATTAACTATAAAGGTGATTTAACTTTTTTTCTTGGTAATATTGTGGTTTATTTAATACTTTTCAAATACAAAATTGCATAATTATAATACATCGCCTTTAACCATGTTTACAGATATTTTTAAATCCATTGTAGTACATAAGTGATCTGTCTCATTTGTATATAATTACATTAACATTTATATATTTAGTAAAATGGGGAACTTATCGTATACTCGCTGTATAATATACTTGATCCAAATGAAAACTCTATCTCTTTCTGGCACTTCTTCTATCTCTACCTTACCATCGCATGCATGCGATCTGAGATCACAGGGTCGCTGCGGGTAGTTTTCTATATCAACTAGGGTTGTCCGCCAAAAGGTATTTTTAGCGTTCGAGGCTGACAATTTTTACTCGCCTTTTCTACAATTTTTGCAAGGTTGAAACGTACAAATTTTTAACTGGATGGTTTTTTCCCTGGATCGGGAAATTCCTTGGAACAATTTAACTTACAATCGAAGTTCCGCTCGGCGGAAGCAAACCAAACGGTAGCGACCCGATGACAGCCGCGGCTGCCCGGCCATTCGGAAGGAGCGAGAGCGGCTCCGTGGTGAGTACACGAACGCACGGACCTCCTTATGTAAATTAAGATCCGATCCACGCCACATTTCTTTGTTTACTTTCTGTTCAAATGTATAGACAGATATGTTGAATGTGCATCGCGTAAGTAAAACAGATAGTCTTCGAATTAACGGTTTTTTTTTTGTAGCATGTTCTTTCCATATAAAATACTCAAAGGATATTATACACCATACGCAACGTTGTTTCTACTTTTCAGAATTTTCTGTAAACTGCCATGTTTATACGGACGAATGTTCTAGCTTCAAAGACTATTTAATCAAGAGCCCTTATTTTAAGGAAGAAGGTAAATCATTTTGATGTGCTTAAAATAAAGAGCCTTTGATGAGAAGTCGATTGGTATATATTCCATAATTACCAATAGGAGTGGATGTTGATTTGATCAAATGGATATCAAGTAAAAGACGATGAGTACGATCGAAGTATATATAGGTCTCTACCATATATCAAACGACTTCTCATAAAAGCCTGTTTATTTTAAGCGTTTATAAATACTGCACGTTTTTTTCTCCAAAATTCGGGCTCTTGGTCCAATAGCTTTTGATGCAGATTTGCTACGCAGTCGTGCGTGCGCATTATAATCTACTGTCATCCAGCTGTCGGATTATGTTATGTTATACAACATATGTGGCATACTATATAATGAATTCTTTAAAACAAAAGGATTATAAACATAACAATTAAAAAATGTGTTCTGCTTTAGTATATTTTTTTTAACTCGTTTAGTATTTTTAAGTAGCTTTTTATTTATTGAAGTATTATTAATTTGGCGGATTATTTTTGTACGTATAAGCTTTTGCATCAGAGTAAAAAGGAAACACAATACCCTCCTTCCTCCCGAATATGGAATTCTTCATTTAGTGCAAATTTTCATGCTTGTTTCGAATCAAAGGTTAGAAAACCATACCTATGTACAGTAAAAACTAAACAATAGCTTATTTAGATTTATTTTAAAATAAAATTTAATAGATCACGCAAAGCCTCTCATTGACTGTTATTTTTCAAGCATTTCATCATTTTATTGTAGTCTTCATGTACAAGAATTTGTTACATTTGTGGGAAATCCAGTGATTTTGTTAGTTCCTAATCAAATAATTGCATTTTAAACGTAGCCAGGCCGTTCATGCTATCGCAAAGAAATTTAATATAATTGATGGTTGTGGCTAGTAACATGATGGTTTATAACGGATCTACCATTAAGAAATAATTGAAAAATCCACACCTGAGTATGCAGTTCGCCCACCCAGGTCGAAAATCAGCCAACAAGCACAGCGGCATACGAAAATGGAATGGAAAACATGATCATAAGGCTTCAATTGGCGTTTTCTGTTGTTATATATTTGTTAAAAAATATTTTGGGCGTCCTAGCCTGACAATTTTTCACCCGCCTTCTCTCTAATTTTGGCAAGGTGGGAACGTATGAATTTTTAATTGGATCGGCTTTTCTCTGGATCGGGAACGTGGAACAATTTAACTTACAATCGAAGCTCCGCTCCGCGGAAGCAAACCAAATAGCCGTAGCAGATGCGCTTTTTACGTTCGGTAATGCTGTGGTCCCCCGGCCGCCTGGGGTGCGAGACCAGCCTCGACGTGCGTGCATGAATACACGAACTTCGTGCAAATTAAGCACTCAGAACGCGGCACGCTAAATTTCATGTTGGCCGCGTTTGTTTACTTTTCGTTCAAATGTATAGACTGTACTGCGCACGGATCTCCTCGTTTCTACGTGTTGCAAATTATTTGCATACAAGTTGTAAAAATCAGTTGAGTTACAATTTGGCCCGGAACATTTCAAGGAGCTTTTCGATTAAAATAATCAAGCTATCGAAGTACGGTTGAACTGTGTTACATTATGGATGAATTAGTACTTCAAGTACAAATACATCTATTTTGTGCATGCTCTCATAAGCTATAATGCGTCATTTGAAGATTATTATCCACTTCTAACGTAAGCAAAAAATTTAATTTAGTCTTAGTTGTTCATCAATACTGTGATAAAAACTTTCTCCTTCTTCATGAAACATTTTAATGTAAACTTTAAGCATTGAGAGTTCTTTTTCTGTTATCTTCTTATTGCATGAATGCAAGATAGGTTTCATTAAATAAAAATGGGTGAGGACTGGAAAGCATTTAAAATGTTAACAAGAGACGAGAAAGTAAGAAAGATTTTTTTTTAAGGATAAATATGTTATTAGGATGTTTTCAACTATATTTAGCTATTATCCGAAGTTGACACTCATTATCATCAAAAAGGAAATTTTGTTCAAAAATTTTGGTTCCTCGGGGTGTATGAATTGGAGTATTTGGTAAAGATTTTGATTGTGTTGGCAATTAGAAGATATAGTGGAGTATTAAATTATGTTTAGGATTTTGTATACACACTTGTACTTAAATAGATTATTCTAACAACCAAATTTTCAGTTGTGATGTCTTTTGATGGAGTTGGTCGAGTCTATCGTACTTACTTGAGTATTTTCAGTAGTTAATTTCTGACCTTCAAATTCTTAAGAGATAGTAAGATTAATAATTTTGTTTTAAGGGGTTTTATTTTGTAACCGATTGACGCGTGAAGCATTGATTACTTTTGTAGATATTGAATTATTTCTTGTAATACGTGTTTTTTATTTATGTACCTTTGACAAACATCTGTTGATTTTGACAAATATATGAGTATGTTATACAATTTGGTGTACTATTGTACATGAAAAAACAATTTTTAATTTATTATTGTGGCTGCATAGCCAACTTAAAAATTTCAAACGTAGGTTTAGGATTTAATAGTTTATCTACAGGGTAGAGTAACTAGGCATTGACTGTAAAATTAGTTATACCGCTGAAGTTGTGAAGAAAACAGTATAAATAAATGACAGTAAATAGGATTTCATATTATCCTCTGAAGTGACGAGGCCGCATTCGATGTCTGTTGATTCGCAAATTACGGTTGAGAGGGCGCAAATTCAGTCAAAAATGATCGTGTGGTGCGGAATAACAGCAACAAGTCTCATCGACCCATATTTTATGCGCGACAACATGAATACAGACCGCTACATTCAGATGCTTGAAGATTACCTGCATTTGGTTGGAATAATATTTTTATGCAGGGTGGTATATCACCCCATTTTATTAGTACTTTACGTGCGTGGTTAGTATTGTCCAGAACGATGGCCTCATGAATAGCCCACATTCTTCATGTGACTTTTACCTGGGGAGTTACGCAGAATGGGCAAAGTCTTGCATAATATAGGACATGAAGCTACGGATCGAGGTGGTTCTCAGTAATATCCCAAACGATTTCCTTCAAAAAACTTTTTTCTATCCGCGGCCATTTGAGGAAACAGGTTGACGCCACCGCTGCTTATTTTGAAACTTAAACATTTGATTTCATTTTCCGTTATAATAAAGTACCTGCACAATTTGTTTCAATAATTTTGCATTAAAAATATAGAATGTATTACCGATAATTAATATCTAGTTACTTTTCACTCACCCTATATGTTAAGAGAGACCAATAATGTAGTGAGAAGTAGGAACAGCGCCAATTGGCTACAGCTTTTATCACTTAAACATTAAAGTATCTATGTTATAACAGCAAATATTTAGCTATTTCTAATACTCTTGGACTTTATTCGTTAGTTATTTATAATTGTTTAAGTTTATTCTAATTTATGTCATGTAACACTTGGACATTATTTATAGAATATTGAAGAACTATATTCTCTTATGTGTTGTCATGTGAGCTTCTATTAGAATGTGATGTCTTCCCTCTTAATTGAACACTTCTTGTAACATATAGAATTAAGCTTAGATTTTTGCATTATTTTCAGAAAAAACCTTTGTCTTAACCATCTGAATCTAAATTTTTATGCACGAGTGTTCAGAAAAAAAGTACGACTTCTATTTTATTTTATATTTAGTGTATGTGTGTAGATATTGATGCTTTCTGTACCCAGCAAATTTTTTATATGTTAATTAAATTTGCGATCTTTGACCTACTTAGGTAATCTGTGGAAGCAACTCACATTTAAATCAAACAAGAGAATTTCAGGTCACGAAATTGTCCATTTTCTATGGAATTTATCAGATTTTTTATACAAACCTTAATGTCATTTAAATACCTTAATAACCACCGAACAATTTGTGTTAATCCTTTTTGAACTTCAATGAAACGGCGTTTCTAATTGACAAGTAAATCGGTTGCTTAACCCCTTCAATGTTTTAAAAAGTTTTTTAAAGTTTTAGACGAAGGTGTCTGATTCTTGTATAACAAATTAAAGAATAATAATAATAGTTCCCCGTAACAGGCCTTGAAGGCCCTTTGGGGTCGTAACAGGATAGGTCTGCTACAATCTAGAGCTTACGGTACACAAGGGTAGTAACGTGGCTAGCGCTACGTATCGACCGCCTATTATTGATCTCCAGGTACTTATTTATTGCAGCCTGAGTCGAGCTGGGGGCCGTAAAAATTCCAGTGATCGAATTGGCGAGAGCGGGATTCGAACCCCAACTCTTGGTTTAGTAGTCTAGCGATCTATCCACTAAGCCACCACGGTTCCAAATTAAAGAATGAACTGCAAAAATAAGCTATAGAAGATATGGAATAGCAGTTGCTCTGGCAGCTTGACATAGAAGAAGCTTTTGACAATATGTCATCTGAATCAATAATTGCTGCAACCGTAAGACATTGTGTTGATCACAACTGAAACCGTTTGATAAATACCATGTTAAAGGGCCGTCAAATACAAACCGATTTGGGAATAGAATCCCTAAGATGCGTGCCACCTGTTTCTCCTCTTATGTGGAATTTGGTGTTAAATGATCTTTTTATAAGATTCGACCTTGAGGGATACTATGGTCAAGGTTATACAGATGATATAGTTATCCTAATCAGGGGTAGAGACTTGAATATCATTGCGGAACTAATGCAAGGAGCATTCGATGCCGCTGAAAGTTGGTAACATTAATACCCTTCATCCGAAGAAGAGACTCAAGCAATTTTATAATCTTACAATCTTCGATGAAAGTATTCAGGTATTAAGGAAGTTTTACTCTAGATGCAAAACTAAACTAGAACACGCATATGTACAATATTGCTAACAAGCAAAATTGCCCTTCTTGCGGGTAGGCGTATGTTTGGGAAACTATGGGAATTAAAACCGAAAATGGTCCTGTGGTACTACACCACGGTTGTCAGACCGGTTGCATGGTAGCATACTGCACCTTAGTATAGTGGCCAAATTAGAACGAAGAATAGCTGTTACAAGCCTAACTACGATATAAAGACCAGTGCGCTTGTGCATCTATGGAAGCTCTTCTAACTCTAATCTCCTTGGATATATTTCTAAAGGAGAAATCCAGGCTGATTGGTCCCTATAGAATGAAATCCACTGAAAATTGGCATATGCACGTTAATAATTGTGGTCACAAACGTATACAAGAGGTAAAGGTAGTCCCATACTAAGCATGGATACTGACTACGCTTTTTGAATGTTTTTTTGACAAACCGTTTACTGTGTGGTATGATTGCAGTGATTGAGCTCAAGGAATGCCATCTTTCTTATCAACTGAGTAGGCTAATCTGATATACAGACGATTCCCATGCGGTATACACAGTGCAAGACATAAGTTTATCGTCAATGTTTCAAGCTGAAATATTTGCAATAATGCAATGCATACAGGAGAATATGAGACGCTGTTATATCTAACAACGCATCAGTATTCTAATCGGTAGCCAAGTAGCCTTAAAAGCGCTGAATCACCTCGTATGGGTACCAAGTGTTTATTCCATCTGGTTACCCTATCAGAGCAGAACAAGGTTCAACAATGAAAAAGCAAATGTCCTTGCTGATATCGAAGCATTTAGTCCATTTATAGGACCAGAACCTGTGTTATAACAAAAGCAGAATTCGCACAGCAGTAGTGGCGTGGACGAAACAACATAATTCTCACTGGGCTGCTATTTAAGGGCCGAGAATGGGGAAGGAACGAATTAGGAAACCTTTTGGCAGACTAAACTTGGACATCGGTCACTTAGGAAGTGTACAGATAAGACAAACAGTAGGACTTGTAACAGATCACACTTTGTAAATTATGTAATAAAGAGGAGGAAATAACTTCACACATAATTTTTGTCCAGCACTATATCACGAGAAGTAGAACCCCTCTGAGTCAACTCTCCGTAGATTGACACAAACACACAAGAATCTCGTAAATAGTTTAGTGCGACTTCCAGAAGGAACAGATTTAGGGAGAGTACAAATGACCAGAAAGATAAAGTGCCGAAAGTCTCCATTTAGATTAAGGGATTCTTCTTGGTACGCTTACAAATTACCAAATAATCTTTATTTTAGTGACTATAATGGAATGACCTTTTTCTTTCAATACTCAACATTTTTACCATACCTTTATATTAGGTCATTGATAATGCCTCTTGAAATGGTTTAAAGGAATGATGATATACATTGTTTATTGAAGAAGATTAGAGAACGTTGTGATAGTATTTAGAGCAATACAAAACGGAAATACTTGATCTTGGCCTTTCCGTTTTCTGTCGCATTTTTTTGTAGGTCATTTCTTACCGATGGTTTATTATTTATTTTAACGGTCTTTTTTTATGAGATGGTATAGTTAGGGATGGTTGGTATGTTGCGGATCTTGCCAGTTATAAATAAGTTGTATTAACCATTCACAATCTTGTGTAGGGAGGAGGATATTTACCCCTTATATACAATAAGTTTGGGGATCTCTGTTTTATGTTCCAAAATTAAACCAGGTTCACAGTTTCAAACTGTGATCACTTTTGCAATTTGTATGTTAACCGTTGGTTTAGAGTAGTATGGTATAATTTGTGGCCCATTGCTTTTGGAATCTCGTTAAGGGTAAGGCGGGGGGAGTACAACAAAGATGAAATTATGTTTATAAGTATTGAAATGAATGGAAAAACTACAACGTGCCAAGAAATGTTGAATAGTTTGGTAAAATGGGATACTTATATGGCAACGGTAATCCAAATGCAAATAAGGGGAATAGGTAGTAAATGTTGTATATCTGTGACTTCATTTTCTTGGGAAATTCTTATCTCATGTTAAAATACTGACGTGTTAATTTTGTTTCGATGCAAAATGGTTCCCAGGACCATTTGGTTTGACGTAGATAATGAACAATTGGTTCTTGTCTTCTATAGTGAGCCTGAGCATGGTCGTTCAAGGCTTAAATGCAGGCACGCCATCTATGTCTAAGTGCACCGCATGTAACCAACAAATTACTCGAAGGTCTCCATCCATTAATTTCGTCTGGCAATTTATCGCCATTCAGATATAAATAACGCCGTATCGAGGCGATAACGATCTCGAACTAGCCGAATGCCACACATTTGCGCCCGGCGTGGGCGCGGGAGCGAAATATGAATAAGCGCGAGTGTCCGGCAACAATGCTATCAGGGCATCGGGAATCTGGCGCAGCGTCCACATATTAATCCGCGCACTGATAAGATCGCGCTTATCGCGCGCTCATTGTGTGTCGGGCTCGTTAGTCTCATCGGGACGCCTGAGAAAGTGCCGTGTCGGCGGGTTACGTGAGCGCGCGCCGGCGTGCCGTGCGCCATCGCTTTCCTCGCAGGAGCGCGGCAATCGTGCCTTTTCGTGCGCCCCGCGCCGCACAGCTCGGCGGAAAACCTCTGCATGCTGTGGGAACGCCGCGCCGCCGCGGAGCTGCAGGAGAGCGCCCACCCCCGCGGGCCGGCCATGGACGTGAGCTATTTTTCTTCGGACGACGGCAGCGTGTAGGTATTCCTTCGATTGTGTTCTGAAATGGCTCTGAAATCGTTGCCCTTTCGTCCAGGGGCGATGGCTGTTCCATCGGCGTGTGCAAACATTGCGGAACCGTTAGCCGCCGTGCTTTGTTTGACTGCAGCCGAGGTGCTGCAGAGCCAGCCATCGCCGGCGATTTCAATGCCGGTCTAATTGCGGGTGACGTAACAAAAATTCGTTTGGCAAACAGTTTAAGTACATCGGTATGTAACTGATTACTGGGATTATTGTAGCTGCTAACATCAAATTACAAACATTCAGGGTAAGCTAACAAAAGACCCTTCCACTGATGTTCTTTTCATGCAGGAATTTCTTTTCTTGAATCTTTCAGCACTTTAGAAATACAAATATTTTCAGTAGATTTCAAAGAACATGGGATATTTCCATGAAATAGGCATTTCCTCATAAATTGGTTCCATCAGTTACTGAATGCATAGGCTTTCAGGATTTTTTCAGGATCTTCTTTCTAATACTGCATTATTTAGGAGTTGTGCGTCCTCGATGTTTACATCTGGGTAATGTTCTCTGTTTCCTTTAATACAGTTTTTATCCTTAGGTCTCTGCGGACATATCTGTTTCTGACATACTAGGGTGGATGTACTTATGATACTACCTTATTACAGTATTGTGAAATGTTTGAATTTTATAAATGTGCTAGTATAGGGTGTCATTTGCCAAAGTGACTATCGTTACTTGGTTGGTTATAAGGATATCACTGGTACTTTTGGTACTCCTGCCTTAATTTCGTACGAGTCGGAGTATTTGTCTTCTCCTGAATAGTCTATCTGCAATGTAAGACTTGAATGTTCCGAAAAATTGTCTAAACAGTACTTTTCTAAATTTATTATCTTTAATGGCAAACTTTATCAAAAGCCTAGGCAATATCTAAGAAAATTATTGAACAGACTTTTTCCTTCGAGGACTTGGTCTGCGGTAGAACCTTGATTTCTAAAACTGAACTGGCGTGTTGGAATCCACTCTTTTCTTTCTATTATTGGTTTTAGCCTTTTAAGAAACAGTTTTTCAAATAGTTTTGAGATTATCGATGAGACCAAGACAGGTCGATATCATGATGTTTCGTTTGGTGGATTTCCAGGCTTCTGTATCATTATTGCTTCGGCCACCTTCCAAAAGCTTGGTACGTATTGTAGTCGAAATGCTGCATTTATTAAGTTTGTTAGTTTTACTATTCCTTTTTTAGGTAACTGTTTGAAGATCAAATCCTAGAACTTTCGTAGAGTTTGTTTTCTTAAATTCTTTTGTCACTTTTTGTCCTCTCTTATATTTCATATTCTGCTTCCAGTACTTGTCCATTTTGTCCTTGTTCATTCGCCCGAAGATCGTTCGGAGATGTTTTGCGAAATATCTGCTTTCTGCTTGTAGTTTCTTGCCCAGACCCAGACGTTTGGGTTATAAGTCGTTTGATTTTCTTAATCGTCTCCACAAAGAGTAATCGATGTTTTTTGACAAGTTTTTCGGGTAATTCGGATTTATTTTTTGTATTTCACTTCTGTTACGGAAGCTGATTAAGTCTTGTTTCGTCATTTGAAGCTTTCGTTTGGTGCCATCTTTTCCTGGTCTTTCTTTTTTGAGCAACCAGCCCCCTGATTTGCTTGGGATAAGTGTTGCCTTTTGTTTTCATTTTAAGTTCTGGCTTGCTGTTTCATGTAGCCTGTTGTATGTTTATTATGAACTTTTCAGCTACCTGGTCTAATTGTCCTTTATTTTTCAGTTCTGTTGTAACTTTTCTTTAAAGAATTTCTAATCTGAGTACTAGTTGGTCAAGGCTGGTTTAGATTGTTTCTGGATTATATTTTTGTTTAATGTTGGGTCAAAATTCTCTTCAATATTCTTGTAGTTTGTCGATACTTCCCTCGAAATAACAAAATTAATCAGGTCGGTTGTTTGATTTTCATTTGTGAGTCAGTTGGTGAGCTTTCCCGTGGAGTGGTAGTTGCAGTTTTTCCTTTAGATGAGGTCAACCCTTCCTCTGAGTTGTGCAACGGACTTAAGTAATCATTTATTTTAGATTATATCTTACCGAGCAATAGATTGCTGCAATTGCAATGTTCTGTCCTCCTGGTGTGACGTTGCTTGTTGTACCTTGAATTTCGCCCTTTTCTTATTTGCTTTGTTCGTAGTGGCTTATATATTTTTTTCACTGCCACCGCATTTCCTTCTCTAACATATTTTGTGGATATATAGTATGGTAGGTTTTGTGTTCTGTAAATTTAAAATGCAATTGCTTTGTAATTTTGTCTCTGATGTAAGACAAGATTTTGCATATCTAAAAATATTTAAATTTTGTTTTCCTTATGTTGAATGCCGTTGGCCTTGCTGCTTTTTTTGAGTTTTATTAACCTCTCTGAGATTTTCTCGAGCATCTTTTCTTGCTTCTTTAGCTTTTTTCTGTTGCTCCAGTTAGCTTGCAGAAATAACAACGAATAATTTCTCTCTATGCAGCTTAAGATGATGAAATTAAAATGGATTTATTTTTTTGGTGTTTTTTTAACATCCCATGTTATTGCATTCTGTCTTACGACCCAAACACTATTTAAGTATACATTAAACAATAAGTCTAATAGTTACAAAATACAAGTACAAGGTGCAAAGAATTCATTCGATGATGTATCTCTTTTATAATTAGTCTACATTGAGACTATATTTGACATTGGGTATTATTATTCTAGACATTTAATACTATTTCATTTATTCTGTTGGACTTTCGTTTCAACCTTCGCACTTAACACGGTTTTTGGCGAACACATTGGCACGCACTTTTAGTTTGTTTTTATATTTTTTCACACGCTTACGGATTCCCCTTTAACCTAGGGTAGTCCCGCGTCTTGATGGTACCATGGTACCTCCAATATAATTCTTAGTGCTTTATATTGAAAATTATTTCTACATTTGAGTTTGCGGCTATTCCCCATAATTCTAGACCATACCTTTATATGGGTCTTAGGGTATCAGTAACTTATTTTCAACGGTTAACTCTGATTTTCTGCCTATTAGCCAGTAGAATTTCCTCAACTTGTAGCCGAACTGTCTGTTGTTTTCTCCAGTTCAGCTTCCTATTCAAATACATGTCCAAATATTTTAACTTCTTCGCTTTGTGGGACAGGTTTCTTTACGAGTAATAAATGTTACATATAGCGATTTATCTTCATTTATTTTAATTAGCATTTATCTGGGTTCTTGGTGCTTTGGGGCATGAATAGGTTGTATGTCAGTAAATTTATTTTCGTGTAGGACCTGAAAGTACTTGTTGATATAAGACTTCAAATTATGAAGTAATTGACTAGCAGCATGCGTGAAGTTTGTATAGAAGAGTCTTATGTCAAACTTTAGCAGATGCCTGTCCGATGTCTGGGAGTATTGCTGTACAGTATCTATTGTTTTCAAAGCCTTCATTTATTTGATTGACAGCTCTACGTACTTGCTGTATCATTGAATTTTGTTTTATAAAACAGAATTGATGTATTGGTATTAACTTGTTGTAGTTTAAGAGAGATAGTGGTTTGTTAAATAGCAGTTTTACGAAGACTTAGCAGACCACTGGCAAAAGACTAATGGTCCGGTAAAATTTTACATTATCTGTGCTAGTTTGTATGGGGGGGGGGGGGGTGTGACTTATCATAATGGTGTTGAAGAGTTGAGTTATAAATTGGTGATCCTTTGGGAGCTCTTGTAGAATTTTAAGTTAAAGTTCAAGTTAAATTCTGCCTTTATTAGTTCTTTTAATCTTTTTTGTGTTCTATTCAGTTGTGCTTTTATTTCTGGGAGCTTCCTCTAAGAATTTTTTTGTATGATATTAGAACATGCCTTAGGCTTGGACTTATTTGGCATTAGAGGAGTTGAATTACAGGCTGCTTGTGTACCTTATTATTAAAATGTTCTACTGCTTATTCAGCTCGTCTGTTTTCAACAGTATTTTCAGATTTAATGTGCTATCTATTTGATGTCTGAAGTAGTTCCCATTGGTTCTACTGTGGCTTAGTGGTCAATGTTTTTATTTTATTGTTATTTGCTTGTTTAAGGTTATAATTACCGGCGAGTTATTGGAGGATAAGTCGTAACAGAATTCTGGTTTAAAATAGTTGTTATTTAGTACCTTAGCCATAGCAAAATCTGTATTCTTATATTATACCGACTTGATAATAAATTGTTAACATTCTGAGTTGTTATTGTAAATTTAATAACGATACCCGCATTTTTCACTGTTAAAATGTTTGAAAAGAACTTCGGTGTAAAAGATCAAATTTTTTGCCTTTTTTGAGTAAGTTTCTTGAAACTATAACTGTGCTTATCCGAACCAACTTACCGCTTGAATAAAAACTAAAGTTAAATTGTGACTATATTAATTTTCAGTTTTTTGTTTAATCTGTGGTTGTAGAAGATGGAGGAGAGGTGGCGAAATTCAAAAATTAATTATGTCACTAGATTTACTAAAAACATTTGGATAGGTAAACCATATGTCAGTGTTTATTACATTGTCATTGTTACCTTTAGCAATTGTGCCACTTTAATTTTGTTTAAATGTTCCTCTAATAGTCATATAATACTAGTAGGTTGTACATAATTTAAAAATGTATAGATTCATTATTCTTGTTTTGACATGTACTCAATACAAGTAATTTATTTGTTTTATCTTGCACTTTACCTAGATTCAATATTTGATTACTTATTACTATAGTTACAATCGATACATCGGGAAAGTCAAATCGGTAAAGTTGTATTGACTAACTGTGTTTATGTTGTTTATTTTAATATGGTAACTTTGATAGCATATTGTAAGTAAATTTTTTTTTTGGTTTAGGTTCTATTTTATAGGAAAGAGAAATGGCAGTTTTGGCATAACCATTATTATTAGTATTAATTAGCCAGGATACACCCAAAGTTTCAGGAAATAACTTTAACTAAGGGAAATGACCAATATTATTGTGAACATAGCAACATTTTATTTTTTAAGATGAAATCATGATCTCAGTAGAAGCAATAAAAGAACAACTACATATTTCAGGTGTACAACTAAAGTGTTTTGGGGGCACAATCTTTTAATTTACCTCTCAGTGATTTAAGTGAGCAAAATTCCAGGAAATACAAGTACATTATTTACCTTTTGAGCTTAGTGGGAATGTATTTGCCTTTACTTTACAAAATTTAACACTTGTTGCTGTCTGAACAAAACACTCATTGTCAGTAGATCAACAGTATTCTTATATTCTGTTGAAGTGATTAACAAATTCTTAACATACGGATGAGTTATTATAAATTTAAGGGAGATATTCGTATTTTTCTTTCTTTTAATGATTGAAAAAAGTTTCATTGAAAACATAATTATGTATTAAAAATAATATTTTTTGTTATCGATTGAAAACATAATTATGTATTAAAAATAATATTTTTTGTATATATTGTTCATCATGTCATATATAAAAATTCTTTTAGCAATAGTACTATTTGAATTTTATTAAGCTGTTTTTTAAATAATCATACAAAGTTAATAGGTTGTGCATAATTTAAAATGTATTGATAAGTTATTGCTAGATTGATACATACTCGATACACGTATTTATTTGCCTTATCTTGTACTTTATCTCGATTTACTTAATACTATAGTTATTAAGACATATCAGGAAAGATAGGTTGGTAAAGATGTGGTGACTAACTGTTTTGATGTGATTTATTGCATATTGTAAGTAAAAATAATGTTTTTTGGCTCACGATATATTCTGTACGAAGGGAAAATCTAGATAGATTAATTTAAAATTTTTTTAATTGTTTAAAAACTCCTCCAAAGAAAAATTGAGAAGGTCTCTGCAATTTTAGATGGTGGGAACATTTAATTTGTTGTTCAAAGTGACGATATAAAAATTGTTTGACTAATAAAGTTTTTGTCCTTCACTTTGTTCTTTAGTATTTTTCATAACTCCATTTTTATTTACTTTTATGAAAAATTATGTAATTTATTTGTTTTTCTTTCAGATGATGTTATTTTTATTGTAAATTTATTCGCACTTGATATTAGATCCGTCCAAATTTTGTGGGGTTTTTATCCATTTTCAATTTGTTGCTTTAGATATAAGAATTCCTGGTATTATTGATTTATTACATAAAAAGGTTAGGTGAAGCGGCTTTGCAACGATTGCAAATACTTTCGCTGTTTTTCGTTGAGAAACTTTTATTTTTATGAAAGTGAAAATAGAATTTCGAACATAATTGCGAATCGAATCTGATTTGAAGATATCGGTGCACAATGCATATGGTTTGCAGCCGCGACGTTGTGTCACTCCGATAAAGCGCACGTGGGATCGGTTTTGCAACCGACCTGCCAGTAAATTGATGCAACTGCTAATTTTAGATTGTTGCATGCGATAACTATCATGATAAACTGGCCATTCCGATGCGATTTCCTTTAATCAGCGCTGCTTTGGCACAATACGTAGCAAAGTCAAAGCCTACACGTTCGTGACTTACGCGCAAATTGGTCGTTTCGGTTTACAACTCCAAACTGATGAATTCAATGTTTAAATTTGTATGCAATAATTGTTTTGCATCAAGTAGGAATGAGTTTAACTTTTCCTTTCAAAATTTGTAACGACACTGCGCTTTAAGGTCTTATAATTTTGTAGTCACCGCTTTAGTTGGTGGATTTCTTCGGAACTTAGCTTAGACATGCTCATTGTTTAGCTATTATTTGTTAATAGTTAAATTATGGAGAAATGTTGATCTAAATGATATTGGTGCTTTGTACAGAAACGGCATTATGTATTGCACCCTTCTTCAGCAAATTTATGCACTGTATGGCCAAAAATATTCGGAGGTAGTTCTAGAGAAGTAGATCATACTGAAATGGCATAGAACGAGATAAAAGTACTGATAGTAGCATTTATAGGTCATATACATGCATTAGACAGGCGGATTTGAGTGACTTTGAACGCGAAATGATTATTGGGTACCACGGTTGCAACAAATTGGTTCGTGAAATATCGGCCTTGCTGCAAGTGTCTAAATTAACTGTAAATTATGTCATTATAAAATGGATACGTCTGGGATGTGAAGCAGCCGCAAAACAAGCTGGTAGGCCAAATAAATTTAGTGATCGTAACTTTGGTATTCTGAAGAGAGTAGCGGTGAAAAATAAGAATGTCTTGCGTGGTTTTCAAAATACTTTTTAATTGTGGCGTGCACCAGAACTCTTCTCCGGGAGCTAAAAAGCATAGGTTTTTATGATCGTGGGGTCATTCGTAAGTCCAATATAAGCATAATCTATGTCAAATGTAATAAGCCAGTCCATTAGAAGCATTTGAGTTTGGCGGGTGCCAGGAAATCACTTCTTATCCGAGTGTATTGTGCCAACACAGGTTTGGTGGCGAGGGCATCAAGGTTTAGAGCATTTTTTTGTGTTTTGACGAAGGATTTTTAGTTCCCATAGTCGAAGTGTTGATAATTAAGATATGTCTTGATATTCTTGACATCTCTGTGCTTCTAATTATCCGTCAAAACTTCAAGAAAGGACTTTTCTTATGCCAAAACTGGACTAGCCTTTACAGAGCCCCGATCTCCATTCCATCGAACATCGAAGAATTGGAACGTAGATTACGTGCCAGGTGAAATCTTTAGTGGCTGGACTTAACGCGATTTCTATGGAGTGCATGCTCTGTTTGATATTAAAGGTAGACCGATATCTTATTAATACATGCCACATAGGTGAGTGTCCGGATATTTTTGGTCGTATAGTGTAACATCATGTGCCTGAGCAACGTTAGATGTCGTTGATAAGTTTTCAAAATAAAGAATGAAAACCTACATTTTAGAAAGAAACGAATATTCAAGCCACAACAAAAGTTGTTTCTCAATATTTACTGGAACTATGCACCTAATTTCAGAATAGAGAAAAGGTCATTCAGGAGATATCAGCCTAAACGGTCGACCCGCTTTGGAAGACCTTCTAGGAACAATGGTGACGTTGTACGTGATTTAGTGGATAATAACCTAAATATTACAACCGAAAAGATAGTCGGGTGTATACTATTAACGCATCTGAATTTCGCCATTTAAAAAAACTTGGACCGCATTTTTGGCCAGCTTCCTGCTTAGGCGTCATTAAAAGATCTTTTTTTGGATGAAAGTAAAGCTACAGAATCCGTACTAAAAATTTGGTTACATTTAACGAAGGTATTGCCAACTTTGTGGTGGGATTGCATGGAAATAATTTTTTTGAGCTTGCCCTATGTGGTGAAACAAATAAAATGAGCAACTTGTCAAGCTCTATGTCGAAATTCACGAAAGTTGTGAAAGCTGAAAGAGTTAAAATGGGAAATCCTTCCGCATCTACCATCACATTATATGTTCTGGTCTCTGCAGAATAGCTTTATGGTTTCATTTCTTACGTATTACTTTGGTGGGTTTTTTTAGAAAGCAGCTTAGACTTTCTAAATGTTTAGTTGTCGTTTATTAAAACTTCAAATATAAAGAAAACTATAGTTAAAAGCCATTCGTGCAATGTTATACTGCTTTGTACAAAGATGGCACTATGTGTTGCATTTTTTTCATAATGATTGTATTATCCAGATTATCTCAAAAGTTTGTGTCCAACATCCATAGCTAACGAAACTTGTCGCACAGTAGCGTTAGACGTTACCTGAGAGGTTTTTCAAAATAAAAAACGATAAGTTACTTTTTGGAAAGGAACAAGTGTTAGAATCATAACAAAAAATACTTCGGTGTTAATTTGAACCGCATTTCTGGTCTCAGAACAGTGAAAATGTGGTTTAGAAGAGACAGAATAGTCGACTTGCTTTGGAAGATCTTCTAATAACGATGGTAACGTTGTGCATGATTAGTGAAAAAACCTAAAAATTACAACTGAACAGGTCGTCAAGGGTCTGACTATTGGCAATACATCAGCAGTTAGTCATTTGAAGAAACTTAGACTGCGTTTCTGTCGCCAGCTTTCTACTGGAACACCATGAAAACGAGCTTTTTTAAGAATTTATAAAAGAACAAAAACCATGATGAAGACCAAACTGGAAACAAGCAAGTGAAAGCTTAGAACCCGTTTCAAAAATTGGGTTACGTCCAATGGATGTGTCTCCGTCTATTTGTTGGGGTTGTAGGGCAATTATTTTCTTCAAGTATCTTCCACGTGCGGTCGCCTTAGGCGCGGTGCTTGCCACATCGCCCTGCATCAGAGATGGTGCGCGACGACCGGGCAGAGAGAGCGAACGTATGAGAGCCTTAACCTCTCAGTTCGCAGGCCGTGCTCCCACGCGGGGCGTAGAGCCTTACCATTATTGTTATTATTATTATCTGCCACGTGGTGAAATAATCGCGGCGAACAATACAATTTACTAAGACCAACATGGAAATTCAGGAAAAATGGTTGGCTTCACCTAGTGAAAAGGCATCGTCTTTTGTTACGAAAGCACCTGTGTTTACGAAAAGTGTAATAGTTACAATGGGAAAGCCTCCCACGTTCACCTTCTGATTTTTATCTATTCCTGTTTCTGCAAACCATTAAATCGCAAAAAAATTGATTCTATGGAGACTATTGAAAACTACTCCACGCTTATTTCAACATGCTTATTAAACGTTTGGATGTTAGAAAATAACGATAACTATATAACAACTTGTAAAAGGTAATTCCAATTGAACTTTACATATGACATATGATGTCGGTCAAGTGCCCTCAATGACCACACTGATATGGAACTATTCTTTTGGCGAAGTTTTTTATAATGCTTATAAAATCGGCACTATTTCAGCAATTATAAGTGTGATATTTTCTTTTGTTTGTTTGTTGACATAATCTCTTTCATTGAGATAGACCCGGAGGAAAAATTTGGTGGGATTAGATCGCAAGACCGTGGTGGCCGATCATTGGTTTCATTGAAAAAAATTGTTTAACATCTCCCGATAATGTACACCATTGACAGTAATGGCGTTGCCAGCTTCGGTCTCAAAAAGTATGGACCAATTATTCCTCTAGCCCACAATGTACATCAAATAGGGTGGTAAAAATATTTCGCACCAACTTCACGGCAAATCTCAAGATTAGCTGTGCTAATCCAACTATAAATACTTTAATTATTAAGTAATATTAAAACAGAAAACTTTAAATACTACATTGTAACTACGTTCTATGATCTCCTGTGAGAAGATGTATTTCATTATTCTTTTAATTAGTTAAATGTAATTTGGGAATAAAATTTTGGCCATATTCTATGACCTTTTAACTGTGACGTATTAGCCTTAATTTTAAATGTTGCTAAACTAATTTTTTTTATTTTTCTGAAATATAAAATTATTTGTATATTATTTTAGTCAAAAATGGGAAAATTAGCGACAAGCCTAATTTTAAAATAATGCGAGGATTTTCTGAAGCGCGAAGTAATTGTTATTACAGAAGGTATTAGTGCGTTCGTGTGTAGACGTAGACTGTAATTTACGCTATGCAAATGTTTGCATCCGCAGATAGCAGTCGCAGCATGGCCATACACTCCGCCAGTTCTTTTTTCTAGCGCTGCTCGGAGCTTAAACGAATTTAATATTGCGTTACAAAGAAAATACTTCGGCGAGCAAACAGTTTATCTCCGGTAATGTGTTTAAAAATTATTTATAAGCCCGTTGCCAATAGAAAAGCAAATAGTCGTTGGGCGCCTACTCCCAACGCTTCAGCAAACATAATAAAAGCCTTAAAAGCCGCTTTGTACCGAACACACATTCTAGAGGGTATGTTCAGGAAGTTTGGGCCCAACTGTACCTTTATTCTAAATTTATGATTTCACTTTCGAAACGTTTCTCAAGGACTCCAATCGTTTTTATTGCAGTTTGTTAATTACTGTTCTTAAATATTTTGATTGGTAGTTTCAAGTAAATCCGCTAATTATTTTTGTTTACGGCAATTAACAGCCCAGCGAGAGCCTTAAGGCCGTGCGTGCAAGCAGCGTGGTGTAGGCTTAATTATCAAACGGATGGGACAGCAGCATCAAATAAATTCGTCGGGCAACTTAATTGGGCGTATAAACAATTTGTTTTATATATTTGTTGCCCTACACGGACAGCTTTTACGAGCCGCGCGTATCCTTTTGTAATTTTAATCGGCTTTCCTAAATTCAAATCGCAACCTTTAAACTGCGAAGGCGTTTTATGCCGGCCAGGAGACGTCCGGCAGTAAATTTCGGTGCTGCTCTATCGCAGCGCGGCGGCCTTTTTGCGCCTTTTTGTGGCTGCTTTTGTATCGCTGCACTTCATTTCGAAGTGAATTTTTATCAGTTCTGTAGGTTTTATCTGCGTAACTTACATCTCTAGTTCTATAATTTTTGTAGTATTTTTCCATTTTCATTTGTGATTTTTGAAAATTAATTGTAGTTGTTTATTCTGATTTCCTTTATATCATACATCGTGTTACTTTTCCTTGTTGCTCTTTATGTGGAAATTTTAGGTCACGAAGAAAGTATTTCAATTACATTTTATCACTATGCTTAATATTTGAAGTGTTTGTTTTGTTGAGTTTTCTAATGCTTCTATTTGTAATGATTTGTTTTATTTTGCTTTGAAAATACCTTGCTAAAATAATTAAACAAGCTAATTTCAGATCAACTGCGAAAGATTCTTTGTTTTTCAAAGTATAGTGCAGCTCTTCATCAGTTCGGTCCAAGTCTGCTCCTTTGACTGGTTGCTTTAGTTATTTAACACTATAACGAATTTTAAAAACTTCTTAAAAGCAGGAAAGGAAGAAAGAATTGACAAATTACCAAAAGCTATGGTTGTTAATAGATTCTTCAAAAGAATTGCCTTGCTCTATTAGTAATCTAAGATAGTCTAAACCTTTTTTCCATTTTTAGTTAGTATTTTTGTTAGGCTTTTTTTGTTTAGCTTGTTTTAGCTAATCTTCAAATTGACTACTTGAATTTTTTTTTAGAATTTTTTTATTATCATTAACGAAATAAATATTCTGATTTGTCATCCTAGTGTAATGGACTAAATATATCAAGCAAGAGACCTATATTTCCAATAGATCAATAAAGGTTTAACTTGCATTGAAATGATCTGTATCTTTGACTTAAAATTTTTGCTCTTACAAAATAATTATTGAATTCTTCTGTACTACGTTATTCTTGGCATTTTTTGCTCCCGTCTAAATTATATGAAGAATTACACTAACGGCAATTCTGTTCCTCGTAACTCTTGTTTTTAATATGCTTTATACTTTTTATTTTTTCTTCTGTAGCTGTTTTTATTTTATATAGTGTTTTTATATGTTTATCTATAACTATAATTATTTGCACTAAAATGCCTTCTTATTTTTATTTTGTTTGTGAGCGAAGCAGTTTGGATCGTAGTATGGTATTTAATTATTATACAGTGAGTTTACATTTGTTACGACAAATATAACATTATTAATAAGTGCTGATAATTCTGCGAGTGCAGCAGCGTAAACGTCAACAAATATGGAACAATAATAACAAGTACAACTTCAACAACAGCAGTGTCAAAATTAATTGCCTGTAATAGATATAATAATAAATTTAATAATAAGAACCGGATTATAGTAAGGTTCGCGACAAATAGTCAAAACCAACCTAAACGCAGTTATCAAAACTACACAAACTAAATTTCAAGCACCAACCTAGCGAGAACACATGAGATTCTGCAAACCGAAAACAATCCTAGGGTAATAACGGAATTCAAACCGGCACCAGAGACTATTCTAAGCGTTCAAATTACTATTTTTAAAATAATATGTAAAGATACAGTAATAATAAATGTAAAAACAATGGAAACATGCAGAAATATTGTAAGATGCTTAGCAGCTACCAAAAAAGTCCAAAAAAACGAAAGACGTTATGTTAGAAATATATACAATATAAAAAAACCACAAGAATCGCTGTCAGTGTTCTACATAAATCTAGAACCAAACCAAAACGATAAGGAAATTACAGCAAACAGTCTATTTAACTGCAAGTGACTCGTCACCCAGAAAAAAAATAATTCGATTTTCTTGCTGTCAAAATTTAACTCACACAAAAGCATACTGTCGTAGACCGTTGGAGTATGTAAAAAGCGAACAAGGATATCCAACATCAATCTGCACCAGAGTAAAAATACTAAACCTACATGTGCTTTAGTCACAGAGTAAACAACAAAGGTTGAATAAAGTACTGAGAAAGATGCAAATCCAGATACTTTCCTATGCGAGAAAGAACCGGCCTGGACAAATCCAATACAAACACAAACAACACAACAGCAACAAAAGCCGAATTCTGTAACAGGATTATTGTACCCACAAATAGTTGCAGATAATAATAATCAAACTGTGACAGGGACGGATAGCAGCAGTTTTCAATTTTACAATAGAAATCATTCGAATGACTATAAATAATTACTAATAAAACAAGCATAAATGCAGGCAAAACTTACAGAATATTTTCGTACCATGCTATAGCTAACAAATTCGATAATAGCTAAATCATCAATAAGTTACGTCACAATGTACAAGAACTTAAACCATTCACAGAAACACACTTAACTAGCAGAAATTACACCCAAAAAATAAAATCTATGAAGGATCAGCAATAATAATAAATTCGGCAAAACATTACGAGACCAACAAATCCAAGGAAGAACACATATAAGCTACATGTATTGCCCAATTAGTGGTTATCCATCTACTACTTTTTGCATTAGACAGGGACAAGTATAAGGTTACAACAGAGCGGACCTCGATTATCATGAGACTACACTCTAATAGTTTTCACTAGAAGCATTCCAATATTAAAAGTATATTAAAAAAAGAACAACTTACGGCAGTCCTAACTACACAGATCCTTATAAAAACTGAAGAACTCTTAGAATATTTAAATAGAATATACAATTTGCAGCAGAAATGCCACAAAGGCATCAAACAGACTAACAGAAGACGCTTACATTTCTACAGACATTCTACAAGTGGTAGAGAAGAGGAAGCTCAGAAAAACGTGGCAGTTAACAAGGACTCCATAAGACAAGGATAGATTTAACCAAGCTATAAGCTGAAAGCAATTATTAGACAAACTAAAAAACGCAAGGCAGCGATTACACAGTTTCGAAGTTGATATAGAAGATAGTCATTCTCAAACCATAATTCTCCTAATACTCAAACCAGATCGTAATTGGGCTAGAACCGATAGTGGCATTCATCCATAGTCTTCACTCCACATCTTCCTGAAAATTTATTTCATTGGACGATGTAGACATATAGCGGTTTCTAGAAGCGTCATTACAGGTGACGAAGCGTTATCAATGAAAAAACTTAGTCTCAAGAAAGCTCCGAGATATGATCAAACCATCTCCAAGATATTAAGGGAACTTTCAATTCGAGGCATAGCTGTGATGGCAGGGATTTTTAATGCTATATTGAGGACAGATTATTATCTACCACAATGGAAGCAGCCCATATAATTCTCAATCTCAAAGCGGGCAAATTTTACTGCGAAGTAGGGACATACAGATTCATCAGTCTTTTCCCAGTAATACGGAAAGCCAGCTTTGAATAAGACTTACACCAGCAAAAATATTGGTCCGCCGCATTCATCAATACATCGCAGGCCTAAATTATAACATTAAGATTACTCTGTCATATCCTTTTATTCATCTTTTGAAATCTTACCTAACAGACCAAGTAAATAAACCACATGGGAAGTCAAGTCTGCATGTAGTTAAAGCTGGAGTTCCTTAGAAAACTGTCCTAGGAACCGTGTACATTTGGGGTATCCCAAAACATACTAAAACTCTCCTAGCAACTTTTACAAATGAATACTGTTATTTTAGCCTCATACGAAAATCCTCTTCAAGTTGCACAAACACTACAAGAACACCTGAACGATGTACAAAATTGACTAAAGAATTGATGTATTTGAGCTAATGAATCACTTCCACTCGTGTAACGTTCATCAGTTAAAGAAGTTACACGATAATCAACTACTACAAGCTTAGTACGTTAAATGCCTAGGTACGCACATTGGCGTCTTACTTGCCGAACAAAAACTTAGAAAAAGAAAGCAATTAAATCATAAATTGAGCAAATACTACTGCCTTATGTTTAGTTACGGGACACAACAAATAGACTATACATTGAAATTTTGGAAATGCGCTAGACAGAGGTTCTTCGAATGATGACCTCATGGTATGTTCGTGAATCTGACTCAATATGAGCCTCACGACTGTAAACTCTTTTAAAAAACCTGAGAATCATCAAAAACCTTTAGCTGCTGAATAGCAGCAATATAGATTCGTATAGCAGCTTATAGGTTCGCCAATCAAATCCGAAAGTCGTCACAGTGCCAGTGCATTCGGAAAATGTCTGTTGCACAAATAGTCACTCAAAGCTGCTTTCTATTTAGTTAAGCTTATGGTGCGCTGTTAAAGGATAACGCCCGATACATGTCAAATTTGCTGGTATGTCAATTATTCATTTAGAACAGACAGTAATGTTACTTATAAATTAAAAATTGTGTGTAATGTACAAGCTTTGGCAGAAAAACGATGAGAATGGCAACACTGCACTGCTGCCTCCCTCTTCCACGTTAGTTAAAACAACTCAGTATAAATTCAAACGTATTAGTTGTTACGCAATTGTTGAGAAGATTGTCTGAAGTGGTGTTTGTGAGGTGTCTTACGAAGATGAACCGAAAGAAATTTGAGCAACTTTGTGCTATCAAATTTTGCGTGAACCTTAGCGGATCTACTAATGTCACTTGTGAAAAGTCACAAAAGACTTTTAGAGAACAATCAAGGGCACAAGCGCTCAGGTGACACGAAGTTTTTTTAAGGGGCCGAGAAGAAACGGAAAACGAACTTCGTACAGGAAGACATTCAACCTCAAAAGTGGATGATAATGTAAAAACAATAAACACTGTTGTGATAATAGACAGTCGATTAGTGTTGGAAATAATCCATAGTGAGTAAAATTTGAACTAGTTTTTTTTTGGCACAAAAGGCATTTCGTTCTCACCCTTCTATTCGTCGGATCTCAGCCCCTGACTTTTCTTATTCCTTATGCCAGGAAGTGATTTGGAAAGGCGCCAATTTGGTATTTTGCAATAATATCCAGAAGAGCGTAAATGCTAAACTGAAAGGCATACCTGTAGAAATCTTCCAGGACTGCCACCAATAATGGAAACACGTCTCTAACAGCGAGTATCTGCCCAAAGAACTACATTGAAATAAATAAAAAGGATAAAATTTGTGGATACAAGAAAATCAGTCTTATTATTTTTCCACTGAACTTTGTATTTCATTTACTCATACATATTTCGTCATTGTTATGCTTGTTGTTTTATATTATATATGCTACCAGATATTGGTGTGGCGGCCTTTTCGCCCTTGAACCGCGTTATATCGCGGCGGCATGCGGACCTTGATATCAGCTACGTTTTGCCGTCGCACACAAACGGCATGGGCTTTGCTCAGCCGAAAGCATTCACGCCCCGCAGCGCGGCCACTACGGTCGTGTCTTCACCCGCATACATTAGCATTCAAGCACCGCAGCGCGGCCAGTACGGTCGTGTCTGAACCCGCATACATCAGAAACATTTCGCATCCCCGCAAATATTCACGCATCGCAGCTCGGCCAATTTGGTCGTGTCTCAACATCCCGCAGATATCAGATCCGCAACGCAGAGGTGGCCACCTTGGAATCGCCGACGAAGCCGAAGCCGAAGCCGATTCAGGTGAGCGATTTGGCAATTCATTGGTTGATATCGGTAGCCGCCCCATCCGCTAACGCGACGGCCGTTTAAGGGACGATTTTGGCCTTATCGGCTGACCTTCCACTACGGGCCGTACTACGTTTCCACACCGCACCACGAGAGTGGCTATTTACACGCCTGGCTCTCCATTTTTTGGTCCTTACGAGCCGGATCGGTATCGTATCCCACACCGCACCACGAGAGCGGCTATTTACACGCCTGCCTCTCCAGATGTGATATAACATTTGAAGTGTAATTTTGTTAATATTGGTAATGACTTGTAGTTTCTTATTTGCGTTATGTTTATTTTGATTTCGGTTGAAATTATGACAATTTCTTTTTGGTTCGTGCTATGTTTGATCCTTACCTATTCCGCTTTGTAGTTGTTGCTATATATACTGATTGTTTGGATAAAAAGATTTTTTATTTTTATTCTTTTTGATTTTGACAACGATTATAAAAACTACAAATTGTAATTTTTAAATAATTGTTTTACCTATTGCACATTTTCTGTTTGTTTCTTCTATCCAATTTAAAATCTTTTATATTGTTGCCATGGTTCTGTTGTTCTATTTGTTTTGGTTTCTACCTGTGCTGTTCTTGTTGCCCTTTGAACGCAAATGGAATATTTTTTGTTTTAATCCACTCCTTGTCTATTATATTTATTTTATCTTTTTTGTCGTTACAACAAAAGTGTGAAAATGATTTAAGAGAAATAGATCAATCTGGTTAAAAGGCTTTACTACTCTTATAACATCGTAATGTGTAATGAAGTGATGAGCAAGGAATATAAATTAAGATTGTATAAAACTTTATTGAAACCACTGACAACGTATACAACAGAAAGAAAAATAGTAGGAAAAATATTCGGAGGGAAGGAAATAAGTGAAAATTGGTATAGAAAATTGGCAAACCACGAGACTGAAGAAATATTAATAGAGAACATAATCAGAGCAACTAAAACAAAAAGAATAAGGTGGGATCCAAAGAACATAAGAATTGCAAGATGAAGAGAGAAGATGAAGGAGGAAAATAGCTGACGAAACGACAAACATCAAACTGTAAAGTAAAGAAATATAAAGTGAGGTGATATATCTACTACCACTTATTAATATATTAATTCCAACAGGAATGTACAGTCGTAAAAGAAGAAGAAAAAAACGACGTCATTTTTATTGCCTAATTTTTAAAGTGACTTCTCAGTCTGTTTTGTACTTTGGGACGTTTTTTTCGTTTCTTATTGGTTTGTTCTGTACTTTTTATGTTTAATTTGGAGTTATTAGTTTGTGCTTGTGGTGTATGTCTTGGCCAGCAAATTTTTCTGTAGCGTTGGATTATGCAGAATTTATTATATCAGGATCTATTTAAATTTGTTTTACCTTTTCCAACACCAGTTGTGTATTTACACATACTTTGTTTTGTCGATTTTGTATACTTTTAGTATGACCTTCGTTTTATGTTATATTTGGCTTGCTTGTGCTACATCAGTGCTGCCTGCCTGTTTGCCTACTACGTTCACGCGCTGCAATAAAAAAAATTATTTGTTGTTGTTTTCAACATGCAACCATTGCGTATTTATTGCGTGACTATTTTGTGTATTTGGTCTGTGCTGTTTTTATTTTTAAGTGCCCTCCGCGTGATTGACCAGTCAACGTACAACAATTTGTTTGTCTGTTTGAGAATTTTTTGTTGTTGTTTCATTGTAAATCGTTCTATGTTCGTGTGCATATTGTAACTGTTTTAGCACTTTTGATGAATTGTTTGATCTAGTATTCTAAACGATATATAAAAAACTCTTTAAGTTGAGTTATTTGTGCATTTGGTGTACTTCTAACTTTTTTGCGTTATTATTTTTGTTTAAGAAGAAGAGTGTATATTGTTTTTTATTTTCATGTGCTGTTGCTTCTGTAATTTAAAAACATTTAAGTGTTAATAGTGAAATATAATTTATTAATTTTTAAATGCACTTCTGGCTTTCTCTTACATCTATTTGCCTTAATGGCTTAGTTATGGGCTATTTCATGCTTTATTTCTGTTCTAATCCGTTGTGATTTATTTCTATTTTATATGTTATGATTCATTTGTTCTGTACTTAGTGTCTGTTACATTGTGCTTGTAAATACTGATTTTGGTTTGGCTTAGTTCCAACGTGGCTAATTGTTTTGTTGTATTTATTTATTTTTCCTGTTGTCTTTGCGTACTACAAACCAAATGCGCATTTTTGTACCACGTGCAAATTTGAGTTTAAGTGATTGAATCAAGAACATATCAACTTTGAAACGTGACTATAATTATGATGACTTTGTCGAAGCTGTTTGGAAGATATTTATATTCGCCAGACAAATCCACATTCCGCACATCTAGTACATGTTCCGATGCGTTTTTTGTGGTGCACTTGCCCCTGGAACTATCCAGTTTTTGGTAAATCGCCCGATATCTCGGCCATAAGTACCCCGACTGCTGCCGGTCAGGCTCCGCCGGCCTGACTAATGGACAGCCGAGTCCGGGAATTCGGAAACATTTTTCTCTGCTGTAAATAATACCCGGGGCTAGGGAACTTCCAGGCCGTTAAATGCATTGCGCTAGGCGCCGTCTCCCTGGAAACGCTCGCGCCCTTTCGATTTCCCATCGAGGCGCTCGTCTGACGTGTGCTGTGCTTGCAGATGTGAAGAGATAGCAGCCGCTATGGAGGAGGACGGGGAGCGCGGCCCCGACGAGGGCTTCCTCTTGGTGCGCATACACGTGCCCGAGCTCAACGTGCAGAAGTGCCTCCAGTTTCCTCGGGACCAACTAGTCTGGGACGTGAAGCAGCAGTGTCTTGCCGCGCTGCCCAAGGTAGGTTTCGCTAGCCGGCTCGCATTTGTGCATAAAAGGAAAGGTCGTGCACAAATTGCCGATTCTTGCATTACTAGTCAGGTCATCCCAGAGGTGATGTTTCCAATTAACAGAACGACCACTTCTAACTGTACTCGTCTATTTCATATTGTTCAAATAGTACAACGAGGTTAGTTATGGTTTATTTTGATTTGTTAACGATTTAACCGACTAGGAGAATTTTTAACATTGAAAGAATAGATTCTTTATGATTATTCCAAGATCAACTTTTTTAATGAAAATTAAAAATTATAATTTATGATTCTTAGTCCAAAATGCATTCTAATATAAGTATGACGGAGACGGTAAATAAATTTTAAAAAATTATATCAGATATTGTAATTTTATCGAATTTCTTTTTTCAATTAAAATAGATTACTTATGGGGTGACCTGAAACTTAATAGCAATATGCTTTGTCAATTTGAATTTCTATTCAAATTTTCTGAAAAAAATTATATATAATATAATATGAAGAAAAATGTAAAAATGATGTTTTTTCTTATTTTTTGAAATTAAATATATATTAATAGAGCAATAAGAATATGAATAAGGTCTATAAGGTGTTGGGTTGTCCGGAAACCTCGTGCCGATTATTAAGCACAACTCAAAAGCAAAATTTTTTGTGGATGTTTATTTATTCACCATTTTATTCAATAATTTTTCGTTATCTTTCATGGAACTTGAAGATTCCATACTTCCGAAACTCCTAAGTTTCTGGGTGAAAAACTTCTCAAGGTGTTTTTTTCTGGTTTCCAAAGAGTTAAACTTCGTGCGGTAAGAGAATTTTTTAAAGATATAAATTAATGAAAATCCGAATGCCTGCCTGGTAAATATGACGGCTGGGACGGCTGGGACGGCATATTACAGTCAAGTCTAGCATCGTTCTGATGGAACATAGTCCTTCCTATTAGCTAATGCTGGAGTCCTATCTTTTATTTGAATTTATCGGCTGTTTGTTTGGTAGGAGCTCATAATACAGGATTCCTTTCCGATTTCACCAGATGCAAAGCATAACTTTCTTCGGATGGAGGCCAGCTTTGAGGGTAGATCGTCATGGACATTGTTGTAAGTGAACCACTCTTTATCGCCCGTCACCAGTTGCTTCAAAAACGGTGCGACCCATTAAATTTTCTTCGGTCAAATTGTAGGGAACCCAAACATCATAGCAATTTATGTAACTAGACTTCTGTAGATGCTCTTGAACGTGATTTTCGATATATTTAGTGTCTCTGCCTAATATCGTGTCGTGTATTACTGGTTATTCTCGATCAGTGTCTTTATTTGCCCATCATTAGTGGTAGAGAGTCTGCCTTAGCGTTATTGGTCTTTAAGGTCAAAATCACCAGCTCTAAACTTAGCAAACCACTTTCGAAGAGTTCTTTCAGCGAAAGAACTTTCTCCAAAAAAAACAGCTATATCTTTTTTGTTGCTTGTATGGCATTTTTGGCTTTTCGCCAAATGCACTGTTTCTTCATATCTTCAAAAAATACAAGAATGACACAAATCAATGTGTTCCAAGGAATTTTTTTTCTAAATTTTTCTAAATCGTGCGTTTTCTGTAACTGTGATGTATTATTCACTTTCCAATGCTATCTAGTGGCACGAACTTTTCGAACAATCTAATATTAAGGAAATTTAAATTTTCTTTTTGGTTTTTCTAATTTAAGATTAATTAAATTTAAATTACTAAAAAAATTATTTATAACTTTGTGTATCTGTATCACACAACTTTTTAATGTTAAAATCCGAATTCGACCTTCATTATGAAATATTTTTACGGTAGTTTCTTTGTTCCCGAATAAGTCGAATTTAAACGAGATTTTTCTAAATACTTTATTGAAGCGAAATCACGACAAAATGTTACACAAGGGATTTTGTAAATAGTCTTCATTTTCTTTTCCGTGCTGCTTTCCTAAATAGACGTGGATTCGTCCTAGAGTCATTCGCGTACGAATTTCTATACTTAGTTGTTGGTTTCAAATTGTTGCTAAGGCATCCTTCAAAAGTCCAGATAGTCGATAGTTGCAAGAACTCAATTCGTAAGCCATGTAAAAAGTCTCTTTCCTCTTCGTAACGAGTGACGAACCCTTGTATCACGTATTGAGGAGGCGAAGGGCTCATCTTGCACCATTTTTCAATATTTTAACGTATTTTTGTTTATTAAAAAGTGGGTACTACTGTGACTACTACCCATTTTGATGCACATTTCATCAATTGCCAGCCACTGGAAGCTCTCCATAAACTCTCAATTGTATTGTTAGTGTGAGTGCAACACACGTGCGGTACATATTCGACCTAGGTTCGTCCCGTAGTAAGATCTAAAGCATTTTGATAATGCGTCTTTATCGAACTATCAACGCCACATTAATGTACTATTTTCCTTTTCAAAACTTTATTATAACACGCTGTCTAATAATGTTTTGGTTGTTCCATCGCTGCGATTATTGTATGGAAGGGCATATGCTCCATTAAACGAGCCAAAAAGTCTCGTTTAAATTTGACTTGTCTAGGTATAATTTCTTTTCTGTCATTAATTAAGTTTTCGTGGAAGTCGACGCCGATTTGATACTTATGCTTAGTAATCGTAGTAATATCTTCTTCTTCTTATTCTTCTTTTTAACCCTTTTACCCTAGACGGGTGTCGGGTTGTAGTAATATCAACTAGTTTATTGTTATAATTTTAACTAGAAAGTGTGAAAAATAATTTTGTATTTATCATGTTTATATTTTTGCGTGATCTACCTTTATTTGCAACATCTTATTTGTTTTGCACTTTTTCAGTTGCTTGTGTCTGTATAAGAATATTAAAAGTAGCAAAAATATTATTTTATCTTAATTGTTTTAGTATAATTTTTTGAACTTTTGACACCTTTTTTTAATAAACTATTCTTGATAAATACTTTTTATGGTTTTGTGACTATTAAGTCATATTATATACTATTATACAACCTCTGTCAGAAAAGTTTCAGGGGTTCAAAAAATAGTTTATTCAAATAATGGTCCGAGGTCTTGTCACTAGTCCCCTCAACTATATTTGCACAACTGCTACCGGTTCTGAAGGTCACGAAGGTAGGCAGAGAAAGCTTCGTCCGGAATATTTACCAAACACATCTGTCACAGCCGTTTGGATTACTGTAGTATCTTCATGACACTTTAATTTTTGTAACAAGTTGAGTGAATATTAGGGATCTACCACATCCCCCATATTATATATAGCAAGGATATGATGTTTGGGCTGATATAATAGTATGGAGCCTAGCATTACCCCGCAATAAGAACCACTGCCCAGATGCTCACAAATCGGGATAGCGCTACAAATTGCTTGAGGAAAATGTGTTAGATGATCTATGCATAATTTTGGTTTATCGTTTGTCCTTTAGACAGATATTTGTAGTGTACCAAATTCTTTTTTTTTTCGGAGGTTGTCACTTTACTTTTTCGGAGGTTGATGAATCATCTTACCATTTGGTACTTTGACCCTTCGTTTGAAGGACACACTGTTGGTACAAACTTTCATCTCCAGCTATAATATTTAACATAAATGTAGGATCAATGCTGGCTCCTTTCAACAGTTTACCAAGAATTTGTTTGGTTTTTGTCTATTCTTCCGTCAGTGCGTGGGGGACACGATTTTTGCATTAAATTTCCGTTACGTAAAATTTGGTGACGCACATCTCCATTCAGTTTTGGCCGTTCTGATATATGCAGAGTAACATGGCAGTCTTCTTGCACTAACTGCTTCAGATCTTTCACATGATGTTGATGTGCGCCCGATTCTAAAATTGTTTCGCACCAAATCTTTGCCCCCCCCCCCCCGAAACGTTTTGTGCCACTCAAAGACGTGGACTCTCGATAATGCCTCGTTGTACAATATTTTATGTTTCACTGGGGGTTTTCTCTAGCTTAACGCAGAACGTAATGTTAACTCTCCGTTCGGAATCTGCTTCCATCATGTCGCTCGCGTAACTTCTAATTAAATGCGCCAACAAGCCCAACAGCGGGTTCTTAAACACAGCCCCGCCACCTAGTGAGTTTACATGAAAGTCCATCCAAGGTCGAGTCTATTCAAAACAGCAATCAGGTGACTGAAAAATACCAATTTTGTGTATTTTAATATCACAGGTAAAAAATTATATCATTCCTGGAACTTTTCTGACGCAAGTTGTATTAACTACTTTAACATTCGTTTATTTTAGAGTATGTTCTTTAGAATCTTTTGTATTTTTTTTATATTTCTTTGGGTATTTTCGATTATGTATCTAATTATCTTTGTTATCTTTATATTTCCCATAAATTGTGGCTTTTTTCCTAAGAAGTATTATTTGACAACGTAGATAGTTTTTTATTTTTTTGTAATTGTGTTATTATGACTCGATTTTCTAATTTTTATATTCTATCGTTTATTATAAATTTATATATTTATACTTTAACAATAATATATATAAATAATCATTCTTCATTTTACTTCTTTTTAATTTAAGCATCTTTTCACTTTTTTATATTTACCACATTTACGAAGAGCGTATTTGACGTTATTTTTTGTTTGTTGTGCCTTTTGTTTTCTAATTGTATGCTTTATGTTGTTGGCATGCAGAAATCTAACATTAAATTGTTTTCATATTGGCAATTACAGAAGATTTATGTTTCTTATTGCAAAATTGATGCAACGTTGCATGGTTGTTGGTTATAAATACGTCCTGTTATTAATTAAATTGTCAAGTTGGCCAAAATTAATTTATGAATCTGTCAAAATAGAATTACAGTGGTAAGAAATGTGTAATTTATTTTTATTTGTGCTCGCTCACGAAATATAGGAGCGTCTAAGTTTATCTGCTATTTAAATTGAGCGCGTCGCTCCATGTTTGTATGGTTTATTGTGCTTAATCTGCACTCGCTCACAATGTACCTCGACTGCAACCGAAGTAGAAGTTCGACTTCTGCCACCGCTAACACTGTTCTCACGAGATAGTTCAGGAACGGCACTAACTAGTTCTCTAGCCACTAACTAATTAACTGCAGCATCTGCATTAGGGCGTAGCACCGTAGCGGCATAGTCGTAGCAACCGACACCGCCAGTGTACCGCCTAAATTAACACTGTGTTTTGTTCTCGTTGCCGAAACTTTCGCACCTCAGGTGGCTACTTGGTACAGGGTAGGTATCAGCGCCACTTCCGCACGTAACCCCTTCCGCTGCATGGCTTGTCCGCATTGCTGCCCTTTGCATGAGTGCGCGCCTCCGGATCGGGGACGTTTCGAGAGCGCAATTACGGACCCAATTCCAGTGCTCGATTCGGTGACCCTTAAATATGCACGATGGGTCGGGCCGGGGCTAATGTATGCACCCCGGCGCGGGACACGTCGGCGTTTTGCGAGATATGCCCTGCATACGGGGCCGGATAAAGTTTGCACCCTATCATCAAAAAATTGGATTAAAGAAAGCTAAAGTACTGACATACTAGAAGCTTGAGTCAGCAAATATAGAAATACATTTGTTGGAAAGCTTCAGGTCGTTGGAAACTTCCCATCATTCTGCAATTGTTACCTGTTTTTCCCATTTTGATTTTTTTGGGTTATCAACTTAAAGCGATATTCATTAATGGTCACCCATCTAAAAACCATTCTCTCTCAGAATCTGAACTTGCTTGAATCGTTATAGGTTTTTTAAAAAAATGTTTCCTGTAGAATCAAACTCCGAAAACGCTGAAGAGTTTTTGATATATCCAGGAACATCCGAATATGTTGTTTACTGGACGTTTTGACTTCTATATGGGGAAGCCAAAAATGCCCCAACGAGATTATTTTTTTATGACTGGTTTGTCACTACTTTATTTTTAGATTAATTTAGTTTTGACTTGTTTGGTTCCTCGTGTTCCTTTTTTTTTTGAATAATATATTAACCATTTCGGTTAGACTTACTAAGTGATAGTTGGGAGTAACTAAAAAGGTATGCGTTCTAGAATTCATGTATTGCGAAATTCTTCGCAAATATACAGAATGGGGGAAAAGTTGGATAATTAGTATTCGAAAAATTTACCATTATCTGTAAGATTAATTAATTGGATAATTAATGCAGCCATTAACGAAATGCTCCAATAAAAAAATGTATTGATTGAGAAAAAAGTGCTAAAATGGAAATATACTGAATGCTGGTATGGTTAGAATGAACAAATTAGCTTTATTAGTTCAATTAAATATGCATCTACTGCACATTGAATCTTTCTCTTCAGTTTGCTTCTTCAACATCGAATTATGTTAGAATTATATTAGAAAACGATAGAGCAACTCTGGAAGTACCTACAGTCTTTGTTTCTCACCTCAGATTTCTTTGTTGATCGTCTTTTAAATGGTGTTTTAATTCAGATCTATGGCGCATTCACCCATCTTTATACTAGACCTGTCGGATACCAAAGAGGCACTGTTAGTAGATTCCGATCCGTTTAAATCTTTTAAGGGTTATCTAAGTTAGTAGAGGGACATTGGAAATGACCAATCCGTTTTTAATTTGTATTATAAATCTTTTATTTTAAAACTTGGTAGGGTGGAACTATATAGCAATCATTTTAGACTTTTAAATTATAAATACTGCATAAAATGGAAAATCAACTGATAAATTGTTCGTCTTTACAGGTTTGTACAGATAATTAACATAGACGTTTGGATGAATATGAATATATGCTTCATTTAATTGTCTGAGACTGTTGATTTGTAAATATGCAGCAACATGACTTGAGTATGGCTGCAACCACATGGATATTTCTTGATAAAAGTAATTTCTAAGGGTCTATAAAAACAATCATCGAACGGGTACTAGGGCAGAATGCACTTAACATTTTTTTCTCCGATCTTCACCCACGTATGGCTCCTTATTAAAAAGAATTTTTGGCAAAATCTGGAGGCGCTCTGTTGAGTTTAAGATTTTGGGAAAAAAATTAATGATTCCGCGTAGTCTCATCAGCTGCCATTAGGTGGTCATACTTTCAGATGGACGCTGTCGCCCCAGATGGGTCATGCACCCATGTTACTGTACTGTCAACGCATAGTGGACATTTGCGGCGTGGGCGGTTGTTGCGCGCGTTGCATTATCGGCTCGGCGCTGTGTTGTAGTCAGTTTACCCAATTTCTATAGCTGTTTACCTAATTCGATCACTCCCATGCCACCCAAAACTTATCCAACTCGCAAAGGGACCTTGTGTCCTATTTTGGTCCACCTTGCAGAACTTTTATCCATTCATCTACCTTCAAAAAGAGACATTCTACGCTAGTACAAGTTTCGCTATCACCACAACCTCGCGCCAACTCAAAGACGATCAACGAACTGGTCGATACAGTGACCAAAGAAGGCGTCCATAATTGGGAAATGGGCGAAAGTACCTACGCGTAGAATCTGGACGCCATCAAGGTGAAAGTCAAGCGACTATACGAACACTACGATAAACAAGTGGCGCACTGGTTTCATCGGCACGCGGCGAAGAAGGAGACAGACGACTGGAAAGAGAAGATCCAGGAGCCCCAGGCTGCATATCGTTCTCTCTTCGACATTGCTTTTTGCCAATCTAAGCTGGGAACTAACTTCAGGTGTGTGGTGTGCACCAAGCTAATGGAGAAGAGTGACGTCGAGTTTTTAGACGATCAACGCGGCAAGCGGCTCTGTCACATATCCCCTTTCGTTAATTCGAGTGGATCGCAGAATCTCCAGGCGAAGAGTGACGAGTTCATTCGCAACCAAGATCTAAAAAGCAAGGCGCTGGAACGCTGCTGTACAGAAATGAAACCACGCCTCAAAGTGATCTATCTGAGATCATCTCCGACAACGATGGGGAAGAAGAAGAGAGCGTCAAAGACTCATCATCGGATTTGGCTGCACTGTCCCTAAATCATTTCTTGCTACCTGTGTACGCAATGAAGTGTCTTACAAAACAGCCTCTATTCTGCCATAATGGGTACATTTGATGAGTGCAGTGTGTGGTGGTATATATACAAATTCGTTGTCACCCTCTTCAACGATTACCCAAAGCATTACTTCCTTTGTGGCTACCATTATCATGGTCTTTGGGGAAATGGGTTCATGAAAATGTATAATGACCTTGTCTTTAATGCTTGCTTTAAGTGTACTTTTGGAAATGATTTAGCCGTTTTAAAAATACATCCCTATTATTAAGTTACTTTCAGTGTATGAGATCATTCATTTTTTTTTAAATATCGAACTTGGGTGTTTATGTACCATTGGAATCCAAGAATTAAAACGACGGTTACTTATTAAGCGCTGACAATGTTGTCACATTGCTTCGTTCAGGCCGCAGCTATATATTTTGTGGCTTTTATACAGTGGAAAGGCTGATTCATCTACTTTACAATATCTGGTCGAAAATTTAAAATATTTAAGAGGTCTATTTAAGAATCTGGGACTACTTAAAAACGTAAATGTCAATGACATTCCCCGAACAACGCCGCTTTCGTTAAATCCACGAAGAATTAGATGTTTCGCTGCACTGGCACTTCACTTTCATCCTTGATTTAATCTGCAGAATATTCAAAAAACTGAGGGTTGAGATGAGAGCGGACACAAGGTATCTATTTTACAATTAAAAAATAAAAAGTATGTTGGCAAACCTAAATATAGAATATACCAATTGAATTATCGTTGCAACGAAAAGTCGTCTTGATACTATATCAAGTTTTAGGCGTTTTAAAATTAAAATTGTCAGAGTATGGTTGATACTAAATAGTGGAATTTCTTTTAATTTTCACTGTCTTTCAAAATACTTTGTTACACTTTATGCACTTCCACATTTTTTGAAACAAGATGTTAAACCAACGTTCCCGCGTTTTCGAGTAGATCTGGACCCACTTGTCCTCGCACAGAAGAGCCTCGTCATTGGAAATTTTGTTTTGGGCTCTAATGAGCGCGTCATTAAAATAAAACTAAGTCGTTCATTACCACATTTTTGACAGAGTGGGGTGTTCTATTTCCAAATTTATTGAGCATTTCGAAGCATCACGAAATCTAAAAGGAACAAACTGCTTACTTGCAGGTGTTTGTCGGACTCCAGCATCGTCTTGGTAGCAGCTGTGTTCTCCGTGATAGATGAGAATTGACATTCTCACCTCAAAGCGTCTTCCAAAATGAAATTTCTTTTCTGAAACTCTCGATAGTATCTGAATATGGTTGAGAAACAAGGATCAATATTCAAACCTTCTACGAATGTTTTTTTATTTTTATTAATAATTAACAATCAAATTATAACAGTATTTTTTTAAATTAATGTGTTGGGTTAAGAACTGCGTAGTTCTTCATTAACATGGTGAGGTTTTCTCTACTGACAAGTCCTCCTGAGTCGTTCATTAGATCATTTGGCCATTGTCTTTTAAGGCTTCTTGTATTTTGCGGTTCCAAGAGAGGGTTTAGGCGCTTTCTTGTTTATTGTGATAGTTCATACTTTTTTCTGTTATAACATCTTTGACGTATAGCACTTCAGGTCTTTATGAAGTGTGTTATTAGAGACATACGATGGGCATCAGAGATCATACATAATATTTTTGATTGATTTTTCTGTATTATAGCCATATTGACTTACTGGTACATTCCCAGAGCTCAATATATACCATATACCCATATTTGTATAAGAATTGTTTTTTATATTAGTAGTTTGGATTTCTTATCAGTTATTCATTTTATTTCTATAACTTTTAAATCTATATGCTTATTTTTTTAATTATATGTTATTTCCATGTTAATTGACTATCTAAATGCATCCCTAGGTATTTTATACCAGTTCATACAGGTATGTGTATGTTATTTAGATAAAGATTTAGATAAACGGGGGATGTAGGAAGTTGTAGCTCAAATTTATCTGGTATTCTGTTTTTGATTAATTTGTTTTAATATACATTGTATTTAGTCTCAAGTCTAACCAGCAATTCTTATCAAACTTTAAATGATCTAATGTTTGTATGGAATGTCGCCCATCTTCTCAATTCGGGTATTCTGGCACACACTTTTCACGTGTTAACACTTTTACTCTGCTTTTACACTGATATTTCTGTCACTTCATACTAACGCAAATGATTTTATGTTCTTGAGTTTTCTTTCTAATTCTTCATTATCTAGGAGTTGCAGAGCCTGGATATTTATATATTCATGAAGCCTGATTTTCATCCCTAGGTCTATGCGGATGACATACCAAGATGTGCTTATGATGTTTCTTACTACTTTGTTTTCAAATATCTGGTTTTTATGAATGTTACTTTCACTTACAGCCCTACATTTGATAACTATCTGTTTATTGTCTGATTATACAGAAGTATTTTATTATGGATTGACAGAACTTTCCCCCATCAGCGAGTACATTTTTTTAATTTTATATTTAATTTTTCTTTTTTTTGATGTGCTACTTCCATCATAATTTATCACCAAGGTTTATTCTCAAGTACTTTGCTGTATTAGCATGTGGTAAGATGATGTTGTTTAATGTTACTGGTATATGTTCGTCCTTCTTATTCATGAAATTTATGTGCACAGATTTGTTATCATTTAGTTTTATTCGCCATTTTTTTGGCCATCAATCTATCTCATTCGAGCCTTGCTGTAGTACTTCTGTTGTATCTATAGTGCCTTTTCCTGTTGCTAGTATTGAAGTGTTATCTGCGAAAGTGACTACCGTTACTCTGTTGATTGTAAGAATATCACTGGTGTACAAGAGGTTTGGTAGTTCGAAAATTATCTAAACAGTACTTTTCTAAGCGTATGATTTAATCATTTATACCAAACATTACAAAAACTCCGTGCTATGTCTAAAAATATTGTTGAACATACTTTTTTCTCCAAGACTTTTCTATGATACTTGTTAGCCTGTGCACTTGTCTAATGTTAATTTCTGCAATCAGTTCTTTTCTTTCTGTCATTGATTTTAGTCTTTTAAAAACAGTTTTCACGTATTTTTGAGATTATCGGAAGGTGTGAGATGAGTCGTTACGATGTTGTTGCGTTAGGTGGCTTTTTAGTCTTCTGTATCATTGTTACTTCGGCCACCTTTTAAACGCTTGTTGCGTATTTTATTCGAAATTCTGCATTTATTAAGTTTGTTAATTTTGCTATTCCTTTCCTGGGTAAGGGTTTTAGATCAAATCCCAGGGATTTCTTTGGATTTATGTTTTCCTTCATTTCTTTTGTTACTTCTTGTAAGGTAACTTATTTTATTTCTTTTTCTTCTATTTCGCTTCCGCTTCCATTAGTTGTCCATTTTGTCTTTGTTGTTCATTCGCTTGAAACCCTGTGCTTCCTTCGTGTTGCCTCTTGCTTAAGCATTTTTGTTCTTATGGCGACGTTGGGTCATAAGTCGTTCGATTTCACAAAGTGTAATCGGGGTCTTTATCGTTTGACAGTTTTTTTTTACGAAATCGTTCACGGATTCATCATTTATTTCTTGTATTTCTCTTCTTAGTTGTAGCCTAAGTTGGTTTAGTATTGTTTTATTTATTGGGGCTTGTGACCAAAATGACTGCAACAAGCTAAGCTTTAGTGTTAATCAAAATAATCTTAAAACTTTCTATGCGCCCCCTGAAGAATTAGATAACATAATTTCTTTTATCATCCAAAGACTGATTTTGAGTATTCAATAGCAATTACAAAAACCTGCAACTTTCAATGATTTTGTCTAGAAGAGCTGTCCATATTGTTTTCATACCTGTGGAGTTTCCAAATAGTCAGAAAAGACTTGCGAATTCTCTGTTTGACATCTGACTTCATTTCAGCGAATCTCTTGATCGTCGGCGTGTTGGAAGGAAATTTATTCGGCGAAGTTCCGCAGGAACTCGCCGATCGTTGCGTTAAGCAAAAGCGAGTAGTCTGTCAGCGGTATTGACAGGCCTGATTGAAGCGTGTTGTGGGGAATTACGTGTCGATGAGCGGCTGGATGTGCAGGCAGCGCGCAGACTTGGTCGCAGCTATCTGATGGAGATGTATGGAGCCCCCGCGCGGCGGTTTTGGCAGGACCCGGCCTTCGCGCGGCCGCGTAATTGACAGCCCGAGCTGTAGCGGCGGTCCGCTTAGATTCCGACGTGCATTAATCCTGCGCCCACATGCCGTCCACTCAGGTGCGCATTGAATCGATATCTTTTGCTTGTCCAAGGACTGTCGTGATTTATCGGCGGTGCCATAAATAGCCGATCTCTGGCGCAGTGTGATTCGGGCTGAAACGAAGCGGAAACCATTATCCTGCCTGTTGGAACTGCTGAGTTTTTTTATTAGACGTACGGGAGGTTTTATAAAGATAACTTTTAAATTTATTTCGGCTGCATTGTGACCTTGCAATACCATACCAATTGGTATAATAGTTAAAGAATGATATGAAGATTAGGTCAGACATAAAGGTAAGCATCGGAATTTCTACGAAATATAGAAGAGAAATAAAGTTGTTCTAAAGACAAGTTTACCGGCAGAGTGGTGCAGTAGTTGAGGCACGGGCTGCGATGCGGACAGATCCGGGTTCTATTCCCGGAGCTCTTTGATGCATGGCGGGTGGCCTACTCAGTCACTAATACAAATAATTGAGTAACTGCGTTCACTCGAACAATGGATAATAATGGCGGTCGTCTAAGACGCGGTGTTGACCACATCGTCCCGCATTAGAGATTATGCGCGACGACCGGGCACAATGGCGAACATATGAGAGCCTTAACCTCTCTGTTTGCAGGCTGTTCTCCCACGCGGGGGATTAGACCCGCACTATTACCAAAAATATGTTTGCTGAAGTAAGGCGACTACTAGATCGGTAGTATAAATTTTCCATAGGAGTTGCAGGAAGAATGCAGTTTTGGTTCGGGTGCTTAAGACATCTCTTTGTACTAAATCCACATTCTATTTCGAAAATCTTACGATTTTGTGGACCTTTTCTAGATTCTTCTTATTACTGAAAAAATGCTGTGAAAATACGTTTGAACGTTTTAAAATTGGGGGAAGGTAAGTCAAATTGAATATGGCGGACTATGGGTAAGTTTTTGGTTTGTGTATTTTGCAGAACCTGAAATTTGCGAACTTGATGTATTTCAGGATATAGTATTATTTAGGAAGGTTATGACATAAAAAAATTTATTTTTGAATACAAACTATAATAGACAACAAACATTTTTAGTTATCCAGAGAGATTTTCTTGCAATCAAACGTATAATGTTTTCCACATTTCTTTTTGTTATTTTACTAACCCACTGAACTAATTTTTGATTATTTAATGATATGAGCGACCTCTATGCTTTAGCTTCTATATTGTTATGTGCTTAATGGTTGATTTTATATAGATGGTACATTCTGTACTACACTTAGGAGACAAACAATAGCATTCCAAATAAAGTTTACTGTACTGTTTGAAAGCTTAAAAACTGTGGTTTCGAATTATATCACTTTGGTATCGGACCTATTATGACAAAGTTATGGGCCTAAGAATATGTGTAACACAAAAGAGTTGAAAGGAAAGAGGAATTATGAAAGGAAAAAATGAAATCCTCAGTTAAATTAATTTAATGATTTTTTCAATACACGATGTTGCCACCTCTCTAATTGCACTTTCCAAGCGGTTACATCTGGATCGGATGACTTTTCCTATGCCGTCTTTAGGGATTGTTTCCTACTTTTCAATCAACGCTGCTTTCAGTTCCATCACGCTCCCTGGTGCAAGATTTCTGGCCCGGACTCTTCGTTTAAACTTATCTCAAACCTGCTCAATTGGATTTAAGCCTGGGCTACACGGAGGCCAGTCCCTTTTCGATATGCCCACGTCAGCCAGGTAGATAATGGTCACCGGCGCGGTGTGGTATCGCGTATTGTCGTGCAGCAAATCCGCTCCTTTGGCTTTCTATAGACCCATCGTTTCCTGTCATTGCCATGTAGGCACATCCTGAACTCTTCGGTGAATAATATCCGACTCCAATGGCCAAGGTCCCGATCAAGATGTTTGCGAGCAAATTTAGTCGCGCTTGCTTTTGGAGTACAGTCAGCTTGGGACCCGTAGTTAGCTTTTTTGTGATCAAGTTGGCTACATTCTGTTTTCTTCTCACTGTTCAAGCGCTGGCGACCATACTGCACTTATTGTCAGCTCTTGCTTAAGGTCAACGCAAGTTATATGTCGATTTCTGAGGGATATTGAGACGAAAAATTTATTGTCTCTCTCCCTTCTCACGCACCTACGGCCGCCTCCTTGCCGGCGGACGTAACCACCGATTTTCCGGTACCGACGCCACACTCTTAACAATGCAACTGCCTGAACTGGTTCGGCGACTGTGGTATCTATTTTCTTGCGAATTACTCGAGAACTTACGTTACTTACTTACGTCAACTTCTGATAAGTGCCTGAGATGAATTATTGGATTGCAAGCGTACTGTAGGCTAATCACAGTCGCCGCGCATGTGCGTTTCAGTTAACAAGGTTCGTAAAACCCCGCTCGTGATGCATACTTTTTGAATGCGTCATCCGAGTAATGCAACGGTTCTTTAAAGCTCAATAATAAAGATACTCCTCGCACGTTAATGTTTTTATTTTCAATTTCTTTAGACTGAAACAGGGGACGAAAATGCGCGTGCAGTTAGTGAGTCGATTGTTTTGCTCTCAAGTGTAGTTATCTTCTCATTATATGGATCAAAAACTGTAGATTTAAGTTTATCACTTTTTTTAATCTATGTTACAACTTCGTTACTTTTTCAAATTTATGAAAATTTATAAACATGAGAATCATGAGTGAAGTGGTGCAAACTCCTTTGGAGATATGCGAGTTTTAATTTATTTGCTCATGAGGCTTATTATGAATAATATAGTATTGTTTTCAAATGATTTTCATTAAAGAAGATAACCAAAACTATGGTTTTATAGCAAAAACGATCAATGTGTGGGAATTTGTTTCTTGATGCACCATGTTAGCTGTTGTAAACCTATGGAATAAATAACTTTAAATCTCCAAATCTAGAAGTTCGCACACAAAACGTTCGTTTTGCTTTTGCCCAGATCTGAACCCATATATCGTGGTGACAGGAACTTTTTTAAAACAGAAATATTTTGTTAGCTTACTGTGCATCTTAATTAGTGCTGTATTGAATATACTGACCAAAAGTGTTCTTTTCCATTTATTACACGAGTGGTTGCTTTGTAAGAGGAATAAATGACTCCACTTTTAGATCTTTAACTTCTATTTCTATGCTTGGTTGTATTTTTCAGTTATGGGATCCTTTTCGGTAGTTTTTATTGTGGATGATTATATGTAATATTATTTTTTCTGACATTACCATTTGCTCTATTTTAATACTTTAGTAATAATTTTATTGCGGTATAATAATGTTTAGTAGCTTATTGGTTCTCCGATAAAGATTCATTGTAAAGTCCACGAAGGTTATAATTATTATAGTGAAACTTTTTCTGATTAATAATTTCTACCAAGTGATTAGTTTGATCTCTGTATTATAGGGTTAGTAGTCTGAATTTAAAGTGAAATGTCTGTGTTGTTATGCATTTGTTCATTGTTAATAGCGTTCTAGTTCTGGAATATTCTTAACTTTTCTAAAGGAATAACGCGAGGTTATAAGATATATAAGTTTTTGAAGGAACTCTGTCATGAAATTCATCGATAAATTTCTTTGTCTTGTACAAATTTCTTTATCTTTATCAATAAAAAAAGAAACATTTTTTAATCATTACCGTTTTCATACAAAGAACAGGATCTTCTAACTTAGCTTTAATATAGATATCATTGCTGTCTTACTACGGTAAATTGTATGATCTAATTAGAGGCTATTTGGGCAGTTAATTTTTCAAATAATAAACTTAAATTTTAAGCCTTCGAATGGTTACTTATACATAATCTTAACACTCTTGTTTCTGCGATGTTTGACAAGTTGTAAAAACATATTTCATTTCTATATTTAGTGTATCGTGATTATTACCTGCTCAATGCAGATTATCATCTTAATAAGGAAAACAATAAGTAATTGTTATTATTATATTATGTAAACTCCTTAAATTGGCATAATTAATTGGTTTTTTCATTGTTTTGACGTAATGACAATTATTGCCCACGCGGCCATGTATAATCAGTTTATATTATTTTATTTTTAGCCAGAAAGCCAGATTTGTTTGATCATATTTGTGTTTTGATTTGATTTATGTGCACTTTTATTGTTTGCCATAGCTTATCTTATTTATGGCTTTTTTGGCTGAATTTAATTTGATAACATTTAATCGTTTTTTTGTATTTTCTTTCAATTTGTTTTATTTAATTTATTTTAATTTCTTTAGCGTGATGTTGTTTGTTATTATGAATTTATTGGTTTAAATTAGATTTTGTTTTTTAAATGGTCTGTCCCCTTATGTTTATTTTTAACTGATTTAGTTTATTTCTGTTTTTATTTTTATTTTTTCTCTTCATATTCATATATAGATGGTTCTCATGGTATTGTATCCATGTTTTTATCTTGAAAGTTTTGTTTCTATTCGATTTATTTTATTTTTGTTACATGGTGATATACTGTCGTATCTTCTATTGGTTATTTTGACATTTTGTCATATTTGGTAAAGTAATATGTTAATTGGTATTCTTATTTTTTCTAATTTGTTTTATTTAATATATATTGTTTTTCTTCTGCGCGATTTATTTCAGCATATGTATATTTGTATTTGTTTTTATTGTTTGTTTTTTATCTCTATTCTTTCTATGTCTGTCGTGTTTCTTTTGTTACATTTACATTTACATTTTAAATAAAAGGCTTTTGGATTGCTTTTATTGTTGGAGATAAATATGGAGAATTATGTCTGACATATGGCTTTGATTTTTACTAAATGTATAGCATGTCGGATTGTGTTCTTGAGGTCGTTAGCTGTTTCTGGATTGCTTGCGAGGACTTTGAATTTTAGGTAACTCGACTAAAAGAAGTCGCATGGTTTTAGAGTCGAAATATCTCGCTGGTCATTTGAATGTCGGCGCTTTATAGAAGTACCCGACGAAGAAATTAGTGCTGCAGTAAATTGAATGTTGGCAAGTGGCACCGTTCTGATGGATCCACAGGTGTCCTAGATCCATGTTTCCCAGTTCGTGCCAAAAAAACTGAGTTATCATGTAATGTTCAAAGATTAACGAACATCATACACCACGCAGCCTATTACTCTGCACCATCTAGCGGTGATAACTCCGTCATCATCGTTAACTATCCATTACACATCAAAAATAAGCTTACGGAAAAAAGAAGAGCCAGAAATAATTGGCAACGAACTAAACATCCAGCAGACAAAGACAGATTAAATAGGTTAACACGGGAACTAAAACAAGCACTACAGGATTGGAGAAATGAAACATTCAATGATTATGTCAGAAACCTTTTTCCCTACGCACATAGTGAGTACACTTTGTGGAAGGCCACTAGCAGATTCAAACGCCCAAACAATCCTATTCCTCCATTGCGAAAAAGCAACGGCTAGTGGGCAAGATCAGACGATGAAAAGGCCGAATTATTTGCAAATCATCTATCAACCATATTTCAACCTCATCCTATGGCTACTACAGCTGCAGAAGAAAGTGAAATACTAAATTACCTACAGACTCCTTATCAACTAAGCCCACCTATTAAACCATTCTCGCCCTCAGAAATAAAAAATGTGATCAAAAATCTAAAAAATGGCAAAGTACCCGGATATGATCTCATTAACGCTAAAGTCGTGAAAGAACTACCCCACAAGGCTATAATGGCTCTCACTCAAATATGTAATGCAGTCATAAGGCTTCAATATTTTCCTATACAATGGAAGTTCGGTCAAATAATTCTTCTTCCTAAACCGGGCAAACCTGCACATGAAACCACAACATACAGACCAATAACTCTATTACCTATTCTATCTAAAGTACTAGAGAAACTAATACTGAAAAGAATGCTACCTATAATTGAAAAACAAGGACTAATTCCCCAACATCAGTTCGGGTTCCGACAACAACATTCCACCATAGAATAGGTAAATAGGGTGGTTGACGTTATAGAACAGGATTTCTAAGAAAAAAGGTACTGTGTAGGCGTTTTTCTAGATGTCAGTCAAGCATTTGATAGAGTGTGGCATCCCGGTGTACTCTACAAAATTAAACAATCTCTGCCTCACCAATATTACCATCTCATTAAATCCTACTTAAGTGAAAGATACTATCAGATCAAACACGCAGAAAGCCTGTCTAACCTCCACATTATTGAAGCTGGTGTCCCCCAGGGCAGCGTCGTGGGACCTGTGCTATATCTAATCTTCACAGCTGACCTTCCTCAAAAAGAACAAGTTGTTACTGCCACGTATGCTCTATTAGTATCTGACACCGATCCTGTGCAAGCATCGTCTATTCTTCAAAGCTACCTCAACAATTTGCAAGAATGGCTAAACAAATGGCGCATAAAAATAAATGCAACAAAATCGACAGCCATAACATTTACGACCAAACACAGTATCACGCCTCCACTCTACCTAAAAGGTGCTCAAATACCAACCAAGGACGAAGTGAGATATCTTGGCATACATTTGGATAAGCAGCTCACATGGAAAGTTCACATCACTTCTTCTTCTTCTTCTTTGTCGATCCCTTATACCCTAAGGTGTCAGGTCCTCTATCCATTTTCGAAATCTCTTCCTGTCCCTAGCGATTTGTTTAGCTTCTGCCATGCTTTTCCCCCTCCTTTTCACTTCCTTCCTGATAGTTTCCATCCACTTTTGCCTTGGCCTTCCTCTTCCTCTTTTTCCTTCTCTTCTTGCCTCTAATACCCTTCTTGGCAACCTTTCTTCGCCCATTCGTGTCACGTGCCCAAACCACATTAGTTGTCTTTTCTGTAGTGTTTCCACTAGCGGTTCTAGGTCTAACTCCTCTCTTGTTGTGATGTTCCTCACTCTGTCCCTCTTTGTTCTTCCGACTATACGTCGCAGGTACTTCATTTCCGCAGCCGTTAATTTACTTTTGCTCTTGTCTTGTTGCGGTATGCTTTCTATTCCGTATGTTAATGTAGGTAAGTATATTGTTTTATACAGGTGGAGCTTAGTCTTTTTGCTCAGCTCTTTCTTGTTGATTAATGTTGAGTTGATCTGATAGTATACTCTAGTCGCCTTGGAGGTCCGGTTCCTTAATTCATCTGTTACTGTTTCGTCTTGGCTTATTATTACTCCAAGGTACTCATAGCTCTCCACTTGTTCCAGTTGCTCTCCTTCACGTTCAGGTTTCTTTGTTCTTCATCTGTGTTCTTACTTATTCTCATTATTTTGCTTTTCTTCGCATTTATTGTCATTCCTTTTATTTTAATTTCGTTGTTCCAATTATTTATTGCTTGTTGTAGTTTCCTTTGGCTATCGGCTATGAGTAGTATATCATCTGCGAAGACGAGGCTTTGTATATTGATTGCCCCATGTTCCAGTGTCCTAGTTTAGTGTTCAGGTTTGGGTTCCTGCTGTTATTAACTATTTCATTCATCATGATAATGAATAGTAGTGGACTGAGGGAGTCTCCCTGTTTTATCCCCCTCTCCATCAAGAATTTCCCCGATTCTTGTCCTTGTATTCTTACTATTCCTTTCGTTCTTCCGTATAGTCGTTTTGTGGCTTCTACAAGTTTTGTCGTGGCGTCAATTCTTTCCATTGAATTCCACAGGGTTGCTCTTGGTACCGTGTCGAAGGCTGCTAGGAGGTCTATGAATGCCAGGTGTAGCTCTTTGTTTCTTTCAAGTGTCTTTTCTATTACTGTGCGAAGCGTAAATATGTGGTCTTGAGTCTGTCTGCCTTTTCTGTATGCAGCTTGTTCCTCTAATAGCTCGTCTTCTATGTGATTCCTTATCTTTTTTTCTAGTATCCTGGTGTAGATCTTTTGTACGCAGGATGCCAGGCATATTGCTCTGTAGTTTCCACAGTCGTTTGTGTTACCTTTTTTGTGGATTGGTACTATTATGTTTTCTTCCCAATCCCTCGGTATTCCTTCTCCTTCGTATACTTGCTGGCATATCTTGTGTGTCCATTTCTTTATACACTCTCCTCCGTATTTGATTAGTTCAGGGCTTATTCCGTCTTTTCCTGCAGATTTTCCTACTTTCATGTGTGCTATTGCTTCTTCTGTTTCTTCCAAAGTTATTGTTTCGTTTTCTGTCTCTTCTTGTTCTTCTTGTTCTACTCTGATGGGGTTGTATTGTTCTTGTATGTTTGGTGCTTTGAATTTTGTGCTGTAATGTCTCTTCCATGTTTCTAATATTTGTGGCAGTTCTGTAACGACTTCTCCTTCTTCGTTCCTAATGCTCCACACCTTTTGTTTGTGCATTCCCCTTAGGCCTTTAACTGTTTTCCAGAAGTCCTTTTTGTTGTTTTTGTTGTCTTTGAATTTCTGCTCCATCTCTCTACCAAACTCTTCCCAAGCTTCCTCTTTGGCCCTTTTCACTACCTCTTTTGCCTCATTTCTCCTTGTTATATAATGTTGCCTGTCTTCTTCTCTCTTGGTCTGTAGGTATCTCTTCCAAGCTGTTTTCATTCCCATTACTATCCTTTTTACTTCCTCATTCCACCATTTCGTGCGTTGGTATCGAGGTGATATTTTGCTTTTCCCACAGATTGTTGTTGCTGTCTCAAGTATTACTTCCTTAAGTCTTGTCCATCTCTCTTCCACGTTCCATTCTACCTCCTGATGGTGCTCTTGTTGTTCGTGTTCTAGTAATCTGCGCTCTACTTCTTGTGCGTATTCTGTTTTTTTTCTCGGGCTTTCTTAGTTCATTTATTTTTATTTTCTCGTAGCCTTTCTTTGCTACTTCCTTTCTTACATAGAATCTCGTGTCCGCTATTACTAGGTTGTGATTTGAGTAGATTTCTGCCCCTCGGATGACCTTCACGTCTAATACTGCGTACTTTGCTCCCTTTGTGTATGTGAAGTAGTCTATTTCACTTTTGGCCTCTCTGTTTTCTGCAATGAAAGTTATTTTATGTATTAGTTTGTGATTGAAGAAACTATTTCCTATTAGCATTTCGTTACTTATGCAGAAGTCAATCATCCTATTGCCATTGTCGTTTAACACTCTGTCTGTACAGTATCTTCCTAGAACTCCATGTCCTTTGTCTGGGTTTTTCCCCACTCGGGCGTTCCAGTCTCCAAGTATAAATGTGTGTCTGCTTCTGTCTCTAGCTTTGTCGAGTACTTGTTGTAGGCTTGTGTAGAACTCTTCTTTTTCCAGTATGTTGTCATTTTCTGTTGGTGCATAAATCTGTATGAATGTATTTCTTTCTTCAAGCTTGACATCTATTGTCATTATTCTTGAACTGATACCTTCCCATCCTATCACCTTTCCGGTTAGGTCTTCGCTAATTATCACTCCTACTCCCTCCTTTGCTCTTGTTCCTAACTGAACTCCAGAGTAGAACAATTTGTATCCTTTTTCGAGTGTTTGTTCTCTGATTCCTTTCTTTTTGATTTCTGAAAGTCCTAGGATTTTAACTTTATATCTCTCCATTTCTTCAACTAACTCTGTCTCTTTCCCATTTAGTCCTGTCACGTTCCATATTCCAATTCTTGTCCTTTGTGCACGCTTAGGTCGTTTTCCATCTTTCCGTCCATGTCCGAGGCTTTCTGTATTTCTCTGAATCTGTATACATCGTATGGGTGATTAGCCCGACGAAGAGGGCCCCGTTACTTCGAGACAACTGGTATCAGGTTATACCCCCCGATGCTGGGTCGTCAGAGCCCCGTTCGTTTTCTAGCAGAGGGTACCACGTGCAGGTGGGGTTGACATTTGGGTGACTGGATGTTGGCACCACCTACCCTCCGTTCACATCACTAAGAAGAGAAAAGAATTAGATCTCAAAATTAAAAAAATGAGCTGGCTCCTAGGACGAAGATCTAAATTATCAATAAACAACAAAGTGTTAGTGTATAAAGCAGTGATAATTCCAGTGTGGGCTTACGGGATTCAACTGTGGGGATGCTCAAATATTGAAATCTTACAGAGATTTCAAAATAAAACCCTGCGCACTATAGCCAATGCGGAATGGTTCACCTCAAACCTTACTCTGCTCAACGACCTAAAGATAGCATGGATTAGAGATGAAGTTGCTAGATATAAAATTAACTATGTTACCAGAATTCATTCTCACCCAAATGTGCTAGCACTCAACCTATTAGATAACACAAATGTAATTAGAAGATTAAATAGATGTAAGATTTTAGACTAAGATAACTAGCATTAAGCAGCATGCGGAGCCCGCTGCTGGGCGGTTTCCCCTGCATGTTAGCTCCTAGGCTAGTTGTAAATCGGCAATAATGTTAAAAAAAAAATGTAACATAACGATCGCCATTTACAGTTACATTATTTTCGAAGAAGTATTGACCTGCCGCGCTAAGTAATGATTCGTTAAGGTTCCGAACTTCAAAGGTGGCAGTTCTGCTTGTTTACGAATCCGTCTAGTTGAAAATGCATCTCATCATCAGAGATTAATGTTAAACTAAACTAAGAATCCACTTAATGATGCTCTAAAAAAGAATTAAAGAATTGTCGACGATAAGAACGATAAGCAAGCTTAAGCTCTTGAGTGTGTTGAATCTTCTAGCTCTTCAATGTGTATTCACTGAAGGGAATTTCTCTAAATGTCCAATTGTGCACGATGCCAAGTCGATGTTTGCGGATTTTTATGGGGCAATATTTCCACAGGACTCTACCCACTTTGTAACTCAAGAAGTTTTGCATCCATTGCTAATATAGTTTCGTCATTTTATTCAACGGTATTTTCGTGCTGTCTCCGCAAAATTTTCACCAAATTTGCAATGCGTTTTAACAATATTAAGTCACCGTTTTTTCGTAAAGCGTTCTATATTTACTAATCGGCCTCCGGTCAAAGATGGAAAATTATATATGACCACCTGGTTTTCAGCTACAAATCTTAATTCTTTTCCGACTACAATGTCGCACATTTTCTGATCAATTTCATCGATAACAAGTCGAATTTTTTTCTTGAGGTCGCCCACTATTTGTGAATTACTGGTGTAGACCTTGTACTTCAGATAACATTTGTTCCAGATCCATGTTGCCCAGTTGGTGCTAATAAGACTGATTTATCATGTAATGGTATCGATCTCCATTTACAGTTACAGGATTTCCATCTATGAAGAATTATTGTCCTGTCATGCCACTTGTTCAAAATGTAAACCAAACAGTGACTCGTTGGAGGTGCGTTTGCTTTTCATGAACTCCAAATCCAATAATTTTGTTTGTTGATGAACCCTTCAAGTTAAAAATGCACCTCATTGTTAAAGATGAATTTTTGACTTCACTTCATGATGCTCTAAAAATTGATGAATCGTCGACGATGAGAAGCTCTTGCGTCAGCTGAATTATGTAGGTTTTTAGTGAGTATTTGCAGAAGGGAGCTTTTTGAAATGTCGATTTGTGTATGATACTGACTCGACGTTTTTGAATTTGCAACAGTAATTGCGGTAAATTTTTCATAGGGCTTACTGATGCAGTGTAATCCATTTTTACAATTGATCTCGGATAATTGATTCATTCGGTGCACTAGTTCGGTCAAAAATAATTCTCTGTTCTTTTGTACTGCGTTCGACATTCGTTAATCGTAAGAATTGTAAATGATATCTGTCAAAATATCGGAGCTTCCTACTACAAAACAAAAAGGCGCAGTTAATATGGACCACCTTTTGTCGCATGTTTTATTATGTTTTTATGATATATTATTCTTACTGTATGTCTTTATCTTGCTTTATTTTCTGTCTTACCGTATCTACTTGCACTTTTCTCGTCATCTTATTCATGGTTCATCTCTATCACCCACTATGGTAGCTTAATATGACTTCTTATTGTACGTCACGTAAAATAAGAAGTCATATTAAGCTATATATAGAAGCTTCTACTTCTTTATTTGTCTCAAATTTCTTGTCTTTTTTGTTTCTACCTTTTTTATTTAATTCTCTACATTTTATTTATATTATTGAGTTTATTTTTTATGAATTTTCTAATTTTTTACTTTATTTGCTTATGATGTTTATTTGATTTTGTGTTTATTTTGTTTTTTTTGGCTTGTCTGAATTCTTACATTTTTCTTCTTGACTTGTTTAGATCTACTTTTTTTTTTTACAGTTTCTGTTCAGCTCTCTATTGGGTTTTGTTATTTGTTTCTCTTTTTTGGGGGTTTTATATCTTGTTGATTGCATTTTGTTTAAATATTTTGTTTTTGCGTATATATAATTTTGTTTTCTCTGTTTTACTTTCAATGCTTTTTACTTATTTTGTTTATTAGTTTATTTTTCGTTTATTATCTTTCAGACAATAGTAAAACGTTCCTCAGTTCCGAGTCTCGCTGAAAATCCATGAAAGTGTTTTTTGTCTTAGGCTTCTACTATACATTTGAAGAGAAAGTAAACAATGACAGCTGATATGAAATGTGGCGTGGCTGAGCTCTGATCGTAAGTTTGGTTGCCTATCTTCAGGATCGTTTTACACATCTTACTTTTGTAAAGTCACCGCACCGACTTATCACTATTATCATTTGTAAATAAATTGTTCCACATTTGACTAAAGGCGGGTGAAAAATACCTTTATGCGGGCAACCCCTCGTATATTATGTGGTAATAGGGCACAATAATCGAGTCTCGCCGATCTCTGGTGTTCCTTAAACGAAAAGGCGTATTCCAAGCAAGTTGCCCCTTATCTCGAGGAAAAGCAGGGCTCCCCTATACGCCCGCCGGAACGCAGCCTTGCGAACGCTCCCGTCCTGTCCAACCAAATCGAACGAAATTAGCGGCTTTGCGCGCTTAAGAATAATTAACAGCCGTGCAGCAAGCGGGCGCCGGCGGCTGTTTATTCCTTTGTTCGGCGATTCGTTCTGACAACGGGATTTATTTCATTTCTGGGTGATTTATGGCCCGCGCCGGAAAAATCGCCTTGCCCGGAGCCGCGCGTGAATTATGCAGCATTGTTTAAATCGCCGCCATTACCCGCCGTAATGGGGCAATTTTTGCGCGCGTGTCCGCGCTCCATATGTCAAGGATCTCGTTGGGCATGCAGATCGCGGCCGGCTCCTCGCCAGATAGGCTAATTCGATCGAGCGGCTTCCTGGTGCAGAAAAGCGCGGGCCGGCCGGCGGAAGGCGGCCGCTTTTCGCTAATCGGCGACAACGCGCTCCTTTCGTCGGGTTAATTGTTCCGGTCGAGCTTTCACTCGTTAGCGCTGCTGCTTTGCATAGCGGGCGAGGTGGTCGGAAATATCGTAAATAATTAGCTGCGGCGGTTTCACGAAACGATCGCGGCCGCCGGCTGCTGAAAAAATGTCGCTAGAATTCGCGCTATGCGGTTTCTAGTCGGTAAAAGCGAAACAATTAGACTTAACAAGGATGTTATACAACTTTATATGAGTTGCTTGTGTGCTTTCTTCTTTTTTATGGTTACGTAAATCGGGTACATTTATTTCTTCTTGTTAAAATTCAATGTCGCTAAAAAATTAATCTTTATAATAAAGGCTTCACATGGGAGCATGGCCTACGAGCTGAGAGGTTAAGGCTTTCATATGTTCGCCCTCTCTGCCCGATCGTTGCGCACCATCTCTGATGCGGAGCGATGTGGCAGTTATTAAAATGCACGCCTTAGACGACCGTCATTATTACCTCTTGTTCGAAGTGAATACAGGTACTCAATTATTTTTAATGGCTCAGTTAGGCATTCGATCTCCAAGATTAAAGAGCAGCCAAACACCTTAACCGCTTGGCCACTCTGGCGAACATTAATATTATTGAATCTAAAAACTCGAAAGCAGCTTTGAAGCAATTAATCATTAATGTGTTTTTTGACTTTGTTGATATATTGACTAAATGATTACTTGGAATAGGACCAGGAACAATGTCTAATAATATTATGTATACGGGCAGTGGCGTTCTCTCAATCTAAAGTGGGTATGAGGTAATACATTGCCTCGAAACGTTATTGTGCATGAAATTAACTTTTTGCCTTTCCATTAAAAAACTCATTTTATCCAAAGTATTGCTAAATAAGGTTGTTCTTGATAAATTGCTATAACCATCAGAAGTTTAAAACACAAAAACCTTGATTGGGATGTTGAGTCGTGTAGTCGATTGGTCTACATCTAGGCATAATTTTTTTGTGTCAAAATTCTTTCTCCCGGAAACCATGAGTTATTATTTTTCTTCTTCTGAATACCTACCAACTGATTAAAGTAACAGCTCATAGCGATGAAGTGATCTGTAACGTATAAAGGAAATCTTTGCTGCAGATGAAGAAGATAATGTTTTTTACAGTTTTCTAGTTTTAACTTTCGATATCTTTTAGGCTCTAGAAAGAAGCAAAGCATCCATATTTGCTTTTGACTTCTGATTATAGACGAGTAGTTAGGTAGTGTTCATGTTCTTTCCATAAATTTAGAAGAATACTATATCACACATTAGGAGCGTCCTGGTGCTTGCGCCTATTTTCTTGAGATTAATCATTAGTATAAAATATAGAAAAAAGTAATTACAAATTATTCTCCAGTTTTGATGGCGACGTTCAGTATTAATAACCAGCGATTGAAGTATGATGGCCGAGGCGCACTGATGACATAACTACGGCATGATGGACGGTACAAATGGAATTTTTAACGTCATAAGCTAGAATATTAAGCGAATAGAACTCTTCTGGTGGCCAAATTTTTGGACAACGCTTTGGTGGCAGAAAATATTGCAGCTGCTTTTGGGTTTTTCGGTTTCGAAACTTGGGGCTTCTTATGCTTAGGCGGCAACTTGGTCGCACGTCAAGTTGCAGGAATAGTCTGCTTCCTATCCTTCACCGCAAGTGTTGCAGTCGGCTTTTGTTTGCTTTTCGGCGTCTACCTTCAGAGGTAACGTGGCCATCGCTTGTTTTTTGATGCCGACTTCTTAGACTGCTTTTCAGAGCCCCCACCGGCTAGTTTGAACGATCCAGATGCACCATTCCCCTTTATCTGCGCTAGAAAGCCAGATACGATGACAGTTTTTAGATACATCCTGTTGAACAGGGACACCTCGGCATCCGCCTTGTGGTTGGCGACGAACTTTTTGAGGCTTGCAACTAACCGTAGTATTTCTTCAGGCTTTTGATGGTTCCGTACATATTTTTTGGTTCAATTATTGCTTTCAAATGCCATGTTATCCAATTACAAATGTAAAACTTAACTTCATGAGTTTTTAAAGATAATTTAAACTAATGTCTTTTTTTGTATTCTTACAACTGAAGAGTGAAACAACTATCAAGCGTATAAGTACAGGCATTCAAAGTAAGAATGCAACCTTACAGTGAAGTTATCTCTTCACGCTTTCTGCTGAAGAATTCTACAGAGTATTTAGTCAGTTTTTTCCCTCCTCTTCTCTAACACACAAATGTTCATTGACGCACTTTCCAACAGGTTGATCTGACTTTACAATTGAATGTAAGCTTTTAGTTATTTTGACAGTTTTAGATTACTAAGCAAGATGGAAATATGTTGAGGTTGTTGGCTCCTTTAACTTGTTTTGATTAAGGTTTTTCAGAGTAGACTAAATCGTTTTAATGTTAAATTGAAATTACATCCCACTGTTTCTCCTACTGAAGGAAGTAGAAAGAACCTTCATGTTTTATATTACAATGCAAAATAAAAAAAAAAACATTCAAGGTTATTGCTCGTTTTGGAAAATGCGCTAACATTACTTTTGTATAGATTTTGTTGTATGGATTTTCAGCCCATTGAAAGTTTGGAATCTTTTTTTATTACATTATCAGCAGCGTCTTCTAACACCTAATTAAAATGTCATAAATGTCTATGGGTTTTCGGTAAAACTAGACAAAAATATCGACCCGTCTTGTTCAGTTGGCTATAGAGCCAGTCTAATTTCAGGACTACCGAGAGAACACTGTTAGAATTTCCTCAAAAATACATTCTATTACATTCTTCAAAATTCTTTTGGGGACCTCTGTATACTCATCGGTTTAAGTAAAAACAGAGTTAAATATCAGAGGAGAGATATCCTTTTTTATTTTCTAGCGTTCATAAATATATATTCCTTTTGCACTGCAGGTGTCCTAGAAAAGAAACTCCGTTACTAAGTCTAAGTATTTGTTTTTAGTGACCTTGGATGTTATTTTGATTAGTGATTGCATTCTATTTATTTTTTTCATTAAACTAAAATATGCTTGCATTACACAGTGTGAGTTAAAGACTTTTACTAATCTTCTAAAATGTTCTTGTATCTTTTCTAGACGTTTTTGGTCATCTGTAATATTCGTCTTGTCGTAATTATAAATGAAAGAAACTGGGACATTACTTAAAACTGCATGGATATTTTTAAAAATGGTCGTTGGAATTTAATATGTGTGGCCATACTGTCAGAAAAACAAATTCTTGTAGCAAAAACTTCTACGAAATCGTAATCAGACATTATTCTTTTACTGTTTTATGATTTTGCCTTTCTTGTTGACGATTTCTTCTATCACACTCTTAATGACAGTCTTTGTGCAGGGAAATTACAACACCTAAAGTTTTGGTGAGTAGCTTTTCTTCTTCGGTTACCTACATTTTTTTGGTGGTCTTTGCTAAACCTGTGCAAAAGAACTGTTTGGTTAATTTTGTATACTTCCGAGACCGCCTTCCGCTTTGTGAACTAATCATTTAGTTTGCATATTTGCAAATTTAACTAAGTATTTAAAATAATTACCTGCAACAGTTTACACGTTTGATCCTCTTGTTAAACTACATATCACGTATCTATTGGTTCCCATCTGATGAAGCATGCCATAGAAGAATCGTAAAGTCCATCTTGTCTTAAGAGATACGGTATGAGTGCGGACTGTTTGGACAAATGTATCATGTACCAACACCGCTCTTGGTTCAGTTACAGAATAGTACTATTTTTTATGTATTGCTTTTATAAACTGAAATTTATAAAAAGTCACCGATAACGTTTTTAGAAAAGGAAAACTATCTTATTTCGATTAGAAAGAAAATGGCATATTTTTGTTGTATCTAAGTGTGTCTATAAGGAACAGAACACAGTTTTTTAACAAATTGGCAGCCAAAAGTGTTGAAGTAAAATACAAGATGCGGCAAACCTATCGCTCTCTTTTTCAGGTTGAATAGAGAAAAAAAACGATAGGTGTTATATATAATCTATTTTTACATGTTCTTTATAATGTTTTTTTATATTACACTTGATTTCTTCACCTATTGAATTTCGTGGAGTTGGGTGAGTTCTAGGGCGATGTTTGTAAAACATTGGGCCGTATAAGAAAAATACATGGAGTAAAGTTGAATAGGCGGACAGACAAAGCGACGTCACCTTGTTGAAAGATTAGGCCCTCAGTCAACATCCGATACAGCACTCAGAGCGAATTTTTTGCTGTGTGAGTTCTAGTTCCATCTTGTTGGAACCAAACGTTTTCTAGTATGAGTATATCAAGATTAGGTAATTTCCACATATCGATGGTAAGTTACAGTAACCAATAGCCTCTCTTCTTAGAAAAACAGTGACACATTCGCTGTGGAGAGGTCTTTCATGGATATCTCGTGGGTTGTTATAACTCCCATAACTGAAGTTTTGTTTATCAACGTATCCCGAAAAGTGGAAATACGCTTCGTCTACGTGTCGAACAATTTTAGGCAGCTGGGAAAGTTCTTGTACAACAGCCATCTTATGAATGAAAAAGAATGTATTAGCGCCAAATTCGCCGTATAATACGACTAAACAAGCGAAGAACCATGGTAGATCGTTTCGGCGACTAAAATGGATAGTCTTACTACATCGATGTTTTCCGAAGTCTTCCTCCTTCTCTACTTACTATAGGAACCAGAACTTTTGAAGTTGCTTAACAACAATGAAATCGATCGCAAACGGAGGCTTGAGTCGCATGATGAAAGTGCGCTGAAAAGCATGTTGGGCGGCCACAACAGTCATTGTTACGAATGTACGTTTCGATACCAAAGGTCTCTATACGTTCGTCCACGATATGTTCGCTACTAGTTACCATTTGGCTAGATAAAGTTCGTTATTTACCTTAATCTCTTTTCCAATATACGGTATTGTACTTGCATTTTAATAGATTCTGGTATTACACATGGTATTTATTTCAATTTCATACTTATCGGGTTTAGAAGCTTAAAATGAACAGTTCCGCCTAAAAGCAAGCTAGATGCTGGATCTATAAATATTGCACGCATGTTTCGAAAACATTTGTCTAACTACAAAATGTGTGTGTTTTGTTGTTCCTCATTTATATAAATGATTTCAATAGTTTATAAAATTTCGCTTGCATTAATATTATCCTTTCTTGATTAGTAAACTCTACAATACCGACTTCGACTTCACTCCCTTTACTTTTATGTTAGTATAATATTGCGACCCTTTGTTTTAGTTTTAGGTGGTTCTGTTGTAAACTTAATTTTTCTCTAGAATTATGTTGTTGGGCCCTTTATTTCCAAAATCATCTTTCTTGGGGACCGTGTTTTCAAATATGACACTTTCATCTTCGGAAATATTTGCAATTGTGTCTTCACCAACGGTTTTAACGGAATTAACTTAGTAGCCCATACATCTGAAACTTGTTTACAAAAATAGTTACTGGCGATAAAAATTAACAGATGATGTATTATGGGGTAACAAATTATCCAAACGTACTTATAATTAATAAATTGCAAGAAATATTGTCATTTCTCTAGCTACAATGGAATGTCAAAGAAGAGTATCAAGGCGCTAAAATAAATTACAGTTATCACGAATTTTAAATTTATTGGGTCCATATCTACTTAAGTATGTATTTTAGAACTCAGTTATTGTAATGTAGAGAAAAGAAAATTAGTGTAACATACAAAGTGATTCATTGATAAGTAAAGATGAAAAGTTTTAAATATTTAAAATATAGGTATAGAGACGTATGTTGCGAGTTTCTTAATTGCAATTTGACGTAAGACCTTTTTGACATTGTCTATTTACGCTTATTATGACCTTAATATGCGGGATAAGTCTATTAGAAAATAAACAAGGCAGTGTTCTAAAGCGCTGAGCAGATCTAATCTAAAGAACAGTTCCATAAAACTTTTTATGGGTCACAACATCCTCCAAGAAAGAAAGGTAGTCTATGACAAATTTGAATAATTAACATACAATGTATGATTGACTAGTACACTATTTTATATAGAATCCTCTAGTTAATCTTTTTCTTATTATGTAAACCACAAATATGATGAGATGTAATAAGTATGTTTATAGAGCAGTCTAATGTACGAGGTGAGGGGAAAAAGTTTCCGGTCCGGCTGTACTCCAGGGATGATAAGAATAAAACGATAGGCTTATTTTTCAATAGGCTCTCCATATATTTTAACACATTTATTACATTTCAAAAGTAGCATTTAGTTTTATCTGCAAAATGCTACTAAACAGCTTTCTGTAGCTTTTTATTGATGTTATATTTTCTACCTTAAAGGTTTTTCTTTAGTTTTGAAAATATATAGTAGTTTCTAGGTCCTAGGATAGGTGGGGAAACTCTTCAAAGCCATAGTCCTTCGCATCAATTTGGCCAGTTGTAGTTTTACAAAGAGGGACGTTATCGTACAGAAGACGGACAATTCTATTCAGCATGCCATCCCTGCTCATCTTTTCCTCAAAAACGTCGCGTAATTTATGTAATAAACTAGTGCAAAGCTCTCTGTTTACGTTGTATTATTTTCCTTAAAATCTATTAGTAAAACTTTCTTTGAATCCCAAAAGATTGTTGTCATAATCTTTTTCGTCGATTAAGATACCTTTTCCTTCTTTAACTGCTTTTCGCCCGATGCCCGAATCTAATTATCTTTTTGAGGATTATTGTTTCATCTCCTATAACAATGGATTGAAGAACTTCTCTTGTGTTGTTGCGATAGAGATTTAAAATTATTCAGAACAGGTCACACGTTGCTGTTTTTGAACCGTTGACGAAAGTCGAGGCACTCATCTGGCATTAGCCTTGTTCATGTGAAGGTGCTTATGGAAAATGTATCGGGAAACCCTAAACTTACTGATAATTAATTTACTATTTAACGCTTATTTTGCAGCATCTTAGCCTCGACTACAACGACGTTTTCTATATAAAGCATTTCAATTGGCCGACCTGTGCGTGATTCGTTTTCGGTCCCAACAAAATTGTTTTGACCATTCCTTTACAATAAAATATGAAGATGAAGATCCACCGTACACACCATCCAAAGGTTGTTTAATGTCACTAGGGCTAAAACCTTCTTTAATAGGAATTTTAATCGTGGCTCGGAACTCTATTTTCACCATTGTCCAAAATGACGCGGCACTACCAATTCAAGTGACTGTTGCTTCGCAATTAAGACAAATCGGTTGTTGAAATTTTTACGAACGGTTAACAAAAAAACATTTGTTTCTATTATTACAGGAACATAATCAGGCCGAAACTTCCGGCGCTTAGTATGTTTTTTAAATAATTGAATAAATGGAGTATCAAGGAAAATAAGGCTTACGATACACCACTTTCCGTCCTGAATTATCCAACATCTCGATCATAATGATCTCGAAGGTTGTGGAGCAGCCGTTGTTTTTAACCTCGTAATGAGCTTACGGATCCCACTTCCAGCGCGCCTGGGAGCCTATTTAGCCTTTTTCTGAAAAACGCCGCGGCGAGGCCGCTACTTATAAGGAGTGATTGAAAAGCGCACGTCGGCGGGCCGATCGTCCGCCGCTAATAAGAGATTTACGGCCATTACACGGAATTAATTGCGGGCCTGAGCACGCAGAACTAGTTTCGCGCGTTGTTTGTATAAACGTGGGAATTTTCCAGCGGCGGAGCAGGAAGGCGCTAATTGTTCATCTCCGCGGTCCGATCAGTATGAAAATGGACCACTTCCAGCACCGTCACCGCCAGACAATGCCCGCAGCTTTCTCCGGGCCGATCGCGGCTTTTCTTTTTAATATAAAGGGCGAGCACGCGGAGATGGAACGCCGCCGCCGCGGCAGTTTCTTCTTGCCCGTGCTTGGTGTAGGTGTTGCCGTTCGGCCGAAATGAGCAATTTCACCAAATTTGTGTACAAACTGGTAAGACACGCGGCCGGTCCGCCGGGCCTAATTGCAATGGTGGATGCAAATGCCTAAATAATGGCGGTTTCGTGCTGGTCGTTCTTGCGTGGATTAGTTGGTTGTAAATGGGGAACTGCTGGGAACACACGCATGGGGAGCTGAAATAACGCTTCTTGGAAGTCGTTGCTTGATTAATAACTGATAATGGTAATGACACGGCTTTGGCTTCAGGTGTGATCGATTTCTTTCACCTGACCTGCACTTATTGATGTCCGGTTGCGATTTGTGTTTGTGAAAAAATGTTCTATTAGTCCTTTTTGCTTTAATTTGCAAATATCGCTATGGTCATCTTCTTCTTATAGTATAATTGTCTTTTCTCCCTAAACTTATAATTCTATCTCCTCCTAGATGCTTCAACCGATTCCCTTGAAACTTGCACAACTATATTTGCTACTTCCGTGCAAAAAACCAGCCTTCTAACTTTAACCGTTTTTGAATTATTTAAATATTTTCATTATTGTATTGTATAGATGTCACACCTGTGACAGATAAAAACATTTTTTTTTAAACGGTGCCATCTGTTGGACGTAAAAGCAAAGCCACAACAACGCTTGGCCGGATACAGCTATTTTAGAATAAAAACAAACATTCTGTTACTGTTGCCAACATTAATCTAGAGAAAAATTAAAAATTACTGCAAATGAACGTAAAACGTAAAAATTACGGGAGTGCATTATGAACGAGCGCACAAGCTTTGCGTTAATTCGACTTTACGTATTACATATTTCCTATGGGCGGCTTATGCTTACGTCCACCATGAATGGGCGTTAAATTGTTCCATGTTTCTTATCCAGAGAAAAAGCCGGTCTAATTAAAAATTTATACGTTCGCACCTTGCAAAAATTCGACGGAAGGCGGGTGAAAAATTGTCAGTCTAGGACGCCAAAAGTATCTTTTGGCGGGCAACTCCTAGTTTCTATATAATAAAGAATGTAGGGAGGACTATTTAGAAATTATATCAATTGATATTTTAATAAGCTTGGCTTTTGTATTAGAAGTAAATTAAAGATGAAGAAGGGGGAGTTGATACGTAGTAAAAAGGTTGCTACTATTTTAATTGAGTTCTAAGTTACAGTTCTAAAACATCAAGACAGAAACAATAGTACGGAACTGAATTTCATATTTTCAATTATAAGATGTGAATAAGCGTATGCACTATTACGCAAGATTTTAATCTAATTCTGTTGTCTTAATATTGTTATATAGTTGCGTCAAAATTTAATGTCTATGGGGATAGCACTGTTTTCATTTTATTTTTTTTTTATTTTTTCTTAGAGTACTGTCTCCTATTAGAGGTTAGTAACCATCATGGCGATTTTTATTTTTTTAACAGCAGCTTTAAATAATTCGTTGGTACTACCGCCATGCCACTCTTTTAGCCTTCTTCGGCCTACGCTTCCTACATCTGTTATTTTTTCCAGTATTATTATCTCTCAATATGTGGCCCAAATACTCCAATTTCCTCTTTTTAATTCTGTGTATTACTTTACATTTTTTTTTTCGTTGTACGTAATACTTCTGTGTTGGTTATTTTTTCTGTCTATGCTCATCTCCATATTCTTCTATAATACTATATTTCAACAGCCTAAAGGTTCTTAATATTTGTTTTCTTCAATGTCCACTCCTCTGAACTGTATGTGTGGAATAAACATAGCATCTGAACAAATGTATTAGAAGGCCTAAGTTAATATCTCGGCAGCACAGGAATCTTTCCAACTTTATAAACGCTTGTCTTGCTATCTCCATTTTTGTTTTAATTTATTTAGTTTGATAGTTAGTTTCTGTAATCCACGCTCATAGCTATTTATAGGAGTTGATCTTTTCAATTCGTGCATTAGAAATTTTCAAATTGTCGTCTTTTAGTTTTTTTGATATAACCATTAACTTTATCTTGTTAAGGTTATTACTGTACAAGTTTATGTTTTTAACTAAACGCTGCAGGCCTTCCAATGTATCTGCTATTATTAGCGTATCGTCGGCATATCGCACATTGTTTATAATTTTACCATTTATAATTATTCCCATTTTTTCTTTCTCTAAAACCTCTTGGCATATTGTTTCACAATAAATAATCAACAAAATCGAAGAAAGAATATATTCCTGACGGACGCCTCAGCATATCTTATTTTTTCTGTTATTTAATTTTCCATTTTCACTTTAGCTGTTTGATGACGGTTCAGTTTAGCTATTATATTTTCTTTTTAAGTATTTCATATAGCTTTTCATGTCTGATTTTATCGAAAGCTTTTTCAAAACCGATAAAGTACCATCTGATCAATTTTGATCCAGACTGGTCCATTTAAACCGCACGCGCAAACTGAATCGGTAAAATATATTTTTTTCTAGGTTTGCACACCCTTCTTTGACATTCGTGTGAAGTTTGAGCGGGATGGAAAAGCTATGTATATCATCTTTATAGTTGTCTCTAAAAATCCTTAACTGTAAAATGGATGGGAATGTAGTAGCCCTGATTTAAGTTAGTTTTTGAGCTTAAATTACCTAGTAAATTGATAACTATACTCTGAGTCACTTTTTTATTATAATTGTTTATTTCTCATTCTTGGAAAATGAAAGGCAGGGGGTGACGAATTGATTAGCCGGTGGAAAGGTAAGGAAAAGATAACATTTTTTAAACAGCGATATGTTGACGGTGACGACATTTAATTTATCTGAATTTAGTGATTTCATTTTTGATAAAGAAATTGCGTATTATCTGTAGCGATTATGTTACAAAATCGAATTTCTTAAAATTTAATCGGGGCCCTAGGGAATGATTTGCCACAAGATTTGCTGATAAATCATGAGTATCGTAAAGCATTGCAATGAATCATAAGATGAAATCGCCGTAGTATTTACTGTTATCATCTTTAATTGCACGCGGATCAATTAAGTATAAACCGAAAATTTACCGAAGAAAAAAGTATAAAAATACTACATCCTCCGCCGCCTCTCCCCGTACGCCCATCAGTCACGCCAACCAATCTGTTACGGCCAAAAGTAGGCTGTATCGTAATTTTAAATTTAAACAAAGGAACTTCAAACAAAAGCCAAAGCTGAAACACTAACTTTTGGAAAATGGCGCTTTCCTGCATAAATCGGTTCCCTGTGCTGTTATCCTGGGGGGATCCAGGAAGAGGAAATAAAAGTGTAGGTGAAAAAATAGGACAAGCTACCCTAATCTTCACAGCGGAGCTGATTGGTAGCGTCTTTCTTGGTGCAAAGGTTACTTCTTCGTTCCTCGCCGGGTCAGATACAAAGGAAATCGGGCCGAGTTTCTCTCATCGAAAAAAATTGTAACTCCCGAAATTCAATCGGGAAACAAAACCACTTTCGGGAAGAGGTTAATCTGGTCGGCAAAATATCGAATTCCGCCACAAAATTAGCCTTCAACAAAACGGCCTTGCGGAAATGGAAACTTCTGCCGCCAATTAAACACGCCGGCGAACTCTCGGTCAAAACGCTCTCGACCTCGGAAAATTTAAAGCCGGTCACCCGCTTTCATCAACCATCACAACCCAAAATTTAAAACGAAGCAAGCGAAGCGCAAGGCAAGAGCCAGGTAGGGCGCGAGAGCCCCGCGGCCTTATATACCCACACACGGGGGCAAATTGACCCCCCCTAAAATAATTTAAAATTCAAATAAAAGTAATTGGAGATTGGCGCGAACACAATCTTTTGGATGAATTTGAGAATGTCCGTCAGAGGGGTAGCGCCGATAATGGCCACGCTAGGCCAGAACTCTCCCAAGCGCAGGACATTTACAAATAACGCGCTCTACCGTTTCGTCTTCTAAATTGCAGCCTCAGTAGGATGGGTGCGCTATGAGACCCATTCTGTACATATGATTTTTCAGTTTGCAATTTGCATTTAGACAACTCGGAAGTTAGCCATCTTCGTCGTTGGATTTTGAACAGCCAACCTTGTATGTCGATTGAGGGTTTCTTGATTTATTAGTGTGCAGAGTACGGTTGATGATGGTGGGAGTGCTGGCTCAGGACCACAGAATGGTTGTTCCGAATCTTAGCTTGCCATACTATTTGCGCGCTCGTTAACATATAAGCCAGTCCTTTCACCCAAATGAGTTCCAGGACATTATTTGTCGCCACTTCATCAAAAGTAGTCTGGCACTGAAAGATTATTCCAAATACAACTTTGCAGCTGTTCAATTTTTTATTGAATTATATGATTCCGCGATTTCGTCACTAACCTTAACACTGTCGTAGCTTATTCCGACCTCGGAACGAATTCAGTAATCGTTAATTGACAGTCATCCTCAAGAAGACGGCGAACATCGCCGAATATTTTTCTTAATCACACTAATCTTCGGACGACGTCGGTGCTCTTCATTTTCATCTGCTTTCCGTCGTCCAAAAAATACTTTACCTAATACTTACCTAAATATAATTTATAAAGTAATTGGGGCCAATGTGATTTTTGACTGGTCTTGAAAGATCATACATATTTAATGCGAATTAGGAGTTGCAAACAACTTTTAATTTTTAGTTCTCACATGTTATTTGTATTGAGCATATTATTTGAAGAATTATCTTCGTAATGATCTGTTAAGAAGAATGAGCAATTTTGGTATTGAAACTGAGTAGTGAACTGTTTCAAGTTTCAATGCAATTGAATCTTAGAGCATGTTTTAGATTTAAGGGAGAATTAAATTAACTAGACTTTTTGGAATACCAAGTTAGAATGATATTGATTTTACAAATGTTTCTATCAACAAAGATTTTAAGGGTTGGAGAAATGGAGTGTTATCATAATGAATAATTACAAATATTAAATTTTTGACTAATGTGCGGCTAGATCCACACATAACGACACATGATATGTTGTGTAAGTTTGTAACGATTTAAACATAGTAATGTGACTAGCACTTCGCAAGTAAATTGTAAACAGTTATTGTTAAAGAGTTGCAACACCTAGAACTGAATAAAATTTCACAATAAAATTGTCCAATGTTATTGATAACACCATCAAACGCTACGGTGGAGGTCAAAGAAAGCTCCACTGGCCCAAATATGTGTTTGTTGTGAGTGTTCGTTACATATCAAAAAATGAACCATACTTTAAACCTTACAATCTACAAAAGACTTATAATCTTATTCTAAAGATCAACACACGCAAATTCTTTTGTTCTTGCAAATCTTCAGACACACTACGGTTTTTGCTAAATTTAACTCCTGTGCTATCAATTGAACACCTAAACGCCGATCAAAGTCCAAAAATGGTATCACTTTTATCGCTACGACTCGTTGACGACGTCGTTTACATTATCCACGACTTCTCTTCCCTCATGAAATTTTTTGTGCCATTCAAAAATCCTTATTTTTGACATGCCTTTCTTCCCGCAGGCTTCTCTTATCAGGCTCAATGTCTTTCTGGATTTTTTTACCACATAACGTTGCTCTAACCTACACTGCACCTCGAGTATGCGACGCGTCACCGAAACATGATTTGCGGGAAGCGTAATCCTCACTCTCTCAAAGCTCGGAGGCAACTGAGCCGGGTCGCATTTTTTACTGAGACCCCCTCCACCATCCATCTTTCCGGACAAAGCGTACATTTTGAGACTCTAGCCTGTCTTTATTCTAGTTGAGTGTGTTGGACGGATTTGTTTCTCGCACAGGTGGTGTTGATGTTTAGATCTTTTAAATGTTAGTGAACTCTTTGAATGTATTAACACTTTTCACACTGTCATTTTTTCTTGTTTAACATCTACGGACTGAAGCTTTTTATATTTTTCTTTTTAACAGTATTGGGGCTAGAAAAATAATAAATTACTCACCTATGTGCTTTGAAATCTCTTTATTTTCAGTAACATTCCTGTTTTGGTCATGTTCACAGATAGTTTACTACGATTTTTAAATAATTGTTTCAATTTTATCTTTATCTTTTTATGTAATAATTTAATTATTCCCATCAAAATTATACATACACTAGTTAGGAACTCCCTAACAAGTAAATTGTGAAACATTTTCTTAGTATTCGAGGTATAGTATGGACGAGTATGATATTTTCCGAAATATTCAAGTAGATAGAGATCAACGTAGAACTCTTTACTCCACTAGATTGTGTCTTTTCTGACTCCTTCCACTGCCTCCTTTCTTTTGTAAGCATTTATTTACTTTATATTCCGTAGTTAGGATTTGGCCCGAAAAATGTCGATTGAATTTGGTGTCCGCATTCCGTAATCGACGGCTTCTTGAATTTTGTCGTTTTTCCATTCCAAACTATTGACCAATTCTTTTCTAATAGCCTTTATGAAGTTTACTGGTGCTGATTTATTCCTGGTTGTTTCTTTATAGAGCAGCTGTTGATAACACAAATAAGTGAAAGATAACCTTCGACCAGTTTAAAGTCTTTTCTAACAGATTAGATTACTCTAGCTACACTAATCTTTTGTTGTAGTCAGTAATAACATCCAGATTTGTTGTGATAACGACAGTTGTCGTAGCTTGATCTCTAATGGGAAGACGATAGATGATAGACTTTTATTTTAATGCCAATAAATCATCTGAATTTGTTCAACATGGAAATGGAAAAAGTCTGATTTTGTCGGGTAGGATAGTGTGAGTTTCTTCAGAAACTTGCTATGGTCATTCAGGTGTACCATACAAAAAGTCGATGTAAATCTATCACTGCTTATCAATTTTCTTGCCCAAAAAGTACTGACGAATGAATTTAGTTGACCAATAATCACCAATCTTTGGGAACTGAACTATGAACACATGCTCAAGACAGTTGAATATTCACCCCTAACTACTTATGCTACACTGATTTTCCTGTTAAGCATTTTTCTTATTTATTTTAATTATTTTAACTCGGGGATATTTATTAGTGCCAACAAATATTAAATTTGATATTTATTAGTATTTCTTGATTACTAAATTGAGGTAAGCAATCAAATCCGGTGCAATTTATATCTAATTGCATGGAAACACTACACGTGATCTCAAATACTGACAGTTATGTTTATCTTGTGGTTATTATTTATTGGTGCGGTACTTCATTATCTAAAAAAGAAACGATAAATAAAAATGACGGAGCCAATGAATTTTATTATAGTTCCCCGTAACAGGCCACGAAGGCCCTTTGGGGTCGTAACAGGATAGATCTGCTACAATCTAGAGCCTACGGTACACAAGGGTAGTAACGTGACTAGCGCTACGTACCGACCGCCTATTATTACCCCAGAGTTTGACCTCCAGATACTCATTTATTGCAGCCTGAGTCGAGCTGGGTCGTAAAAATGCCAGTGATCGAATTGGCGAGAGCGGGATTCGAACCCGCAACTGTTGGTTTCGTAGTCTAGCGATCTATCCACTAAGCCACCACGGCTCGATGAATTTTATTACAATTGTTTATTGATAAGGGATCCTGAAACATGGCTTTATATTCATGTGACTTTTTACATACCTAAATCATCGCTAAACGTTTCTGAAGGTACAAAACTAAAGTCTTTATCTGTACTTTATCTTTCAAATCCAAAAGAATTAGAAAAACTATCCTGTTATGGTCACAATCTATTTTATTATCTCTAACATCAAATCATATGGAACGATGTTCTGTCGATCCAGTAAATCGATGTGATTTAAGTTTAAAATCTATTTACAGCTGCACAATACTATCGGAAAGCCAAGGAACGTGTTCATCACATTCTCTAATAAAAAGCGTGGAAATCGTTGTTACGTATAACGTACGGGTGGGCTCCATTCAGACAGACAAAAGCGTTAATGTGGATGTTTGATATAATTAGAAATAGTAGGAATTTAGGAAGGGAAGGAATAATAGTTTTGGAATTTTGATGACTACTTAAAAAATGTAATTTAGTTTATCAAATTTATTCAAGTTACTTTCAACAATGATCTATACTAATAATTCCTCAAATTGAAATTGTGGCTAATACATAATTAATAATAATTCTTACGGAAATTCGTAATTGAATGGCTTTATTATTAATATCCGTGTAGGAAGCTACTTAGAAAGTGTCACAGCACTTTTAAAGGCTTCGATTCTAATGGACGTCTTGTTCCGAAAGCCATAATTGTAAATTTCACTTCAAAGAGGAACTACATACATTCTGCATTAAGGGTCTACGATGTTATGGTTGTAGCTTTCCTTAATTTGGTTATGACCCTGTAGCGTTGTTGTGCAAATTGGTGTTATGAGATTATGCGAATTAAGCCGATAGTGAGACTTTTAATATTTTCGATATCAGCATGAATCGACTTACTCGTAGATGCTGATTGTGTCAGTAGTATTCCAGGTTAAAGTATAATTATAATTAAGGTGTATCTCCAGTGAAATTGGTAAAAACACAATTATGACATACTGTTGTAGGTGGCAGTGAGCAATATTAATGTTTCCTTGGGCAAGTTACCTAGGATTTTTCCATCAATGCAAATCAATTTTACGTCTGTAGCGGCATTCGGTTTCTTTTACCTGGCTAAATTATAGGAAAGGTTTTCCTCTCCTGGATTCACCGAGATGGTTTAGTGTCGATTCTTATCTTCGACCGATTTAAGAACGAAGAAAGATTCAAATTGCAGTTAGTTATAGTAACGTGCACTTCTGCTTACTCGAGATTGCAGTTAGCCGTTATAACGTGCGCTTCTGCTTACTTAAGTTTGTTGAGGTACACCTGCCATGGATATCGCGTATATTAAAATATATATTCGTACATTGGTTGTGTTTTTATTTACGAGTCATCAACCTAATTCATACACATCTTTGAGTTTATTTTTGTTTCAGACAGGGAAATTGATTGTGAGTTCAAGTAAAATAATATTGGTTGGTTCAGCTGTCGTGGACTATGTACTGATATAACCAAGTCAATGTTAGGTTGTTACTCCGGACATTGTGTACATCAAAGAACTTATTAGAGCCTTTGGTTTACATTGCTAAATCAATCGCTGACATTCCCCAATTTCATTTAATTTTCCCTGCTCGAAGAGAAAATACCTGGTGTACAATTTGCAACTTTTAAAAAAGCTTTAAAACCGTATGAAGAGTATAATTATGTGAAATATTAAATATTAAATTAAGCTACAGCAAGTCAAGCGAAGCGAAGCAAATTCTAGCTTTTTATTTCTTATTTGTTTCTCGTCCTAGTCCAAGGCTTCGTAAACTATTTTGGATCATCTTACTCGTAAGGGTGGTTAGCTCGAGACGAGCTCTATTTAACCTCTAGGAACGAAGGATCGGTTTATATCCACCAACACGGGGTCGCTAGAGTCTTGTCAATTTCTAGCATGCACCACGTACAGGTTAGGTTGGCTGGATATTCATGCGCTACCACCCCTTACTTCCATTAGAAGTCGCATTGAATCTCAAAACAGCCATTAAAAATTTGTACAAAGGAGTGTATGGGAGGGTACGAATAGCCGGAGAATATTCAGAAATATTTGACACGGAACTGGGCGTAAAACAGGGCGACACTCTGAGTTCTCTACTCTTTCATATACTGATGAACAGCATTATAAAAAGATATAAACAATATACCAGAAAGACCATAGTCGGGTACAGGAATCTAGCATCGATATACATACAAGCAGATGATATTCTCATAATAACACTCTCAACAAAAATTAGAAAAAGCGATAAACGTGTAGACACAACAAAAAAAGCGAAAGGGATGGAGATAAATACATCGGAAAGTAAGATAATGAGAGTAACAAAAGAAGAGTATGAAGAGTATATTAGAATTCGCTGCAAGGAAGCAATACTAGAAGTAGTAGAAGAGTATGTATACTTAAGTAACGAAACGAACGACGCAGAAATCAGCAACCGAATTATATGTACCTATCCTGACATATGGGCAGAAAGCTGGACTATGGTGGAAAAACAGAAAACTCGTAAACAAGCAGTAGAAATGAAATGTTTGAGAAAAATGGTCAACAAAGCAAGAAAAGATAGAGTAAGAAACACCAGAATTAGAGAGTAAGTGGAGCAAATACCCCTGAATGGAAGAATAGAGAACAGGCAGTTGGGTTGGTACAGACCTGTGCTTAGAATGGGTGCAGAAAGAATTCCCAAACAAGTACTCGAAGCTATGCCAGGGGGAACAAGAGGACGAGGCAGGCCCAGAATAAAATGGATAGAAGGAATAAACAGAATGGCAAGAGAAAGGGAAATGGAAGGAGAAATGAATAGGCTAGTTGAAGATCGAAAAGACTGAAAAAAGTGGATCGAAGCAACCGGCCCGACGCTTTAGGGCACAAGGGCATATGATAAAGAAATTAAAAAAAGAATTTGTTTCTCGTTTCTCAAAAAATGCTTTCGATTTTGTGTGTATATATACCGTGAGCTTTTTAAGATTTTTCTAAAGGTATAATAGTTTAGGTCTTTTATGGTATTAGATCGCACTGTTTATTTAAGTTTAGTCTACATCCATATAATAATTTTATTTAATACCTTGGGCTCTACTTTATCTAGTTTGTTTTTGATTTATTCGTGCTGTAGTTGAAAGTAGAAAGAAATAATAGATTAGTACTTGAAACACGCCATTTTTAAGGTACATAGTTTTCGACAACTTTAAATTAGTTTGTTGTAATGTTCGTACGTAGAATATTAAATCTACAACCAGCCTCCCCCAGATAAATCATTAGTAGGATAGGATGAGATCAGTAATTAACTACATTTCCAAATTCATGTAACTTGCTACAGCGCCATCATTTTGTTAACTAACAAGGTACAAGGAAACAAAAAGTTCCTTCAGACGTAATTCGCCGATCCGTTTGCCCCCTGAATATGTATACAGCAAAACCAGAAGTTTGTCTGGATCGCTTCGATCCCACAAAGCGCCGTGCAACTTCAGCCGCGTTCACAGAATCCCAAACGATTTGCAGCCCCCGGTTGCTCAGCGCGAAGGGATCGTGCGGCTTGTAAGGTTCCGTTCACGGATGGCGACAGCCGTGGAATCAGAATGTCGATGGAGGTAACAATCAGCCGCCGTGCTCTCCGGAGCGGAATGTCTGCTGGGATCGGCTTGATGCGGGAGGGGCGCCTAATCAAATTCGGATCTAAAGCTGGCTGGCGCTCGGCAGATTTTTCCCCAAAAGCTGCGAACCTCGGGTTGATCGAAGCGCCGTTGAAATGCCGTTTAGGACGGAAAAAGCAACAAAGGCTTATCACTCGCGCATCTTAATGGCGCCTTTCGTCGCACATGGCAGCTCGCCTCCGCGGAGAGGTATGTACCCCCCGGCGCCAGCTCGTGTGTATTTTTCGTAGTATAATAATTATCCGGCATGGCGTGGAGGTACGTGTGCCTTAAAATTGCAACCGACAAGAGCACCGGCATCGAGCCATCGCCCAGCGGCCGGGGGCAAGATGACCGCTGACCTGCGCTGGAATCCCCCTCGGGTCCCATGCAGCCGCCCACTGCACGACATCGCCACAATCATCGCGCTTCCTTTATCTACTACCGCTGAAGTATCAACAGCATAAAGGAAAACATATTTTGAGTTTTGCTAGTGACACTTCACAAGCAACATTAATAATTGAGAAGAGAATTTATTGGAATTAATTTTTAACGTTTTTTCTTATTCAGAAATTTTTATGATTAATTATGTATAACTGTAAATAATAAATATTGCAAATTTATGATGTTCACAGACATTTTGTATCTCACAGCAGGGTGCTCCATCTTGCTAAAGTGTTTGCATTTTCTTTTTATTAAATTTATTCGTTTTAATGATTTCTATTCCATTTTCTAGAACCTCTGTATGAGTCCCAGAAACATATTTTAGTGTAGTTCTTAAAATGTTGGCGGCTATCTAATAATGACCCGTAAAGAAAATATTGGAAAATTAAAATTATGTCATTTGGTCTCAACTGCACGCCCTATCATATAAAAGCTTTTTAATTATCTTATGTGTGTGTTCGTTAGGAGATTAATTATACGCCCCATAGAGTCATTAACAGTGTAAGTATTTTATAATATTTTTATGTCTTTTTTAATGCGTAACTTGAAGGCAAGGTCGAGGTGATCTTTCTAAACTTAATTATGTTTGTTTTTCCATTCTTTATCGCGCTTTAATTTCCCAGTCTTGAATTTTTGCCTGCTTGATATTTTCATGTTCTTCTTTCTTTTTCGTCTAAAATTGCTTTTCTTAGAATTCTACTTCATGGAATTCGATAGACATGACCGAGCTCTTTCATTCCCTGAGCTTTTACTATTTGTGAAATTTTAGCATTCTTGTAGATTTCCAATATTTTCTTATTTTTCCTCCTACATTGTCCATGTTTATTCTTAATTCTTTTCAATATGTTTCTTAAAATCTCTCTCTCCAAAATGTGTCTTACAACCATATATACCGATGCTAGTACAGTTCGATATATTCAGATTTTTGTTCTGCTTGTTACTTTAGATTTTAGCATTTACATTAAAGTACTCATCGCTCTACTTCCTCGGTATCTTCTTTATTTTCATTCGCAATTGCTATGCCTAAATATTTGAATTGTTCATATTTTTCGAAGTTATATTCTTTGGTGTCTTTTTCTTTTAGCCCGATTGTGTTTGTTGAATAATTTCTTGTTACCCTTATTTCTACATATTTAATTTTATCTTTATTGATAACCAGTTCATATTGTTTTCCTTTCCCTTCCAATTGTTTGAAAATTTTGCCTAACTTATATTTTGCTGTTGTGTGTAGCAAACTGTTGTCTGCAAATGCTATGACTTGATGCTTATTTTGATAAATTAACAATTTGTCTTGTAAATTGGCTTCTCTTAATATGTTCTAGGACTAAGTAAACAAAATGATGAGTACAAGATTCCTTTATCTTAAACCCTTATTTAATGCTCTATATAGTTTCTCTTAGCGTCATTCTTATTAAATTTATTATTTTGTATAGTATTTGTAACTGTTACATAGCTTGATACATTTCACTTCTGTTTGTTGAATCATAATTTTGTTTGTAATCCATAAATAGTATGTGCAAGTCCCAATTTTTTCATACTGTTGCTCAAAATTCTCTTCAAGGTGAAATATGGGGATATTAATTCTGGCTATTTCCTCCGATAATAAGAAATGAAACAAGATCAATTCGATAAAAAAAATAACCAATTATGACGTTATGGTGTAGAAGAATTAAGGGAGGAAATTTGAACTACATAGAATTACAAGAAGAAAATGAAGTAGACAGCTTGGAACAAAATATAGAAAGAGCAGAATAAAGTCGACAGAGCAAAGATTTCAAAAGGTAAAAACAAAACCAAAACCATGGTTTCATCAAAATTGTGAAAAGGCATTAGAGGATAGAAATAAAGCAAGAATGAAAATCCTAAGGAATAGTCCAGAAAAAGTAAAGCAATTTACTAAGAAAAAATACAAAGTAATTATGAAGGATTAAGAAAAGATTTTGGGAAAACAATCATTTGATTAATAATAATATTACAATCTTTTATCAACAAACAGAAACAAAACAGCAGAAAGAAAGAATGCAATTTATTGTAAAGATAATGAAGGAGTACTAGATTCGCTGAATACTAAGAACTTCAACACCAGACAGGAAGCTATAGTTCAAGATTTACAGCAAACTTTTGAAATTGTATTGGAAATATCAACCGTCCCTGAAATGAAAGAAGTTATAAGAAAATTAAAAAATAATAAGAGTTCAAGAGTAAACGGGATTTATGCTAAAGCTTTTAAAGAGAGTGGTAGTTATTTAGTAACTCGATGATGTCATTTAATTAGACAAATTTGGGAAAAAGTAGTTGCGCCTTGTATTATGAAGGAAACAGTAATAAGTAAGATATATAAAAAAGGGATAAAACTCGCTGCAATAATTATAGAGACAAATTATGTTTGCATTGTTGCCATCTAATCGAGGAACTAAGAAGATTTTCAATAAAAAGACAGATGCATGCTTTAAAGATAATTTTGAATTATTGTTTACAATATTTATAAATAATGTATGAAAATGTAGGGCAGACTGAATAAAAATATTTAAGATTTGTTCTTAAAGATTCGTTATTGGGATTTTTGGTTGTATGAATATTGGGTCCAGAGATTATCGTAAGAAACGTTTGTCCGTAAATATCTGTTCATAATGCAAGCAACATCTTAACTCTTTTGGTTTCTACTAGATTAAGATAGTGCAACCTACCAAATGGAGACCTAAAAATACTTAATTAAAAGTATCCAAGCAAAATACAGGTTATTAATTATTTGGATCATGTTCGTCGGAACTGGATTTTTAGTCACTTTATATAAATTGTTACTTATTTTTAAACTATCTGAATTAAACTTGTCCTTAATTAATTTGTATAATCGATTCTGTACTGTGTTATGAAAATATGTGGATTGGTGATATTTTCAAATCCAAAGAGCAAGTGAGTTAACTGAACAATAAAATTTGAACAGCTGACTTACAAAAAGGAAATGGGAGGGTGGAGCTCTATAGAAATCAAGTATTTCAAGTTTTTAATTTATATGGATATAAATATAAAGAAAAATAGTTCTTGTTAAAACATTTTTCTCCCAAATCACAACAACAAAAGTGTTTAAAATAAGTGTCCACTACATCTGAAACCTATTAATGTTAACTTCTTTTCTTTCTTTATAGTTCAAGTTCTGCAAACTTGCGTCTTATGCTGACAATTTTACATTTCTAACTACACTTAAGAGTAAAATAATCGACGTAGTAACATACTCGAGTTTTGAGAGAATGTGTATCCACTCCGACAGCATTCTAAGTAAATTCCAGCGTATTGTTTGAAAGCTTAAATACTGTGGTTTCAAATTTTACTTTTCAAAAATTACTTTGGTTGGAACCGGACCTGTTCTAACAAAGTTATGGGCCTAAAATATGTGTAACACAAAAAAGTTGAAAAGTAAAAGGTGATTATGAACTCAGTTTATGAAATCCTCAGTTGAAATTAATTTAATAATTTTTTCAATACACGGTGTTGCCACCTCTACTCCTAGTTGCACTTTCCAAGCGATTACGCATGGATCGGATGACTTTTCCTATGCTGTCTTGAGGGATTGCTTAATACTTTTCAATCAACGCCGCTCTCAGTTCCATAATGCTGATTTCTGGTCCGGACTTATTGCTTAAGCTCATCATCATCATCATCAGGTAGTGGTTACTCGCGTGGCGTGGCATCGCGCATTGTCATGCATTAGCATGAAGTCCCGTAAACGAAACATGTTCCTCCAGAATGTCCCTGATATAGCAGTCTGCTGTTAAACTTCTGTGTCGTCCACTAGGCACGAAAACCAACTCAGCTTTTCCGTGCATGGAAATGCTCGCCCAGAACATGTAAGAACTATTTCCATATGCGACAGTTTCTTGAATACAGCAATGAGCAAATCGCCGCCCTTGCCTTCTATAGACCCGACGTCTCTTGTCGTTGCCATGAGGCACATCCTGGACTCGTCGATGAATAATATTTGACTTCAATGGCCGAGGTCCAAATCGAGATGTTCGCAAGTTTGCTTTTGGACTGCTGCCTTTTTGGGGTTTAGGTTGGCTGCCTTCAATCTTCTTCTCAGTGCGCAAGAGCTGACGACCACACTTCTGACCACACTCAGTTCTTGCTTGACGTCAACGCCAGTTATATGTCGATTTCTAAGAGATATTGAGGCGAGAAATCGATGTTCGTTGTCACGCACCTACGGCCGTCTCCTTGCCGGCGGACGTAGCTACTGGTTTCTTGGTACCGACGCTACACTTTTGACGCAGCTGTATGACTCAGATTTAGTCGATTTGCCACGGCTCTCTGACTGAGGCCCTCTCTTAACACTGCAGCTGCCTAGGCTGTGGTATTTTGTTGGGAATTACTCGAGCAGTTATGTCGTTTACTTAAGTCAACTTCGGATAATTGACTGAGATGAATTACAGTCGTCGCGCACATGTGTTCCAATTAACAAGATTCGTAAAATCCCGTTCGTGATGCATCTTTTTTAAATGCGTCATCCGCAATTTGCATAGCAACAGTTTTATTAAAACTCGACAATAAAAATGTGCCTTGCACGTTAATGTTTTTGTTTTCATTTTTCTTAGACTGAAACAGGAGATAAAAATGCGCGTGCAGGTAGTGAGTCGATTGGTTTGTTTTCAAGTGTATATTTGAAAGTGCTTATACTTAAAATTTGGTTTGTTTAAAAAAATGAATTTAGTATGTGGTGATCAGCTAGAATACTACATTTCTATTTATTAAGAGCTGTGCGCAACAGAATATATCAACTTATCTTGAAATGTGAAAAAATGTCACGGGAAGTTGGACATTTCACAAATATCAAATTTTCCGCCAATTGGTATCCCTTCAAATTTTATCTTGGGTTATTGTGCGTTATAAATTGCACGAAAAATTTGTAAAAAATAATTTTAAGAATGTTTGTATATTGGTTAAGAAAACGAAATTGAGAACATCGATAAGAAAAAAATAACCTTTTAGGTAAGGATCGCATTTCAGCACACTAGAAATGACTTTTCAATATAAAACTACAAAAGTCCTACTATAGTCGGTCTCAGTATCGTCAGCGATGTAAATTTTTTTAAGAATTGTTTATAAACAGACGCACAAACATTTTTTACCGATACAATAACTTTTATTGAAGAATTAATGTCCGTTAGACCTAATGAAGTAAAGCAATTAATATTGCAGGAAGTGATTTAGTCGATGTTGCCTTGTCAATCTGCACTGTTTTGTAAAAGCATCAAAACATCGCATCAACATCTTTATGTTCACAAAAAATGAAAGGCTTTTTCAACAAGATTTATTCAAAACGACAAGGACGCTGCTCCTAAAGACTGGTCTTTAGATTACATATAACAAGCAATTTGGGGAAGACTCGACTTGTAAGTATTAATGCAGAAATTTACCATAAAAATTTGGTCAACAAGTTTGTGCTCAAGATCAAAAGACTTCTTTACGTACGAATTTATTCAAAAACAATAACAATTAGTCGTCAGAGTAAAGACCTCAACGATTTTTTGCTACAGTTCCATAAGTTGTCTGATCTGATCAAAGGTCCTTCGAATTTTTGACACTCCTCTTCAACTCCATCAAAAGACCTAAACCGACGGTCACACAAGAAGTGCGTACTCCATTGATCAGAAGACGCCGTAGTTCAATGGAACAGCGTTTGGACTGTGGTCGGATGCGGAAAAACGATGGTGTTGAGCTCTTCAAGCTTCTCAGCCGAGCAATTGGCGGCAGACTTCGGTGAACAAAGTCACGATGATGCAAGTGACCACAATTGCTTGATGAAGGCTCACCTTTCAACGATGTCAACAAATGGTTGTTTAACTTTAATGGCCGACCAGAACGAGGCTTGTCTTTAAGAACAAAATCTAGTCGAAACACTTGAAAAATTTGATCACTAATCGTTGAACAACTGTTTCTTCGCCTTCAACTTCTCAGAGTGTTTCGGCAGTATTTCTTGTGGTCAGGCCTTGCTTCCAATAATCTTGTAACAGAACCCGAAGTCTACTCGTAATCAGTTTCAGCTATCCTGAAAAGCGGTTGAAATATGTTGATTACAATTGCCAACACGAAGTATAAGAAGCAAAAAACAAAATGTCATTTTTCATCTTAAGTCCGAACTTTTTACCCAAACTTATTTTAAAATAACCAGCTGCTTGAAAACTTATAGTGGTGCCAAAGATGAGTGTTTTAATTTAGGCATATCGATTTTCTCAAATTTGAATTTAATTGTGATAAATGGGAACTGTAGTTGTGAATCGTTTTTTAAAATAAGATTTATTCTAACAGAACTTTATTTAGTTTTTTGTTTGTTTTGATTTTTTATTTAAAATGTCCGTTAGACGTATAGTAAATACCTGTTTCAGTTGTTTTCATAGAGCCGTTCGCGACCTCTTAGGAGGTTGCGTTAAAAAATTGAGGGGGGTAGTGCATCGAAGAACTTATGGCTGGCGGCTGGGGGGGGGATTTTAAAATAATACGTAAGTGCAAAAAATACATTAAATAAATACAATTGCTAAGAATCTGTTCGGAAGCTTCTAAAATATGTGCTCTATATTCGATACACACCCAACGTTAGCATTTCAAGTTTGAGGCAAGTTTGTTTGATTGGCAGCTTCATTCGCTAGCGTAGGGTGCTTTTGTATTTTTGGTCTAAAACTGATCTTGGTTTTGCTAAAAAAAAGCCTAGTTTAAATATTCTTTGACCATTTATCACTACTTTTTGCTCAGAATTTATCATAATATGCTTAGCTAAATCTTCCATGAAATTTTGAATGCACTGGAGTGAATCAAACTCCTTATTTTTCATTGTAGTGGATTATAAATTAGTTATTTAAATCCGCCAGTTTTATTTCTCGATATTGTTCTAGTAACATCGCGGTTTTGAAAACTACTATTCGAAATATTCAAGCATTTCAAAATATTGGCAACGAAAGTCAGTCTAAGAAGCCAAGAAGAATTTGAAAATAAGTTCTCATATTCCGATTTCCACTTTGCATAACATCGAAGTCCTGATTTTAAGAGAATACTTTTTCAAGACGTTACACTTCGAAAGCCATTATATATCTATCTATATATTTGAACACAAAGTAAACAAAGAAATGTGGCGTGGCCAGAGTCGTTGGGCTGCTGCTGTTGCTCGTTGTCCATTAGAAAATAAACGCGTATTAAATATTTGAGGGGCTCATCTGAGTACACATTTTTATTTCGCAACACAATTGCACACCCTGCGAATTAGGAACGCGCATCCAATCATTTCCGAACGCAAAAGCATGTTTGCCACGGCCTTTTGGTTTGCTTCCACCGAGCGGAGCTTCGATTGTAAGTTAAATTTCCACGTTTTTGGTCCAGGAAAACAAGCCGACCCAATTAAAAATTTATACGTTCCGACCTTACAAAAACGCTTGGGAAAGCGGGTAAATAATTGTCAGCCTAGGACAACCCCTTGTACTTCCATGATACAAAAAAATTACATATAAAAAGCTTTGGCATGTATACTTTATCGAACCAGTGTTGTATTTTAGGAAACTTACAGAATCTAATAGAATCTGGCGACGTTGGTCGGGGATCGAATCTGGTAGCACAGCTTCGAAAGCCAAGCGTTAAGCTTCTGAACTACCCGCCGACTTAACATCTGTCGTTGATTCTTGAAATTTGATGATCAAACCAAAATGATATTCTGGTATAGCTTAGGCGTCATCGGTACATGGCAACGTATTTTACTCAGTTAATAACGTTCTTATCAGTACATAAAAGTTTTGAGTGAACAGTTGTTGATTGTATTGGCCTCTAAATAGCACCGCACACAAGTTGAAAGAAAATAATGCTCTTCGCTGCTTATATAAATCCAAACAGAAAATTTCAGGGGGTTCTAATAGCACTTTTTCGAATATAATTTGTTTTGGAAACACGTAGAAATAAATTGAATTACTTGGTAACAGATATTTCCAATTATTTGGCCTTTCAGTCGCGGTTTCATTTTGGTCTTTGACGAACTTTTCGAATTGTATTTTTATTTCGCAAAGGTACAGTAACTAGAGAAACGGAATATTTGAAATATTTGAAAGATCATTAGCTTATTATTTTTATTGATGATTTGACTGACTTAATCAGAAAGCTTCAAAACTGCTTAGAAAGGTAAATAATTTTTTTTATGAACTTGTAAAGCTGCCACTTAGTGATTCCACCCCGTTTGGTTCCATAATCCCTCACGGATGGTGCCCCGGCGCCCTGAAGGTGTTCCGCGCCTCCGAATCTCGCGGCTAATGCGATTTCCGCCCGCTTCCATCGCGGCCTTCGTTTCCGAAATCCGAATTCCACTTTATCCGGGGCAATGCGCGGCAATAAATAAATCGGCGCGCATTAAGGCGATTCGCCCTAACGCAGTTCGCCGCAGGGATTTCGCAACTGAGTTACGGCGAAGACGGCAGAACGCATCAAAGGCGATGAATCCGAAATTGGCGCTGGCCGCTCGGCGGAGCTGCGAAAAGGCGCAGCACGTTGAAATTCTAATAACCAATTAATTATGCAGAAGCCGCGAGAGGTGCTCGGTGGAGTGCGCTTCCGAATGCTTGCATTATTCAGCAGTTAGTCGGATGGCGAGCGGATGACAAAGTCATAATCGACCATTTGAATTTTGAATGGGTACGAGCTTGTTTGCTGGAATATGGAGAGCCTTATGATTCAGCGTTTTTATTCGGTTTCAAACGCATTTGACGGCATCCCAAAAGTGCTTTTGATTATTCCTATCATCGCACGTTATAAATCGGTTGATTGTAGTAGTAGTTTTTGTTTTTAAATTTAGATATAGATTAAATAGAACAAAGAGTCTATGTCATACCAGTTAACATAATCAATGAGTATTATATAAGTATGTCTATAGAGGGCCGTTGAGGTAAATTCGGATTTTTTTTTAGTTTATTTTACAGGAAAGCCGAAAGGCACTCTTATGCGTATGTGTTTTTATCCTATTAGTTTTCACGGGTTAGCAATAACCTATGATTGTCGAGAAAACGAGTCGGGAATACGACCGTAAAGATGCTGCACTCAAATCCCCTCACTCTGAAAAATCGCTGACAGAAATTTTGAGTTTGTTTGGCTACAAAAAATTCAATTTTATGATACAGTTCAGAAGTACAGTGTATTTAACCATTAGGAGGAGGTAACTACTGACGGGGCAACTGGCAAAAAGCGATCTTTTTGTAACAGAAATGATAAATTCGTAAGTGAATTGAAAGAGAAGATCGATCCTGGGCGGAGCTTAACTGACCTGGCAAAAGGAATGGGCTTGGCGAGGTCGACGGTCGGTTTAGCAGTACAACAAGACCTGTACTCTACAAGCTTTCGTCTTGGGAAACCGCCAGCTAAGAAAAACAAAATCGTCATTAAGTTAAAGGTCCAAGTATTGCTGGACGACATCAAACAAGAAAGCGCTGGCTTCCTGAGATTCTTTTCGGAAGAAAAAACTTTATTCAGGCCAGGAAGGCGAATCGCCACAATGACTGTTGCATCTGCCAGGTTTCCTCTGAAATGCCTATCGCCAGCATACAGTTTCACGTCTCTGTGATGGTGCTGGGGTTTGTGAGCAATGAAGGGAACGCCACGGCGCCCTATGTGCTGGAAACAACAGTTGTCAAGCCCTGGATGGAGGAAGTGGCCGCTAGGTAAGAGTACATATTTCAGCCCACACGGCAAGGAGGGCTCAGATGTAACATTTTGTACTACCACTGAGCCTCCCTCCAGTTTCGACTGAAATCCTTTTGATTATTATCTGTGGGGCATGGTCGAGACGAAGGTCAATGAGTGGCATCATGATGCGAGAACAGCTTAAGGTCCTCCGTAATGGAGGCATTGACATAAATGGACTAAGAGAATGGTACCTATATTGAGTAATAAGATTTTAATACTATTTACCCTATCGATACCAAGTTTTGTTTAATGAATTTAATTTTTCTTGAATTTTAATGTTATTTTTATTGTTTATTCCTTTTGACTGGCTGATTTCGACAGTTCTGTGTATAGAATAAATTAAAAATTATGAACGATTTTAAACTATTAAAAACGTAAGTGGTTACGTTTTAGTAGTGAATTATGTAATAACTTGACAATGACCTTCTAAAGGTTAACGAAATTTTGATTTTCTTCTTCGTAGAAGCCGACTTCTCTTTAAAAAAGACCGTAGGAAAGTTTTTAGGAACCTCTACTAAATCATTTCCATTCACACTATTTTGTAAAGCTCTAAAGCTCCAAAATAGGTGAAAAAAGTCTGGTGTGTGTTAAAGAGTTTTCTATTCAACTTCTTCAGTTTTTAATTAGGCGATATGTGGTTTGGCGATTGTTCAAAACTGGATAGTTTTTTCGAGTTTTCACCTCGATTTTAGTAAGTGTCTCACAGTTGAGAAAGTACTTGTTAGCTGTGATTATTTCACCACGTGGGAAAAGCTCCAAGCGAATGATTCCGCTTCAACCCCACCCACCAAACAATCAACAAATTTTGTTACTAATTCTGCAAGTTCATCTGTTTGTTTCGAATTTTGTTGTGTTTTTTAACAACTTTTCACTATCTAAAAAGATCCTTTTTCATGAAGAAATGGCTGTAGAGGATCAGTGCTCATTATTTCTGTCAAAGTATGCGTCATCAAACTTCGAATTTTTTATTCTCTTTTAAATCACGCGAACCGTCATTGGGAATGTTAAAAGGCCATGCAGAGTGATGTCGATTATCATAATCGAAGTTTACCAAGTCTTTATTCATCGTTCTGGGAGTAGAAACACGGTCCGAATAAACATCCCGAATACCTATTGTTGTGGTTCTAACACTCGATTCTTTCCGTGACTAGCATAATATGTGGCGTAAAGGTAACTTTGTGTTTCCCATTTGAAAAATCCCTCTCGTCCACAAATCGGGTGCTACATGGACTCATTATGCTATTATTTGTGCTTCAGTATAAGGGGAGGCCATATAGCAAATATTTCAGCCACCTATAGAAATTGTAATTATCTATCTGATAAATGAATTGGTACTCGAATATTTTCTAATATTTTGTCGTTTAAACGACATGATTACAAACAATGCAAGAAAATTAGTAAGCATACAGATATGTTGATATAAAAAGTATAAATACTGTTCAAAAGTGATAATCAAATAATAATTGTAACCTTGAAATTTGAATAATAAAAGTTAAAATTATTATTAGGAGAATGTATAATTTTGATATTAAGTAAAAAAATTAACAAAACGAATAATATAACCTGCTTTAAGTGCCAAACTCACTATTGATAGCAAAATCCTAATAGATATAAATTAATCAAAATAGAAATTATAAACCAATATAGAATTTACTTCAGTGCAATAACGGTACATTATAATGGCAAACAACTTAAATTTTATCTTCAGTTGTACCTAGAAAGGAAATCAGTTTTGTTTTAGTCAATCAGTTAAAAAATTCGTTAAATACTTTAATCATAAATTGTGGAAGCCAGTGGCTAATAAACGATTTCTAATTTAGCATAGGTTAATTGAAATCATCTCTACAAGCATTTGAAGAAAGTTTTAATAATAAATAATATTAAAAAATATGATTACAGTGGAGACATTTATTCCACGATTTATTTTGATGTAAAAAATTAATGGTATCGTTTACCAACGAGTGCTATTTTTGCAAAAAGATTTTAAGCACCTAAAAGGCAAATGGGTATTATAACGGCAGGAAGTTATCTGCAAATATCTCTTTCATTTCATAGGAAAATTAATAAAGCATCACGAGAAGACAAACCTTGTGAATCAGTTACTCAATCGGGAAAATAAATAAGCAACCTCAACAAAGGATAATCAAACGATAATACGAGTATTTGAATAAAATCAAACGACACTTTGTTAAGCTTGCCTAAAGCTAACCAAAAGAGGCTCACGGCAGTCAAACTCCGTCTCAAAGCTCATAAAATTACGCCGTGAAAACGGTATTTAGAGGAAGCAATATCATACATACTGATGAGCTCTTGTACTCCAGCGCTCTATGAAACACCTCGTTAACCTGCATGTTTAGGGTTGTTTCAGTTAATGGAAATTTGGAACATTACACCCCTTTACAGAGACGTTAAATGCAGAAAGATAATAAAAATATACGAGAAGTGTTTGAAATGGCCTGCTCGAAACTAGTACGGAGCTGATAATGAACGTTGCCTCTCTCTATGTACTACTTGCAACAAACAGATTGGATTAGCCGTAACCATCTCTCGGCGCCAATTCAATCGAAAATGTCTGTCCTACATTAAGCACGAAATTAAGGGCCAAACGCATATTAATTGCTAGAAAATTATCCCGGCTAATTCCAGAGATATGATAAGTCGCCAGTACGCTAAATCAATATCATGCGGATCCGGGTAATAATGATGATTGAACATCTTACTAAAACCGAGCGTAATAATGTTTTATAAGAACTTTCTCGTTCGTATTTCGTTTCATTTCTCAAATAAAAACATTTCTTAAAATGCGCCGAACAGTCTCGTAGGTATATTTTAACATTAAAAATTGAAACCTCTATTAGAATGTGATGTTATAAGAAATGATTTCTTGATTAACTTGGTTATAAGTGATTGTAATTTTATTTTTAAATTGAATGATTACAATATCTAAATTTTGATAATTAATTAAAAGAGTATTTGATGCCAAAACCATGATTATGTATGGTTACGAAAATTTTTGATGATTTAATCGATCACTGAAGGAAATAACAGCTTCTGGAGTAATTCCCTAATTAAAGGCAACTACGAAAACGCTCGACAGTTTCTTTTTTAATAAAATCAAACATTTATAATTATTACAGTTTGTTATTAAGTAGAACCAAGGTAAATTGAAATTACGATTGTATGCTGCTGAAAATGATAGAACGCCATACTTTAGTGAGTTTGTATCACGTAGTTTCGCATAAATTATTGTATTTAGTAGACTAAAATATTAGACTACAATTTCTATCAAGAAAGTATTCTACAAAATAGTCACTTCTGATATCGATTATTGGTTACTAAAACTCATATTGCGCAAAAATTAAATTTTTTAATTAGGATCTTTTATTGCTAAGGAAATCTTCGATGATCTCGGTAAGCATAGTGCTGGTTCTGAATATGGTTGCACAAGTGCTGGAAAATATTAAAATTTAGTGTATAAAGTGGATGTGGCAGAACTTCTTAACGATCTTCGATCTCTCGCGTCGGTACGAAAATACTCACTAGAAGTGATTTCTTTATCAGCTAACAAGAAAGAAAGTGGATGATGCTTTTGTTAGAATAGCATATAGTGTCCTCGTGACCTTCATGGAATGAAAGCTTAGTCTTGCATATTGTCTGGAGGCTTTTTGTGGTTCAACCGATGTTCACTTGGTTTGCGATAGTACGAGATGCATCAAGTTATAACACCTCCGATTTTTTTCTCAGGACTGGAAACAGATAGAAACATGTGGTTTGTTTCAAAGTACGCGCTCTCTTTGTGAATGCGTGACAGAGATGGCAGCGTTGCACGGCACACAGGACTCTGGCAGCAGCTGCGAAAGTGAGGACCGTTTTTGATGCTTAAAACGGCGACATTCTCATTACAAGAACAGCGTGTAATCATTTGTTTTCTCCATTTTCATTGTGTGACATGTGGTGATGGTGTTATGGATGTCTCTAATGTGCGTTTGTGGGTGCGACAGAAGGCAGAACGTCGTGTGACAATAAACCAAGACTAGCGGTCAAAGAAAATTCCTAAAGGAGCGTTCGCAGCGGCTATGGAATCATGGCGTTGACGTTGTGAAAAATGTGTACAGCTGCAGGAAGATTATTTCGAAAAGTGACACAAGTTTCACAATTTTCGTGTGATTAGTTTGTGAGAAAAAAAATCGGAGGTGTTCTAACTTGAATGCACCTCGTATTACTCGCAGGTTACAATTTAGTCCAAAAAATACTTTTATGTTTGAGTAGCAAGGAAAATGCTACTTCTAGTGTGTGCATCTTGTTGCGTTGTGGATTTGTGCGAAGCCCATGTATGAAGGTATTTACTCTTCCAGTATTATAGAAATAACAACTTCTAGTTGTTTTGGGTACATTGAAACTCTCCGTGGGGCACTGAACAGTAATCGATGGATTTCATTGAACTTCGTCCACGGATTTTGTTTTCTAATTCTTCTTTGAAATTTTGATGTCGTTGGTTTATCGCACGCTCGACACTTGCTACTGTCATTCAATCCTTTTTTGAGTTTAAAAGAGTTAGATCCCTTATTCATAGACTGACAATCTAATTTTGATGCAGTACAAAGAGAAATTATCTGGAAATGTTTAAAATTATTAGGAATACTTAGTAAAGTAACAGATATAGTAAAAAGTATATACAAAAATGTTATAGATAAATTACAAAAAATCGGAGAAATATATGAAGAATTTGAAATCAAGAAATGGGTTAAACAAGGTGACAGCTTAAGTCTTTTATTATTGATAATATTAATAGATAGGCTAAATAAAAATACAAAAGAAAAAATATCAATTGCAAACAATACTAAGATACATAAATTTAATACTTATAAAAGTAGTCAATTTAATTATGTAGATGATACTGTGTTAATAGCAGATTAACCAACAAAAATACAAATAAATTGTGAAATGACAAAATGGAAATAAATATAAACCAAATCAAACTAATGATAGTGAATATGAAGGAGGGAAATAGTAAAAATAATGGATAACCAGATAACGAAATTGTAAAAAAAAACACCTGCACTTGTATACGGAAATTAATCTTGGGTATATAAATGCTACATAAATGAAATTATTAAGATAAACACGTGGAAAAACAAAATAGGACTACATAACAAATGAGGAAATTAGAAATAGAATAGAGCATTAATCGTTAATAGATAAAATAGAAAAAAGTCAATTAAAATGGCTATGGAATGTAATTAGAATGAAAGAAAATAAAATTGTTAAAAGGGTAGTTGAAGCTAATAGGAGGCCAAGTAAAACATGTATGCAAACGATAACAAAAATGGGAAAGAAAAGGTGAAAATAGTAGAACAAATGAGGAAATCTATTACGAACAAATTGAAGTGGAAAAATGGATATACAGATAAAACTCAAATGAATTAAATAGCTAACATATACTCCGACTTTCTGTAAGGGCATAAGGAATAAGAGAAAAAGAAGAAGAATAGAAAATAAAAACGTAGGCATGCACCGTACATAGGTCAAGAAAAATTTAGAATACTTACACGCCATGAAATAACAATTAATATTTCAACGCAGACAAAAAGATGTTTTCTTGCAACGCAATCTCAACGGCATCTCATGTGAAGCTATGTGATATTAAAAACTTGGAAAACTGTCGACTGCCAAATGTAATGTGCAAATTTTATGTCTAATCAATGCAATGAATTGTGTAGTATTATAATTCTATAAGGTAATCCAAACTGGATTTGAAGAAGTTTTCCTTAATAAAACACAAAATATTGCAACAATTCAAATTTTATTACTGTCAGTGTATAGTAAATGCCCTCCAAGGCATGAGACCATTCTCTTAACGAAGTTTTTCACAATTCTTTTCATAAATGTGACTATATTTCAGCAATCACACATCTGATGTTCTGTTTTTGTCCTGGAATCGTAGAAGGGGTTTGTTGATATACACCGTTTTCTTCAAATAGCCCTAGAGGAAAAATTTTAATGGGGTTAGATCCCGAGACCGCGGTGGCCAATCGATGTCTACTTTGCCAGATTATACAACCAGAAAATTTGGTTGGGACTAAAGTGAATATTTTACGCGCTGTGTGACATGTGGCCCCGTCTTGTTGAAAGCACCTGTTATCCAAGTTAAAATCGATAATTGAAAAATAGTTTTTTAGCATTTCTAGTTACAGATAATGTATATCAAAGAGTGAATTTTTGATGATGCATTTGTTTTTCGTGAATAGAATGGGATTTTCTCTACCCCAGATGCGACAATTTTAACGATTTGCAGAACCATTTAAAGAAAAATGAACTTTATCGTTCAATATGAGTTTTCTGCAAAAATTAGCATCAATTGCTGTTCTCTAAAACCCAGTTCACAAATGTGCGACGTTTCTGTCATGTGTGTACATACCAACTGTATAAATACAAACCTTCAACGTTCAGAAAACACAAACAGCGCGTAATTCAAATCCCAAAGTTCAACCTTATAGTAGGATGTCTAACTATAAGGTGATAAAATATTTAATTAAAAAAAAAGTGCTAATTTTTCTAAATTTTTAAATAAAAATAAAAATAGTTTAAATTTTTATTATTAATGAAATCAACAACATTAACATCAGTTGTTATTGATATAAATCATTATAATTGTGCGATGGGTTTACTCGCTGATAATTATTAAATTGGAATTTAATCAACATTTCATTAAAGTGCGATTAAGATCTTACATAAATTGATTATTCCTAAAATTTGGGTAATGAACAACCGTCAAGTAGCTGGCGGTTTAAATCAAGATTTTTGCAAACATTACGCTGAGTTACTATATCGTGCAATGCACGATAATAATACATTTAATCAAGTCATCCAAACCAATAGACAACTTTTTATCAGCATTGCTAACATAGTCTGATCTTTAATAATTTAAGTGCGTTTTTATCATGTTACAACTTTTGTGATAGTATGCAACATTAAAGGTAATAAATTATTGTAATTTTGCCCTTTCGCATATAAATTCAATTTTTGGTTTTTGCGATTGCTTTAGAAAATTCCCCGACTCGTATAGAACCTTTAATTCCGCGAAATTCTATTTGAGCACGATTGGTTCAAAGCAACCTACTAGAAAATATAAAAGTAGCAACATAATAAACATTCGTGAGATGCAAGTTTTTTCCTTTATAAAAGAATCAAACGCTGTAAAAAGATAAATTCTCGCGAGTTCCGGTCTGATAACGGCAGCTACGTTGGGAACTGTAGCTGGGGTGGAAACGCGAGAAACGCGGAGAGACGCAGAGAAACGGGGAATCCTCCCATCTGCGCGTTTTTGCAGCTGTTGTTTTCTCGGCCTTTGCTGTCCATCCTCGTCGCTGAAAGCGCCCGCCTTTGACCCTTCCGTTTGTACCCGCCAAGCTACATTCGAATAAAAGTCGCGCCTAGGGAAGCTCAGGACCTCAGGAGCCGTGGCCGCGCCGCCCCCGCACCCGGGTGCATTCCTGCGTGGAGCCGAGTTTTATGCAGCATCTGGCGCCGCTCTGCGATGATGTTATCGCCGGCATAAATGATAACAGCTCTATTGTTTTTCAAGTTTATGGGCGAAAATGGGGGCAACGGACACGTTATGAAACTCCTCTCACGGCGCTCTTAGCGCTTGCTGTTGCATCACGTGCATTATTTATAGACCGTTATCGAATTTTTATAGAGCACGATGTGCTCCGCCGATAAGGCAAAGCCTAGATGGATGGATCGCGGAATTGGGTCCGCTTTTTATTTTGCTTTTATTTCAGCAACTTTTATTGCTTCGGTTTAGCAGGGCCCGTTGCAGGAATAAAAAGTTGGGTGTTAAATTTTAGAAATTTTTTTTTAAAATTATTAATACTGCCAGCGTGGTCCTGTGGTTCAGAGGCAGGCTGCGATGCTGACGGACCCGGGTTCAATTTCCGGTGCTCTCTGATGCAGAGCGAACGTATGAGAGCCTTAACCTCTCAGTTCGCAGGCCGTGATATATCTACTATACATGGAGTATTAAGTAAATGTGATGACCATAAATAAGCAGTGTTAAGAGAAACCACTCAGCAATGGCACTCTTGCAGTAATCCTATTGCTTTAGGGGGTTCTCAGGTCGCAAGGCCAGGTTCTGTTTAGTCGCCTCACTGGGAGGACGATGGTAGACAGTTGGTGGACTAGTTCACTAGGATAATTACTAATTTTTTCTTGATAATTCTGAGTAAATCGATGAATTTCTTCAGTAATAAAGGGAATGCTGAGATCTTCATGCGGTGTCTGATTTGTTACATACCATAGTGCATTCACTATGGCCCGAAGGGTTTTTCATTGAAATTGTTGAATCTTTTTAATACGAGTAGGTTTGGCACATCCCATAGTTGAATCCCGTACGTCCAAACGGGCTTCAGGATAGTTTTATAAAGCAGCAGCTTATTTCATATTGACAATTTTAACTTTCTTCCTAATAACCAGTACATCTGGCGGAACTTCAGGTTTAATTGCTGGCGTTTGGTTTGGAGATGTTTTTTCCATGTAAGACGCTGATCAAGGTGTAATCCTTAGTTTCTGTTTTTGTTAGAATTTCTACATTATCCAAGGTGACTGGCGGACATACGTTGAATCGAGTGGTAAATGTTATTTGCACTGATTTAGTCGGGTTGATTTTAATTCGCCATTTAGTAAACCATTCGTTTATGGTGTTCAGATATTTTTGGAGATTTGCGGCTGCTAGGTAGGGATCTTCGTGCGTCGATAGGATGGCGGTATCATCGTCAAAAGTGGCGATAACTATGTATCTTCAGGTAGGCCAGCTAGACACTAGATACAGGAGGGGTCCAAGAATGCTACCTTGTGGGACGCCAGATTTGACAGGGAAATAGTTGGACAATTCATTATTGTATTTAACTGTGAAATGTCTGTCAGTAAGATAGGACTTAAGGAGAAGGGAGAAGCCTTTTCAGTTTATGAAGTAATCCGGTATGACAAACTTTGTCGAACGCCTGTTCAACGTCTCAAAATGCAGCTCCACAGTACTTTTTTTCTTCGAGGCTCAGTGAAATTTGATTTATTATTCTGTGCACTTGCTGGATTGGAGAATACGTTTCGCGAAATCCGAATTGATGGTGAGGTATATGTGACAAGATATCTGTGTCGTTCAGCAGGCGTTTAAGGAACAGTTTCTCAAACATTTTTCCTAAGATGTGCAAAAGACTAATTGGTCTATATGAAGTAACATCTTCGGGTCGTTTACCAGGTTTAGGGACTATTATTATTTGCGCATGTTTCCATAGTAAGGGGTAGTACGATAGGCTTAGCATTCGATTATAAATAGTTGTCAGTAATACTATCGCCTTTTTTGGGAGCATCTTTACCGGTACTTGACCGGTAATAAAGTCGTAACCTGGTGCTTTATGGTTGTTTGTTTTATTTATCTCGAATTGAACCTCTGCAGGTGAAAAAGGTCTGATAGGTAGCGTCATCTGACTTGGAACGTCTAGATATTCTTTTATATCCTCATCATCGATGTCGGAGTGATGTGGTTGGAATACGGTATATAAGTGTCCAGCATTAGACATATATAAATGTATTTTATAAGAAATGCACAAAAGACGTACATGAAAGATTAGTAATAAAAAATTGGCCAGAAATAATAAAACTATTCAGTTGCAACACTTGCAAGGCCGCGGCCGTGGTCAACTGGTCACGAGCGAATGCTGTCAGGGAACCCAGCGCGCAGGCGAGTTCGAGTCTCGCTGGAAATCCATGGTTGTATGTGAGGTCATAGCATTTAATGTTGCACTATAAGTATTTAAGGTTGTTGTGCTAGTAAGTGCGCCCCAATGGAAAAAAAAACCTGACAATATAACTAACCGTTCTATAGCAATGCATTTTCAGTTTAATATAAAATTATTTAAATATGCAATAGATACTATGTCTAACAACATCCTCTACACTTAGTTTTAAAAAAAAGACATAGGAAATTTAGACAAACATATATTTGTTAATAGATAAAAAGGACATAGGCTATATATAATCTTTATAAACTGAAGCACATGCTCACTGATATATTCTTTCAATTTTACATAATTCCAAGATATTTGGAAATTTGTCTGCTGTAGTACATTTTCAAGGACATGTAATCGTTGAATTTAACCCGCTACCATTTGCAGCAATGCTTATCTAAAAGGCATACCTTACATTATATTTTACAAAAAATATTAGGAATGTGGTTGTAATCATCCTACATCTTCACTTTTTTCACTCTTTCACTTTATGACAAAAATACATAAACACGGGGTCAATTTAACTGTAGCACAAACGCCTAAGGTGATACCTGTTAGGAAAAGAAATAACAAGTTGTATTGTAATGTATGTCCAGAAACACACATTTAGTCCTCAATACTGGATTATTATTTTATAATACAGTGCAGGGCACATTTTTTATTAGATTTTCGCAGTTTTGTATCATGAATTAATACACTGATTGAAATCTTCAGGACCATACCTGAATAGTGCCATAGGCGGAAATAACATAATTCTAAAGTAAAAGTCCTGTGATCGGGCAGACCGTGTAACAAGACCCTCTACTGGGGAAGTGGTTATTTGCAAATATTAACACTGAAGTGAAACCACAGTCCAGTGATCCCATCTCAAACATTGATACTGAACTATTGCAAGTGTTTAATATCAACGAGGATTTTATCTAACACATAGATGCCTGTTAAGTAGCTTAACCGCATCCTTTCCTATAGTTTTTTCATTTGTGAAAGGGATTGACGACAAAAAGCCACATTGATAGTAACGTGCTCTAAAAAATCTTTCCTTGGGAGGAAAGTCCCTTGAAATAATTCCTGTAATAGCGGTTTTTGTGAAGGATACCTACATATTCGCTTGACATACGTCACGCTATTAAAAACTACTAGTCCAGAACTTCTATCATAGTTATTCTCAATGCTGTGTAGTATACATTCTACAAATTCAGCTGTGTTAATCAAACGGGCCCGTATTTTTACCATCAAACGACTTCATCTCCCACAAATGATGGAACACTTCTGGAAAGTATTTGTGATTCGATCGTTGTCTTTGAAAGTTCGTTTATTGGTAAATCCATATGGCCTTCCAACCATTTCAAATGCTTATCTATACGTGCAAGTCATCTCAGCTTATTCCTGATATAAATATGGGCCATTTTAACACCACTTTGCGATAGAGAGAAAAACCGCATAAATACACTGCAGTTTGCATACGGGTTCCTATGAATAATATCATGAACTTATTTTCAGAATATATACATATGATTTTTTTATTCCTTCTCCTATCAAGAATCACCCTCCGAGGTTTATTCTTGTATACACTCGCACACCCTTCATCTCTTATGCAAGTATAAACTGCTGCAAAATAATTGTCAAATATCGTCAAATTTCATTGAGACAAATCGCTTTTAGGTTCAACACGCGACGTAATATTTAAAAATGCAATGCAACTTAAATTCGACGAACTATACTAAAATATGTTAACATCTAATGGTAAGCTTATCTTTGTATTTCCTTTTAATTCATTGGCGTTGTAATAAAAATATATTTAATAATAATTCTACGCTCCATTTAAAACAGCAAAACTACAAAAAAAAATTCAACGCTACATCCTGCGATACAGTTGCCCTTCCTTTTTGTAGATTGAATATATTTTACATAAAATTACCATACATCTTAACGTTTTGTATTATAATGTTGGGGGTATGGCCTTTAAACTGAGAAGTTAAGGCTATCATATGTTAAACTTCACTGCCAAGTCGCTGAGGATCATTATTTTTACGCTTTATTCGAAGTGAACACAGGCGCTCAATTATTTTAAGTGACTGAGTATAGGCCACCTATCAAGCATCTCAATCCAGGATTGAACCCGAGTTTGTCCGCACCGTAGCCGAGCCACATCGGCGAATGTGCATTATACCTCAATTAAATTCTATGAAAGCACAGAAAGAACTTTAGGGACCATTTCTTAAAATTTGCCGATGTATAATACATGATATCTAATTACAGAATTAAGTATAACTAAATAAACAAAAGTTTTACTTTTGGTACTAATAATTTAGGGATTTATTATTTAAATATATCGCCAGAGTGGTCTAAGCGGTTGAAGCGCGGACTGCGATGCGGACGGACCCAGGTTCCATTCCCGGAACTCTCTGCTGCCTGGCGGGTCGCCTACTCAGTTACTGAAAATAATTGAGTTACCTGCGCTCGCTCGAGCAAGGGATAATGATGGCGTTCGTCTAAGGCACGGTGATTGCCACATCGCCCCGCATCAGAGATGATGTGCGATAGAGAGCCTTAATCTCTCAGTTTGCAGGCCGTGCTCCTACGCGTGGCGTTAGAACCTTACTATTATTTAAATATAGGGGAAACACATATATTAACACGGCTGCTAATATACGTCGTATATCTAAATAATTCGGTTAATAGTATCAAGCAAACAAACAAAAGAGAAGATACACGAAAGAAAGAATGGATCCTAATCACACATGGTAATGAAATCTCCAGATATTTCTATTCGTTTCGTTCTCTGTTCGCCTGTCAGTTTGCTCATCTACCCACACCTTCACGATAGTACACATCATGTCCCTGCTCAATTTCTCCGCCATTAATCATGGAGTCTCTCGCCGATTCGATCATTTTGGAGTTCTGCTTGTCGATAGTGCACTTTATCGAAAAGTTCTCTCATACAGTCATCAGGTGCTCTACTTTTAGGCACTACACCGACGTTTTCACAGCTTTTATATTCCGTTTGATTTATAATTCTCCTTTGTTGTTACCGTGGTCGGTGGAAACCTACCTGGCGTTCATCTTAGTGCAGGACTTTAAAAAAACATGCAAAAACCCAAATCAGCACAAGTGACCTCAAATAGTAAGCTGCTGTCGGTCGCTATTGCTTACAATTCTACCATTTGTAAAGTCTACACTTCTTAGTCCATATCTGTTGCGCAGTCTCCAGCAAGCCGCAATGATAATCCAGGGTGTTATGCTTAAAACCTCATTTTTTAATCCTGGAACTAAAACTTCCCACGCTCACACTTCCCATCTCCTGCGATCGGGTCTCAGGTTTAAGTTTTACCATGCGCAAGCAAAACTGGCCCAAAGCTTTCCACCAACTGACCTCTGTAGTAAGAATCGTGACTTCTTCGGGTGTTCGTGGCTATCGCAATATTTTCGCGTTAAGGCTCTTCCTTGTCAGCTCTGGACTCGTTTTGGGTAGGACAGCTAATTAACACGTGCATGGTAGTGTCCTAGGCTCCGCATTTGCAGATGACTTGCCCCTGTTGCAAATTTTCAAACCTTATCAGGTAGGCCAGGAAATTCAATGTCCTGTAATGATTTGGACAGTGCACCGATTAAAGTGGCCCAATATTATTTTTACCGTCTTCAGGTTTGCAGAAACTTTATCCCGTGTTCCGCTGTCGCTGCTTCTTTGGCTAACCTTGTCCGCCCGTTCGTTACGAGGGTGCCGACGTGGGTGTTTGTCCAGTGGAACATCACTTTTGTTCTTTCTGCGAATTCCTTCGTCAACTTCTACGTCTCTTATTGGAGTTCTGTTGCTATCCTAATTGTGTTTAGTTTTTCTAGTACTGATCGGCTGTTGGAGACCATTGAGCACCTGGCGATAACGTGGCAGTGGTTAATTAGATAGCGCGACTAGCTCGCGTTTGAAGACTGTGCTCCAATCAGCTAGTTTGAACTTTTCTTGATGGATCTCTGACGGAGCGCTGCTCCCACTCTTCCAGTCTTCTAGTCGGGAGCTGTTTCTGTGCTACTTTAGGCAGTGTGCTTCTTCCTCAGTGGTATACGAGTTATCGGAATGGTCTGCGGGATATCCTGGTTTTTCCGTACTGACTGAGTTCTCTATCGGCACTCGGTGGATTTGTAACTCGCCTCGTGTCTTCTCGGAGGTGTCCTGAACCACGTTATCAACGGTCAGTAAATTGCTCAAGACCCTTGTGGTTTCGGTGCCGACGGTGCGACAAACCATTACCGAATCGTGAGCACTGAGCTCCTAGCAGTTGCATTATTTGTCTAACTCCCAAACCGATATGGTTCAGCGAACTGGCGCATGCGCAGTGGCGGGGGAGGGCGGTGTCTAAGCGCTCATTGGCGCAGCAATGTGCGCGCCGTTCAAATGCCCGAAATTCAAATACTGTTTGAACGGCTTAAATTTATTTAAGCTACTTGTTTAATGTACTTTTTATTTATAATCTGCACCTCTCCTACCATCAAGTGTACTTTAATGTACATTAATGTACTTACAATTCCATAATATTTATGTACACTAGCACACGTATTTAGTAATATAAAATTACACTCTGTAACTTTATCTACAAATACACTTTATTTCGCACTAGAGCAGTTCACTTTTGGTAATTTAACTTTCCTTTTTCTGCTCTGCTGCATGCTATTTACATCTCCAGCTTTGCAAGGTGACGGGGCCTTTATGGCAGCGTTCGGAAATTTGTTAGACAAGTTAACTAGTACACTTAATTTAGATCTTGCATCAATTTAAACTTGAAATAGTGACAAATAAGCATACCCCAATATCTCGCTCACCCTACACTTCAATTAAACTTTTTTATGACCTTAAACGCATAAGTAAGTATCCAACAATAATTAATTTTCGAAGTACAATCTTATCATTTTTAATTATTTTTTATCTTGCAAATAACCAACAATTGTTGGCTGATTAGTTTAGACACGAACATTTTATCCAGTTGAATTTCATAATTCCGTAACGAGAATTTGAGTTATTGGTATTAGTTTCTGTTGCTTTTTTCTCTAATCTTGTAAATTTAAATTGCGATTCGATTAGGTTGGATAAGGTTAAGATTGTAATTTTTTAATCGCTTTGAAATCAACTAAAAAAAAATCCTGGTAAAAACTGTAAACTTGTAGGAGGACCTACAAGAAAAAGTTAAATGGTGGCAGTGTATTGATTTAAGTCTCGTAAGTTTCTTAATAACCAACATTATATGTTAATTCAAGAAAAGAGCGAAAACTGCTTGTATTAAGTTATACCGACTAATGAGAAGCCGAATGCTTTCCGCCAGCCTAGCGTTTAATTGCTTTTTTAATTAAAGCACCTTGACAATGAAAAGTCGGCCAGCTCCATCCCGGGCGTTTCATTAGCGCCGCCGGCAGTTCAATCTAAATGCCCCGCGATTATATTACTTTTATAGCTAATAAATTCGCCTATCTGAAATTGGCTGCGCTGAAGGAGGATGTAAGTGTAAATAATTGGAGGGAAGCAGCGTGGGAGGCGGAATTAAAATAACTTAAGGCGATCCATTTCTCACCCGGCTGCCCGCGCCGCAGATCGCTTCCGAGATTATAACGTGTAAATCGGGAACGCTCCCGAAGACGGCCCTAATCCGCCAGAGGGACGCCGCGCGTTCCCTTGGCGACGCGGCGTCGGTGCGCCGCCCGGCCCGGCCGTCGCGCGGCGTGCCCTCGGGTGCGAGACGCGACCACTCGGAGATTGATTTTCCGCTTTTCTAACCTTCTCAGCCGCGAATGATCGATACCTGCGTTATTGCTGCCTTCCGAGGCGAAAAAATTGGCGCCGAATTTCCACTTTCGGCTGAAATATGCCACGCACCCCTTATCTCCGCGCGCTCACGCCGTTTTGGGAAAGAAAAATGCGTTTCTTGTGTCGACGAGAATCTATAGCTGTTTTTGTAGGAACTGTGAGTTTTATTTGAGGAGTGTATTTTTCTGTAGAAAACATATTGATGAGACAGACTTTTCATAAAGTCTAAAAGAGATCAGGGAAAGAATAGTTTTGATGGGTCTTCTAAAAAGCTCATTTTTTATGACTTTTTCAGGGAATATATTGTCAATCTTCATAATCTTTTTAGTTTTTAATAGAAAAATTAAGGATTTATTAATGGTTTATTATTATGTGCAATTTTTTAGATCATTAAATCGTCTTGGATTGTAATTTCTGTTGTTCCTACAGTTTATTACTTTATTATGTAAAGTTGTTCTTGTAAAATGTCTACTTCTCCATATTTACTGGAATTTACTATTTTTAAGACCCTTTCATTATTTTATATTGAAAACAACAAGATCGTCCAAAAACGATTTTTATCTTATCTGTCAACCTCACTCTAATATTTGGAAGCTATCTGGAATCAAAGTTGATTTAATGGTAAGTTGTCGCGATCTAATTTGATTTTATGTAAATATAAATCTGTTATTGTGAAGTATCGTTACAAAGGATGATACAACTTGAATTTTAAGATGTTTTTCCTGAATAAAACAAAATATTGGAACAATCTCAATTTTATTACCATCAGTATAAAGTATAGACAGAAAACTTGGCATAAATGCGGTTCTACTTTAACAATCTATTTTAGCCCTTGAATCGTAGCAAGGTTGTTGATATAAACCTTTTTCTCGAAATAGCCCCAGAAGAAAAAGTCCAACTGGGTTAGATCAAAATAGCGCAGTGAACAATTTTAAACCACCCATCTGCAAGATAACGCGACCAGGAAATTTGGTTTGAAGTAAAGTGAGTGTTTCATGAGCTGTGTAACAAGTAGCTCCAGCTTCTTTAATTGAAAACAGTTGTTTAGTATCTCGCAATAGCGTACACTATTGACATTAACAACGTTGCCAGCTTTATCCCCAAAAAGTATGGGCCAATGATTCTTCCAGTCTACAGTGCACACTAAACAGCGCGTTTTTGTAGATGCATTGGTTCTCTGTAAATAACACGTGGATTTTCACTAATCCAGATGCTATAATTTTGACGAATCGCAAAGCCATTTAAAGAATCAGCATCAGCTACAGTGTTCTCTAAAGCCCAGTTCACAAACGTACAGCGTTTCTGGTGAATCGTTTCATTGAGTTTTTGAATCAATTGAATTTGATAAATGCAGATTCTTTGTTAAAATGCGTAGTCCCTTATGGAAAATTAAATTGTGAATGGCAACGAATGGACGTGCTTGGTTTTTCTTGTACTCTATCGGTTACTCGTGCAATATTGTCACCTGAACAACTACTGCATTAATAGCGAAACTTTGCTTTGTCAATAAGCTTACCACTTGTTTCAAACTTTTGCACTAGACTATGAATTGCACGCTCACTTGGTACATTATTGCGTCGAACCATAATCCTAATTGATCACCTGTATTTATAATAAACTAGAACAATATTGATGCGTTTCTGTATAGTATGTGGTGCCGTGATGACTTTGCCACGTGCTTAGACACCAACAGTAGGGTGTCCCAAAAAAATAAAACTTGGTTTTTTTCAACGCATATCCTCTAATTTTGTTTGAATGATGTGAAAACAATTGTAAATAAAGTTTCATGTACTTAGAACCACGGTAACCTGTGCCGACTTTGCATCGAAACATGTCAGTATGTACTTGTATACTAAGGCGGGCGGGAGCTGACGTATCGATATGCTTATTATTGCTTGTTTGTTTTATTAGTAAACGCATTGATTTCGTTCAGTCAACATGTCAGTGGAGTTACGCAGTTCTAAAAAATAGGAGACGTAAAACATCAAATTACCGGTTCAAAACTTCTTTCTAATAGACAAGTACTAGCAGTTCTGTTCTATAATATTCGAGAAGTCAACGAAAGCGCAAATCTTACTATTTGTGAGTGCATTATTTATTGGACCTGGTCACTTACCTGGAGTGGACAAGAAATTGACCGAAAAAGAGGAAAAGGCGCGCCTTAGAAACATTGAGCAGCAAAAGCGGCGTGCTAAACATTTTTCATCCTTAACTCCTTCGACATCATCTTATGAATCACTACAAGAAAATGCGTCTTCTGATTCTGAAATAATGCCCGATACTAATAAATTTTGTATGAGGAAAAATTTCATCACTCCAAAATTAGCGGCAGCATTAGATAGGTGTCAGTTAAATATGAGAAATTCTGTATTTATTATTGAAGTAATTATTGAGGCACTTGGACATAACACTGACCAATTTTCTATAAGCAAGTCCTCCATTCAAAAAATCTGTACGGAAAAGCGAAAAGGGCGCGCAGAAGCTATAAAATTTGATTTCCAAAACGAGGTACTGAATACTGTAACAGTCCACTGGGATGGCAAACTGTTGCCGGCTTTAGATACACGCAAATCTAAAGAAGAACGTCTACCTATAGTTATTTCTTATGATAATAAAGAACAACTTATCGCTGTGCCAAAATTGGACAACTCTTCAGGAAGCAAACAGGCACAGGGAGTTTGGAACTCTATTATTGACTGGAATCTTGAAGATAAAGGTAGATTCTCTGTTGTGATACTACTGTTTCAAATATAGGTCCTATTAATGATGCCTGTGTGCTCGAACAGGGACTGAATAGAAAAATGATTATTTTTGCTTGCAGCCACCACGTCTACGAATTGGTATTAAAAGACGTGTTTGAGGTAAAAATCAGCTTAGTGACCACAAGCCCTAGCATTCCATTGTTCAAAAAGTTCCAAGAAAAGTGGAAAAATGTCGATCCCCAGAGAATACAGAGCTGTACAGAAAAGCTAGCATGCCTGAATGCTTCAAAAATTGACAAACTGCTAGAATTTTACCGAACTGAGTTGACTAAAGAAATTGCTAGAGATGACTATCGAGAATTAATAGAGCTTTCAATAATATTTCTTGGCGGAGATACAAATAAGAAATTTAAAATTCGGCCTCCAGGCTCCATGCACCAAACTCGATGGATGGCGAGAGCAATTTATTATTAAAAATATCATTGCTTAGCTCTCAATTTAGAACTTCAAACAAGGATAAAGCAGCTTTGTTAGATGTCTGCCTGTTCATCGTGATATCCTCCGTGAAGCCTTGGCTGCAATGCACTTTAGCGGTAAAAGCACATTACCAGAATTTGTGCTTTTTGAAGACCACAAAGGCTTACGAAGCAATCGACAAAAGCAGCTTTGCATAAGTTCTGCCAGCATTTATGATATTTGACTGATGAAGTGTCTGTCTTGTTCTATTTGACGATGATGTAGACCAAGAAACTAAAATAAAAATGGTTGCTAACTCAGCCAAAGAAAATCCATCAGCCCACGGTAAACGCTACATCCCATCGAAAGAAGAATTTTGTAGCCCACTTTACGGTTAGTCTGACAAGTAAAAATATTAGTTTTCCTTTGGTTTCTTTTATTACTTTGATGTATGATAACTGTTCTCTCTTTTTAATTTCAGAGAAAAACATCGATAACTTTATTTCAATCAAAAGCAATTCCTTGTTCAATCGACTCAAAATTGATGACAGTTTTCTCAACGAATGTCCTACTTCATGGACAAATAATGCTTCATTTCAACAAGCTAAAAAGAAGGTGCGGACACTGAAAGCAGTTAACGGTTAAGTTAATGAAAGACTTTCATGGCTTAATCGCTGGAGGAACAAAAGCAATTTTTATTACGTTGCGTACAAGAACACAGACAGATATATCCTGACTGTAAAAAGTAAACTTTGAAAAGAAAATTTAATAAATAATGTCCTTTTAATGATAAATACTTAATAAATATAAGATACAGGTAAAACAATGTTTTATTTACTGAATAAACATAAATCCCTTTATGGCTTCCATACTAACTTTTCTGTTCAAAGTTTGGCGTCAAGTCGGCACAGGTTATCGTTATCCGATTGCAATAATATTTATTATTTTAGTTATTAGGGTCAAATGGAAAAAAAATTGAGGGTATGCGTATCTCAATTCGAAAAAAAATTTTGTCCTTATAGCCTGGGACACCTAACCAACGGTACAAATGCAAACTTTCAACTAAAGTTTAGTTTGGATCACCCAATGGTATGTATACCTTTAAACCACACACCATCATTTGGAGAATATGTTTTTGGTTTTTATGTGGCATTACGCCATTTTCCTAAAGATCTGAAAAACGTGCCCTACCCTACTGCATCAGTATTACAAAATGAATTTAAAAGGATACCTCAGAAAAATAAACTATAAACGTTAGAGGATCGAAGGTGTGCAAAGGTTGTCTTGAGTCTCGGTTAAATTCATTGGTGCAGTTCACCGAAGATTTTACCCAGTGAGTTAAAATAAATTGGGGAAAAACAATTGATTTTATTAGAATTCAACTTTTGAGCGCGAAACTTTATATTTAGAATGGCGTAAAAAAATTAACAGGTTTACCAAATGTGTACATCTTATACCTTAATAAGTAGTGGTTGGGTGTTATTGCACTATTCTATTACTGAAAATTTTTAACTTTTGTTTATTTCTGTATCGATGTTGTGCATTCATGATGATTTGTATATAATAGAATTGCACATTGCTAATGGTGTGGAAGGAAACTTAATAAATATTTATTGTTTTATTTTTGTTATTTAATCGTGAAAAATTTTCTATATAGCATGTTAAAGAACTGATGTGATAGTCTTTATATGACTGATATAAAATTTAATTTACTCAATGACAATATAATACAATGGTCGAGTCCTGGGAACTAGGCCTCCTTGGCAGAACTGTAAAAAGTCGCTTCGGTGAAGCAACGCATAGACATCCAAATAGTTCTAGTCACGTCGCGAAGAAAGGTTTTAGTGATTTGCGCAGAGTCGCGAGGTTTCTTAAATTAAGTGTACGGCGAACGGTTAGGAGGGCAGTTGTGATAAAATATATACAGTAGTGGTGTTTTAATGAATTAGTAATTAAAAGTAATTGTTAGCTGAAAATAAGTCGAAACTAATCAATCGAGTTCTTTTCAACCGGTGTTGGAAGCGACATTCATCACAACTAAAAAATTCTTTAAGTAAATTACTATGTTGATGCACCTAAAAAATGAATTCTCTAGAAATTTGAACGAACGATCCAGAAAGGAATTACTACAATAAAAGTAATCCAAAAGGAAATTTTAGGATTTTGATAGAGAAATTACAAACAACGACGCAATAATATTTCAAAAGTTTGGCCAGAGAAGTAAAAAGAAACTTAGAATTAGCAAAATATATGCGGAAGAATAATCCAGCATAAAATTGACAGGGAAATGCAAAAAATAAAAGTAAATGCGGAAGAATAGTCTGAAATTTAAGAAGAGAAGCAAAAACAAGCCCAAAAGAAATTTCTGAAGTTTTGAAGAAGAGTTAGCGGCGAGTGCGGAAGAACATTCTAGCAATTTTGGAAGAGAATTGAAAGTAAACCAAAAATAACACTTTGGAGGATTTGGAAGATTTGGAAGAGAAGAGTTGAAGAAAAGTACAAAAGTTTAGGTTAAATATGCGAAAGAGTTGGAAATATAAGCAGATGTTTTGTTGATAAAATTGTGCTCTAAGACTTACAGCAATAAATTACAACCAAAGTAAAACGTTTGTCGTTGCAACGAGTGGTATTGGAATCAAAGCGCAAAGGGGCGTGGCCGCAATAGGAAGATATCAACACACTGAACCTAATGATAAAGGCGACTCGTTGAGCACAATGGGATTCTTTAAAATCCGGAAATAGAGATGGAAAACCTCAATGGTGCTAAAGGAAGGTGGAAACTGCGAATTAAGAAGACGTTTTAGAATGTTTAAGAGTGGTTCTGTTGTCAAGAAGACGTGAAGGAATAGTACAGAAAGTGCATGTTGTGTGGGATCAGGAAATATCTCACTTGAAAAGAGAAAAGCGCCAGTGGGGTAACAAAATGTAGAAAGCGCGGCGAAGAAGAGAATAGTTTACGATGACAACAAATGATATCTTTGATATCTTTATCAATGGGTCTGAACTATATGTTGTACCAAATCAAGAGTCATCTACGGTTTACTTTTACTATAAAAACTCTTGCAACCCCGGAGTAGTTTGGCGATCTACAATCTCTACACAAGTAGCATAAGTCATTACGGTTCTGCGATCTGGGAATCTGGCAGGATTGCAAACACCAAGGCCGGCAAAGCAGCGTGTAAACTTTCAGAGAGTTCAAGCGTGTCGCAAAGGAAGACTCCTGTAAACCAAATGATTCTGGAAGACACGCAAGGAATTTAAACGTTTGAGAAATAGTTAGTGAAAGAAGTTGCCAACAGTTCCGTTCTTAAATAAACTTAGTTAATTGAGAAATTTGCCTTCTTTGCCTTCTCTTGTTTATAGGAAGTCACGCCCTTCATTTTAATGGACGTTGTAGTCATAGGAGATTTTTATGTAAAATTAACAAAACATATAGCTGACAAAACTAGTGTCTCATTTAAGGAACGAAGCATATCAAAACAAATAAACACAGATCGGCGATATTGTGGCTAAAAGTCGCGCATTTAAGAGAGGAAGATTTTAAAAGTTATAACAAAACTTGTGCAATAGCTAAAGGAAAAACTAAATAAAAAACATTAAAAGAAGGAAAACTGTAAAAATTGGTGGAAAATAAAAAGAAAAGACAGATTTAGGCAGAAAATAGATTGGTATGAAAACAAACAACATACAGGGATTGATGAAAGACTCACATTATAATTACTTAATGATTTAATGCTAAAATTGTTTCATTTTGTGCAAATTAGGAATAAAAATAATTTAGATATATATATAGATACTGATATACTACAATTTTTTTTATTATCTTAAACATAATAATAATGGCAAAACTCTAAGGCTCCGCGTGGGAGCACGGTCTGCAAACTGAAAGGTTAAGGCTTTCATATGTTCGCCTTCTCTGCCCGGTCGTCGCGCACCATCTCTGATGCGGTGCGATGTAGCAAGCCTTAGACTATCGCCATTATTACCCCTTGTTCGAAATAGACGCAGGTATTCAATTATTTTTAGTGACTGAGTAGGCCACCCGCTAGGCATTAGAAATTATTTTGAACATAAATTAATAAAAACATTTTGTTTGTAGTACTAATCGATTTGAACTTGGAAGTTAATAGCCATTATTGGAGAAATTCGTTGGATTTATGGGCGTCTACAAGCAAGTTTTAAAAACTAGCACGGACCGTGCTAGCCAATGAATGTAGATAATATCCAAAAATTTGAAAATTAAGTTCTTTAAAATATTGTGGGTACTCTCTGGTATATTCGGAATACAGATTTACGTAGAGACCTCAAAATGGAGACCCTTAAATCAAAAATTCAGAGATTTGCTCAAAACACGAAACCAGACTTCATACACATGTCAATATTGTTTTTCGACCAGCATATCATAGAAAGAAGACTGAAAAGGCAAAGCCATCAGATCTTGTGCAAATTAAAAGTCAAAGTGTCACAAAAGCAGAGCACACTGTAATAGTGTAAGTTAGCACCAACAGCTGGAACTGATAGACGCCAATCTTAAGCATTTCATGTTAAGATTGTGTTAAAATTGCCGATAGATGGGATTTGGTTAGGTATAACATTTGGAAATTAAAAAAATAATAATAGTAAACGTTATGTTAGATAAGATGTCATGACTAAGAAGAAATGATTTTGAGCTATTTGAGTAAAACATAATAAACTTTCGTTATTGTGCCCCCAGTTGATTTGATACCACTTTATTGTGGGAACTACAATGAAAATCGTTGTGATTTACAGTAATGTTCCATTGTTCTGTTTTCGATTAAAGAATACAAAAATGGAAATTGTTACCAGAATATTTTAGGATTTGTAATTATAACTCTGTTTTATTGCAACTTTAATTGCACATGTGGAGTAATATGAAACTTTTATAGTTGATAAATATTCATATTTATTTAAGGAATTTATGCGAGTGTTATGCAAATAATTGAAAGGCTAATTTTGAGTCGACTGAGAAAGTTTACATAAGCAACAATAGACGTTGTTTTATGATGTATTTTGAAAAAACCCTGAATGGGCAATTAACTTATTTTATTAGGAATAGCAGCAGTTCTTTGTAAAACACAAATTCAATTTTTTATATTCGATTGCCTGCACATTGAATTAGTATTTGAACAAAGCAACTTTTTCGATTTTTTCCATTTAACTTATTTTATTAAGACGGCTGTTAACATAATTTGGTTAATAATACAATAGTTTTCTATTGATTGTTTCATATGATCGTTTATGGTCAAAAAATAAAATTAATAGCTCTCGACACATTGTCAGAAATTTTAGATAACAAAAATAAAAGAAGGAAAGGACAAGGTAGCTTTATTGGTGATATGATCATTCACTGAATCTATGCGCTATTTGCAACGAATGATTCATAGTCATATTCCCACCTCATCTTCCTCAAAAATGCGAATAACAATTATCTCTCTTAAATACATTTGTAAACAAAATTACTATGCTACCACTTCGATAACTAATGTCCTTGACCTTCAGCATGCCTCCTCTATATCCCTTAAAGGTAAACTTGTTATACTAAATCAGAATGTTCGAATCCCAAAAGATACCCTCTCTATAGTAGCCAATTTGCATTAGTCTTAAATTGCCGCATAAAAATATGTTTCCAATCCCATGGGAAAAAATGTTATTTTCTTAAATATCTCTTACGATACGAGAGAAAAGTCGCGCCGATAATCAAGGATTTACCAAATTTGAGTATGAATCATATCCTAATTACTCTAAAACGAAAACAATTGTTTTGTTACCGGAAGAGGCGAACATACATTAGACGATTATCATTACATATATTTAAGACTTCAGTTTCATATATATCTGTCACAATCGAAAGTCAACGACTTTAAACGTTTTTAATTCATATTTAAGGTTTTATATTATCAAGTGTTACGCAATGCATACAGGATTTTTCCTAGTAATGCATAGAAAACAATCAGACTGTGGAGAGGCAGGCGTGTAAATAGCCGCTCTCGTGGTGCGGTGTGGAAACGTAGTACGGCCCGTATTGGAAGGTCAGCCGATAAGGCCAAAATCGTCCCTTAAACGGCCGTCGCGTAAGCGGATGGGGGCGGCTACCGATATCAACCAATGAATTGCCAAATCGCTCACCTGAATCGGCTTCGGCTTCGTCGGCGATTCCAAGGTGGCCACCTCTGCGTTGCGGATCTGGTATCTGCGGGATGTTGAGACACGGCCAAATTGGCCGAGCTGCGATGCGTGAATTTATGCGGGTTAAGACACGACCGAACTGGCCGTTCTGTGTGCGATGGCAAAACGTGCAGATATCAAAGGCCCGCATGCCGTCGCGATATAAAGCGGTTCAAGGGCGAAAAGGCCGCCACACCATACTCCCCGCCTTGAAATATGAGCTTTCAAAAAAATTACTACTTTATCAAGGAGCTATTAACAGCGGTTTGAAACAATATTGTCATTAAATTCCTGAAATTAACTGTTATATTTCTATATATAAGTGCCCCATTAATACACTATCTATATATACATGAGTCAGCTAGAATATTGTTTATTGGGTTGGCAAAGGATATAGCTTGGTGACAGGACGTTTGGTTTTTACTGAAGCTACGCGGATTACACCATCCGATCCGGGAAAAGTCTCTGTTATAACGCCTAGTGGCCAAGTTAAAGTAGGTACATTATCTTGACCCAAGAGAACAACAGTACCGATCTCTATTGGGCGATCGGGTGATCCCACTTCTGCCGAACTTGCAGCGTGTGCAGTATTCAACTCGCCATTTTTCCAATAAGACAATACAAGCTGATCTAAAAGCCTTTTGCGGTTTGTTAAGTTCAAGCTTTCTTCTGTCAATTCAGAAGAAGGTAAATACTTGAGGGACTGGACATTAAAAATGCGCCGGGTGAGCACATCCGGATGCGGATCTGATGATAAAACACTAAGTGGTCGAGAATTTACAATACCTTCCACTTGCACTAGCACGGTCAAAGTTCCTCATAAGTGAGCAACTGCTTGCCCATGACTCGATACAAGTGTGTCTTAACGGTTTTAATGTTAGATTCCCAAATGCCTCCGAAGTGCGGGGCGCGTGGCGGAATCATTGTCCACTCAATGCGTGTTTTAAGAAGCTCCCTTTTGATATCAGATTGGACAGTGGAGTTTAACAAAAAAGAATAAATTTCGCCGAGCTGTGCCTTAGCTCCGACAAAATTGGTGCCATTGTCTGAGTATATAACAGACACTGGACCGCGGCGGGAAATAAACCTTTTGAAGGCGGAAAGAAACGCATCGGATGTAAGTTCCGATACAAGTTCGATATGTATGGCTTTAGTAACCATACAGACAAACAAACATATGTAAACTTTCTGAGAGCGTTGACCCCTACGGCGAGTAGGTATATAAGCAACAGGCCCGGCAAAGTCTACTCCGGTATGTACAAATACTTTAGCGTCGCGGACACGATATCGTGGCAATTCAGCCATTTTAGGTGTTGGATGTGCAGGATTTAAACGGAAACAAGTATTGCATTTGCGGCAGCGGGACCGAATGACTGTTCTACCATCCAATATCCAAAACCGCTGTCTTATAATAGACATCAATAGCCCGGGGCCCGTGTGGCAGTAAGTATTGTGGTAGTGGTCAATAATTAAGTCAACTACGCGGTCACGTTTAGGTAAAAGCGCGGGATGCTTGGCCTCGTAAGGCAGGTCCGAATGGGACAGTCTGCCCCCGATGCGTAAGATTCCGTAGTCATCGATGAAGACAGACAAACTGCGCAACTTCTTAGACGGAAGTTCGCCGGCTTTAATTAAATTTAATTCGTTAGAAAAGTGAATACTCTGAACTATTCGAATAACAAAATTTTCAGCGATTTGAATACCTTTAACCGATTGATCACCATTACGTTTTTTGCTCGCAAATTTGAGAATGTACATGAATACGCGCAACAGTTTATTCCACGAACAAACACGGGTGACTATAGAGTCAAAAACACATGGTTCGACATTCGCGGCTTTAACAACAAACGCTCTCGATTTGAACTCCGGTAGAGTTTCACACTCAGTTGGAATGAATTTTAAAGGCCATTCGCTATTTGACTGATGAAGCCAAGCAGGGCCATTCCACCACAGCGAGTGTTTAATTAAATCAGAAGGCAGCATGCCGCGTGAAAGGCAATCGCTGGGATTCTCTTTCCCGGACACATGATTAAAGCAAGCGGCAGGTAAATTATCGTGTATTTTAGCAATACGATTGCTGACAAAAATAGACCACCTATGTGGCGATGAGTGGATCCACGAAAGCGCTATTGTAGAATCCGAGAAGGCGTAAACACCTGTAATAGGTAGACGAGCGGAAAGTTTGTCGCGGACCACGTGAACAAGCTTAGACAACAGCAAAGCGGCGACAAGTTCTAATCGAGCTAGCGTTGTTATTTTAACTGGAGAAACCTTTGACTTTGCACATAAAAGCCGGACGGTGATATTACCTTCAGGATCAGTGATGCGTAAATAAACACAACAACCGTAACCACTGAAGCTCGCGTCACAAAAGGCTACGATGTTCACTACGGCTTTTCCCGCAATGCCAATATGGCGCGGAATTTTTAGAGAAGAGAGTGCGGAAAAATCGCGTGCAAAAGCTGAAAAGCGACTGATGATGGATTCCGGAGGAACCTCATCCCAGTCTATTTTAGCTAGCCATAGTTCCTTAATAAGAATTTTGGCGTACAGCACAACTGGAGCTACAACGCCAAGTACGTCGAATAAGCGGGCAACTAGCGATAGAATCGTGCGCGTTGTGCATTTATCTTCTACAGCGATTGTTGTTAAAGAAAAGTAATCGTCAGCAGAATCCCAGGTTAAACCAAGGATTTTAAAATTGTAAATATCGTTACCCATGCCAGAAAAATTTACTGGTGAGCGGTGAAACTCGGGAAGAACCTCCAATAAAGCGGGTGAATTAGTGGCCCATTTGACAAGGTCGAAAGAGCCTAATTTAAATAAATCGATTAATTCGCGAGACAATCGCATGGCAGTCTGTTCATCGGGAACCGAATCGACATAATCATCCATGTAAAACTGAGTTTCTACCAGTTTAGAAACCTCAGGGAAGCGGGCACTATGCTCGCACGCTAAGTTGCGTAACATACGATTAGCTAGGTAAGGGCTAGGCTTTAGCCCGAAGGGTACGCGGTCAAAATTGTAAGTGCGAATAGGTTCGTTCCTACTGAAACGAAATAAAATTCGTAAGTATTTACGATGGTGCTCGTTTACTACGATGTCCAAAAACATTTGTTTTATATCAGCGGTCATTGCTATTGGGAATGTACGAAAGTCGAGTAACAACGAGAAGAGATGCTGTCCTTATCTGGTCTGACAACGGCGTGATGCGGTATGTAGTAACCCTCCTCTGTCAATACAGAGTCAGGCACCTGGGACAAATACCCCTGCGTTATATAATCGGCGATAGTTTTATTATAATTTTCGCGTAGGGTTGGCACGCAATCGAATTTACGCTCGAGCGCAAGTAGACGACGGTGAGCCAGACCGCGTGAATTACCCAACTCCGAGGGGTTTCGAGAAAAGGGTAAATCAACAAAATATCTGCCGTCTTTAAATAAAATCGAAGAGTTAAAGTTATTTTCGCAATCTAATTCATCTGGACTAATAAAACGTTGAGATGGAATTTCCTCTAACTCAAAGAACTTCCGTAAACTTGACTCAATGTCAACGTTAGCAAGCGCGGTATACGAAGATGTAGTACTATGTAGGCAGGTTGCATCATAATGACATGCAATATCTCCCATAAGTACGTAACCAAAGCTGGTTAATATAGCGGGTGGTGCACGGTTACCAGAATCGACCCTATCTCCCAAATAAATATAAGGAAACAGTTGAGCACCAAGAACAACGTCAATTTCTCCCGGTACATTCCAGGATATATCAGCAAGCGGTAAATTATTTAAATATGACATATCTTCATTTAATGTAATGAAATTTGCGGGAAGTTTGTCTGTAATACAGTCAACTACTAAAGCACGAATGTAATATTTGTTGTTAGGATTAATTCGTGATTCTATTGCGAAATTAATAAAACCGTGTACAGGTCGCGAGGTCATACCAACACCTTGTAAAGATGAATTGCGTAATTTAATTATGGGAATGTTTAAGCGTTTACAACAATCCATAGTAATTAAGTTATTTTGCGACCCGTTGTCTATTAAACACCTGACGACGAGCGTATTTCCGTTTTTACCATGTGCATAGATCTGTGCGGTCGATAACAATATAGCTGAACTAGAAGAAACTGCTGAACTAAGCGATACGGAAGACGTGTCGTGAGATTGTAATACTGATTGCGTTGATATGGGCGCACGGTCACCTGCTTGCGGTCCAGCCGCCACAGACGGCTTAATAGGGCGATCATCCTTTAAGTTCGAAAAATGCAGTAAAGAATGATGCGGTTTTTTACAAATTTTACAAACGTTCCGTGATTTACATTTAGTTGACGAGTGAGATAGACTTAAACAGTTTAATACAGCCGCGTTTCGCTTTAATTAACTCGAAACGCGCTTGCGGTGATTTCATATTTTTAAATTCAATGCAGCGAAATAGCTGGTGTTCTCTGTCGCATAGCGGGCAACGCGTATTAAAAATCTGTTCACTCGACACAAACGACTTGCAGGCACCTTGTGCGCCACGGCCAAGGCTGTGATAAGGTAAACTGAAATTTGCGCGCGGCTTGGTCTGCGAATTATTAGCATGCGAGCGCTCGAGTACTTTGACATAATCTTGCGTAAATGAAATAAATTGTTTACAGGAGGGTAATTCTATTCCGCTCACCCTATTTTCGAATTGTTGAAGCGTTTGGGGATCAAGTTTTCTTAAACCACAATATAACAAGACAAAATCTAATAGGTCGGGAATGTCTAACTGTTTTAATGCGGCGATGGACGCGGAATATTTTTCTATATATGTATTCAAACTAACAGCATTACCGACGCATCCTTTGATGTCCAGAATGTTATTTAGATAATGACTGCCTAAACTACGTTTATCTTGATACTTTTAACAAGACTATCCCATATAATATTATAAGTATCCCTGTAGGAATAATACCTGCGGTTAATTTTAAAGCGTCATGAGTTAATTTACTAATCAAATACTGCACACGCTGCGCGTCAGTCAAATTTGTATTTAAATGCACATTGCTACGAAATATTTCGTAAAATATTGGCCAGCTCTCAGTCTTGCCATCGAAAGAAAGCAGTTCAATTGGCGGTAATTTTACGATACCTCTTTTTTGATCTAATGTAAATGTTTTGCTGTTTGACAATATAAGGTTGCGTTTATATTTAATACTCGAATATAAATCTTCAATAGAATTTAAACATGAGTAGTCTGGAGGAGTCTGATCAATTTCAAACTGCAAATTGTTAATTTCCTCAATTATTGTTTCAAACCTGCTGTATAATTCACTAATAGCTTCTGTTTGAGATAAAAATAATTCGTTTGAGCGTAATTCATAATTTGAAATATTTTTTGATATGTTATATAAACGATTAAATCGTTCGAAAATCGCCTCTTTTTTGGCAGTTAACTGAATTAATTTTAATTCAAGCTTATGCATTATAAGGGAACTTTACTTGAATAAAGCGTAATAAATTGTATCTGATACCGATCCGGCTCGAAGAACTAAAAAATGGAGAGGCAGGCGTGTAAATAGCCGCTCTCGTGGTCCGGTGTGGAAACGTAGTACGGCCCGTAGTGGAAGGTCAGCCGACAAGGCCAAAATCGTCGCTTAAACGGCCGTCGCGTAAGCGGATGGGGGCGGCTACCGATATCAACCAATGAATTGCCAAATCGCTCACCTGAATCGGCTTCGGCTTCGTCGGCGATTCCAAGGTGGCCACCTCTGCGTTGCGGATCTGGTATCTGCGGGATGTTGAGACACGACCAAATTGGCCGAGCTGCGATGCGTGAATTTATGCGGGTTAAGACACGACCGAACCGGCCGCGCTGCGGGGCGTGAATATGTCGGCTGAGCAAAAGCCCATGCCGTTCTGTGTGCGATGGCAAAACGTGCAGATATCAAAGGCCCGCATGCCACCGCGATATAAAGCGGTTCAAGGGCGAAAAGGCCGCCACACCAGACTGTTATCTTCTGAAGATGGATCAACACGAACTGAAACTCAAAGGTACGTTATCTTTCCGGAGCAGTCGAATAACGAAACTCTCAGTATCACTATATCTGACTTAGAGATCCGAAAATCATTTATTCTTGTCTATGAGAAACAACCCCAAAAACAGATTGATTAAGATTACAATTTTTTAAAGTTTTATAGCCTTATTTTTAACCGAAAAATTCATAACAAAATTATTCAAATCCTTTATGGTGCATCAAATAGTGTACTCTTTTCAAAAGACACGAATGTATAAGGTTAATAACAAGTAACACATTTCGTTAACTCATAGTTAGCGTTGCATATTCTGAGATTGAGATTATTTGAAGCTTCACCGATTGTATTGTGACATATTCGGCTGCGCGAGTACTATCCGCATCGTTATTCAGGAAAAGGGTGTTACCTGTGATAAATTGCAAGTTCCATGGTTTTTATTCCTCCATGTTGCAGTGCTACAGACAATCTGAAATTGTTTTTTCAGGAATAAGACAATTTTCACTGAATTATGTGCCCAGCAAGATGATTCTCGTGTCTTGTTACTATTTTGATCCGAATGTTAAGGCCATACATTTCGAACTCAACATTTGGTGCGTGGACCACGCAACCCTCGCAGATGACATTGAAAGGTTTTGAATCACTTTTCAGTACAGTGACATAATTGTTACTGAAAGTAAATAAATAGAAATCTAAAATTTTACAAACTTACAATGATGAAAAATTAGTTAATTTAAGTGTGTGGAGGCAAAAAGCTTACAAAACCTTTTAGAAAAGCTTTCCAAAACAAGTCTATAGTTTCACGGCTCTTAAAAATCCAGAAATTTGGAAAATTTGCGAGGGAACTTCAAGATATTCTAAGCATTTACCTTAATTAGACATAATGAAAACAAACGCCGTTATTTGTCACACACGGTAGCTTTTACCTTTTTTGTGTCACGGCTATTGTTTACAAGCTTTTCCCTCAATAAATATAAGAATATGGACGAACAATCTTTTTTATACATGTGTCAAATGTGCAGAATCCATATTTATATTTATGGCGTTACTGTAGGTAAACTAATATATTACTACACGTCCCCAAATTCATCTAATTAAACCAGATCATTCACAATTCTTTTAGTTTACGTCCAAGAATCCTTAGAATCTTCAAAACTCTTTTGTAACTGAAAAAAGACTTGATTGAATTATATTAGTCTTGTAGTTGAAAAGTTGGTTAATTTGCTACAACACTTAAATAGTTACGACCCTTACACTTCTGAGGAAGCTGAAAACAAAAAGCAAAAAAAAAACCAAATGCAGGGCGCTTAAATCTGGATAAATATAAATTTAAATATGCCGCCATGCAGTACTGCCGCGATAACTCGGTTCGTGAAAGCCATACGCTGTTAGCAAACAGCCATAACGTCAAAATAGAAGAGCTGTTGCGAACAAGTGCGAATTATAACCGAAGAGCCAAGATTATTGAAAGCCTTCGCGCCGGGTGTTCGGCGACTGAAATAATTCGGTTCTTCGAGCACCTGGCAGATCAATTGGCAGTCGTAGAAAGGGCTAAGGCGTTGACTTCGGAGGAAACTGTCACGAAAGTGGTTTATGTACGTGTTTTGACGAATGTCGTGAAACCGTAGATGGAAACTGTGGTCTCGGGGAGGCGTTATGTATTTCAGCAGGGTGGTGCATTGGCACATACGAGCCATTTAGTCCCAAACTGCTTGTCGAGTAACGAGGGCATGTTCTGATCGAAAGAATATGGCCCCACAGTAGCCCTGATTTGAACCCCCTCGACTATTATGTTTGGTGCGTAGTCGAAAGGGTTACTAACAAGTCTAGACACCCTAATATGACAGCATTTGCCAATATGGACAGCGCTGGTTTACAGAAAGCACGCGAGCGCTTCATGCCAAGGATTGCGGCTGTGGGGGATTACATCGAATAATTTTACTTTGGACAGGTCGCACAACTGACATGCAAAAGGTTTTTTTGTGATTTTAATTTTTTGTTAAATACATTTTTTTTTAATTTAATTTGTCCAGATTTAAGCGCCCTACTACCCTACATGTCGTATTTAATTTTACATATTTGATGTTGGTGGCACTAGCTTTAGAAACTCTGGCTAATAAAATAAAATAGCAGGGTTATTACAGGACTCAGTCAATTCATTACTGATATCAAAATCAGGGAACCCTAAAATTAAAGAATGACAATTTAAGTATTAAGGGATTCTCTCTTTCCTTTACTTCAATAAATAAAATTTATTTATTTGTTGTTTTGTATTCGCTATCAAAAAATCATATATTGACTAAAGCTAACTTGCTATTTGTCGAAAAAAAGAGAGGGTAGTTTTTTTGTTACCTGTTAAGACAAATAATTTTTATTTAGCTCATTTTAATTGTTTTAAAATCATCTTTGTAGTGGTTGACTATTCATTCGGCGTATTCATATACCTTTTTTCTAGGCAGTTACTCAATCATCGGTTTGTTAAAGGTGAAAAATTCTAGGTATTTACATTTTGCGGTTTTAGTTTAGGTCGCAATGAAAAACCCCATTCAGATGATTGAGGATCGGTGCCTGAGGATTTACTTAATTACAGAGGCTGTTAGTCAAATTGGAAAAGAAGGTTTTGTTAATTATTTTAAATATTAATTACATCAATATGAATGCAGTTATTTTTATTTCTTCAAATTTTGTTGATCGTATATGTTTATGACAGGTAGTTGAGACATACTACAGCTGCTTTTGTATTCTAAGCGTTTTGTTTACTATTTCGCACATGCTTTGTCCAATTTCATCATTAACATGTCGAATTGTGTTTTTTATGTCGTTAACTGTTTCTGGATTGCTGGCGCTGACTTTAAGGTATCAACACAAAAAGAAGCCGCACGGTGTTAAATCACAAGATCTTGCTGGCCGGTTAATGCCAGATGGTACCATCTTGCTGGAACTATATTTATTTCAGATCCATGTTGCCCTGTTGGTGATAGAAAACTGAGTTATCATATAATATAATGATCTCCATTCATAATTACAGTATTTCCGGCGTTATCTTCGAAAAAATATGCCTGTGATCAAAGTCCACACGGAATAGTGACTCGTTGAGGTTGCATTTTCTTTTCATTTTCTGAACCCCAAATGTGACAATTTTGTTTGTTGGGCCTTACTTCTAAAAATGATTTTTGGACTAAACTAAAAATCTATTTGTAGAATTTTTTACGCGTTAAAAATTTTCACCGAATTTTCAATACATTTTAACAATAATAAATCGCTGTTTTTTCGTACAGCATTTCCATAGATGACATGTGTAAAGATATTAGCATTTTTGACCTCAACAAAAAAGGGACAAATTTGGACCACCTTTTTTAGATATATGTACAGAAGCCATTAAATATTTTTTATTCAAGTTGTTAGTCTTTCGTTTTGTTGCTGTTAGAAAGCTATAAGAAATGGGAAGCTTTTCTTCAACTTCTGCCGATTTGTCCGGCAATTATCGCTTCGCTCGCTGCGGGGCGCTTTGCTGAAATAATGGGCTCGTTTACGCGTTGTTGGGCATGGCTCGCTGCGAGCCGCGGTGGCCGCGCGGAGACGTACTGCGGCTCTGAAAACTGTAAATCAGATTTTAATTCCGCCGTCGCCCGCACAATGCAGACTATTAAAGTTGTTTTGTATTTTTTCGCAATGCGCGCGTTGTGCGCTCTATGCTTCAATGCGTAGCAGGTATTCGCAGACTGATTCGTAATAAAATGCCTCGAATTTATGGCTCATTTGCTTAGGCATTTATTGGAGCTAAAGTTCAGCTCCGCCATATTTCAGTCGCGGCTGGTAGTTAACGGCCGCTCCGTAAAATAAATTGGAAATCACGCGGGGTGTAATACGCTGATTAAGGACGGCGCGATGAAGCGGTTACCTCCCCGGGGACCGTTCCTGCAGATTCCCGATTGTGATCTTTTCGATGGCAAATCCGCCACAAGGAAGTGGAAATTAATGTCAAAAATAATAATTATTCGAAATGCAGCCCCTTATTATTAATTACTTTTTTGGTAGCCCTCTGCAAGTTGTCGAATTCGTCCACGGTACCATCTGCTCATTTGGTTTAAAATTTTATAAATACGTCTTAGTTTCTCGTTGTACAGCTTGGCATTTCCGCCTTTTTTATTTTGAACCAATTGAAAATGCACCATACCACCAACATTCTTCTTGTTAAAACGGTCCTGTCGAGCAACTGGAGGTAGATTTTGACTCTGAGGAACTCACGATTAACAAAGTAACCCCATTTTTCTTCACAAGTGACAATGCGTTTCCAAAACCGGCGAGTCGGCGGATTTTCAAACATTTGACGACAAATGTCGACTCCATTGTCGGATTGTGCTTCAATCACTTTGTGAGGGTCTTATACATTAAGTCAAGTTGTCGCGATGGTTCCGAACCGTCATATGCAAGACACCAAGTTCGGTCAAAAAATAGCTTGCAGATTTGACATCCAAAAGAGCTTGCAAATATCTTTCGTCCAAAACGTGGTTGATCTTCATGGCTAATGTCACCAGAATTTAATGTGCCATTTTGAAAATGTTAATGACATCCTTCGGCATCGCAAGTTTCTTTTGCCGCAGCTCTTATTGACAGATCTAATTTCCAACCACAAAAAAATCATTATAGTGTGTAGTCACAAAACCAAAGAAGACCAGAGGAAGTATAAGTAGTCTACTGGAGAGGTGACGATAAATTAAAGAATTTTTTGAGTGGCTAAGGATTAAAAACACTACACTTTTCATCGTACTGAAGAAAAATTAAGACAACCAGAAGCTAAAGTTGAATAGAGGAATCTATGAGCAAAAATTAACGAAAGTGTGATCATCTTTATTTGAATTGCGTTATAGGTAACACAAATTGAAGATATACACATTGATAATCTCCATAAAGAAAAATAATAATTCTTTTGATTGTATTATTTGTCTTATTATCTTCTTATATATTATTTTGGTCCAAAATTTCAAAATTATGTACTGTCATTATTAAAAAAAATTATAATACAATTAGCTTTAAGTTAGATCAAGCGAAAGCAAGACTAAATTATGAATATTTATAGGAAAATAACTGAAGACGTTAGTATGTATTAAAAATTTAACATAAATCAGCAAAGGAACGATTCAGCAAATCTCATCATAAACATTTAGGAAAATGTTCTTCTCTAGAAACTTGGAAGAAACTTACAACTTATTTGAATTAAAGAAAATATATCACACGATACACGCTTTGGGATAACTCCGCCCAGATTTCCATAGATTAAAGAGGAAAAAATAAGTGAACTGTAAAATAAAACTTTATTGAGTCGTTGATTATCTTCCACTAGAAATAAATTATTCTTCTTCTTTGTCCATCCCTTATACCCTAAGGTGTAGGGTGAAATAAATTATTAGAAGCCTAAATTAATTTTTTCGTCGTTGAAAACCTCACTCGGAAGCAAGCATATAAAAGATCATAAATTTCATTAATTTAATTAAGAGTTATAAAGTGTTCTAAACACTGCACTATAATTTTTATGGCTCTAACGCCTCGCATGGGAGCACGGCCTGCGAACTGAGAGGTTAAGACTCTCATATATTCGCTCTGTCTACCCGGTCGTCGGGCACCATCTTTGATGCGGGGAGATGTGGCAAGCACCGCGCCTTTGACGCCCGTCATTATTATTCCTTGTTCGAGTGAAGGCAGGTACTTGATTATTTTTAGTGGCTGAGTGGGCCACTTGCCGGGCATCAGAGTGCTCCGGGAATGAAACCCGTGTCCACCCGCATCGCAGCCCACGCCTCAACCACTGGACCATGCTAGAGATCCTGCACTATCATTGGTTAAAGTGAATGTCAATGGCATTTTGACAAAAAGGATGACTGGAAGCTTTTTTAAATTCACAATATATAGATGTCTCATCTCATACACAGAGATGAAAACTCAGTCTCGTTTTAAAATTTGTCACACGGTCCTCCCTAATAATCAAACAAAGGGTAGTATTCCTTATTAAGGAATCTGTTGATCAGTTTGAAGATATATATGGTGGGCACTAAGTTTACCACACAAAAGTTGATAATTGGAGCAGCATAACCTTTAAGAAAAACGACTACAAAATCCTCCTTCAACATCCTGGTGAAATATTCATAATCGGTTACTTTATTGCCAGGCATTTTGATTAGGGATCAAGACTAAGCAAGACCAAGGGGAGTGAATTGAAGAAAGCTATCCGTGAAACTAGTTGTAACTGATATTTCACTGGTAAGTCTACTTACTGGCCTACTGACATCAATAAAATTCCTGGTTTGCCAGATTAGTACCACACAATTTTATTGAGGTTGAAGAAAACTTTGAATGGGATTCTAATCCCTCAGCTGTTATTTTGAAGTTAAGCGAAAAGAGATCCGACTTGTATTGGTAAACAAATCCACTGATTGGGAAAGTTTAGACTCTTCAGAAGAACCTCAACATGAATATTAGTTTGAAAACAACAGAGCAAGTAGTACTAGAAGCTGGAAAATTCACCAGACTTATCCAGGCAGCAGCCTACAACAACAAAAGAGAAATTAGTTATATAACCAAAGGAGTAAATTACCCATTAAATATCAGAGAACTTATCAAAAGGGAAAAAAATAACCAAGAGAAGATGGCAATAGTCGAGAGACCTTTCTGACAAGACCATCTTAAATAATAAAACACAACTACTCAAAAGAGCAATAAAAAACTCAAGGAAGAATTAACTAAAAACCTGCAAAAATTAATTGCAAGTAAAGTGACTGATTACTCTCTTTGAAAGGTAACTAATGAGATCATAAGACTTATAACTTTAATTCCTCCAATCGGAAAGGTCATTGGTTTATGGGCTAGAGAGAAACATATAATTAAAAACATAAAGAATTTATTTAGCTCATACCTCTATAAAAATATCACCCCTCTTACTCCGAAAGAGGTAGCCGAGGAAATAAAAACAAATTTATACCGGAAAAAACCGCCAGGATATTACTGATCACCGGGGAACTATTGAAGCAATTGCCTAGAAAAGTTATATCATGGTTAGCAACAGAGTATCCGTGGTCCTATCACTGCGCTTTTTACAGTAGATGAAGTTCAAAATATATCCACTAAAAAACTACAAGCAGCTAGTAACATGATCCACACAATGGAAGATTAAGCTCAACAAGTTTAAATCTGTTTATGCTAACTTCACCAACAAAAGGCTAGTTAACCTATCTTTGTATATCAATAGTATATTACGACAATAATGCCAAATATCTAGGCATGACTGTAGATGCGAAGCTCCGACGAAAAGAACATATGAAGGAAAAAAAGGCCGAACTTTCGTAGAAATAAAAAAAATTAGGTCTTGGTATATAATTAGATTATCAAACCGGTATTCAGATTTGAGGTTAGGCTAGAGATAGCAACATCAAATCCATACAGACTTTCCAGAACAAAATGTTGCGTCACACTCCGTGGCACTTAAGAAACTCTTATTTATATCGAGATCTTGGCATCCCAATGGTTAAAGATGGGATCAAAAGATTTGTTGGTAAACACGAAACCAGACTTCACCTTCATGAGAATGCAGAAGCTCTTCAGCTGCTGTACAAACAATATCTTGTTGGAAGATTATTTGAGCTTGTGCAGTGTTCTATGTAATGACAGAGCATAATACGAGAGTGACAGTATAAGTATTATTTAAAGGATATAGTTGGAATGGCTACTTGATAAGTTTTTAGTTTCAAGAGTTAGAAAAAAATTAATGGTTGGTATATCGGACCAGTTCAAATACCAGAGATATTTTAAAAAATATCCCATAGTTTAGTGTCGTTTTTAATATTCTATGTATTCTTGCCCTTCAGATATTTTAATTTTTGTCAGATGATTAAGTTTTTGACCAACTATGGTGATAGAAAGTGTTTATTGTTATTTGCAAAATCTCCATCTTGTGTATCACCTAACTATCTTGTGTGTTTTTTCTTGCTATCAAAGCCATTTTTGAATTGATTTTTTTTTCGATTGTAAATCGAATTTATTTTTTCTATATACTTATTTTCGATAAATATATTAGACATACCTCACTGAAATATGTTTGCATTATATTTATTGTAGCTCATATTCGTCTTCATACGCTCCCGTGGGAATAAGCGCCTCCGCATTCCGCAGAATGTGCAACCAAGGAGTCAATCGATAGCCACGTCAGCGTGGGGATACATTAAACATGTCGTGCCGAGGCCCCCAGCTCGCAAAATATTAACGAACTCGCTCTCCTATTAATTAATCACATTAGGGGATAATGGAAAATTCGCCGAAATCAGCCCCGCGCCGGCGGCGCTCGTCGGAAAGACGTCGGAACATTTCCTGGGGGCGGTGACGGGCGGGCGGGCTAATTCGCGTCAGACACAGAAAAATGCCCTCCCGGGGGGCAACCACTCTCTGGAAGATGGCTCCGGGAAAGCGGGAGCTGGAACGCTTTCAGGGCTTTCATTTCCGCGGATCCGGTCGCTTCTGGGCAGATTCCATTTCACACGAATACCTACCTGCGCCTCTGACTACGCGACCTACAAATAGAGTGGAGAATTTGTTTCAGCATGTTGCATAAGCAATATCTTAATTTAATTTGATTGATGATGAGTATTCAACAAATAAATTAAAAATTGCTAAATTTAATTCAATGATATGCTTCGATTATAAAGCTGTGACCTGTTATTGATTTGTCATAGCAGGTGATTATTTATTGTTCAAACTGCTCATTGGCTTCACCTGATCATTAAGCTTAACTAAATCAGTATCAAGGAAAGTCCAATTTAAGGGGAGGTTTACTTGAGATGCACCAAAAATCACTCATTTTTCCTTTTTCTTTTTTTTTATTTTAACCCCTTTATTTACAATCTGTCCTAATTATACTATGGACAATAAGTAGTTGGTGTGTATATATTATAAGCAATGAGCAAAAACATGCTAATGGACATGCAGGGTTAGGCTCCAGTAAGCCCCCTTACAACTCATTTTTCTGGAATTTTTTTTTCAAAGACGGAAGTGAATATCAATTTCAAAATTTGTACACATATTTATTAAATACAGAAGTATACAAAAAAAAATTTTTTTTAGGAAAATTATAGAAAATTGTCCATTTTATAGACAGTGTAGTGAGACGATCCGAAAAAAAGTGTCTTGTTGGCGACCATCATAGCGCCGGTAATAATACACTGAAATCAAAAAACAAAAAAGATTCATATAATATACGAATAGTATTGGAACCTATACCTACAATATTAATAAAATGCCAAAAAAAAAAAATGGCGGGCGGTTGAATTTTTTGTAACGATTTTTGCCCCTTTTTTTCGCTCTTTATAGTACAATAAAAAAAAATCGCAAAATGCATGGGACGTAGGTATAGGTGCCGAAGAATTTAATTATCTTTAAAATTAAAAAAATGATCCATCGAGTAGTTTTTTTGTAATCGTGGTCGCCAATTCGAAAAATGTGGTTTCGAGAAAAACGCGTTTAAAGTTTTAGTTAATGATTTTTTTAATATTATGACGAAATTAAGGTATAAAAAAGTAGATTCGGTTAGTGTTTTTTTAAGTTTTTTTTACTTTCAGCAAAATCACTTTGAGAACATATTCTTCATATAATTTACTAACAATTTCTGCAAAAAATCGATTTTTTGATCAAATCTCAAGTAAACCTCCCCTTAACATTCCAAGTAGAACAGACCAACTGTTGCAGACAGAATGATGACATTGGTACTACTTCTAAACTTTTTCTGTTATCTTTCTCAACTTGCTTCAAAAGAAAAGTTTATTCCAAAAAACAACCCTAATAAATGTTTGGTTCATATGTTTCAATCGAGAAAATTATATTGAATATTCATTCTGATAAAATCTGTTGTGGTGATCCAATAGGAGGTACGAAAGAACAGTGGATAACACTAATTTGCAATTTTGCAACTTTTTTCTATTGTTTTCAAATGAAAAGGTATGTCGGAATGGTTTTTCCGCAGATTTTGAAAATGATCTTCCGTATCGCATCAGATTTTTCCACAAATCATGAAAATGTGAGAATTTGGAGGGGCGGAATGAATGTGTAAGGAATAAATAAACGTAAATGCGTATTTAAAAGCAAACATACCTAACATTTACCACTGGGCTGAGCTTGAAACTTCCTCTTCCTTGGATTGTCTTCGGTATTCGTCCGTACAGTCTTTTTCCAACATCCAACAATAGTCGGAAGTATATTCCACTTTTCTTGTGTCTCTTTTCCATCACTTTAATATCTTGATAGAAGGGCTCGCCATGTTATTTTGTAAAATCACCAAGATTGTCAGGGAAGTACTTTAGATGAGCGTGAAGAAAGTGTACTTTGACGCTCATGTTGCAACCAAGCGGTTTAGAGGATTCATTTGGACTAAAATGGTGTAATTTGCAGCCTTCGTGTTCCCCAAACAGTTTTCTGAATGCAGTCCATGCTCGCAATTCGTACTCGCTCATGGTTTTCTCGAATATGTTGTCCGCCATTAATTTTCGTATTTGTGGGTCTATAGAAATGCCAATTGTAATTTTTTCAGACGTGATAAATGGAAATTTAACACCATGATGCTGAAAGAATTTACAGTTCCCACTTCAAGCTGTCACTAATTATTTCATTAAGCCAAGTTTGATGTGTAAAGGTGGCAATATTTAGGAAGGATCAACTAGTGGAAGTGAAACATTTTTTTTGCCAGGGGTGAATGTACTTCGACTGGCCACTACTGCAGGTAGAAAAAAATAATTGTAGACGATTTTCAGTTTAGGTCATTCTTTGATTTTTTTGAGTAAGGAATTAACAGTCCAAACATTACTTGAAAAATTAAATATCAATTACTGAAGTAGCTTAGTGGTAAGTCATTGTTGATACTCTTTCTAAATCTCGGATACGTATGTTCGAAGTTATAAGAGGTCTGGTCTGTAGATGCTTCGGCGTTTTGCAGATTAATGACGACTGTCAATAGCGCAACAGTGCATTAAAGTGGAGTTGGTAACTATCTAACAGGTACTTACTTGCCTGCCTTTGTTCTACCTTCTACCAGAATCCAGACTAAGTAGTTCCCCGTGAGGTTGCCATAGGCGATAGTTTCTATTTGTCAACTAGAGACAACGGATGTAGCAGTACCTGATTGAATTGCAACCGATGTTGTCTATACTAACACCTCTAATTGTGTAACTAGATTATTTATGATTGGCTTTAAAAATGACGCAGTCAATTAATGAAATTTTGCTGGTTTGAGCAGATGCTCTTCGGTGAATTCAACAGATTTGCATTTAACTTAAAATCATCGTCAATAATCATCATTTGATCTTCATACGGTAATGAGCACAATTTACGAATTTTGTGAGTATTGTAATAGTTTCTTGGTGATGCACAAATCAATGTCGGACTGTAGAAAACAAAACCGCAAAAGTTTTTAATGCATATCGTCTTAAAGATTTCTATAACAAAATGATATATTCCTAGAAGAAACACCAGAAACGTATGTAAATTGGTATTTTTATACATAGGTAAGACTCGGATGCGACACTTCTTACAGTCGCAGCCCAGATTGCATCATTGATGATGTTTCAAAGAAAGCACTATCAGAAGATACTTGTACCGTTCGAAGCAAGAATCTGCTTCTTTCACTTTGGATTTTATTGTTGCCTTGACACCAAGGAAATTAGGATCTCTAAGTTGGTAATGTCACAATTAGGAATTGATCTCACTCGCAGGAAAATACAAGCAGAACAGCACGCTTAATGCAGATACTCTTCTATGGCCACCTGATTACGTTATTGTCGCACGAAACACCACCTACGTCTACTGTGAAACTAGTGAAGATTCTCAGATCCAACATAACTCTTATTTAGCGCATGAAGGAACAAATCTTGTTAAAATGATGGAACATCTGCACTCCAAACGGCTTAATGATTGAATACGATGGTCTAGCATCGTATAATAAAGTAAAGTGTGTGATGCATTCCAAGATTCATTCAAAAAAACGAGAAACTTTTGTACTCCATACCGGATTTAGGGACTGTAAACAAGATGTAGCAGATGAGCGCTTTATAGAATGTATAGCAATGAGCCTCTTAATAAAAATCAAGTTAAAGAGCTGCTTGTAAACTATACCAGGAAATATATCTCGTATCAGCAGTCAGCGATTGGTGAATAGTTTGGTCTTTTCGTAGCAAACATTTCAAGAGAATATACTCCAATGTCGAGATGACATGAAGTGATTGATCGCTTTCTTGGCAATGAAAATATATCATGAATCATTTGCGGGGAATTGTGAAGGATAATGACTTCAACAGAAAGAAAAATGAACTCCAAGGAATGCTGTCAAATACATTGGAGATTTGTATTGCGAATACTTTTTCTTTAATATTGGTTAACAACCTCGACATGTCTCACTTCGTGCGAGACGATTATTGCGTGACTCGGAAGGGAAATAATATATTTTCTACAATTCATTCAACAATACAAGCAGTTTTCTGTAATCGTGAAATAGAGGCTAGAACAAATACATAGTATGTTCGTGTCATCTCAATTATATGGTACGTAGGTTATATCTGGCATCAAACATTAATTCTAATACCTGTATACGAGTTGCATAGATTATTTACGGCAGTTAAGGATGTTGACGGCTTAGTTAGGCTTATAGAAGACCCGGATACCCAGCTCTTAGAAACTGAAGTCGCTAATGTTGGAGATTAAACACCTTAATTTAAATTACAACTTTATATGATAACCTCTTTCCATACTTTGTATGTTCAATAAGAGGTTAATCTAAATTGTTTCTAGCTTAAAAATAATCTGATTGTAAGGATGTAGTGAAATAGAAAAAGTCGATAGGATAGAATTTACTTAGTAACTACGTCTATACAGATGCGGGGATACGTAAACGTTGTCGCGTCAAAGCTAAGAATGTCTCCTGTTCCAAACAATTGTTGCCTGGATACCTTGGAACGCCCACATGCGCCCCGCTGTCGGCGGGACCGAAGACCCCCGGACCACCCATTGTTCGAACGGGGAGCTCGAACAAAATTTGAATATATTTAAGCTTATGGTCCATTTTAAGATTTTTAGTTTTTTAAGAATAACTTTTTGTTGCAAACTAGTCCAGCTCTGTCTAATGGCATCAAGAAATCACGTTTGAAAAAATACCAAAAGTCAAGGTTTTGAACCATTAACCTTTCTTCTTTAGGCTTCTTTTTTGTGAAGTTATGATTTAATAACATTCATCGAGCCATTTTGGATTTGGTAATGACCATTTAATTACCCCAAATTGAAAAATCGATCAATTCCCATTAAACAGAATACCTTTTTGCACCACCTTGTATAAGTAGCTGCGATATCGGAGATCAGGCGTGGGCTGTAGATATTATCGCACATCTGGCAGCTTTTGCAGGTAAGTGCCATTGAATTGCAGCAGAGCGTGTACGCAGCACAATAACGAGATCGAGGCTGAGCACTCGAACTTTCGCGCTAAGCTCTCCAAACGAGCAGGCGAAAATGATCCGGCATGAGCGCTTACCTCTGGGGAACCGCAAGTTTATTTGGCGGCTGTTGCCTTTCGAGAGGCCCGCCGATCGCACGATCAAGCATGATTAAGCACTGATTACCGATCTTAATTGGCCGCCGAATGCCGAGTTTTTGCATGAACGGGCTGACCCAGTCGCTCTCCCATCCCGTAGGATCATTTATCACGGCTCTACAGTTCTATCTTCATACTTGGCTGGCTCTGGCCATCTTTAATTGTTCGTTCCTCTACATTTCCGATACATTTGCTAGAGAACATATTAATCCGTTGTACGGGGGGTGGGTAAAATGGTGGAAGCCAATGTTATTGACAACACTTGGATTGCGGTTGAATATTCTCACCATTTTGTCCGCTCTATAAGCGTAAGTTCGACCTCAAACCATATCATCATGTACCTAGCATATTATAGCCCAGTGTCAGTTCTCTGCATCGTGCCCCAGCAGCCCATCGCAATTTGACTAACGCCATGTTGTTTTCAACAGGAACTGAAAGAAAGTTTTAATTACGGCCTGTTCTGCCCGCCCGAAAATGGTCGAGCCGGGAAGTTCCTGGACGAGGAGCGCCGCCTGGGGGACTACCCGTTCAGCGGTCCCGTGGGATACTTGGAGGTGAGTGAGGCGCAGACCGCGCACTTCTCTGCTTTTCCGCGCGGAGACGGCGAGACGTGAGATTACACGTCCCGCTAATGCGGCCATTACCCAGCAACAATGTGTTGTTTAGCGAAAGGTGTCCGGCGCGATGCCGCGGGAAATTACAAGACGAGCGCCGTCTCACATTAGTTTGTGCTGAATTGCGCGAAGCTGCCGTGAAATCCGGGCGAATGCCCAATCGGCTGGTAGGAAATTGGAAGGAGATTGTCGGAACTCTGTCCGCCCGGCCGAACTTCGGCGATTGGGAAATTCGGCATCCGGCAATTAACGGAGAGCAATTTCGAATTAACATTCAGTTAGTAAAAACGAGTCTGAAGCAGAAAATTTAGGGTTTGCAATTGAATATTGCCATTGTTTGAAGTTACTATACTTTATTTGAAAACATCAATTGTTGGGTATTTATTTTTTTATGCATAGGCAGTTAACAGTACTAGAATTTATTGCACTCATTCGTAAGTACAGGAACCGTAAGAGTTCAATTAGATGTTAGGAAAAATAAAGATAATGACTTGATATCTTTCTATACAACGTTATGGAGCTCTTGATATCTTTTCACGAATTTTTTAGGTGTTATGGATCTTTCTTTTGATAAAAAGATTTGAACCACCAAAACGCTGTATACTGTTTTGTATACTTTTTGCATAACAAATATTTTTTCCTATATGTTACTCTTTCAGTGAATAATATGCTACAGGGTGCGAGGTAATTATTCGGACAAAGGTTTTGCACCGGTATTCTCTCATTTCAAAAGCAATACCAACCGAACTATAACAGTAACAGTTTATCGGTCTTAGGATAACATAACAATTAGTTCTCGAATCGATCTCCATTTACACGGATAAGAGAGCGGAGTCTCTTTGGAACGGCATCGATGGAGAGTCCATCCCATGCCTTGCGAAGGGATCGCTTCAGAGATTCCACAGATGTGTGGGGAGTAGTGCAGGCCTTACTTCCCAAATCTCCCCAGACAGAGAAGTCTATTGGATTGCAGTCGGTGGAGTAAGGGGCTACTCTTTGACAGCGTTGAAGTCGGGAGTGTGGGTGCGTAGCCAGTCCTGCGTGGTCTTGGCACGGTGTCCCGGAGCCCCATCCTGATGCCAGACGTAGAGGCGAGATCTAAAGTGTTTAGGGGCCAGGATATCCTTCTTGTGCACTTTCGCATCGATCGGCCGTGATGCCTCTGATAACCATAACGTATGGAGGATGAGAAGAGCACTCAATGGATTTCCCTTTGGAATTGACATCTTCAGGAGATTGGGCAAGTATCTTCGTGTTTTGACTGTTCGCCACTGCCTGGACAGTGAAATTATTTTTGTCTGTCCACACAATGTCGTGTCAGCTTGCCGAATGGATTGTGTCAGCAAATTCTTGGTCAATTTCTTCTTACTCGCTTTCTGCTTGTCACTCAGCCACTGCTCTTGATCGTACGCTAAGAGTAAAGCCCCGGGCGTGATTTAACAATAGATCGAACAGTAAAATCGCTTATACCAAAGTCCTGGTCAAGTTGGCGCATGGATCGGTGAAGGTTCCTCTTGATTCCCTCTCGGGTATCCGTGTCCGTCTTCAGATTTTTGTATCGTTTGATGGAGTTATGAATAGCTAATCGCCCAGCATCTAGGCGTTTTTTGATGTCTGCAGGGCGGACGCCTGACTTGAACAGCTCGAGAATCGCGAATCTCCATTTATTAGACGGTGCCATTAAGACATGAAAACAAAGTAAAACGCAGAGAAAGACGCCGAAAACGTCTATTGCATCATCATTACTAAATGATAATGTTTATGTCTTCAAACACGCACAAACACGTTTGTCTGGGTAATTATTTCGCACCCTACAAGGTTCTCTTAAAAACGTCTTAATACTCTTATTATCAAAGAAGACATGAACTTCTCAGAGCTGGTTACGTGAATCAGTACTACAGTTAGCTAAGGCATTTGATTCTGTCTTATGCAGTTATAGGTAGTGAGATTCGAATTTTGCCAAGAGCATAAATACTTTTTGACATCTTCCGAGGTTGAAAAGCAACAGAAAACTACCACACATCTCCTAGATAGGTTAAAGGTTGAACTGTGTTAGGCGTAATTAATATATTTACACAGTTGACTGCTAGGGAACTGATGAGCTTAGACGAAGATGAGGACTATTTCTCATCATCTTTGTTACTAACGATATCAATTTCTTTTGATAATTATTTCATGAAACCCTTCTAAGTAGACAGAAAATATTTGATTTTTGTAGTTTTTGAAAATAATCATCAATGATTTGCTCATTTTTTCTTGTCCATTTCTGTTTTGTGCGCGGGAATTATTTAAGACAATTTATAAGAATGTGAGAAGGTTTTACACCCACTCTAGATAAAATGAACCAGTGGATTTTCTAAACATGAAATTCTTACATAAAGAAACATATTTCTTATCTGAAGGTGCAGATATCTTTGGGAAAGTTATTAGATTCTTGGGGTTGTGAAGAATTGTTAAAATTGTGGCTTTAGGTTACTCGTTCTTCCAACATTCTACAAAATGTTTGAATCACGTCTGCTCGAATTCATTTTGAAATGTAGCACACAACTTTATTCTTAAGGGGAAGATTTTTTGACACTGAAAGATTAACAATGGCGACATATAGTGTCTAGTGCACTGAAATATTAAATGTAATGAAGTTTAAATAAATTAAGAAGAATTTTTCCCTAGAGGATGTTATTTCAATGTTTTCTTTTCCCATATTTTTTCATTGCAAAAACTTATCTAAGGATGAAGATTTTTTAACCATATTTTCAGTGCACTTCACCTTACCCGTTCCAATGCAAGCGTTTATTTCACCTTTCAAAGCAATTTTGGAACTCTGTTTTCTGGAATGACCTTTGATATTCTGAACGCTGTTGTTTGTGGTTTGCATGAGTAGACGACAATTTCGATTCACAATGGGAACTTTTGTCATACTGTCATTACTTCTCCTGGTTAATGTGTGACGCTGACATAAATATTAGATGCCCACACTGTCCCGAAGATTCCGACAAAGCATTCAAAAGCCGGAAAAGCTTAAGGTTATACTGCGGTAGAAAACACAGATTTATCATCTACTTCTGATTAGAAAAATTCATTAAAAGAAAAGTTGTTAACAAATGAAGAATTCCGATCTTAATAGATTCTTATATTAATTCTCAGGAACTTTTACTTTCCTCGCATACGCCACTCTTTAGATCTTATAAGTTTGTCGGCTACAGTGGAAATAATAATCGAAGGAAACGAAGCAAAAACAAGTCGTTTTACAACTTCATTACCCAAAGATACTTGAGCGGTAAAAGATACCGAGATATTTAGTAAATTAAAAGAGAAGCGCCTTGGTCTACCTCGTCTTTCAATATTTTTTGACTTATATCCCAATTTTGAACCCATTTCTGTGTCTGTGAGTAAGATACCTACTGTGTATTCTTATCTTTACATAATGGATTTGTTGGAAGTTCTTGAAATGTATTATATCGCTTTGATATATTGCCGAATAATCCGTCGAGTATTATGGAAAAAGACTTCTTTTTTTAATAGACAAATTTAAATATCTAGGATTGCAATTTCGTCCTTCAATGCGCAAACTTCATTTTTTCTCAAACCAGGATCGGTGAAAGAATTGAATTATTACGTGCCTTGTATCTACAGAAGCACCAATCTGAATGTATTTCCGCAATTTGACCACTCAAAGATTTTTGTTTAAAGCATTCGAAACTATCTTCTAAGTATTACTTTGCTCTTTAGTAGAGCTTATTATAGTTCATGATTATCGTAAATTTTGGAAGGGTCATAAGGGCTTGAATCATTCATTCCAAACCCTAATTTATGGTCCCTCTTAAAAATCCTGACAAAATCTTGAACAGACTATAGAATTCTTACAAGATACTTCTGCTGAGATAATGCATTAAAATATAGAAGAGCAAAATTCGTTAGGAAGTTGTCTCCAGATTTTTAGTATTAAAGAAAGATCACATAGATTCGGATCTTAGATTTATTTGAGCAGTAAGGACTACTGGAATGGTAAGGCAAACCAATCTAGTGAAGCAGAATAGGTCTGATAGGCTGCATTGCAGGGGCTAACAGCACCATTTGAACATGAGCAGAATTTTAAATAATCCAACATTAAACGTACTAACGCGACAAACCGTGAAGTAGGCTAACTATTTTATCTTCAAGAAACATGAAAATCTTTTAGATAACTATGGGACTTTGAATGGGCATGGATATATGTACACCATGTGTGGCACAATGGTTGAAGAGGATGATTATCAAGATTTAAATTGCATGAAAGCAATGAAAGATTTGGCTAGTAGTAGGAACTCGGTAAAATAATATGTTGTATATGATAAACAGCAGTTCAAGTCATGAAGATGGAAAATTGGCAGTTAAGTTGAGGTTAATTCTCTTGTCGAAGAGCCAAAGCTTAATAAAATACGTAACTTGTGTACGTAATAATAGTAAGGCTCTAAGGCCTTATGTGAGAGCACGGCCTACGAACTGAGAAGTTAAGGCTTTTATATGTTCGCTCTCTCTGTGTAGGTACTTATACAAAAAATGTTGTACACATATTCCTTAGCTACTGCCCAAAAACAGGACAATTGTATAAAACAGTTAGGTGATAAGGTTATAAGTATTTTTGAGTTCTGCGCTTATGTAATACTGGATTTTGATTAGATTTATATTAAAACGTTATAAAATCTACCTGCCCTATGACGGTTTTGTTGTAAGGCATTGTATGGACAATTTATCACATTTTCTTTTATTATCTTCGTTTTGCATATCAAAAAAGGAAGTTTTATTATAATTCCGTATGTAAATTTTTATATACTTATATATGTAATGTTTTTGAATTATAGCGTGTGGTGTAGGAATCTGACCATTTTTTAAATGTTGTTTACTACCAAATGTAGTTTAAGAAAGGAGGAAACGTATTTGATACTATTTCAGGATTACATCAAGCAACGATCTTTTTCATTATGGTAATATTGTAAGAAATAGTGAATTAGTTAATCGAATTGCTTCGCATATTCTTCAAAATGCCTTGCCACGGCTTGGTTAACTATAGGACTATAAATTTGTGTTCGTAACTTTTAATGAACTGATTGTAACTTAAAAAAAACAACTGCCGAATAGTGTTGTTTGTACAGTGAGAATTTACAAAGCATGAAAAGTACAAGAACAGCAGTTTAACAAAGTCTGCTCTGTTTATTCAGGAGATACTCGTATCAAGCAAATCTCCCTGCGTCAAACGACTTCCATTTCGATATATTTGGTTGTGCTAACAAACAAATACTTTAATATTATGTTCCTGTATATCAGCAAAAATTTCACCAGCACTAACAAATAATAATTTGGTATGGAATAGTGTCATTTAGAACAATGGATTATTGCTTTTTTACAAAATAATACAGCTATTACTTAGATTTCAAGCCAAAATACTATACGGTTTTAGTAATATGCTGCTACTTCACAGATGACAAGAGCAACAAAGATGTGCGTGGAACGTTCCCAATATATTTGATTTCACGGTGATGCACAGATTCTTTCTCCCAATTTTCTGTGAGGGACAGTAATAAATCTAGACCACAACCTACAACAAGATGCCAGAGAATGATGGAGAAGACAGAAGAGATTTACGAAACACCCAAATCTGTCAAGTTGACAGGCCCTTTGCTAAATTGTTAATTGAGCAAGCATCGGTGATCAGGAACCGAAAAAAGTTGACGTTTGGTCAGGAAAGAGACAGCAAATGATAAGAACCAGAAAAGAGGACCTGTCTAAAGTGAAGAAAAGCTGTGCCAAGCTATAGAAATAATCGTACAAATGGCAAAAGTATAGTCTATCCCCATGATAACACTAGTTGGAATAGAATGCCTCAAAGGTGAATGCCAAACAGCGTCAGATCAGCCCCCTCCTGTGGAAACTAACTTACGGTCCAATTTCCCAAATGTCCAAAGAAGATAATGGTGTGTTAAGCAACTATACAAGAGTGGATATTATTATCCGTACGACGCTAGATGCTACAGTGGATTTCAGTTATAAACGTCACGCAATCTATTCTGTTTTTGTCTTGACAAAGGCACCGTGTCACAATGCTTGCTTCACAACCTTTTTGGAAGCTAACAAGATTCGATACGTTGTGAAGATGAACAACCCAATTGGTATGTTGCAATACCAACCAATTATATGATTTTATTCACTGGTGAAGGGGGAAATGGGCGCTTTCAAAACTGCTGATGAAGAGCGTCATTAAATTTAAGCTAAGCTGGTCGAAGAGTTTTAAGCACAAAAGATTCTGTTCCGGAACATCATCAAGAAGGTCTATATATTGATATAGATCTTATCAAACTTCTTCTCTCTTTGTATCATTTCGTTCCTTAGAACAATAATGGTTTGCACCTTCTTCTGATAGTTTTTCCGATTAATTTTTGTGGCTGTTGTAGCGGGCTAATATTTAAAATAAACAACAGGAAAATGCAGCTGTTTTAGAAAAATTAATCATTGGAACGGTAGAAAATCTTGATTGCAGAAAAGCTTGTGAAAGGATGCAGAGACTCTTTCTATGGTGTAAACCTATTAATTATAATTTAAAAAAAATGATTTGCTATTTAAAAAAATTGTACATTGACTTCATAAATGTACAAACCACGACCAAACAGCCTCTATAAAACATGAGACAATTATGTGAGGAAAATGGAAAATATGTGCTTTTTCTTTCACTTTTTAAGATTTATATCACATATGCAACCAACCTTGAATATTTCTATTTCCATTAACTTATTTACGAATTATCATTGTTTAAGAAGAGCATTAAAAGGCAATTCTAAAAAAGAGAACAATAGAAGTTTTTGCTAATTTTTGCTAACAATAATTGAAATAATGATTTTTTTGCAAAGCACAATTACTTATAAACCTGCAAAAATATTAAATCTTTTTAGTTATACAATAAAGTCCATAAAATGTGTTGCATCAAATTTCCGAATTTTAAATAGAAATTTACTAGCAAGGGGCAATGTAATCACCTAAAAGCACTGACAAATTAATTTTTTGATTGCGCAAAATCCATTGTTCGGAACTTTAATGATATGTAAGCATAAACTGCCAACTACAGTTGCAGAAATTCTAATGCTCGGTGCGGCGTCGTCTCATAGTACATATTTGCAATCGTTATTGGGTTAATTGCGAAACGCGCACTTTCAGCAGATATCGTGAAATTCCTGCGCAATAATTTCAGGTTTAATTACTTACCAGAACGCGAACAAAGGAATTGTTATAGAGGTGCTAGGCAATTGTGGCTTTCAAAATACTAATGTACTTATTCCAGCAATTACAAATCACTCCAGATTCATACACTCTCTGCATTTTTTCTTACTTCTAGTGTAATCTAATTATCTTTTTGTATTATTGGCAGATTTTGAGTTTTTTTCTAAACGTTTTAGATTAGCAAGCTAGACAATCAAAAGCAAAAAATGTTGTGCTTTTGATCCATTTTTATGGTAAAATATCGGTCCTGGATAGGAAAGAAGTAGCTGATGAGGAATTGGTATAACTTTTGGAAAAGTACTGTTATCGCATAGAAGTAAAACTGAGAAGTTTACTAGTTTAGTTGTAGTATCCAACAGTGCTAAATAAATTTCCGATATACAAAAGGGAGTTAACAATCAAGTGGAAATTAAGGAATTGGCGAAGGGAAAAAGAACAGCTAGAAGAAAATGGTAACGATCAAAATATCTAACTGCCAAACCCATTCTCAATAATAAGACACAAAAATTCAGAAGAGAAATACAGAGGATTGAAAAAGACTCTTACAAAAGGAGAAACAGACTACTCGTTTTGGAAAACCACCAAAAAAATTAGGCTAATAATAACCGTTCCTCCAATAAAGAAAGGTAATGGTTTCTGGACTTGAAACAATAAATAAGAAGCTTGGATTTTCGCTGACCACTTAGCTTTTAGCCTGAGCAGATACAAATCCAGGGCGCACTTGACGTTTTAGAAAATAATTTCTCGAAATAAATTACTGCTGTTACTCCAAAGGAAATAGCGAATAAGATTAAGATCAATTTTGAAGCAATTGCTCGTGAGGGTGTAGCCATATTGACTTACCTCAGCAACAAGACATATAAACTCTTCATCTGAAAAGTGGTGAAAGTAATAATGCTACCAAAACTCGGAAAACCTTTTCATGATGTGACCTCTTGAGAAAGTGTTTCTTGAAAAACTAAGATTTATAATAAAGGAGCAAAAATTGATTCCAGATTACCAATTTGCATTCAGGCGAAAACATGTTATCATTAACAGGGGTGTAATAGAAATTTTTTTGGAGAAAAGCAATGTCTTTGTTGTCTTTCTCGATATAGTTCACACATTCGACAAAGTTTAGCATGAGAGCTTGACCTATAAAGTAAATACAATCCTCCCGAAACCGTATGTTAAAATTTTAACATGTCGTGTTTATGATAGATTATTCGAGTTAAACAAGATAAATATTCGGGCCTCAAAGAAATTTATGCTGGTCTACTTCAGGATAGTGTACTGGGACCAGTTCTATACCTACTTTACACCGATGACATTCCAGAGATACAGGAAATATCAATAGCTACCTTGGATGACACAGCCTTGCTTGCAGGAGGTTGAGTGAAAATACAGCGAATTTAACAAAAAAATTGCAAATTAATTGCGATAGAGTTGTTGATTGGACTAATAAACGTTAAAAGTTAAACTAAATGAGTTTAAATCTGACTACGCCAATTTTACTGACAAAAGAGTACCTGATTTACCTTCCAGTGGCACTATAGTGATACTTGAAAGCTAATTAATGGATGCGAAATTTAAATGGAAAGAACATCTTAAGAATAAAACAATTCAAATGTGCATTATATATAAATAGCACTACCATCTTATTTGCAGGAACTTTAGGTTGACAGTGTAATGCAAAATTCTTATTTATAGTAATCTCCAAGTCTATTTTATTATATAATACGAGGGGTTGTCCGCAAAAAGCTGTTTTTTTCGTCCTAGGCTAGCCTTCCCTCAAATTTTTGAATTAGAACGTTAGAACGCAAAAATTTTTAATTGGATTGGTTTTTTTCTCTAGATCGGGGACGTGAAACAATTTAACTTACAATCCAAGCTCCGCTCGGCGAAAGCAAACCAAATGGCTGTGACAGACGTGCTTTTTGCGTTCGGCAACGATAGCGTGTGCGTTCCCAATTCGCAGGCCGCGCAATTGTACTGTGTGAACAAAAAAAAATGTGTACCCAGCTGAGCCCCCAAATATTTAATCTAATGGACAACAATCAAAAGCAGCGGCACGATGACTCAGCCGCGGCCGCCTGGCTCAAATGCACCGCGGATCGACAGTCAATTCGGTAACCAGCGAAAGCGGCCCCGACGTGCGTGTACGAACGCACGGACCTAATTGTGTAAATCAAGGGCTCAGAGCTCGGCCTCGCCATATTCCATATCAGCTGTCTTTGTTCACTTTCGTTCAAATGTATAGATAGATACAACTCGGAGAATGCACCACTGAGTTTAATGTTCCAGAACAAAGTAAAGGTCAATGGTCCATGGTGCGTGGGCAATAAGGATATTCATCGTAATCTTACCATTCCTTTTGACAAAGATGAGATGGGAAACATGAAATTAGATTTGATCGGCATGTAAACGTGGAAGCTATTCGACTCTTGGATAACCAACATTTCGTCCGCAGGTCGAAGCAGACCAAACTGTTTGAGCTTGTGATATATGGTTTATATTCAATTTTCAATATCTTCATTGAATTTTAAATTATTTTTTTAGTTAAATCAATTTATTTTAATTTACTTGGACAAATAAGCACGTCGCTCGAGGACTGACATGACTGAGGAAAATATTCGCATTGTTCGCCGCCGACATACAGCCGTCTAAACTCGAATTGAGAGTTCTGGATTATACAGGAACATCAGCTGTCAAAATGTTTGTGCCGGCTTGGATGGTGTTACACCTCTTTAATTTAAATTTTATTTTACCACCATTGGTCAAAAAACTATCGATCCGTTAGGAAAAATGATATCAGGGGATTATGCAGAAAATCACTTACTAACTTGGTATTTTTATGATGCTTTAGTAATATAATAATAAAAATATAATTCCGGTTTATATTTGATTCATCCTCGTAAGTGCTGTTTAATAGACGAGAAGCTAATTTTCCAACTAAGTTTAAATGCGTAATTTATAAGCAAGACACTATGAAATCTTGTAATAAATTTAAAGTGCTACTTCATGAAAGGTATTTCTTACAGTATAACAATTAATGACTTTATAGTTATCTAGGCATACGCTATTTGTTTGTAATAAAATTTATTTGATATACAAGTAGTCTTTCGTTTCTATAAACCTGATTTCTAAAACTGTGCTCGAAAAACATTTGCATTACAAGTTTTTATTTTTTTCTACTTTATGCTAGAGTTCCAAATTTGCAGTTCTCTTAAAAAAAGTAGCCTTATGGGCTCTTTACTGACTTTTCCCAAAAAATCAATGCAATGAAGACAACTGATAGATTGATATTTTCAGATGTACATTATTTTACATTGGTAATATAATAAGAATTATTAGTCTAATAAAAGTTTGTCTCTTATATTGCTTTTAGATCGTGTACTTTACAAGGCTATTTTAACGTTGTCGTTTAGCTTTACTTTTTTATGCGTTGGATAACTGGAAACTTTATTTTCTTGACTGTATGATTGCTTGATTGTAATGTTCGTTGTCATTCCAGTATTATTATGCATTTTACCGTGTAGTGTGATTGATTGCCTAACCTTTATTTTTAGAAGTATACGCGCAACTATTTTTTTAATAGAAATTCTAGATAATACAAATATTGATCGTATAGCAAAAAAGTGTTTAGATGGGAAGAATAACGTGCGAGTGTAAAAAATTAATATACTATTATGTACAATAAAAAATGATTGGCACTATAATTGTTTTCTCTTCACTGATCTTTTACTAGGAAAAGTACGCATTCCGTTATAGGAATTTTTCGTCAATGTTTATGTAGTTCTGACATTGCTTTTGTTGTTGTAAACCATGACTACATGTACACAGCTGACTGAAGTTCGTCGTTTGATGACAAATTACAGCACACTGCCTCTTTCACTGCATCAAACAGTGTAGTCGCTCAGAGCACAATTAGGAAAATATGCGGCACGAGGAAGCATATCCCGAGAGTCTGCATTGTTATGTTGAAGCAACGCGTTACATCTTTATTTTCCGTGAAGTTTCCGAATATGTCGCTTAAGCGAGACGCATCACTGATAATATTCTCATGGAGGGTAGGGGGTAGCCAATCCATTAACGAAATTTCCTCCTGATTTCATTTCAGCATTGAAATAAAAAAAGTGCTTCCAATGTGCTATTGCTCCATAAACTGCTGCTTCTTTTTCAGTGTCTTGTGCCATAATCATGTGGTGCTGTGACTACACATTTAAAGAACGTCTCCTAATCCACACCTCCGCACAAATTTCCTTCTGCTAATCTATGGGACTATGAAAAATCCATTGCAGATCATGCATAATGGTATCCAAAATTTTGCGGACAGGCTTATTGTATCCACCAATTAATCGAATATTATTTGCCTGTTTGTCCTTTATCAAGTCGAACACGCGTTGTAAAAACTTTGGTTTCCTCATCACAGTCTTTCCCATTTTTAACTCCGATATCCAGCGAAACATATCTCTGCTGTGCACATTGCACTAAATTCCCACACACGGCTGTTGACCACGCTGTTCATCGTTGCCCATCATTTTCTGCTACCATAGTTTGTCGCTTTGTTCACAACTGCACGAATGATTCGCTTCCTTTTCTTCTGCATTTTCTTTCAATACTGTAGTCACTATATTCATATCTAAAACACAGAGTTTTGAAGGAAAGTGCCAATAATTTTTCCAAGCTACATATCTCTGAGGTTTGTAAAAATTGAAGGTGCGGATTTTTAATTATGGGAATTACTAAATGAATCTGATATGTCCTGAATTTTCTCGATTCGTTTATTTTCCATGTTCCATAAGTACGTGCTCTAACCTATTGTAAATCTTGTACTCGTTTATAGATAATCTCAGCTGCAAGCATGATATACTATAAACTATAACATTGAACTTCTCAATAAAGACAAACTCGTCAATATTTCAGGCAGATTCTAGCAGCTTTACCTTAAACATGCCACCTTGGCTATTTACAAGGTGATCAGTTCCTTCTCGTTATCTAAACCAATTTGAGGAAGCCTTGGAGGGCTGCTACGCAAAGTAGCGGGTCGTAAAACACCGGATCGCCTTTTCTGCTGCCGATAACAGGAGCGAAACGGCCGCTGCTGGTTAAGCGACCCGATAAAGAGTAATAAAATCGCCAGAGGTTAATGAATTGATGGAGTTTCGAAGACCGTTAATTAAAACTTCCGAACAAAACCGACTCGTAAAGTTTTTGTGGCGAGCTGTGGGGGCGTTTACCTCTGCCCGATATTGGAGAAATGAGCAATTGTGTTGTTTGGGCCATTTTGGGGCAATCCTACACTGATTACTGAAGTAATCAATGGATGCAGCGACTGTTTGAATGCATCTCGTTTGGAAAAGGTATTTGTATTGAATTCTACTTTGAATGCAACTCTGTTTTATTCGAAAAAAGATAACAAACGCTTAAGGATTTGAGTGACAAGAATGATTAAATGCGGTCACTATAGTTCTTTTAACGCCTGTAAATTTTTTTAATATTATTAGTGATATTTCTAATATTCAAAATTCTTTTAAAACAAGATGACGAGTATTTTCTAGTTTAGTCTTGAATAAAAAGAAGCACGTACTTCTTGTTGTCATTTTGATGTTTTATGATCCTTTTCTCTCCATAAATGTTTAAACCTTCTTCCTCTTCCTTTCAGGATTGTGTAATAATAAATAGATCGAGGAGTAATACTTTAATGTGAGGTTACTGGATTATCTTACAGAACTCTATAATGTACTATGTGGTTATTGTTTAGTATATATTAAAAGGCTGTATTGCAGTTAGTAACGAAGATTTTTGAGGGATCCATTTTCGTTATTCAAAGCAAGTTTATTCAAGCAATAAAACGAAACGCATGTTTTGAAAAACTTTAAAGGGCGCATTTTTTGGCTTCAGCAACTCCTTAACGAGCACGACTTTAGTGGCAGTACTTCACCCGCGCACTTTTCAACGCGGCAGCGAAAAACTAGCTAATACTGTTTAGCTCGCTAGCTAATTAAATTAAGCGCAAAGGAGGGCCCTCGGGGCTTCTCGCCGCCGCTCTCCAACCCAGTGCGGTTTTCGCGGGCGGGCATTCCGGGAAACTCCGGCCGAACTAACGGCGCGATGTTGTTCCAGCTGAAATACAAGCGGAGGGTTTACAAGATGCTCAGTCTGGACGAGAAGCAGCTGAAGAGCCTGCACACGCGCGCCAACCTGCGGAGGTTTCTCGACTACGTGACCAACGGCCAGGTCGAGAAGATCACCAAGATGTGCTCCAAGGGCCTCGACCCCAATTTCCACTGCCAGGACTCAGGAGGTAAGTTCTGTTTCATTTTTATGTAATTTTAGCTGATTTAAGAAAGTATTTGCTTTACTGTTCAACAGGACGGAGCTACTTCTCATACCGTCAGAGTTGAATTTTATAGAATTTTAAAATCTTTTTTTAACAAATCACCGTTATTCCAATCTATTTATTGTAAAGCATATTGTAATTCAAATATATCATCTAGTTCTCCCTTTGTTTAAATATTTATATATTTAATAATTAAGGTCAGCCATTATCTTTGTTAAGAACCGATAGATGATGAAAAAATTGGAATTTACTTAAAACTCTGGTGGATAATATTATAATAAGTAAGAGGACACAACTGAGCTGCATATTTCTATGAAGGTTTGCGTGTACTAGGAGTTAAATCTTGAAATCGAGTATTTCGACTAAACCTTTTCATGATCATAAAGAAATTTCATTAGAATTTATTTCCACCCCTAAAGCTTGAAGTCAAAGAGCTAAAACTTTGTTTGTTTTTTTGAGCCGCATGAAAGGTTTGACATCATCCTTCTGGATTACACCTGCAGTGTCAGCAATTTTAAGGTCTTTGTGTGGTGATTAAGTCATAAACGATGGCGAAGACCATTGGCATGCAACCGAGATTATATGCCTTGCGTGATTTTTTTTGTACAGTCGCGTGCCAAAGATTAGAACAAGAGAGTTGTTCGCTTAAATTCGGTCGAGACTAGCCTTCGCTACGATTCATGTCGAGGACTGTATTTTTCGCCAATTTTATCAATTGTTCAAGTGTTCTTGTTAAGACTAACTGTATGGAAGATAGTTGCTGAATCAATAATCATCTATTCTTCTGTTTACGTTAAATACTTTCCTATATATTTTTAAATATTACAGCTAGTCGTTTATAGATCTTTACATACAAAATGGATATTTCATATTGTAATTTTGCATTTTTTCCTGTTCATGGAGATTTATTCAATTTTATTTACTTCAGTGTTGCAGTTGTTTGCTCGAGCTGCCTTTATTGCTTCGTGTTTTTATTGAATGTTGCTGCTATACATCAACTAAGAGTTATTCAAGACCCTCCTTAATTAGACATATTGTAATAGCCTTGCTGCTAAATAATTCGATTACATTGATACACAGAGTTCAAGATAATTGATTCTGACATTTATTGTAATCCTTAAATGTTATTAAGAAATTGTCAAAGAAAGATCAAAGTTCTGTCTTTATTAATTTAAATGTTTTAAGAAATATTCAAAGAAAGTCAAAGCTGTCTTTTTATTATTATTATTAGGTTGATACAGAGTTATCTTCTCAACACAACAAAGAAGATTTTTATCCAATAATTGGAGTATTGGTTTCATGTTATAGTTTGGTAGACTCTTCTATTCTTGTTTTGTAATTTGTAAGGGTTGATTTTCAGAAATTAGAAAAGTTTGATAAATTGTAGTTTAGGTGCATTATTTTATTTTTTTAATATGTAGCGACAGAAAAGAGTAGTATAAATTTTAAACCTGTCCAATGTCAACTGTTCATCACATCACTCGTTTTCAACAATACCAAACAACTGTACCGACGCAAAATCGTAGAGCTCTAAAAACTGCTGACAGTAAGGTATTAAATGTTACAAGAAAAACCGCGAGTCAGTGAGTGTATATAGCAATGCTACTTTTTAAAGGGTGCACCGGTTTGTTTTCTTCTAACCACATTGCTAACCAAGTTGCAAAATAAGTCTAATGAATAAAAGGTAAGCAATCTGGTCAGTAATCAGAAGAGTGTTTTAAAAAAATTGTAAATTAGAAGGTTCTCTGCTAATCTTGTGCTGAAGGAGTTGAAGAATTTAATTTATTAAATTTAATATGAGGATATTAGGAGAAAGCCAACATCTTTTAGCTGCACATTTACATAACACCGCTACTTGTCGTGTAACGTCATGAATCTATCTCAGCGCAGTTTCGAGGAAAATAAATTTAGTCTCTTCTGTGATCATCAAGCAGTTATATCTTTCCCATTGAAAATGCATACAAACTTGAAAAAAAGGATTAGAAGAATATAGAAGAAATAGGAGAAAAGCAAAATCCTGAAAATGTGGGCGCGATTTGGTAATTAGTGAAGAGTTTTGTTGTTAATAGAAAGATATTATCATATATTAATTAATCCTTTATCAATAATAAGGAAAGTAATGTAATTCGGAATTTGATTAACCAGCTTTCACATTTCTGGACGAAATATGCCAATTTTTAAAAGTTGGTTTTAGCCATTGTTCTTTGTGTTGTTGTTTTTGTCTTATTAACCAGGATATCTCGAGAACCGTAAGAGCTAAGATCTAAATTTTTCAGTAATGTTACTTGTAGGTAGCGGAACAGTGCGAAGCTTGGTAAAAATCGCGATCTTTTGGACAAGGTCGCAAAATCGGTGAAGCGGTCGCGAATCTAAACGGTTGAAGATATAAATTTATGAGAATAAAAATGACTTGTTATCATAAGGAAACATGAATTTAATTAAAAGTTGGTAAAATATGAACTGTAAACATTGAAGCTCAGGATTTATGATATTGGTGTTCATAAAATGTTTCGGAAATTTATATTCCCGGATAGATCAAATGAATACAAAAATTACAATGAAATTTTGATCCGAGGTGGTAAATAAGTTAAGCCGATTAAAATAATTAAACGGACCAATCACAGCGCGCTAAGGAGCTACGGCTCTGAGAGGACGAAAAAGCTGGACCGTTGGGACAAGCAGAAGCAATAAAGGCGAAGGCGTGGGCGAGCTCGCACGTAACCTTCAGTGACGTAGCAAAATTTTAAGTACGAATCAATTATTGTCTTTACTGTTTATTTTAATAGCTTAGTGTTGGACTGCGCTAGTCCTTTTAAAATTAACAAATTTTTAGACGAGAGCAGCGCAGAGCCGAGACGATGGACTGCGCCTCGTCCATTTTAAAGTAACAGTTCAGGACGAGAGCAGCGCAGGGCCGAGACGATGGACACGGTATAATATATAATAATAGGATAAGGAAGGCCGTGTGATGTTCACACCAGATTTTTTTTTAATATACTTCTGATTGGTTAGAGAAACACCCCAGGCTAGCATGTTAATACCAAACCATTGCCATAATTGTTTTCGAAAAATTTGTTTTATGATTTTTTATTTTATTATTCATTACTAGTATTATACATTATTATTACCTCTGATGCTGCTGCTTGAGAAGCATGCTAAAATTCTTTGCGTATCTCAGTAATCTTAACCCTGATCTATCTCGAACAACTCGGGCTTAAAAAATCTGCGTTTTGAATTTATTTTAGGCTTTTGTATAGTGGTGGTTATGCCGTTTTTCTAAAATTGGAGCCAACTGCTGGATTTTTGTCTAGTTAAACGGAAAATAGAGAAAATAGGGGCGACAGCTCTTTCCACTCTTTTTAAGTATGTTATAAAATTTCACCTGTTCTACTTACCTATTAATAAATTAATGGTATGTTAGTCGGTCTGGTTCTAGTGTAGTTTCGTAATTACATTCAAATAATTTGGAAATTATCTAATAATAAACATGTAGACGTTTGTTTTTTGTGGGTCACACGTGTAGAAAGGCCCGTGAACATAAAGGAGCAATGGTAATCGGGCGGATTGAAAAGGACAGGGCTGGCTTCTAAAATATCACAATAAATAAAACTCGATACGAATTTGGTGACAAAATAACAAATAAATGCAAACAAAGGGAGAGCTGGAATGTGACGAAAATTATACTAATAATAAACAGAAAAGGGAGAAAATAGAGAATGACAATTTGTTGAATAAGTAAGAAGAACTCCAAACACCAGTAAAAGGAGCAAGAAAAGAAGAAGAATACAAAATGGACATGTTAATAAGAGCTTTAAGAATGAGATTGCACAAATGAGAAAAGATCAAGAGGAGTACGGAAAAGAAATACGAGAGCTAAGAATAGAAAATCAAAAACTACGAGAATAGAAATAATTAAAATTAAAATATTGAGATGTAAAAGAACTAATGGTACTGAAATCAGATTAAAGTAATAGAAAAAGCAAAAAAAAAGAAGAAAAAAGCCATATTAGAGTTCAGAGATCCGTGCCAGTCAAATAAAAAGCATAAGAACAGCAATTTGGAATTTAGATATTAATAATACAGTATTAAAGCAGCAAGGAAATTAAGAAACAAAACGTACCACATATATAGAAAAATTTAGAAAAACTACGACAGTAAAAAAAATCAAGTATCATAGAAACAAAAAACTAAAACACTAATAGGTCAAAAAAGGGAGCTAATAGAAGAATTACAAAATTCAAAAATAGAAGGACTAACAGAAACAAATTAAAACAGTGTCTTCTAACTAGCAAAAGAGCATTTTTTAATTTATAGTGGAGGAAACATAGCAGTAAAGGCAAAAGAGCAAGTAGTATGATTAACGTATATAGACTGCAGGAAGAAAATAATAAATATAAATTCAAGAATATTAGTAGTAAAATTAAAAACTACTATAAAAAAGAAAATGAATCTTATTGTGGACTACAACCCAAATAAAGACACAGTAATAGAAGTAAGAAAAAATTATATAATAAGTCACAAGAAGCTATAGATGGAGCAAACATCGAGATAATAGTCGTAGCAAAAGTGAGAGATAATGTAAAAATATCTCTATCAATAATAGTGCAATGCCTGAAAGAAAAATAAATAATAATGGCAAAAATTGAAAGAAAAACTTAGACTTAGCACATGTAATTGCAAGATACCAAAATCATGGAATACATTTAAAAGCAACCCAAAAAGTGTGGAAAATAAAAAAAACCTCGGAAAACATATCTAAGAAAAATATCAAAATATCTACAATGAATATAAAAAATCATATAGAGGGAATGCAAAAAGAAAAGTTATCAAGTCTAAACAACTAGTATGGGGGAAATTTTGACAAGAAGTGGAGGAAACTTTTAATGTAATTCAAAACTATTCTACAGAGTACGTAAAACTGTGGGAAAATAAATATTATAGAAATAAGTAAAAAACAAAAAGAATGAATTACTAACAAAATCGAAAACTATAGAAAGGTGGAGGAGGTATTTTAAAGTATTATTATAAGTTAGAAAAGAAGGAAATGATGAAACCGAAGATTTAATAAATGAACGGGAAGATGTCGAAGAAAAATAAGAAAACCGGAACTAGATAAAGCGACAACAAATCTAAAAATAGAAATAGCATCAGGACATTACGGAATGACGACAGAAACGAGGTACGGGCATTTCAAGGAAAAAATGCTACTGGAACTCATGAACAAAATTCCAAAAAAGGAAATAAACACCAACAAGAAACTGAATATCGTGTTAAAATTTGAAGTCGATATGCCCGGTGGTTTTTGAGAAATCACCTGCACCGGGTGCAAAAATGTGGTTTCGAGAAAAACGCGTTTAAATTTTTTCAAGAGGAAAAAGCATATGGCACGAGTCTATGAATCTATCTGCGCACTGGCAAACTAATTTGATTTTAAAACCAAGTCCTTGTTGACCATATTTCGAAAAAGTAATGTTAGAATCACATTTTCGACATTTCACGATAGCGTGGAGTGATGAAAACAAGAGCGAACTGGAGAAAACAGTAAGTGGCAGAGTCGCTTTCACTCACAGCGAAACTGTCATCTTGACTCCCTCTCAATTTATTTGCTGATGTACTAGCAAAATTAGTTCCAGTATCATCTGAATGTTGATTCCCATGGAATTTTCTCTTTTTAGCAGCATAACTAGGACGTCTTGAAGATGATCTACGCTGCTTCTTATCCCTTTTTATTTATCCAAGTTCTGAAAAAAACAACACTCTTTCCACGACGAAATCTCAAATAATACTGGTCGTTTCACGAAACCGTTACTTAAAATCATGAAAAAGGACGTCTCTACTGTATACCTGTAAGAATAGACGCAGGTATAAACACGGAATAGCTGCTAGAATGTTTTATCCGTATACCTGTTCCGAAACTCGAGCGCGCGCAGTTTGTGCCTCTCTTTTGGAGTGTTATAACTGGTCAACAATACAGGAATTACCTAAACCGATTGTAGGATATCAATTTTATGAGTAAAAGCTACCAAAAAGTGCCAAAAAAAATTCTAATTTTTCAACCCGTCACATTGGAATGTCCCCTTAAATTATTGGATAACTTTTGCTACTTTCATGTTTTTGCTTGTTTCGGGGCCTTACAAAACTCAAAAAAGTCAAAAGGCAGTAAGATATTTGCAATTTTTAAATTAATGTTTTTGCATATGCCAACATCAACTCACTTTTGTAATTTATGTTACATTAATTATTAGAGATAAGGATATTTCAGTTAAAAGTTAAAGTAAGGCAAGGTATAGTTTTGTTAGTGCAGGATTTAACATAATCCACATGTGTGGCAACTTGAAGAACGTACCTATAAGTTTTATTTAAGTGATTCGTGAAAACATGAAGTACATTGTGAGATTTTTGTGATAAATGAAAATAAGCTTTTAGAAATATCACAACAATTTTGGGGAAACAGACACGTTTGATCCCTATAGGGTACCCTGAGTCATGGACAAATATAATTTTTTAACTTTTGTTGTAGTAATATCAATTGACTCCAATCGTTTGTGAGTACAAGAACCTCAATTTTCCACAATTTGTACGTATAGATAAATGTAGTGGGCAAACGAATAGATAGACGAACTGAAATTAATATAACTAAGGTTTGAAGAGAATCACACCTAGTGGTATTATCTCTAATTTAAACAAAATATATATCTCAATTATTTACATGAGTTGATTGTCACTAAGTGGCTGTATCATTTGGATGACACTGCAGTTGCTTTTTATGTCCCTGTCATATTGACTAATATTTGTCTAACATATACTATTCGCAGATCTTTCAGGTACAAATTAATGTTAGCGATGTTATTACAGTCTTACGTAAGTTTTTTTTTTGAGATTATAAGGTCAAATTCAGGCGCTTTATGGTTATTCGGATGTTTGATTTCCTTTTTTATCCCAGGGGACAAAAAAGCCCGAATTTGTTGAAATTGTTACAGAGGGGCATAGACCTGCTTATTGATGTCATTGTCTGTCTCTTCCACACGAGACTTATAAACTTCATCAGTGTTGCAGCTTTTTCTAATTCTACTCTAACCCAAGTATGAGCCTGATTCCGTATTAATGGTATAGATTTTTAGAGTCTCTTTAAGCTTTTAGTGACTGTCCAGATAAACTAATCTTTGCTGCAAAATTTGTTAAATATTGTTTGAACTATTCATTACATAAGTCCTTTAGTGCTTGCTCCAATTTGCTAGTTGAACAATTATATTTTCGTCTATCTATTATGACCAAGTTATCACCTGGCTCTAGTTCTACGTGTATTATTTTATCATATTTTTGGAATAGTCTGATTCGATGGTTAATGGCTTGCTCGACTTTTTAGGTATTTTTAGGCTAACATTGAAATTCAAGTGATCATTTTTGTATTCTAGGCGTTTTCACTAGTCACTGCTCTAGGATCTTCGTTATTACAGTTGCACTAAGTGTTAAGATTATTGGAAAATGATCCGACGGGAAATCATATTTTACTTTATAATTTGTAGGATGCTTTTCGCCACATAAAGTGCACGTTGCAGAAGTGTTTTTGTTTTGTGCATACTGCTGGGCTTTTTCACATTTAACCCAGGCAGGCCCTGTAGTTTTGCTATGCCCATATATTTGGCATATCATACGTTGAAGGTTTGGTACGTTTTCTTAATGTTTTAACCTTCCCTGTCAGTTTAATGTCAACCATTAATATAGGCAGTGGTGTTTTATTAATTCTACTTTTGACGTTGTCAATGTTTTTAAGGTGTTGACCAAACGTTCCAATTCCGTTTTTGTCGTCGGTAGCGATAGTGGACTGCAAAAGTGTGATAACTATGCGATAAGCCTACGTTATCACTTATAGCTTTGGTGGGATATTCTACTGGTTATTTTGGGACGATTCATAACTTCATGTATAAAAATACGAGGAAGTTGTTTAGGAGTTTGCCTGTTTATTGTTGTTGATGTACCGCATCCTTGCGTTGTGGTGTTATTTGGTATGTCGAATCTATTTAATTGAAAAATGTATGTCAGCAACTGCTTGTGATGCTTTGGGTTATTTTGATGAGGGGGAAAGTTTTATATTATTTACCGTCTGCCAAGGCTTCTCATTAAGTGATGTTTCCTATCTGAAGATTTGTACATATCTGATTTCTGAGAGAATGCATTAGTCATCATGGACGACCATGGTCTTGTGGTAGCATAGCCTTGTTTATATTTTTATGTAGAAGTTGCGTGTTGTTAACTTTTTTATATCTCCTTTTATTTATATAATCAGTCCTTTTATGGACTACCAGTACAATTTGTGTATGCTTAAACTAAACATTTACACTATAATCATGTCATAATAAGATATGCCTCAATGGATACTTTACAATTTTACGAAACGTAGATATTTAGTACTAATTGTTATACATTATATTTATATGAATCTGGTTGATAGGTCGGATGGCTTCAATCGTTTCAATCTTCTTGGCTCTTCTTCATCCTGTAGCAGTATGGTTGCAAGTTCGTTTGGGTGTCGTGCCAGTTTCTCTCTGTATTTGGCGTCGAATTTGGTTATTTCTTCACGAACAGTTGGTATATATATATATATATATATATATATATATATATATATATATATATATATAGATCAGCATGAATGATTGGATTTGGAATATACCAAGGGGCATTTACTAGTGCACGGCTACAATATCTCTATATTAGAGGTATTGAGTATTGACGGAGCCTCATAAGGGCACTCCATATGCCTAGACAGGCTTCAGTATGGGCTTTCGTCCAATTATCCAGATGTTTGAATTTTGCTCTTAGTTGTTTTCTTTCAGAAAACATATGAGTTTGCCAAGTCAGCCTTTTATCTAGGTAAATGTCTAGGTATTTGGCTGTGTGCTTGTGATATTTGATTTGTATACAGTGTGACAGTAGGGCAAGCTTCTCCTTGGTGTAAATGTAACGTGAGTCGATTTATTTTCATTAGCTCGCATTCGCCATTTTGTTAGCCACTGTTCGAGTGGGTTGAAATGATTTTGTAGATTCCTGGTTGCAGTATTAGGGTCGTGATGTGCAGCTAGGATCGTTGTGTCATCGGTGTATATTGCTATTGTCATTGAATTGGTTTGTGGGAGGTCTGCTGTCTACAATGGGTACAAGATCGGCCTCAGGACCTTGCCCTGTGGTACTCCGGATTTAATGAGGTACAGGTCAGCGTGTAGAGTAATCCTAAACGCAATATTTTGTCGAATACGTGTTTCATGTCAATGAAAGCAGCCGAGCGATATCGCTTCTCTTCCACGTCCTTATTGATTACGGTAATGATTCTATGTACTTGTTCTATGATCCTTTCTAAAGCCAAACTGATGAGCGGGCATGAGGATGTTCTCATCTATGGGGTTAGCTAATCGTTTTAATATAATTTTTTTCAGCACTTGGGTAGAACTGGAAGGAGGTTTATGGGGCAATATGAAGCGACGTTTCTTGGGTTTTATCTAGTTTGGGTATCACTATGATGTGTACTATTTTTCACTGGCACGGGTAGTAATCAATTCTTAAAATTGCGCTAAAGATTTGTACTGTGGCTTTTAAACCTTTTTCGAGCTGTTCTTGAAGTGCTTTACCCGGGGGCTTTTTTTGTATTTATTTCCAGGCGTGTTACTATTTCGATCTCGTTCTTGTTAACTTTTTCTATTGGTGGACTCACCTGGAAAGGAGTTTCAATGTAGTCTTTAATTTAATTTTTGTTCTTTTGTAGCAGTTAACTGGTGTGAATATGGTTGAAAGACTGTAATGAGGTACTCGGCAAAAGTTTTAGCTTTTTGATCTTTCGTTCGTGCCCAGGTTTGACTTGATCGTATTAGAGGTATTTGTGTATTGGTTATTTCAGTTTACGGGTTGCCTTCCATATAGAATAGTCTGTCGGTTCAGTTAATATTAGTCCTATGTGTTCTTCATAGAAGATGGTTGTTATTGATAATAAGAATTATATTGCATAAAGTTAGGGAACTGGGTAGTGTTAAAACATGCCATTATACCGCATCTGAAACGGAGGTCGACCCCGGAAGACAGTATGGTGTACTTAGAAACCTATCGATAGTTTTTGTTCGCGATGTCTTTGCAGCACAGTGAAATTTCATAAATAACAAGCAAAATTATTTCTAGAACTCCAGTCGGATCGTAGCACTATCATTTAACAGAACATCTTAAATAAATTGCTGAAATCTTATTTCTTTGTCATAGAATTGAAACCCAGAGATTCTTTGTTTACTTAACTCAAATATTTTCTCCTTTTATGTTATAACTAGAAAATCAACCCAGCTATACTTGGCTGCTATAGAGAATGCAAGTGTTACGAACTTTATGTAGCAATCGTTACTATTCTGCAGCTATTTCTTCCGATGTTCTTTGAGAACGTCGCAATCGCGTTGCTTGGTTCCATGCTGCTATTTCTTCCGGGGTTCTTCGTAAACTTCGCTGTTGTCTTGCTTCGTTCTCTCCAGCTACTTCTTCTGATGTTCTTCGAGAACGTCGTTGTCGTCCTGCTTTTTTCTACTTCAACTCCCTCCGGAATTGTTTCGGCACATATACGTCGCCTCCCTTCATTTATTGCTGCCCTTTCATCTGCAGTCTGCTCACTTCTTCGTTTTCTCATGTAATTTCTGTGGTACTCAGCTGTTTGTACCCGTTCCATACCAAAGAATGCTTATTTGCAAAGAAGAACAGAAAAACCAAAACAATAGGATAAATAATTTAATATTAATTTAAGTTTCTAAAGTATCAGTGTGCTTTAAAGATACGACGATCGTTTGTGTATTGCGGCGTGGCTCCGAACTCGTTACTCTGGCAACCAATGCTTTTCACACGGCCGCGCAAGTGTGACGAACCAACACATCGCCTTTTATATATAAGTATGGATTGTTGTAAAAAATTATAGAAGAGGCGTGCAATTGGTGAGGTGATTGATTATTTAAAGGCTGTGGTCCTTTTAGTATATTAATTTTTCAATGAAATCGCAGCCAACCTCACAGATACTTTTGTTTCATTGTGTAATGTTGAGAAGGCGTGGTGCATTCTGTTATATTTGAGTTTTTCGTAAAATATTAATCGAATACGCAGTAGTGATTGGAAAGCTTTATAAAATCCCTGTAATGTTTATAGAACAAGTCCCAGTACTTGTTATTGACATGAACTGATTGAAGAAAACTAAGTTATTGCTCATTATTTCTATCATCAGTCTCCATAAGTTTATAATTGTCTTTATTATTCTTCTGTGCAGTTTTTTTATTCATTAATGTTGAAGTTTGTAATTTAAAAGAAGAACCTTGTTGATAATCTGGTACAGATAATAACAGAACGAAAGCATCTTTGGCCAATCAACAACTAAAGATGAAAAATGTAAAAACTTCTGGAAATATACATTTCATGTCATCAATGAGCTACAACTAAAAACAAAATTAGTATTTCAGCGTGTATAAGCAAAGTTTCCTTAGGATTACTATAATGGACGTGAAAAATCATGGGTACTAAGGGGGGATTATGGGGATAAAAAATTAATCCTTAGCAAACAAGCCTAAGTAAACTGAGTTTCAAGAATTTGCTGGGAATGCTCATAAAACCTATAAAGCCTAGGTGAACTGTGGGTATTAAAACATAAGATCATATAGGAGAAGAGAAAAGTGGACCAACTTAATAAGAGAGGACTTACATCACTACTATAGAGACCGCAATCGGAGGTCCACAAGCAGAAGAATGGGTCGGAGAGATAAAATATATAGAAATGAAATTACGAGGCTTAGTAAGTGCATTACAAAAGTGATATCTCGCAGTTTTTGTTGTTTCTGTAATGTATCTATATCTAGAGATTAAATGTAGAAGAAGGGCGTCGTTGTTAATGCGGCACACACCGTGTTCCTCGTTTTAAGCGGTAGTTTATTCCGGCGAGTAAATTGGAACAAGTAGTGCAATTAAAACAACAATTTACGATAATCTGAAACAGTCGCGCGAGGCTTGTAGGCGATACGCGTAGAATCAGCAATTGCATAAAGAGAAATAATCGAAATTATGTACGTATCTGCTATCAATGCGATTGAATGCATAATAGCAGAGCCGTTCTCGAAAACAGCCGCCTTCAAACGGCGCGACGGCGGCGTGGAAGCGACTGCAAGGTATTCGCGTTACCTGCACATATTAAACACTTCATCCCAGGCAGGGTTATTTCTGCGAATAAAATAACGTATGTAATATATGCAAACGTAGATTGTAGATATGTGTCGGGTTCTACTATACTTATTTATATTTGCTATGCAGGCACTGAATAAATAACAGTTTAACGCTCGCAGTAAGAAAGTGAATCTTCATAAATATCAGATAAACTCTTTAACATGTCTTTAGCAAGAATGTGCGTCTCGCGTCGTTATTCTTCGACGTACGGACGTGCAACACGTCCACTGCCCGGGGCGCTTCGGCATAATTTGTCGCTCATCTTCATAAATACCCGCGCCGCGGTCTTTTTATTTCGGATGCCGCGCATACCTGCATTATGTAACGAATATGGTGCTTAGATCGCGCTGACGACGCTCCCACGCGGTCTTATCTGTCCGAATCGCGATGCGTGAGCACCTTGACACGTTATAAATTGCCCGCCCGCCTCGGCGGGGGCCGCCGGTCGAGCACTCCGCCACTGAGTTCCTGCGTTTTCAGAGACTCCGCTGACCATCGCGACGGGAACCAAGAAGCCGGCGAAGGTCCTGATAGCGCTGGTCAACGGCGGCGCCCTGCTCGACTACAGGACGCGGGATGGCGCCACGGCGATGCACCGCGCCGTCGAGCACAAGACGCTCGAGGCCATGAAAACGCTGCTGGAGCTGGGGGCCTCTCCCAACTACAAGGACGGCAAGGGGCTCACGCCGCTGTACCTGTCGGTGACGCACAACGTCGACCCCCAGTTCGCCGAGGCGCTGCTCCACGACCACGCCACCATCGGCGCCCAGGATCTGCAAGGCTGGCAAGAGGTGCACCAGGTGAGTGAAAAGACCAGTACCAATTTTAATACTTGAAATAGATATTTTGTTTATAACTATTGCAGTTTAAAGGAATTGTAAAAGTCTGAAATATTTTTTTAATTTAAAATTTAGTAGCAATCACAACTATACAAAATTGTTCTACATTCTAATAGTATGACTACATCTGACATGTGAAAGTGATACTTATGGATGTATACGCTCGTATTGACATACATTTTGTGAAAAACTAATTACACTAGTAATTACAGGAATCTAGTACGAGGACATTACATTTATATAATATTTCTATTTAAGCCACTACACTAATTGTTAATAAACTTCGAGTACTTTGTTTTAATGAGCTTAAACTACTGTTTCATATAGTCGTTTTGTCTTTGACCGTTTGAGGTAGTGACCTTCCAATAGGGGTCGAGACAAGTTCATTTGAATTTGTTTTCAGTTTACTTTGGTGTTGGCAGTCTGTTGCTGTGTTTCAATTTTTTATGTAGTTTGGTTTAGTACAGACCAAAGTACGTTAAAGTTCAGTGTACTGTTTGAAAGCTTAAAAGCTGTGGTTTCAAATGATACCACTCTGATTGTAATGGGACCTGTGTTCACAAAGTTATGGACCTAAGAATATGTGTAACACAAAAGAGATGAAAGGGAAAAAATGAAATCCTCAAATGAAATTAATTTAATGATTTTTTCAACACTCCTAATTGCCTTTCCAAGCGATTACGCATAGATCGGATGACTTTTCCTATGCTCTCTGGAGGGATTGCTTCTTACTTAAGCTTATCCCAAACATGCTTAATTAGATTTAAGTCTGAGCTACATGGAGGCCAGTACATTTTCAGTATACCGACGTCAGCCAGATAGGTAGTGGTCACTCGCGCATTGTCGTGCATTAGCATGAAGTCTTCACCACAAATCCCGCAAACGGAACAATATGTTCCTCTAGAATGCCTCTGATGTAGCGATCCGCTGTTAAACCTCCTCCGCGTCCTCCACTAAGCGCGAAAACCAACTTAGTTTTTACGTGCACGGAAATGCTCGCCCAGAACATGAAAGAGTCATCTTCATATGCGACAGTTTCTTGAATACACCAATGACCAAATCGCTCTCCTGGTCTTTATAGACCCGACGTCTCCTGTCGTTGCCATGTAGGCACATTCTGGACTCGTCGGTGAATAATTTCTTACTCCAATGGCCGAGGTCCCAATCGAGATGTTCGCGAGCAAATTCCAGTCATCTTTGCATTTGGACTGCAGTCAACTGGGGACCCGTAGTTGTCTTTTTTAAAGTCAAGTTGGTTGCCTTCACCTCTAATTGCATTCGACTCTTGATTGAGATCAACGTCAGTCATATGTCGATTTCTGAGGGATATTGAGACGAGAAGTCGATCGTCTCTCTCCGTCACGCGCTTACGGCGACCTTTTTGCCGGCGGACGTAGCCACCGGTTTCTCGGTACCGACGCCACACTCTCGACACAGCTGATTGACTCAGATTTAGTCGATTTGCCTTGCATGACTGGGGCCCTTTCTCAACAATACAATTGCCTGGGCTGATACGGCGGCTGTGGTATCTATTTTCTTGCGAATCACGCGAGCACTTATGTCAATTTCGTATGAGTGACTGAGATGAATTGCTGCATTGCAAGCGTACTGTAGGCCAATCACAGTCGTCGCATACGTGCGTTGCAAATAGCAAGATTCGTAAACCCCGTTCAAGATGCATATTTTTTTGAATGTGTCATCTTGCAGTGCCAACAGTTTTTTAAAGCTCAATAATAAAAATACTCTTTGCACGTTAATGTTTTTACTTTTCTTAGACTGAAATGGGAGACGAAAATGCGCGTGCAGCTAGTTTTATTCTGAAGTGTATATTACGTTGAATGACTACATTTGAGTGACTTGAACATCTTCAAACTTCGATGTCATAGGTTCATGGTGGTACTTCTCTGGGTAGTAACCAATACATTTGTTTGACTTTACAGACCATTTGTTTTCTCTTTTTTAGTGTGTTTTCCAAACTTAGTCAAGATATTTGACTTTTTTGGTTCGTTGTTTCGTGTATCACTTTTAATAAAGAACACTGTTGTGAGCTTACTGCAAATATGAGTATATTTTTCTATTCAACTTTTAATTAGGTAAACATGTTGAAATAGTTGACTAGGTACGTACTACGGGATTTCTGTTGGTTTCTAGCATGGCTGTGTTGTCTACAAAGGTTTCGATTATTGTTTCTCGCATTATTTATATGTCAGCAGTGTAGATGAGGTAAAAAACAGAACTTAACACACTCGCTTAAGGCATACCTGAACTGATATTGCAATACTGAGCATTATTCTTTTTCATCAAAAACCTGTCGTGTTTATTTTGCTAAATGCTTTTGAAATAAATTGAGTAAAACGTGGTATGAAGGAAATTCGAGAAGCAACATGATGCGGAATATTATGTACAAAAAAGAAAGAGATTAAACAAGTAAACCGAAAAAACTTGTATAGGGGAAGGGCAAACTTTTGTAGGAAAAAATATTCTAAAAATAACGTTTTGGAATGACAGATCAAAATAAATAGGGGAAATGATTCACACATGTCAAATGAACTTTAATTATAAATTAAAAGTTCTGGAGAAAAATCTGATATAACCAAGGCAACAATGTGGTAAAGAAGAGTCATTATAGTGTAGAAATACACTTATGGACAATGAAGTTTTCGCACAAAGCAAAAACACACTACAATGAGGAAATTATCTAAATAGCTGGAGTGCTGAAGATTACAGTTTGGTGGGATTAGGATCATATATTCCGCATTGGCGTTGCAGGCCACCGTGTCATTTGTTTATTTGTTAAACTTGTAACCTTATAACCGACATGCAGTCTGGGTCCCATGAATGCAATAAGTGCCGGCTAACACAACCAAGACTATCGAGCGAAAACAATGTTGCGTAGACTTCAGAGTCGCCAATTTACGTAACCTTCGGACCTTATTAACGGGTTGAAAACGGTAAGATTGTCGACATGTCGTATAGTCCGCTACATATATTGTTCTGAGCATACTTTCTGATTGAGTTGAGAGCGCCTATTATATTGACGAACCCTCCCTCTGCACCTATGGCTGATCGGCTCTAGATAACCCTAGGTGTATATGAATCTCATAACGAGGCGATCCACTATACAGACACATACAATTATTTTTAGGTGCAGTCCCCACTGGAACGTCAGTCATGTACAGTGGTGCCAGTTCAAAGCAATCTAGCGATGTTTGTTGCTTAGCGGTGATTCCTGTTTCGTTTAGGGATAGATGATAATCGCGTTCGAGTCTGGAGATCCCCTAGTCAATAGGAGTGAATCTCACTCTGGAGCAGCACTTATTATGATCTGGGAAACCACATTCTACAATAGCTGATCCGATCTATAGTTGGTCTACGTGGCATATTCAGGGCCTAATGATATGTACATGGAATTTAAAATTCGATATTCCGGCAGGGTAAAGCATGCGATCCGGGTTGTCCAAAACTGTCTACGTTATATCCACACATTTTCACGGCTTCCCCCTCCCTGACATGTTTTTATCGAACATGGAACAGTTGAAGCACCAGCCAGTGCCGTCTGCAGTATTCAGTATTGGGAGCATACCGTTCAAATGTGGGACCATCTACCTCAGAAGAATATCGGCGTTTGTTAGACTTCATGTCGGATTAATACGAGGAAGAAAACTGAACTGCGTACCTGTGTAATTGTTCTATTGCTAACTTTTTGTGATTATGTACCATTCTACTATATTATTACGACAATAAAATTTTTATTCGATCTAATGCACAAATATGATTGTATGTGAGTATATTTTCAACGTGTGTAACGCGTCTACGAAAAATAGATTTTGTTTGTGGAAGACCATACCACAATAGATATCCTATTATTACCACAAAACTTTTTAAAATTCACTCCATTAATATTTGTGGTGTTCTATATTCCATTGACGATTTACGAAATTCAAAGCAGAAATTTGTTTGAACGCAAACCGCCTAGCGATGTTAAATTTGTAGAAAATCAATGTTGTCTGCTAAACATTCGCCTTCAATCGAAAAGTTGTTAAATTACGGAATCATACGCGTTTCGAAAACAGTTCAGCGGCGTTGGCGTTGGCACCGAAGGTTCTCAAGATTAAGCCTGTGTGTTTGGTACTTTAAAATGACTGAAATTCAATCTTCACTTACATAAAAAAGATAGAGTTGATATAGACAGAGTTCCCTAAAGAGCTCCCTAAAGAGCCAGTAATTATCCCCGTTGTATTGTGTGCGGAGGTGAAGGCTATATTCAAAAATGCAGAATCATGCAATCTTCTACATTTCACTTCGGCTAGATGTAGAGGGAGGTTATCGCCTAACTTCTAGTGGTCTTCTTTTTAGGTTACCAAAATAGCAGTTAGCCCTGTACTTAACACATTTTCAGTAGCTGTATTGACTCTTCACTTTTATTATACTACATGATATGGGAAAGAAACGGGACATCCCTACTAGTTATAACGCTAATGTTATTGAGGATTCACGCTTTAATAAAAAAAACTCGTCAAATTACCATTCTACTGTATTTTTTAATATCCAAATTTATTTAAATATAAGTAAATTATTTATATGAACTAAATATATAGGCATGTAGGAGTATACTCAGTAGTATGTTCCTGTAACATTAGACAGTAGACAGTAGTCTGTTATGGTTTTGGGTACAAAAATACTTATAAACTAATGCTGAAACTAAAATAAAACTAAAGCGAAAGTGATATTAAATTAAATATGGAATCTCGTAGGCAAGTCGTTTGGCACGTATTTTTGAAATTCTGATTTGGAAGAACCACAAGGTCCGTAGCTAATGTGTTGGCGTGTGTTCTAAGGCGGTCACTGTATTTAACACTGTAGCGGTTTATTTCTTCTTTCACTGTCAACATTTCAAGGTCATTGCGGATAAACGCGTTGGACACGAACCAAGGCGCGTTCACAATTATGCGTAACACTTTAGATTTAAAACTTTCAAGGATTTCAATATTGGAGTTGGCGGAAGTGCCCCAAAGCTCAATGCCATAACTTTATACAGGTTTAAGTATTGTTTCATATATCAAAAGTTTGTTGTCTGTTGAGAGCTTGGATTTACCTCCCAGTAACCAGTACATCTTGGATAGGATTATCCCCAGATGTTTGCGTGTTGTGAAGATGTGCTTATGTCACGTGAGTCATGTATCAAGGTATAGCCGAAGATGCTTGGGCTGTTCTTCATCTGTAACAGGAGATTAGGTCCCTCTGCGGATGGTAAAGGTTACGTGTATGGACTTAAACTCGTTTGCTTTAATTCTCTAGTCTGATAACCATTTTTCCATAGCAGTCAGATTGGCTTGTAGTTTTTGTGAAGGTGTGGTTGGGTCACTATCCGAGGCCAGAACTGCGATGTCGTCCGGGAATGTAGCTCTTGTAGTTCCCGGCAAGGTTAGCAGGTCTGCAGTGTATAATAGATAAAGCAGCGGTCCGAGGACATTGCCTTGAGGTACTCCAGCATTTATTGGGAAGAGGCTTGTGCACTCTGTTTCGTATTTGACCAGAAAGTGTCGATTAAGGAGGTAGGACTTTAGGATTAGAAAGAAGTTCAGGGGTAGGAGTGTTCGTAGTTTGCATAGTAGTCTCGAATGCCACACACTGTCGAATGCTTGGGAGATGTCTAAGAATGCCGTAGAGCAGTAATGTTTGTCTGCAAAAGCCCGATTGATTTTTTTGTACTACCCGGTGAAGTTGTTTAGTTATAGAGTGCATCCCTCGGAAGCCGAATTGGTGGGCTGGTTATTAATTTGTTTTCGTCAATAATTAGAATAAGCCTTTGTGGTAAAAGTTTTTCAAAAACTAGCGACAGTGGATATGAGGGTTGACTAAACGATCGAAGTCTTACCGGCCAATATGGCCGGTGAGACTTCGGATCGTTGGGAGCTTTGTCTGGTTTTATAAGTATTATCTGAGCTACTTTCCATTGGGATGGGAAGTAACCATTTTGTAAGACTGCATTGAATAACTGGGTTAGATATCGTATACCAATAATAGGTAATTCTTTGAGAATTTTGTAGCCCGGAGCCTTTTTGGAGTTGAAGGTATTAATGACATTTTAAACTTCATTGGTTTTAAATCTTTTCTCAGGCCGTTCAAGTTAGTACGGCAGAAATAGTGCTTGGGTAAGGTTATCTTCTTCTTGAGGATCTTTTTGTGGGAGGTGATGTTGGAAAACTGTTGCTAAGTATTCAGCAAAAACACTTGTCTTATTCTAATCACTTCTCGCCCAACTGTGAAGATTCTGCATGGGACGAGAGTTTTTTTTTTTACTTGTTTCACCTTTTTCGTTATTTTTCAGACGGAATAGTCTGTGGCTTCTGTGGGTATTAGATCTTTTAAGAATGTCTCGATGCGTTCATTTTTATTTTTGTTGGGTACTTCTTTAAGCTCACGTTCGAAGTCTTCTTATTTCTTGATTATTTTGTTTGATAATTATTGAGCAGTCAGAAGGTGTGATAGTGTGTGCGATTTACTTGGCGTAGCGTTGAATAACTTGATGGCAACTTCTATGTTTAGACTTCATTGGACTCCTTTCAGTAAAATCTGTTTCAGACACTAATAGCACGTCTATGTTATGGCTAAGAATAAATAATTTTAATTCCTCAAGGTGTTGTGACACGTCGTTGGCGTTCCATAAGTCAAGCTGCAGTAGTTTGTCCATTATTTAAGTTTTGTGAGCACAGTTCCTATTTGTTCGGACAGATTTTTTATTATACTTTTTAACTCTTAGATGTCGCTGATTTGTTTATTGTGCTGACTAGTGTTAACTGTTTGAGGAAGATTTGCCAATAGCTCGGGTTTTGTTGTTGGACTCTAGCTACTTGTGAATACGATAGTCCGGGTTGTGTTTGTGAGGGAGGTGAGTATTGTTTCTGACGAAGGGCGGGAAACTGTTTTCTTTGTAGATCTTTGTATATGGTACATCCCTTGTAGTTCGAAGGATAATTACCTCCGCACAGAACACAGCGGACATCACAGGATTTTGCTTTTTTTTGGGATTGTTCAGTGAGATGATCGCCTGCGCATTTTACACATCTTGAAGGTAGCTGACAATTTTGTTTATATACCTTTGACATCTTACACACTGCGATATTGTTGTGGCTGGGGGGTTGGAGGACGTAGAATATTGGGAGAGGCATTTTGGTTCTAAATTGGTTGATCTTCCAAATATTTGTGACCTTATGTCCCAATTTCTCAATTTTGTCTTTGATGTCTTCACTAGTGATGGAACGGTGGAGATTTTTAACACCACTTTGTTAGATTCTTTATATGTGTGAACTTCTGTTTTCTTTTCGCTCAGAGCTTTCGAAATTTTCTTGTAGTGTTCAGAAGTTTTAGGTTGGACTTTGACTTGATTGTTGTTGAGGCCTTTGACTTCGTATTGTCTGGCTATTCCTTCCAAAAGTGGTATAAGCGGGGCAATAGTTTGGACCCCAATTACAAAATCGGGAGAGGAATGGTTCCTCAGTAGCTTCATTTTGTATTCTTACCCTCCTAATGTTTCTGAATGTGCATCATTTCCAGGATCTTTCAGCAGAAACCATTATTATTTGCAGTTTAAACTTGGTCAGATTTTCTTTCTAAGTTGTACAAAAACAATAAATCGGTTTATACATAAGTAATAATAATTGTGGGGTTTCTAAGCTTGCTCGGAAGCATGGCCTGCGAACAAATAGATTAAGGCTCCTATATCTTTACCTTTACTACTGTTTTATTTGCTATAGATTTTTTAGCTTCTGTTCACAATGCTAAAGAAGCATAGGTCACTAAGTTTTTTCTTTATTTCATGTAGCGGAACTTTTTTCCTTAAAACATTTTATCTTTATGCGTTGTTTTTAAGAAAGGCATCTTCGGGTGATGGTTCAGCTTTTGATTGAAGAGATCTCGTACAAATATTTCATTACGCCGGCAAATCCTTAAAGTTGTGCACAAGCTTTAAAGCCATATTATTTGAAGGAACTTTTGAAATCTTATGTCTCCCTTTTTTTATTGTCTACTCTTACCATAATTGATTTTGCATTTTTTTCTAAATCATATTTTATCGCTAGCAAACTTTTGACGTGAGGTTTACGTAGAATAGAATCTTGAAAGAGAATAACAATAGTTTTCTTTCCAAATTGTTATGTGCACCATTTCATGACGTGAACACATTAGTAGTAATTGTGCAGACCACTTCTAGCTGCTGATGTACTTTTACTACTAAACCACATTTTCATTCTTTAAACTAAAATGAAAAATTCTATTCATAGATTGAATGTAATGATTCCATTATTGTATTTGATTTTTTGGAAAATTTTGTAAAACCATCTTTGTTCTAATTTAATAATTTCCATCTTTTCCTTAATTGGGAAGAGATTCTAAAGGGAGTTTTCAAAAACGTGTAGAATTCTTTGAAAAGCTCTTATGATATTTTTTAACTTATTCGATTTCCTTTCTCAGTTGTCTTAGAGCTCTTCAAGTTTTAAATATTGGAGTCTTTCTCTTTAACGCTTTTTGGTTAAAATTAGAAATTCTATCTTGACGACAAAAAATCTGTGGACTAAAATTGGGAGTTTATAGTTATTTAGAAATGATCTATGAAGACGTAGACTTGAAAATCATTTAATGTAATTTGTTTGATTTTTTATTTGTAAAGGTCCTGCAAATTATTAAATTCCGACGCAGCGTTGCGCTATGGCCACACTCGTGTTCCATTTAGACCTCGCTGGTGCATGGCCCGGCCGGGGCGTTGCGACACCGCTGACAAAAAGTTACGCAACGGCGTTGCAGCACACGCAAAAATGCGCCCGCCCCGGAGGTGCCACTGAATTCTTGCCTTTCTCGGGCAATTTGCCCCCAATTAACCGGAGTTACGTCGCGTCATATTTGCGCTTTAATCAGAAGCAGCGCCGCGGGCTGCGGAAATTTGCTCTTAATTAGTTGCCCGCTATTTAATGGATTTATTGCATCGTAAGTGACAAACTGGTAATGAAAACGCAGACGGAGACGCGTCCCAGGTAGTGCTGAGCGTAGAGCGTAAACACGTAATGTAATCGCAAGTCCAATCGTCCGAACGTTTGTACGTTGTGTTTTGTAATATCCTAATTAGTTTTGTGTAGTTAACACGCCGTGCAACTGTCATTTTATTTAAACAGCCGTTGCTGTTCATGTTTTGTCTAAAGAATATTTTTTGAAGGATAAAAATTTTTTGATTGCGTCTTGTAGATTTTCAATGTATTTAAATTTTTCTCAGATTTAGAAGAGATAGGAGAAATTTTCTGGATCCTTTCATTTAGTTCTTGTTTTTTATATGCCCGATCTTTTTTTGCCACATAGCGAGGTGATTAGTGTACATAAATACAATTGTATTTATCGATTAGGCAACCAACTGTACTCTTGTGAAAATTCTATAATATATAGAGTATCTCAAAAGGGGGTTTACACTGTTTGAATGTTAATAATAGAGAAAGTATTACAGATAACCTGATGGAACTTTTTTTATTTGGATCTGTCATGATTAGTGCTTGTTGCCATTCATTTTCAATTCAGTTGCTAGTAATGACAAATAATTGACAAGATGACTGGGAACCTTTCCTTTGAGTAACGGAAGTGGATTTTAGTGTTTTTGGAAATGTGAGAACATGAAAGAAGAGAAACACTGCATCACCATAACAATTACGAAATTGCGCGATAATTTTGGGAGGGAAGGAACTGTATGTGATCTGAAGAAAGGACGGTGTGGCAGGAAGAATTCAGTATCGGACGAAAAAGAGATGAAAGCAGTGGTACAACTTTCACAAGGTCCCCCAAGAAGTCCATAGGACAAGCTTCGTGTGAGTCGGGAGTAAGCAAATCAAGTGTTCACCGCATTTTAAAGCAAGCAAAGTGAAAAGCCTTACATTGCTTACAGGTTGCTTCACGCGATAAGTGAGGCCGATTCGGATAGGAGCCTCCAATTTTGTAAATGGATGTGCAATAATGAACACTTGACTGATGAGGCGACTTTTAAAATGAATGGAACCATTAATCGCCACAACTGTGTGCACTGGGCAAAAGAAAATCCCAATGTTATGCAAGAACAAGCTGTTAATTTTCCTGGGTTATCAGTGTGGTGTAGTATGTGTCATAGGACTTGTAGGGCCGTTCTTTTGAATAACAGTGATAGGTGCTGTGTACCTTAACATGTTGCGGGAAGCAATTGTGTCACCATGTTCACCAACTTTACCCAGCTGAAAATTGTTTTTTTCAACAAGACGGCGCAGCGTCACATTACCACCGAGACGTGCGACGATTCCTAGATGAAACATTTGTTGAGAGGTGAATAGGTCGACGAGAAAATGTCGAGTATCCACCCAGATCTCTAGATCTAACGCCGTTAGACTTCTTTCTGTGGGGAACTCTGAAGAATATGGTTTACGCCACAAAACCACTTACCCTGGATGCCATGAGAGAGGCGATTGTGACTGCCTATAAATCCATTCCTATGAAAACCATATCACATGTTTGTCGATTTGTTCCACAGTGTTCCAGGCGATGTATTTCTGCCAATGGAAGACATTTTGAACATCTTTAAGATTAGCTCATCAGTAATGTTTTGAACATATTTATGACTTAAAAAATTTTGTTTTCGTTATTTTTGTCCGAGTTATTGAAGTTCAAACAGTGTAAACCCCTCTGTATTGGAATGGTAATGAAATTTTCGATGTATCTTGTATTTGCTGCATCTTGCAACCTTGCTCTAGATGATCGTTCTTTATATATATAATCAAATTCCTGCATGCCCATGAGGGTGTAAGGATTGCCTTAATTTCTTAACAGTAGCATTTCACAATATTGTATTTTACTAACTCTTTCTAAACACATTAACACAGTAATTCACTCAATTTTTTCCAGTTCTTTTTGTCTGCAGTTAACCTTTTAGCTTCTATCCATGATTTGATCGTTCTTTTTAATTTCTATATTGCTGCCACAATTTTTACAATTCTTTATTCACATTTATACACGAATCCTGAATTGGATGTTCCATGAAATTAAATTGAATGTTCCTTGTGAACTTTGAAGTGTGGTAATCTAAGTCTAAATATATTTTTAATGCTTCATATAGTAATTGCCTTACTGTTCAACTTCTTTAGTATGGTAAAATACTTGTTTTAATTGTACCAGATGTTTAATGTTTTTTGAGAGGATCGGTCAAAATCAATGATTTTATCGCAAGGAAATGAATACATCGGTAATCAACCATATCATTTTCAAGCTGAATTTCATATCTAATCAAACCTCTGTATTAATCATTTAAAAAATTATTAATAATCATAGAATTCGACCTTAAAAAAACTTTTGGGGTAATGAACACCCAAATGACTCCAAACTTTATATTCTATTGTATTCACATAAGTTATTTTAAGCAATTAGCCATATTTATGACTTTTTCTTCCCTTGTGTTTTAACACTGGTTAAAAATAACATTTATTCTTCAAATGCAGCTCATCATTATCAAAGACTTTTTGTTAGGGTTCTGCAAGTTGTCGAATTTGAAATGCACCGTAGATTAGTCATATGGTCCACAGTTTCTTGTCTTTTGACATCGTAAGTTGCTTTTGTAGCATCTCTTGTTGACATTTCCCGTTTTTCGCAATAGCGGATCAAAACTCAAAGTTTATTTTTGCCGGTTGTTATCTGGAATTTAAAGATAAAGCGTGCTACTATAACATAAATACAAAAACAACAAAATAATGCACATTTACGCATTATTTATTAAGGAACTTTTTTTAATGTGGTAAATATACAGGTACTTCTTTTACTCTTCAAATTCTTGATCTATTTTGGACCAATTAGGATGATAGGAACTTTTTTCACTATGCAATCAAAGTGGAAAATGTAAAAGTTATCAGCTATCAAATAAATTGTGCTAATTTTCAATGAAGAGCTGTAATTTGAAACTGATATTTAAGTTGTGGTCTTTCTCCTCTACATATAAATCATATTTATAAAAACAATATGAAAATGCAATCAGAAATTAATGGTACACATTTTCTCTAACATCCTCCTTCTTACAGGCATGTCGAACGGGTCTTCTGCAGCACCTGGAGCACTTGCTGTTCTATGGGGCAGACATGAACGCGCGGAACGCGTCCGGCAACACGCCTCTCCACGTGTGCGCCGTGAACAACCAGGAGTCGTGTGCCAGGCAGCTCCTGTTCCGCGGGGCGGACCGGCAGGCGCTGAACTACGCCAACCAGACGCCGTACCAGGTGGCCGTCATAGCAGGCAACATGGAGCTGGCCGAAGTGATACAGAATTTTAGGGGCGAAGACGTCGGTACGTGCCTTGCTCTCTGTTTAACTAGGTGGAATGTTGGGCGTTCGGATGGTTTGGTAGTTCTGCATGACTTCTTGGGTAGCGGTGGCTGCTTCACTAGATCCGTCTGTGTAACGTGTATGGTATTGATGTGACGGCCCCTTTAGGGAATGCCTGCTGGACTGTAGAGAATGTGGGTGTTAGCTAGTATTCAAAGTGGAGATGTTTTGATCATTTGACTTCTGAATAGTGGATATAATAGAAATAAGTTAATTGGAAAAAGGAAATATGTGCATAATGGTTTTTTCATTCAACTGTTTAATTGAACAGTCATGATGAGTGGACTAAATTTGTTTTCTTCAATAAGGTTTTTAAGTATTTTATAATAATTCAAAATTTATAGACGCTTATTGAACATATGGAAAATGTATTTCATAAAGTAGTTTGTCATGAGATCTTTTCTAATCAAAGTAGCTCATTGAAACCATATAAATAATTGTCGAATAATTTGAAGTTGCCTAAAAATTATCATTGCAGCTGTTAATGTCAAAGTTAGAAACTCTTTTGTATTGGAACTGTTATTGACGTGACGTTTTTATCACGAATCTTCACATTTTGCTTGGAAAAATATTAATAGTCTCTTAAAGTCCTACAATTCATGAAGTACTTGATTGGAAAAAATTATTTTTGTTTAAGCATTGTTGTTCCTGTTAGAACATCCAATTTCTTGTATCTTCTGATTGTTCTTCATTTACCTCTCCTCTTTTCTTACCAATATCTTGTATGAAGTTTTCCTCAACTTATTCATTCGTACTAGAGGAACTCAGATAGAGGCCACTGAAGAATTTTGTTAGTTGATGGAATAAAATCCTGATTTGGGAAATCCGGACGTAATGATAGACTTAAGAATTAAGATTGAATTTAATTCTTCGTCATAATGTTATGAATGTAGTCGATGTCAATAATAGGACCATCACAATGGCCGCCTTCAAATTACCAGGTTCATTTTTCCACAGCTGCAGTTATAAAATGATTTTTAAAATTATTTTGTGGCGATTTTCTGGTCTGAACATGTCTGCACAACCTAAGAATGGCAAATGTGGTGTTCTAAGTCAAATCAATTTTAGAAAATTTGTCCATAGCTGCAGCTTTATTTTTTTTAATTTCCCCCTAAAAGATTCATAATGTCCAAACACAGTTAACCATCTGAGAAGAATCCTTATTCTGTTTGAAGCTTTTGCATTAATTTATCTTGGCAATCGCCGTTTACATCAGTCTTTCTGAAGATGAGATTTTCTTATCTTTTTTCTAAGAGCTTGTTAAAGCCTTCTTGGTCTAGTATGAGGAGCCAACAAATTCTCACCATAGTCATAATGTGCTTAACATTCTGCTAATTTAATACAGATTTGATTACAAACTTAATAGCAGGTTCGTGGTCTTTACACTCCCACTTTATAGAGCTTTTTTTGCAATTTATAAATTTTAATATAACCCACCAATAAATTCATCATGGTCACAAGTTTATCTTTAATATTTTCTTGTTGCTTTTATATGCTTGAATAATGTTTGTAGAAACCTTTATAAATTATTGTAGTATGACTGAGCACTTTACTGAAATTTTTTTAGATATTTTGACTATCGGCAACCAATCTTGATGAACTAAGTACACTCCACTGTGTCAAGTCTTCATTTTTTCAGGATGTGAATGATAAACATATTTCCCCAAAAATTTGTAAGACATATTTAAGAAGGAAGGCTTTGTGAGAACAGTATGTGAGCTTATCTACAGATAAATAGGCAGGAACTGAGTAACCATCCAATCAGACTGAATGAACAAGTGATTATTTGTAAGCTGCGACTCGAAGACTTACAGCACTTTAAATGCAAATTTGCAACAGAATATTGACTGAAAGGATCAAAAGTAGTTTTTAATGCATAATCAGATTACTAGTCACTGTAGATATCAAAACAAAAACGCCTCATTCCCTATCTCTCTTAATTCTGTTATATAAGATAGAGAAGTTGGTGAGGGTTTCAATAGTAGGTTAAACAAGTTGAGCTCCATCGTAAGCTGGAGATTTTATTGTTGTCTATAGTTTGTTTCCAATGTTTGCCACTAATTTACACACTCAAATATTGAAATTACTTTAAAGTATTTTATATTATAAATAAGTGCTAAACAGTTTTTATTGTTTTTGTTGCAGCCGGTGCATAATTTTGTATTTATTTGTATTTTTAACGCATATGAAAAAAGAAAATTTACTGTTTCGATTGATGTTTGTGTGTTGTTAGTTTCCGTTAACTTAAAACAATGTTTGTTCATTCATGCTTTTGTGTGTTGCATGATATAAGTATATCGTGTAGGAAGTCAAAAAAGTTGTTGTGTTTATGGTAGTAGATTGGGCTATTATGAAGTATTACTGAATTAGAGATGCTTTTCTTCATCTGAATGGTGAAGCATAGATTTTGTAGCCTCACATGCTCAAACAGTATGTTCTAGAAGAGCGTTTGTTTCTTAACAATAATCAATAAATAAGTGTTTCGCTGAGATTTGTGTACCAAGGAGTACTTTAGACTTCATGAAATATTGTGTCTTTAGGTTTAAAGATGCACCCTCAAGTAATAGAATACACTATCTGGGTATAAATGATCATTGTCATTGTGATGTAGATCTTTCTTTTTCTTTTATCTATTAAATAATGTTCAATTTGTGGTAGTTTTTTATCGAAATTTGTTTTACATATCCCTTTAAGATGATTAATAGAGTTCTGTGATCTTTTATGGACAGTTTGGTGTGGATCTACACTAGAGTTGATCGCAAATGTGTTTAAAGGACTAATGTTAGCATTTCTAGATCCTCAAACCACTTGATTATAGCCTTTAAATTTTTGCCTCAATGTGAATAGTATTGTTCAAAATTAGTAGATTAAAATCATAATACCATTGAAGACAGTATAATACCATTATTCCACTTCTTTCAAACTTTGATGTGAAAAAATTAAGCCCTACATTTGTTTGTGAAATTGATATTTAGCTATCAGCTTATTATTGTTGTGATTTGTCATTTCGTAGGATGATTTTCTTTCTAAAATCTAATGAAAACGCGCAGCAATGTAAATGTCCTTGGAGGAGTGAGAGGAAGGGGGTATTCCATGCTGATTATTATTAGTAAACTATCAATATCTCTAATTCAATGATACTTGCGAAAAGTCATTTTTTTATGGAGAAGTAAATAGAAACTGCATGAGATGTATAGATGTTCTTGCATGAATTTTACTTTTATGTATTGTTGTAGATTATCTGTATCTATACCAAAAAGACGTGAGTAAAATTTCAGGTCTTACTGTAAATAACCCCCATGTCCTGTCTTTATCATCATTGGCAGTGCATTTTTTGTATGTGGGTATCGGTAAAATATTGAAATTTGTCCAGTTAAAATTTTTATTTATTAGTGCATTCAGAACAGGCATTTGTGTGCTTTGTGTTTGGTTACGTTTGAGTTCCAGAAGCGCTGTAGCAGTAAATCCACTCCTCATATAACCCTAGCGATAATCATGCTTCGTGCTTACTAACAGTGACATTGACTCTTAACCAGGTTGCTTTCTGCGATGATTTGTTTAATCACACCATTTGGTTATTAAGCAGCTTCTAGAATCATAGCTGTCTTTCAGTCCCATTCCGTGGCCCTCCAAGCTATAACCCGAAGCGGCGGTCCACCCTAGGCTGGCTGCCGCGAGCCCCTTCGATGAGCTGTCTTGCCCTGCCCCCCTCCCCCTGTCCTAGCGACCGCTCCTCCGCCCCATTCAGCTCGGCCAGTTCTAGCCTAAGCGAGGGAAGCGTGCCGGCCGGCCATGAGACCGACACCGCTAGTATTGTCACCGGTACGTATCCACTACGACTACTCATTCGATACTAAAACTAAGGCATGTTTATGTGCATTTGTACTGCATCTCCTTTTCATGTGTTTCAAAATTGAGTCAGCTGTGACATAGGGAATGGCTACTAGACCTAACGCTTCCACAAAATGTTATTCAAAAGTCAGATGTTGGACCCAAATTCAGTGCCTAAATGCTAGCGTGGTGGATTGATGGGCCTTATTTACTCAGTGCTCGCACTGGGTGTTACAGACAAAAGCCTAGGGGACACGAGCGACATCATCAGCGACAGCTCGGGGGTGGGTACTGCCAACTCGGACACCACCAATGGCAGCCTGTCTATGCCAGGGGCCACCGTGGTCTGCACGGAAACGTACACCACAAACTTGGAGGGGCATCTCAACATTCGCGAAGGAGACATTATTGAAGGTAACTTGGTTTTCTCTTTAAAATTAAAATGCAATTAGAAATACTGAATTATGAAAAGTGTCTAAAATTCAGATAATTTGTAGTTTGTCAAATAATGATATTCTTTTAAATGAAACATTTACGTTAAGTGCAGCATATCGTAGAGGAGAATAGTGCCAATCAAAGTTAACTGAGTCGTTCTTGTGTGCTCACCGTTGGTGCAGTCATATTTGAAATAGAATTAGTGTTTTGTTAGATATCTGTGGGTCAGTGGTTGAGACGAGTTGTTCAATTAATTTAGATTGAAGCTATGTTTTGCTACAATTTGTGAGTAAGGTAAGGTAATTTTGTGGGTACATGCAGACTAGAAGGAGAGACATCAAATAGAAACCTGAACTATAAGTCTGAGGGAGCTTTTAATAAATTTTTCTTTGCCATTATCATTCAAATGTTTGTTTTTAGTTAGTCTGGCAGTTTTTTTTATAAAACTTTAAATTGAGACTAGTTTGGAACATTAAAAGCATTCTTAAAGAGGTTTTCTTCTTACTTTTGGATTTCGATTTTCCACACATTGACTATTAATTTTTGTTATTCTATGCTTACATTCTGTAGCTTTTAAAATTTTTGAATGGTTTTTGTCGTATACCTAAAGTTCAAAAAAATTATCAAACAAAGAAACTTCTTTTGTTTTCTATCTTTGTAATAGAATATTATAGAGATCCACATTTTGCTTTTAAGTCGCAGTTTCTCAATGTATTTTCTCTTTTTGGGTTGTCTTTTAAGAGGGGGGGAAAATGGTCTTTGAACTTTAATGTAATTTTACCTGTTATGCAGTTTGTTGAGAGGAAAAAAATAATTTATTTTTCTATGAAGTAAAACGATTTAATTTCTGTTTTAGTAATATTTATCAGTCAATTTCATTCAGTAATTTTATTGCGGACTGAGTTGGGGGCTTATGTTGTTGCCTACAGGCTATTCAGAACCTTTTTAGCACCACAATTTAAAGTTCATGCTTTGAACCCATGGAGGGCTGAATTGAAAAATTATTGTGGCATCCATTCATTCTATTTATTAAGTTTTTGCAATGTTACACATACATGTCTTGTTTCATTGTGGATGATGTTATTATGGTATACACAATTATGACACCTGGTGACCTAGCTAACAGTAGTAAAGGGAACTGGGAGCTGTGGAACAGTTTCATCCATGTATTTCCATGGTCACACAATATCAGTAACCAATGGGAAGCGTTACTTATAATAAAGTGGTAATATTGGTGATATATCTTATAGACCATTTTCCTTACTACTTAGTGAGGGGGGGAACAAGAAAAGTGATGTGTCGATCTGTCTGATAGTCCGATAGATGAGTGTGGTATTTAGGATTGAAATTGATTTGCTTGAAGTTTGGACTTCAAATAGAACATCTGTGGGATAAATTTGTATGTGACAGTACTATAAATTGGTGGCAGTTGTTATCCTAATAGAGAGTGAACTTGCACCATATTAATTTCTCTTTTACAATAGAAGCATGATGCAAAGTGTAACTGTGTGCCCTACATCTTTCCAATTTATTTGTAAGAATTTTTGTATATCTATCATGAGTTTTATACAATGAATTTTCAGGTTTAACTTCGATCATGTTGTTAAGGACAATAATAATATGATGACCATATTTAGGGCTGCGCCATGAGGCTAGAGATAGCAACATCGCACTTGTCCCATATAATAATATCGTCGACACAGCTTTAAAACGGTTGCTCTTGGGAGAGTATCCTCAAACAAGTATCGTAATGACGGTGATTGAACTTCGCCTTGCGGACAACCTCTAATTGATGAAACAACTAAGTGCTTTAGCATGGACTTTACTTGGTTATTGCAGTTTTTCTTATCGACTTGTAGGCGGCATCAAACGTACCCTATAACTATATATACATATATTCTATGTTTTTTCAACATTCAACAACGCACGTAGTTTATTTTGGATTTCTTAAACAGAGGTGAATTTTACATCTTTAGATTTCTAATAGGTACTTAATGACGAGGGAATGATGACTTCATTCTACCATGTCGAAGCAAAATGAGCGAAGAGTTTTTGCAGAAAATCAAGTGTGACGACATCTCAGTTACGCCGAACAACCTTGCAGAAATTCGTTCCCGTGTTGAAGAACGAGGGAGTTTGCTCATTTAATTATGTACCGCCGTCTAATAATGCGCGGTCTCGCTAAACCGCTTTCCTCCGCACAACATGATCTGCGACTCCAAAACACGCGTTTCAAAACCAAATTGCAATCGTCGTTCTGCAAAACACGCGAACTGCGAGCAGAAAAGCCGCCGTAATGGTCCCAACGGCGCGTCCTGATTGCGGAAAACATGCCCCACACTTTCGTTACACATCAATATCTAAATCCACACATGACGGCGCAAAGTCTAATTATTCCAGCCTTGGGGCTGGCCGCGGCGTGATGTGCACAGGCAGGTAGTTGAGATTTTTAAGCGAACGCGCGACTCTGCGACTACATTGCGCCGCGCTGTCGGGATGAAGCCGAAACTCCTAATCATATGTGAGGATGGGCTGGAAACATATATATCCGTTCTGACTTCCCTGCTTTCAGTTACAGGAGCCTCGGACGACGGCTTCCTGGAGGGAACGATCAAGACCGGGGGCGGCGGCCGCAGCGGCCTGTTTCCCCCGCACTGCGTGCAGGAGGTGCGCCTGCGGCACCACAACATCCAGGCGCCTATGATGGTGGCCAGGGACGCCAAGCCCCCCAGCAGGCCCAGCAGCAGCAGCCGCGTGGCCGGCCGGAGGGAAGTCACGGCGAAGCACTTCGCCACCGCGCCCAGGCTGAAGAAAACGTAAGTTCTGCGAAGTTCCGCCGCTTTTTGCAGTTGCTGTTGGAGGTCAGATGATGGTTTTTCTGCCTCTGGGTAATAAAACTTAATAATCTGGTTTTTGTACGGTAATTATGTAACTGGCGCAATAAAGCAATTCACCAAGGTTGAATTCATTAATTTGTTCTCGGGATGTTTGAGGAATGATGGTTTGAAATTGTCTGCACTGTATTGTTATTGATTGCTTTTGATTTTTAGATTAAGTTAGGAGACTGTAATAAGATTATTAAAAGCTGGATAAAATGTTTGGGTTCGGCTATTTCATCCTTATCACATTAAGAGAGGATGTAGAACTGCTTTCGTTAGTTATAAAACAAAAATTTGCACATTTCACCTACCATATAAGAACTGCTATGTTGCAGTTACAGAGAAAACTTGACATACATGACTATACTGTATTTATAACTTTTCTTCTTTTCTTTTACTCTTTCCACTTAGAGTAAGTAATGTATATTTCTTTAGAGTTTCTTATCTTTTGTTTTGCATGCATCTACTACACTTATATACATTTTCTGTCTCTAATATGTATATTTACTGTTTATGTATTCTTGTTTGTGGTATCTGAAGCATTAAAGCAATATATGTTTGTTTTGACATTTTCAGCGCATTACAATATGGTACTCTTAAGTGTATTTACACGACTTTCTTGAAATGTTCCTGTTCATAGGTGCCCCCAATAGGGCATTTGTTCTTTATTTTCCTTTAGTAATACTACTTTTATGTTTTTTCTCTCTATCGATGTAATTTTCCTCATAAGTGCAATAATTTTTTTTTAAGGTACGTAATTTTCTTGTGGAGACCTCTTACCAATTATTTCCTCTAGCATAGACTAATCACTTTACCACAATAAATAATTTATAGGATAGATTCTAAAATATATCTTTGCAGGATACTCATCATGTTTTTTATGATGTTTCTTTTCTTTAATTCTCAAATCGTTTACCATCACAGAGTTCAACTAAAAGTTTTTTAACATGTAGCGTTTTGGTACCGCAGTTTTTTATTTTTATAGCATAGCATCAGAAACGTGACCTTCAGTTAAAGTGGGTCTTCGAGACCCATTACTGCAGTATGCTGAAATGTTATAAAAAGCTCCTAACCTTGTATTCTGCCTGAATGTTTATGATAATTTTTTCTGGTTGCTCTAATTTTGCTTATTTTTTCAATTGATACTACAATTATTAATATATGCAAGTAGGCCTATATGTTCCTGGTGGTTATTTTTTTGAGGTTGTTATTACTACTAATCTTATCTCTATTCATATGACCAAATATATCTTCATTCGTAGTATAATGGTAAGGCTCTAACGCTCTACGTGGGAGCATGGCCTGCAAACTGAGAGGTTAAGGCTCTCATACGTTTGTTCTTTTTGTCCGGTCGTTGCGCACCATCTGTGATGCGGGGCGATGTGGAAAGCACCGCGCCTAAGACGACCACCATTCTTGCTCTTTGTTCGAGTGAACACAGGCACTCAATTATTTTTAGTGACTGAGTAGGCCACTCGCCAGGCATCAGAGAGCACCGGGAATTGAACCCAGGTCCGTCAGCATCGTAGCCCGTCCCTTAACCGCGGGATCACGCTGGCTTTCTTCATTCGTAGTATTTAGTTAAATTTTACCTTGCATTTCTTTAAATTACTATTGAGTCAGCATCTTGCATCTTCACTATTGCTTTCAATATTGTCATCTGTAAAGAATGGAAGTTTTTATTTCTTATAGTTGTAGTTTTTCATTCTTTTTGGGGAGAGAATTATTCATTTGTATTTTCAGATTTTCTTTGGAACATATTAATATCGCAAAGTAAAAGACAAAGTATTTATCTCCCTGTCCTTTTTTTCTTCATTTCTTAGTGAACATTTGATTTACAAATGTTTTATATGGCTTTTGGCATCTTCTGCCCTGTTCTGTCATTGCTTTATGTTTGTATTTATATAAACTTGACTCCAACTTCTTGATCTAGTGCAATAGAAAGGATAAAATTTAATGTATTATTAGAAAATTTTATGTTGGGATCTGATCTCCATGTTATTAGGAGGTGGGATGGAAATCAGGGTTCGAGTGGGTAGGGTCATATCCATGAAGTAGACCTCAATTGGAATCCACTACACCTACTTCGCTGGTCATGTTGCAAGAGCAAAAGATAATAGATAGAATGCTAATGATTTTTTTAGATCTCTCTAACAAATGTATGCATTCTTATTTTCAAAACATTAATAGAGCAATAATTTCCATATAACATTACGTTATCAATTCCATTTTAGTTGTCCTTTGTCTAGTGACTATTTTAGTTTTATTTTTATTTAGTTGTGTTATGAATAGACCCTTCATCGTGATCAAAGTTCAGAAACCCCTGACATTTTGTCCACAATTACGGTAGACATCTTCTAAAAAAACCACACGATGCACCATAACACTGGCTGTGAAAACCTCCGCATCTATTCAACTCCTTCATGTTTCAGTAATGCTAAGAACATTTGAAATCTTGTTTTTAACTGTTAATTTCTCACCTTCAAGACCTACCCTTCTCTTTAGTTAGTTTACATTTTTTCTGTTCTTCATTTTCTCTTAGTTTCTCAATAAAAGCTTTGTCTTTTGGTTTCTTTGTTAGCTACGTTTTATCCTTGTACAACATCCATGCAAGAGTAACAAAAAATTATAGAGTGGAAGATGCAGAAAGATAGGAGGAAAGGAACTGAAATAGAATAATGTAAAGGACCATGAAAGAAAGTGAAGAAAATTTTTTCCTAGCTAGGTTCCGTTTATAGTACTTAGAATGCTCTCTAGAAGGTTTATTGTGTTTTCTCCAAATTCTGGTAAATTCTTTTAGTTTCTTCTTTAAATACATAAAAGACTAAATCCAGTCTTTAAGAAAGTCATGAGATTCATTCTGCATGTATGCCCACTTTTCTTTCCTCTTTGTATATACTCATAAAACTAATCAGGAGTTCAGCAAGTTCGGATTTAAAAGACACGATCAAAATCTCATTCAGGTCATTTATGTCTTCTACCTTACTATATAGAGGTAAATTTCTGTTTTACAATCAAATAATTAATTAAATTACTTCCAGAGTAGTGTAGTGCATGTACCCTCATTTTTATATGTAGATATTATTTCATTTACTTTATCTGAAAAGAGTCTTATTCTATATTAGCGTAGTATATGCATCAAAATTAATATATTCAGGTGTTTATTTTCTATTATTAGTTACAGAGGTTCTAATGTTCAATTTTATCCATTAATCTACATCATTAAGGAAATATTTTATTACTTGTTACAACTTTGGTGATATGGTAGTCAGTGTTGTAGGAATTTTTTTTCTCATTTTGGATTTTACTATTTTACTAATTTGTACACCATTACCATGAGATAATTTTTAGAGTATGTCTAGATTAAATATTTTATAGAATTAACATATATTAAGTTATTTTGATTTTACCATAATTTCAAAAATATGATCAAATCATTTTTAACGCTTTTAGAATTTGGGATGATTCTTTGTTTTGCATAATTTTCTTTTATACGCTCTGTCGTTCCTCCCTACTAAAGTTTTGTGATTTCATTTGTTCTTAATTGCAACCTCTGCTAGGTTATTATTTTTCCTATTTTAAACAGAAAGGTCGAAGATCGTCTTAACACTGAGTAATCCAATTCAATGTTGTTATTTTTTATATTCTTTGCATTTAATATTAAGTAAATAAATATAAGTAAATAAACTACAAATAATGTAGTTTACTGGGTTATAAAATAGAAAGGCGCATTAAAAAGATTGAGAACTATTTGCACTCATTAACATCATAATACATTTGTAAATAAATAAAAAAATAATAATGGGAAGTTTTCAACTATCCACTTTACTGTTACTTCATCATTTGCTGAGGGTTGCATCAGGATTAGTGCTTCAGAACAGATGCTAAAGAGGGTTAGGACCAGGCTGAAAATATTTTCAAAAGTGCACAATACCTGCCCACATTGAAAACTGTCCCTTTTATGTCAACGCACTTAAAATCTTAAAGAAATGTTTTCACCATGGTTTCTTAAGAGTACTTTCTACCATACTCTGTGACTTAGTCTGGAGTATTGTATAGTGCATTCAAGTTTCGTTACCTTTGATAATGCAGGATAAAATATTGTCACCTGATTCAAGCAATTCCAACAAGCTCTTTCCACTGTTTCTTGTGAGGACATGACAATAATCTCAGAACCTGTCACAGGATATAATTCTTTTAACTGTAGCACAATTCATTTCATTTTCATTAAACTGGTCAATCCTGTTGAATTACGCCCTCAATTTATAAGGAATGTCTTTAGCCTGAAAGCAATTTTTTATTTGTATGCTTTGAGAGACGATTAAAAAAGCTATAAAGAAATAGAATAAGAAGTAAAGACGCTTTAGTACAAGGAAATTGGACTGTACTAAGTAATCCTGGTATTTTCAAAATTGGAGCAGAAATATTTCTCTCAAAAAAAAACAGTTGTATATTGTAACAAGAATAATTTTGATATTTATTATCCACAATGTTTTTTTATAGTATGATATTGGTAGACAATGTATTAAATCTCTTTATTTATTCAATATCAGATTTACGGGCTTACCAGCAGAGCCCCGCACTGTCATTCTCCACAGAGGACGCAAAGGCTTTGGCTTCATACTGCGTGGAGCCAAGGCAATGTCGCCATTGATGGAGCTAACCCCCTCTGAAAAGTGCCCTGCCTTGCAGTACCTAGATGATGTAGACCCAGGTGGCGTTGCGGACAGGGCGGGATTGAGGAAAGGGGATTTTCTCTTAGAGATAAATAATGAAGATGTATCTTCCGCGTCACATGAGCACGTGGTCGATTTGATCCGCAAATCAGGAGATCTAGTTTCCATGACTGTTGTGTCATTAGGGCCTCCTGTGACGCCCGGTGTGCTGCCTAGTAGTAAGTCTACGGTGGCGCTACAGGGAGGCAGCATGGAAGTGCCCGTAAACAGGCAGTGCGCTACTTTACCCCGCAAGCTGAATTACCAGTATGGAAATTTTGCAAACATTGGCCGTGCTGTACACGCCCCACTGCCTCCTCGAAGGGATCCCAAAACTACCCTGACGGTTGGCAGGGCAAGGGCAAAGAGCATGGTTGCTGGACTAGGTAAAAAAATAATAAAATTGCACAAAGAATTTTTATATTACTGGTTTTTAAATAGAAGCTGGTGGAGAAAAGGAAGAACCTGATGATATGACCAAGTCGAGTTCAGCTGAATCCATTCACCAAACAACACCAAATGGTACGAGCAATTCTACCCCAGTTCAACCTCGCACGGCATCCATTCGTCAGCGGCCCACATCTAGTCGTATTACTACAGCAGAGTTAGAAGAGCTGTTCCAAAGACAACGTGGAGATGGAGGTGCAAACCAACCAGCTCTGATGAGCCGCTCTCATTTTCAGGGCGGCTCGAATACTCTTAGTCATCCTGGGTCACCTGCCAAGACATCTGGCCGTGTTTATGCCAGTGTGGCAGAAATGAAAAGGAGCAAAAATAAGGTTTGCTCATTTTATAATACACTATTTGAATTGTTTGCACAACCCTTTTGGTGATTTTAGAACACTCGGGTGCGCTTTTCGAATATATTCAACGTTGGATCTGAACTTCGAAGAGACTTCCACAGCACACCAGATTTAGCAAATCAAGAACTGTTTTTGAGCAATGGTATTTCGTCAAAATGCCATCGTAGCCAAGAAGATGTCAATCATGGCTTGAATAGGAACATACTCCCACCTCCAAATCACCCGCCGCCACCACCTCCTGTTGGTCAAGTAGTCAAAGTGGATATTTCCAGAGGAATGCTGTCAGAGTACGACAACCTGGCTAACAAAGAAGTGTCTGATGAAAGTAAGTAGACCGTTTGTGTCCAGCCTGTTTGTGAGCTGCGTGTCAGCATTCTACGACTCGTGTTCTAACATCTGCGTTGTCGTCCTTCAGGTGTAGCATCTTCATTTAGACCGACAGCAAGTGCTAAATTGTATGCTTCACCTGAAGACATGAAAACGGTCGGCTACCGGTCTCGAAGCTTGCCGTCACACTCGTCGAGGCCGCAAGTCCGAAAGTCACATAGCATGCGCACTAGCTCTACCTTCAAGCCTGTTAACACTTCCACACCGCCTGGCAAAAACACCAACCCATACGCTCAGCCTATAAGAGCTTCTCGCTCGCATTCCACCGCAGGTAATGTTGTACTCTGTGTATGTGCCCGTCTCTGCGGCCGCAGAACCAAACGTGTCATGTTTTGCTTTTGCATTTTGTTGCTGTTGTCTCATCCTCATTCATATTTGCTTTTTTGTTTGCCTTCATTTTGGTTAGATAATAGGATATTGTTTAATTTGTAAGTAACATAGTGAATTAAGTTATTTTTGATTTTAGTAGGATTTTTAAAACTAAAATTTGCAGTTATGCACTAGCACTTCGGTTTTAAAATAGAATGAAATTGCAAGAAATAACTGATTTTAAGAATGAAAAACAGAATGCCTTTTTAGACTACTATATTAAGAGATATCTGAGTTAGCAAATTTAGTGTTGCACACAGAAACATCTTATTATTTTTTAATGTTATTTTGTGCTTTTTTTTCGCTTGTAGAACGTTTAATGGATTAAACTGACAGCTAATATAACTAAATAGTAGAAGGGTATAAGATGTTTTTGTTAGAAATTATTGAGTAGGATGTGAATTATTTGCAGTCCTTACAAATGTTCGTACTTCAATAAATTTTAAAGTCAGAGACAATATAAAATAAAGATGGCCTGTAACATTTTACAAATTCACATTGCATGAGCCATACATTTGCATTCAGTAATTAATTTTAAAATTTGTTGCATTAAAATAATTATAAGGAGGATATAAATGCTGCGTAGGTTTTCAAGTTCTTTTTGTTCATTTATGATTCATGTAATATGTGTAATAACAGACATCCTGAAAGCTTGCAAGGACAGAAAACTTCACTAAACGGTAATAAATTGCAACAATTAACGACACTGAGAATGAAGACAGAGACAAGTTTTCTAAGGTTTGTGCAAATTAAATCCAACTAATAGAATATCTCTCCATTTGTATGATGAAACTGAGCAGACGTCATTTAACAAATAAGGAAGTAGTAAAATGCAATTTGCTCAATTTATGTTTAAACATTTTGAATGTTTTTGATGGCAAACATTCAGACCATAGGTGATGCTCTACTCTTAGCTCGGCAGAATTACTGGTACCTGCCTATTGATTTTTGAATTCATAAAGGGTTTTGTAAGCCCTTCCCAATGACAAATTTAATCAAAATTTATGGGATGCACAAGGATTGTGTGCATTTCAGAGACTGAAGATTTGAATATTGTAAAAAATTAGTCCGCTAAACTTGTAGCAAGATTAACTCTGAGCGGAACTACAATGTAATTTTAAAGAAGAGTTTTATAGCCACTGTTATGTTTAGTTGATCTTGTGTCCATTATGAGATTCAAATTTGAGTATGCATTTTTTAAATTACAGATACACAATTTGTTACATTCAGGCCAGAGCCATTTAAATAAAATAGATTAAGCCAGTGTATGATTTTTCAAGTATTAAAATTACATCGAACAGTCATATTAGTTTTGTGGGAGAAAATTTGGATATCTGATGAAGTTCATTTTCGCTCGAAAAGATGTGAAGCTTAATTTGAATAGAATTGACCAAATCCTTTTGAACATGCAACAACCATACCTTTGAAATATTTTTAGTTGATCACTTGAGAAAATTTTTCATTAATAATTCAACTTTGTTCTAGCAAAGATAAGTAAATGAAAGAAAAACAAAACACTGTAAACCAACCTTTTCTTTCTACGTTGTACTAAAATGTTTCTTACCAGAAATGAAGCAATTAGATTGGAAACAGCCATATGAGAGGGACATGAAGCGTCCACTGGCATATCTATCTAAAAGAGCTTTTGTGATATCTTTCATAGTTTGATCTATAATATAGTATTAAATGCTTTAGCTTTCTCAGTTAGATTGGAAAATAAATTGGCGAATAACATATATTAATTTAAACTTAAAAGGTAGTAATTGAAATATGGTATAATTGAATAATTTTTTAAGATTCTGTTATTATATAATATATAATCTTGTAGAACAGCTCACTAGAGGTAGAAAAACATTTTCGCAGAGCTCATTCTATAAATAATGAGTATGGATTACTTTAGTTTTGGATTAAAAAACACAAGAAATTTTATTCTACTTTATTGCAAAAAAAAAGTTGTTAAAGAGTTGAATAAAATAAGTCTCTTGTTTGTACATGACAAATTACAACGTAACCTAAACCTAGTGAGCCTTAGCCTTATTACAGATGTAGCCTGTTAAGTATTAAGGTTGTTGATTTCACTCATTTTACTTCACTCGCTCTCGTTTAAGAATGCACATTATATATTTGCGCTCAAATTTGTATGGGAAAAGGAATGTGTGCATTGGGGATTGTTCCAAATAAGAATAAAGTAGTATTTTGGAATTTATACTATACAACAGAAGGAGGGGGCAATTTGATATCAATGTTTTTGATTTCTTATGTTACAAGAAAGCTAATATTGATTTGTGTATGTACCTATTGGTCTATACTTAAGCTTTTATTTCCAAAACCCATGGACCAAAAGTATTCCTATTTCTCTAAAAATCTTCAATATTGGACAGTGAAGCTTTTGAATTTTGCTGCTAATCTGGACAGGTGTAGAAAAGTTATGCAAAAAATGTGATTTTTACTGATTAACTATACATATAAATAATTGCAACTTGAAAGTATAATAGCAATTTCTACCGAACCTGTGGATTGGCTAGAGAAAGTGGAAGGGAGAAATCTGATGGTTCTTTTTTGAAACATTTTTGATCTCATTTAATGAGAGTCGAGTGCAAATGTATAACTCAGATGCCCAATTTTGTAAAGCTACTACGACATTGCCGTTTTTTTTTAGTACAAATAAAGTGCTTCAATATAGCATACTTATATATAAACATTTTTATTAAGAAGTACTAAAAATATTATTAAGAAAATTTTGGGGTAAATATGTACTAGAGACTAAATATGCAATGTTAACAAAACAAGCTGTGCTGACTATGTCTAAAAAGAAACTACTGGTTTACTTAATAACTATTGCCAGAGCAAACTTAAAAACATGACTATTATAACATGCTCTCCCAGCACATTATTTATACCGTGACTAGCCTCAGGTGGAGTGCACTCTCACTAACCAAAATTAAACCGATTGCTGTATCTCCTATAATTTGTTTGATTGAGTCTACTTTAAAATAAATGGTTGACTAAAAATTGCTACCTCAATTTTTTAATATTGAATTGTTCACAACTTCCAATATTAAATGATTCTATGAAACCCTCTGGGAGTCTGTAAATCTGACTTAAGCATGTAGGTAGGTGTATGATCTCTCCAGAATGCATTTTAATAAATAATTGATATTACGAGTATTATAAACCCAAAGCGGTTGACGAAAATAACATACACTCACACTAAAGAGGACATACTTATTGTGTGTAACTTTTATTGAAAAATGCAATATTCTACGCTAAACAGCTCAAATACAAGAGAACACGCCAACACTTAAATAAATCGGTAAAAATATTAAGCATCAAAGATTATTCACCAGATGGTACTGGAACAAAAAGTGAAACAAGAAAAGAGATATAAAAGAAGCAACATTAAGAACACTACTAAAAATGCTGAAAGTCGTCAAGCATCAAATTAGAGGTGAACAGAAAACCCTTAACGAAGAATTAAATAAAATTAAAGAGATTTGGTGGTTGCCAATATAGAGGAAATAGTAAATTAATGAGTAGGAACATAAAAAAATTGAAAATACAAGAGCAAAACAGGTAATTTGAAAGTAAAATAAATAATAAAGGAAATAAAAAAGATAAGTGTTTTGCAATGAAAATCAATATTAACAATATGGATGGGTTTCTTTATAGAACTATCAAAGAACACTGACAAGGAAATGAAAAGAGAATGATGGTAATAATTGAAGATAACACAATAGAAAAATCAACAAAAAGGGAACTGAAATAAGTTAGCCACAGAGAAAAAGTAATATGAAACTGGTAAAATATGGAGGCTTTAAGTTAGACTTTTTAATTAAAGAAAAATGAAAGGAAGATAAATACTGAAAGAAATTAAAGTTGGATAAATCATAACAATGCATAAAAGGGAGATCAATAAACATGTGGAAACTATAGAGAAGAATCGCATTAGATATCGTATTTAAAATAATATTATCAATTAGACATCAGTGTAATTTTAGGTCAAATAAATCCACAATAGGCACTGGATATATAGCAAAACAAACGATGGTGGAAGCACATGGATATGGACTGGTCATTGAACTACCACTCGTTGGCCTTTAGCACTTGTTTGTTATAATCAAAAGAAAAGGACTTATACCAGCATTGAAAGACTTGCACAATAAAATCTAAGTTATGAAGATTAATAAAAAAACAATAGAACAAAAATACAGAAGGGCAGAAACAAATTGAACAAAGGAGAGTTAAGGAGTTGTGTTATCAGTAACTTGATTTAACTTGGCTTTAGAGTATATATTAAGATGAATAATAAATGAAACAGTACTAATAACAAACGAAAATAATGACAACAATGCTAATAAGAGGGGAAAATTTGGACTAAAAAGACAAAAATAATGAATTTGGAAAAATCTGAAAATATAGCAGTGAGGACATGAATTTTAAGGAAATAAAAGATTAACTCTATTACGAAGCGGCAGAGAAAAAAAAACAAATTTCAGCGACCTGAGCTATACTTATTAAAAACAAAAAGCTCACTAAAGGAAAGAAATTAATCCCGATAAGACCAATATTACTGTCTTTTATAGAAATAATGTCAGTGACTAAAAAAGATGAAGAATTAAGAGAAATAATAAAAATATTCGATCTAGTATGATAATGAAATATAAGAATTAGGGTAGGATGTGGTGAAGGAAATAAAAAAACAATGTGTGGGGTGGTTAGGGCACGAATAGAGAGCAAAGGCAAAATGAAAAGCATTATCCGTAATACAATGTGAATCAACGTGGAAAAAGGCGAAGAAGATGAAAATCCAAGTGGCCATAAGAAGTGGTAGAGGACTTGAAAAAGGTTGGCATTAAAAAAATAGAATTGCGCATTTATGGAAGAAAATATGTAAGAAAATAAGAGATACTGGTTAAGAAAGTAATCCTCCTTAAGCAAATGGTTCTAGAGAGCTTTGAAATAGCGACGTAACCTCACAGAGGGGTATTAATTCAATTCTTATTATTAAACTGTATGCAAACAAGCGAGAGGATCAAGAATTAGCAACGCAAGTCATTGCTAGAACATCTGTATTAGTAGTCATAAAATGATAAATTGAGAACACTAAGCGATTGTAGATGGGCTCAATTTAAAAAATATATAAATAAAATGTATAGCATGATTCTACAATATGAACTCTATAGTTCATGTTACAAGAAAAAAGAAGCGTGGGAAAGAAATATTTCATTACATTCGCTGTTACAGAGGCCTACCTACACAGTTAATAGGTTAATAAAATTTACACATGGCCGTGTTTTGTATTTTTCGCAAGAAATAAAAAGGAACAAATTTTTCTTTTTATAATCTTCCCTATATTATTGCGAACATGCATTTGATGGCGCCTGGGAGGCCCAACCAAACTTTTTTCTTGCAGGGTACAAACTGAGATGAAGTGGAAAATCTCAAGGCCAAAGTGTGACCTTTGGGCATCACAGATCGCACCAGATATATGAAAGTTTAAAGGGAAGTGAAGCAAAAGACCATGAAATTCTAACCTAATCATCTACCATGTTAGATGGTTAAGCCAAGGTGAAAAAAACAAACTCAAAGAAAGTGTTGAAATGCGAATAGCAAAAGAAAAAAGACAGCTACAAGCAGTTGTCTGTCTTAGCGTGACATTTGAGGATTTCTCCAAATAGTAAATGTAATGCAGTTATTCCAACTGTGTTTCAGTGTTGGCAAGGGATGTCTGACAACTTCTTTTCACATAATCAACAAACACCTTTCTTACTTTACTGATTTAAGTAAAAGACAAATCTTACCAATTTGAATAATCATGAATAACGTGAAAAAAACATGTAATTAAACAAATCTTAGGCTTCTAAAGCCTGCGTGTGTTATGAATATTTTATAACCCCCTAATTTTGAAAAAATTGAAAAATCAGCAATCAATATTTTAATAATTGGAACAATTTTGGCTATCTGCTTCCACCTCTACACCGTCTTAAATTCTATACATATGAAATTATGATAATAGCGAAATGATGGAAAAAAATTAAAAATTTGTATTTTGTTAATGAACAAACACACCGCTATTACAATAAAATTATAAAGCAGCGATTGCAATAGTCATCCGAGTATGTAGTTTTCTGGTGGTCACTAATATGCATTTAATATATTTTTTAGGTTTATGTTTTTTATTATTATTTAAACAAATCATTTGATTTGCGGGTCAATTTTATCAATTGAGTTTTAAAAATATTGTCAGAGCTCTTATAATTTTATGCTACATCATTATTAATGATATCGTCAACGTATTTGCCATATATGGTCATTTAACAATTGCCTGTTTGTAGGAACACGAGAAAGAAAGAAAAGACTGAGCAATAGCTCGTCGACAAACAACATGATCATAATCTCACAAACCAGTGCGCCCCCTCCTATTCCCGAACCTGACTACAGCTGCAGTGGCTCAGAGGCTGAAAGCGAGGATGGCCACAAGCCTGTCAACAAAATATCGTCCAGGCTGTCGGCCATCCATCTTCACCCAGTTGAAAACAGCGGCAACAGTAATACTAGGTAGACATCATATTTATTAGAATGTTTCTGATCTTTATTGATTAACTTTTTAGTGGTAGCAGTTCAGGGAGCAGTTCGGTGCCGCACAGTTTCAGCGTGGAGGAAATCCAAAGAGGCCGGACGATGTTGAAGTCTTCTAAGTCGTATCCCGACGACTTCTTAAAGAAGCCAAGAGATGGTGCTATAGTAGAGGATGCAGATAATAGCTCGTCAGGAGTCAGCTCCGACCAGGATGTACCCGTTGGTTCTTCAGAGTATAGCGATAAAGTTCCCCATGAGCACAGCAGCATGACTTTGCCTTCGCCCAAAACCCAGAGACAACAAACAGGTAGAAATCCTCACTTCTAATTAAGTTCAATATTTATGACAAATGCCTAACAGGGTTATCACGCAATGCAGTTTCATTAGCTCAGCTGCCCCCACCCATCGAAGCAGACTCGGACGAAAAGGAAGAGTTTTGCTTGCCGCCGCCACCAGAATTTGACGTTATCGCCAACGCGAGCCAAACTACTGAAACAGTCCTGGCGCCACCGCCACAGTTTAGTGACAGCCGGCAAGTGACAAGGGTTCGCATTGTTGGCGCTGTTCCGAAGGGAACGGTTCCAACAGTCACTACAGAGCCTAAACTGAAACAAGGTAGACTGCATAGTCAATGATTTCGTAGTGTTACTCAGTCATGTTTTTTAATAATCTATTGATGGACTTGAATTGCACTCAATTGTTTAGTATTTAATGATGCTGTTTTCGTGTAAGCTGCAACATCACATACATTTAAACAACTTTGCAACTAGCGTCAATTCTTACTGTTAATTTCACTTTCGAAGTGTCCATTACAGAGTTTTAAAATCATAGGTGCGGTTGCATTCAGTCTTCGCTGTTTTACCAGAGTATTTTAAAGTGCACTAAAACAAAATCCGTCTTCACTTTATAATGATGAATTGAAATCGTCCTGCAGAGTATCAACTATTTTTGAATTTGTGTACCGATTGGTTTGCACTCTGCTTTATTCGGGAAAGAGTTAGATTAGAGTTAGAATTTGTATGGTGTGAGTTCGTGCCAAAGCGTCGACAGCAAATTTCTATCATTAGTTTGGTGAATGTACTTGCAATACCTTAAATTAAAAATGATAAGAATTTGCAGTTCTATTAATTGAATTTGTGTACATTATCATAGCTGATATTTTTAATAAAGATAAATAACTGTACTGTTTCGACATTCGAGTTTGTAAGTTACCTTTCAATTTCAAACAATCATAATGCACACAAATTCGTTCGGGCGAAGGATTGCGTGCGCTGGAGATGATTCCAAACAAGTACAAGTTAGCATTTCGGAATGCGTGATATGTATTTTTTTAGTGTGGATAAACTGCTCAAGCGTGGCATACTTGCCTGTGTAAAATATGTAATGATTACTGAAGGCGTTACGTGTAAATATCCGCTAGTGGATTTCATTGGGGCAGTTCTTGTATGACATATTTTTATACATTAACTGTGCAACTTTCTGGCGAAACTACTTGTAGCTTCGCCAGAAGCGGTTGATGGTGTAAATTTTACTTATGCATATTCCTGCAGCTTCCATGTTATATTACTGTAAAGCATCGGAGCTCCATTTTGTGATGCAGCAATGAGGATGCTCAGAATGGCGCCCTGATATATGTAGAATGATATTAATGAATGCAATGTGCTCATACTTCTCAATAATAAAGCTTTAATTTATTTCATTTAAAAGCTGCTTGTTAAAGGAGGCAACCAAACTGTACTAGCGACATTGTTCACCGTACTTCTCGTTTATTTGTTTTAAAACTGAAATATTTCCTCAGATTTTTGTGATTCACTATTCAATAGTTTTCATAATTGTAATTCCATTAAATAAGCACCACCTTGCACGTTTGACTAAGCAGTTTGTACATTTGCAGTATTTACTACCTTTTGTATATTGTTTTATGTAGAAACAGTTTTGTATGTAATTTGTAAGAATAACAGTAGCAGTACAAATGGCCGTTTGCGAACGCAGCAGGCAGTGGCTGCTCCAGATAGAGTTAAGGAGGTTCGTACTAAGCGGCTGTTGTTGATATTAAACGTAGCAGTAATTCTCGTTTTTTACTACTTTATAACTCTGAAATGGAATGTCATGTGTTGCATATAAATCCGAGATAGAGCAGTCCTTTTGTATATATTTAATATTTAATACAAAATATAACATCTAATATGACACAAATGTTTTTATTATTTTTAACCCTAATTGGTTTATTAGAGACCTTCAAAAAACAACTGTTTCCTTTTCAGCATCCAATTGCTGTAATTTTGATTTAGCTTTGGTAGACACCAAAGCTCTTTTTTAACATCTCATTTACTGTTGAGCATGCCCATGTAGCATTGCGCCGTGTACTAACTACATTAGTGAGTTTAAAAATATACCTTATATAATGCAAGTTTTAAATGACCATCAATCCAATTCAAATTTTCAGCCTTTATTAACATTGCAAGATATTTGATCTTATTTTTTGCTTTGATCTGTAACATAAAATTGATTATGGACTTTAAAGGTAAGCTTGACAAAGTTGCTGCCATAGCTTAGTTGTCAGAGCATTGCTAGTCTGTCAGCGAGGTGGCGCAGGTCTCGTTGGTAACCCATGGGTGTATGTGACGGACGTTATAGTATTAAATTAGTAAAGTTCATGCTAGTAGGCACAATAAAGCTCCTCCCAACAAAGAAAAGCTCTACCTAAGGGCATTATAGGACAATAGAAAAGTAACAGAAAAGAAACGCAGCATACATAAGAAAGTATGACAGTAGCTTTGAGGAGTTTGAGTAACCCAAAAGTGAGTATGAAGATGAGGAAAAAATGATGAATCCTTCAATTTGAACATCAAGCCACTAAACGTATGCACAATTATCCTGCATTTTCAGAAAAATAAAGGAAGTTAAAATGATTATTCTGGAGTGCAATTACCATCATTTGCTTGACAGAGACTTTGAGGCAATCTATGATTTGACGTTGGCCGCCCACCTTATCTAATTCATTATATGCTTTGCCCATCTGTTAGGTTTCCAGCTAGTAGTTAACATGGTAATCTATAGGGGCCTCGGTGGGAGAATAGGCTAAATGAGACAACAGATCTCGTCTCTTGTTGGCGATAAATTCGATTACAAGGTGGAAGACTTGGTCTTTTAGTTTGAATGGCAGTATAAACTGCAAGCTGGATTAGATAAACTGCCTTTGGACTTCACAGAAATGTCCTTAAAAGTCCCTAGATAATTATGCATCAACTTGAAAAACAAAACAATCTCATAAAGAGCAATCCACCTATAATTTTGCAAAGAATGAAAGGGTTGGTAAAGCTGTTCTTGTAAGTTAAAACCAATTGTCAACTTCATTATTCTAATAAACCTATGGTTTTATTAAGGGGTAATATCATCTTATGACTACATTTTTCACGTTTTTTTTTTTGGGCTTAAACTATTCAAAAATATAATCCAAAAGTTTTTAGGGGGGTAAAATTTGAAATAGTCTGAAAAGGGAATTATTCGAAGAAATCAAAGCGCTCGATTGCGAGACGTTTTGGTCCTTGCCTTGATTTTAACTACTGTCGGTAAATTTAAGAGCTGTGTGACAATATGATGCCAGAAAATCCGTTGGAAGAAGTGAACATGGCATAGTGCTTCTGTGTGACGCACAATTACGCTACTTAAAACTTTAAACGCGTTTATCTTGAAATTATGATTTTCGCGCTCGCTGTACCGCTAGCTCCTTCAATTTTGAGCCGATTGACTTGAAAATTTAACTGGATCTTCATAATAACATTATCTAGTGAAGGGCATAGGATTTTTTGATTAATAAAAAATTACTAATTTTATGACCAATTTTCGATCGAATTTTTCGGAAGAAAAAAACCTTTTGCTTCAAATCGACGCCTTTTTTAAATTGATAAATCGAACAAAGCCCAGGTCCTTTATTAGATTTTGGACCATATTCTTATAAAAACTTTGAATTTCTGTTCTAAGTGCAGAATTACAATCTATAGTAGTATGGCCAGCGAGGTCAACCGAAAAAATTGATTTGTATTCAAAGATTTGTAGTACCACCATTTTGTTTTTAAAATTTAAATTTTTTTTCAATACTTTAAGACATGTATTTTAATGTAAAAAAAAAAGAAAATAAATCATATATATACCACCAGGATGAATTACTTGGCTAATGCAACTCTTGTATGGATGATATTTGTGCTTTTTGAGCACCCTCCATACTTTTGAAGCGGATATTTATAACTCAGCTTGAATTTCCCTTGTTGAAATTGAAGGATTATTTTGGACCTATGGAGTAAAGAACTAATTATAAAACGTTATTGTAATTATTATGAAGAATCTTTACTATTTGTAAAATTTCTTGTTCTTGTTCGATAGGCCTAGAACCATATTTACGTCTAGGTTTCTCAAATAAACCAAAATCTCTTAAATTTCTATGAAAAAATAAGAAATAGGTTGCATGTGGTTGCCGTCTTTCCGGATAACGTTGTAGATATGTTTTAGAAGTAATTAGTGGGTTCCAATTTGAAGCATAATAAATTTGCAGCATACCTTATTTTTCTTCATTTGAAAATCGCATTTTTAATATGAATGACTCGGTTAAAATATGGTTAAAATGCAAAATCAAAAGAAACTGTAAATTTTTAGCTCAAACAAAAGAAAATTGTTGATTGCGTCTCCAAAGCATCAAATCAATTCCAAAGCCTCCTCTCTCTCCAGAAAGTTATTAATTATAAAATGAAACATGGGACCGACGAAGAGATTGCTCTGTAAGCAATCCCAGAACGAACTTAAAAAGACCTTTCGATTTCTAAATTTTCCCGAAATTCGAAGTCGAATATCTCGAAAACTATTCGAGATAGGAATTTTTTAATTTCGAATTCGAATTCAGCGTAAAATTTCCTATAAGAATCCATTTTCAAATTTTAAAAAATCTCAAATTTTGTGACGGACCGACAGACATAGAATTCAGTAACGAACTTTTTAAGTTCGTTGAAAAGCAAAATCATAAAGTGTGATACATCCTTGTAATCAGAAAAAAAACCATATTTGGAATTGTAAAAATCCAATATGGCGGCCATAAGAAAAATAAAAGTTGACTCGTATTTTTGACATTTCAGAACTGGTAGTAACCCTAATGACATTTTTAGATTCCTTATAAAAAAGTGTCTGAAGAATGTCTGAATTAAAACTGTGTAATTTTACCAGTTTATTTACAAATTTAATTTACAAATTAAAAACGAAAATGACATTTTTTAATTTTTTTACGGTATTTAGAAAATTATTAATAATAAATCTAATCTATTTCGAGATTCTTGATAAGCATAAAAATGTGCAACTTTGCCCTAATTTAACTAACCCTGTAACTCTCAAGATAACTGAGATCCCCATGGTGACGCTAGAAAACCGAGCACCCGGTGTGTATATATATAATAAAAAAGAGATATTTTGCAGCTCATACCATTCTTTATTTATGGAAAGCCTTTGTAATAGCTATGGACTATCAGTTATGCTTCTTCAAATGAAGCAGAAATATAGAATGTAAGCAAAATTCACATGAAGTTATTAATGCTAGTAAATTGAATAGGTGAAAGAATTGCAAAATCTGCTGTTCATGTTCCTAAAACAAAATAACATGATAAAAAGTGCGTTTTATATTCAAGTGATTTAGTGACTGTTTTTAAGGATGTGGTAAATAAAAACAAGTATATATATATCCGGCAGTACATTCCTATGTGGAATTGTTGCCGCTCTTTCGAGCTCTTCTGACTTTTAAATTAGTGGAGTGGTTTGTCACTCCTCTCCACGGAATACAATAGATATGAGTAATAAAGTGTTGATTGGAAAAACAAGTGTTGGTATATGTAAGAAGGTAAAATTTTACGCTGTTGCAACAAGTGTTTGTTCATATCTTGCAAATATTCTTTTTAGAACGAAGAAAACTATACAATGTTCACGCAACTATCATTGAAAGGTACTTGAACTCCAACCCAATGGGCATCCTAGAGAGATTGTGTAATAAAGAGGCTTAAAGAAAAGATTGCGGGTATGCAAATCACAAAAAAATGACAGTGTTCTTATTGATCTATGCAACAGTCAACCTTTAGGATTTGGTACTTTAAAATAACTCTGCTGTCTACCTAAAAAATGTGGTTTTGTAGCTTTTACTATCTGTCGGGCGCAATTTCCAGTAGCTGATTTTTGTAGTAATGATTGCAAAAAGTAACTCGTCAAACAACACCACCACATGATAAAGGGAGGTGATATGTCTATGTCTAACCACAAACTGTTTTCAGAATAACACAGCATAATAGGTTGACAATTTTTATGTCTGTTAATATAAGGATATAAAGCTGATAAGACAACCAAATGAAGAATTAGCCTAAAACTTAACTTGAGGTGTGCACATAGCAATTTTGTTTTCAATCTAGCTAGAGGGCACTTTTAAGAACAAGTAAAGCTGATATTTTTAAATAAGAGACTGAAAAAACTGATGAGAGAATGGCAATTAAGTCGATTGATGACCATTAAAATTTAGAGCAGATGAGTTTGTGTAACGAAACTATCTATAATCTGGGAGGTCACTACTAGAACTTCGAACGATGTCAAAAGTAGCATTGAAAAATACGAAATAATGTTTACCTTAATACAATTCAAGCACAGGCACAGAAGTCCGAGTCACTCACTAGGAAAGAATATAAGAAAATGATTGAACTATTATATGCAGCAACCAAATTTATCGAGAATAAGTTCCAACTACAGACTGACATAACTTTTATTCTAACTTGAGAAAAGGTTTAATAAAAGCTAATCACCAAGAGAATAACGTGAAATCTGAATAGAAAGACGAAAATATCCAGCTCAAAACCAATCTATGATGTTATCAAGCCAATGTTTGAAGAGATACGTAAAGAAAAGGTCTAAACTTTAAATAGAGGTTCATAGATGTGATTTCACACAAATTAAATTAAAGTATACGTAAATAGTTGTTTTAACTATTTATTGTCCTGCTCTAGGATTCCTTCTATATTTTGCTATCATTGTGGCGTTTTCTTAATTTCCTAATCATGTATTTAATGTCTTAAAAAACATCCATTTAAATGGTTTAACAATTTATTAGGGCAGTAAAAACGTAAATTTAGCTTTATAGTTATTATCAAACTGAAAAACAATGTAATACTGTAAACGAAACTAAACTTCTGGTATTAGCAACTGATAGTGGTCTTAGGTTTACTAACCATATAGAGAATATTTTGTCTAGCCAAGTAGATTAAAATTTATGAAATAATTAGAGAACAGGAGCATGACAAATAAATTATTTGTATAAAAACAGTTTTGGTCAACCTTAACCTGACCTAAGGTTAAGGTAAAACAAAAGCATGAAAAATAAATTATTTTTATATAGAATGTTTGGTCAATCTAACCAAATCAAACCTAACCCAATCTATCTAACTATAACCTAACCCTGCATGTGCCAAAAATAAACTTATTTTTATGAACTTCATGAGTCCAGAAGTATAATATATATAATTTTTATTAAAAAAAAAGAAAACATGGCCACTAAACCCAACCTTAGCTAGAAGAACCTTGTTAACACACCCAACTATTTCTTTATCTTTAGTCAGATGTATTATTTTAATTTATATTAGTAGAATGAGAGTATCAGTCTTAACAGTGGCCATATGAATGATTAGATGCACTACTATAATGGACATTTGTGTTTGTATTTTTATGTCTAAAACAATTAATTTAATAAGTTTAATTATTCCCCAATTGTGATTTATTTTTAGATGGAATAAAATGGTTGACGTAAGCCGTTTAGAGTTCTAAACAAGAGCAATGTAAAACCCAAAGTAATTTTTTGCTTTTTGTCTGTCTTTTACTATGCAAACTTCATTTTCTTGTAGCCAATAATAACAAAATTCGTCCTTGTTGTTTTGCATTGAGCATGAAGTTTATAATTTTAGTACTGCTATTTATACTTAAGGCCATATTTTTCCAAACAATCAAATTTGTGTTTTTTTTAAGAAATGAAAGCAAATTTTTCAACGGTTAAAGATAAGCAGATTATTATTATAGTCATGTAAGAGAATATTCAGAAAATATGTTACACAATCTACTAAAGAATTACAATGATGTGAACCTTAAAAAGGTGCTCAAAACAGAAATATGTGTGTGTGTAGTTATGTTTAATCTATTCATAATATTTTCAATATTATACCGCAATTTTTAACGAATAAAACATCTTGCGTCTTATAGCTATAACTTTTATTGTAAAAAAATATGCCGGCGACCAAACAGGACTGCCAGCTCTTCCAGTTCATGTAGAAAATGCAACGAATTAAACTAATTACTCTAAAACCCTCATATCAATTCAACAAGACAACTAGAGCAAGTTTCATGAAGTCGGTACCGGGGGACACAGGGGCGACTTCATGCTGGTAATGAAACCGAGAATGTCCTTTATTTTGTCTTCGGTGGAGCGCTGGCGGACAAGCAGTTCCTCCTGCGCGGTTTTCTGGTCCTTGAGAGAGATTGTGAGCTGCGAGTGGCGATCCTGCAGCTCGCTCAACTCGGCTGCAAGCGACCTGTTTTCATCCAGCAGCTTTTGCTTTTCCTGCAGTTTTTCTTGAATATTAAAAATGCAAGTCAGTAAATTTTCTGGCCAACTTATGCACTAGGAACGTCACAGAAACAAGGCAGTGCCTTGGGCTACCGTGCTTATCATTACAAACAAAAGATAAATAGAGGGAAGTATCACAACTGAGCACACAAAAACGTAACAAGTAGTTCTCTAACCTGTTACGTCAGTTGACACATATGAAACACTCATACCAGATGGCACAGTCAAAGCACCAATGGTACGAACTTCTTTGTTTGTGAGGCATTTTGGGCATTTCCTGGGCGACTGTACTAGGGGACGGTTGTGGCAGCTTACGTGGAAGCCATTCATGCATGACTCGCATACTGTCAACGCACCACCTGGAAAGTGAAGAAAAAATAATTAAAAATGTAATTCGCACTATTATTACTAATTACTAATGTTTTTAGATTATTTAAATGATACTTAAAACTTCTAAAATAATTTCCCCCTTTTAGTTCTGCATGGTTTCTGAAGGCTTTGGCATAACCTGAGAATGAAAACCATAATTTTCCTAAAAGTTATTGTAATCAAGGATTAATTACAGGTGATCCTACCATTAGTCTTATGCTTGTAGAAATTTTATTGCACTGGAATTCATGAGATAAAAATTATTGGTGCATTGTGTGGTTGGTTCTCGGGTTATAAGGCCATGGTCAGAATTGACATTGTCAAGTTTCTGAACTCCGACCACAACTGCGGCGGACATCTTCAGAAGAAAATCTTCTAAAAATTAAGTGACTGTCCCGCGCATTTTAGCTTTTATACTCGTGTGAGTGTGGTAGGGATGTTGTTGGGGTATGGTGTCGTCAACAACGGCCCTTAAATCAGAGCACAGGAGTATTCATTTGAGATTTTGGGGGAAAGCTATGTGCTGAAAAGGGCACATAAAGATAACGGATTTTAGCAAGCATTGCGACAGTAATTCCTAAAGAATGACTCCATTAAACAGTTAAAGCTAAAAATATAAATCTGCATATCAGAAGATATAGAAGATGAAATAAGGTTGCTATTATACATTGAATCTGATATGATTTTAGTAACATTCTACTTGAAACCTATTTGAAAATTATCATTGAGAAACAAACAAACAAACTAGAATCTACATATACAACATTTGTTAGTTTACCACACACCCTGCAGTTGATAAAGTTACAAGCAGACAATTTATTTACTGATTCGTGACATAATAAGTACTACATTTGCCCCTGGATAGAACGTGTTGATAAATTTAAAACATATACAAGGACTATTTATGTTTTTTTAAGTTCCATTATACCCTTATGGGTCATAGGGTTTTGATGTAATTATTCCACTTCTTCCTATCCATAGCTATTTGTGCCAACTCTGGAAATGACTTTTGTTTCCACTTCTATCGTATTTCTCCATGTATTTTATGGATGCCCTCTTTTTTTTCCCTTCTGGATTCCATTTTAATAACCTCTTACTAATTTCACCACCACTTCTTCGCAAGGTATGCCCCAACCATCCATATTTCCTCTTTTCTATCTCCGTATTTAGGTTCACCTGATTTGTCCTTCTCCACAGCTCATCATTACTAATGGTCTCTGGCCACAACACTTTCAGTATACCCCTCAGGCATCTGTTTACGAACACCCCCAGCTTTTGTTTTATCACTCCCGTAACCGCCCACGATTCTGACCCGTATAATAAAACCGGCTTCACCATTGCATTAAACACTTGTATTTTTAGTTTTGGTATTTAAATTGCTTGCGTACCATACGGCACTCAAATTTATATATGCCCCCTTGCTTTATTTATTCTGTTTTTTATGCCCTTGAGCCCTCCATCTAGCGCAGCCACTACACTCCCTAGGTAGACGAATTCATCAACTCTTTCTATTTCTTCACCATTTATTAATAGGTTTTTCGGTCGATCTACATTGAGACACATACACTTTGTTTTCTTGATATTTACTTTTAGCCCAACTTTTGCTGACTCTTCCACTAGACTGTTTAACTTTTCTTGCATATGTTTACCGTTATTTGCAATGAGGCAGATGTCATCCGCAAAATCTAGATCATTCAGTGTTTCTGTTAAGTTCCATCTTATTCCTCCCTGCTGTCCTCTCATAGGCTTTCTCAACACCTCATCTAAAACCAGCACAAAAAGCAGAGGGGAAAGGGTCTGTCTTACACTGTACTTTGTTTGGAAGGCTATCGACAGTTACTGAAAAGAAAATTAGTCCTACTATTATACTTAAGGGATATAATAAGGGTACATATTTGTCAATAAAAAGTCTTGTTTCCAGGGCTGTTCTGCTGCTCTCCTTGGGATTGTTAATTGAATGTTTGCTATTTGCAATACAAGGATTTAGATTGTCAAAGCTTTCTTGGAGATGTCTACAATCCCTTCAGAGGCGATATTGATATTATGGTTATCGAGACTTGACTCTTAAATGCTATAACGCTGGTAATGACACAACACTTAGTAAACAGCAAAAGAAGTTTGTACAGAATAAGAAGAAAATAGAAGCCATCCATGCATAAAATTCAGATAAATCCAAAATCACGTTTCTTTTTTTAGAGGGGAAATAATGTACAGCTCTACAGAATTAAAGAATAAAAAAAATAAATAAATAAAAATTAAGCCCATGGGAACATTACACGAGAAAATGCATATGTGTTATGTGCAATTTTATTGTAAATATTACATTGAAATATTTGTTTCTGCACCATGTGTCATTTGAATGGCAATATGCTGTCATTGGAATGGCAATATGCTGTTATTAAGAATTAATAGTTCTTTAAGCAGCGACCGATATCCATTGCCATGATTTATGTAATATGACCAGCTTTTTCAATTAACATCCTATCTCTTGTAACTCGCACTATATTTAACCAACAGCTTTCTTCCATTTCTTCCAACAATACTATATAACCTATAGCAATGACACTGACACCGAGACCAGACTGAGAGAAGATTCCAAGACCAGCTATCCGACCGTCAACAGCTGTGATGATCCGTATGTAGTAAATGGTAAGACAATAGGTACTGTGTTTATTTTTGAAACTTGTCAAACAATGCAAATTACTAAAATATGATAGTATGTATAGGTTCCTGAGAAGGATCTAACATTCAAACAAGCTATTATTCTACTTCAACAATAAAATACCTCAAGATGCTAGCAGAGACTTTTAATACCCTCCATACCCTCCCCTTTTTATTAATCAGAAATAGAAATTTCATAAGGCATAAATATCCAAGTAGGATAGTTCTGATTAGCCATTTGTTTTAGTACAGAAGATGTGAAATAAAAATGCATTTTTTATGAAGCTAGTTATAGATTTTCCTATATCACTATGTTTAAAAATTGTTAATTTAATTTTTCAGTAAAGACTTTAAGGAATTTAAACCAAAAAGAAATGTACAAAAGTTAAAAGAATTGGCATTTGTTGAAATTTTAAAAATGAAATTACAATACGTTTTTAACAGATGTATAAGGGACGATCAAAAAGTTTCCGTTTGAAGCTCGTACAGTCCAGATCGGTATGCCAATCAGGCATATTCGCCGTGAGCATTGAGGCAATCATCCCACCGACGCACCATGTTGAAGATACCTGTTTGGTAAAACACCGTGTCCTGTTGCGTAAAGACGTTCGTAACTGCCTGCTGCACGTCCACATCCGACAGGAATTTTCGACCCTTCAAGGCCTTTTTTAAGGGCCCGAAGGCGTGATAATCGCATGGGGAGAGATCAAGACTGTAATGGGGGTGATTAAGTATCTCCCACTTGAGTTGGCGTACCTGCTGCGTTACGACATTTGCGGTATGGGGACGTGCGTTATCATGAAGCATCGGCACCCCTGTCGCAGTTTTTCCGGAAGTTTTGCCGTAATTTCTCCAGCGTTTCGCAGAAGCGTACCCCCAGTGATGGAGACACCAGCATTCTTGAAATCTATAAGCAATAGGCCCCGGTAATCAAAGAACAGGATGAGCATCACCTTTCCAGCAGATGGCTAGCTCTTGAACTTCTTGGGACGAGGGGATGACGGACGACACCACTACATCGTCGACGCTTTTGATTCCGGTTCCCAGTGGTGGCACCAGCTTTCGTAGCCTGCAACAATGCGCTTAAGGAACGTGTTGCCTTCAACATTGAAACGCATCAGGTGCTTCAGGCAAACAGTCATTCGGTTTGCTTTTTGTTCGGTATTCAACGCCCGGGGAATACACTGGCTGCAGATCTTACGATAGCCTAACTCCTGCCAGATAACGTGTTGCACGCTACCGAGCTGATGTCGGGATCCTTTGCTAGCCCACGAATGGTTATGCGACGTTCCACCCTAATTGCATCTTCAACCGCCCGCTTCTTGTTGTCCGTAGTGGATGAGGTTAGCCTCCCAGATCGACCGGCGTCTTGTAACTTTGAGCATTATTCCACAACGGCGGTTTTCGATAAGACATGCTGCCCTACACACATTCTTCATTCTCCGATGGTTGTCTACCGATGTTTGTCCTTCGGCAGCCAAGAAAAGAATAACAGCACACTGGTTCTGTTTGGACGCATTTGGTAATAACCTCGCCATAGTTCACGTTTCCGCATTTAACGCACGCACGTCGGAAAACCACGAATACCACACTAATCCCTTGCCTTGATGTCGGTGCTTATTTGCCCGCATCGGAGTCGTGCTACTTTGCATATACACTGCAGTAACGCCCTCAAACGAAAACTTTTTGATCGCGCCTTATATTTAATAAACCACATCATGATAACCACATTTTCCAATTTAAATGCATTAAGCGATTTTTAAAATAGTTCCTTTTAAAACGCATGAATATAAATTTACAATATTATTAGATAACTAATAACAAAATTGTTAAATGTTTTAGGTTTTCACAAATAAACCCAATGCTATCTAGCACCTTTGATTTTCATATCTTTTGATAAACATTTCAAAGCCATTTGTATAAGCGTTTGTATTTGCATATTAAACATTTGACTTTTAAAATAGTAATTTCCACTTTATTGCTGCATTGTACGTTTAAATACTGATATATATTAATGGTAAAACTAAAAAGATAGTACCCCGTCATATAATAAAAAATATCTACATATTTCGTAAAAATAGTACAAGATGCGAGAACTACTATTTTCAACCTCCAATGGAGCATTAAATAAAAAGATAAGTACAAATAATAAAATGGTTTTATTACCAGGAGTTGAGTACAATAAAATGTTACTTTTCCCACATAGTTACATGACATTTGCCATACCGGTAGACGAATTCTCCAATACCCTCTTCGTAGAAGGTTGCCGTCAACGTGTTGAGATGGTCTCCACGCCATCTTAAAGCTCCTATTTAATGCAGAAGGGCTATATTCCCAGACTTCTCTTCAGCTCTCGAAAAAGATGAAAATCACTGGTCGCCAAGTCTGAGCTGTACGCAGGGTGTAAGAAGTTGTTTGGTTACCACAGCAGTATGCGGTCGTATGTTGTCATGGATCAAAACAATTCCAGATTCTTCTTTTGTTCTGAATGGCTCTCCGTAGTCGACGTAATGTCTGACAATACACGTTTGCACTGATCGTGATTTGCAGCACTTTTATGATTTAAGAAAACGGTAGCCATGGTCTTCATTTTCGTGAACTGTTTGGGGTTTTTTTTCGGGGAGTTTTTGTGTATCCATTGTTTGGATTGTTCTTTCAATTCTGGATTGTCAAGAATAATCCAAGTTTCATCTCCCGTGACAATTGATTTTAAAAACTCTTCCCCCTCATCAGCGTAATGTGTGAGAAAGGTTAAAGCTAATGCCATACGCCATATTTTGTGGTCTTCAGACATTTTGGGAATCAATGTGCACGAAGTTTTCGGAAGTGTAGGTGTTTCATTACGATCGTGTACATTGTCCGAAAAATCTACAGACAATTCACTAATGGTAAACCTTCGTCTCTATCGAACCACTTGCTCAACTAACTGAACAAGGCCTTCACTGGCGATAGATTTGCATCCTAGTCCACCTTCATTATGAACATCAGTTCGGCCATCTTTAAATTTCCTATACTATTCTCGCACAACAACATCACTCAGAAAGTTTGCACATGAATCGCAGCTCATTCTCTGATGAATTTCTGCTACGCTAGTTCCTTCTGCCTGTAGGAAACGAATGACTACGCAACTCGGACTTGGCGGGAGAATCAATCATGGCGGCTATGTAAATGGAGCTGTAATTAAGCTTCAACTGATGTTTTGAACTCGACTGGTCACTTAGCAACGCTATCGGAGGTTAAAAAAATAGTCCTCGTATAAGAAAGTACGTAGCCCCAGTCCCCTTCAAAGTAAGCACTTTGATATCTCACACATTTTTCCTGCGTTGGTTCTATTGTTCAAAATATTTTGTAAAATCCTGGGTTGGAATCGCTAAGTATCGTGGTGTATTAGCCTGAATGTTGTCTTCCCTTTCAAAAGTGATGCAAGTTCTGGGAACAGCCAAAAATTGCAGAATGGGAAATATGGACTGTACGATGGGTAAGTAAGTAAGTCACTTATACGAGTAGATGTTTCTATGATAATAAAAATTGAATGTGTGACGCTGCCAACCATCGGTCACAATCAAACCTCCTGAATCATACAAAAGATCTCTGAGGACGAATATTCCAGGTTCGCACAAAATTTGATGCAAATGCGCTGCTCTACTCGCTCAGTCAAATTTAACAATCACACATCACATGTGTAACAGTGATACCATTTCACCGGTGTCTCTCAACCGATTCGGTCAGTGAAGTCGTTTTCATTTACATATATACGTGTTACATTAACATTGCCTCAATACATATGGGACAGACCACGTATATTAATGTTCTCAAAAAACTTTATTAGAACAAAAAAAGGACTATTTAGCGAATAAAAGAACGACTTCTATAATTCAAGAATGAAAACGGTGGTCTTCACAAATAAATTTAAGTTTAATCGTTTTCGAACAGAAATTAAAGAAGAATATATTTTCAAGGATAAAGCACTTCCTTATCAGTCATTTTCAAGTGGTGTGTTTATATTTTCAATATGTGTAGTCTGTAATGAAAAATTAAGAAATCAATTTATGAATCTAAGAAAATCAAAAGACATTTACAATCTAACTATGTTCACTTATGCAAAAGAAGATTAAGTATTTTAAAAGCCATGTACTGTATAAGATTAATCAAGTCACATTTGTGATGGTGTCAGAAAATGCACAAGCAGCGAGTCAAGCAATTGCAGAAATTGCTGCGAAAACACGAAATCTCAAATAACAGCAAAATCTGCAATTTTACCAGTATGTTGTGAAATGGTAGATATCATTTTTGACGATGAATGTGGAAATTTTTTTAAATATCTATTGTACGATAATACATATGTTTAAGATGTCTTAAGATGTGAAATTATAAATGGTATATGACATGAGAAGTGAATATGTGCTATTTAGCTGAATGATATCGTTGGTCAATCTTTATCTATGGTTCATTACATTTGTTTATAAAACAGTGACGACCACTCCTAAAAAATAACAAAAAAAGTTGACATATTTTTGATGATGATTATTTCAAATCTCATATTTGTCTAAGCAATACTATATTTCAGTATCTATACAGATGTCTGTTCTGTTAGGAACTGTAATATTTCATTCAAAATTATTTTCATTTTTTTCCCTAGAGATAAGTGTCAAAATAATTAGTTTCTGAACTCAAATTGAAAGCTGAACTTAATTTTTAAATAAAACGAGTTTTAAATTGGTTTTATATTTGGAACTTCATTGAGTACACAATCTCAATTAAATATGGAGAATTATATCTAACAAATAATCACCTCAGCTTTGGCTGCAAATCTAGCACGTTCTGGACAATTTCATCGATAACACGTTTGATTTCGTTCTTGAGATCGTTAACCGGCGTAAATCTTGGAATTTGAGATAACCACATAACAAAAAGTGGCATGTTCTTAAATCACAAAATCTTGTTGGCCACTTGAAGTCGACATTTCGTTAAATTACTAGATCAGGAAATTGTTGATAAATCGAGTATTGCTTAAGCTAAATGGCAAGTGGCGTCGCCTTGTTGGAACCACATGTGTTTCAGATCCATATTTCTTAGTTGGTGCTGTGCAATGGTAACAGCATTCCAGCATCATTTTCGAAGTATGGGCCTATGTCGCCACTTCTCCAAAATCAACACTAAACAATCACTTGTCGCAGATAATTTTCCTTTTCATGAGTTATGTGAAGATTTTTCGCTCAAAAAGTGACAAAACTTGTTTGTTTACGAACCCATCGAATTGAAAATGTGCGTTATTGTTCAAGACTATACTTTGAATCCACTTCATGATGCTCTATAACAACCATTTGTCGGATTATTGACGGTTAGAATGGTCATCAAACTTCAGCTTGAGTTTGAATTTTGTACGCATGAAAGTGCAGCTTTTTAATGAATATTTGCTGAAGTGAACTTCTTGAAATATTCAATTGTGCCAAAGTTTTCTAATTTGCAGCAACTATGGCAATATTCCTTACGGAACTGATCCAATTTCCTCAAATTTTGTAATCAATCTTCAGATAATTCATTCATTTAGTGCATCGTTGCTACTAATAATTCCATGGGGTTTTCGTAGCGTTTCCCCCAAATTCTCAATGCATTATAACAATACTAACGGGCCGTTCTTTCGGGTAGCGTTCCAGTCATTAATCGGAAGAATTGTAGATAGCATCTGTCAATCAGAGTTGCCAACCATAAAATAAAAAAGGCGGAAAGTTTAAATCCTGTGTTTAATTTGGACCACGCTTTAGAATGAGTTTCGTAAGTGAATCAAGCCTGTTTGCAACACCATTTTATTTAATTAAACCTTCCCATACGCAGAGGCCATTACATACAGAAGCGGTTGTCTCAGGTGAGAGAACGAAAACAGGAACATTTAACTTTTTTGATAATTCAATAATTTAATTTGTTGGTTTTCTGCGTGATGAGTTCTGGTGCAATAAAACTGTATTCCTTGTTGATTCGATTCAATTTTCTTAATGAAATATAGGAAGAAAATTGAAAGTATTCTCTACTAACAAAATCGATACTTTCGAAGGCCAACTAACGGTTCGGAAAGCAAGAATTAGTAAAGAAAATGCTTGAATAAATATTGATGTGCAATTGATTGGATTGCATTTTTTTCTAATTTTGCAAAATATTTTTCCTTGTCCTTTGAAATGTAACCACGTGATATATTGTGTTACTGGTAAGAGTAGAAACGAAAATTATAAAAAAATAAACAATATCTTATGTGACTTTGTCTTACCTACGTGATTAGAAAATTTAAGCAGTATGGTAGAAGACTAAATGTGAGAAGGTTAAAACTTAAATATTCCAAAACAGATGATTTCATTTTCTTTCCTCTATCATATTTCTACAAAGCTTTTGTAATGAACAATAGGGCGGATCTTATAATTAAAAATTTAAAATGAAATTAATCATCACTTTTTTATTTGGTAAGGTTGTCATCCTGCATAATTTGAAAACTTTATGACGGCATTCAGGAATTGCTCACTTTGTATATGGCCAACGATTATTAAACGTACAACTACATTGTGGTCCAATCAATTCCTGTTTTACAATAAAGCAGTGACAGTGAAATGATGAATGAGAAACTTGACAATTGAAGCTACATCGGTGAAACAGTTACAAAAGGAACGAGGAAAGACATAGTAAATGCAGATGATTTGATCCAGAAAACGACGATCAAAAGTCGTAATGTTTTCAATTATTGCAGTAAAAATTTTGACCACAATGTTAAGAAATGATCAATTAATCGTTTCACCATAAAAAGAATCGGAGATAATAGTTGATAATGAACATCCAAAACGAAAAATTACAACTGGAAGGGCCCCTCCTGGTTGTGCTTTAGGACAGAAAGCTGTTATAAGACATCATTTAGAAACAAATACTGAATAGCCTTACAGTTTTAGTGTTTCGTTTTAGAACAGACCAACTGTTGGGAAGTTCCAAAATTAAATAAAGGGTAGGTTGGCACAAGCTAAGGAACGGAAAATTTGTGAACAGATAAGAGCAGTGTGTTTTGACAGTATGTCAGACAATACGGGCGCGAAAAATAGAGTCTGTACGTTGCTGTATTTACCATTTTGACACTATATTTTCAAAATTATTCTATCTGATGTATCCGCGGAATATATGGATGTGTGACTAATAGTTTTCACATGGCTATTTTCAAATACTTTTCAAAGCGGCGTGGAACTCTATTAATTTCAAACGTTATCAGACAAAACTTACGGATTTTATTATTAGTATAAGCATTTTTAGTTGGGTACACGTGGGCGATGGGCCATCTAGACGCTCGAGTTCTTCGATACGGTTCGTTGCTTAAGAACGGAAAGGATCTAGATGAACCAGGTCGTCGGCGGCCACCTGGGCCTTCGGTTCCGATAACGGTCGCTTACACGGGGGCAAAGGACTGTCTGGGGTTGGAAATAGTTTAGCAGCGTACCGAGATATCGAGGTAGCATTGTTGAGAACAAGGGGGAACTCTTAACTCTAGCATGACCACGTGTACTTCGGTCGAGAGTCCGCGTCCGCATAGACAGAGCTGCTCGTAATTAAAGTATTACAAAACGTCCAAAAATGTTTTTTTATTTCAACACCATATAATTGAACTGAATGATTGCAAAGAGCTATTAGAATTGATTTTGATCTTTATTGGTTGGAAACCAAACCGAAAAATATTTTTTTTGGCTCCTGGAGCTTTTGTGCCCGCTGTATGGCATAAGTCTGCTTAAAGATCTGGTTGTTTCGGTCCTTTCTTGCTTCACTGTATAGGAACGGAAAGGGTTTCGAAATGTTTGTAATTTGTACAGCCCGGGTTTACGAAAATTATAGTTTATGGCACGATTGACAGTATGTGCTTCAAGACTCTAGAATTCTTGCAAGATTTGTCTGTAAATTTGAAATTTTTGATCTCGATTTATCTAATCACAAACAGCAAATTCTGTTAAGCAAAAATACGTAGAAGTATTCCTTAAGAAGGTTACAGATTAGGTCGAATGACTAGAGGAATTTGTCAGAAAATATACAGCGACCCTTTTTGAGCCTTTAAACATACCCACTGATTTTCTGAACACTGATGCAGAAGTTTTGGAAATACCATGAAGCTTACAAGATATCAAACGATTTTTAAAACGCTGAAATACAGTTCATTCATCACAGAAGGAAACAGAAGTTCTGTTGCACACATCAGGTGTGGAAAATCTTTTTCTTTTGAGCGAAACCATTCATCGATCCACTTTTAACTTCGAAATTGAGTGCTGCTGTTAATGCAGAGCCCGTTGATAAGGTAATAGTGACGCAAGGTCTGGAGTACTGCAATAATATTTCCACCAAGCGCTAATGCTTTGACCGGTTTTGCTGAATGAGCGTTATCGTGCTGTAAAATCACTTTACCGTGTCTTCGGGCCCATTCTGGTCTAAGTTTCTTGGGCACATTTAACGTTTCTGCCAATTGTTTTGAGTTTGTGTTGGGTCTTCATCCAATAACTCCTGCAGTTTCGCATCTTCAAACTTTTCGGTCTGTCAGAACGTTCTTTGTCTTGACATCGAAAATACCACTTTGGAATTGTCGAAACCACGCCCCACATGTTTTTATGGTTGGAGCATGGCTCGCCGTATGTTTCAACTAGCAAACGATGACTTTCAGCGGCTTTTTTCTTTTGATTAAATAAAAAAAGTAATGCAATGCCACAAATGCACGTTTTCAAGCACATAACTTGACATTTTCGAAGAGGTATAAATACACGACGGTGATACTTTCACAAAATATAACCTACGACGTTGAAGCTTGATGAATAAGATGAACACGTGTCAAATCATAATATTGTATACGAGGGAAATCCTTTTTAGATATCTCTACCTACAATGCTTAGAAGCCGCAATCTTCTCGGTTTACCACATGGTGCGTAATCAACAAATTTAGGACTATATATGATGTGTCTTTATAGGCAGAATACTTTTTTTTAGTATTAATGACTCATTTGTTTATTTTATTAGTTTCAAATCACTACATCATTGACAGCAATAGTATAGTTAGAGTGAACTTTGACCTGTGTGACAAAGCAGCAAATCATAATTTTTATATATAATTAAGCCTAGCGACACCTATTGAAAAAAAACCGGTAAAGACTTTCCGGTACCCCTGGTAGTACAACACGGGGAAAGGCTTTCAAATACGCAAAATTAAGACTTTAAGTAACATGTAATTGTAACTAAAAAGCTGTTCTGTATTTATATTTCATATTTTGTCAGTTATTATTTAAAATTGTTTGATCTCAAATATTTTGGTATCAATTGTTATAATTTGCATGGGCCGCGTAGCGGACCAAATGGAATTTAAAAAACAATATGTTGCAACTTGAAACGTTGAAAAACTTGAGAGTATGCATTTACATTTACAATTAAACTTTTCGTAAGATAAAAAAAAACGTCAAGGTCAGATATAAATTGGAAGCAGATAATAAAAGCTAGTGTTCTGAAAATAATCGAACAATTTTTTAGTATCAAAGTATTCTAAATAAATAACATGATAGAAAAGATCCACAATTTATCTTTGCACATGTATCACTTAAATGTCATTTAATATATACAATTTTAAGTATTAGTTTGTGTACCATGGGATAAAAAAGTTGAAAATCGCTGTTTTATGCTACGATGTATATATGTAAGTGTGTATATAACTTTTGATTATGCAGGTGAAAATTTATTGACAAATGGCGCAAGAAATGCTGCAAAATATATATGAAAAATTTATAAATCAATGTTCAATTTCATCCACACAATTTCTCAGAGATTCAGAAACCATAAGGTAGCTTTCCAAAATGACTGCGCATCATGAAATGGTGCTCATTCGGTAAAGATTAATACATTTATAATATATTGGTTATTCATTATAAGAATATTTTATTTTCTTAGAGATGGTAAGGCGTATTAGCACGGCTTGGGATTGAGAAGGTTGAAGTTCTCATATGTTCGCTCTCATTGCCTGGTCGTTGCGCACCATCTATGATACGGCATGATGTGACCGCGCCTTAGACGACTGCCATTATTACCCCTTGTTCAAAATGAACGCAAGTATTCAATTACTTTTAGCAACTGAGTAGACCACCTGCCAGGCTTCAGAGAGCTCCGGGAATGGAACCCGAGACCGTCCGCACTGCAGCCCGCACCTCAACCACGGTACTACGCTGGCGATGATTGTTTTGGAGATAAATTAATATAATTTCTGTAAGAATTAAACCATTGCTATAGCCTGGAACAACTCAATTTGGACGCTATGGAAAATGTCTAATCTGTTAAAAAAATAGAAAGCTATAAATTACTAAACGAAACTTAAACAAAGTATAGTTTAAAGGTGATTCTATGACACTTTTAAAACGAATGCATGACAGTACGACAAAGAGAGTTAAAATGAAGAAAAAGATGTAAAAAATGTTAACGGAATTATAAAGTATTATTAAATTACGTAGTAGTATATACAATATTTTCGTTTGACCATTTATCTTTTAATTTTTCTAGTGCAGTATGATACAGTGATTAAAATTCCTTCATTAATATATTATTTCATGCTTTTCTTCAATTACCTCTAATTAAAATTCAAACATGCAATTGTGAAAATTTCAAGGCCAACATTGAATCTAGAGGGCTGCCAAATATTGGTATTAAATTGAAAGTTAATTCATTAGGTCAGTCAGTACATTTCCTCTACGTTACAATAGACAAGAAATATCCTTATTCAAGAAGATTGCAACATAAAGTATGTTAGTAAAGACACCGAATGTACATTTAGTAATGAGGAGAAAGTCACACAGGAAACGACTAAAATCATTAATTAAAACTATTAAGAGTCTTTGAAATAAAAAAGTGTACATCTGCTCACCTGGAAGACGGCATACCACGCAGAGCTTTGAGTCGGGGGAGGCGCGGTTTGGATTAACTCTCTCGATTGTCAGGCCGACGGGCAGGTTCGGAATAGGAAGTTTGGATGCGTCAACGGGGGACGTGGCGCGTGAATTCTCCTTGCTCGGTGGCGTCGGAGGCCTTTCGGCTTTAGCCTTGTTTTTGGCAGATTGACGAGTGTGCGGAGGGGAGAGATTGGACATGAGGTATCCGCCACGTTTGCGCTTCTGAAAAGCATGCACGAAAAATTACTGACTGGGAACACCTTTTGTCGACTACAAAACTAAAGAACTGTTGATTTTATATTTTACACATTCACACTGCGATTTTTCATCGTCTTAATTTTCAAAAAAAAAAAAAATTAATTATAAAACATTTTTTGTCATACGTTAAGTGTGATAATAATTCCTAGCATTCATATATGCTGTTATATTTTTATCTTCTTCAATGCAGTGGCTAATGATGAAATTTACAAATAATATGTGAACGTTCTGGAAATTATTCTCACACCTAGTCTGTTATAAATATATGAAATGTCCGATAATTTTTTTTAAATTCAATACTCAAGCATAGAATATGAGAAAATTACAATTTTTTTAAGCCTCTCTAAAAGAATATTCGATCGTAGTAATTGAAATGCTTAAAGAACATTAAATCAATGGATTGCATTGGGTAACATTGATAGTCATTAGTATAATGGAAAATATTATTTAGTTTCTGTAATGGCCGGCCCCAGACACCCGAGCTTCTTAGAATATCCCAGAGTGGCATAGACAATCTTGGGTCGGCGTGAGCAACAATTTCGACCTAGGCGCGGAGGATATTTCGAGATGGATGACCATTGAAGTTTCGAGGTAAATCTAGCGTGCTGGTGGTTCGCGTCCAGCACGTGCGTTTCTCGAACGTGGTCAAAGCTGCTATTTAAGCATTACACGAAGCATAGTTAGATCTAGTCCTCATGCTTTGGAATTTTCATACTGTGAAGCGTTTAAATAATTCCGTAACGCAAAAATATTAACATTTTGCAGTTCTGTAAAGAAGTTCAACATATTTTCGGATTTTCGGTTCCATCTTTGTCAATAATGTAAATAAAATAAAAGAGAAAATTCACCCTTCATTCACGATTTACCTCACATTTGTTTGCAATGCGTGAATACAAGCTTTTTTTTATATAAAACGAAAATGACAATCAAATTTGACGTAGTTAGTTAAATGTATTTTTCTTTTTAAATTACGATTATTTTAAAGCTTATAACTGTTATAGTATAGTTCCAAATTGCCTAACTTAGATAATTATTTTACGAAAAATCGCTAGCATACTAATAAAACGCACGCACCATGAGGACGTGTAAAAATTACTGCGCAACGGAAATGCGAACTAGACCTTAGAGAGCGCCACGCAGCAAACCAGCTTTTGTAGAACAAACAATGTAGTAATAGTACCAGTGTATTGGTTAGTTACTGGTCATCTGAGTGTAGAAAGAAACAATGCAGCGTGGTGTTAGCAAATTATGTGTTTAAATAAATAATCAAACTTCAAAGCAGAGTTTGTTATATGAATTTAAAATTAATGTACATCTTTAAATTTAAATAAATTTTCATCACTAGAATCCACATAAAGTTAAAATAGAATAATTTCCTTTATAGGTGTTTGGGAAAAAAATTAAAAGTAAGGCTGAATGTGTTTTCTCGTTTATTTTCTGCATTTTTCAATTTCTTGCTTCAGCTCGTAAAATAAAATTAACAACTTTTTACTCCAACTTATGAATGTTGCTGTAATAAATTGTGCACTGATGTTTGTATATCTCTATTTCATTATAAATTCATCTTTTAGGAAATGCATCAGTTTCGGCAACATAACCCTTATTATCATAAAGAAACTGATTATTCAATCTCCAATGCTTAGGAGTCCATCGACTGCTACCTATATATTTGCATGGTGTGAAAGAATGTATTTAGCATAAGAAGAGTTAGCGGATCAAACGTTTTTACCATTATGATTACATCAAATAATTCCATGGTGGTGGAAATTACTATCTGTCTGAATGAATTACTAATTATAGGTACCTATAAGCCATGACAGGTTTCCACAACGTCAAAAAAGTATAATTTAGATGGTTTCAAAGATTATATCTGTTTATCGCTAGGTCTATTGATTTAAAGCTTGTAGAACGTTTTTTAGAAGATGACCTCCAATGGATGACCACAAAACTGCTGTAAAAATAATAACTTTTTGAAGGTCAATGAAAGAAACATTACACTATTGTTTAATGAAATTGCAAGTAACAGTTGAAACTTTCCAGATTTATTTAACAGTATAAGACAAATAAATGATTAAATTTGCAAACGTTTGTCCGTAGGAATTTAAATTTATTCAATAATACATGGATCCACCGCAGGCTCAATTCTTCTTAGCATCGAATCAGACAAAGTCCATACTTTCTAACCACATGCAGGTATTAGGACAAAGAGCGAATCGTAAATACTTACATTTAGCTGATAGTTTCTTTTGATTTGTCTATTTAAAGCTAAGGATAATCTTGTTAGTTTTTAAATCGTTCAGTTCTGCTTCTATTTTACAATTAATTTGTTATGATCACGCCTAGATATTTAAACTGTTGACTTAATTTTGTTTTATCTTTAAACCATATTAATTAAGTCCTAATTTCCTTGTTATCAAAACTAAATCATCGGTAAATGCTAGATGATTTATATCCCCATGCTGTCTTCATTATTTTCTTATTACATTCTTTTATTATTTTATCCTTTAAACTTGCAAGAAACAGGGGCTTAATATACTTCTTTGTCTTACACCTAATGCAGTTTCGAATTCTTACATTGTTCTGAGAGAGCTTTGTTATCTTCAATTGTTCGTTCTACTAATTGTTTTATTATAAATAAGACGTCTGTTGTTCCTCTTTTCGCTCCGAATTTATTCTGCTTCATCTAGATCATTATATATATTTTTTAAAAGTTCTTCAATTGAGTATTTTTTCATTTTTGTAGTTTTAATCAAAAGTTCCAGTAGCGTTCTTCTTCCTGTAATGTGCATACCTTTTATTATTTCTATGTTTAGATTTGTTTATCGTTTTTGTTATTCCTTATATGACATTTTCTTCTTTCGTTTCATTTATTTAATTTTTTTTTTCTTTTCTAACTTATATTTTCCCATGATTTATTGTTCTTTCGTTAATAGTTCACTTTTTATACTACTGTTTATTGAAATTTCACCAAAAAATGCAAATTAACAACTGAAACTTTACAGATTTATTCAAAAGTATAAGACAAATAAATAATTAAATTTAAAAAATATTCATTCATAAACATTTATATTTATTTAATAATTTATGCCCACTTTGAGCTCTTGTGACCACCCCCATTCTTCTTGGCATCGAGTCAAACAGTGAACGAATGGTGTTTCAGTGGAGTGTATTACATTCCTTATTAACACGTTTCCATAATTCAGCCACATTTTTGAAGTCGTGGATACTACGTTGTACTCTTCGCGCACATTTTCGACCGATGAAAAGTCAGTTGATCGGGCAGACTACTGAAGATTTTCCACTCTGTTTTGTTGAAGGAAGTTTAATGTGTTACGCCTCACACATGGCCGAGCGTTATCTTGTTAAAAGATTGTTTGGGGCACCCTCTACAGGAAAGAAGTACCACGGGTTGCAAGACAAGACCACGCCAATGTAACTCTGACTGATAACGTTGCCTCTAACTCTGGCAAGAAGTAGTCTGCTATTAGAACTTATAGCATACCCCCAATACCATACCGTTGGTGTTGTATGCCTTGTATAAATGCAGTCTTCTTAGTTCCGTTCTCCTCGTCTATGGCGTTTCATTGTAAACAAAACCTAGATTCACTAGAAAAGATGATTTTATGCCACGGTTGTGTTCACCAATTTCTTTTCGTTACCTATTGTAACTTTTTTGTCGGTGCAGAAAAGTCAGCGGTATTCGCAAGAAAGCATATCGTGCTGTTAATCCTATTGGGAGTAATCGACGTCAAGCAGAGGTAAACAAACCAGTACAATGCAATAGTCCATCATTATTGCACCGGGGCACTTGAGTTGTACTACGGATGACGATCATTTCTTCGGCCTATTCCTCGTAAAGAAATACCTCCTTCATGTAGGTCAACAATACGTCATGTTTCACATTAGCTTACTTGTTGATAAAGTACCCTTTGTCGATATAGACATTCTTACACCATGTAAGTTACATATGTCAAACCTGAAACTTTCATGTTTAATTTTACACGTGATATTAGTTCTCCCAGATCTTCTATCTCGAACAGACAGAAACATGTGGTTTTCAAACTTTAATTGTTTTCTGATTATGGCTGCAGTAGTGCATTTGTAATGTTAGTGTATGTATAAGTCTGATTTATAACATTTTTTTACTTGGACACGAGCAAGATTTGAGCAGGCTTGTTGAACTTGGAAGAAAACTGGCCGGATTTCATACTTATCGTCCAATTCAACGACTCTCAGCTAATTATGGCGACTTACTTTTGTAACAAATCTAAGGAAGAAAGCGGATGTAGTCTCTTCGGTTGGTAAGGTAACTTTGACCATCTTTTGGAATTGTAATGGGATAATCGTGGTGAATTATGTTCTAAAGTGAGCTACAATCAAAGGAGAATATTATCCTTTTTGGTCGATTTATTTCATAATTTCTTGTGAAAAACATCGCAATAAGATCATTTAAAACCACATACTATTGTTTGTTAAACAAAGCTTTATATGAAAGAGTTTGATCTTATTGGCCGATTTGGTAGCGAACCATTATTATTTATAAAAAAAGCAGTTGCGAATGTTCAAGTATTCTGAGAACTAAGGTTCATCATTTAGATTATACTGTCTATTTAATAATAAAGTCACCACTGTAATCTTGAAAAAATAAAAATGTAGATTTTCTTTCTTTTATTGAAATATACATTATGAGCTATTGGCAATTACCTCCATTACTGACTATACGTTATTTTCGGTCCTTTAGCATGATTCACTAAATAAATGGCCTCGTAGCGCTTCAGAAATTTTGTACTCATTGTAAAAATAATGAATTGATCAACATTAACAATTCAATGTGCTGGTAAACTATATATACTGCGCAAGGAGCACGAAACAAAGATTCAAATGACAACAGTCATTTTTTGTCATATAAACTGTGGTTATTTAGAACACTTAAATAATAATCTTGCACTGTTTCAAGTCTTGGTCAACTTTATAAAAATCGGAAACAGATCAATTTGTGGAAAATCGTCTACCAACAAAACTTAAAGGATATGAAATTTAATAGACAAAAAGAAAATGATTACAATGTTATATAAGATAGTAATATACTAAAGAGATATCTACACAATTGTCGGGGTTTTGGAAACAACCCGTGTACGTAAATTATTTTAAATATAAAAAACATTTGCAATTTATGTGTAGTATACATTTTATATCTAAAATGAAAAGAGACGACGATGCAAAATTAACAAAAATGCTTTAAAAAGTAGTGTATACAACCATCGAACTATGTTAGACGCATGATTTTTTATTTAGCACAAAATCGATGAGTATTAAGCAACCAAAGGAAACTGGCACATTACTGATTATTAAGTATACATAACGATAAAACGGTTCGTGATACGAGATTCGTGAGATTATAAGTGCCGGTTTCTTTGAGCTTGAAAGATCAGTAGTCGTAACAGGATTCGAATTTACACGAGTTGACATATCGAAGGGAGAAGCCACAGCTGTTCGAAGCCAAGTTTATAATGATGTCACCAGCAATAATGGTTTACTCTCCAGTGAACTCGGAAGCGGCTCAATTAAGAGCGAACTATAAACGTTCTCGCTGTGACCATGGAAAATGCTAAACTCGAGAGAACGTCTGACCCGCAAAAATAAACTGTAGATTCCACGTTTGTCAACAACTCACGAGAAATGCCATGTTGAATGAAAAATGGACAAGCATAGGCATGGGATTCCACGGGCCGACAATAAGTTTTAATCACGCACACAGGTTAATTTAATGCGATCGACGACAATGAATGTTCCTCTGGAAAGACCGCGTCTCACTAAACAGTAAGAGGTTTGATTCTCTGAAGCCAGCATCAAAAGAGCAAATAGTATAATGTTTATGTTTCAAGACCAAGAATCGGGGAAGAATAGTTGAATTGAATAATGGAGAGTCACACTTCCACGTTTCCGCAGCTCATTAAGGCGAAAGTGCGCCGTTTCTGTTAATAAAAAATCTTGTTTCCGTCCATTGCGACCAGGCAACACATATAAGCGTTCAAGACAAAGTATTCTATGAGATATTGTTCTTTTGAAATTATAGACTACTTATAATGGTTTTGGTGTTTATTGTTCTCAGCACCTTTTGAGAATCTCTATAGACTAGATCAATTTGGAAATTAGTTACAACTTTTTGTATTAGAATCTCCAATGAAAAATGCGGAAATCTCAGATCTCTTGATTTACTCTGCTTTAGATGTAATCATGCAGCAGATGTTAATTTTGCCAGAATAATTGAGCAAGAAACTCATGATCTTCTAAATGAACTTTATGTTTAGTACAGTTGAAGTCAACTATGGGGCTTATGGTTGGACTCTTCCAGCATTTCATGAACACGAGGCATATATTAAGGTTGGATATAGACTGTTTGGAATAAACGACGGACGAAAAGAATGAATTTATTACAGTAGAGTTAAAAACATTTGCCACGGAAGTTATTCCTTCGAATGGGTAGAAACCAATTGACTTAGAAATTGGCGGTAAATGATATATCATATCGTTGGCATATTATAGCTGTGATAAGACTTTTGAAATGATTCCGAAAAGGTTTCGCCTTGTTCACCATTTGACCTAGAGTCTATGGTATATAGGGGAATCATAGACTGTAATTCATTAATGTTTTTATTGATTTATCAAAGATATAGAGAAGCCGCCTGTAAACTTGTTTAAAGGTGCACTCTATTATAATGATGCTGAATATCAATGATGATTACTTTCAATTCAGAATACATAGTGGTCAGTGTGCGCCAGTAACGTGAGCTTGCTAGGATCCTTCTAATTTACCACGAGATTATTTTGAAAACGCCTGGTCATCTTGATCGGTCGAAGCAGCAATTGTTATCGAGTTGCTAACGATGACTGAGGGTTGTTTATAGACGAGTAGGTACTGACTATGGCAACACCTATGTGGATGTCAAACGGAAGCCAATAAGTGTAAAAGTAAAAAATCAGGCCCGCTCTTGACAACGTGGGCAGATGAAACTGATTCGCGCTAACAGTTGTGCAAAGCAACAGGATATCTTTGGAGCTGTAGGAATTTCTCTTGGTCGAGCAGACGCCTGATTTCCCCTCCAACGGGATGAAGACACTTGTTCAGCAGTAGTGTGGGTGTGTAGACAGAAATTTCATTGATAAGTAGGAAATTTCAAGCTTACAAGAAACATGATTTATTTGTAAAATGATCACAAAGGTGGTACAATTTTTGTAAAACACCCTCGTATAAGTTAGACCCAGATGAAAAAAATTGTTAGAAATCGATGTGAAATATCGCCGAGACATTAAGAGAGCAAGGCGAAATATTTGGGATAATCTTGTAATAGAAAGGCAGCCACATAAATTATTTATGTCTTTTTGAGAAGTTAATCAAACAAATTGAACAATTCGTTCCAAGTAAGTAACTTAACAAAGTATCAAATCACTACTTCGCAGTGTCTACGAAATATGTCGGTTCCATTTTACTCTTAAATTTTCCATGAACAACGTAAATTTCTACATTATGCTGAATAAGTTTTAGAAAGACCAGCTTTTAATATGTAAAGGTATCACGTTTTATATATATATATATATATATATATATATATATATATATATATATATATATATTTATATGTCGCATTCTAGTAGTATTATGAGTTTGAGATTAAGCAGCTAAGCGACTAACGTAATTTCTACGTTCAATTGCAGTCAATTCTAGGTATAACGCAGCAGCATTTAGGAATGACATGAGGAAATTTCTATACATTCTTCATTAAAAACGTCCCGTCTTTCCAAAATACCGTAAGTGAAATAGAATTTATCCTTACTGAACCAATAGCTGCACTGCAAAATTCTTATTTTAATTTTACACCAGATTTTTCGTTATGATTACGGCAAAGAGGACTAGAGTGAGCTAAGAGGATCAAAGGTCATATCTTATTTAAATTATGCTACGTTATCTGATTAATAGTGTCCGAAGACCTATTTAATATTGCCATCAGATTACTTCACGCCACAATCCACTAATTGATGTTAATCTGGCGTAGGTCCACCTTTACCTTCGGTAAAAGCCTTAATTCTGTGGGGAGACTTTCAATGAAGTATTGGAACATAGCAATCTTTTATTAGCTATAACGAGCATTTCGGATGTGGGTCGTTCTAATTCCTAATGGTCCAAGAAGGGGATTTGGATCAACCAATGCATTTTTGTAATTTATTGCCTGCAAATAATTTGTTTTATGTCAAAAAGTGTTTTTTATATTGATACATGCAATGGCTACCATTGAACCGTTCTTCTATCGTAGATATGAAACTAATCAAAGTGTGTTTGTACTCTTCCTCAATTAGATTGTTATTCTATATTACTAAAGCGCCCATTTAATTCAATTAAAAAATTTCTTTCAAAACTTTACTTTTGCCACCATGCATTCTGACTGTTATAATTCTTGCACATAAATCGCCCCATTAAACTTCTACATCGTAATTTTTCCATTCAAACGACTCGTTTTTATTTGTCCAGCCATGTACCGTCATTCTTTACACTATTGTAAATCATACTAAGCATTTGCAACAGAAATTTTTGGCTTCTGGAAGGGTGCTCAACCATAAAATCAAATACATTTGCTTCAATTCTCAACGTACAGTCATGTCATGGTGATGGCTAAATATTCAATAGTACTGCAAAACTTTAGGCTGATTTTCCTTACAAGATGACTAGATTTTCGCAAACCACGTTTTTCAATGCCTCGTTTGTCATTGCATATAGCCTCATTTGACCGTGCTATTGTGGTTGTGCTACAATCCTATCATTAAGAGTTGACTTGTTGAAACTGAGAAGGGCTGAAATGTGTGCTCCTTTATCTGTTGGTCAAGTCCTAGATATTTCTAGACATCAGTTTACGAGTTAGAGGACACTTTTAATCAAATAGTATACTTTTCTCGTCCTTAAGCCATCAAATAAGTAAATTTGGGCGCTGTTCAAGAAATACAGAGATTTTAATTAAAGTTCTTGCAAAAGTCGTATTTCAAAAATTTCTTCCTTATGTTCGCACAACCTTCATTGACATTCGCTCCTAATTTACAGCAGTGTTTACATCAATTTTTTATCTTTTTTCGATTTTTAAAATGTCTAATATTGTTGAGCTAAATTTGGCGTTAAAAATGAAATGAATGCTACTGAAATGTTTAAAATGGCGCAAGAAGCATTCGGTGACCAATCTTTATCAAGAAAAAGGATATTCCTATAACATAAGCTGTTCAGAGAAGGTTGTGAATCCATAGAAAATAAAGCTCATTCTGATCGTCTATCAACATCAATAACTGAAGAAAATATCGAAAAAATTAGAAACAAAGTAAAACGCAATCGTCATTTCAATGTAAGAGAGCTTGCTAAAGATGTTGGCACATCGATCGGTTTAGATGTTTTGGACTTGAAACGTTTGTCAGTAAAGCACAGCAATCGTTATCAGAGAGGTTCTTGCCAAAAATTCAACAAATACTCCTTCATAACCACTATATTTTCAGATATGTCAGCATGAGATATTTTCCTGTTCAGTCGATTAAAAAAATCACTTTGAGGAAATACTATTCGATTGCTAAAAATTCCAAAACTTGGATATCGTAATGGGAGATGATTGCTTAAAAGACGATAAAATAAATTTGGATGAATAAATAAATACTGTGTTTACTCAAATAGTCACCTTACTTTTTGAACAGTGTAATATTAATAAAGTACGAACACGCTAGAAAATAATGCCTCCAGCTTTTTACTTGTATAGTATTCCTCACATATACTAATATTGTTTCGAGCTCGTTGAGTTTGACCTACTTTTCAAATTTACTATAATATTATTCTCATATTTTTTACTTTCCCATTCATTTTTAGATTTTATAGTCGAGAAATTTACAGTATGTTTTTTGATAGTCTAAATTTGAATTATTTGTCTACATTTGCTTAAATATCTATCAATTTCATGTCTGTTCTCATGGCGAAACAATATGATAGTGTTCTTCACTATAACAATTTTATGAACTGAAATAATCGATCGATACTCGCTGTTTCATTATTCATCCTGACGTATTTATATTACATTACTTGAGTTTTCCGGAAAATTCGTACCAATTATTAAGAAAAACTTGAAGGCAAAATTTTCACGAATTGCACGAAGGCAAAATAAACACGTGTTTATGTTTATCAAATTATGCATTTACCATTTTGTTCAACAACCATTCTCCATTCTTCTAGAAAACTTCTCAAGGTGTTATTAAAGTTCTCCCCGTTAAGAGGATTTTGCAAAGACCTAAATAAACGAAAATCTAAAGGTGCAAAATCTGGTAAATATTTTGTTGGGTAGTCGGAGAGACTTGAAATCTATCCTATTATCCCGATGGAACATGTCGCTTCTCCTATTAGTTAATTCTAAATATTTTTCCTAAATCGCTACCTTTAAGTCGCCCAGTTGGGAACAGTACTTATTTGAATTTATCGCTCATAATTTAGGATGTCTTTTTTATCCCACCCGATACAAAGCATAACTTTCTTCGAATGGAGACAGACTTTTCGCTTATCTTAGAACCTTTTTCGCTCAACATTGTTGTAAATGATCCATGTTTCATCACTTGTCACTAATTTCTTCTAAAACAGTGTGCTTTCGTAGCGATCGATTAATTTTTTTTTCGGATATTGTGCAGAAACCTAACATCATAACCAAGCTTCACTAAATGTTCTTTGACGGAGGTTTTCGATGGTTTCGTGTACGCGAATTATTCTCGATCAATGTCTTGATTTGGTTATCGTCAGTAGTGGAAGATTTCCGCGAACGTTGTTGGTTCATCACCAGCTCTACAAAATTTAGCGAAATATTTTTAATAGTTCTTTCAGCTAAAGAACTTTCTCCACCAACAGCACGTCTTTTTGTTGCTCATGTGGCATTTTTGCCTTTCCGGTAATGGAGTGTCTAAAATGCACTTTGCAAAAGGGTACAAGAATGATACAAATTAATTTATTGCAACTTTTTTTCTAAGGATGTAATTAAACGCCACCTTCAAGAATATGTACACAAAGCGTGCGTTTTCTATAACTGACGTATTCAGACATTTTCTAATATCATCTAGTAAAAGTCGGCACGAATTTTCCGGACAACGCGTGTAATATTAATCCCTAAACCACTAGCAATATAAATAAACGTCATTTTATACTCCTGCATTTATTTATGTGAAATGAAATAGATACGAAGCATTACTTTTCAGCACGCTCTTATAATTATGCCACACAACACTGCGTACTCACCGTTCTTGATGTCCGTTACTTCTTTCAAAGCATTGAATATGCAACAGTAAAATAGAAATACTTGTTGAAAAACATGATGGCAAAATCGGACATTTCATATGTTACAACATAACAGAGCTTTACCATCAACTACCCAATTATTTAAGCTTTCTTAAACTTTTGTAAACACAAGGATAAATATGACTTCTACTGCATAATTTCTAAAGCTAATGCTTACAGGATAATCCCAGCCCCTGCTGCCGTAGAAGAACTGCGGGTTGGCGGTGCTTCGGCGCTTACGCTCGACGCGTTTCTTTTGCATCTCGTCATGGATGTCGTGGGTGACGAGGCCGAAGTACTTCAGGAACTGGCTTTGTGAAAGGTCTTCTAGCCTGGTGGGGTTGAACGGCGGCTCTGGAGAAGTGCTGGCGGACGGCACGTCCAGAGAGTCGTCCGATGCGCATCGGGAAATGCTGAAAATTCAATTCGAAAAATTATAAACGTAACAAGGTTAATTGTGTAGTATTAGCAGTTAGATGTTCTAAACATTATAAAATTCAGTGGCGCGCAATATCGAGTGAATTAATTCGAATAAAGGGCAACGACCTGGTAATTTTGCATGTATATTTTTCTCCTAATACTACAATTTTAATTTAATTAATTTTGACCCATTAGCGTGCGAAATAATTAGATAAAAACACAACATTTACTGTTAAACAGCAAATCTACGCGAAGCAAAAAGGTTGATTGGTGGATATGTCTAAAAAAATGCAAATACATGTCTAGGGGCAATAACCATGAAAATTAGTAATGCAACCAGAAAAACAGCGAATAGACGCTTTCAACGTAATGGCAGTTTTTAAGGTGTATAAGAGCAGCTAGTTCCTAAATATCTGCCCGAAGATGATATGTTTCAGAGATGCTTCATAAATGTAAGACCTAAGACTTTCCACCCCAGTGAAGAATAAAAAAAATTACAAGAGTTGTTGGAGGCCACAAAACTGGTTCAAAAATAATAAAGTTTATTTATGACTACGAAATATTCCTAAAAATCTTGTTATAATTTTAAATCTATCAAGAATTACTTTGGCAACGAAAGCTAAGCACTTGTACGGCTTGTGGCTGTTATTAAACGCATATTAACTAGACTGGATTGCACATTTCTAAATATTTGCAAGTAAATTAGCATTGCCTAAAATTATTTTGAAGGTAAATTATATATGAGACTAATTAAATAACAATTATTTTTCTATCCAAATAAAACAATCGTTTTTATACGGATATGCAAATGTCAGTCAGCTATATATTTATATGGTGTAATTTTATTTACCCGGATCTCGATTTCCTTGTAGCAACCATCAATATGCAGTACTATGAGCAAACTGATTACAATGCTCCTGACACATGAATCGTATCAGATTGTTGACTACATTATTATGGCGTTTACTTGTCGATAACAGCGACCAAGTTATTTATAATTCTAACTCGAAATATTGGCGAATTTATGCAAGGACGACTGGTTTATATTTCAACTTGTGATAATCTGAGAACGAGAAATGAAAAAATAAAAATGACAATAACGTACGCAAAAATTAACAAAAGTAGAAGTTAACGAGAAGGTAGGTAAAATGTAAGGTATGTGTAGAAATTTCACTGCCACATTTATTGGCTTATTTTAAAGTAAAAAATCACTACAGACGTACAAGTGAAAGTTTTGAGATAAAATAATATTTGAAATGCTATACCGGATATCTTTAGGCACTTGTTCAAACACTAAAACATACGTATCTATAATACGTTGGTAATTTAAATTAAATATAAAACCAAACTATAGGGTGCTCCAAATTGAACTTTACTATTTGAATTACGCGCCGTTTGCATTTTGTGAACATTAGAAGTTTGTATTTGTACAGTTGGTGTCTAAACATATGCCAAAGTCCACCAAATACCATCAGAAACGCTGTACATTTGAGAACTAGGTTTTAGAAGATATAAGCAGTTCATATTAATTTTTGTAAAAAAAAAAAACTCATATTGAGCGATGCAGCTTTGTTTTTGTGAATCGTCAAACTTGACGCATCTAGGATAGTGAAGATCCAAGAGCTATTCACAAAAAACTAATGCATCCCCAAAAATTGACTGTTTATTGTTCATTGGAGACTGGAGGAATCCTTGGCCCCCTAAGTTTTTGTGGACAACGCTAGCAACTCTGTTGCTGTATGTTAATGGTGCACGTTATGAGGAGATGCTAAACAACTTTTTTTTTCAATTGAACCAACGATTTTAACTTGAGTGACGCATGATTTCAACAAGATGAAGCCACCCGGTACTTTGCTTTAACCCTATTTAGTTACACTTACGAAAAATGACATGATAGTCATTCTGGGTGAAATCCACCCGAGCACCTTTGCACTGCAATAAATAAGTCTAGTGTTGAAAAAAAGAAAAGGAAAAATTCTGGGATACATTTTAAGCCTTCCTTTATAAGAAAAAAAAATTTTTATATTGTAAAATTAATTTTACATATACAAAAAAAATTATGAAAAAAAATTTGCGAAAATGACTACAAAAATAGGCATATCTAGTGTAATTTTTAATTAAAAATAAAAAAACAAACGGTTGTGTAAACCTGAAATACTAGCCATTCAGATGGATATGATTATTTTATAGGCCTTTTCAAAAAGTATATTTATTTTGAGGAATGAAGGTCGGATTTTTCGAGGAAAAATGAGAACTATACGTATGTTAAATAATCCTTGTTTATTTCGAAAAAAATCATAAAAAATTATAAAATAATGACGATCGATGAAGGAAAAAGTAAATAAAGTAATAAAATAACTATTCATTGCCATGACTGCTCGGAGAGGTGGTCTTCTTCGTCGGATTCCTCACCTCCAATAGCAGGTTGCTCCTCGACTTTCTCGAGCAACTCCTCTCGAAAAGTTCAAGGGCGTAAATTATAGGCCATCTCAATATATGCTAAATAACGATATAATTTTTTTTAAATTCTAGCCTTCAAAATCTTACACTTACTTTTTTGCAAAACACCAGAAAAAAATTGCTCCACGCATCAAAAATACGACGGATTAGTCACACTGGGTGAAATTCACCCAACGGAATTTCGCGTTCCACTTTGATCGACTATCAGACGAACAGTAACGGGAAAATTCAAATCTTACCTACCTGTGTCTAGAGTTGAAGGTTCAAACTACCTCTTGATGGCGAAGCAAGTCTCACTTTCTCAAATTTAATAGGCTATATTCCAAGTCAAAAAAAGGCTCGGGTGCATTTCACCCTGTGTGACTAAATAGGGTTCAACAAAATTTCCTGATAGTGTTAACTCGCAAAGGAGTGTAATTCCATTACACTTTTTCATCTAGGACTATTTGAAGGAAAGCTTTTATGCTAAAAAAAACTTGCTGTGATTTCAGGACTAAAAGAGAAGATCAGACGTGTAATTGCTGAAATAGAGCCCCATTTATGGGAAGGCATTATGAAAAACTTCGCTAAAAGAATATTTAAACGTCAGCGGAGTCGTGGAGGGCATTTAGATGATGTTATATTTCATATGTAACTCCATATGCACTTTACATTGATAGCAATTCGGATTGTTCCTATATTTTGTTTTATTCCGGAAAAGCATCCCGAAGTCTAATTTGGATCGCTCTACATATGATGACTGATAAGTAGCGGGTATAAAGTAATCATATAGGGTTTGCATAAAAAGTATCGGGAAAAGTTTCCGAAAATAGATTTATTTGAGATATTGCTACAATACCTCTTCAAAGTACATCCCTTAAGCGTCGACATTTTTGCCAGCCGCTTTTCCTCGACTCGAAGGCTCCTTGGTAGACGGATTCCGGAACGTCCTTAAGGGTACGCGTGCAAGGTTCTTTGGCGGCACTTAGGGTTAAATGGTGGTGTTTTTTAAGGAAGTATTTCACTTTTGGTCTGCTGGTGCCAAGTCGGGACTATAAGGGAGTTGGGGAATCGTCCAAAAAGACGGGGTCTTCTTCAACGCGTTGCAAAAGGTCTTCACAAGCAGACATACGCCAAAAATTTTACCAGTTAATGCCGTGCACTGTCATGTTATTAATGCTAATTTCATCTGTGACCAGGCGCACACTTAACCGACGGTCTTAATTCAGCACTTCACGCACACGTTGCACGTTGTCGTCGGTTCTTGGGGTCGACGGCCGTCCAGCGCAGGGCTCGTCCTCCACACTCTTTGAGGAGCTTGTGCCACTTAAAAACTGCAGTTTGTGACACACTTTCGTTCTTGAACACTTGGCCAATCGTGCCCAACGTCTCTGTACCCGATTTCCCCAGTTCAACACAAAATTTGATAGCGTATTTTGCGCTTGCACCGATACACTCGACAGCCTGAACGAACGCTCGCAGCCGACTGGCGCTTAACGCGTCTTGAAGGTTATATCCCCCACTACCGAGCATGCACGGTGCGAGCGCGTTCCGACGTACAGTCACGTCAGGAAAAAATTGTTCCCGATAATTTTTTTATACAAACCTGTATTCACGTTTTTTAATTCATCTTAATTGAGACTAAATCACTTTAAGTGGTCTTATTTGGCATATGATATGTCGACAATGAGGTTTCAAAAACACTCATCATAATTTTTGAAAAATTTTTTGACTGTATGTATACTTTAGACGCGGATTATGCAGGCTTATATTTTTTCAAAACACTGAATTGTTTTGCCTATTTTGCTTGTTTACAGTAATGCTACCAGTTTGTAAATGTTCTACTATTCGCCGAAATCCAAAACGCCATTGTTAAAGGAGCCACGGACGGAGTTCAATAAGTAATTTGGAATTTTCTAGTAAAAATATTCCGACAGTTCAAGTCCATTAGCTATCAAGGGCAAAGTTGTTAAGAAATATAGTCCTAGTAGACTTTGAATGAGTTTTTGCCTATTCCATGTAATCTGTCTTCGTTTATTTCGATTTGATCACCATCCATTAGCCAGAAATGCCACATGCTATCTCTTACATTACTTAGACGTCAGCTACATGTTGTTTGCCACACGCTAGTTGCCTCGCGATGAAGCTGACTTGACCAGTTGATGTTTGCTCACCCCCATGTTCAATGAAAGAAAGTACTTTGATCATTTGGAACAGATTACAGTTGCCAGTTAGTCAACAATCATGAAGAGTAGATGTGGGTTGGTAATGCTTGGATGTTTTAGCAAAAGTGGTATTGGGCTCCCTTTTCGAGTTCAATGGATAATGGAACAATGGAACAAACACCTTAACATTCTTCAGAATATATTTTTGAAGAATTTTTACAGATATTTTAGAATACAAGTTTATATATAATAAAAAGTTGCCTTAATTTCACTCACGAATCAATCACCTGCATTTTTTTGCAGTTCCAAAAAACGCAGCTTTAAATTGTGTGTAATTTTTTATGTGGAAGATGAAAATGGCAGTGTTCTGCTTAGTGACACTTTGTAGTAAACAAATTGCGGTTAGCCAATATGTAGCACTACTCGACGGAGAATCTAGTGACGATTGTTAAAATTCCTTACAATCACGGAGAATGGTTCGTGCGTAAATTACATAGCATTTCTGGAAGAAGAAATCCACCAAATAAAACAATTGTAAAAAGATCAAAAAACTTAAACAAAATAGGTTCGGTTACAGAGAGAACACAGAAACAGGTAGACCTCATACCAGCTGTTCAGCGGAAAACATTGCCGCCATGAACGATAGTGTGACGGAGCGTCTAGAAACTTTTCAAAAAGTAGCACGAATTAACCCAGAAACTAAAGTCAGACGACTATTTGAAACGCCAACGACTTCTCTTTCAAAATAACGAAGAGAACTGTCCACCAAAGCTTGCGACCCAAATACGTGCAATTTTTTCCTCTGGGGATTTGCGAAACCCAAAGTTTATGCTACGAAAATAAGAACGCTTCTTGAATTAAAAGCAAAAATTCGAAGAGTTATGGACGAAATTGAGCCATAGATATGGGAAAGTTATCAAGAGCTTCGTCAGAAGAATTCGAGAGTGTTATATGAGCCGTCTAGGACGAGATCTGTCTTTTAATGGCAATGTTTACGCTTTCAAATGAAGTTATAACTTTGGCAACTAATAAATAAATAAAATATTTTTTCTAAAATTAAATCCTTCGTTTCTTTTAGAACACCCTTTATTACAGTCAAATAAGAAGCAAGTCATTTTTAGTTAAGGTTCAAATAAAATACAGAAAATTAAGAAAGTTGTATTAAAAATAGAATTTCTTTGAAAAAAGATTAAATAACTAATTGTAAGTGAGAACGGGAAATTTTTTCACGGGGGTGCACTTACTGGGACTGCAAACTCAAAACACCCACTAACATTAAATACTGTAAACATACATGTATGAGTTTCCAGTAAGACTCGAACTCGCCCACGCGCTAGGTTCGCGGCCAGCGCAGTAAACGCTCTCGACCACTACGCCAAGCGGCGGCCCACACACATTTAGTGTTTTACATTTTGGAATAATACAGAAAACCAAATAATATTATATTGAAATAAGTTTTTCCTTTTGTTTTTCGGATTTTTGTATTTATCAAGTATATTAGTAAAAATATCAATTGATGCCACAATCAACTAACTGTAAGACGAAATTTTCAAAAACGATCAGAGCTCGTTTCTATACAGAAAAAAACAAAGAACTCTGAATAAATCTCACTTTCTAATTTACGAACGCTGCAATTATTTTAAATGAAGCTCACATATTATAGTACTATAGTTCGTACTAACAAATATGATCGCTCTGAAATCCGAATATATTTATTTTTGCTAAAACTATGTATATCGATATTTTTAAAGAAAAACATTCCACAAGAAATAGAGTGTTTTTTTTCAAATTAAAAACAAGTGCACAAAGTTTTGGCAAAATTATTTTATGAACTTAATATTGTCGTTTCAGTTGGTAGGCTGATAGTATGTTTTTGAGTACTTAATATCAGTTGACATTTTAACGTAGAATAGAGAACATTGTGCATTTGCGAATAAAGTTTATTTAAAACTCTATTACTGCACTTTCAGCAGATTCATATGGAACATCATTGCTGTTGGTTGTAAATTCACATGGACTGGTTTAACTTAAAAAATTGTCTGGAAGAACTTGTATTGATCGAATACCAGAGAATATCGCAGTAGTAAACTAGAGTATTGCCAGATCACAACTATTTAAACATGCTTTGGCCACATGAATGTCCGATCGCATCACGAAGGAAATTTTATAACATACGTTTTATATATATTCTCCCCGTCAAAACGATGGTTGCATTGCGAACTTAAGGAACGAAATTAGCTTACCCGCTAAGCATCTTGGAAAATCTTCTAAATGACATTGCACTCTTTGCTGACAAAACTTATTTTTGTATCTGCCGAACTACAAAATTTTCTACATTGCGCTCGAAATAATGTCAAGACCAACTCTATAAACGACTTCTTCACAGCGTACTATTCGAGGCGGTGCAAAGTATAGAATAACAAGACCACATTTTTAAGGAAAAATAACGCCTAGTGGCAGTTATGTCTTCCCGGAAACAAAACTACCAAGCTTACAAAAAACCTTTGTAAACAAGCCAGAACCACTACGCAGACGACGAGAGAGTTCAGAGAATTTTTTCTAAATCCACTAGTTAGCAAGATTTTCGTTTATTAGATCTATGCCTCAGCTTTTTTCTTCCTTGATGCATATTAATGTTTTTAACCGTAGTATCTAGTAAACTGAGAGGTGCTATTCATCGTAGCAATGCCAGAGTTAATATTTAATCGAATGCTGCAAACTTTAAGGTAGTTTACAAGCGTTAATAATATTAAAAAGAAAGATAACAACAAAACAAATTATTTTATTATTATGTCTTTGTTTTAGATATTCATTTAGCTAATTATTTAGAACACCATTATAAGCAAGATCTGTTGCCTTTTTTATTTAAATTCCCAAACCGAACCTGAAAACTTAAAAAGAACGGTTTGAGTGATAAAAATATAAAATAAGAAAATAGCAGCTTAAATATTTGTATTTGTTTGTTTCAAATATTACAATTAAATGTATTGTAACTGGAAAAGATATACAGAGGAAATTTACGGGAGTTCCCGATGACCAGTCGAAAATTGAAGTGCACACGTCACTTAATGAATTAATTACAGCCTGTGCCGTGACAATCAGAAAAAAAGTAAAAAATAAGACTATGCGAGGAAAACATCTATTCGACTTATTTCCTAAATAATTTCTTTAAAATTTTTTTAACAGAACCGTGTAACAATCCATCAACGTTTAGCTACTTGTACCATATTTATTATTTTTACTCCTCCAACCGACTCAGCCAATGTAGTCGTCTTCATGTACGCATCCGTATTACATTCTCACCGCGGGCATGCTAACTATTTTCACAGTTCGTTGACTTGGCATTTTCGCGGTAGACTACGCCTATTTATTAAATATCATCAATTAATACGGACGTCAAGGTTTCAAAATTTTGAGTTACCGCTTTATATGTTTTTCTTAACCCACCTTACCTGATGTATTTATGCTCACTTGCCGTTATTTAATTAGCATACATTAGTATTACTGAAGAAAGCATAATTTTGAAGATTCGCGAACGTAAATAAAAAGAGCTTAGTAGTGTTAATGTTTCAATTTCGTTCTACTTTTTGAAAACAGTAATTAATAATTTTTGGAAAGACCATCAAGAAATTGACGATAAATGAGAGTGTGATGTTTATTCACAACCTTAAGTTGATCTGATCTAAATCAACATTTTTTACAAACTTTTCGCTAAAGGTCGTATGCATTCTCAGGATGCATAAAAAAGTTTTGCCGAATTTGGTTCGGGCATAAAAAATTAAATTAAAAACAAAAACATTCAAAATATGTTATTAATGGAACAAGTTTGCAATGAAAATAATAACCCTAAATAACTTTGATATAAAAATACATTGGGGAAAAGTGCTGTTCACTAATATAGTAAAAGGTTTGATTAAAATAAATTAAAATTTTAGTGATATAAAAATATACTTATCATGTCGTTCTCTTTACACATATGCACGTAACAAACTAGTAAGACAATATTCGCAAAATATTCGTATGTTTTCTGCATTAAATTCTGTCAGATAAAAGCGAGGCGCTTTCAAAAAAAAAACACAATATTTATTTAAAAAAAATTTACATTAATTGCACAAATTTGACCTTAACTTCCATGCAAATTCATTAGTAGCGCGTCCAGCCTCCACCAGCATCAATTATTACCTGGCATTACCGAGGCATGCCTCCCACAAGATTTTCGGCATATTCGATCGGAACGGACCTCCAAATTCCTCGAATTTGTCGCGAGAGCCGATCCAAATTGTACAATTTGGTCCGATTCTTAATTTAAACCCAAAATGACGTCACCGTTTCGCTCCTTCTACGAGCTACACGTTTACTCCGATGATTCAAACCGTTGTCGTCCTGTAGAATCCAATCCTCGTTCTCTTTTCCAAACCAGCGTTTTGCAGTTGGTAATACAGCTTCACAGTAGATTTTGTTCAGTTTTTCGGCGTTCAAGTTGTCGATGAATAGGTATAAAGTGCCGAAACCCTTTGTGAGAACCCCCCCCCCCAAATAGAGACCTTGACCGCATGTTTTGCGGTCCATTGGAGCAATCTGTCTCCCGATGTTGCCCAGGGGCGTTTCAAGATCGAAAATGCCCAAAAGGATGCTTCGCCGGAAAAGATTACGTTGCCCCAGTCACGGTCCGACTCCTTTTGCGTCCACGCGAGATGTTTTCTGACGTATTTTTCACTCAACAAAGTGTTTTGCAAAGTACATCGATATTGTAAGTCATTAGTATGCAAATGCACACGAATAGTATCGTGCGATGTTTCGACACCTTTTTTTGCGTAAAACTTCGGTGCCTTTAATGAGAGTCAAATTAGAATTTTCCGAAAACAAGGTGAGAATTATTTTCTCGACTTTCTTCGACACTTTGCCAAGATTTGCAAAGTCATCGACATTATGTACTGCCAAATACCGGTTCACCCACTTGCTTACAAATTTCCGCGATTTTCTCCTGCATTTCGCGGCGGCTGTATGAGTCATTTTCGCACCCTTGGAGCGAGTACAAAAATGCAGCCTCGTATCGTGAAGCATTTTGTTTAACTAGCTAAATCGAATAAACAGTTGATTTCTTTGATAAAGCATTTACGACAAATGTTCCCTGTACATTTATAAAAACAAAGTACAAGGCTATGATTGAGTTTCCGATAATCACCGCCACAGTTTTATATGACAGACTGTACATCTTAAATGAATTCGTTGCTTATACTCAATACCTTAATAGCCAAGAAAGTTAAAGCATTGATGTAGAGCTTTCATTATGAATCGGTATATAAGCTAAATGGTAAGAGGAATTGCAAAAGTTCCTTTAGATGTTGATTCAATATAGTCCAAAGCTCAGTGAACACTTCGTGTAACCATGTGACCACTTGTGATCGTGCTAAATATGACTATGCGGAGGCTACTTTCAGTCGGAAGAGTTTTAGTACAATACAAAAGAATTGATTTAAAACGATTATAGCTCTTTTAGTCGTTTGTTTTCCTTATTTACGCTATTAGTCTTGCATACAACTACGTGACCAAGTATCCAAAAATACGTATTTATTTAAGCAAATTTTCATAATTTCATTAGTACTATACCTACAGCAAATATCGCCATGTAATACAATAACATGTTTGATTTATGATAATGCACATTAAAAATTCCAAAAATTGTTTTATGATCCATTACAATATCGATTGTGCAAGTGCAATTTACCGATACACAATGAAAAATGTTCAAGTGAACTTAGAAAACAGGATTCTCATATCCAACGTTTCCCCAAAAATATCGAGCCAATATTTGTAATGTAACCCGGCAGCCTGTAAGAGTAAACTGTACCGCGTATACCTAAATTCGAACGACTTCACTGGTCAAGTCAGTTGAAAGTTAGACGCCGGTGACTGAGCGCATTTAGTGTGATCACTTCTGCAAATACTGGCCGAACAGAGCAGTAAATCTGCAAAGCTGGAATATTCGTCCGCACATGTGAAGGCTTTCTGAAACGACTCAACGAATGCAGCAAGAAAAAAGGCATGGTACAAACAATTTACAGATGGTCTGGCATATATTGAAAGCTATCCACGTTTTAGAAGACCAGAAATATAAATATTGGAAAATGTTGAAGGGGTACAAAAAAAAAAACCGGGTGATTGGTAGTTTGAGAACTAAATGCGTGCGAAATTTTGATGGAAGTTCTTAGCATAAAACGTGTCGCGCTAAAATTTACTTCATGGCCACTGTTAGCAGAATAAAAGGCATATGCAACAGTTGCTAATGACTTGCTACTACATCCTGTTGCAGAATCAGGTCAATGCAAAATGTTTTGAAAATGATGCTGGGAGAAGTTCGGAAAATTAGAAGATAAATATACTTTAAGAAAAGTTAATATAAAAAAAATTGTGTTTATGGAATACAATTAAATTATTTAATAATTCATACATTTTAAAAAATAAAAAAACTGGAAACTGATTCGTAGATCAAATTGGTGTTGATCCAATTCTGAGGAAAAACGCAGTTATGTTACCAACCACTGTTAAAATTAAGAGAAATAAAACTGGTATAACTTTTATCGAAAGAAAAAAGTTTAGTTAGTACAGAAAAAAAAACCCAGCAAGAATAACGAAATAACAATCATAATATTATCGGCATTTATATACGTACACGAATCAGAAAGTAAAGGCAATTTCCATATAACAAAACTTTATTCTCATTGATCGAGAATATATGGCACGCCACTTTTCGACATAGCCCCCCCCCCCCCTGCACAGTGATGGGGTCGTTTGATGAGTTTCTCTATCCTCTTAAAAAAGAAGCTTTTTGATTGCTTACGAAGCCACGTCTGCATCGCTTGATAAACCTAATCACTCAAAATGAACTGGTGACCGCGCTAGGCTAGATCAAGATATCTATCCTCTGTACGTGTTGATTCGTTCATAATATGGATGGGTGACCAGGTAGGCTTCATCTGTTATATCTGTTCTTCCTCCTTAGGGGTTCTATCCACTCAAATATCATCGTTGCTCTCTGCCGTATAATTGAAGGATAGAACTTTGTGTGCAATTAGCTACCCACCATCCCTTGCGCACGCGCACATGTGATGTTGCGAGACTGCGTAACTGTCTTGTTTTTACAGCGTTATTTCAAAACTGCCTTTACTTTCTGATTCCCCATCGTATAAATCTACATAGATAGTATAAAAACTTTACTTACATATTTTGCTTCCTGGACCTGCTAATGACATTGTTTAATTCAGTGGTCCGTTCATTGTGTGAGTTTTTGATCCCATTAACTTGTAGTTTCTTTTTGATCTCGTTGAGTTCATTTCGAATACGATCAATCAACAATTTCTGAAAGCAAATGCAAAAATTACATTTGAAAGAGACTTAATTAAAAATTTAAAATTAAATAATAACTTTTTACAGTTTCTACCATCATTCGTTGTAGAATTGCGTTATCTAATAAACGGACGCGTCTACATTTGTAAATAATTATTTTATTGGGGACATTTTGCATTACGTTTTCACGTAATTCAGATCCCGTTTCGCCAATTACTGCTCTAATGTACAAGAATAGATGAAAAGTTTCTAACTAATATAGTTCGGTTGGCTGTTGTTTCCAAATAGGTCCTTTGAACAGTTTGTTTTTAAAAAGCATCCAAATCAAACAATGTTGCGCGGTTTAATTATGGACAAACACAAAATACGGATTATCGTTAATTTGTTTCATTTGGAATAAACAATCGTAACGAAAATTAAATCCAGGTTGGATGCTATTGTTGGGGATTAATCGTATTTTCACAGTAATTTTCCGAGTTTTGAAATGTTAACGTGACTGCATGCACATAAGTGATAAACCATGTCCAGGATGTCCAAAAACGCCAATCACACCATAACTTAATTTAGGCAGATCGCCAAAAAGGTGCGTGGAAGTGAAATAAAAGGAAACATTTATTATGAGTCAGAAGCTTATATTTTATATAATTAATTGAATCAAAAGCACATTTCTGAAAGATGGGTGTCGCATTTGCTCAATCTGGGGCAGAAGTAATAGGTACGTTGATGATTTAAAAAAGAGTTGAAGAGGAATGATGTTGAACCAAATAGGATTTCCATTTATTTTGTTTTAATCATCGTTTCGGAATCTTTTTAGTCTTCTTCGTATATTACTTTTTAACGTGTCAGTTATTTATGAGTTATTAGTACACGTTTCCGTTCAAACATAAACATATATTCGATACGACAGCCAAATTTCGCGTAACAATTCAAATGTTTCGCAGCTTGTGTAACTTGTAGATCTAACATGCTGAAAATAAAATCGTTCACATCCATTCATTCCATCTAAATCAAATCACAAAAAGTTCAAATGTCTAAAAATACTGCAAACTATTCTCTTAAACTGCATCATTCTACTTATATAAATTGCACACTCTTAATTATACAAGTTTTATCTTTTTCTGTTTCACACATATAAAATGAGGGGAGCGGGTATATTAAAAGGAACATCCGTAATTGGAAGATGTACAATAATTCAAATTGACTGTTCTCTCGACTGATTGATTATCATAGGGGTTAATCGTAGATTACAAGCCCATTTTATCACTGCGACTCTGCGGCCTTTGGTGCGCCCCTTTTCCTAATTAAGCAAGAAGCCTTCAACTAATTTTAGGATGTTGTTTATGGTTTTCGTGATTAGGTAGATTGCCACGGAGATTTTCCCTAGAGTTCCTGCCTTTTGGGGTAGTCAAAGATTATGTGTGAGAATGTTTCTTCCTCTTCTTCACATAATCTACAGAGTGTCATCTCTGATTACTCCTATTCTATGGAGGTGCTTTTTCAGGTGGCAGTGTCCTATTATAAGTCCTACTACCCGTCGTATCTGAGTACGTCCTAAATTGAGTACTTCATCACTTAGCCTACTAGAAGGTTTCCCAATTAGTTCCTTCCCTAGACTTTGCCCTTGTGTGGCATCCCAGCGAGATGAGTCTTGTCCTTGCATCCACTCTTTTATCGTCGATCGTATGTTACATTCGAGTATGCCTATAATAGGTTCTGGTTCTGTAAATAGAGTGTTAACACCGTTTTTTGCGAGTGCGTCTGTGCTTTGGTTCCCTTCTACTCCAGAGTGGCCGGGTGCCCAGATAAGGTTGACCTTGTTATTCTCAGATAGGGTGACCAGGATTAGGCAGTTTTTTACAAGCTTGGAGTTGATATGAGGTGAGTCCAGCGCTTTAAGGGCAGCTTGGCTGTCAGTTAAGATATTAATGCGTCGTTGAGTGTATCCGTGTTTGGCTTTTGCCCAGTCATGATCGTAACTCACATTGAAAAGGTTTTTCAAATGAGTATACCAGTATAGTGTGGTCAGTACCTATGCTTAAAATGGCATTTCCTTTGACGACTTCCTGCATCCGTTTACGTCCACATCGTTCATTGTGCCTATGCCAGGTACCGGTGGATTTCATTTTATGTACAGCAATCCAAGCTTCTCCCTTTAGATAAATATCCAAGAGAATAAGACTTAGGAGTGCTTCCATAGATGCTGTGGGAGTACTGCACATGACTCCGCAGACACATAAGCATGCTAGTCTTTGTATCCTAGTTAGCTTAATGATTGACGTTTTTTGTTCAAGTTTTGGCCACCTTACTAGTGCGCCAAACGGTAACATTGGTCTTGCGATTGTGGTGAACAGCCACATTACTATTTTAGGTTTCAGTCCCCATGTTCTCCCAAACATTCGCTTGTCCGCAACAAGTGCTAGTTTGGCTTTGCTGGTTACTTTTTCCAGGTGAGCATTCCAATTTAGTTTTGCATCAAGGGTGATGCCCAGATATTTAACTTGCCAGACCACCTATATACTTTCACCGAAAATTGTAAGGTTATAAAATTGCTTTACTTCTCTTTTCCTAGTGAAACGTATTAGTGAGGTCTTTTTAGGGTTTACCTTGATGTCTTCCCTTTCACACCATCTTTGTGTTATATCTAATGCTGTTTGCATTAGCTCTGCAATGATGTTTGTATTCCTGCCCCTGATCAGTAAGACAATGTCGTCCGCGTAACCTTGGGTATAGAAATCCTTCATCATTGAGTAATACTAGTAACTCGTTTACCACTAGATTCCACATAAGGGGGGTAAGAATTCCCCCTTGCGGACAGCCTCTTATGGTATGAATCTTGAGAGATTCCTCTCCCAAGTTTGTTCCAAGACAGTTCCCCTGATTATCAATCAAATTGAAAGCGAATGTTAAATAAGAAACTGATTACGCCATTATATATATATATATATATAAAAATTAAAATTTTGGAGATCTTTTTTCCCTTCATAAACCAAGCTTGGTATAAATATTCTTATAGATAAATTCTTACAAAACAGACAGACAAAATCAATTCATGTATTTGGATGTACTAAAGATAATTTGCATTATATATAGCATCTTAAACAAGCTAACAATTATGTATTTCTTTGAAGAAGAAAAAAGGCTAAGTTTCCAATGACATAATTTTTAACATTTCCTATTGTAATTTGATAATTATTACATTCACAAACAAAATTGAGCAACTGCTAATCTATTGGATTGGAAATTTTTCAGAATACCAAAATTCATAATTACAATAACTTTCTAATGATGTTATGTAGAAATAACATTTTGACTTAGTATTTTTCTTCAAATATCTATCAAATATACCTATTATTTATTATCATTGGACAGAATACTGACATTAGTAATAAAGCGACAACGAATATTATTACTAGCTTTTACAATTACAATTCAATAAATCTCAAAATGATTGCTAAGTAAACACAAAAGTATCATTTGTAGCATACTATAGAATATATTTCTTAAATTAACCTTAAAATTATTTTTAATAAAGCTTTTCGAAAAAACTAAATGCATCCCTAGTATTTTTAAAATTCTATATTACAGTTGTATTGTTTCTAGATCATCTACGGAGAGGTTCATTTGTATTTTTCTTAATTTAAGTAGAACTTAATCGATTATCTTGTGAATAATTTATGTAGGTATCTGGTTATAGAAGAACTTCAGCTAATGTGCCATTAAATTTTATCCCAAATACCACCGCAAAACATCGTCGTTACGTGGTCGATCAAATTCTGTAAATGTAGTAAGTTTGCTCCTTCCCTATGAATGCAGGGTTCGGAAGAATGATCTAAACTTTTTGAAACACCAATAAAAAAAAAACATAGATACATCATAAATCACACAGAACAATGCTTGCCATTTAGTCATCAGCCAGTTTTGAAGATGATATCGTTCAAATGTTTGAGCAAATTCAAAAGCGGTACACTCCTGCAGCATCACCTTAAAGTTCCGTATTGCTCGCATCCTTTAATTCCTCTATAGTCCGCGGTCTGCGTTGAAAAACTTCATCCTTCAAGAGTCCCTACAGAAAGAAATCGCAAGGGGCAGGGGTTTGGTGACCTAGCCGGCTATGAGATCTCATCATGTAATAAGATGAGGCGGCTTGGAAGCATTTGTCTCGACGTGAGTATGGTAGCGCCATTTTGTTGGAACCACAGTGGTGTATTTTCATATTAGTAGAGCCCGGGCCCAAGAAATTCCGTAACATCGCAACATAGCGGGTAGACGTGACAGTCACTGCGCATCCTGTTTCCTCAATATAATATGGCCTTATGATACCAAATTCCGTAACAGCACACCAAACGCCGATTGTGGAGAGGTCGTTCATAGAGTTGTCGAGGATTCTGTGGAGTCCAAAGTCCTGCTTATTGATATAACCCGATAAATGAAAATAAGTTTCGTCACTAGCGAGCAAAATATCATCAGTTAGAACATTTGCTAACATGTCCTCAAAAGTAGCCTACCAGGAGAATCAATTACATTTTTAAGTTCCTAGACCACCATTCGTTTGTACGGATGGAACAATATCTCAGGGTAGAACGCACATTCCACTCAAACATTCCCAAGGCGAGAGCCTCACTGCTGCGATATTCTCGGATATTCGAACGCTACGATGTCTACCGGGTCTACGTTTGAATGCTCGACTAGTTTATTGAAAATTGTGTACCCACAACATTGTGGTTTTCTTCTTCCGTAACGACCTACTCAGAAATGGATAAAATATGTCTTCAGCACAAACGCACAGGGTTCACCACTCCACGCCACAATGAGCGCTAAAATAGCATGATTTGTGTTCCACAAGAACGTACAACTCGAGCCTCAATTCAAACAGGGTAAATTATTTCTCCGGATTCTGTATAAACATTATTACAAAGGTATAAACGAAAATGTCTCCAAACTAATAGATCAACTACAGCAAAGAAAGTAAACGTACCATAAAGCAAATGTTTATTGTCTAGTGTCACAGTTCAAATTAGTTTTGATAGCTGTAACAATTATTTTACAAGCTTATTTTAGAGTAAATGTTTTTTTTATTAATATCTTTATTTGATTAGCAATCAGAATATTAGTACATTCTATGAGCCAATGGTATCTATTAACTAGGCGGGGGTGAGTGACTCCCAGTGGACTCATTCCACTGTTATTTAGTTAAGTCTTTTGGCCATTTGTTTTTAAGACGTCTAAGAGGAGGATCTTCGTTTAGTGGTGCGATGGTTTCGTTTGGGCGGAGTTCTAATGTTAATTGGTGTTTAGTGGCGTACTGTTTGATTACCTCATTCACATATGGAATGTTAAGGTCTGAGTGGAGTGTTTGGTTGGTCACAAACCATGGAGCGGCTGCCATGTTGCGAATTATTTTTGACTGAAAAAGTTGAATAATTTGGACGTTTCATTTACTTGTGCAGTCCCACAGTTGACACCCATAGATCCAGATTGGTTGAATAATAGTCTTGCATAAAAGGAATTTGTTAGCTAGTGATAGCGAAGAGCTCTGATGAGCCAGTACATTTTCTTTAGTCTGATTTCAATTTCCTTTCGTTTCTTAGTGACATGGGTTTTCCAAGTCAATCTTTTGTCAATGTGAAGTCCAAGGTATTTAACTTTGTTTGACTGGGGAATGTGCTTGTTGTCGAGAGTGGCTGGTGGACATTCTTGGTGGTTAGTCGTGAAGGCGACGTGCGTACATTTGTTCTCGTTTACCTTGATCCTCCATTTAGACAGCCATTGTTCAATTTTGCTTAGATGAGTTTGTAGTACTGCTGAAGCCGTCGTAGGATTTTTGTGGCATGCCAGAATCGCCATGTCATCGGTATCTATTTCCGTATGAGCTGTTATGGGTATGTCCGAAGTAAATAATAGGTATAACATAGGTCCCAGGACACTTCCCTGGGAAACTCCTGCTCCTATTTCTTTGATTTGGGATACTTCATTGCCAATTTTTGTTTGAAAGTTTCTGCATGTAAGATATGATTGTAGTAATGGATAGTATTCATGGGGAAGAAGTTTTTTGATTTTATATAGTAGTCCTCTGTGCCACACTCGATCGAAAGCTTGACTCACGTCTAGGAAAATTGAGAAGCAGAAGGCTGTGTTTTGACAAGCGGTTTGGAGTGTGTTTGTCAGGCGGTGGCACTGTTGGATTGTTGAGTGTTGCTGCCTAAAACCAAACTGGTGATTGGGCAGTTATGTTTCTTGTAACGAGTCTTCATTGATACGCTTTAGCACCAACTATTAACGGTCAGACATTAGATCAAAATTGGGAGTAACGTCCATGTAGTTTGAAAAGAGTCCGTTTGAAATAAAAAAGTCCAGTAGGTCAGTAATCTTGTCCGTGTCGGAGGGCCAATATTAGAGTAAATGTGTGCAGCAAAAATGAATTTAAAAAGAGAAAATCTTATAGTGTTGATTTACTGCGACTTTAAAAATCATTTTAACTTTGAAAGAAAGGGTTTGCCAATTGTTTACAGTTACTATAACAAAATTGAATTGAAAAGAGTTTTACTTAGCGATGATTTTAGTGAAGAAAGATCCATTTACAGTTACCGAAGCAAACATAGACGTCGTAAAAATAATGGTTTTAAGAAAACAACTGACATGTAGAGGGTTATTAAGAGTACCTCACAATTAACAGACCAAAAAATAACAAGATCCATTTTATGAGGGTGATTATATATATATATATATATATATATATATATATATATATATATATATATATATAATCAAATATAAACGAGACTTTTGATCTCGGGCACGCAATATTAACGCGCGAGAGTTCTCTTTTCCTCTGGTGTTGGGTATGGATGTCAGGAGTGGGGGAAGCAGGCGGACGATTTCGTTCGTTCCTCTCAGTATTTTCTCGCCATGGAATGTGTAAAACCGGCTGAAATCCTGAGGAGATTGACTGCGCAGTTCAAGGAAGAGACACTGTCACGAGCTAGAGTGCTCGCATGGCACAAAAAGTTTGTGGAGGATCGTGAGAATGTTGAACATGAGAGCCATGATCGCCGACCTCGCACCAGCATCACCAACGAAAACATCGTCCGCGTTCAACAATTTATTGAGGGTGACAGGCGTCTGACCATCGATGAGATTGCAATAAGTTATGGCAGAATTTTTTCAATCATCATAGAGGAGCTAGGGTTTCGTAAGCTGTGCGAAAGGTGGGTGCCTCGCCTTCTGACAACTGAGTAGAAATTGCATCAGAAAAATTGGAGAAAATGGGCTGGGAGACAGTTAAACATCCTCCCAACAGCCCCAACCTATCGCCCTGCGACTATCACCTATTCGGTCCTCTCAAGGAAGCCATGGGAGGGCATAGATTCGACAGCGATAAGGAGGTTGAGGTCTATGTGCGCAATTGGCTGGAAACACGACCAACTTCATTCTACGAGGAAGGCATTTCAAAATTAGCTATACGTTGGGAAAAATGTGTTTCTAAATTAGGAGATTATGTAGAAAAATAATCTGCTATTCTTTTGTTTCAATTTCAAATAAAATATTTTTTAAAAAATAAGTCTCGTTTATATTTGATTCATCCTCGTATATATACACACACACACACACGCGCGCGCGCGCGCGCGCACGCACACACATACAAATATATGTTAGAGCAAAGCAATGCTAATCACATACAATATAAACTTGGTTTTACAGATACAACGATAAAGGAATGAGTCTTAATTTGTTGTATTTAAAATATTTCTAGTGTATTTAGCAATTTAGCCAACCACTATAAACATACACATTTGAACATGAATCGAAGGGCCAATCGACACAATGAATATTTCCAACTGTTCTTAATTTAAGATAAAGCAATCGAAAGTGTTGAGGAGAATCAAAATCACAACTTTGGTGTTTGAAATTAAATAGGGATTTCTGTGCATCAATTTAGTGCTTCGTCATACCGTACATTAACAAAGGAAATTTTAGAAGCTATCTGTCTATAATAGATCATCCCTCATAGTCCTGATTTGGTATCTTCTGATTTCTTTTTTCATTATTAATGAAGTGATCGAAGTAAAGTGGTTTTATAAAATACAAATTGAAATTTAAAAAGCAATGCGTTTGTGGGCGTACACTTAGAAAAGCAGGAATAAAAATGTTTTGACTAAAAACTTTGTTTTATTCAATTGCAGATATTGTTCACAAATATTTATAGTTAAACGATTAAACTATTTTTCGATGTTTGCTACATAAAATCATTTTTGAATTTATATTGGGTAATGAAAATAGACTTTTATTGATTTGGTTATCTTGTTTCCTGTTAAATTTATTTATTTTTGATTTTAACAACTGATGGACTAATGGATCTTAATATGGCGACCTCATGCACCCTTCCTATTAAAGTATGAACATTTATAATTTAACACTGTCAAAACAATTTTATTTATTAATTGATATTCATATAATCAGGCTGAATGTCTGTAAACTTTGCTTCAACTATAATCGTATTAAAATTATTTGAAGAATTTTAAATATTTGGATATGCAATTTTAAAAAATTCGAAACATAATATTCCAGAAACAATCGCCACATCACGCTCAAAATTATTTTTGTTTGAATAAGTGAGTTTTCAGAAAATCAAAAAAGCTTTCTATGCACACAATTACAATTTTAAGACACCTAAGTGGAGCAGGCATCTGAAATGCACGCAATTACGATCATTTCAACGTTTTCGAAACTATGGTATGAATCAGAGCAGTATTATGTTCAGAGATAAAAATCTCTTTTTATTTCATTGATCAAGCTGTCACACTTTAGAAATTCATATCAGTGAATTGCCCTCACACATGGTGAAACTCTGTTACATACCAAGAGTGTTTTTTCTAATGCCCGAGAAGCTCTAACTAAACAGCTAGATCCTTCAGTTGAGTTTCCAAAGATTTCAATCTCGTCGACCAATTACGGCTTTTTATGTATGAGAGATTAAGACGAAATCGTACAAAGTCGTCTAATAAATCGGTGAAACTTAAATACATGAGCCTCTTTCCATTTGACTATTTCAAATTATTTGGAAGAAACTTATAGTAATCTAAAGGTGATGATTTTTTAATGCATTATTTTAATGTTGCTTACTATATTATAAAAACAATCGAAATTTGCCAATTTGCCTCAAATTTACCTTGGTCTATTACTTTTCAGTGAATTAGGTGCAGATTTGCCTTTGTAAAAATTCTTTCAATTTAACCGACCATTTATTTTTCATTATAGCTTTGCAACTGCCAATTTCGGTAGTAACAGTAAAGCTTTATATACCTTAGTATAAGAGAATCAAAATATATTTTAAGAAATAGGATAAAACTGCAATTATTTGCATCGGGTTGTATCGAATGTTCTTGCCACTTTTTGTTTATATTCTATATTCTTTTAAACAAATGATGTCGCCTGCCATACATTTTTTAAGCAAATAGTATAAAGTGCATTGGTATTTGGTGTTAAGTGTTAATATTTTTTTCCATCTTACCGATATAAAGTCCTTTATAAATGTTTGATGAAAAACAAGCAATTTATGCCGTACTATATTATTGATGGAGACATGAACTTGGAAGATATGCGCATTTAAAATTTTTATTGTTTTGAACTACCATCGTCTCTTTATTTCTCCTATAAAATCATTGTTGACTCTACCAACCCAACTCATTCGGAGTACTCCAAGCCTTTTCAATAGTGTGCCTGCTAGCGCCCAGCTCTCAACTCCATATACTATTATTGAGAATATGCAACACGTTATGAGTCTATTTTTTAGTCCTAAGTTAATATTTCTTCATCAGAGAGCTTTTTCTGTAAGTACTTTTAACTTGTTAATCATGTCTCAAATGTTGTTGATTTCATATCCCAAATATGTTATTTTAGTTGTTTTCTCAAGCGGTATGACATAAGCTGTTAGTATTGGAGTCTTCGTGGTAGTAGGCTTTAAGCGGTGTTAGTCGCAAACTCTTGTAAGACCGTCAACAAGAACCTGGAGTTTTTCTAAGCTATCATTTGTTACAATGGTGTCATTTGCGTACTTAAATCACTAATTTTTATACTGTTGGCGTTGACGTTTACATCTACTTCATCCACTGCTTCTCTGAAAATATTTTTAGGTATATATTAAATAACAGGGGTGATAGAATGCACCTATGTCGCACCCCATGACGTATTTCTATTCCTTCGGAGAAGTTTTGGCCCATTTTTATGTTGTCTCGTTGGTTCCAGTACAGATTTTTAATAATCTTTACCATCAATACCTGTTTGTTGGAGACTTTAAAACATTTTGTCATGCCAGACTGGATCGAATAATTTTTAGAAGTTAACAAACATATGTATACTGAATAATGAACGTCTTTATACATTTGTACTACTCGATACTAGACAGTACCTTTTTAGGTAGTTCGAAGATTGTTATAAGAGCCAAGTTTCGTATCACTCATATTTTCTTCTATTTTATTGTGGATTTTCGAGTCGATGATCCGGAAAAACACAGTATGTGGCTCATTAACAGGTAATGCAACAGTCATTCCTTTGGTAGATATAATAAACTTGATTACGGGTTTAGGGCATGATTCTATCTCCTTGTTCAAAAAACAGGGTGACGATCCTGAAGTAGGTCTGTATCCACCGGGGTCGTTAAGACTATCTACTCAAGTCCTAAACTAATCCATATAAATTAACAGAAAATGATTTTGGCTTCAGATGAAAATAGATATCTTTAATGCCAACTATGCTAAGAGAATATAATGAGTTCTACTAAACAAAAGCCCAATTGCTTTGGAAAAAAAGGTTACTTCTCGAGTATCGTATGGTATCATTCCAAGCTGTACAGCCAGCAATTGGGCATCTTAAATTACCCGTATTAGGTGATTGCTACTTCAACATAATAATAAATTAGGACATAGGTTGCGTCTCACCTTCAAAAAATCCAAGATAATTTATATTGCTCTATCCGGTTATGGTTTATTCCATTCAATAGACATGATCAACGTACTGTAACGTTTGTTTTATTGTAAAGTTTGCTGTTAACACCGGAGTCGCTGCCCAGCCGTCGCGGTCGAGCGGCAAACGTAATGCCTTCAATTTGCGAACAGCTGCCACTTGAGAGCCTCACGGTGTTTGTGCATGGGCGGGGACTAGAACCATGTGACACTTTCCAGATTGTACTAGAAGGTTCCAACGTTATTTACCACTGTTAAGAGCAAAAACGTTACAGTATGCGGTGTTGAAAAAGTCATAATGTGCCAGGTACGTTATGGTCTAAACCAAAAAAGCATAAGTTAATGACAACATTTTATTCTGTGGTGGTCTATAATAAGTTATACACGTTTAATACGTAGCAAAGACTTACTGCAACGTCGAATGATACAAAGCTGTTTGATATGATATTGTACGCCACTGTCAACATGCTCACCCGAGTGAAAACTATAAAAAAAGAATTATTAGTTTTTATTTAATGATGAGGAAATATAAAACCTATTAAGAATAAAATGAAAGTGATTCGTAAGGATAATGCCCAAATTAAAATAGTATTGAGATAAAAACATCCATTTACGGAGCAGTAAAGTAGGTGAAGTAGTCATTAAGAGAGTTGATTAAATTGCAAATTAAAAAGTAAATTAGTAAAATGAATTTAAATGACCCGACTTAAAAATCGTATTACTTAATATAAATTCGATTCAAAGTAATTTTTGTATTGCAAATCGGTTGTGTTTGATATACAAAAAGCAATAATCTAATAATGTTAAGCTAATTAATAATAGAATGAAAACAAATTTCTGACTACTTGGGGGTTACTGTAAAGAAATAATACACGATAACTCACAACGAAGTATATTTTTATTTATAATTTGTAACTAAAAGTAGAAATGTACTCGTTTTTTATGCATAATTAGATAAGAGATGGAGGAAGAAATGAATAAGCGGCGAGTTTTTTGAGTTGTTCCGGAAAAGGATTATCTGAAGCAATTCTATCCTTAATTATCTGTATATAATTTACTGTACTGCGCGTATTGCTCTAATTAATAAAAAACCCATACAATACAATACAAAAAATAGATTAATGAATGGGTGGATGATGCATTTTAATTTCAATTATAAAATGAATTATTATTTTATAATGTAAAAATGCCAATTTATTCTATCTGCATAAACCATCGCCACTAATTTACTAAATTCACATCGATATTCATTTTTTCTTCGATAATTTACCTCAAGGTAGTTAATAGGAAATGTTTACATACTAGTAAAAGTTAATTTATCCCATTAGCAACTCGGAAATTAAAATGCCTTAACATATTTGTAGTAAAAATAAACAAATTTATTGCGAAAACAGGATTTTGTTGTTATTAGTGAAGTAAGCGCGTTCCAGCTAGGTGAATATTCACGAGATTTGATTAAGAGATGCCATGATTAAGCAAGCTCTTAGATACGAGTTGTTCAGCAAGCTGGAAATGGAAGTTCACTGAACTGGAAACGGTGTATTTATTTCGCTGATGTTTGTTCGACTCGAGTTGGTAACTTTTATTTAAAAACACCTATTGGTAATACATTACACAATAAATTCATTTTGACAGGCTTAAAAATTAAGCACGCCACAAAACGGGAAAAAGAATTTTTAAATCATTTAATCAATCAACTTAGGGTACAAATATAGTTATCTTGTTTTTTTATGAAGAATTGCATGCTTTTTACTTTAAGAGTGTTAACATTTATTCATGTGTACCTAATTTGACTTGGGGTAATCTTTAGTAATGATTTTTTCTTGTGGTCCTTTTAGATATTTCTATACCTTCAGGGAAGGACTTAAGTATATGAACAACACTACATCGTTGAATAAGTTTTATTTTGTTTTTTTATTAGATCGTGCCGACTGACTTTCACACACAACAATTTAATCTTAATTGTTTTAACTTAACTTATGTTTTTAACACATCTTTTAATTTCTATCGGTTTTAAAAATGTTCTATTTCCCTAAATTTTGCTGATTTTTTAATGACGTGGGGAACTTCACATTTAAACTAAATTTTTGTTTGCATTTTATGGGGGCGAGTTATGACGATGCATCACACAGGGTACTTTTTTAGATACTACCCCATTCCTTTAATCTAGCGTATGGTCAACTATTTTATGTCACTGTCGTGAGACGTGAGTTGTACTGACAGCTAGACACAGATTCATTAATTTGGTTTAACCATACCCACCTAAAACATCGTTGAAGAGCTCGACTCGAGTTGGAGCTGTAAAGAGGGTAGCTCTTGAATCTTGCAAACAAAACCCCATGGCCGGGTAACAAGAGGGCAATATGCTTTTCATGCATTCCCTTGATTTTTTTAAAAGAGTGTTCTTATACAGTTGTGAATTTCATTAAATATTAACTTTCAAAAGTACGTACCTTATGAGCAATTTTTTTTATTTTTTAATTTCAAAAAAAAAATCACCAACCACAGTTGCAAACTTGATGGGACTTATATCGTGATATAAAGTTATCAAAGGTTCATGAGTGTTATTATTCTGGAACTCCTCTATGTACAGGAAATGAGAGAAATAAAGAAAAATAAATTAAAAATTAAAGAAGTGTTTAACACTCGGAGGGGGGGGGGGGAAACATTCAATTATTTGAAGAATTTCACATTTGGTCTCATTAGTACATAGCTCCTATGACCTATAAAAGATAAATAAATAAAACAAGATTAATGTTTATATAATTATTTGTAGTTTAATCTTCGTCAACAGTCACATTTACGTTTTCGTTTTTAGAAAGTGTTGTTAACATTTCAGGTTTTACTATTTATGACAAATATCTCGCGCAAGATAAATAAAATATGATTGCTGCTAAGTGAGGACAGCACCCAACATAATGTGACGAGACTAAACTTGCACTTTTAATACGTTGGTTGTGTCCTCAACCAAAATGCATATTTATGGAGCCATCTTTGTTCATCATTTCTGCCAGATATGATATCGCTGAACTATATTGGTGAGTCCCAGTGTAGAATATTTTCAGGTCTTTTCTGTTATTTCAGTAAAATCCAGAATATCCGTCGAACATATTGCTTGAAACGGGAGATTTTTACATCGCCAGCCGTTTTTTTCTACTTCAGGGTATTTGTTACCGCGCCTAGTTTGTCGCGATAGTTAATAGGGGGGAAAATTTCAATAATAAATCCCCTTATTTGCGATGGTTTTCTTCAATCAAACATTGCGATTTCTAAACAACGATTTAATGTTGACTGAAGATCAAACAAAAATACAAAGTTGCGAATGTGCTCGAGTGCATTAGTCGAGGCTTTCGATGAGGTTGCTTGTTAACGACTGACTAAAAATACAAAACTGAGTCGGCAAGTGAGTGACATCCAAGGGGCGGGTTCTTGAAATCAGGGCTAATAGGGTCATAAAATTTGTATTTAACACAAAAAAAGACGACAGCGGTCACCTACCTGAAAGGAACCCACCGACCACTTAGACTTATAGATCTGTCATTCAACTTGCCTGGGAATCTTAATTCTTAAAATAAGATAATCCTTACAACAATTCTTAATAATAAATTACTAACTATTTCGTACTAAACAAGGGGTTAGTGTGTTTTCTGCAATTCTTCGTACGACATCCAGCCAAAAAGTTCAGTTGAAATGTTGTTATTAGAAACTAATCTTTTGCGAAACTTATTCAAAAGAAATGCTGCAATCCGGTAATAGCTTTTCACTTTTGGCAACATTTTGTTTTCAAGGATATTGTCCAGAAGATATTTTTTTATCAGGGCATGTACAGATTCAATAACCCAGCGATTTTGTTACAAATCAGGATGCATTTGCTTGTTGAGCGGTTAATTGCTTTTTTTTAGATCCGGCATTAAACTTTGAAACCCTTTTTTCAAGTCTGCAAATGTCACGAAAACCACGATCAAGAACGAAAATATCGCCAGGTTGCATCAGTTTGGATAATTCATTTGGATCTTCAATGACTTGTTTAGGTATAACCGCATCATTTTGTTTGCCAGGTACCTACAACGTAGCCATCTGTGAGTACGACTTCCGTTGATGTCCATTATTTGAACTCTTTTGGTACCATGCATAGGCGCCATCGCAAATTAAAACTAACCTATTGTGTGCATTATACAGGTTTTTGGCGATATTTGCTGTGTGGTTATCTATTAGATCTTGTCTGCAGTTGGTACTGATGCCAAAATAAAAAGGAAGGCGTATTATTTAAATTAACTGATAACACTCGTTAAGTAAAGTTGAAACTCCTTATTCTCTTTCAAGGTTTAGGGCCAAATAAATCATTCTATTTGAGTTTCCATTTCGCAGTTTAATCAGGAAAACGAAAATGGCTTCTTAGACTGTACGATGTTTGTTGTCACCATCATATTTCGAAGTCTAAACCTGTAAGAATTTGTATTTGTTCGTCAGAAAGACGATTACCTATTTTCTTAAAAAGAGGTGTTGTGCACTCTTTAATTGTTGTTTCAAGAAAGTCTATTTAGCTCTTTTTGACTAAGTATCGATGTATTTGATACAATCCTGATGGCGTTTAAATCAGCATCATAAAAGCTACTTTTAATTAGGTGCGTTCGACAACACCGATTTCCCCAAAACATGTATAGTTTGTGTTTTACGTATGTTTGCGTCCTAGCTTCTCAGGGAACAGAAATTAAATTGACCTTTTTATCGCAAATACACAAGTAAGCATGTGTTGTTACTGTTCCATGTACTCTTCGTTTGCGTCAGAAGTGGTTGAAATTCTCACAGTATATTTCGGATCTTCTCGGCTTGATTGTGAAGAACCTGTGTCATCTGAAAAAAATAGCAACATGCAAAGTCTAAGTATATAATGATCTACAGCCTAGAATAGATAGGAAGAAACAAAGTATAAAAAATAACAATATATTTAAATAAAAACGGATTAAAATCCGAAGGCATATTTATTATTTTTTAGTTGTAATAAGAAATGATAGGCCATAGAAAAACGTAGTGACTATGAAAACTACTTTTATGAACATCCCTATTTCTAAAACCAACCTGATACAGGCAGACCAAACGAGTAGATACTTATATACATAAAAGATAAAATATACAGTTGAACAAGTAATGTAAAATATTTTCGTATAAAAACATTTTACTACCCACAATTATTTGAATTCTAGTGCACCACAGCTGTACTAATGCTCGGGATTTCTTGGCTGTCGTCAGCTGCACGCAAACATAATTCCTAATAATTTCGACTTTTACTGAGACTTACTTTTCGCTAACACATTTCCCGACATTTTTCACAAACAACATCGCCTATCGGCAATTGCAAGCTCATAGCCGTGGAGAAAAAGATCATTCTTCTAAAACTGTCAGGGTTTGTTTTTTGAAAATCAGCACTTTTCTTAAAAATTGCCCGCAATCAAAGCGTTTATGATTAGGATCGCCGGGTGATATTGTGCAGATGAAATGCATAGAAATAGTTTATTTTAATGTCACATTAAAACAGCCTAGTATTATCCTCTTTATGTAGGAACGTATAATGATTATCGAGGAAGTAATCCTTTTGCACGGGCGGGTTATGAGCAGGTTAAAACTTGTATCAAGACTTGACTTGCTGAAAGATGACACGTTAACGAAACTCGTCTGGCACTAATGATTTAGTCTCCTTTTTATCTATTTATTTACTTTATAGCTTATAAGTATCAATGAAAGCAAATGTGAAATTGTTCAAATGACTGAATGTTGCACCTTTCGACAATTTTGAGCATTTTATATATTGTGGGGACAGACAGAAGAAATATGTGATAAAAAATTGTCATTGACCCCCCCCCCCAAAATGTTAGATGTAGTTCTTCAATTTTTAAAATTTTTTCCATTATCTCTCTCATTCCCTGTACATAGAGAATAATCTCACTAATGAGCCTTTAGTAGCTTTATATCACAGTATAAGTTTTGCGGAATACATGCAAAGCCATATTGCTCCTCGTTACCTGGCTATAGCCTTTCAACACATTTGTGATTATATATCAAGCGCCAATTGTCCGTACACTTGCTAATTTGAGTAACGTTTATCTTCATGTTTTTGGTATAAGTCCAATACAAGTGCGTACATTTTCGACATTACTTTGTTCCGTAACGAATATCGTATGCTATTTTAACAGCTGATTTCTCAATATGTTGTTTGTAGCAAACTGTCAACCTACTTTGCAAATAATATGCTTTATGCAATGATAGCGGAAGGGCAATCACCCATCTTGGATTAACCTACACCTAACACCTTCCATTCGATATTGGCATTGGGACAAAAAAAGTCTGGCTTATTTGATCACATAAAGGGTGTCCAAAAATTCACGCAGGAAGTAATTTGGATAAAAAACACGGGCTTTTAATTAAAAATTGTAATTTTTTATTGATTTATAAAGTTTACAGTATAGGGTAACGTATGGAATAGAATACCGGGTAAGTGGCTTTTACGGCTTTGCTGGCACATGCGCACTCTTTTGTTGAAATTTTCCATAACCGTTTTGCATAAATGTGGCTGAATATCATTGATACAATGCTTAATTTCCTCCTTCAAGGCGCGGGTGGTCGTGGGCTTGTTAACGTAAACCTTAGACTTCAAAAGACCCTAAAGAAAGAAGTCCAACGGTGTTAAATCACACTATCTGGGGCCAATATTGATCACCAAAACGGGAAATTACACGACCAGGAAATGACTGATGCGGTAATTGAATTGTTTTGTATGGCATCTGGCACCGTTTTGTTGAAACCATATGTCATAAATTAAGTGTTATTGCCTGACCAGCCACATTTTCGAAGAATAGTCCGATGATGCCTCCAGTCAAAATCCGCACCAAACAGTGACACGTCGTGGATGCATTTGTTGCTCAACAATCACTCGTGGATTTTCTGAACCCCAAATGCGACAATTTTGATGATTAAAAACCCTGAAGATGAAAATGAGCCTCATCGCGGAAAACGATTTTGTCCGAAAAAATCAGCGCCCACTTATTGTTCCATAATCCATTAAATGAGGTCTATTTGCTGTGCGTGGTCAGTAGGCTTCAATTCTTGAGCCAATTGAACTTTGTAAGCATGAAGATGCAAATCTTTCGTGAGAATATGCTGTGGAGACTTCCCAAGATGTCCAATTTTTGACTACGGTGCGGAATTTATATTCCTGGACTCTCAGCAACACTCACGAACTGCTTCGATGTTTTGTATTGAACGATTTGTTGAAGGGCGGCCAGAGTGTCTATTGTCAATGACTGATCCAGTCTTCCTAAATTTTTTAATTAATCTCTACACAGTTGATGAATTTAAATGATTATTCCGACCCTATTTTGTAGGAAAAGTGCAAAATGTAGCTGCCAAACTTTCATTATTTTTAAAATATTGCTCAACAATTAAAACGCGTTGTTCTTTCGTGTAGCACTCCATTTTTAATAACCCTCAACTGTCAGCTGTCACGTTGTCTTTTTTGTTCGTTGGCAACACTTTACCGCACTAATGGCGCGAAATTCAAATCTTACGTGAATTTTGGGACACCCAATATATTAAAATCGTAATTAATAATTTTTTTTTAAAATTAGCTTTGTACAATATTAGTTTTTTAAAAATTATAAGTTTCATAAATGTTCTTAAGTGTTTCAGAAATAAATATTTATGCGAAGCGATTGTAGGTCGTGAAATGTTCCTTATAAAAGTTATTCGTATTGATAATCAATATATCTATAGACTAGGTGTATGGCAGCATTATAATTAGATAATTAATTGAGTCAAATTGAGATAAATGAAGCGGATCCGAGAATAGCCCAGCAGAGCAAAGTCGATCTAAATTGATATAAAGTTCTAATAAATCCAATTTCAATTGACAAATTTTGACTAGCTTAGTTATAAGAGCATGGTCGCAGCAAAAAAATATAAGACCATTTTTAACCACAAAAACAGCGTTACTTTTAGCATACCCTTAAAATTGGTCTATGCTAATGAGTTACACAGCTTTAAATAAATTTTTATAAAATACCACAAAAGAGTAATGATAAAATACATAATAAATCTGAAACTATTTTTATTAGTTCGAGTTAACGACTAACTTCTGTAGTGTGTAAATGGTTCAGACTTTTCCTAATCTGTTTTCATCAATAAAATCTTTATTACTTTATCTCATCTATGGTCCTTCGACCGTATTTTGTTATAGGCAAAATATGTAATAAAAACGCCGCATTCTAAGTTTCTTGCTGTCATCCGAGGATGATGTACGCCATGGTGCACCAAATGTTGTAAATCGTTTTAATGTAAGATACTTCAAAAGTAGGCTTTAATACGTTTCTAATATAATGTAACATTTTTGCTCTCGACGGGGGAGAATAAAACACTTAAATTTATTCAGATTGCTTCTTTAATATACCTATAACAATTTAATAACACTAACACAGATGTTTACTAATACAAAATCACACTCTGTAACTCTATCTAAAATACGATTTATTTCGCACTAGAACAATTCATCTTACTTCCGGTAACTTGACCTCTTTTGTTGTTCTGCTGCGTGCTATTTATACATTCATCATCTTTTCTGCAGCCTTCCCATAGCGTGGGGCCCATTCGCATTACCTTTTAAAGTATTCCGCCCTGTTCTAGTACTCGGATTTTCGCCGAAGGACCGCGACGCCATGGCAGCAACTTAACAAGGTGCCTTTACAACGGCGCATAATAATAATTCGTTTTAATTTAAAATTTTGCATGGAGTAGAAGTAGCTTTAAGACTATACAATCTCTCTACAGTAAATACAACCCTCCCTTGTAAAATAACAAGAAAAACTCACTACTTACACAATATTTCATTAAAGTAATTCGGTGTTTTGCATGCAATGTAATTTCCGGTTATTCCTAAAATTTAAAAAATTATAAATAAAATGGGCTGGTAAGCTATGCTTGACTTTGCTTAATTATGTGGTTTAGTAGTTATAGACAGCCAATTAACAACTTCGTGCTTTGCATAAATTAGTTGTGTTTTTGATTAATGTCACGCGCTTTTCCATAAAAAAGTGCGATAATGGGAATGCTTAAAATATTAAATATATGCTGTTTGTTAGTTGCGGAATCAAGACACGTTTACCTGGTGTGTATTCTGAACAAAGACCTCTATAGTAACGTAAAAGTATAGGGCAAAATAATTCAGGTTTCCTCAGATGTTCTTTTAGAACCGAGGACTAAGCGGTTGTCTCAAGACAAACCAATGCTTTAGGAATGGCAAATAAAAGTAGAAGTAGACAAAAAAAACAGTGCTTGTTAACTAGAAGAATTTCCATACGATGGTTCTGCTTGTAGAGCTTCAGTTTTTCCTCTTTAACTGCGACAACCATCGGACAGAAAAAGCAGTATGTTGGTGGTTTCCTTTAACTTTATGAATGTAGTATCGATGACTCTAAGGCAACATTAAAGGTACCAGTTAAACATCTCCTTACCAACAAGAAATATTGGGATTAATTTCAATTCTTGAAATAGAAAATCGAGTTGGTCTACCATAGTTATCTTATATTATTTTTGTACTCTTAGTCGCCAGTCTAAACAGGTCGTTTACAAATATATTGCAAAATGTTGGCAGATATAATATCTGCAACCTGTCCCACGACTATTTTTGCTTTAACCAAAATTTTCTTCTGTTATTAAAGATGTGACCAACTCCCCCAGTGAAAAAGGAATACCTTCGATAGCAATCTCCATTACTTTATGAAGTCTGCAAATTAGTCAAAATTGCATGTCTTGAATATAACTGTGCTCTCTCCTTCTAAAGCCTATTAAGTCTTCCGTGATTTTTCTCACGGCCAGCAATAGATTAATAAAACGGCAACTTTTCAGTAAAGATGCCGGTTTATCTGGTTTCATAGGACAGAGATGTTATAGGAGCACAAAGTAATAGTGCGGCGATATTATGTAGTTTTTTTGGGAATTTTTGCTCTTAACTTTATTAAATACACTTTAATATCCTTCGTTTTTAAATTTTGAGTCATTTAGAAATAAAAACTAAATACTTCGTGCGTGATTAAAAGGAATTACGCGTTCACCGCGCATATGCAGATAGTAATGAATATATACGCATACTGCACCCACAGAATAGTTGATGTCTTCGATCTATTGTGCAAATGGTAGCATCTAAACGACGTCTAAATATCAGTATACAAAACAAGGATGTTGCTTATTAGCAAAAATTGTCTTCCTTTAGAAAATCTAAATTTTCAGAAAAGTAACGTGAAGCAAAATGTTCAAGTGCGTCTTCTGGCTTCAAAAGAAACTCTAAAGTAAAGTTCCTTCCAGTTTAAAGAACTTTGCTTCCATTAAAAGAAAAAATCAAGGTCCTCCTACACATCATCTTGCAATAAATAAGACGGAGGGCTACGATGTGCAAACGGACTACTAGTAGCCCCCCCCCCTGTGTAAAGAAAAACTGTAAAAAGTTCTAACTAAAATATAAAACGAGATTAAAGGTTAGAAATAAGTGAAATAAAAAGCCCTAATGACAATGGGCAATTGTTCAAATCACATTGAGGGTCTACAACCAGTGCGGCGGTTATTAAACGGAAAAGTTCTAATATGATTTCGAGACATGGTGTGGTGGTAGAGTAATTATTTGAGGGTAGTTATGAAATTCAGCTGGCTACAGAGAATCTTATTATAAGTTATGGTTAGCAAGGAATAACATGTACAGTCTCGCTACATGAACAGAACAAAAGTACTTAGTGTATGTATTGATTGACTAAGCAAAGACAGGTGTAGACTTCGTAACAGAGTATTTCTGCACCTGCAAGAATGGAGCACGTACAGTTGAATGCTGTGTCGTAATGTATCTTACTTACGCACGATATGAGCCTCCAGTATTTTTTCTAAGTTCTAAGACCTATGTCTTTGTTCAGAGAGGTTGTACTGGGTTGGTTCCTTAGACAATATTGCTTAGGTCATTTAGGGCTTTCGAATGACATAGGTTTCGTCTGGGTATCAGAATTTTCGATTTCGACAACCAAACTTCCATGAATAAAGCATCTGATGGGCCTTATAAGTATTGATTGCGCAATTGATAGACAAAGTCAATACTTCTTATTATATTATGATCGTGGAAGTCCATCCGAATAGCGACATGATAAATGCTTTTTTTAAGAAAAACATGTACAAAATGGGCAGAACAATTGTATTCCACTTGATACATGTTGTACAAATTTCTCTTCATTGCGCAACAACTTCACAAGAAGAAGACTGTAGGATAATAATGTCCTATAGTGTATTAAGTGCACGAGTGATCATTATTCGGGATGACAACGATTGGTTTTTATTATATACTTAAGAAAATCTGTTAGACCTATTCCAATCATCCATTTGCCATTAAGACCATTTGCATTGGAAAAGAAAAACCCCTCTGCCCCCCTCCCAGTTAATAAGCGGACCCGATAAAAACACCAGGGTGTGTGTGTGGGGGGGGGGGGGTTCATACAAACTAAAAAAGTAAATATTGAGCTACAAGAAAAGTATATAAAGTTTATCTTTTAAACTACTAAAAGTACTGTGTACGGGACAAAGTCAGTTTCAAAATAAGTACAAAATACATTTTGATTTGAAGCTGCTTTTCAATCTGCGTATTAGAAAGGACCGAAAATGACTATTATTGCAAATCAAAAATGATTTGAGCAAATTGATAAAAGCAGTATAAAGAAACAGATCTAGAACCAAGTGTTTTATGATACAGGGAGCCTTAAAAAGCTACACTACTTTAACATTTTAATTCTATTGTTTTCGATCAGTTCATGTTTCATGAGTAGGTATGCCTACAAACTGCATGATCAATTGAAAATATTGCAGTGCTTAAGTATAGCTAAGAAACCCAATATCTTTTATAATATACCGAGCTCAGCAACTGCAAATGTCTCCTCATGGTGAATGGAATGTATGACATAAAAATCTGGTGTGAACATCACACGACTTTCCTTATCCTATTATTATATATATTATACCGTCTCCATCGTCTCGGCCCTGCGCTGCTCTCGTCCTGGAACTTGTTACTTTAAAAAAGGACGAGGCGCGAGTCCATCGTCTCGGCTCTGCGCTGCTCTCGTCTAAAAATTTGTTAATTTAAAAAAGGACGAGGCGCGAGTCCAACACTCGAAAGCTGATTAAAATAAACAGTACAAGACAATAATTGACTCGTACTTAAAATTTTGCTACGTCACTGAAGGTAACCGTGCGAGCTCGGCCGCACGGCCTTCGCCATTATCGCCTGCGTGCTCCCTCCGTCCTCCCGCAGTCGGCCCGGTAGCTCTCCGAGCGCGCTGTGATTGGTCCGTTTAATTAATTTTTAATCGGCTATAACTTATTTATTTGACCTCGGATCAAAAAATTTCATTGTAATTTTTTGTTCGTCTCGGTCTGATCTATCCGGGAATATAAATTTCCCGAAACATTTTATGAACACCCGGTATATTAAAAATCCTGAGCTACAATTTTTTTTGGAGTACCTATTTTACCAACTTTTATTTTAAATTCATGTTTACCTTATGATAACAAGTCATTTGTATTCTCATAAATTTTTTGTATCTTCAACCGTTAATATTCGCGACCGCTTTGCGACCTTGCGACCAAACGGCTTGGCCGATTTTTACCAAAAGCTTCGCACTGCGTCCCCTATCTACAAGTAACTTGCATACCAAATTTCAAGTCTCTAGCTCTTACGATTCTCGAGATATCCTGTTTACTGACAGACCGACACACACACACACACACGCGCACGCGCGCACACACACACACACACACGAACCAATGGCTCAAATCAATTTTTTTGGTGTCCTGAGGCTATATTTCGTCCAGAAATGTGAAAAACTGGGTAGGTCAAATTTCCGCCGATTACATTACTTTCCTTATTATAGGATTCTTCTTCTTCTCGTGCTATCCGTTTCGGATGTTTGCGATCAATGTGGCGATTTTTATTTTATTAACAGCTGCTCGAAAAAGTCCAGTGGTCGTCATCGGAAACCAAGATATTAAGTTTTTGAGCCATGAAATGCGTCGTCTTCCAGGTCCCCGCTTTTCTTCTACTTTGCCTTGAAGTATTTGTTGAAGTAAGCCGTAACGTTCTTCATTTCTGCTAATGTGTCCAAGATATTGTAACTTCCTGATTTTAACTGTATTTATTACTTCAGTTGTTTTGTTAACTCTGCGTAAAACTTCCACATTTGTCACATGATCAAGCCATGGTATTCTCAATAAACGTCTATAGAGCCACATTTCGAATGCCTCTAACTTTTTCATTGTAGCAGCAGTCAACGTCCAGGACTCTACTCCGTATAACAAGACTGAGAATACGTAACACCTTAACAGTCTTATTTTTATCTCGATATTTAAATCTCGGTTTTGAATAGTTTTGCATTCTAATATATGAGCTTCTGGCTTTTTCTATTCTACACTTGATCTCTACTGAATGATCCCACTGATCATTGACTGAAGTGCCTAAATAGATAATTGATTTTACTCTTTCAATGTTTTCGCCGTTTATTATTAAGGGTTCAGGTGGAATATTGTTTTACTTATAACCATATATTTGGTTTTCTTTGCATTTAACTTTAACCCGTACTGTTGACTGATAGTCGTGATGTTAGTCATAATATCTTGCAAGCCTTTTAAATTGTCCGCGAATATGACTGTGTCGTCCGCGTACCTTATGTTATTCAACTTTACTCCGTTTACTGAAATGCCTTCTGTCGCATCTTGCAGAGCTTCGTTAAATATTTGTTCCGAGTAGACGTTGAACAAGGGCGATAGAATACAACCTTGTCTCACTCCGCGTCTTATTTCTACATCATCTGACAGCTCTCCTTCAATTTTGATGTTTGCAGATTGATTCCAATACAAATTAATTATAATTAGAAGATCTTTGTCGTCAATACCAGTGTTTTTCAGTATTTGTATGAGTTTATCATGCAATTATAGGATAAGGAAAGTAAAAATAATTTACATCGCCAGCAGTGGAATAGAAGTGTTTTGAATCTCCACAATCAAGAGCTCAATTTTTGTTTAAAATAAGTAATGAGTTACTAAAATCATTTTGACGTAAATAGCTTTGATAATAAAAAAATAGCCGCATTTGAGGGAACAAAAATTCTCTGCAAAATTATAAGCGACCTTTACACCTTCGTAGAATAACTGTTTGGTGCGCAGTTTAGGCCGAAGGCATAATTGGGCCACACTTTTATGAAAGCGCTATTGAAATTCTGAAAATATGCATTATTAAAAATGGTTACTATGATCATTTTTTTAAATAAAAAAAAATGAGGCTGATTATAGTCAGGTAATTTTCGTTTCAAAAATAGAATTGTATAAAGTGTAAGCATAAATTTATTAAACAAACTATACAATAAATTTTACAAAACATTAAAATCAAGCTAAAATACATATTATTAAAATTATTTAAATCTACGAGCAAAACAATATATAATTAGGTGTTTCTCAATATTTTCTGGTAAGAAATTTTGACGCTTGTCAGATAATACATATTTGTACGCAGAAAAACTTCTTACTACGTTTACAGATGTTATAGGGGCATTTTTGAAAGCACACATAATAGGTATATTAGTGTTGTCGAAATTGAGAATGTCATTTACTTTCGCTAGCAATTGATAACCTACGTGTTTTTTTCCTAAAATATCGCTAAATTTGAGAAACAAATTTTTGCTGATATTTCCTGGAAGGGCAGTTATTAATTTTTGGAAATTGATAATCAGAGGCATAGATTTATTTAATGGTATTCCTTCTTCTTCCAGTGTTGTAAATGATTTACTTACAATTAAATAATGAGCCCTAATAAATGCTAACTGATAGCGTAGTTATACTTTTCTTAAAACAGACAGATTTTTCATTAAAAGTACTACAACTATCTGAAAATTCGAAAATTCGAGTCTTTATCTTCTCAAAATGCTCGGCATAAAAAAGAGTTGCGTTAAGCCAAGTACCCCATAGCGTGATTACAGGCTCAGGAACGTCGGATGATTTTTCTCTATATAAGTGCACCCTCAACGGGGCCTTTATAAACACTTTTTATGCTACTTATTAATGAATTTGCTAAAGAAAATTAATTTCGAATTTCTTCTGCTACTCTATTTAAACCATTAGCCAGGCATGTAAACATGAATTATATTTCTGTATAAAATCTCTAGTTGTTGCCCAGCTTTTGGCATGTATGGTGCTGCATCGGACAGCATCAAAATAATTTTTTCTGTGTATACAACACCAGGAAGGAAGAATTGTATTAAAGATTCATTAATAAATCTATTGTCAAATGCTTGTTTTTATCAAGAACCTTATAAGCAATTAAATAAAACCTACTAGATACGTCTTCTTTCAAACAACCGATTGGAAGATTAGCAACATATCTTCCGGGAGTATCAGTGGTTTCGTCTACTATAAAATATATATACTTTTTTTTTACAATTGCTTTTATATTTTGAATAGTTCCAAGATACAGTTCGTTGATCAAAATTGTAATTTTTGTCTCGGTCTGATCTATCCGGGAATATAAATTTCCTGAAACATTTTATGAACACCGGTATATTAAAAATCTGAGCTACAATTTTTTGGAGTACCTATTTTACCAACTTTTATTTTAAATTCATGTTTACCTTATGATAACAAGTCATTTGTATTCTCATAAATTTTTGTATCTTCAACTGTTAATATTCGCGACCGCTTTGCGACCTTGGACCAAACGGCTTTGATTTTACCAAAAGCTTGCACTGCGTCCCCATCTACAAGTAACTTGCATACCAAATTTCAAGTCTCTAGCTCTTACGATTCTCGAGATATCCTGTTTACTGACAGACCGACACACACACACACACACCGCACGCGCGCCCACACACACACACACACACGAACCAATGGCTCAAATCAATTTTTGGTGTCCTGAGGCTATATTTCGTCCAGAAATGTGAAAACTGGGTAGGTCAAATTTCCGCCGATTACATTACTTTCCTTATTATAGGATTCTTCTTCTTCTCGCTATCCGTTTCGGATGTTTGCGATCAATGTGGCGATTTTTATTTTATTAACAGCTGCTCGAAAAGTCCAGTGGTCGTCATCGGAAACCAAGATATTAAGTTTTGAGCCATGAAATGCGTCGTCTTCCAGGTCCCCGCTTTTCTTCTACTTTGCCTTGAAGTATTTGTTGAAGTGGTAACGTTCTTCATTTCTGCTAATGTGTCCAAGATATTGTAACTTCCTGATTTTAACTGTATTTATTACTTCAGTTGTTTTGTTAACTCTGCGTAAAACTTCCACATTTGTCACATGATCAAGCCATGGTATTCTCAATAAACGTCTATAGAGCCACATTTCGAATGCCTCTAACTTTTTCATTGTAGCAGCAGTCAACGTCCAGGACTCTACTCCGTATAACAAGACTGAGAATACGTAACACCTTAACAGTCTTATTTTTATCTCGATATTTAAATCTCGGTTTTTGAATAGTTTTTGCATTCTAATATATGAGCTTCTGGCTTTTTCTATTCTACACTTGATCTCTACTGAATGATCCCACTGATCATTGACTGAAGTGCCTAAATAGATAATTGATTTTACTCTTTCAATGTTTTCGCCGTTTATTATTAAGGGTTCAGGTGGAATATTGTTTTTACTTATAACCATATATTTGGTTTTCTTTGCATTTAACTTTAACCCGTACTGTTGACTGATAGTCGTGATGTTAGTCATAATATCTTGCAAGCCTTTTAAATTGTCCGCGAATATGACTGTGTCGTCCGCGTACCTTATGTTATTCAACTTTACTCCGTTTACTGAAATGCCTTCTGTCGCATCTTGCAGAGCTTCGTTAAATATTTGTTCCGAGTAGACGTTGAACAAGGGCGATAGAATACAACCTTGTCTCACTCCGCGTCTTATTTCTACATCATCTGACAGCTCTCCTTCAATTTTGATGTTTGCAGATTGATTCCAATACAAATTAATTATAATTAGAAGATCTTTGTCGTCAATACCAGTGTTTTTCAGTATTTGTATGAGTTTATCATGCAATTATAGGATAAGGAAAGTAAAAAATAATTTACATCGCCAGCAGTGGAATAGAAGTGTTTTGAATCTCCACAATCAAGACCTCAATTTTTGTTTAAAATAAGTAATGAGTTATTAAACTCATTTTGACGTAAATAGCTTTGATAATAAAAAAATAGCCGCATTTGAGGGAACAAAAATTCTCTGCAAAATTTATAAGCGACCTTTACACCTTCGTAGAATAACTGTTGGGTGCGCAGTTTAGGCCGAATGCATAATTGGGCCACACTTTTATGAAAGCGCTATTGAAATTCTGAAAATATGCATTATTAAAAATGGTTACTATGATCATTTTTTTAAATAAAAAAAAATGAGGCTGATTATAGTCAGGTAATTTTTGTTTCAAAAATAGAATTGTATAAAATGTAAGCATAAATTTATTAAACAAACTATACAATAAATTTTACAAAACATTAAAACCAAACTAAAATACATATTATTAAAATTATTTACGTCTACGAGTAAAACAATATATTATTAGTTGTTTCTCAATATTTTCCAGTAAGAAATTTTGGCGCTTGTCAGATAATACATATTTGTACGCAGAAAAACTTCTACGTCTACAGGTGTTATAGGAGCATTTTTTAAAGTACAAATAATAGGTATATTAGTGTTGTCGAAATTGAGAATGTCATTTACTTTCGCTAGCAATTGATAACCTACGTTTTTTTTCCAAAATATCGCTAAATTTGAGAAACAAATTTTTGCTGATATTTCCTGGAACGGCAGTTATTAATTTTTGGAAATTGATTATCAGATGCATAGATTTATTTAATGGTATTCCTTCTTCTTCCAGTGTTGTAAATGATTTACTTACAATTAAATAATGAGCCCTAATAATTGCTAACTGAGAGCGTAGTTCTATTTTTCTTAAAACAGACTGAGATTTTTCATTAAAAGTACTAGAACTATTTGAAAATTTGAAAATTCGAGTCTTTATCTTCTCAAAATGCTCGGCATAAAAAAGAATTGCGTTAAGCCAAGTACCCCATAGCGTGATTACAGGCTCAGGAGGAACGTCGGGTGATTTTTCTCTATATAAGTGCACCCTCAACGGGGCCTTTATAAACACTTTTTATGCTACTTATTAATGAATTTGCTAAAGAAAATTCATTTCGAATTTCTTCTGCTACTCTATTTAAACCATGAGCCAGGCATGTAACATGAATTATATTTTTGTATAAAATCTCTAGTTGTTGCCCAGCTTTTGGCATGTATGGTGCTGCATCGGACAGCATCAAAATAATTTTTTCTGTGTATACAACACCAGGAAGGAAGAATTGTATTAAAGATTCATTAATAAATCTATTATCAAATGATTGTTTTTATCAAGAACCTTATAAGCAATTAAATAAGACCTACTAGATACGCCTTCTTTCAAACAACCGATTGGAAGATTAGCAACATATCTTCAAGGAGTATCAGTGGTTTCGTCTACTATAAAATATATATACTTTGTTTTACAATTGCTTTTATATTTTTATATATCCAAGATACAGTTCGTTGATGTATCCTTTCCTCAGTGTACTTTATTTCGGTATTTTTTGTTACCAAGTTTTTCTAGAAATGACAAAACTATTTTCTTGAAGTTTTTTACAGGGAATGTTAGACTTAATTCTAAATTAAATTCTTTTCGTTCATTCCGTTTGGGTGTTTTGGCAGTTAAGAGATTCTCGCAAGAGTATTGGTTAGTTTTTTCATTCTATCCACGTTTCCTTTATGCGTTGCGTGATATAAGACGTTCTTTCTCATGTAATCTATAATTTTAAATATATATTGTAATGGTTATTTACCTAAGTTGTAAAGAGTGCGAGTTTTTTAACGAGTCGCAAATTTGCTTAACAAGACTTGCTAAATTTAACAATTACGAGTAAAAAAAAAAACAAATTTTACACATGTATTGTTTTTAGACAAAATTAAATAATCAAACATTTGACTTACCATTTTTTCGCAGATTTGTCAAAATACTCTTATCACCTTCATCGCCATCCATAGGAAATTCGAGCAAATTTTTTATCAAGTGACGTTAAGACGTTGTTATTTTCACTTTCGGCATCTTCAAAATTTGATATAATCACGTTCTCTTCAAAAGCAAATGTATCGTAACGAATTATTTATCTGTTTAATAATACTGACATAAATCTGCTTGTTAAAGGAAATGCACCTAAAACAATCAGTGGGTTTTAAATCCTTCTATTTAATGTGCTCATGTTCTTGAGAAACTATAATGAAACTATTTAGTTTGGACATTCACAGGTATATCATACTCTCACAAATATTCTTACTAAAAGCAATGTACATAATCACAACATCAGATAATTAGTTGGGGTTTTAATCCTTATTTTGCCGGCCTTAGAAAACCACAAAAATAAAACTATTTATTAAATTATGCAGGAAATAACAAAATATTCCCTTTAGCATAAAATCCGCCCTCTAGCGATTAAAAAGCGATATAAGAACATACTGCAGAACGTCCTAATAACCGAAATAAATGAATTGGGCCTAGACATTTGGTTTCAACAAGACGGAGATACATCGCATCCTGCACGCATTACAAAGGAAGGTCTGTAACAAATGTTTTCTGACAAGATAATCTTTCTCCTCCCCCCCTCACCCTCACATATAATATAATTAAATGCAAATTAAACAAGCACAAAATCAAAATAACAAAAGCGATTAATTATATGAATCTGTCCTTTCACAAAAAAGGCATCACAAACAAGATGAATCCCGACTGGGATAATGTGGTGTTTAGTAACGAATTCTGCTTTTGGGGATGACTACCAAGGAAAAGCTTTTACTACAAAGATTGATTACACACTCCCTTAAGATCCACGCTTAGAGCTGATTATAACAAAGGGATCTCGTATTATCAGATGAGAAGTAATTTAACAAAAATAATAACAATTGTATCTTGCAAGAGGATAATGATTCAAAATATCTAAGTAGGCTTTGGAGCAAATAGAAGATACACGTCAATATCTAGACTTTGAATAGGACGTCTAACGCCAAACTTACCGAGAATGTGTGTTTCCTTATGTAACTTCAAGGAAGATTCATATATACCAAGTTTGAAGCAACTATTTACAGAAGTACGAATATTATGACGGCAGCTACTTAAGGATTATGCAAGAACATTGATGAAAAGCATACGTCGACCCTGCCAGGCTGATCGTGGGTAATAACGGGGATGGATCCCACTAAGAGGATTAAAGTCCATTCAATGAAGACTCAAGTGAATCAAAAATATTTTTTACAAGGCGTTACAAATTTTACAATTATTTTGCCCCATTTTTATATTTAATTTAATTCATCATAGTATTAAATATAAAATTTTAAGAATTAGCACATGTAGGTGTATTTATTTATATTAGCTAGCACATACTTTAAAAACTAATTTGGAATAACGATAATAATAGTTGTGCACAAAATAACAGCGATAAAACATTGTTAAACAGTAGATAATAGCAGCCATTAATAACTGTATAATCAATACCTATCTGTACGCATGCACGCACTAACAAATCAACGGAAGGTTACATAATTTACTCTGCATCGGTCTATTTTCACAAGATTCATGTATATCTAAATGTTTAACAGTAAAATTGTTAACGAACTCTACAACTCTTTTAGTAAATTAAAGTAGGTTAAAACTAATACGGCTTTAATTCAGCTTCGTGAATAAAAAAGGGTGCTTATGAATAACTCATTTTCAATTACATCATGCATCCTTATATAGTATATATCGTTTTAAAACGATTCTGATTTAAAACGATTCTGTTCAACCACACATCGGAGATTAGTAAAAGAAGTACAAATAAGTCTCCGCCGTTTTTTTTTAATCAAAAATTGGACACTTATTGTGAAGGAACAGAACCTTATGTTTTATTCAAAGTATTGTCCATCGCTAGCCACTACCTTTTCCCAGCTTCCTGGCAGCATACGGATACCGCGTCGGAAGAACGCTTCATTTTTTGAGGTTATCCACGACTCGAGCCAATTTTTAGTATCTTCATATGATGTGAAGTGCTGCTCAGACAGGCCACATGCCATCGATCGGAACTAGTGATGATCGAAAGGGGCAAAGTCTGGTAAATATTGCAGGTGGGGTAGGACGGTTTGAGCAACTCATAATACACGACACCAAGCTGATCCCACCAAATACACAACATGAGTTTTTTTCCATGGATATTCGGGTTGGCTGTCGATGTTGAAGCATGGCCACGTGGTTCCCATGCTTTCCTCTTCTTTGGGTTATCATAGTGGATCCATTTTTCATCGCCAGTGACTATACGATGCAAAAAAACCCTTTCGTTTATGCTTGGATAGCAGCATTTCACATGTGCAAAATCAGCGTTCAATGTTTCTTGGCTTCAGTTCATATAGAACCCAATTTCCTTGCTTTTCAATCATTCCCAACTATTTTAAACGATGTGAAATTGCTGGTTGAGTCACTCCTAATTTATGTGTAAGTTCTTCGTGCGTTTGGTAGGAATCTTCCTCCAATAATGCTTCCAATTCCGCATCTTCGTACACTTTCGGCCTTCCGCTACGTTCTTTATCTTCGACGTCAAACTCGCCGTTCTTAAACTTATGAAACCACTCACGACAACTTCTCTCACTTAAAGCACCCTCACCATATGCTTCTACAAGCAATCGATACGCCTCAGCTGCAGATTTCTTCAAATCAAAGAAGTAAATCAAAAGTTACCGCAAATGACTGTTATTCGGCTCAAAACTCGACATTTTCGCACGAAAAATATTTGATGCTGTTACAAAATCGTTAATATTTTAAGGTTATGGTGTTGCCAGATGTCTAACCATTTTGGAATATTTCGGCTATTTTACCTCTTTTCAATTTAAAAATAATTTTGTTTATCAATGAAAAATGCTAAATTAGTGCTAATTATTTTATATGTGTGCACCTCTGTACCCATGTAAGAAAAAATATTTGCTATAGTTATTTTCTAATTTAGAAGCATTATTTGATAGGAGCAACTCAGAGAAAACACAAATAGAAAAACTCCTACCAAACTTAAAACCAAAAGAGTGGTGCACTCAGAATACCTAACTTTAATGTACTAATAGCTAGAAGTACCACTTCTATAGTCCCAAAACATTTTTAAGTAAATTTTATTTTTATTTTCCACGTGACTGTTCTATAATTAGCTCAGCCACAACTTTTTAGATTCTTTTACGGTAAATCGTTGTCCATTCAAACATGTAACTACTTCAAATCTTTATTTTCAAGAATTTTCTCTTAGAAAAAATCTAGTTTAATAAATATGTGGTATTTACTACGAGACCAAATCTCAATTGTATAGTGGAACATCCAATACCTCTATATTTCACACTTCAGCGTTGTTTTTCTTCTCTTTTTAAGTGTGGAAGCACAAGTTATGCTGAAGAAGAACTACATGACATAGTAGTAGCCACATAATTTTAAGGAAATTTGTCTTTAACATACCATTTACAATATCTTGACCAAAACGATAATATGGATGTAAACATAAAAACTTGCAGGTAAGCAGATATTTTATATTCTTCGTTCTAAGATGGCGTCATCCTATTTAGGGCATTTTTAAGCAAATAATTTAAGGGGAGCAACAAATTTTAGGATAAATATTGGGCTGCTCTATTGAAACATGAGTTAAGTTAAAGTTAAATTTCGTTACAACAAGCTTCTCCCGTCATTTAAAATACCTTTTCCCAATTTATTCAATTTATATATGTTAACGTTTTTGGAAGTTCTTTTAGGATACAAATTCAACAAGGCCGTTTCTAAGAGAACCATGAGACGTTATAAGTTTCGAAACTGAGGCTACTACTTATTAACTTCTGTTTGGTTGGTGAATGAGAATGATTTCAACATATCGATTGACCTTTGCTCTCTTATAGGCATATTAAATATAGATTTTGTCTTGTAAGCGATCGTCGATAATATTAAACGATCATCTTTCATTATCCTCACATTAAATTTTCTACATCATATATATCTGTAATTTGACAATAAATTACTTTTGACAGGATAATTTTTGCACTAAGTTTTATTTAATCATAAATCTCATCTTCATTTTCTATTTTCTCATTCACGTTAACATGCTATAAAAATGCTATAAACACGCTAATCCTCAATAGATTGTGACAACTTGGATTGGCCAAATTGAATCATTGTCGCAAGTGGGATATGCACTAATTTTAAACGAACCTGATATCACCATTCTACTTGTTCAGATGTGTGTACTACTGGGCTACCGCAAAAAACATATTTACGCTCTCCTTTTCTTTAAAGATTTACCGTCTTGTCGTCAACATCGATCATTTTTTGATTTCTGTGCGACAAGCGATAAGTACTAGTATTTTTATGTAACCTTAAATAGTAACACGAATAAATGGACAATGATGATAAAAAAATCCAAACTGTCAAAAATTGCTTTGGTTCAAAAGATCAGGGTTTCGAATACTGTAATAGCGAAGGATAGCGAAGAAAAACCATTATAATAATGCACCAGGAATGCAATTAACTTATAATTAAACAATATGCTGAAGATGTTATAAAATTAAATATAATAAATGTAAACACTTATATGAAAAATTCTTACCTCATATTAATATAACTAAAGAAAAAAGTTTTTTTTAAGCAATCGCTAAATATAAATTATCTAGGTAATTCATAATAATTTGTAAATTGATATCGTGAAATACAAAATACAACAAAATGCAAATGGTTTAATCATGCAAGTGCTATTGGAAGTACTGTAATTTTTTCAAACGTTATCTAGGAGTGACATGACAAATAAAAACACGTATGACTAAAACTACATAGGATTTACGGGAAAGAATTATATTAATAAAACTCGGTTAGTCATAGTGAAAAAGTTGCTTATAGAATTTCCACTGCAAACAAAAGCTTCAAAGAATACTAAGGTAGTGCTAATTGTTCATATAATCCGCAAGTGACTGTTACTGAGAAGTTTCCAGGGTTAAACTCATCAGGTCAGTGTAGAGGTTTTTCAATTCATGATTAGCCATATGCCTCTCCTTATCTTTATTGAATCTGGGCCCAAAATCAATCAGCGTAACACATTAAGCAATATCCTAAATAATATTATTTTATAAGTCGACCATATTTTTCATCGACATTCTGCTTAGGACTACAAGGTAAAAACTTAAATCAATTTTCATGACTTCATCTCCATAATGGAACAGTCTTCCTACAATCTGGATCTTAATTCGTTAATGAAGGTCTGTTCAGTTCTTTACAGTTTAGGTGCAGTTTCGACGACTACCCACAGCATACCATTCACGCTTTCCTTACCACTGTCAAGACCGCAACGACCAAGAAAAAGGATTTTCTTAGTGTTGTATAATTTGAGTTTTTTTCTATTTTCTGCGATTCTTTAAAATATAAGCTGGTAAGCTTCCATTGGTTTTTTCAAACAGTTTTAAGCATCCTGAACTTTTCCATGTCCTAAATTTTTAAAATCGTGCTTCGCTATAAAAATAATATTTAAAGATAAATATTTTATATATACGAAAAGAAATAGCAACATAAACTAACAAAATTGCAACATAAATTTCAACTTTGTAATATTACAGCAATAACTGGAATTGTTGCTGTAATAAACCGGTATATATTTAATCTTCGTTAAGCTCCACAGAACCGTTGAATAATTCATAACTTTCTTTATTTTACGTACTTAAGTTTCATACATAAATAATAATTCTTGCAATATAACCACTTCTACAAGTCACAATAAGACTAATAAGTTTTTTTTTAAATATTCTTTACTTGTTTATGAGCCGCTACATATAATACATTTAATTTGCCGTTCTAATCATTATTTCTACAGTACGTAAGCATCTTTGTAAGTTACGATCGCTCTAAATGAAAATAAAGTTCACGGTTAGGTATCTACAAATAATAATGTATAACGTTTATCAAAATTTATGACTATTTAAATTAAAATAGTTACTGGACAAGAAATCTTTTTTCTATACAAAAACATTTAAAAAGTAGGTTTAGATTTAAGTCCAAAGGTTATAAATACATTCCTTCCTCATTTTTTTCTGAAATGACGTAACTTTTGAGTGCATACGGACATCCCAGCAACACAACACGTTTTATGCTATTATATTGAAAGTTTTTTTTTAGGTTTAAAATACAAATCACTTATTATACCTCACTAAAGATTACAAACTGCTACCTATTCGCAAAAATTTAAAAAAAATACAGTTTCTGAAAGTTTTAATAAAGTAGTGGTAACATAAGCAGTGTGTATAGATTGTGGAAATTCAAATACAAAATTTCACTACACAATTTGTTAAATCTTTTTCGGAAGTTGTTTGTGATGTTTTCTATCAATTACAGTGATAGAGCGCCCTAATGCACGACGCACTGACAAATATGAGGAAACCTGATGCTTCTTAGGAGCTCTTTAACCATGGAAACAAGTTGGTCACTGCTCAATCAATGATAACGAACATTGTCATTCAAAATGCCAGGTGTTTTTACGCTGTTCCGTCGAACGCAGATGGTGTTCCAGAAAACGTTGGTAATACGATGCGTCAACATTTTCACTTGTAAAAATAACTAGTGATGACTATATTATTGTATGTTACTATCAGCGCAACCTTCAAGCATGGTTATCGTTGGTGGCAACAGTCGTTCGATTATTGTTTTAATTCACGCTCATCAATGACTACGATGCGATGCATAAGCTTGGATTTTGGTTGTGCACAACGGTGCCAATCAAACTCAAGGAATTTATAGACGCCATCTCAAAAGTCTTCAGGCCAAATATTATAGCTCTAGATGCAATGGCAAAGACAAGAGCATACAATGATTAGCCGACCTATCCACCAGATTTGAATCCCTATGATTCAATAATTAATTGTGTCATTTTCATCAGATCTTGAACTTTTCAATGCCGTCGGTTGATCGCCGACTACTTCGCCAGTTATAGAAAATAGTTATCATCGTGCTCATATGTACGTACACAGGATAAAAGTGAGAAGACTATAGCTTTTGTTTCGCTTTAAGCGTGGTTCACAAAGGTGAAAAAGTATATTTTGAGATTTTATAGGAAGGTTAGAGCATAAGTCATGGCAACTATTATTTTTCTTATATAGGTAAGGGATGGTATCACAAAATGCCTTATGTCTCAAGGAAGCCGGGCATTCATAGTATGTGTTTGCAACACAATATGGCTTTGTGATGTTCTGTAATTGCAAAAGAGCCGTTCTCCGTATCAAAAATGGCAGAGAATGCCACAAAGTTGGTAGAAGCTGTCGGGAACAATGCTCTTCCATACAGAACAGCCCCGATGTGGGTAGTCGAGTTTCAGCAAGGTCGTGCAGCTACACGAGGAGCACAATGTAGGTGTGTTGTTAAATGCCCCCCCCCCTCAATTTCTTGTCCTTTTATTTGTATATTTCAAATTTTCTACCCATACTCATATTCTCACACGGCGGTGGACTGACAACTGATTTAACATTGCTCTCTATACAATTGCAGAACATCGTCATCTTGTGTCGTGAACACACACTATGAATACATGTCTTCTTTGAGACATACAACATTGTGATACCATTCCTTACCTCTGAAAAAAAAATAATTGCCATGACCTGAAAATATTCCATTACATCCCTACCTACTGCAATCTTCAGATACTATTTTTCTTATCCTATTCGCCGAACTTTTAGAAGTGTTTAATTTTCCAACATTTTGTACTTTTCATAATCCGTTAATTGTCTTTCAAACACACGGATGATCAACTTCTGTTTTTGTCTACAATCTTCGATATAGTACAAAACTCCAAGTGCAAATGAAATAAACCGTCTACCATTTCTACTTTTATTTTGGCATCTAATATAATTGTCTTCAAACCAATTTAATAATGGTTGCTAATTCAGGTGATAATTCATTAGCTCGACCATTCATGTAGTTGTTTATATCATTGCTAGGGACGAAAGATGCTGATGTTAATGAAAAATCTTAATAATTTTAAACAATTCTAAATATATTCTCCTCATTTTATTTGGCAAAGAGGCATAAGCAATAGGACCCACTTCAGCACATTTCCTTACCATGATGTCGTAAACTTGAAAAACAATAGCACTGTAATTAACGTTCCGTTAATAGTGATGCTTGTAAATATCCCGCCCAAAAATTAAGAATTTTTAGTTGTCGTTTTGTCTACTCTCATGCAATAAAGAATGTTCTATTTTTTGTTACGCTGTATATAATTGGTTATATTGTGGTATTATAAAGTCTCAATGTAGAAAGATCTACACATACAACACCTTCATTTTATTGTGACAAGTTAATTAATTATGCGCTCGCTTATCACATGGGAAGTGTTTTCGACTGTATTTTCCGCATGACGTTTTTCTTGCTGGAACCTTGAGAATGTAAATTAATTTCTTTTAACACATCTTCATTTTTGGTGTAATATAGTTATATAACGTGCCACTTGCTCACCACGAAAAAAATTGACATGGTCCCACTTATCAAAACCATATTAGGTGACCACCACTTTTCTCTTCCCCATTTGTTAAAATTTAGCACTTCTAGAGACAACAATAATAAGTTAAAATGTATTTGGCAACAAAAAAACTCAAAGTAATAATGAGTCTATTACAAATTTACTGTTAAGTGATATAAAAAATTTTTAAAATGCACTTTGTATATGTACACTTATAATGACAATTAGCCTACTACGGGCTTATCGGAAAGTAAAAGATAATTTTCTATGTAGGACATTTTAGAACGTTTCAAAACTTACTTAAATTGTAAGTACTTATGTGATTATGCACATGGTTCTTTGTCTTACAAATGCAATAATGCATTGCAGAGACGTGCCCCGAGAGATTAAAGTAATCGGTGTGTGAATGCAAAAAAGAAGGAAAAACAATAACAGAGTAAATCACAGTTCCACGAGATTATAATTGGAAATGTTTTCAGTTGCAGCAAAGTTGGTGCGTAGTCTTTTGATGGCGGGCGAAAATTACGTTGTTGGACAAAAGTTGGCCCTGAACTTATATCTTCATCAGATATCGCACCGGCAAAGTTCTTTCTAGTTCCAAATCTACGCTGAATGAACGTTTCGATAATGCAGGACATTAAGTAAATTCGCTAAAGCAGTTTAAACTGTCTCAAAGAAGCTCTCCAAAAATATCATCGGAAGTGATTTAAAAATAATAAAGATAAATAATTGGCATTTCACTAAAAAAACATGAAACTACAAAAAGTATGAAACTGCCAAACCGATAATATTTAACCTCTCAAAAGTTTTATGTACCTTTTTCGAATTTTTTCAGCGTTTAAAAATTAATGGCTACGTATTATTTCAAGGAAATTAAAATTTTAAATCATGTAACAACACACTGAATGAATTACAGTTACTGTTAAAACTCAAAACTCATTATGACAGAAAGTTACATTTACTTAAGATTTTAATTAAAAAATGTAAAACATATTTGCAATACAATTAATCTAATCGTAAACGTAGATAGCCTTCATTATCTTCCAGGGCTGCAAACTAAAAACTTGCCGCAGTTAAGAACAACACTTTATTACGTAGCAAATTGAAAATGTTTACGTGTCCTTTTGTTTAGTTTGAGAATAATAAAGAATTAAATAAAAATTTAACAACGTATTGTTTTGATAAAAATATTTATCATTTAGATACTTTATCTATTCAAAATTGAACCCAATTTTAAAATACTCGAAAACAAGAGCTTTTAATCTCACTTCCACTTAAGAGCTAAAAATAATTTATAAACTGACTAAACAAATATAGACCATTGTGTATTTTAATATTTAAATATTCTATTTCGTATTTTACAAAAAAGGTTAACTATATATGTTGGGGAATCAAATTTGAATAAGACTTTTTGTCTTACAGTTTGATATGGGTGGTCGTCTTTCTACATAATTTTGTTAGTAGTAGTCAATTGCTAACATAATTGCATAAAGCGTTATAGTAACAGGGAAAATGCTAAAGTAGCTGATATATTTTGTACAAACAGACTACGTCGACAGTTAAGTAGAGACAATTTATTCAGAAACTAGATTAAAATGGCATAATATGTTCTCTACAGAACGAAGTGAGGTCGAAAATGAAAGGCGCATGTCGCGCTAACAAAAGCAACACCAAGCCAAACGTAACTAAAAATCCATAAGTTTAAAAGAAATTCACGGTTGATAATTCACAAAAAGTATACGTCAAAGTCTATATTAATTGTGATAGCGTCAGTCAATAATCACAAATTAATAGAAATGTTGAAAGACTAAAAAGTGTTTTTTGCGTCCTAGACTGACAATTTTTAACCCGCCTTCCCTCAAATTTTTGCAAGTGGAGACATAAAATTTTAAGTGGATCAGCCGCCCGGCTCCAGCGGTTTATTTAGCAAGGAACGAGAGCGACCGCGACGTTCGTACACAAACGCCTCCTCGTGTAAATCCAGAGCTTAAAGTTCGGACCATGCCACCGTTCATATCAGCTGTCTTTATTTACTTTCCGTTCAAATGTATAGGCTGTCTTTGTTTATTACGCACGGGCCTCCTCGTGTAAATCAAGAGCTAAGACCACGCTACATTTTTTTTTGTTTACTTTCTGTTCAAATGTATAGGTAGATGCCCATAAGGTGGATCTCCCATTGTCTTAATGACTACACGATCTGAGATTTCTCCTAAGCCCTTTGGTTCTTACAAAGAAAAGAAAAGCATATTTTTCTATCAGATAATGACGTGCATTGAGTTAGATCCATCATTACACCTCAAGTTCAAGCAAGAACATATGAAGTAGCCGATTAATGTGTACTCATCAAAGCCAAAGCGAGCTGTTTACGAGGAATGTTCTCGCAACCGTTTAATTTTTACTTATTTTTAATCGAACAAGACAATCGATGCTCAAGATGACTGCGATATACTAGTAAAGGAAAAATTCGGACAAGATAACGAATTAATACATTACACGATAGTGCATCACCCTTCTTACATTTTCTGTTTCTGTGTCTCAAGAATGCTTAAGCAGAACATCGGGTAAAAAAATCAAATAAAGAATTCGTGCTCTGCGACCTACTCTCGTCTTTTTAAGAAAGTGGCCGCAAAAAATTGCCCATTATCTGAATAAAAAGAATTTAAATGAACGAGTAGGAAGGGGACATATGTAATAGAATAAGTAGCCTTGTTGTAACTTACTGCAATAAAGTAATCAATGCTCTCCTTACAGATAAATGTTTTTATTATTTATGTTTGGTAAAAATTTCTCTCTTGGGAGTTGTCCAAAATGGAAACCGATAACATGTTTGGACACTACTCGACGAGTTGAGTTCATCGACACCACTTTCAGCGCCCGGAAACGACTTTTTAAAAACGTATTAACTCTATGGAAAATCGATTTTACTATTGGAAACTATAGGAAAACCCCTTGCATATGCGTTCACACGTTGTTCCGACCCCCCACGTTGACAGTCATACACAATGCAGCTATAGCGAATAAACATTTTCAGTTTAAGCGTATGCACATTGCCCTTATAGATGGTGGAACTTTTCGTTTGGAGCCCATTCGCATTCCTGTTATAGCAGAACAATAACTTCAAATTTCGTATAAAAGCGACGCAACTGTTGCATCGGATTTCAGTTGTCAGTTAGGATTCATTGCGTTAAGATGTACTTCTCTCCCTTTTTTGTCTCTTTTCGTTTTATTCATTTCAAAATATTTGGTTATGTTTGACTGTGGAACTTTAGTTCGCTGCCTCAAACGCGTCATGACGCTATTAGTTGGGTAAAAGCTCAAAACCTCCTGCGTGTCGACAAGACATGCAATACACATCGTGTTCCGCTGTGGTTGGAGACCGTCGCTGGTCGTTTTTGGTGTCCTAAATCCCAGAAATGCCCAAAAGTTTCTGTGACGCGAAGCATATTTTTCGGAGATTGCCATTTAGAGCTTCAGCAGGCTATTGGGAAAATAATTTGTTTGGTGTGTGATGTTTTGCTAATTTTCTTTCCCCAGTTTTATGTATGCATTTACCCGCGACCAGAAGAGCGTGTTGTGGTGAGCAGCCAGACCATCCACATTTGGTATCGCTTTTGCCGTGAGATGATCATTGATCATTTTTCGAATTGGCAAGAGACGAACGAATCAAAATTCGATCATCGTAAATACAATCGTGGTCGGATTCTTGAAGGTCATTGGGTTCTTGGCATTGTTCGAGATGGCCGTGAAGATGTCGGCATGATTATCGTGGACAAGAGGGGTGCAGCTACGGTCATCCCAATGATTCAAAAACATGTTTTATCAGGCACCGAAAAACATACGGACAGCTGGAAAGCATGTGATGGACTCGAGGCAGCAGGTTACGTGCACAAAAAAGTGAACCATTCAGACGTTGGGCATCGCTTTGTTGGTAAGTTAGTAGTATTTTATCCCCCCCTCTTATTCGTCTTATTTCAGCTGCAGATGGCGCTTGAACTCAACACATTGAGTCAACATGGTGATCAGCTAAGAACTGGTTCCGCGGGCGTCACGCTGGAAAAAGGCAGTTCGCAGACTATTTCTGTGAGTATCCCTAGCGTCGACAGTGCTGCAAAAAAAGGCATTGATCTGTTTGGCAACTTGGTAGACGGGATCAGAGCCTCATACAACGTTGCTTGAGCAACATTGTATTCAAACAGCCCTTTCCATTCCAGGGCTTGTCCCTAATGAAGGGGCAGGGGAGTGTAAGCTGACCGCCGCCACGCGGTGCTCCCTGGAAACGCTGTAAGCGGCTAAACGGTCAGCAGTTATGTTAGGTTAGGTTAAATGCGTTCCAACAAAAAAAAATCCCTGCATGACCTCCCACAGACTCATTATGGTGACAAATTTTTGCTTAAGACGGCTAGATAGGTTTAACATCAAAAAAATGAGGTACGGGTAACTTTTTATCTGGACGTTTCCGGACGCTGAAGCCAGTGTTAATCGACTTAGCTTGACGAGATACGTTGAACGGCACTAGTCCCTGAGACAACTCCCAAAAGAGTTTATTGAACAGAATATAATAGACCACTGTCGATATAACGTATTCGTGTTTCTAATGCTACGAAAATGATTCGGAAGAAACCTCCATGTGTGTATACGCAAGAAATAAGCTGGGATAGCGACTACTGTCCTGTGACGCTGTACATAGTAGTTCAGTTTATTTATTGGCTAGATTAATTAGAAAATAGCCGTAGTAGTCTTGGGAATAGGTCTCTAGACTATGAAACCTAAAGATGCGGGTTCGAATCCCGCTTTTACCATTTCGATCACTGGCATTGTTACGGCCAGCTCGACTCGGGCTGCAATAAATGAGTACCTGGAGGTCAAACTCTGGGGTAATAAACGGTACGTAGCGCTAGCCACGTTGCTACCCTTGTGTACCGTAAGCTCTAATGTAGCAGACCTATTCTGTTACGACCCCAAAGGGCCTTCGAGGCCTATTACTGGGAATTGTTATTCAGTGGTCTTGATGTGAAGATAAAGATTGTGGTTTGTTGGAAAAAATAAACACCAAATTGTAAAATCTTCATAGTCTTTTAGTAACTGTCTTTCGTGTGATAATCTTGAAATAGAAATTCATTCTCAATAAAGGGACTCGGAACTATTTAGTTGAAACTAATGTTTAGACGAATCAAATCGAAAGAAAAATGATAAAATCACTTTTTTTTAACTTCCTTATACTACGTTAACATGTAAGAATTTGGTGATCAACAACCCATTGGCTTAAAATTTTTGTACTATAAGACTAATTGTGAGTTCTATTAGTCTATTATGTGGTCCATAAATCGAACAAAGATACGAAATGAACAAGCAATTTAATAATACTTTTAATAATTTCCAAGCGTTGAATAACTGTGTATCCATACGTGTTTAACTTATCAAACGCTATTGAAACGTTAAATAACTTCCATAATTCAATAACAAACACGAAAACCGCCATAATTCAAATTTTTATGTACTTGTTCGAAAAACAACTAAAGAATGAAACCTTCAATTACCAACGAAAAATAAAACTACAAAAATGATTTGTCTGTACTGCATAGTGAAAAAGCAACGGCGGAGTTAATTGTGATGTCGGGGAATATTGCTCGTAAATTATGCCCACAAAGGGTAAGCAAGAGCCGGAAATGCTGCATTAATTAAACAGAGGGCATGTCGAGGAAAATACTTCTTTTGTGACCCAGAAAATTAACTACGTTTCACTTGAACATATTCACATTGATTTTTTATTCTCTTCGTATCTCGAACAAATTATCATTATTAAAAATGTCGATAAGTTTTAACTTCATTTTTATAAAAGTCGTAGAAATATACGTGGTATATCACTTCTACGAGGTGTGCCGAAAAATAAGAGATTATTAATTATAATTTTTTACGATTTAACTACGTTCTTCCATACTCCTGTACCCTAACTAGGGGTTGCCCGGCAAAAGGTAATTTTGGCGTCCTGAGCTGCATTTTTCACCCGCCTTCCCCTAAATTTTTACAAGGTGGGAACATATAAATTTTTAACTGAATCCGCTTTTTTCCTTGGATCGGGTACGTGGAACAATTTAACTTACAATCGAAGTTCCGCTCGTAGAAAGCAAACCAAATGGCTGAGGCCGACGCGCTTCTTGCGTTCGGCAATGCGGCGGTCTCGATAGCCGCGGCCGCCCGACTCCAGCGGTCCATTCGCCAAAGAGCGAGAGCAACCCCGACGTGCGTGCACAAACGCAAATATAATATTACCCGCCTTTGTTTACTTTCTGTTCAAACGTATAGATAAATAGTTTAGATTACATAAATTGAACAGCTCGTTACTAACTTTAGTTTGAAACAGAATATGTACTTGTTGGAATGGTAATTAAGTATTAAAGTGATAAAGTCAAATAATACGTCAAGGTAAAATTTGCATCATAAAACGGTATCAAAATTTATAACTTGAACGAATATTTGTCGTAACATTCCAGAAAATATATATATATATATATATATATATATATATACATACATACATACATATAATAGTTCCCCGTAACAGGCCTTGAAGGCCCTTTGGGGTAGTAACAGGATAGATCTGCTACAATCTAGAGCCTACGGTACACAAGGGTAGTAACGTGACTAGCGCTACGTACCGACCGCCTATTTTATCCCAGAGTTTGACCTCCAGGTACTCATTTATTGCAGCCTGAGTCGAGCTGGGCCGTAAAAATGCTAGTGATCGAATTGGCGAGAGCGGGCTTCGAACCCGCAGCTCTTGGTTTCGTAGTCTAGCGATCTATCCACTAAACCACCACGGCTATAAATAAATATATATATATATATATATATATATATATATATATATATATATATATATATATATATATATATATATATATATATCCACTAGAGCACTACAGCTATATATATTTTATAATATAACTTTATAAATATTTATTGTCTTAAGCTGTTTCATTATGCAATTATAAGCAACACTTTTGAAATAGCAAATAGAGCGATTTCTAAACACCTGCACTATCTACTACTCATAACGTGAATTAAATATTAAATTCTACTATACATTTGAAGAGAAATAAACAAAGACAGCCGATATGAAATGTGGCGTGGCTGGGCTCTGAAAGTACGTTTGGTTTACACATCTTACTTTCATAAGGTCACCGCACCGACTTATCCTATTGTTATCGTTTGTAAATAACGTTTCCCCCCTTGCGGGCAACCCCTTGTATACAGACAATGTAGAAGTTTTTGTAAACTGCTTCCCGTAGAATGCAAAATTAAAAGTATCTTTCCAGGTACAACAAACAAATGACAACCTGTAGTTATTTAATGTAGTAACAATAGCTTTATAAATTCTGTCTGACATATATTTGCCACAAGAGACGTACAAGAAATTATTTTGTATTTTTCAGCGATTTTGAAAATAACACATATTTTAAGTCCCAAAAGAATCGGGGTTATATGCAGGGTGAAACGACAGTTCAGTTCTATCAAATTTCCAGATTTTGGCGTTTGTTCTTGGAGTTACATTAATTGAAGTGCCATCCTTTTATGGCAATACCCGTTAGATGTTACAAGGACAGTACTTGTTGGAACAAAGTGATGTACATACGTTTAGTTAAGAAGAGTAAAGTCACGCCACGGCCGTTCGGAACAAATTTAAAATGTACGGAGAACTTTTGAAGTTCTATGAAATGCATAGCATCAATTTGTGTTCAAGTCTACTACGGTTGAGATTTTTGTGAGTTTTTGGTATTTAGCCTAGATTTTAACCATTGCTAACGCATGTCTGGATTACAAAACATTTACTTTTTATTACATGTAACAAATCGTTTGATGAAGCAATTAACATGACGGTTTGTAAGAAGTTTACAACTTCAACTTTCTTTATGGTTATGCTCAAGTTAAATTATGCAACACAATTCTACAGCTTTTCATTTCTAAATACAAGGAGATATCGATGATTTTGAAGCATCAAAACCACCCGATACCTACGTGTACTGTTGAAATTGGCTTAAACAGCTTAATATATGGCTTCCTAATGCAATATATTGATTCTTCCTGATCTTGGACATCATAGTCACCACCTTTAAATTTTTTGATCCATACTTCTACCGTATCATAATCTATTGCGTGTTCCTTTTAAGCTATTTCTGTTTCCTTGCGCTTCTATCGCTTTGTGGTCGAGTTGAAATTCGTATAACAACAGTTTAGGACTCAGTTTAATTTACCTTCCTGTTTTTAAGACACTTAAAATGGATTAGCAACAATGGATCTGACTGACGCTGACAAATTGTGAAGATGTAAAAGTAAATGGTACCACCCGATCCACCAAAATACATATAAATCACACATATGAAGGAAATGATAAATGAATAAGACACTAAATAGTTATTGAGACACAGAGTACATAAACGTAAGCCAGTATTATTCCTTAAAAAATTCTGATAGTAATACCGCCTAAGTGAAAGAAACCTCTACACCGCAAAGGTAAAAAGAAGATTTTATAGTGTGTGTGTATGTATGTACAGCAGTTAAACAATCAGTTGAATCAAGTATCAGAAGAGTTGCATAGTAATGATGGAACTACAATTACAATTTAAATGAACTTTTTACGCCATTATTAATCAGGGTATTCTAAAATATTATGTACATGGTTTGTGCCAAAAGTATAGAGCCATATAATACAAACAATTACAAGTACAATAACAAGAAATTTATATATTTAGTAAAAACATAATACATGTATGTAGCTTCAATCTCCTTCATAGTAAGCACTTTACGACCTTATCCATTTCTCCTAACGTCGTTTCCACTGCCCAAAATATTCTGCAACGTCTTGGGTTTGGAATTGCAAAGAACTGCCCGGTCGTTTTTGCCTGGAAAATGGTGCAAGTCATTAGTACAGGGTATTTCTGCAGCTGGTGTAATAGTCGCCATCCATTTCATGCCAAGAATTATCATCAAATTTTCATACATTTCAGTTTTTGAAATCCCCAGAGGTCATCTTCTTATTCTTGGAATGACAGTCACCGATCCTTCTTGATTGTAGCCCGTACAAGTTCATTATTATACGGTGTTACGTTCTTCCAGAACATGGATCACTTTCACCAGATTGTCTTTGGATGTTGAGCCTTCATCAAGCACTTGCGATTTGGCATCTCTCTCATGACTATATGGAATCACTTGAATCAACTCGACTTTGTGTACAAAAAGCCAAGACAAGACCTTTACAAAGTAACTAAAGCGCAAACAGATAAGCAAACTATTTGAAAATTTTGTGGATTTACTTTGATAATCGTGATAGTTGTAAGCATCGGGTTCTTCAGGGGTAAAACTACTGCGGCACTAATATTCTGAGTCGTTTGATCAAGCTGAAAAATTGTCCGTTTCGAAGTCGATAGATTAGTGAACAATTTCAACAACTTGCAGGGAGCTAATAAAAAGTCATTGATAAATAATGGGCTGTATTTTGAAGAAGAAAAAAAACAGTTGTTTTTGACATTAATTTGTACATTACAATTAAATTTTGCACAAGAAACTTTAGTGTACAACCTACTAATTATATAAATTCCAAGATACTACATTAGCAAAACAGAATTCGATTCCTTATTAGAGTGTGATGTTATATTACTAAATGTCTCTGTTAGTGTACATAAATGTTATATAATTTAATTTCTGAAAATAAATTAAATATGTAGTTTCAGTAAATTTCAGTGTTTTATTCACCACTGTTATGTACAAAAGCGTTACATTATAATCGCGCCGAGAATGAAAACGTCAATCAACATCTAATATACCACTTTATTTAAACAAAGTTTATGTAGCGTTATTCAGTATCCATACAGTTCCCCTAAATATGCTATTAAATTTTGGGTATATTCTCTCTATGTAATAGAGCTCTATTATATAACATTCACATACAAAAAATTAAACCTCAGTAACTTCTAAATCGTGCGTTGCGGCGTCACGCGATATTACAAAGTAGACCTTAATGCATAATCACGGTTACAAGAAACGACATTGAACGGACACTTGTCAATGAGAATCTATTTAACTAAGCTGCTGTTCTCGTTTTCATACACATCAACATTGTTTTCCAAGACCCTTCAGGCCTCGATCAATAGCAGCGCAAGCACAGCTTCAGTACTAAAAAAATAATTTGCCTCTTACTTCCCCTACTGATGCCGATAAGTTCAAATTTTCTCCGTCGGATAATTAAAGGAAGGTCTTAAGAAACTAAAATTATTCGTAGGCACGTAAAACGCCAGTCTCTTCTCATTTGCTGACATCCAGATTATTTGTTTCCGTACACAAGGGGATAACAGTAACACAACTTTCAATATAACTTTAATGAACTTTCGTACTTATTGTGCTTTACAGTTTAGAAAGAAGGACGAGTATTCAAACTGCACCAATGAGGTAGTATTTAGATTTTTAATGTTTCCACTCTTCATTGGAAGAAGAGACAAAGTTTTCAAAATTCGTTCACTGACAGACCACTACAATACAACTTTCTTGGAATTTGTAAGTAAAAATAAAGGTGTCATTCGCTATGATCCTCAACTGAGGATTGGCCTACTTATGGCCCTTATTTTAAAAATATTTTAAGTATATATAGCTTTTTGTTGTTCTTAACCCTATTTAGAGGCCCTAAGGAACCCACCCATTGTTTATTATAAAAAAGGCAGATAATGAGTTAAGCATCTTCAACCAAGCCACATGTGCGGAGCTTTTTATTATATGAATTCAAATTGGGACTAGAAATAACACATTCCAGTCGTCATATTAATGACGCATTTCATGAAGGTAGCCTCGACAAATGCACAGCACAACTTTGGCTCAGTTGTTTAACAATGATTATTTCCACATTTAAGATCATCCCGGTTCAGGACGACTCTTGATTATTAATCGGGAAATCAGCTGCAAAAAGTATACCATGCTTTGTCGATTATTAATTGCAGCGCCGTTTAAAAAAATATCACTTTGCAGCTGTCCTATCGGTTTATCAATACCTGGTTCCATTCCATTTATGACAACATTATTAAGCGCAAAAAGTAATGAATAAAAATAAACAGACAACCACGGCCAAAACAAGAACTGGGCCTACAGAAAATCGTGCTCTCCGTTTGACAGGGTTTACTGCAAATTATTCATTTCCAGTAACTACCACAAGGCATTAACGTGTATTGTGAAACCTTTAAATTGCAAAAGTTTAACATCAGCCACATCAAGTTCACTTCACAATTAGCGGAGATGCGTCGCTGGGTTAACTAGGCAAAACTTGCTCGAGCTTACTGTAACAGATTGCCATCTTTTCTGTGCACTAAGCAATGCTCTACAAGAACATACATTTAACAAATCTCCATTGGTAAATAAGTCAATTTTTCGCACTACCGGATGAAACCGAGATTCGCTTGAACGTTGGAAGATCATCGCTACCAATTGGGCATATTTCGTTTAAAGTCGTTTAACAACTCCAAGAAAAATAAATAAATTTCGCAGAAACTTTATAAAATCGAATCACATTCACTTCATAAGAAGCCAGCGCAGAAATGGAAAAATATCTAAGAGCACCCCTACAACTATCATTACCTAACCAAGGCCGTTTCACATCTAAAAATAGCACAAGAAATAAAATATTTGAATAGCAAAAAAGCACTCGGCTATGGTCTTATAACGGGAAAAGTACTGAAAGAACTACCTAGAAAAAGTATTACTTTACTAACCTGTACTGTTTAATGCAATACTTCGTCTGACTTATTGGCTAGCGCAACTAATATTTGCGCAAATTTTTATAATACTAAAACCAGAGAAGCTACCTTATGAGATGACTTCTTATAGACCCATCAGTTTACATCAGTGATTTCCAAATTGTTAGAAAAATTAATTCTCAAAAGAATGCACGCCGAGACATTTTTAGATTACTTGCTACAACATCACCAGTCTGGTTTCAGGCGCGAGCATTCTATCATCCAACAATGCCATCACTTAGTTGAGGCAATAAATAAAACAATGGAAGGCAAGAAATATTGCTGTACAGTCTTTTTAATGCTCGACAGAGTTTCAATAAAGTCTGGTATCAGGGACTACTATTCAAGGCTAAAAAAATCTTTTCCTCAGCAGTATTTCCTTCTTCTGAAGTCCTATCTTGCAGATCATTACTTTCAAGTAAAGTGCGGTTGTGAAGTGTCAGATATGCAATAAACTCCGATGTTCCACAAGATAGTGTTCTTGGACCTCTACTCTATCTGATTTATACTGGAGACCTACCCACATCTGAAAATCTGCCATGAAGACCTACAAACAACAAGCTATTGTGTGCAAGACCACATAAGCTCTGTCAGTAACTGGTGGACAAACTGGTGTTTAAAGGTCAATGAATCAAAATCCACCCAAGCCACGTTTACCCTGAGAAGACACCAATGTCCACATATATCAATTAATGACATTGAAATACAATAATCCAAAGAAATGAGATACCAAGGTATGCACGTGAATAGTAAACTCACTTGTAAAAAACACATAGGCAAAAAAGAAAAGAAATGGACCTAAAACTTTACTGGCTTATGGACAGAAACTACCGACTTTTATGTGAAAATAAGATTCTACTATGTAAGATAATCACCAAGCCTAAATAGACGTATGGTATCGAACTATAGGGGTGTGCTTTAGTTCCTCAAATACATGACCAACCATGTGTAAACTTCAAGCTCATTCCAGCTCAAAATTCATTACATTCAAAAACCTTTTTTGATCATAACACGGTTATTGGGGTAACGTATCTAACGATGTTACAAAACTGGCATCATCCTCAAATGAATAAAGATTCAGAAATCTTCATTTTCTAACAAGACGGAGCTCCACTCCATCGGCACCGGGGTATTCCACGTTTTCTGAATGAATCCCTACCTCAACGATGGATAAGTCGCATTGTTGATGAAGATTTGGGTGTTCGTAAAACAAGCAGTTTATGTACCACTCCTGCTAACAACTTTGGACCACTTAAAACAATATATAGTTGCAGTTAACTTAATGAGCAAAACATCCTGCTATCGTCTAGACGTTATCCGTGCAGTCGGAAGAAACACTGTACCCTTATAAGGTGAATATGAGTACAATTAAATGTAATTTACATCATATTTTTGTCACTAATCATAATTTTGAATTGTAAATTTCCAAAATTGAGTCCATCCTTTCGCCCTGTATATGCATATACATAATGCATACACACATACATACGATGGATAAGAAGATAAGATTATTTTGAAATTTTATGGTAAAAACAATTGAGTGTCGCTGACGCACAACACCACATGTAACCAAAGAATGACGAAGTAGCTGGCCGTGCGCAGTACTTCACTATTCAGTTGTATGAAAAAGCACAATGGGAATAGAAATGTCACCGCTCTACCCAACGAATCCACCATCGAGGAATACACACACACACACGCGCGCGCGCACACACGCACACGTACGCACACACTCCTGGTATTTTAAATTTTCCATTGTATATTTCGATATTTCTTGTACTTATCGAAACAACGCGTCGATTCTCCTTTTTCAACTGACGGTTTATTGTTTGTAGGTATAAATACGAGCTTTTAGAAAACCCCCAAAAATAATGCACGGTTAGGCCAAGTCAGCAAATTTCCTTTTTTTTGTTTCGCACACAATGTGACCTGTTGTGTCGTTCAGCTCAAAACAATCGGCCTTTCAGAACTACTAAGAAAAAACCTGTATATATTACGTAACACTTGATATATGAAACTTTAAATACGAATTAAAAACGTTTAAAGTCGATGACTTTCGATTGTGACAGATATATAAGAATACAAACAGTCGTCTTAAATATAAGCAATGATGTAATGATAATGATAACTTTAAAATGAAGCCACAAAAACTCTGCTATTTACTGTCAGTGCGTCGTCGGTCGTTTTCAAAAAAGCATCCGCTTACACTCCATCAGTTCAAAATACTTACAACGGTGGTTTGAAAATAGCCAATTTGATATTAAAAGTAACTTGTGTCTTCTAAACTTCATTTTGTTGTGGGAGTTTCTTGGAGGCCCTTAAAATACTCGTTTACTCGCTGTAGTATTATTTCGATTGATTTTAATAACCTCATACCCTAGTTCAGTAATTTGCCAATGCATTACCGCGGTAGAATAGTAATTAATCCCTGCTATTATAAGATGATTTTCCAGAACCGCCATTTTCGATCCTTCCAAAAGTGCCATGCAGTATTTATCAGTAAGAGTTTTTGCCTTCTCAAGGTGGACAATGAGAAGTTCCTTTCTCGTACCAAAAAACTGGTCATTCATTTTTGCAACAGATAATGCGCTATTTACTTTCTTGGGCCTGATTCAACTTTCGTTCATGGTCAAAAAACGCCGCAAATAATCTAAACGGATGAATTCTTCTTAAAGATTTGCAAATAGTCGTTTGATGTTTGCATGCGAATTCGCTTTCGTCTTGAAGTGAGCAAAAGCTGTATTCACTTAGTCTAAAGTTTCTTCATATAAATATCACTAACTCTGTGGTTGATTTCTAGCGTGACAATTGTTTTTAGATTTCCAAGAGATAGTGCGTTTTCGATTCCTGTTCTGTTTCGTTTAAATTCGATTACTCAAATTGGAACAGTTACCATAGAAAGGGCATGAGTCACCTATTGTGGACAAAATACTTTCAAGGATTTCCTCCTTTATAAACAGATAATGTTGGTTTATAATACAGGGTGGGGCAAAACTTTGGTTTTTTTGAGGTTGAAGAAATTAAAAATGAAAAGTACACAAAATTTATTTTTAATATCAATGCGCTTTGAAGTTCTTGATTACTTTTTCTAATAGATGTTGAGGAATAAGCCTAACTTCTTGATACATTGCATTTCATGGGGATTGGAGAATACTAGAGATATGTTTATAAGCTTCAGTCTTGAGATATCACTAGAGTCCAGATAGTCAGGCAAATGCCTGATGCCTGTTTTTTTTGCTGTTTTTCACAAATGCCTGCCTTTTTTTAACATGTAGATGCCTTTTTTGTGTTTCTTTGAACTATTTTGCCTTTTTCGACTGGTTTTGGCAACCTTCTCTCAGAATTTCGGGAATACCCAACACAATGTCCTGTAATAAAAATTCCACTTACACAATGAAATTATATTATTACGTGTATAAATAAGTTCTCAGCTTTTTTCTGGAAAATTAAAGTTTTATTTAAAAACAAACAAAAAAAAGCTTAAGTATCAAAGTATTCTCCGTTGGCATCGATGACCTTTTGCCATCTTTCGGGTAGCTTGCGAATTCCCTGGTGATAGAAGCTCACCGGCTTCGAGACGATAAAATTATCGATGCATTTCGGACTTCTTCTGTTTTGAAGTGCGTATCAGCCAAGTGATGCTGTAACGACCGGAATAAATGATAATCGGAAGGGGCCATGTCTGGGCTATACGTCGCATGTGGGAGAAGTTCCCAGCCTAACGCGTTTGCAGCTCATCCGTGTCAAAAGTTTGAGGGCGTCCAGCGCGTGGTTGATCTTCAAGACTAAACTCTCCTCCGCGAAATCTTTGGTACCACTTTTTGCACGTTGCATGACTTACAGCATTCTCACCATATGCAGCACAAATCATTTCGGTGGCTTCAGCAGCGTTTTTCTTAAGATGAAGCGCGAAGTGGATAGAAAATCGAATATGCTTCTTTGTGATTGTCATCGTGAACACAGCTGATTATTGAGGTTATGTGCATGAAACGCCAAATCGCATGATGCTTCGAAAGATAAAATGTTATTGCTTTAAAACCGCAAGAGGGCGGACTAATACGTTACATGTAAACGGTGATTTGCGTCCTGTGAAATTTAAAGCTGAGAACTTATTTATACATCTAATACAAGGATGGGGTGAGTTTTACCTACTTTGGAAAAAACTAAACTAAAATTCAAATAAACATGCATTCATTTCCCAGTATAATTTGATGAGTTCATTCGCGTCTTCGTATTTTTTGAGTTTAGCTGTGGTGTCTCATCGTCAGTGTCTGGTCTAGTGAATTTTCAAAAATGCCGAAGTATGGCCAAATGGAAACGGGTTAAACTGAATAAACATTTAAAAGTTGATGGAAAATCTTTGTTTTGTAAAATATGTTGCAAGACTGTAAGTATTATCTTCTTCTTTAATGTAAATGCCTAAGGGGTAACACCACTGCAGATCCCCCAAAAAAAGCGTTACTTTGACATTTTTTTGCATGGAAGGAAAGGTAATAAAAAAAACTGTTTAAGTATGTTATTTGGTATTAAGTAATTGAAGTACAAACATTTTTCTAATTAAAAATATTTCAAAATGGCGGCTCTGGAGTCATTCTCCCAAGGCAGGTTGGGGTCGAGGCGCTCCGCGGTACACACTAGAACTGGTGCAAATTTGAATTTGGAGCAACCTGCTTTCAACAATGCCACAGTAAAAAGTGGCTTAATTTTTATTAAAATAAATTGTTTTTTTCATGATGTGATTACAAAATTAGAAACGCGGGGATTAAGTTTAGCAGAATCTTTTCAAATTTATGATTATCTGTAGCATATATTAAAAAAGTTCCTGAAATTATCAGACAAATAGTTGCAGCTAAATTAAATGAAGTGATTGGAAAAAATCCGGGTCTTGCAATACTTGTAGATGTAAAAATACATCAAGATTCCGTAGGAGCAGTAGCACTAGACGTTAAAGAAGTTTGTGCTTTGAAATATGCCCTACAACATCGCGCAATGTTGAGCGAAGCTTCTCCAGATACAAAGAAATTTTGTCAGAAAAAAGACAAAATCTATTGACTTCTAATGCGCAAAAATATTTAATTACCGTATGGGAATCAAATTAAAATGTATAAATGTTTTGTTGTACTTTTATGTATTTTCACCTAAAATAAAAATGCCTTTTTGTGCCTTTTCATAAAATTTTGCTGCCTTTTGTGTGATTTTTGAGGCCTTTTTGCCTTATTTTTGTGCCTAACTATCCGGACGCTAGATATCACCATAGGAAGAAGTCACACGGGACGAGATTCGGTGAGTGGGCTAGCTAAACGACGTCAGCGCATCTTGCTGTGTAAGCTGTGGCTCCATTCTGTTAAAATGAAACGTTTTCGGATTTGAATTGCTCGGAATTCGGTGTAAAAAAATATCAAATTATTTCCTCATATTGACTGGAACTGACAGTAATATATTGATTTCTCTCTTCAAAATAATAAGGGCCAATGGCACTAACTTTACTCACTACACGCTAAACAACTATATGTTCGCTGTAGAGCGAACTTTCATGAATACCTCGAGGGTTGTTATCACTACAATAACAAAAATTTGTTTATTAATACATCCCGACAGGTACAAATGCACTTCCTTAGTAAAAAACGACCGCGTCACGTGGCACGCGTTCCCACACATTTCCAGGCAATTTTGGCCATTACGTTTTGAAAGTTCCCGTGCAACAATTATCTTGCGTATCGGCGCAAAATTGGCCGTACAGTGCGACTAGACAAGTAAAAAATAATAGCTTGTTTATATGCACTGTACTACTGCATTGATGTTTTCTCGTGTTCGCGCATCTCTAGGTCTTCCTCCCCCTCATTTCACTACAAAATTGGTACTTCAAAAATTCCTCACCCACAACGAGATCGATTTCTAATTGGAAACAGAGGCACGAGGTGCGTCCATAATAAAGCCATTGCTCCTAATGTACGCTTCGACTGAAAAAGGTCTTCGTTCGCGATATTTTAGTTACTTAAAACCCCTCAAGCCAAAACTTCCAAACTATTTACGTTTAATAAAATTACTTCTTCTACCCTCGGACAAACCTTCCTTTGAAATTAGGGAAGGAGTTTTGGCCCATCCTGTAAACAGACACTTAATTGAAACGCCCCTGATGTTTGTTAGCTCGCATTTTTACTCGTAAAACGTATATCACAAGTCTGCCGTCAGAAAAGAATCTATTTAAAACATACCAAGAATTGCTCAATCCCAGAACGATAAACTCCATTATTATTGAAAATTAAATCGAATATGAAAATTATTCTACATAGAATTTTCTTCATTCTCGAATTCAGCGTAAAATTTCCATAAAATCCATTTAAAATAGTAATGTCGAAAATTTTGAAATTCGAAGTCGAATATCTCGAAAACTATTCGACTGATCTTTCATTTCATATTGAAATCGCGAAATTTCTGTTAAGAATCCATTTTAAAATTTTAAAAATCCATAATTTATGACAGCACAGACAGATCGCGACATATAGACAGTAACGACTCTAAGTTTTGAAAATACTATAAATGTCATCAAAACTGAGTAAACTCCATTATATTGATAAATTATTAGACTAGATGAAAATGTTCTTGAAATGGTGCCCCTTGCTCTTGGTAACCGCTCTCAATTCTTTAAAAAGTGGCCAATAATTTTGTGTCCCAAGTCTACTGAAATCGACTCGCTGATCCTTTCTTTGAGGATTTCGAGATTTTCTGGAAATCCTCGAATGAGGCCATCCCAATATCCAATATCCTTGGTTAGATTTCATAACGCATAGTCACAAGGATTCAGATTCGCTGAATATATGACCAGTCAATGCCGTCTCCTGTTTTTGTCTTTGCATCAAGAGCTATGATATTCGAATCGTGTATTTTCGAGATCAATATTATCTGGCACCATCTTGCATGAATCAGAATTCATGGTTTTGTGAAGTTCACTTATGTGATTGAAAACGGGATTAAAATTTTTTTCTTTACAGATTTGACCAGTTATTGCGTCTGTCGAGAAATATGGTCCTGTAAGGCCATAGTAGCTTACCGCACACCAAACAGTTATGCGCTTTGAGTATAGAGAGTGAACTACTACAACTTCCGGCTTTTTGAAACCCCGTATCCGGTAGTTCTCAAGTGTTCACAAAACCTTCGAACTCGTGATACTCGTCATATATCTTCTTATCATCGATTTTCGATGGCTTTCTCATTCAATGGCTGATCGATTTTTATTTTGTAAGAGAAACGTTGTATCTCTTGTCTGACGATTCGATGAAGTGATGATCTCTTGATTACGAGCTCTTTAGAAGTATTTCTCACTCTTTCAATGCTATCATCTATGGCCAATGTCCGTGGTCTTTCGGTTCTATTCTCGTTATCATCCAGAACACTTCCAATACTCAACTATTTTTCGGCCCAAACTGTATCTTTTCAAAACAAAAATGTAATTTAATGAAAATTGCAAAAGATATATTTTCCATATTGAATTAAAGCCTTACCGGATAACTGTCCAACGTTCTAATGTTAACTTTTATCTATCTCTTTCTTCCATAATTTGACATTTATGCCACATCTCTACAAAAATTCGATGAGTTGTACCCGTTGGGAAATCGAATAGCTCTGCTTTTGTGAAGACATTTCGAGAAATCAAAAACACGTGTTTTAGTCACAAAACCTAAGAGTCGGGTTATAACTGAATGAACGGTCTAGAGATGGCACAAAATCTGATAAAATTTTGAGACACCTTGTATATGGTTACAACTATGTTACTGATTTCTGGCGTGATAACTGTTTTTGAAATTGCAAAATGTGGTATGTCCTTGATACTTGTTTAGCACACTTAAATTCGTTTGCCGTTTAGCCGAATGATTTTATGAGGACATGTCACCTATCATTTCCTTTGTTATAGTCTAAAATTGTTCATATAATAATAATGGTACATCTCTAACGCCCCGCGTGGGAGCACGACCTGTAAACTGAGAGGTTAAGGCTCTCGTACGTTCGCTTTCTCTGCCCGGTCGTCGCGCACCATCTCTGGTGCAGGGCGATGTGGCAAGTACCGCGAAGACGACCGCCATTATTACCCCTTGTTCGAGTGGACGCAGGTACTAAATTATTTTTATTGACTGAATAGGGCACCCGCTAGGCATCAGAGAGCACCGGGAATTGAACTCGGGTCCGTTCGCATCACAGCCCGCGCCTCAACCACTGGACCACTCTGGCGGTAAAATTGTTCATATACAATATAATAAAATTTTATAGTACTAGTATAGTTTTGTGAACCAAGTTACTCATTAAACCACTCACTTATTATTAGCCAATGTTATAAGAAAGAACAGTGTTATTAACATAAACCAATATTTTTAAATTAAAAATTAATCCTAATTAATCATGCAAATTTCAAAAAATATCAAAGTAATTTCCATTTATGGTAGTTCAACAGCTTCTGGGAAAAAATTGGCATCTTCATCCAATTTTATAGTATCCAAGACAGCATGTAGCGGAGCGAAAACTTGGAAAAAGAATTTCCTATAAGGGTCATATTCTTAACTGCTTTAGGGCCAGTCCGCACAGATCATGTCAAAATAATTGAGCATTAAGTTTCTTTTACCTGGCAAGATTATAGGAAATACTTTCCCTCTTCTATATGCACCAAAATTTGTCAAGGGTCGATTGTTACCTTCGATCGATTCAAGTATAACAAAAATGGTCAGTTAGCCCTGGTAACGCGCACTTCTGCCTACCCAAGTTTGTTGATGTATACCTGTCTAGGACACCGCGTATATTAAAATATACAGGGTGATTTATACCAGGAGGCGAAAAATGAAAATTCGTGTTTAGAATTGGATTGTAAGCAACAAAATTTTTTCCCATCGGTCTTTGTTTTGGATGTGTAGATTCAAATTTTTGAAAGATATAATTTCAAGTTTCCAAAAAAAAAACTAATAGTAGGCCATATAAATACAAAATTATTTCTTTTGTTCAGTCGCCATCTTGATATACACTGAATGGTAGGTGAATGAAGCGCGCTGGTGCTACCCATCGACAACCGCGTGAAACTTGAGAATTCCTTCTTTCTAACGGAACATTATTCAATCATAACGAATTAAAGGCTAAATAAAACACAATGATGTACCACTGTATGCTGCAAGGGTTGTAGAATGGCTGGACAACCATTTGAAGGTGGATGAGTAAGCGCAGTTCAGTTCAATGGCCTATTAGTCGCCATATCTAAATCCACTGGATTTTTACTTTTGTAACCTCGTAAAACAATTACTTTATGCAGACGAAATTCACAATGAAGAGCAATTACGAGACAGAATTACGAATGCTGTAGTTCATATTGAAAATGAACAATATTTTGTTGCAGTTTATAATTCAGTGGTTTTAAGTTGCCAGGCTTGCATCGCAGCTGGCGGTGAACTTTTCGAACATGAGTTGTAAGTTAAAGTAATAGTTTTTCTTCCTGTGCAACCGTTACAGTGATTAAATGAAGTTTTCATGTAAACTACTATTAGTTTAGTGAAACTTGAAATCGTATCTTTCAAAAGTTTGAACCTCGATATCTCCAAAACGAAGGCCGATCGGAAAAAAATTATTTTGAATTTTTTGCTTACAATCCAATCCCAAACACAAATTTTCATTTTTTGCCTTCTGGTATAAATCACCCTGTATATTCGCACAAGAGTTGAATTTTTATTTCTTAGTCATTATCCTAATACGTATAGGTACAAAGTAATTGCAAAAACTTATAAAGGTGATTATATCGTAGTGATTTACTGCTCTAAGAGGAAAACAAAAAAATTAGTACTATGTCGCACTATGACACGCAACCAACCGATAGGAAGTTATTACCTACAGTATGGCGAGTGACGTCAATTGTAGTTCCTGCTACCAACCCTACTATTTGATAGATTAATTTTAGATTTCTCTTCCAAGGTGACCTGAAAAGTTTCTTAATCGTCGTACTTCCTGTCTGACGCAACTTTTTCTTTTACGAGTTTATTATTTACTGTTTACCCTATAAAAGGAATAGGAAGATGAAATATAGAGGAGTGTAAGAAAATATAAAAATGACATTTTCAAGCATATAACTGCTAATATTTATCAAACTGATACTATTAATAAACCCCAGGAAACCCAGTGCAAGTTCACGGCCGATTCACCCAACTCTAAATTGATTACTATCAATTTCTGCTCTTTCGGAGTTTATCGGCCAATTCGCCACCGCCAAGCAGCAGCCGACGCGGGGAGGCGACAGCAAAGAGCCGACAACTTCTATGCCGACTTTCGCAAACTTTGGACGCCGCCATTGGCGGCGTCAGCATCAACCCAGGTAGCCTACACCCGACCGATAGATTCGAATCCCCGTCCGAATCGCACAAATTATAGTCCCTATCGACTATAACAACATCGTGCATCTGCGTATTAAAATCTTTGTCGCACTTTTCAAGAGCAATCAATAAATCTTGTAACAATTTGCGGGCCGAAGCGGGCTCTCTGCCCTTCGGCCGGGACAACTGCCGAATCCCTTATCTTTGTTCGGCTCCGGCAGAAAAGTTGCGCGGCCTTGAAAATCACGGGACGCACGGAGAAATTCAAAGTCGATTAGAGGCGCGAAACTAGGAAACTGGGAGTTTGTTTAATGCGTCTAACTTTGCAAGATCAATAACCACCTTGAAGCACGTTGCGCCTATCCGCGGCGGCCGCTCTCGCCACCTGACAAAGTAATCCGCACGTTTCTTACGGAAAACGAGTGTTCGCGTGTTGTGCTGGCCGAACCGAGGGAGGGACGTGCCGGCCCGCGGTGGCGGCAACGGCCATTTTATGATGCGCTTTTGTTTCGGTGCTTCTTACGAAACAAAAGTTTTTAACAGTAGGAAAGTACGTAAAAATTGGCTGGAGTTTGTAATCGAGTAAAAAGCAGATAAACCGCCAATAAACGGCGCCCAACGGGCAGGCAACTTGTAGGTAACTTGATCTTACCTGCTCGATGCCGATTGACTGGATAACCTCCTGGATGTCCTTTAGGCTCTTTTCCAAACCGGCGTTCTGCAACGGCGAATACGAACTGTTAAATCGCTAAGGCGCGGGCAAAAGTCCACAACTACTTACAGTGGGGTCTTGCTGGAACTTTAAGTACAGCATCTGCAAAGAAGAGCGGAAGTGAGAGCCGGCTAGGGCCGTCGGGGCGCGCGCTCACTTACGTGATGGTCGTGAATCTCGCGCTCCAGCTTGCCCTGCTGCGCCTCGATGAGCCGCTTGAGCTCGTCGGAGATCCGCATGTTGGAGGCCACCATCGCGGGACTTCTAGCCTCCTCGGAGTGCTCGGCGGAGCGGCCGGCAGGCAGCGGGAAGAGGACGGACTGAGCGCCACGCGCACTGCAATCGAAAACTGTGCTGAAATTCAATAACTCAGCGGGGCTCGAGCACCCCCGCAGACAGCCACTGTCAGACCCGCCACCCGGCACAGCCTCCTACATCTCACATAAACACAAACTCGCATAAATACTTCGCGGAGAAAAGCTGCAAAGCGCACGGTCGCGCTGGCGCGACCAGCTCGGCTGCTTCCGCGCCCGACCCGAGCGTCCCGTCTTGCTTTGCACCAGAAATCAGCCAACTCGAATTATTTTCCCAATTTTCATTTAATGCGCTTTTCCAAACACTTAAACTCTCACAAAACATCCCCAACTCATATACAACTTGCTTCGCTACATCTGACGGGCCATGACGATCGTCTTGATAGCCCGATCAGAAACTTATAGGAAAAATCCTTGGGAAGATGAAAACTTATTGCATAATTTTCCCAAAAAAAAGGAGCCCAAAGGCCTTTGGGTGGGCGCTCCTCGGAGCGCCCACAACTATTTCCGCTTGAGATTATTTTTAATTTGTGAAGATTACCTTACCTGACACTTGTGAGACAGCGAGGGCCGTCGCGGCGGCGCAACAAGTAAACGGAGAGATTTTCGGTCGGCCAGCAGCCCGCTGCGGCCGAATTACTTTCAATATAATGCCGCTCGGCGCACAATTGACAAGTAACTTCAACAGAGAAAACAATCAAGCATTCGCTGCGATTAATATCAGCCAATCGCGGGTGTGAGCTAACTTTCAGCGCAATCGATAGGTGTCGACTCCGGAAATGTGTACATAAACGAAACAAGTAAGTTCAAACTTGCGAGTGGAGCAACGATTTTGTTTTTATGCTTCTAGCAGTGCTGTCATAACTTCCATTGCTGTTAACCAATGATCATCGAATTCCTTTTGTGAATAAAAATAACAGAGTGCAGCAGTTTAGTTGAAGATTTTAACAATAGATAGAATCATGACGGTAAATACACAGATAAAATAAAAAAGATTGCTATAATAACAGTTTTTTAAAATACACCATGCTGCGACATCTATCAATTATATGTGGAAACAACGTATTAAAGAAATAAATATGGTCTATTTTAAAACTTTTTAATTTCACATGCGAAGATCCAACAAATTGAAGCAATTTTCTATATGCTGCCTGAACTCCTTCATAACCATTGCATTAAAATTTTTATTATAGAAAAATATGAAAAAACGATATTGAGTTATCAATAATCAAAATTAAAGTTTAAATATGTAATTGCCTATTATATCTACATCTCTATAAACATAAACACATGTTATAGGCGTATGGGCTTTATATTATGAGGAATATGAAGATAGCAAATGTATTCTTAATATACAAGGAACGTTCAAATTAAAACAGAATAAATCAGACGGAGTAAGTGACAAGTGACTCCTATTACCACATGAGGGCGTTAATATCGCAGTTACGCAACTAGTTGTAACTCTTTCAGAATTAATATCTACAGCATGTGAATTTCAAAAATGCTTTCCCCAAACAGAACGCAATGATAGATTTTAAAAGAGCGAACAATTCAAGCAAATTTTTAACTTTTATATATTTTATATTGCTGTATTATTATCTTACGACTAATCATATAGAGGTTTTATAACAAATAAGCAGTACTAATGTCCTCACTTTTATATTTGATTCAATAAAACTATTGTTCAGATTAAAAAAAAACTTGCTATTTTGCGAAGTGCAATTTTAGATGAAAATTACGAAATTTAACTTACGATCATTTGGTGATGATCAGCTTCAGACAAGGAGTAATACCATGATATATCAGAATTGGTGCTCATATAAAGGGTCTTTCAATAGGGACTTCCGAACTTTGACAGTTGATAGCGGCCATATTGTTTAAACTACATCTGTCGAATTGGTTGTCATTTATTCAGTCTGTTTTGCCAAATCATCATGGACGGATATGACGTTCAACAACACGCGCGCTTCGCCCATTTTACGGTCGCCATAACCGCCCTACCGAGAGGACTATTCGCAGTGTGATGGATAAATTTGAGTCCACTGGATCCGTAAACAATCAGCCAACACCCGTACGACGACGAAACGCAAGATTTGCCGAAAACATCGCCGCTGTCCGTGAGAGTGTGCAGGAGAATCCGTGGCAGTCGATTTCGCGTCGCTCACAAGAACTCGGCCTTTCGCAGACCACAACTTGGCGAATTTTGCATCGTGACTTGGGCCTGCACCCGTACAAAATTCAACTGACCCAGGAGCTGAAGGTAAACGACCATAGACAACGACGTGTGTTCGCTGAATGGGCCCTGGAGCAGTTGGAAACTGACCCTAATTTTCATCGAAAAAACATCTTCAGCGATGAGGCCCATTTCTGAATGAATGGGTACGCCAATAAACAAAATTGTCTAATTTGGGACGATTCCAATCCACATGAGATCCAAGAGCGTCCAATGCATCCCGAAAAAGTCACTCTTTGGTGTGGATTTTGGGCTGGCGGCGCCATCGGCCCATATTTCTTTGAGAACGGCGTTGGCCAGACCATCGTCGTCAATAGCGAGCGCTATAGGTCGATGATTACCAACTTCTTTTAGCCTGAATTGGATGATATGGACACCAACGACATGTAGTTTCAACAAGACGGCGCTACGTGCCATACAGCTCATGCGACAGTGGACATTCTGCACGAGCGATTTGAAGGCATGGTCATCTCACGTGGAGGTGATGTGAACTGACCACCGAGATCGTACGATTTGACCCCGTTAGACTTTTTTGAGGGGTTTTCTTAAGTTTCAGGTCTATGTGAATAAGCCACAAACCACAGCGGCCCTCAAAGCCAACATAACACATGCCATCGGTCAAATTCAGCCTGATTTATGCGCCAGAGTCTTGGAAAATTTGACATTTCGGATGCGCGCCACCCAGCCAAGCCGCGGCGGACATTTGCACGATGTTATATTCCATACATAATGGCATCGATAGGCCTTTCAAACGAGTAAAAAATTTCGATGATGTCTCACACACACTTTGTTTTATTTAAATTTAAAGATAGGAAGCGCTTAATGAAAGACCCGTTATCTTCCTATCATTATGTAGTAAAAAGAAAATTAAATAGTTGTGGAAAATCTTTAAAAATGTCACTTCCCCATAGGTAAGTGTTATTGTAACAGCAGATAACACTAACGATTCCTAATTTGGACATGGCTACCTATGTATACTACCTAGAATGAGGTAAAACCTTAAAAAAATCAGATATTTTTAATGAAAATTTGATTTGATTTTTTGAAATCAGAAGTACAAAATACGTTTCCTGCAAATGTGTCCTATTTACGACATGGGCAAATCCAGATATCCTAATAGGAGAAAAAGAAGTTTCTATTGCATTTTTCGGTATACAACCAGTGAGACGGTCGCCTTAAGACACAACACTTTGATAAATAAATTTTGTTGGGGCAAAACACCATGTCTTTAAGCTTCCACTACCTATGGTTAAAAATTCATTCTTGTCTAGTCAACAGTAATTCCTTGTCACAAATAAACTTATTCAAATTGATTTAAATTTTGTGTGAGAACTTAAGCCTCGAGTTAATCTCATAGTTTCCTATAACAGCGAACTAATTGCGACGTTGTCACAAATGATGCTAATCGTCAATTTGTTCAATTTACTTATGGAAATACTGAAAGTGAAGGATTGTCCTTGTCAGCAATTTTTATTTCTATCTGGTCTATCTCTGCTTGATGAAAAAGTACCTCACCTTGAGAAAAGATTCGCTCAACAGCATTATAGTAAGAGAGATACATGAAGAATTATAATTCTTTAGTATTGTTTTCACTACTTATAATATCTGCACATTAGCCAGAATTGCTTGTTTCAAATAACAAACTTCTGATCAAGCAGATTACTTTTGGAAATATATTTATTATCAACAACTTTGAAAACTGAAACCTAAGTGCGTTATTATAGATGAAAGAAGATCCGCGTATTCCTACAATTAGTGCCACTTAGATAGCACTTAATCACTCTTAATACTGAAAACAAAAACATTGCTGCTGTTAGTAAAATTTTTTTCTTCTTTGTATCTTGTTGACAGAGGCGTCATAATCGACTGAGTAAAACCGCTGATTCTCTTGGGAAATTGGACTTGGTTGGGTAGGTTCCCGTTGCTTCCCCCAACTTTGGATAGAAAGGGGATAATTAATGATGGCTGGTTATGGATTAGGACATGGTTCCTTCCCTGTAATGGGAAGTGGAAAAGAACCAAAGTTCGCGTAGGCAGGATCGCTTTCTTCTACCGCGACCGTAGAAGAGTGCTTACCCGCTATCGTCCTTTTAGTACTGAAACTAATAACATTGTTGCTGCTAGCAGAAATTTCTTCTATATAACCCAAAAGAAAGCTAAAAACACCGGTGTAAACATAAAAAGAAGATAGGAAAAATAGTGAATTTAAAGGATAACAAACTGGAAAGTGGAAATAAAAATTCATTACATCGCGGCGGTGAGTAAAATCAAAAATTATTCTAATTTTATTGAAACTATTTTGAGGTTAAATGAAATGTAAATAAAGAGAAAATTGCATGCTGCCATAACAGAGTGATAAAGAAAACATGAATAATTCAGACGCGCAAAATTTTTTTGAATATGCAACACACCATACGTTGAAGATACAATGAAATATAAATTAAGCAGGATAAAATAAAATTAAAATGAAATAATATTAAATTAAAATCAAAAAATAATTAAAAAATTTAAAGAAATAAAAAAACACGGATAGAGGTTAGAGGTCGACCGGTCCCTAGTCTTTTACGCTGTAAAATTAAACAAGTAATTAGACGAATAATCGTAGTAAATTAGAGTAGAATTTTGCCGTTACTTGAAATAAACGAACAGTGAAGGACTAAAGCTGACAGAAAGGGACGAAATAGAAAGAATGTTTGAACAAATTGGTGGAAAGATGCAGCAATTAAATGCGAAACTAGATGCTGTTGTACTGGATTAAAACAAGTTAAGAAGAAAAGACAAAGCTTGTGGAGAAGAGCAAGAAGAGAAAATAGGTATAATAAAAGAGAGACAAAGAAAAAAATATAATGATAAAAAGAATAATGAACAACACCAACGAAAATGAGAAAGAAACACAAAACAAGGCTAATACAGTATTTCAAAATCATCAATATAAAGGAGGGCTTAGATAAAATAAGATGAATTGGAGAATACAAAGAAGGAAAAGCAAGGCCAATATTGATTAAATTGACGAAAGAGTCCACAAGAACAAATATATTAAAAAATGCAGAAGCTGTAAAGGGTACAGATATGTGGATCAATGAAAACTACCCTAAAGAAGTACAAGAATAAAGAAAAAGACTAATATCACGTATGAAGGTAGCGAAAATAAGAGACATAAGGCCCAAATAATATACAACAAACTGATAATTAATAACGACGAATACAGAGCAAAAGACATTGAGAGAATAATGAATCACAAGTGAAAGAAGTTGCCAGAAAAGAGCGGTGCGAGGAAAAGGGAAGTGAACAAAAGAAAAAACGAACAAAAAATATAAGATAAGACTAGGAACATGGAATATAGAAATATTATTAGAAATAGGTAAAATGGAAGAAATAGGAAGAGAAATGGACCGATATAAGATAAGCATAATGGCACTACAAGAGATAAGATGGGAAGGTGAAGGAAGAATAGACAAAGAGAAATATTCAATACTCTAGAGAAAACGAAACACAAGGTCAGCAAGGGACGGCATTCATGATAGATAAAAAATTTATGGAAGAATTCATACAATTAGAAGAAGAGATTGAAGAATATCATCTATCAGAATTACAAATACAATAACAAATATATCCATAGTAAACGCCTAGGCACCTACAGAAAAAGTATCGGAAAAAGAGATAAACTGAAAGAAACATGCGAGAAGACACTCAAGCACCATACATTAATAATAGTAGGAAACTTCAATGCAAAATAGGAAGCGAAGCTTTTATAAAAGACGTAGCTGGAATGGAAACAATCCACGAAATAACAACAAATAACGGTATGAGACTGTGCCACCTAGCAACACAAGCGGACCTATATATTATAAGCATTAAATTTAAACACAAAAAAACATAAAATTATATGGAATATAAGGCAACCAAATAAACCATGATTTAATTGAAAAGAAAAGAGAGCACAAGATAAATGATATAAGATTATAATAAGAGACAAGCATAGAAACCGATCATAATTTATTAATTGCGGAAATGAAATTAAGAATGATCAAAGAAAAATACAAATGACAAACAAAAAATAAATGGGACCTGGAAAATTTAGAGAAAGAAATACGAAAATAAGATAAATAGGTTATTACAAAAGAGAATATAGGAGAACATAAAATGGAGAACAATTAAAACAGTTATTATAAAATCAGCAGAGAGAGTAATATGGATAAAACGAGAACAAATTGAAAAGGGTGATTTGTTAGAGAATGTGAAGAGCTAATAAAAAGAAAGAGGAAAGCAAGATTAAAGTGGATAGAAACCAACAAGCAAGAACATCACGAGAATTATAAGAAAATAAGAAAGTCAAATTAATGGCAGAAAAGAAACGTAAATATATAAATGAAGTAATGAAAGATTTAAAGAAAGACAACATGAATAATACCAAATTAAAAAAAGAACATAACCGCAAATGTGGATAAGAAAACCTGGGAGAAGCAATTATTAGACGAAGTAAGAAAAGAAGAAGAATATAATGAAGAATCAAGGGGAAAATGGGGAAGACAACACTAAATTAAGAAAACTACAAAAAAGAAGAAATAATAAGCAAATTGATAAATCAAAAAGCGGCAGGAACAGATAATACATGAAATGTTAAAATATGGGGGGAAACAACTGAGAAAAGAATATACAAAGTAATAAGTGAAATATGGGAGAAGGAGACAATGCCGGAAGAATGAAAAGTAGTATTACCTAAAAGGAGATTTAACGCTACTGAATACAATAGAAAAACCACTTCAAACGTTGATATGAAATTTAATAATGATTCCTGTTGATGATTTAGATATATGAGAATAATTTTTGTGCTCAAAATATCCGGAATATCCCTCTAGTTTCTGGAGCTAAACTGAACTGATTAATAAATGCCCCACCTGCTACATGTTAAAGAGATTTTCATATCTGTGCACCAACCCCACAAGAAGAAGATGTATAGTGTCACTCCTGTTTTAGCTTTGGGCACATTAAATTCTGTAATTACGTTGTCGCTTGCAGTGAGCTAAAATCACCATCTAAGAGATTAGCGATAAAACTTTTGTCTACTTGAGGAAATTTATATAACCCATCCCTGTCATTACAGCTTCTCCCTGACTTCAGAGGCTTCAAGGGCCCTAGAATCTATACTTCCACTCCCCAAAAATGTATCAAAACTGATCATTAAAATAATTAGTAAATTAAAGATTGTTTTCAATTATAATGAAAATGTAACTGAAATTTCAATTCATTAAATCAAATACCTAAATGCCCTCTTCTCCCAAAATGTGGTATGGACTCGATCTTACCTGACAACTTTCAACGAAGAATCGGCGTCGTCTATATTCTCATGAACAGTAGTGGTTGTCGCAGGGTGCACTTTTTAAGTCTATTGGCGTTTGCATAAAACTGGTGGAGGATGTTAGGTTTAACCCTCTCGTGCGTAAGGATTTCATGAGTACACATAATAATTTATTCAGTCATAATTTAGTAGTACTGTTTGCATATAGTCCTCATCTAGGAACTCCAAAGAGTTCTTAAAAACCATATCAGATGGAAAGAGTTACAGGAGTACCAATCTTTCTGCAATAAATGGTGCTACCAAGGAAGAAGTGAAAAGCTGCCGTTTCATTGATGGTTTTAAATATTGTTAAACTTGGTGGATGAAATGTAAATATTTAATTTATTTATGTTTATCATTATTGATAAACTGCTTGAAAACAAACTGTAAATAAGTAGTAAGTGTATTAATCAGTATTGTCTATTTTATTGATAGGTAACCAACAGCTAGGTCCAGTAGGCATAAGAAAAGACTATTATCACAAAGTCTACTTACCAAAGAGCATTTTGATGAAAATTGACTTTTAGATAGTGACAACTCAAGTGAAGATAGTAATGTTTTGTGTCCTTCTATTGGTTAGACTCAAAACGTTTACAGTTCTGTTGGTGTATAGAATAGAGCCGATGCTGGCTGTAGGTAATTAAAAAAACAATGTGGGTTAGTGAAAGAGTTTACAAGTAAATATCTATGGAGAGAGCCTTGTAGATTATTTTTGACAACTGTTTCCAGATGAATTGATGAATGAACTTGTGAAACAAACAAATCTATATGCATATGGTAAAGGAAGAGATAATTTGACACTCACTGTGACCCACATATTAAGTAGTACTAGTCATCTGAATATAAATTGTGCATGGATGTTAAAGTTGATGCTATGTCAGGAAAATTTAAAACTGTAAATGAATTGACGATTTCATTCAAGGAACTGTTATGTGTATTGTTTTGATATGTACTTGGGTGCAGACAAGACAAAATTCAGATTCATTTAGTGCATCTGAAAAGCCTCCGCCGTTTGACAAAGGATGGCCCCATCAATAAGTTATGATTGAAGATGTCAGATGTAAAACGTCATATCGTAACGGACATCTGGCAACAACGTAACCTTAAAATATTAGCGATTCTGTATCAGGATCACATAATTTTTTTCGTGCAAAATGTCGAGTTTTGAGCCGAATAAGCGTCATTTGCGGGAACTTTTGATTTACTTCTTTAATTTGAAGAAATCTGCAGCTGAGGCGCATCGATTGTTTGTAGAAGCATATGGTGAGGTTGCTTTAAGTGAGAGAAATTGTGAGTGGTTTCATAAGATTAAGAACAGTGAGTTTGAAGTCGAAGACAAAGAACGTAGCGGAAGGCCGAAAGTGTACAAAGACGCAGAATTGGAAGCATTATTGGAGGAAGGTTCCTGGCAAACATAAGAAGAACTTGCACTTACATTAGGAGTGACTCAACAAGCAATTTTACATCGTTTAAAATCGTTGGGAATAATTCAAAAGCAAGGAAATTGGGTTTCTTATGAAATGAAGCCGAAAAACGTTGAACGCCGACTTTGCACGGGATACACTGCTTTCCAAGAATAAACTAAAGGGTTTTTTTGCATCGTATAGTCACTGGTGATGAAAAATGGATCCACTACGATAACCCAAAGAAGAGGAAATCATGGGGACTACGTGGCTATGCTTCAACATCGACAGCCAAACCGAATTTTCATGGAAAAAAACTTATGTTGTGTATTTGGTGGGATCAGCTTGGTGTCGTGCATTATGAATTGCTCACACCGAACGAAATCATTACTGGGGCTCTCTCCCGAACACAATTGATGAGATTGAACCGAGCACTCAAGAAAAAACGCGCCTACTATTACTCCAGACATGATAAAATGATTCTCTTGTATGATCATGCTCGTCCACATGTTGCGGCGCCGGTCAAAACATACTTGGAAACACTCAATTGGAAAGTCTTTTGACCTCATTGAGCATATCCACTTGGTAAAATATTCCACTTTTTTTCTACTACGTTTTGTTAGTTAGTTTGGTAGCTTCTATTTAATGACGACCATTTTTCTTCAAAAATTGAAGTAGGAACAGTTGAGCCGCGTTTTAGTGGGTACTATGAAAGCATAAATAATGATTTGTGGTTATTTGTTATTATTACGTGAATATATCATAGTACATACATAGTACGTTGCAAATGATTAGAGTGTTTGAGCAATCTGCTATAATCAAATGTTTTTAAATGGCCAAATTGAACATTGCCCAGTTAAAGCTTTTTGGAGTTTTTTTTTTGTTTGTTACCGACTTAATAACATAAACTTAGAAGGTAATTTGTCCAAAGTTTTTGTGTTAACCTAATTTAAAGTATATGAATGTTAGAATTGGTTTTATGAGGATGATTGAAAAGTTTTGGAATCACCACCACTAAGGGATTTACAAGTATTTCACATAAATTGATTGTTGATACCAAACAGTTTGTTTGTAAGAAGCATTGAAATTAAACAACTCCGAGTTTTAAATTGTGGGAATTACAAAATTCGAGTGCGTATCTGTTCACTCGGAAAAACCCAAACAAATCTATACAAAAAGCTGATTTTGGAGATTCATTGTTTCATTTTTGGTAAATTTTTGGATTTTGGAATTCAAACCTGGTTGGATGTATACAAGTAATGAATTCTTTTCAGCATAATAAAAACGACAACCACACTTTTATTAGGTTTTAGTATGCTGGCGAATAAGGGTCCGTGAAATTGAAGAAGCCGTACATATCACCTATAATCGAATAATTCATATTTTACGTCATGAATCAAGTTAAAAAACGGCAAGATGGAGGAGTAATCCAGTGGATTTCAATATATAATTTGTGATTATGGTTTGCATCAGGATTTATCACTACATATCGAAAACTAAAATCCAATAAGAGTAATGTATTGGTAAGTTGAGTAAAAAAAATCAAAGTCCGTTAAATCAGCTCGAAAAATGCCGACATTACTATTTTGAGACACCAAAGATGTTTTAGCGATTGATTATCTTGAAACAAAAAACAGTTACTGAACAATATTACATAATATTTTGGGCAAGCTAAAGGTAGCAATTTAGAAAAAACGCTCTGAAATGATTAAAATGTGTTGTTCCATTAGAGCAGCTCATTATCCAGCAAAATTTAATTAAAGTTATAAATCATTCATCATTCACCTTATTCACCTGATTTCGCTCCCTTGGGCTTCTCCCTAGTCTCAAAATTCAAATAATTTCTGTTTTGAAGGAAGTTCAATCAAATGAAGAAGCGATTGAGATCGTAAATGGCTGTTTTGATAATCTTGGAAAAACCATTTCCGATGGGGAATTGAGACACTGAAACAACGTTGGACCAAACTGAAATCACGTTTGTTTTGTTTTGAGTGTTGTTTCTGAAACGTTTCAATTGTGCTAGTGTTTTAACACTAAATTATTAAAGATACTTATAGGAATATCTTGAGGAAATTCAGTGTGCATTTCGATTTTTGTTTAAAATCTTCATATTTTCATAGAGGATATATCTTAATCGACCTATTTAATAGCAACAAACAAAAGCTTAAGCGTTGGCTACGGTTTACTAAACAATAGAAAGGCTGGGTTATAGGTAATTTGTAATTGGTAACTTCACCAAGGATGTGGAGAGTTCCTTTCACTCGTTATATTTTATTACTGCAACTCATTTACGCAAATTTGATTGTTCTCATCACGTCATGATCCCAGTCTTAGAGCCAAGAGTTGTAATAAAAGAGGGAAATGTTTTATAACACATCATTCGTTGTTTGCAACCCTAAAATTTTTCTTAATGGAATAGAAGTTATTTTAAATGTTTAATGCCCTATAGATCTATTGGGAGTGAGAAAGTAACAGTTTATATAAATAGTTTGTTATATTTTACTTCTACGACAACCGAGAGGGTAATATGGAAGGGGAGAAAGAATATTTTACTGTTTAGATACATGATTTCATTTACATGACTTCCAATATGGAGTGAAATGTTGCGGCAAGCTCTCCTCCAACACACTCCTTTTTGGGAAACTACGGTAATAAATCCAAGCATGGCAAAATTTCGTCTTCTACGTCTTTTATCTTCTACATGGGCCTGCTTCACCCGGTGGGTCAGATGGTTGTCCTCTTCTTTCTCGACACAACCACATCGACATAATCTTCTCTACGACTTTGTAGATAATATTCGCTGACTAAATCTCAAATCATACATCCTCATTCCACCATCTTTCAGCAAGTATGACCCTTAGCGAAAATCGCAACATCTTTATTTTGGTAGTGTGAAGCATCCGCTTCTTATTGACATGAATAACTTAGTATTATGTCTGATAGATTATGCTTAGACGCACAACCTGTTTGCAGAGGCAATGGTTCTTCAAAATTACCATCATGTTTTGTCAGGCCTGAGTCGATTTTGTTTTAAAGGTCTTCTTCGCAGCATTTATCTTATGTTAATGTTGAGTTCAGGCACCTGAACAACACATATGTTTTACCTCAGACTCCTTAATTTTGTATTTGTATTCAGTGTTCTTCCTATATGTCTTCTGTTCATGTTTCTCAATGAATTTCATCCGTCTTATGAGTTCCTGCCACATACCTTGACGTGAGAGCAAACTGACTGGCGCTTTGCTCTGGATGTCTGGCGTGATTATGTGCAATCTGTAGGGAATAAGGAAGAGGTTACCGTATTCTGTAACAATCTAGTCTTCAATTTCCAGTACATGTCCTTGATAAATTCCACATAAGTTTTTTGCACTTTCCTTTGTTTGAGACGTTTTCACACCAGGTCCCTAAATACCCTTGTAATAGCCCATTCTCTTCTCTGTACTTTCCTGAAAGCTCTTGACGACGTGGATGTCATTGATAGCACCGTTTTTCGTAAATCCCAACTGGTTCTCTAGAATGTTTTATAATATTTTTTATTTTATAATACAATTTGTGCACTTCATAGCGTGGTTCATCAGTTTCATGAGGCGCTAGTTGTTGTAGTCGTGCACGCCAACACTCCTCTTGTAGATCGAGACCAACACCTACCACACATTCTCTTTTTCCGTCTATACTGACGAGGTGAACGGTTCTAGTGCGAAATAAATTGTGTTGTAGATAAATAGAGAGTGCAATTTTATATTACTAAATACGTATGTTAGTGTACATAAATAATATTAAATAATTTAATTTCCTGTAAGTAAAGTAAATAAGTAATAAGTGTATAAATAAGTTCTCAGCTTTTTTTCTGCAAAAAAAAGCTTAAGTATCAAAGTATTCTCCGTTGGCATCGATGACCTTTTGCCATATTTCGGGTAGCTTGCGAATTCCCTGGTGATAGAAGCTCGCCGGCTTCGAGACGATAAAGTTATCGATGTATTTTCGGACTTCTTCTTCTGTTTTTAAGTGCGTATCAGCCAAGTGATGCTGTAACGACCGGAATAAATGATAATCGGAAGGGGCCATGTCTGGGCTATACGCCGCATGTGGGAGAAGTTCCCAGCCTAACGCAAAGATGTGTTCTTGCGTCGCCTTCGCAACATGTGGTCGGGCATTATCATAGAGCAGGATGACTTTGCGACTTCCTTGTCCAGTAAATGGCCTCTTTTCTTCGATTGCGTCGCTCAAATGATGAGTTGCTGTTGGTAGCGATCCGCCGTAACTGTTTCACCTGGTTTCAAGAGTTCATAGTACAGCACACCTTTCCAATCCCACCAGATACAGAGCAAATCCGTTTTGGCGTGGATATTGGGCTTTGGAGTCGATGTCGAAGGTTTGCCAGGGTCTACCCATGATTTTTTGCGCTTGGGATTGTCGTACAAGATCCATTTTTCATCGCCCGTAATAATTTTATGCAGAAAATCCTTTTTTCGGTTCCTTGAAAGCAAATGGAGTGTGGTGTCACGCCGTCGATTTTTGTTGTCTTCGGACAGTTTATGCGGAACCCATCTGCCTTCTTTTTGTATCTTACACATTGCATGCAAACGTATGGAAATGGCTGGCTGAGTGACGCCAAGCTGTTCTGCGCATTGTTTTGATCCAGCAATGTCTGCAGCTCATCCGTGTCAAATATTTGAGGCGTCCAGCGCGTGGTTGATCTTCAAGACTAAACCACTTTTTACACGTTGCATGACTTACAGAATTCTCACCATATGCAACACAAATCACTTCGGTGTCTTCAGCAGCGTTTTTTCTTAAGATGAAACACGAAGTAAATAGAAAATCGAATATGCTCTTTTGTGTTTGCCATCGTGAACGCAGCTGATTATTGAGATTATGTGCATCAAACGCCAAATCGCATGATGTTTCGAAAGACTAAATGTCATTGTTTTAAAACCGCAAGAGGGCGAACTAATACGTTACATGTAAACGATGATTTGCGTCCTGTGAAATCTAACGCTGAGAACTTATTTATACACCTAAAAGTTTAAATAATTTGAAGCATGTATTCAACTGTTGAGAATAAAAATGTTACAGTATCTATTCAGGAACTTTTTGCCATCAGCTTCTGTCACTTTTCTGTCGCCATGAAATTGAAAAACCCTTGAAATTTAATTTCTTCAAGTTTGTCTGCAAAATCCTTTAATTTCCTTTTCCCTCCAGCGTCCATGGTCTTTTCGAAATGTTTCTTCCATATTTCCCGAATTTATTCTCTCCATTTGTTTTGGTAGTCCCCCTCTGTACACTGTTATCTTGAAGATTTTTCTCTTGCATTTTTAAGGTTGCGAATGGAGTGACCGGCTCTTAATTGCGGGGGTTAACTGTGGTGTAATCGAGTTAACCTGAAAAAGCAGTCTGACACACAACGATTGAAACTATAGATTGTGGAGTACGCTAAAGCGTGAGTTAATGTAATTTTAAAAGCCATATTCGACCAGACAACATCAGTGGTGAGTAGCGCCACTACTAAATATAAAGTGCATCCTATAAATTGCGAAGGCTTAAAGTTGCGGTGGAAGCAACTTGTTTAGAGAAGAGAAAATCAAAACTTTGTACTCAAAGAACTGGTTGAAATATTGTGGTAATCAGAACAATGGTAAGTTAGAAAAAGATAAATATGCGAATAGAATTAGGCTGTACCCCACAGAAGATGCATAGCGACGCAGTTTGGCAATTGTAAGTAAAATACAAGGGTAAAAAATAAATAGGAAAAGGTAAAAAAATAAAAATACATCTATCCACCATCAACTTTGGTCGAAAACAAAAAAGATCAATCCTATCTGCGCAGGAAACCAAATTGAGGCAGACAGCTGGGTGAAGGGTATAAAATCATTTACAATAAATAAATGAAATAAAGTTAGAATCCTCATTCAGAAGAACTTTCTATTGTGGCGATTAGAAAAAATGGTCGACTAATTCAGTATAAAATTCTATTAATAATAGTTCCCCGTAACAGGCCTTGAAGGCCCTTTTGGGTCGTAACAGGATAGGTCTGTTATAATCTAGAGCCTACGGTACACAAGGATAGTAACGTGGCTAGCGCTACGTACCGACCGCCTATTATTACCCCAGAGTTTGACCTCCAGGTACTCATTTATTGCAGCCTGAGTCGAGCTGGGCCGTAAAAATGCCAACGATTGAATTGGCGAGAGCGGGATTCGAACCCGCAACTCTTGGTTTCGCGGCTTCTATAAAATTCTATTAATGAACAAAAATGTCTTAAATGCCTATGCCATCCAGATCGGCTGTGACCAAAAAAGAAGGGAGTTTTACGATAGTTTTAGTTGCTCCTAGTAAGCTTGTTTTTATTGGCGTGAACTTTAATAGGGGTGTTAGTAAAAAATGACATACTCAGCAGTGCACAATGATCGGAGGTATGTAACGTAGACTAAAGACGAAAGGTGGATTTTGGACTGGGCTGCAGCACACGAGCTCTGCATCATTAACGCATTGTTTTGTCAAAAGACAGTCGCACCTCATTATTTATCTATCATTCAAGAGCGGGCCCTACAAGTCGCAGATGGGTTATAAACTACATAATCATCTTAAGCCACATCATCTTCGAACAATGTCGCTTCTTCGTGTGTGATCTGAAAATAAACAATGAAAAGGAGAAATATAATAGAAAGGGATTAAGTTTTATAAACTGAGAGAAAGTCAATTGTTTAAAAAAGCGAATTTTTAATTACAACGATTGTATTGCAATAAATTTTACTGCCTTATATATGCCTTATATAAAATCGTTATCTACCGCGTGTTTAAATGCATCAGCCAGTCGCTGTCTCTTCGTTTCAGATTTGAAAGGGCGAATCACCCAAATATCCTCTAGTGGAACTGCTTGGCCCCCCTATTAACAAAAGATATTTACATATGTACCTGTTCCTTACGTTACACACCACAGGATAATCACTTTAATGTTGTCCAGGTCTGGAGTCTCATCATCTTCTAACAGCGACAAGCTGATTGCCCCCAAGGACATGCCAAACCCAAACACGGCACACGTTTTTATTTCGGCCTTCAAGCCCTCTAATGTTAGTAGATCGGCGCTGGATCCCAGCAGTTCTAAGGTATCTACAAAAGTTTTGTGGTAGGCTTCAATTAGATCGTCCCAGTGTTTCGTCCTCAGCAATTGATCGGTGCCGGCATACAGAAAGAAAGTCACATCAAGGGCCAATGACGCATACCTAAAACAATTGAGTGTTCAAAGAGGATTTTAAAGTATTTTGTGTTGCACCTAGCCAACTGGAAGTCGATCATAGTGGCAGCTAATGGAGCCCCATTTTGATCGTATCTGACTAACAAGTTGGGTATCCAAGCATCCCCATTCAGTACAACAGCTAAGCGGTTTCTGTTTTCAGCATGATAAACGAGAGTCCTTAAAATACGTTTTTAAATAAAAAATTGTAATCTGTTAAAATGGTTATACCCATAAAAGTCGCCTTCGAACAGCTCATCGAGCTTGTTTAAGTAGCGCTGCGGCAGTTGCTTTTCAACAGCATCTCTCATTACTACAAACAAACGTTGTTTCTGAAAGTTTATGTACCAGTCGCGCTGTTTCTCCGAAAAGTATGTTTCCTGATTACCATATGAGAAGTATAAATAGATGTTATCTAAACAAGTTAAAAGCCTTACTTGTAAACTAGACGCGATTTCTTTAAATTCGTCAGGATGTTGATCCTTGAACGCCAGCGAAAGGGCGTGGAATTTAGCGAAGAGCTTTATGATAAGTTGTGCGTGATTGAGGTCAAGGCCGGTGCATCTGGCGATGTTACCGAAGCCTTTGGAGTTCAAATCCTCCATGACGATGTAGTCGTTAGCTCCATCAGCGAGTGCGGAAACACAACTGAGAATTAGAGGTGTTCAAAATGCATATATAAAGGGTGTCCCAGAATTAACGCAAGATTTAAATTTGCCGCCATTTATGCAGTAAAGTGTTGAGAACCCTAAAACAAAAACAAATCGACAGCTGACAGTTTAGGGTTAGTAAAAATGGAGCGTTACACGATAGAACAACGTGTCTTCATTATTGAACAATATTTCAAAAATAATGAAAGCTTGGCGGCCGCTGCTCGAAAATTTCATACAAAATATGGTCGGAATAGTGTTTTCATTTCGTCAATTGTGAAGAGATTAATTGAAAAATTCCGAGAGACAGGATCCGTTGGAGACGCCAAACACACTGGTCGTCCAAAAACAAGCCGTTCAAATCTCAACATCGAAGCAGTGCGTGAGAGTGTCGGTAACAATCCAGGAACCTCAATTCGGCGTCGTGGACAAGAATTGCAAATTTCAAGAAGCTCTCTACAGCGTATACTCACTAAAGATCTGTCTCTCCATGCTTACAAAATTCAATTAACACAACAACTGAAGCCTAATGACCATGTACAGCGAAGAGAGTTTGTTGAATGGATTATTGAGCATCAACAAATGGATGCTGATTTTTCGAACAAAATCATCCTAAGCGACGAAGCACATTTTCACCTTGATGGGTTTGTTAATCGCCAAAATTGCCGCTTTTGGGGTTCTGAGAACCCACATGTGATTGTCGAAAAACAAATGCATCTACAACGTGTCACTGTTTGGTGTGGATTTTGGGCTGGAGGCATAATCGATATCGCGACATGATAACACAGTTCTTTTTGCCGAAATTGGATGATATTGATGTGGCCAATATGTGGTTTCAACAAGACGGTGCCACATGCCATACAGCCCGTGAAACACTTCAATTACTGCATGAAACATTTCCAGGTCGTGTACTCTCTCGTTTCGGTAATCAGAATTGGCCCCCTAGACCGTGTGATTTAACACCATTAGATTTCTTTTTATCGGGTTATTTAAAATCACAGGTCTATGTCAACAAGCCCACAACCACGCGTGAATTAAAGGAGATTCAACGTTGCATCAACGAAATTCAGCCACATTTATGCAGAATGGTCATGGAAAATTTCGACAAACGAGTGCGTATGTGTATGCAAAGCCGTGGAGGCCATTTTCCCGATGTGTTATTCCACAAATAACCCTATCCTATTTACTTTATGATTCAATAAAAAAAATTACAATCAAAAGACTAAAAACTGTGTTTTCTATTTAATTCAAATCTTGCGTTAATTTTGGGACACCTTTTACCATTAGATTGAAGAAAAACATAAAAACGTAAAACTTACCCATTATAAAATAAAAGAATCCCACGTGAGTGAGAAAATAGGCAAAGCCATTCATTTTCAACTCAAAAAGAAGTACCATTATGAGAAGGTAAATAAACAACGTAAAGATTCGAGACGAAAAACAAACAAATGGTAATGAAACATTGAAATGTTTGCATATGAAACTAGTGTGGCTTCAAAATAAATTGTGATTTCCTAATAAACACAAATAAAGCATATTCGTAACTAAATAAGATATTTTAGAATCTTCCTAAGCAAATAGGCGAAGATTGATTGAAGTGATCAGTCTAAGAAAAAAGCTTAAAGGCGTTTTTGAATTCTCGAAAATTAGTATCAGTTACTATCGTTTAACTAAGACTAGAATAAGCTTTTTTAATATTACAGCTAGGTGTGCCAGTTAAAGTGAGCAACAAAAAAATCTGGTGTGAACATCACACGACTTTCCTTATCCTATTATATATATATATATATATATATATATATATATATATATATATATATATATATATACTCGAAAGCTGATTAAAATAAACAGTACAAGACAATAATTGTCTCGTACTTAAAATTTTGCTACGTCACTGAAGGTAACCGTGCGAGCTCTGTCGCACAGCCTTCGCCATTATCGCCTGCGTGCTCCCTCCTAGCGGCCAAGCGCTCCCCCTCCCCTCCCCGTCCTCCCGCAGTCGGCCCAGTAGCTTTCCGAGCGCGCTGTGATTGGTCCGTTTATTTAATTTTTAATCGGCTATAACTTATTTATTTGACTTCGGATCAAAAAATTTCATTGTAATTTTTTGTTCGTCTCGGTTTTATCTATCCGGTAATATAAATTTCCCGAAACATTTTCTGAACACCCGATATATTAAAAATCCTGAACTTCAATTTTTTTTCGAGTTCCTATTTTACCAACTTTTATTTTAAATTCATGTTTATCTCATTGTAATAAATCATTTTTATTCTCATAAATTTTTTGTATCTTCAACCGTTTAGATTCGCGACCGCTTTGCGACCGATTTTGCGACTTTGTGACCAAACGGCTTGGCCGATTTTTACCAAAAGCTTCGCACTGCGTCCCCTACCTACAAGTAACTTGCATACCAAATTTCAAGTCTCTAGCTCTTATGGATTCTCGAGATATCCTGTTTACTGACAGACCGACAGACACACACACTTACACACGCGCGCGCGCGCGCGCGCACGCACGCATTTATATTTTTCTAAAAAGCCTACCCTACATTAATTTTGTACCAGCCCCCTACCAAAGATTTCATTGGCTTTGGATACTCCAACCTAGCGTTGTTTTTCATGGAATATACAAGAGGCCACGGTTCAGTATAGTCTCAATATCTTGTTTATCACTTCATTATATCTTATCCGACTGTTTGATTAAAATTCAAAACATAGCATATTTCAATCAATTTCTTGGTTTTTAATGGTAAAATAATATAAGCGACATTAGCAACTTCAAATGCTAAATAATTACTATTCATAATAGAAATAAGCTACAAGAGAGATTTTGTCAATTGGAAATAATTTTGATCGTCTATATATAAACCGAAGTGCAGCAAGAGTATTCTCTTCTTTAGGTTTTGATAGGGGAAGAAATGAGTGACTTGAATGCTTATTTCATAATTCTAATTTTCTGGTGATCGTCTATTTTATTGACTATTAGAATTTTGATTATAAAAAATTCGAGATATTTCTTTAATTCAAATACATAGGTTGATGAATCATTCTTCTTCGTTTTTTTTAGGTAATAGCAGCAATAACTCTATTATTATTTATTTTTATTTCATTAGATGTTTTAATTAACAGCCTTATGTATATAGATAAGTATATAGCAGGCAAATCATTTTCGATAAGCATTTTATTTTATCCAAGATACCATTTTGAGATCTACCATGACAACCATCACTTTTTGTCTTCTAGCTTCTTTACTAGTCTAATACGCACATATTTATATATTTGGTTTAGTGATTTCTTCTCTAACATATCCTTATAGCGTTTACTTTGTCATTTGTAATTGTTTTGATAAATAAGATTCATCATGTTTTTATCTTCATTTTGAGGCTTACAAATTTATCTTTATAAGATATATCATGTCATCAAAGATTATATTAAGTTAGAAACAATTAATTTAGAAACAAAATAATAAACCAGTAAGGAGAAAGGTATATTCTTTCAATAATATGGTCAGTATTATCAATAGCTACAGCTCTTAATGTTCAATGTATGGAAAAGGTATTCTGGACTGTAAAGTTTTTGTCACTTTAAAGGTTCTAAAAATTTATATACTACATTACGAGTAAAATTCAAAAAAATCAGAGAGGTGAAGTTATAGGAGGGGTGATATAATTTGTATATTTAAGAAAGCTACTTTGTTGTCAAAGAAAGAAGCAGAAATTGGATAAAATCATAGAATAGTGACAGCAAAGGGACTAATAAAAGATACAATAAGAGAGACAGAGGAATATCAATACATAAGCTAAAGACTAAAGAAAACATGGAAATTTTCAAAATATAACAGTGGAATTCCTAAAACTGGAATGGGAAAATCCGAATGGACACTAGGAGAACAATGGTAGACCTTTAAAAAGGCAGTGTTAACAATAGCAGAAAATATATGTGGGAGAAATAAATATAATAATCAACAAGAAAACTAAATGGTGGAATGATATAAAAATATTAGTAAAAAAGAAATTAGCCTGGATAAATTATTCACAAACCAAAACACAACACGATAAAGAAGAATATAATAGGAAAATAAATATTGGGAAAGAAGCAGTCAAAGAAAAAAAAGAAAGCTGGAAAGAATCTGAAGAAGAAATAACAGAAGTACATAAGATAGACAACAGGAAAATCTGGACAAGAATTAGAAATTAAAAGAACACAAAAAATAACAATTGTAATAAAGAACAATAATGGACAGTTAGTAACAGAAACAATAGAAATTCTAGAAACATAGAAGGAACACTATAATAAAAAATACCATACAATAATCTTAGAAGAAAACATAAACAGAGAAGAACAGGAATTAGTCAAGTCAATCCTGAAACAGGAATTAGTCAAGAAGAAGTTGAGGAGGCAATGGAAAGAATTAAAACCGGAAAACGGGTGGAGAAGATGCTATAACACCGGAGATGATTATGTGGTTTGGAGAAAAAGGGAATACCTATATCTAAAACGGTTTGGGAAGAAAAAGATTCCAGAAGACTAGAAAAACAACCTAATGCTACCATTATATACAAAAGGAGATTATATCAGCGGTAAAAACTACAGACCAATCTGGCTAGCACAAACCGGATACAATATATATAAAAATATTGAAGTAGAGATTAAGAAAACACATAGAATCAAAATTAGGTAAAGAACAGAACCAGAACGATAAACATGCGTTAATATATTTATACTGAGGAATATAATAAAAAGAAAAATGGAAAAAAATAAAGAACTTTTATCGATTTAAAAACGGCATTCGATACTGTGGATAGATCTATAATATGGAAAACATCGAGAGAAATGGAGGTACCAATTAAATTAATAAATGCGACTAGAAGCACATACGAGACAATTAAAGGGATAAAACAAAGAGATAGTTTAAACTCACTATTATTTATTATCATTATGGACAGAATCACTAAGAAAATCAAAGAAAATTATAATCAAATACACACAGTAATCGGACACACAAACCTAGAACCAATCAAATTAAACAGCCTACTATATGCAAACGATGTAGTTACAGTGGCTAACGAGATACAGAACATGAAAATAAAAGTAAATTTAAATAAAACAAAAACTATGATAGTAAACGAAAAACAAAAAGAAAACCGAAATAATAAAAAAATTAAATGTAAGAATACTACATTAGAACGAGTAACTGCATTACTTACGAATACTTAGGTACCATAATAAATGAAGATGGGAAAACAGATGCAGAACTAGAAAATGGAGCGAATAAAACAAACACATTGCATACTATGCATTAAATAAAATAATACTGGGACACAAAGACATAGACATAGAAGTGAAAATGATAATCCACAATAAGATAACTACTCCAGCAATAACATATGCACTGAGAACTGGACATTAAGAAAAAAAGGTGAACCAAAAGTAAACACGATAGAAATAAAACACTTGGAAAATTGAGGGAAAACTGAATGGGACAGGGTAAGAAACAAGGATACAAGAGAAATAAGAAAACACGAACCAATAACTGAAAAAGTAAAAAAGAAACAATTAAACTGGTATAGATATATAACAAGGATGGCACTAGAAAGACTTACAATAGAAATACGTGAGCCAAGTAAAAAACGGAGAGGGAGACCAAAAAGAAAAAGGTAGAACATTGGAGGAAATTAAAACACTAGCAAGAAATAGAAAAATATGGAAGAAATGAATCCTGGGCACGGATTTTCACTCCGACGCCTGGAAAGGCAAAAGAAAGATGATGAAGAAAAAGAAGAATAAAGCAACTTAAAATTGTGTTCTAATTTTCAGTGATGCAAGGTATACAAACCACGGTCTTTCCTTTTTAGAAGGAATTTGGATTTAGAATTATTTTATATATATATATTATCAAGACCTTTCCTACCATACAGTGTAAAGGTTAGAATTATTTAAGAGCAAAAATATTATTGACCACTACGATAAACTGAATGTGTGGTTATGGAAAAGCTAAGTAATAGACTGAGCCACAAGTGGTTAAGAATTGCGGAAAATGTAGGTATGTAGATAGTTACAAAAAAGCTTATCAAAATACCACAGATTTATATGTATACATAGGTAAAACTTTTGCGGATGTTGGTACAAGTACGCGTATGACTGGTGATGAAGATGACTTCTATGAAACTGGCTGAAACAAACATCATCACAATGGAACTTAAAAGTCTATATCGCGTTTACTTATATGGTTTTTCCAATCAGGTGCAAGAGTAGTTTAGCGTAGATGGAGGTAATTTATTAAAAAGCAATTGTTGAAGGGTGGTAAAGTAAAATGCTCGTAACTTTCTTCTAAGATTTATGAAGAAAGAAGAGATAAGAAATATGTTATTGAGAAAATTTAGAACGGCTTTGTATATGGACCAATTTGGCTCTCACGATTTTCAAATGCCTACTAGACAAGAGTTTTAGAACAAGTTCCATTTGTAAATATAGAATATGTTTTCTTACTATAAATAAGAAAACATGGGATAAGTTAAACTCAATGTTATGAAATCCCAAATAACAGAAGCTATCTAGCGTATTAGAATGGTCCAAAAAATTGTTAAGGAAAAACTGAACGCTTTTCTTTACATATGCAACCCTCGGTACCTGAGTTATGTATTAACCCATCGTGTTTACTGAATCTTATGCCTTTTTACCGTTAGGTGTAAGGTAAAGTTGGGTTTGTTGCCTATACTTGCATTTTCATGGTTTCTTATCCTTCCCTGTTACCCCCTTCTCCACTGCACACTCTCGTATTCTATCTTTTCATGTTTTCCTGCGCCTCATATGGGTTTCATATACTCTTTTTGTTAATCTATCCTCAGACATACGGCACGCATATCACCTTCGTTGTCCTTCTACTGTTTTTTCTGTTAGGATCCATGTTTTTTATTTCTATATATTATTATAGGTCCAACTACAGTTTTGATTACTTCTGCTTTAATTCTTCTAGGAATTTTTTTCCTGTAGGAAAATCGTTTTCATCAGACCACGCATTCGTCTGGTTTTTCCTATCCATCATCGATTAATTTGTTTGTTTTCCCATTATTCTCAATTATGGATCTATACATTTGAAACTTTCTTCTTGTTGTATTTCTTTCCCTTGTGTTTTCTTCTCCCTCAATATTTATTCACTTTTTGTTTTCTCTAAAACAAATTCTTTGAATTTTCATTATTTGTCCTTACAATGTTTTTATTATTTCTATTTAAAAATCTTTTCTTTCTATATGTACTCTCTTTGTACGTTGCCAAAGACCTTTTCAAGATCTCTATTTTTTAAATGTTTTCGGTGACTTGTTTAATAGTAGATAAATATTAAATCTTGGGTGGTTTTTCCTTTTCTAAAGTTAGATTGGGTCTTTTCTATTATATTGTCCATTTTATTCCATATTGTTTCTTCAATTATTTTGGCAAATGCTTTGTAGGTACACTTATTCCTCTATAATTACTGCGGACTCTTTTTTGTCTCCTTTCTTGTGTATGGCGAGTATTATTCTCACATTCCATTCTCTTGGTATTTTCGTGATTTTCATTATTTAGCGTAGTAATTCTGTAAATTAGGTTATTTCTTCTTTCCTACATATTTTATCATTTCTGGTGTTACATTAGTTCTTTCTGGTGTTTCTATAGTATTAGTTTCTGCATGCCTTCCTTAACATCTTCCTCTTGTATTTATTATGTTTCTTTTGTTTAGTTTATTTCTCCTCGTACTTCCGTTTAGTTTCAGCTTTCGTTAGTTTTTCAAAATGTTGTCTTCATTTTTTTATTATTTGATCTTCCGTTATTATGTTTTCGACTAGTGTTAGATGATAAGGTTCTAACGCCATGCGTGGGAGCACGGCCTGCAAACAGAGAAGTTAAGTAGCTGCTGTCATGCTATCTACAAATTTTATTCATGACTCTTGTCTTGTTTTTTTAATTATCGTTTTATTTCTTTTAGCTTTTATTTGTATTTTTCGTATTTAAGTATCATTCGGTATATTTAATTTTTAATTTTGTCTTAGGTCTGCCATTCTAACTCCTTACGTCTTTATTTACTATTTTACGCAACTGTCGATATAAGCTTTTAGTAAAGTATTTTTAAATTTCTTTAGTTTTTTCTATTTTTATTTGTATTTTTTTACCTTTTTGCTAATGTTTTCAATGCATCATTTCTGGTATTCAAGTTCTTTTAGTTCCTAGTTTATTTTTTCCCCAGTTCTTTTTTATTTGCCTGCTTCTTCTTTTTTCTCTTCCTATCAATTTTTACCAAGTGATGGTCACTTCCATTTCTCTGCTTTTCGTGCTACTTTCATGTACTGCAAAATTTCCATTTATATTTACTTATTAAGATTAATTAACTTCTCATTTTTGCTTTCGACAACACTCGTATAAATGCTTATATGTTTTTGTTTGAATTTTGTATTTGCTATCAGTAAATTATTTTCTATACTCATTTCTATTATTCTGTTTCGTTATTCTTTTATACTCGCATGCTATTTTCTTATTTGTCTATTTAAATCTCGCAAGATAAGTATGTTTTCTCCTATTTCGTCTATTGCTTATTATATTACCCCTAAAAGTGTGTATATTTTTCTTTTTTCATCACCTTTTCCCCATATGGTATTATGACGTTCTATATTTCTTCTCCTAGTAGTCTCATTTCTATGTTCAGTAGTTTTTAATTTAATTATTCTTTATTCATGAAGTCTTACTTTATTTGTAATTATTATTAATCCCACTTTGCTCCTTTTGTTTCTTTGGCTCTTGACTAAAATAGCCAATATCTCATGTTTTTTTAATATAAATTTCATTTTGTTTTGATTTCTGTGATGATTTATCATTTCTTCTGCTAATTTTTCTTCCTCCTTTATGATAATTCTCATATTCTATGTTCCTCATATTTTGCATTGTATTTTTTATACATCTTAAATTGTCCATTGTCATCCGTGTCCTTTGCAGATTTTTTGTTTGTTTCTTTGTCCCTTTTTCAACTTTAATACAAAATATTTCATTTCATGGTGATTTTCTTGTAGTTAATTTTGTATTCTATGTTCCTTACTTCTCTCTTCTTTTGCAATTTTCTTTGTTTCTGCCTGGATACCTCTTTCTTCGGCGTCTTGTCGTTGTCGATGTAAATATTGATTCCTTTAATTTAGATTTGTTTTTCATAACTGTCTGTTCGTCCTCCATCTCTACCAGATTTGTATTTATGCTCTTTTTCAGGGCAATTACTACATTTATTTCTGCTTCAACTTCCAGTTTATTGGAGAAAAATTACTTTGTTGCTTCTTGTTTTGGTCCGTTTCGAATTTTAGTTTTTTGATTACTAACTAACATTCCCGTTTCTCTCTTTTTTATCATTTCAAACTTATTTTTATGTTAGTCAATTCTTTTTTTAAGTTACTTTCAGTCTCCAATTTTTGTTCTTTTTTCCCATTTTCTCAAATAGTTTTTGTTTTCTTCTTATCTTTTTATCTCCTTAATTATATCTTCAAATTCTTCTATTTTCCTTCTATAATGTTTCTTATTTTAATTTTTAGCATTGGATATTTAAATGCATATCTTTTCTTAAGAATTTCTGCCACTTTTTCTTCGACACTGTTTAGATCCTTATCTGTTTTCGTTCTTGTATTCATTAACGCTAATTTTTTTAGAGTTTGTGTTGATTAAATTTTAGCAAAGCGAAACTTTAGCGTTTGCAAAATCGACAATTTCACTTTGTTACACTCTTTCAATCGTATTTCGACAGAGTTTAATTGCAATGTTTTGGAAAACACTCCCGGAATGCGCTACATAACTTCCTACTGTTGTAATATCTAATTTCATTTATTTAATTATTGCCCCCGATCGATTTCATGTCCGCACGCTTTTTCTATCCGAAGAACTCTTATCGTGTTTAACAAAACTTATTTCCGTTTAAAGGGCTTCGCCAATAGGCGAAACTATTGCTGGAGTGTATTCTGGGTATAAAAAATTTATGGATAGTTTATCAGTGCCAACAGGTGCACTGACTTGTGCAGAATGGAAAATTGATGACAAGAAAGTATATAGCCAAACTTTTAATAACCATTTTGAGGCATACCAAACTTGATTTCGGCGAACAGACACTCTAAGTCTTCTGAAAAACTGGATCGCCTTGGGTATATTCTCGATATATTTTTTAGATTTTTAAAAGAAGTCCTAATAATGTCAGTTGATATAAATATGTGCTTTGTAAATGACCAAAACTACAAAGATTAAATTACTGCTTACCGTGGAATATCATGAAAGACTCCCTGGGGACACTTCGAAAACTGAAACTTGTCCAAGGCTTTCCACACCTGAAATTTGAAACTCATTTACATTCGGCATCTTTTGAACAATCGGAGTTGTTACGGTGTTATAAAAAGTAATTTCATTCCTGAAAAAGTCCAGCGACTTGAACGTTTCCCTCCGGGCAATGTTGGCTGGAAGCGCCTTGCAGATCAGCGGAAAACTTACATTCCTGGGCTTCCCATCCCTGAAAACCATTTTAGACTTGGTAGGTGCCTTTAATGATAAACTGACTTGCCTTTTATCCTGCCCTGCAGCTTCCACGCCCAGCCGGGTAACGACACTAAGGTACGAGTCGCCCTTTTTGGAGTTGGGCTTGAAGCAAATGTCCCTGATAGTTGCGTTCCTTACACTAAAATTGTCTTCTATGATTTGCATCAGCAGATTTTCGCTGAACTTAGGAGAAACGATCCTTTCTAAGTCTTCTGAAAATTTACTCATTTTGTTGGTGGCGTTTCAGGAGTAAAATGAAAACCGAAAGTAATGGGTACTGGATTTAATGAAGAAAGATGAGTCACATTACGGTGCACTAGCGGCCAAATTGCTTAAACAATTTTTGTTCGAGTGAATACTTCGTGCTAACTTATGAAATAGGCAAACAATGGCAAAGATAATGCGATATAAATTATGTTATATTTATTACTGGGATTACGTGTATTTTAAAAACAATGTATTGTTGAAAATTTGTTTTACTAAAGTAAATATACAAAAGGGTATGTAAAAGCTTACGAACATATTTTGCAAAATGGAAAGTTGGTAGGAGAGGATATTATTTACAAAATAATAAAATTCAATATAGTAGTAAGTATAAAAGCAAGAATATTCTAAAATGAATTCTCCTTCAAGGTCGTCAGTCTAACGACTGGTTTATCGCAGCTTTTATTTCCGGATACAAATTTAACTTACGAAGACATAACATATGTATTGGGTTACTAGGGCATATTATCTAAAATTAATACAAGAAAGAAATAAAAGTAATTTGTTATACAGCTTCACTTTTAATCCTTTCAAATTTCTAAATTCAAAAATGCAATGTACATGTGTTTTTTTATAAGCTTAACGAAGATAGAATAGAAAGCAAATGTATATATAGGACTTGTATTTTTTTACACCAAATGATCACAGGTGATAAAAAATAAATATTCCGTGATAATTCTAAGTGAAAGAAGCAGATAAATATAATAATAAAACATTCGATGGTTTTATTCTGCACCTAGCGGGATTCAAAATTTGTTGTTGTAGGATAACGCTCGATCACACATCGTTAACAAAAAACTGGTCCAACTAAGTGTTGTGATCTTTAGAAGGTATGCTCTGATATAGAGATTATGTATTTTGATTCTAAAATAAATTAAGAAGCTCTACAGTGAATTTAGAAGCAAAAAATTATTTTCTCTTGGTCTTTCTTCAAAGTTAGCAGAATCATATCCGTAGACCGTTGCTTCATGGGAACATTTTGTTTATTAACAGCAGTTTAAAGCAAGTTATTTCTGCTTTGTTAACAGTAGTCAAAGTATGAATTTCATTTCATGGCAAAATTTACTGTCAAAATTTCACAAGCTTTAGTTTTTGGAATCTCTACCTGAGACTCATAAGTCCACAGCTCCCAATAAGGCCACTCCTATTTTTAAGGGAATCTGCTAGATGGCATTACAGGCTTGTTCTGGGAGATCATCCTGACGAAAAGTAATAAGCGCCGTGTTTCTGTTATCATTAATGGCTGCAATTTACAAGTGCATTTTGTTGTGTTATGATATTGATTTTTTACAGTAGATTGGTGGATTTGAAATGTATGTATTTGAAATGAATTTTTAGTCTAGTTTTCAAATCCATAAGCAGTTCTGTGTAAATTTACATTTAAGCAAAAGTCTATTGTTGATAAGGGAGAAAACCATTATGTTTCCCAGTCCAAGAGATTGCCTTATTGGTATACCACGTCTTTTTTCCATAATAATCTCACTTCTCCACGATATTCTGTTCACCAAACTTATTTCTGCTATATTTCATGCGTTTCAGTATTAAAATATAGTGAGAACCCGAGGTGGTGTCAAGAATATAGCATGACGGAGAGTTTTCTGGTCTCAAGACCAACTTCAACGTGCTATGTGAAAAATGGAACGAGTGTGAAGTCTGCGTCTGAACAATACGGGATTCCGAGACGAAATCTGAGAAATTATTTGAAGACAAGTTCTGACGCAAGGAAAGTGGGCCGTAGAACCTACCTCACCAAAAATCATCATTCGATTGAACAAGGTGAGAATGCCTGTTACTCCAAAATTCACCCGACGCACAGTTTGCATTTTCTGTGCGCTGAATGACACTTCCCAGCCATTTTCATCGAAAGAGGGTTTAGCTGGGCGGAAGTGGCTCCATGGTTTTTAGTACGTACTTCAACGGTTTCACAAAGAAAAGCACAAAATCTAAATCCGACTAGAGTTATAAAACTGAATCGGTGGATAATAAGTGAACATTTCACTAAACTTTGTGAGGTCATGATGGAAGCACATGTTGGGTTCAAGTGCGGCTGAAGCTTGTCGCCGAATTAATGGGGGTTAGGGTGTAAGTACAGTTGGAGAGACAACGGTTCGGGATCGCTTTAGAGAATTCAGAGCCGGCAACAAAGACTTCAGTCGCCAGAGAGGAGCCGGCGGACCACGAGAAATCTATCGAAATGCGGCAATTGGCCAAGGATGGATTCTCATTTTGACGGTCCAGCAAAATGTGAGAACAATTCACTCGCTTAGTCTTTTGACGACCCGTGAGTTCATGGGGCGCCCAGCGCGTCTTTCTCCAAACCTTTACCAACCCCTTCAAAATGTCAAAAATCGTGCTGTTGTTGCATTCAAATTGGTTGGCCAACATGCGCGTTGTCAACGATGGAGAATTTTCAATTGCTGCAAGGAGCGCATTTTGATAAATTTTTCGTGATCGGCCGGCTCCTTTCTGGTGACTGAGATCTTCGTTGCCAGCTCTAAATTCTCTAAAGCGATCCCAAACCGTTATCTCTCCAACTGTACTTGTATCCCAAGCCCCAATTTGGTGACAAGCTTTAGCCAAACTTGAACCAAACTTGTACTCATGTAACATCAACAATCGTTTTTGCTCACGGGAAAGCTCCATCTGAAACAAATATATAAGTGTTATATATCCAAATGTGCGGGAGAATTCAAGCTTTTAAATGATACCAAAACATACAGTACTATTATTTCAAAATATATATTAAAATAGCTAAACAGCAAATTTCCGAACAACCTAATATAATGTCTGGGTTTCGTGTCACTGGGATATACCCATTTGACCCTGGTGTTATTCCTCGCAAAGCTTTTGCTCCCAGTGACGTTACATATCAGGAGATTCCTCCATCTCTCTGCTCATGACGAAGCTTTCAGCCCAATAGAACGATGAAGACTCAAACGGATCTTTGCAATGCTATCATGGCAATGCAAACCTCAATCCAGATGAACCTGAACCACTACCTAATGCTGATTCACAACTGCTGACAACTGAATCAAATGAGCCACCTACTCCAAATAAACAGATTATCAATGACACGAATCGTCTGACCCCTTCATTGAGTGCTCCATCATCAGGTGGGAGTATCTTTTCCGAATTACTTGCCACATCAAAAGACACAGTAGGGTACAAGCGAAGGAAACTTTTGAAGAAGTACGCAAAGTCGCCTCGAGGACCAGCTGTTTTTGCTGAGAGTTGGTACTGCTGACTGCGTAGTGAAGACAACGCAGAAGACATGATTTTATATACATCACGTAACACCTACGTTTAGGAGTTGTGTGCTGGGATATTACCCAAAGAAAAAATAACCAATATTCTTGCCCCCACTGTGAAGGAGATTGAATTCTTTAGATTATTTTTTACTCATTTTCGGTTTGTGGTTCCAATTTACCATATTTTCAATTATCTGTTTAAGTATAATTTAAATAATTCATTTTGAAAGTCACAGTTTTTTTTTAATTAAACCCACCCATTTCTCAAACTTTACTGCCTCAAAACTTGATTTATGTGTCATTTTCAAATACCCTTATTGGGGACATCTTGCGCCTAATAAAGCCAGTTGGACTTTATCGAAATTTCAATTTTAAACAATTAAAATCATTCAATTTACCAACTCCGCTAATTTTTTCATGTACGAGAATAATTAACAAAGCTGTACGCTAAATTTGGTGACAATATCTTCGAAAATCCAGGATATATTAATTTCCAAACCTCAGGGGGTGGGTAAGGCTTTATTTGGCTCGGGTACCTTATAGAACTAACAGCAACAATGTACATGCGACCTTGCTCGTACACTTCTGTTTCGGCCTTTAGCCAATTAATATTTCACGAAGTAGGCCAAACTCTTTAAAATTATTTAACCACCCTCGTCGAAAAGTCAAATGGTAGACGCGCCCGAATTCGCGTAACTTACGTCTGGAATAAAAAGGCCATAAATAAAACGCCATGTGCTTGAGTTGCGCAGCTGCCATTACCGAGGTGGCTTGGCCATTGTTAGTATTTTACGTGCTCTCGAATTTACAGTAATCGGCCTTCTTGTGACCTGGCTTCTGACAGAAATAGCATTAGCCGCCAAACTTCTTATTTTTACTCCATTAGCCACTTTGGTAACTGTTTTACTGCTATTTCGGCTTACCATTATGTTGGCCTTTGTGTGCTAGTTAAGGTTATGCTGTCGTCGCAATTTTTCTCGTTGATGATCTATTCGTTCCATTTTGTTCGGCATTTCTTCTTTAAGTAGTATTGGCAGTAACACGTCTACTGTCTTTTTCGAGTTATCTTTGGCGCTGAGAATTGTTCCGACGAAAGTATATTTCTTATTATAACGTTTTTGTTCTCAATAGTGGTGTATAACAAGTATAAATTTATTTAGCTACTTATTTATCTTACTTGCAGGATTACTTAATAATATTTATGTATGCAACACAAAGAATTACTGGCGTAACATTACACTCTTTAACTATATTTATCTTACGTTAGCATAGTCACTTGCTTTTGATATTTAACTTCCTCTGACTTCTCTGTGTGATATTTAAGCAGTTCAGGACCAGTTCTAGGGCCTACGGGAACCATTTGGTAAACGCCTGGAAATTTTCTCATTGTTCTAATCCTGGTACGTGCACAACCAGAATGAATGGAAGGTATTAGGTCCATCGCAAACGCCTACTAGATGGTGCGCCTACAGGAGACGTTTAGAAATTCCTTACAATATTTATATACACTACGCAAGGAACTACTAACGTAAAATTATGTTCTATAACTACATTTTATCTATGAAAACAATTGATGTCGCAATAGCACAGTTCGTTTCATTTCCGGCACTTCACTTGATTTCTCCCTTGGACCGGTGTGTGATATTTATACAATCGGTACTTCTTCTGGAGCTTACAGGAACCATCTGATAAACATCTGGAAATGTTCTCATTATTCTAGTCTTCAAACGTGCACAAGTAGCGCGGCTACACGCATGGAAGTTATTATGTTCGCCACTCGACCGTAACGGCTCGGTGGTAACCTCGGTATTAGCCGCGAACGTCGCAATAAGACGGTGCCCTTATGGCTGTTTTAAAAAATTTGCTATAGTAATTTCTTTAAAACATTCTCTATTAGAATATTTAATAGGTCCTCCCATTTAGAACTTGAATTCTGTGTTTCTCTTTTTTCTAATGGTGTATTTTATTATAATCTCCATTGTTTGTCTTTTTTTTGATGGCTCTTACTATTTCTTTCGACATTCGTAAAGATAAATCTTGAAAATCTTCACTGCTTGTAAATTGAATAAGTTCTTAAATTTGCTCTTGTTATTATTTTATAATTATTTTTAGTTGTCGGGTATTTATTTTGTAGATTTTCAATTTTGTTAATTTTCTTCCTTCTAAGTCTTTATTTCTACAGATCTTCATCCCTAGCGTTCGACGGTCACTACCTACATTAATTGTACTTATGACGGTCGGATCCGTAATTATGTTTTTAAGATTGAAAATTACATAATTTATTCATTTGGATTTTGCCAAGTCCATGATCTATTTGGAGGTTTTTTGAAGCAAATGTTTACAATGTATATTATTTTGGCATGCATAGTTTATTACCATGCTCCCGCCCTCTTCCCTCATTTCATTCACCTAATCCAAATAGTCATTTTTTATTGCTTTTTCAACTTTGCATTTGCTTATACTTACCTTTGAACTGATTTCTCTAATTGAAAATACACTCTATTTTGTTGGTTAGCCTTTTATTATGTTGTATTTATATCCTCATACACTTTATCTGTATCTTCTACATGGTTTTTGGTGGTTGGGTCATATACGTTTGGATTTTCTTATTCTAATATGCTTTGATACTGTTTAACATTGTTTATAATATTTTTATTAGTAACCAATGCAACTATTTTCCCAATTTCCATTATAGTACTTGTGGTCACTTTTCAGGGTTACATATAGGTATGTTTTTCCTAGTCATTGTGCTTCTATGTTATTAAATATTAATTTTAAGAGAAATATTGGTGCGCGTATTTTAATAAGTTGGATTCTTTTTTATTTGTAATAGTTGCCAAGAACAAAAAAGAAGCTGATCTTCATTCTTAGAAATAGATTGAATTAAGTAAATACCATAAAATATGCGTCTTGGTTATGTCAATTTAATTGCAAAGTTTTTGTTCTCGCTGCTACAACGGAGTCTTTAAGGGCAACGTAAAAAAGCGATTTACGTTGTTACGATAACAGTATAATTCTTTCTGCAGCTTATGCAATAAACTATTGACTCACTTTTCCAAAAAAACACCTGTAATAGACCAAGCGAGTAAGTTCTAGTTACGGTTGATTGGTCGCAAACGAAAACCCAGCACGTCGGTCAGTTTGAGTCTAGCTGAAAACTCATGAATGTATATGACATTCTAGTATTTAAGTTGTATATTAGTAAGTTCAATAAGCAATTGGAGGCTGCAGTGCTCGTAAGTGAGCCCAACAACAAAAAAATTCGTTCCTTTAGATTACCCAATCATCTAGCTGAAGTGCATTTAATGAAATTAAAAATTGGTATTTCTTTGTAGGTAATTTCTATTAATACTTATTAAGAATATATCAAATCATTGATAACATCTGCTGCAACTATTTTTGTTCATAATATTTTTTAAGCACACAAAAATATTATATAGTTTTCAGTAGCCTTTATCCACTCCTCTATCGCAATTTTCAAAACAACTTTAGTTGTAAGTGATTTACTTTTTTTTAAGAGACTGTCTCTACAAGCTTAACTTTTACAGAAGAAGTAAGGTTGTTCCAGTATCGGGTCAATATTATTATAAAAATTTTGCACAGCCATCCCAGAGTCCAGATTTATCGCAGTACTACTTCTGACTGTTCTTAAAGTTTAAGTCAAGAAAGAGAAGAAAGTCCAGACGAGATTTAGGCTAATACAATGAGACAGTTATTCGTAATTTCAATGCAGGACTTCGTAGAGTGTGAGACGCCAAAGGGATTGAGATTCGTAAATGTTTCTTGTATCTTGTACCATTTTTACTGAATATAGATATCTTCTTGTACTTCCTTATATTATCTTTTAATAGTTTTAGGACAGACCATGTACACAAGAGAACTATTTTGTTTGGTTTTCTTGTTTGTTTCATTTCATTAAAGAATACCAACAGTTTAGAATTTCTTCATTATGCACTGGAAATTTTGATGTTAATCCTGACTTATCCGCAAATGTTATTTAACTGTTATTTATAACATAAAAAGAAACATAGTCTCTTCTAAGTAACTTTATAACAAAAAAAAGAGGTGCATATGGAAATATATATTAGCAATAAAATTTTATCTTCATATTCCATCTGAAAAAGCAAAATGGTTTTTTATGAGAAAATAAATGATCACGCAAAAAGAAGCAAAAAAAAATAGTTGTTTCGTACATGTATTAATTCTAATGAAGTAGCTGATATCATAAAATTATACTGAATATCTAAAATATAGTATGTAGCATAATGGATACTAGTAAGAAAGCTAAAATTCAACCGCATGTATGGTAGAAATAATGTTAGATCGTTACCAACGTCAAAAGCAGATAACAGCTTTTCCGCAGTTGTTATTGTTTGGTAAGCGTTTTTTGATGTTAGGAAATCGCGAGCGATGAAAATTTATAAACAAAAATAGTTCTTTTCTGTTCATTATAGATGTTCGATACTTTAAGTTAAGAAAAATTGGGTATCAAAATAAAAAGGAAACTTGTTAGAAAATGAAAGCTTCATCAGCGACAATATTACACTTTATGTTTCATAGTTTCGAACTAAAACAGTATCTCTATGGTATTCTACTCAATTTACTAGCTTTTCTTTACCAAACAATGATAAAGAAATTCTACCAATAAAAGCCTTAGAAACGATTTTGAGCGCACTGCATTGAATCAAGTATAAAGTCTTTTTTCAAAACATTTGAGAGAGTTAATGTTAAAAATGACGATGTTCTTCAACAGGCTCCGTCATTATTAACGACTTTTTGTCAATGCTCTACAACTTGTTAAATCTGTCTTCAAAACAAAGAATTCTTCGTATGTTTCTACAACTTGATCAAACGATTTAAAACGGTGACCGTTCAAAAAGTCCGCTATCTATAAACCAAACAAGCAGTAATCAGAAGATGCAAGATTAAGGGATGTAAGTTGAACACGGAAAAGTCTCAATTCCACCCAATTTGACAATTTGATATGACTTTTCTATTTAGAACCAATTCAAAATCCACAATAAGGTCAAGATTCTACCAAATCGAAATCATGACTTTCTTGACAAAATGATTCTGTCAAACAACTGATGGTAGATTTTGGCTCTGAGAAACGATTACGATTAACACTGTAAACCTGTTTCTTACAATAAAAAACCATGCGTTTTGAAAACCGGCCATCCAGCAAATTTTCAAGCAGTTGGGGACAAATCTCGAATCACTTATCGGCTTGTACTCCAATGCAGTAGTGAGGATCTTGTCTTGGCTTCTTGTGTATAAAGTCGATACAAATGATTTCAGCCAGTCATGTATGAAACGCCAAGTTCAGCTGACAAGTCGTGAGTGCTTGATAATGTTTCGACATCCAAAGCAGTTTGCAAGCCTTCATCCAAAATGGATGGTCGGCTGAAATATGTTCAAGGCTAAAGTTAATCGTTTGTATCATTTTGAACCATAGTTCATAGTTCCTTATCCTTATGCCTCGCAATCCTTTGTAGTATTTCTTGTGGGTTTCTGTTTTTTGAAAAAACAGATCAAAACTCAAAGTTCAGTTTTGCCAATTGTCATCTGGAATCTAAAGATAAAGTTTGTTAATAATAAATGGTAAGGCTCTAAACGCCCCGCGTGGGAGCACAGCTCGCAAACTGAGAGATTAATGCTCTCATATGTTCATTATCTCTGCTCGGTCATTGTGCACCATCTCTCATGCCGGGCAATGCAACATGCACCGCGCCTTAGACGACCGCCATTGTTACTCCTTGTTCGAGTGAATGCAGGTACTCAATTATTTTTAGTGAGTGAACAGGCCACCCTCCAGATATCAGAGAGCTCCGGTAATAAAACCCGGGTCTGTCCGCACCGCAGTCCGCGCTTCAACCACTAAATGATGGTGGTTTTGTTAATATAGCATAATGAAAACAAAAAACACATAAAATTAATTCTTTCACATCTTCTTTTACAACTTAGTATAGATTATTAAAAAGTAGATCTACTATAGTAGTTTACAATATATTTATAATTATTTTTTTGTCATTTATATTCCCAATAAAAAATCCACTAATTTTTATCAATACCCACACTTAAATATTAATACCTTATTTTAAATTATTTAGAAATTCAAATTTTTTCTATCATATAAAATGGTTATCTACTGCATGTTTAATTATGTCCGCCATCCGCTGCCTTTTCGCTTCAGTTTTGAACGGGTGAATTACCCAAACTTCTTCCAAAGGAACCGCTTCATCGCCCTGTAAAAAACAAGTATTTATGTCCTTTCAGTTTACACATCCTAGTATAATTACTTGAATCTTATCTAAGTCTGCAGTTTCATCGTCCTCTAACAGCGACATTGTGATGGCCTCCATGGACATGCCAATACCAAACACGCCGCACCTCTTTATTTCCGCCTTTAAATCGTCTAGCGTCAGCAAATCAGCGCTAGACCCCAGTAGTTGTAAAGTATTTACAAATGTTTTGTGGTAGTCTTCAATTAAGTCGTCCCAATGTTCTGTTCTGAGTGATTGGTCGGTACAGGAGTACAAAAAGAATGTCACGTCTAGTGCTAGAGATGCGTATCTGAAATAATAAAACAATTGAGGAGAACTGCAAAAAAACATTGTATCCGCACCTAGCCAACTGAAAATCAATCATCATGGCAGTTAGTGGGGCACCACCTTTATCATAGGTGAGTAAGAAATTGGGAATCCAAGCATCCCCATGTGTGATAACAGCTAAACGATTCCTGTTTTCAGCATGATAAATGAGCGTCCTTAAAATAAACGTAATAAATTAAGAAAACAATAATCCGCTGAAAGTTACCCAAAAAAGTCAGTTTTGAACATCTCGTCAAATTTGCTTAAATACTGCTGCGGTAGCTGTTTTTGAACGGCATCTCTTACCACAGGATACAAATTTTGTGTCTGGAAGTTTATGTACCAGCCGCGTTGTTTCTCTGAGAAGTACGTTTCCTGGACGTATGAAAGTGTAAATGACTGCTATTTAAATGAGTTGAAGCGTTTACTTGCAAGCTGGACGCAATTTCCTCAAATTTGCCAGGCTGTTGGTCTTTGAAGGCCAGTGAAAGGGCGTGGAATTTAGCGAAGAGCCTCATGATTAGTTGGACATGGGTGAAATCTAAGCCGTTGCTTCTGGCAGCGCTGCCGTACCCTTTGAAGTTCAGGTCCTCCATGACGATATAGTCGTTAGTTCCATCAGCGAGCGCGGAAACGCAACTGCAATTTAAAAGCCATAGTTCAGTCACTGAAAGCACCTAAATTGAGATTACATTAAATGAGAATGAAGAAAAAATGCTGGTAGAAAAATTTCAAATAGAAAGATAAGTTTTGAAAGTTGAAGATAATTATTTACTGTAGTAATCTTTTCATTTTTGAAAGAGCAAACAAGAACTCCCTTTATTATTATCGAATAAAACACATCTAGAATACTTTTTATCAAATAATTGCAACTACGTAATCCACAAGATATTTTTTTCCTTTATTCTTTCAATTCATAAGTTTTAAAAAGATGTAATCGCCTTGCAAATTAGTACCGCTGTCATTGCATAGGCCTGCGATGGAAAAATTGTTTAAATTATAATCAGTGATTTTTATAGTTTTTTGTAAGCTAAAAACGAAAAAATAATAATAAAAAAACTCCATCACGCACAGTTTAGTCAGGTGGCAACACTGAGTAGCTGTCTAACCTTTGTTTGCTTTCCTTATACAGTGTGTCTGTTGACTCTGTACTGTATACATGTGTTTTCTGATTTTTGTTGACTCTGTTAGTCATTCGGTTCACTTAAAGGAAACATACCAAAACCTTGAAGTGGTTTTCAACAAATTTAGCTACTCAAGCCATAAATGGACTATTTGTGGCGATTTAAGAGTCATTTCACTGTTGCTTGGCCAACAGAGTGAAGGCACAAAGTATCCATGTTTTCTTTGTTAATGGGATAGCCGTGACAGAAAACAGCATTACATTAAGAAAGAGTGGTCAGTCAGAAAAACTTCAGAGGTCGGTACAAAAAATATTGAGAGGGTGAGTCTTCTAGATCCAAAAAAAAGTTTTGCTTCCTCCACTTCACATCAATTTAGGTCTGATGAAGCAATTTGTTAAGGCCTTATCAAAGGAAGGAAAATGCTTTCGATATCTTTGTCAGCAGTTTCCTGGTTTATCTGAGGCAAAGTTGAAAGAAGGAGTATTTGTTAAACCTGACATTCGAAAACTTATGAAGAATGACAACTTTGAGAAAAAATGGGCCCAAAAGAAAAAGCAGCATGGGTATCTTTTAAACTTGTTGTAACCAGATTTCTTGGAAACGAAAAGGATTCTGACTACAAGGCCATTGCAACTAAAATGTTGGAAAGCTTCAAGAATTTAGGCTGTAACATGAGTTGTAAAAGTACATTTTCTCCACCCATACCTAACTTCTTTTCAGACCATCTTGGTTAATTGGTAAGATTTTACCAATACATAAAGGAAATGGAAAAGCGAAATCAAGGAAGGTGGAATGTTAACATGATAGCAGACTACTGCTGGATGTTGAAAAGAGACGATTCCCAACGATCCTACAGCAGAAGAAGCACAAAACAAAGTTTTGATGAGAAGCGAAAACGATATAACAAGAACTATTAAACAAAAAAATCATTTAGTTTTACAAATTTTGTGTGGTTTTTATGAAAAATGTTTGGTTACTTCTGATTTTAATAAAATGTAAAATAAAATATACGTTCTATAATTTTTTGTATTTGGCTTACTATTCCTAAAATAAATCTGCTTTTTCTGAGAAAACCTTACGTGATAGAAAAAAAAACGGTTTTCGGTTTTGAGTTCAGTACTGAAAAACACAAAAATAAGTGACTAAAGTTAAAACAATTTTTAAAAAGTATTTTTTTGCAGGTCTGCGTTACCCAATACAGAGTCGCTTTCAACTGGGTTAAGCATCAAAGTGATGGATTCTAAATGGATAAAATGCCGAAATCCGAAGCGAAGAGTATAAGGTGTACGTCACAATGACTCTATTTTGATTATAGAAAGAGTGTGCTACAAACGCTAAAAAGCAAGAAACCAGGAGTGTTTCACGCATTTACCAAATTTGAAACAAGTAATAAATAGCAGATTGTTGATTATTCAAACTAAAAAAAATTGATCAATCCAGATAATCGAGTTTCCGGTTAACTAACCGGCTGTAGGCTATACATCTTAATGATCTATACAAAACGAATACATTGACCATCAACTTTTAAAGAAAGCATTTACATTTCAGATGTTAGTCAAATTTTTAGATATATAATCTGCTATAAAGCAGTGATTTCTCACATCTATATAATTGGTCATCTGGGTAACTGACAGTTGAATGACAAATATTTCACTGTGTCACTTAAGTATTTCTTTCATATTATTATTATTATTATTATTATTATTAATGTCTTCTAATTGTCATTATACTGAGATATCTTCACTAAATCAAAAACTTGGAAAAGGGCAGTCAACCATTAAATAAATCACTTTGTTCTATTTTTTTATGAACAACTACATTAATAGATGATTGTTAAAGAGGACAACTGCCAAGGCAATTATGGGTAGGGTTAGCGCATCTAATGGTATTGTAAATTTACGAAGATTCTGTTTCGAAAACATTATCTTTTTAATCTTGAACTTTAGGATTTACCTATTACTGCGGTAACTCCCGAAAGTTAAATACCATAAAAGAAAGGCATGGCATTTGTAGAGAGTAGAAATTAATATAAACACAAACGGTTTCATTAGTATAATGACCACTAAGTGCTTTAAAGAGAAGAGTAATAAACTAACATAAAAAAGTTAAGACAACTAAGCGAAGATAATACAATCACCACGGATCTCCATTTTACATCACTGAAATCATTTGTGATGTCTCTAACTGTAACTTATCTGGCCCCAAAATTAAAATATTGTTCTACACAGCTCCTTTCAGAGAATACTTACTAAAGTTCTGCGCCTTCATGTGCACAAAATTTAACCAACGCAAGACCTTCGATAATTCGTCAATTGTTTTTTAGAACATTAAAAAATGGATCCCCAGTTTAGTTGGAAAGATATCTTTAGCATTGAGGCACATTTCAACTTGACGAGTTCATAAACAAACAAAATTGTCGCTTTTGGGGTTAGGAAAAGCCTCACCTAACTCGTGAAAAGCAAATTAATCCTCGACAAGTCACTGTTGGGTATGGATTTTGAACAATTGGTGTGGTAGGCCTATACTAATCGAAGATTGTGCTGGAAATATAGGTGTGAATGACGATCGTCACTATTACATGATAACCTAGTTCTTTGGCACCAACCAGACAACATAGATCTGTAGTAAATAACACAACTCGAACAACACCGCGTAATTTTTCAAAATGCCGCTGTCAAGTGGTTCATAAATTCTTGTGACAACACCATACGATTCTTTTGTAGGGTTACCTGAAATTCAAAATCTACGCCAGCAATCCACAAACAGTTGACGATCTCAAGCACAAAATTCGACATGTTATTGATTAAATTAATCAGTACATGTGCGAAATTATAGTCGAAAATTGAACGAATAGGACCAAGATTTGCAGTCAACGTATTATAACAGAAGTAATTATTCTATACGAGTAATCAGAATGAGATGCAAAATGTTCGCTTCCACCCATAACATCTTGACTACAATCCTTCCATTCTTTATTAGTACCCTTTGAACCATCGGCATTTTTGAATGCCCTTAGCTAGCTCGCAAATTATTTTATAGGAATGATTTTGAGAGCTTTTACTTACTATAGTAACTTATGCACTCTGTAAAAGAATCTAGGATTGTATATGAGTGTTATAAGGAAACTTGAATTGCTATAAAAAAAATCGCAAACATGTACGAACATTCGATAAAATAATTTCAGAAGGTTGAAATAAAGAGTGTAAACGTTGTGATAACGAACGTTTTAGTACCACAACCATTCTTACAGAAGAAGTATTCCGGGTGCGTTTAGGTACTAAACAAGTGCTTCGTTTTCTTACAATTCGCTGATTGTCACCGTGAAAAGTAAATATTTTGATTCGATTGATGCTGCTGAATTTTACTCGATGTTGCAGCTTTGTAGCTTTAATGCACCGTTTTATTATTTATTGTTTTCCACGTGTGTGTGTGGTAGTCAGGCAAGCCAAAGTTTTGTTCCGAATTACTATTCATTATTAAAAATTAAAAATATAAATTTATATGCATAACAAAATAGTATTGATAAATTTAGTTTATAAAATTTTTTTATATGTAGTTTTTGTTAATATCTTATTTTTGAAAAACAAAATTTGATGACAGTCGTATAAGAGAAATCAATTATAAAGGCCGAAATATTTAGACCGAGTTTTCGTCATCTTGACAATTTAGAACTGCGACCAGGCCAGGTAAGGAGTTTCCCCCCTTTTTTCCCTTTTGTTTCATATTTCAATATTGTTAATTGTCAAGAGAAACGGTTTTAATAAAACGGAGATTAAGAAGCAAATACAAAAGCCAATTTTTCAAAACTAAAGTTCATTAATTATTCAGCTTTATAGTTACGCCGGATGTTACACCAATTTTATTTTAAGACATTTGTAAAAACATATTAATTATAATTTATGGAAGGTAAAAATTAACTGTGGCCTGCAATATGGATAGAGTTGTTTGAAGACCCTTTTGAAACTAATGAAAAGGAGAACGACTATAAGGATGTGGAACGAGTTTTGGTGGTCTACTACAACAAATTCATAACTAAAAAAGCAATAATATTGTTGAATAAAAAGATGGAATAATATTCAGACTTTTGGCTTATTTATAGGATTAGAAATTACAAAGTGAAAGTGTTTAAATTAATTAACATAGAACCTATGGCTATATTTTAGATATTTCCTCGCACAAACCACAACTGGATATTAAATTCATCGCCCTAGACATATTAATAAACCAGAAATGGAAATTGACAGGACACGTTGTTAGAATAGGCGAAGAAAAGTAGGCAAAAAAATGGAAGAAAAGAAGAAGACAACAAACATGAGATGGATTGATAATACAAGAATTAAACCAAATAGATGAAACTGAACCTATGTTCAATGACGACCTAATTAGTATTCAGATTACTAACGATTAAACCAGTAAGAACTAAATAACCAATGCCACATGCTGCTGAAGTTCATTGTTATATTCATCAGATAAAAGTTATAATAAAATGCAAGTAATGAGATAACCATAAAGATTGTAGTTGCTTTTATATATATATATATATATATATATATATATATATATATATATATATATATATATATATAACATACGAGAGTGTACCAAATATAAACGAGACTTATTTTTTAAAAAATATTTTATTTGAACTTGAAACAAAAGAATAGCAGATTATTTTTCTACATAATTTCCTGATTTAGAAACACATTTTTCCCAACGTGCAGCTAATTTTGAAATGCCTTTTTCGTAGAATGAAGTTGGTCGTGCTTCCAGCCAATTGCGCACAGAACTTAACCTGCTCATCGCTGTCGAATCTATGCCCTCCCATGGCTTCCTTGAGAGGACCGAATAGGTGTCTTCCAGCTCAATTTCTCCAATTTTTCTCTTGTCAGGGCTGCTGTATGGAGACCCACCTTGCGCACACCTTACGAAACCCTAGCTCCTCTGTGATGATCAAAAAAGTGCTGCCATAACTTATTCCAATCTCAGATGCAATCTCATCGATAGTCAGACGCCTGTCACCCTCAATAAATTGTTGAACGCGGACGATGTTTTCGTTGGTGATGCTGGTGCGAGGTCGGCGATCATGACTCTCATTTTCAACATTCTCACGATCCTCCACGAACTTTTTGTGCCATGCGAACACTCTAGCTCGTGACAGTGTCTCTTCCTTGAACTGCGCAGTCAATCTCCTCAGGATTTCAGCCGGTTTTACACCTTCCGTGGCGAGAAATTTAATGATAATACGCTGCGCAATTGACGACGGCACCTCCTGCTCAGACATTGTCACGACGGGTACTGACAGGAACGAACGAAATCGCTCGCCTGCTTCCCCCACTCCTGACATCGCTACCCAACACCTGACGAAGCGAGAACCCTCGCGCGTTAATATTGCGCACCCGAGATCAAAAGTCTCGTTTCTATTTGATCACCCTCGTATATGTACACACACACGCACGCGCGCGCACGCACGCACGCACGCATGCACGCACACACACACACACACATATATTTTTTCATTATTTTTTACAATGCATTATGAGGTCGCAATCATAGGCTGAAAAGTAAGTGTTTTGGCGCTAACGCGACGCGCTGGGACATCTATCGTGAAATGCCCCATATATAAAAGGTTAATAACCAGAGGTCTATTATATAAACATGAGTAGGAACATGAAGAAAAACATCAAAATCAAAAAAGTAAACGACAAAGAATCAAATAAAAAACACAGTAATGGCAAATTAACATTAATCTGTCTACCTCTTGACAATGTGATATATAAACATGTTCAAATCTTTGAAGTGTAAAGTACATTTGGAGTTAAATAATATAAAATGGGGTTAAAAGTTGATGACATCACCAACTAAGAATAGTAAATGTTTAAGACAAGACTGTAAAAAAAGGAAGAACATAAGTGTGGGATCTTATCAAAAAATAATTTCCTGATTGGTATATATATGAAGCATGAAAGAGCAAAGTCTATGCCTTTTGATGAAGCGATCGTGATAGTGCGTATGTTGTTAAATATCCAAATGGATGAATTGAGAGATTCACAGCTAGACTTGATTAATGAAAAATATTGCCTTAGGATGACACGAAGGAGATATCAAAAAACAATTTAAGACACTTATGCACATAATAAGTTAATTTATGGTCTGAAATTTGAGCAAAAAAATGTATGTCTACTTTCATTTTTTAGGATCGATGAATATAATATCTTATATTAGTTATCAAAACAAACGAATCTGCGCAATTTTGTCGTATGAGTAAAGCAACAGAAACTGCTGCATATGTCAGATTTGTTTTTGAAGATTTGTTTAATGAACATACAGCTTAACGCCGGTTCCAAAAATAAAGTGACAGAAACAAAAGCCTAGAAGATGAGGAGGGTAGTGAACGCCTTTCAGCTACATATCATAATGGTTTAAGAACCATTAGTGAAGTGGATCCATGCACATTAACTTGAAAAATGTCTGGGAACTCACTGTCGATCATTCAACAAGTATTGAATCTAATTGAAAAAAACAAACAAACAAATAAATAAGTGTTGTATGAACTATTTAAATAAACATAATGCAATTCTTTTGCGTAACAAAAATGATCCTTTTGAATATCATATTATCCCGTTATGAAAATTGAGTTCTCTACAATTGAAAACGTTCATCTCATTGGCTAGACTGAGTAGCACCAAAACCAAAGTTTTATGAAAAAATGATGGTGACTATCTGGTGGTTAGCAAGTGGTATCAGTCGAACTACTTTTAAATCCTGGTGAAAAAGTAGTAATAGAAAAATATAACGAGATAATAGAAAAAACGCACTAAAGGCTCTATTTTCTAGGACTAGTATTAGTCGCTTGAAGGGGGACGCGGTGGCTCAGATGGTTCAACCAGTTGGCTCTGTCCTCTAGCCGGCGCAGGCGAATTCGAGTCTCGCTCAACCCATGGGTGTGTGTGTGAATGTCCTAGCATTTAAGTGCATGTTAGTGGGCACAATAAGCCCTTGAGGCTGCAGTGCCTGTAAGTGCGCCAAACAAAAAAATGTTAGTCGCTTGAAGAGGACCAATTTTCTTCACCTCAATACCCGACCACATTCAAACGACTTAAAAAAATTTAAAGAACTGCGTTATGATTTTTTTTTATCCTGGTCCACAAAAAACTTATTTCCTGTTAAGGGAAATAAGTGCAATACAATGATTTTTATTTTGATTAATAAGTATAATTTTTAATTCATATGTTTGTCTTTATATTACATATGTAAATCAGCTAATTATTTTTGCGCCAATCTTATAAACCTTGAAATTTCATTTCTGTTGATTCTCATTTTAATTTCTTTAGTTAAATGCAGTTGTGAGTGAAAAATAATAATATTAGATATTAGAGTAGAACTTTTATAACATTTCAAAATGTCCCATAAGTTTATGTAATCACTTTTCGTTGCCCCACCATCTATAGATCGCCCGATCAAACTCTTCAATATTCAGATGTTTTATTGCCCTACATTTGATGAACAAAACATGTGTTTTAGATTTCGCCAAATATTTTCTTCGAACTATAAATATTCGATAGAATTTTAATACAGGTGTGGCAAAGACGCTATAGAAATCATTAAATTGTGGCAGTATCCCACAAGTCATCAGTGGATCGATGAAGAATCATTAATCCTTTATATTTTTTACTTTTATAAAAAAAATATAAAATTTGATAATTAAAATTACTTTAAAAAATCATTTCAAATTTTATAGGTTGAATACTGAAAATTATGATGAAGGTAGAGAACATCGAAGAGTTGAAAAATGGCAAACAGTGCGAAATTCATCAAAAGAGCTCAAAATCAAAAGCACACCTCTTCACTGGATCGTCAGAAAAGTTATAAAATTCAAATTCATCAGCTGTTGAAAATCAATTTACCATTACTTTGTCACAAATAATTAAATCGAAGAAAGTCGATTATTATTCTCAGACGAATATCACTATGAACTATATAAGGATTTGTAAACATTTACAGTTGTCTTATATGGAGATTGTAAAAACAGGAAGTCATAGCAGTATGCCATCTACACCCGAAGCGGATTACAGTTTGATGTGCTATCATTTAATCTGCTATTATTAGACCACTTTTCTGACCGACGCAATCAATCACTGGTCAGATATACAAAGAAAAAGTTTCAAATAAATATAAGTCGAAATTATATGAAGGGTGGATTTTGGTTTATGCAAAACGGTCTCACGGTCCATCAAACTCAATAAATTTATGAACTCCATGTCAAGAATCTTTTGGTCAAATATTACAGACAGCAACAGGCATTTATTCGCTGGCTTATTCACCTAAATTGAATTCCTATGGTTATTCTTTACGGGGTCCACCCAAGTCAAGATTGTCCAGAGAATCTCAAAGTCTCGCAGGAAATAATCACCGAGACAGTGAATTCACTTTCTGAAAGAACTGGACACAAAATTATTAATCACTTTTTGAAGAGATTGGCTGCAGTCAGTAAAGTGAGATGTTTTGAAAATATTTGTATCTAGCCCCATCTTTTGTTAATTAGTTGCAATTTAAACGGTTTCAGAATCTGTTGTAATTTTTTTTTATAATTTTTAAAATAAATCATGACCAAAAAGCAATAAAATTCGGATTGTTCAAATATTTGCTGTTTTATTCATGAAAACATCCTGAAGTCCAATTTGGATCACCCTATATAATACACAATTGACATCTTTGCTGTTTAAGGGAATTCCAATGACATCAGTAAGTTAATATATGTATTTTGGACGATGAACTCGATACTTACCGTGGAATATCACGAAAAACTCCCTGGGGACATTTCGTCATTTGAAACTCGTTCATAGCTTTCCACACCTGAAATTTGAAAATCGTTGCAAGTTTAACAGTTCCAGAGTAATCAAGACTAGTTATTACGGTATTGTAAAAAATGACTTCATTGTTGAAAAAATCCAGCGACCTGAACGTTTTTCTGCGCGCAATATTAGCCGGCAAGGACTTGCAGATCAGCGGAAAGGTTACGTTCTTCAGCTCTTCATTTCTGAAATTACTTTGAACTTTGCTAACCTTTTTAAAAACAATAAGAAAATTACCTTCTATCCTCTCCGGTAGCTTTCACAACAAATCCTAGTGACAGTGCTCAAGTACGAGTCGCCCTTTTTAGAGTCGGAATTGAAGGAAATATCCGTAACAGTCGCGTTCCTCAAACTGAAAGTCTCTTCAACGATTTGCACCAGCAGGTTTTCGGTAAACTTGGGTGAAACGACATTCTTCAAGTCTTCCGAAAATTTACTCATTTTCTCGGTGGTACTTCAAAAGAGAAGCGAAAACAAAGCACGGCTGCAACGGACAGAAAGCTTATGAGTGACGTGTTTAATTGAGTTATTATATATGCATTACTGGTAGAGGGGATCAAACTAAAACGAGACACGTCATGCTGCACTAGTAGGTGAGGAGATCGAATAGGTCATATGTTGTTTACTTAAATACTTACGCAACGGGTATATACTAGCAGATGTTAGGTATTGCAGAGTATTAAATCAAGATTAAAGCATTTTAAAATTATTTTACTATCATTTGATTTTAAATACGAGCAGTAAATATGTGTTTGTTTAATAGATAAAACGTATATAAGTTTAGATGTCACTTACAAATGATATTTTAAATTACGAATACCCTTGACTATTATAGGGGTTACAAATCAGTTCCTCGTTTTGATAACTATCCCCAGTTATTTCTGTTTTATGATATATTTCATTAGATAAGCTATTTTTGTGTTATTGGCTGATTAAAACATAGATAAATTAGAAAGAATATCAGACAATTGCAAAGCTCAACAATTTTAAATTTTTTTCTGATTCCTAAAGCAAGTGATTTTAACGGAAATGCTGAATCCATATATACCTTCAGTTTTTTTTTATCACGTATAGTTTTTGAGAAACCTCCAAGTTTATCAATGATCGAATTTGGTAAATCGCGGAAAAAGTGAAGTACTTATTTCAGTATACTTGTCTTACTGCATGGACTTCTTGGCTCTCTTCCGTTTGTATGATGTTACTGGAGTTTACCTCATTGCTAACCAACAGTCATCTGCTGACATGGCTGAGTATCATCTTCTCTGGTAATGCTTTTCAATTGTCAAAATGTTCTGATTAGAACCGCTCTTCTTGTTCGTCACTGACATCCCCTAAATTGTCCGGAAAAAAGTTCAAGTGGGAGTGTAGAAAATGAAGCGTTTAAAGACATCTCACGATAGGCCACCAACATTCTTTCCACACAATCTCTGTAATTTTCGGATTTTCTGTTCCTACGAAATGTTTTGTGATATTTTACAGCATTCTCGGGCATCTTTTTCTTTTCCCTCTAAAACTGCATCAAAATCAATATCTCTCATCAAATCCCGAATTTGTGGAGCAACAAAAACCAGAATAATAGTGGATTATTTAAAGAGTATAGTATGGAGACTGGAAAAGAAGAATAAATGCAGTCCACCCCACAAATCGTGGTGAAGACTAACGCCTAGCGAACGGCTATGTGTCATTAATAATTAACATTCAGACTGATTCTGTCTGTGTTACAAATGTCATCTCAAAAATCATCCATCTTACATAGCTGGCAAAGAATGTCTTCTCGGTTTTCCCAGTTTCTAGTTATTCCTTCGACTTGTAAATTTTTTCCAACCAGTCACATACAAGAATAATTTCTTGATCAGGTTTTCAGCTTTTGTCTAGTCATTTTGTATAAAAATTCGACCATTCTGCGCTTCCGTTCAGTAGTAATTTTGATATTCACTTTTTGCCGTTTTGGTTTTGGTGATAGGACATATAGGCAGTTTTCATAATCTGTAGACTGTAATTACGCAGAGACAAGACTGCTAAACTGGTGAGATTATAATCAGCTTATACCACTGAAAATTTTACTTCATGTCTTCGTCGTTCATATGGATAACGATTGAACCAACAATTTCAAAGATTTGGATAAAGAAGCGTTATGTTGGCAATTTTTTAAATACAGAATAAAAAATATTTCCTTTCTTTGTGTGATGGTTAATTTGTTGGTATTTATTTGCAATAACCATTATTCTGTAATCACGTAGATTAAGTTGATTGAGATCCTGATCAATGATTTATAATAATAATGGTAAGGCTCTAACGCCCCGCGTGGGAACACGGACTGCGAACTGAGAGATTAGGGCTCTCATATGTTGATGATGCGGCAGCAGGCACCCCACCTTAGACAACCGCCATTATTGCCCCTTGTTCGAGTGAATGCAGATAAGTACTCAATTATTTTTAGTGACTGAGTAGGCCACCTGCCAGGGATCAAAAAGCTCCGTGAATGGAACACGGGTCCGTTCGCACCGCGACCCGCGCTGGAAATTTCGATAATTTTTGTACCGCAAAAACGACTAGAAAAATAATTCTTGTGACAAATCTTTAGTTAAAACAAAATTCGAGATTTTATATAGTATATTAGGTAGAATCGTTAAGAAACTTGTAGATTTCTCAAGGCTCGTTAATTTTTCTATCAGATAACAAGCTTTTATTTATAGCTTTTATTTATAACGTTCAAAAATTGACACTCCCCCTCGAAACCCCGGTTGTGTCGCAGATTAAAATGCGTACCTAGTGGCTATGTAAAGCTAGAATATAATACTATGTGAGGCTACCAGTTGGTTTTGTCAGACCACAGAAACGAAAAGGTAGTGAGTCATTTGTATATTACTGCGAAAAATCATGGGAGTAAACAACCATAAACAACAATGAAAAGCATGGTTTCTTTCGACGGAGAGAATAGCTGCTTTGGACAGTTCAAAGGTGGTAAAGAGTTGTTCTTTGAATGTTTGGTCACAGAAGACGAATCATGATTTTACCATGGGACGCCGAAATAGAAACACTGGTCTATGTAACAGCACCACATCCTTCATCTCAAGACACCAAGGCTGAAATTGTTTCTTCTAAAACAAATGGCTATTGCCTTTTGTGGTCGGGGGGTGATTCTGATGATGGATTAGCTATTCCTTTGTGAGATCATTAACAGTTAAGCGGTACTGTAAGTCACTGAAGCGACTCCGGTCACGTATTCAACAACGCCTAATAAAACTCCTAATAAAAGATTACTGAGGAAGAAATGCAACTGTATTGGCAATCATCTTTAAATGTCCCGAATAACTTCTACAAGAACTTTTACTATTTGACCACCTACGTGCATGCGAGTACAAGTAAAAGCCAAGTTTGTCTGCCCCTTTCCCTATAATCAAGCAGGTCATAACCTAAAGTCACTCCCTCGATTTTATACTACATAACCGTATTCACTTTTAATTCTTTTATTTCAGACCTTACATAAATTCAAGTTGGAACTTCTGGTTTTAGATTGTAATTGATTCTAATATAAAAAAACATGTTTCTCAGTTCAAAATCGAAATAAAACCGAAATATTGAAAAGCAAATAAGTGGAGAAAGAGGCAGTGAAATTCTTTCTATTGTCACGGTCTTTTAAAGTGCAACTAATGCGAAAATCTAGCCAGTTATTGACGTCATTAGCAAAATATCCCGTTTCTCAAAAGAAGTAAAACGTGTGTTTCTCAAAATGTCTTCAACTAAGCGCAATTTCGTTTGTTATTTCGCTAGATTGTCCAAATTGTGCAATCTTTCGTGGGCGGATAGGACCAATTTATAACAAGGTCATCGTACATGATATGAAGTTCAAAAATCAGTAAATTTTGTACAGATGAAGCAAATGTCCAAATACATGGAATTATATTAAGCATAGTCTGATTGAGAAAAAATTTGAAGAAAAAAGTTGGAAAACTACAAGATACGCCATATTTACAACTAAAAACGCTTCGGTTTCATTAGAAAATAAAAATAAACCCGTTAATAATGGAGAAGACTTAAATATTTATTATCATAATCGGGAATCTATAATTGAGAATGGGTCTCTGCAAAAATTATTTTGAATATAGATCCAATATAGTTCAGATATGTAGTGAGCTTTTATATGACCACGTGGTCATTTTTGGTTCAGAAAAAAGTAGCTTAAGGCCGTTACCGTTTGGGACAATGTTAGTACAATATAAAAGGTTGAGTTCGGTTCGTGATTTTAAACGGAACGGACGTGTTATCTGTTGCATCATCGGTTCGCTTCTGCGTTACTGATGGATTTGTTGGTGTAAGCCCACCGCATTGTGAGAACTGGACAGTTTCTGAGAGTGAAAACCTGTAACCTGCCAGCGTGTTAATGGGGACCTGTGGCCGTCACTGATATGTCCTGGTTCGTCTGACCTGCAGTTCCTGTCGCCAGTCAGGGCTTTTGCAAAGTAAGGACGTGTCAGAGCGCTGATGTAAAGTCAAAGCGAGCAGCGATAAGCGCTGACCGTAAGGTCAAGTTCGATAACCCAATTGTAGTAGCATATAATTTAGTTTAACAAAGTGCCTGTAAGTGAAAGCCAAAAAATATCACCGCCATGTATGGCGCGCCAGAATATTGTTCTCAATACCTAACCAGCCAACAAATGGTTCCAGAGCAAATCCAAAACAACACTACGTACCAACAACCATTCAATCAGCATTCGCCATACCAACATTACGCCACCACTATTTCAATCGATGTCGCCACAACTTCAGCAAATGCCATCACAACTGCCTATGCAGGTACAAGCTCCGTACCTCTCAAGACTTCCAAGCTATATGGAAACTGGTATAACAATGCAGACAACTACAGATCTAGAATTTCAAATTCGAAACACAAGAAAGCAAAAACGGGGTTCTCAAGAACAACAGCGCAATTTAAAGCAACGAAGACTAGAAGACTACTGGCTAAAAGTCCCAAAAGTATCTAAGTACATGCCGAACAAGAAACACCTAAAAGTGCTGAAACAGAAATAACTAAACCTCCCCCTATTTTTGTATATGGAGTTAATCTCAAACAATTAACAGGTATGCCAGAAGAACAAGTTAAAGATAAGCACGTGATAAAACTATTAGAAGTAAGTACCCACGTTAAGATACAGGTGAAAGCTCTTGGAACAGTACAAAAAAATTATCAAGATTCTGAAAGACAAGCAAACAGAGTTCCATTCTTTTCAGCACAAAGAAGATAAAAAGCTTAAAGTAGTGCTGAGAGATATACACCCGACCGTTGATCTAAATGAACTTATCAAAGAAATAAATAATCATGGTCACAAAGTTCAACATACATAACATAAAGCATTGATTGTCTAATGTTTTTCTTCTAAATTCCCGGTTTGCGTTGCACACGGTGGCAAATGAACAGAAGACGGATAGAAATTTTTGGAGATATCATTATAAAGTATGACTACGATGTATCATTTTTCCTCAGGATTTAACGCCTGCAGACTTTTTTTCTATTTTACCGCCTGGAAGAGAACGACCATGAAAGACAAATATTTTGCGGGCGTGGCGGCAATCCAAAAACTTATCGCAGTGGTTAAGTGGATTCTTACAGAGGCCTTTGTGAACAGTTTCCACAAGTGTTGCAAGCAAATAGAACACTGTGAAGGGTGGTAATTGTTTTGAAGGATAATAAAGGTAATTTGTTTGTATTTTCTGACTCAATTCGGCGCACTTTTTAGACAATACGTATCATTTTCAGCTTTTATGATCATTCTATGAAGGTTTTTACATATTTTTAAAAAGTATAAAAAATAATATAGTTTTTAACTACATAAAAATGTATTCATTCTTTAAATGAGAACAAATGCAGTACTTTTTAAACGTAAAAACAATAGTTTAATGGTTTAAATTTAAAAAATATTAAATAAAACTATATGCTTGTTCACAAATATTCTGACTGATGACCATCATACACAGCTGATAACGCGATCAAGTATTCGACAACGTTACAAAGCATTGTAAGTTTCGCTTTTCAACTCATCGATTGTTGTTGGTTTTTTGATGCAGTGAACCTTATATTTGAGGTATAGAAAGAAGACTCTTGGAGTGAGGCATAGAAATATATCCTATCAATGACTTGCTGTTAACGTTAAGACTATTGCTGAACACTCCGATATAAGCCTGAAATCGTATTATCTGGTATAGCCCCTTTGAGTCGATTTTTGAACTCTATTCGATAGCCACGAAGAGGACTAAAACAAGTTTAATTACAAGGGCTGATGTTCAATAAATAGAGATAATAACAATACTGTTGATTTATGTTCTTCTCTGTCAAGTCGAGCTTTGTAAGGACATACATTATCCTGTAAGAGTACAGATCTCCTTTGTCATAAGATGATAAAAAATTCATGACCAGCAAGTAAAACCATTCTCTTTTCGCTACATCGATATTCTTTTGGTGCAGAAGACACTTCTTTATCCGGTTTCAGCTAAGACATACCTTGGTCTCTAATTGGTTGCCTATAAAACCAACCAAAGTTTCATCAATATGCATTAATTCAGTTGATTGGGTGTTAGATCGTGCTAACCCAATTTTAAGTTGCAGCCGTTTAGACGACTGTCTGTTGAGCATTTCACGCAATGCACTCAAAGGTTCTTGAGACTTTGACTTTCAGGGCGAGTCAAATCTGCTGGCTATCCTAGCATATAATACAATCAGAGGCCGGCTATAGAGTCCGTCCCAGTCGGGATAAAATTCCAAAAGAGCTTGCTCCCTATACAATGCGTTGGTGGGCTCATAAGACAAATGTGGTATGACCACAGACACCAATTGCGGAAACTGTCGCTCTTAAGGGAACAAATTTTACCCCAAATTACTGGCTTCTCGCCTGCCTAACTAAATTGTTCAAATCTAACTAAGATTAAAAGAATCCCTGCTCGCAATTGGCAGAAGACTAGTAGTACAAGAATTTGACTATTGGATGCGGTAGTCCACTACCCGAAAAACGCAAAGCATGACAACTCCTAGGACTCCGATTGTTAGATACCAACGAAAAACCCTGCTACGACAGAAATGTCCAAATGCGACTCGTATTAATTACGTCTAGGAAGCGGAGAAGATATTCTAGCTTGGGCAACCCAACTGAAGACCAACATATCGAGACCTTCATCAGCAAGATGAACTAGACACGCAAACTGCAAACTGGTGCTGTCTACTTCTTGGTCGAAGGTTCCCTCTACTCTAGGCCCCCAAAACCTTTTGATCGTGTAGTTGATAAATACCCAGTCCTTATGGGACACTTCGCCATCTTGGGGCAAAAGCGCAGCAGCAATATGTCAAGAAAATCATCAAGTCAGACGTATCATCAAAAGGCTTTACCTCAACTGGTATTACGGACTGTCTTACGGATGTGCTCCCAGTCGATGATCCGAAAGAAAAGTACGAATTTAGAGCCCTCGTTCTGCGAACCCAGTCGTCTGCCTATTGCGTAGCAAAATCTAATAATAGTTTCTTTGACTTCTTCAGAGATCGATACTTCTGCGGGGACTGTAGTGTCTTCCGCCACTTCATCGCTTTTCTGTGCCTTTCTTGAGACTTCTCCGAGTAGAATGGTGAATATACAATCACCATCTTGTACATTATTACTCCAAGTGACTACCAGTTGCACGGCGGTCCGTAGCAGGCCTGTAGGAACACCTCCGGCGTGATGTAATCTAGAATTCCCACCTGATCGTCTTTTAACACTTGATGAATACTCTCCTGGATCTCGAGTCATTCACTGATTTTCCTGGTGTTGGTCTTTTTTAATCCCACCAGAATTTTTTTTTGTAAATGTTGATAATCCATGCCGTGTGACATCTTCAATGCTTGTATCGCTTTTTGAAACTTTTTCGAGTATGCAGCTTTACCATTTACTTTTTTAAGCTGCTGCTGTAATATAATGAATTACAAAACTTCATAAAATAGTTTTTAGCACTGATTAAGTTGATCATCTGGTCATTGGCATCAATTTTTGAGTACATATAAGCAAAATAGTCAAGGATGACAAAAAAAATGCAACAAGACGGAATCACAACCCATATGATAAGAGCTTCAAACAACAAATATTTCCTAATACTTAATCTTACATTCCGGCCATGTTCCTTGGCCTCCACGCCCACAAAATTTTCTTATTTCTTTAGAGTTACCTCAAATCGAAAGTTTATATTCGAAATACTCGTACAATAGATGAGCTTGAAAGTTACCATTCGCGAAGAAATTAAAACTGTGTTGGTAAGTATAATGCAGAACTTTATGGGCATATACACGCATCTATTGAGCCTTCCTAATTGTCTCTAGACTTTTTTTCGCAAATTTCATCTTTAAAAATTTGTTTTGGCTATTTTTCACTCATTGCAATGAGTAGTGTTTTTTTTTAGTAATCAATTAAAGATTCCTTACTTTGTGATGATTTTCTTTTCTTCTCCATTTTGTTATTTTGTATATTTTTTGCTTTTTTCACGTACTAGTTAAATTAGCCACTGCCATATTTCTTGTTTGATGAAATATCTCTAAACACTTTTGAATTCCTCTAACCTCAAAAAGTGATTATAAAAAATCTTGCCAAAACCTAATTAACACTCTGTAACTAATGCTTCCCTCTTTTCTCATACCGACTCACCTGGCAACACAACATAATGAGGAATGATGGCTTCTTTGGGTTTTCTGGGTCTCCTTCGTAACTCTTTGTAAATTTTAACTGTATGCCCTGCGCTTTTGAGAGCCGAAGACTTGCTCCATAAGCATTTCTGTCAATGGACACAATACTTTTGTGATCATTTTTCCAATAAGGGCTTTATTCTACCACGCTTTGACTGTGCCATACAAGAGCATTATTTGTAAGGTTTGACAGGCAGGGTTGTCAACTGTATGGTGATAGTGTGAATTGTACGACTTACTACAATTTTCTTCCAATTGTAAGACTGTTGGTACCCTGATATTAAGTTACTTTTTAATATTTGCAATATGAGCATATTGGATATATTAAAGGATTTTTACCAGACATAATATTTTACCAGAGCTATAATCATAATATTTTTGGATTTATCATTTTAAATTTCACTATTATTAAGTGGCGAAGCGAAGAGAAGTCACTTACTAACTTCATGTTGTCCGTCCCTCTGTCCGTCCGAGCAATAATTCGAGAACGGCTGGGAATTTCCAAATTATGTTTTCACCAATCGACAGGTGACCAAAAAGGCTTGTTTTTCTAGTGATTTTGAAACTGATTGGTCAAAGGTCAAGTACCTAGTGCCTATCGCTATTTCAAGTTTAGTTTGTTATCTAATTCAAAGAGCAAATGTATTAAAAATTTTAAGATTCTGAAGGAGTTAAAGACTTAACCTATTAACTTCCCTATCTATTTATTTTAGCGTGGAGTAAGGTCACATGAGAATGTTGTCAAATGATCAAAGTGTCTGAGCAAATTCAATTCAACATCGTGTATAACAGTGTTGGATATTTCAAGAAACTCCCTTCAGCAAATACCCACTAAAAACCTGCACCTTGATGAGTATAAGATTCAAGTGACGCAAAAGCTTACGCTTCTGACCATTTTCGCCGTTTGATCATTAGTTATTAAAGCATCATGAAGTGGATTCTTGGTTTCAACTCGACGGGTTCGTAAAGAAACAAAATTGTCACTATTGGGGCTCGGAAAATCCTTGTATAATTCATGAAAAATAAACGCACCTCTCTAAAAAGGTACTGTTTGGTGTGGATTTTGGAATCGCCAAGACAGATTCATACTTTTTCGAAAATGTACTGTAAATGCTGTAATTCTGAATGGTGATCGTTATGCGATAACGCAATTCTTTTTCCAACTGGACAATGTGGATCTGGAACAAATGTGGTTCCAGCAGAACATACAACTCGAGCAACAATCCGTTTAATGTACCAACAATTTCCCGGTCGCATATTTTACGAAATGCCATAAAATGGCCAAAAAGACCTTGTGATTTATTAACACAGTGCGACTCGTGTTTATGGGGTTACTTGAAATCTCAGATTTACGCCAGCAATCCACAGTTGACCTCAAGAACAAAATCTAACGAGTTATTGATGATAGTGATGTACGAAATTATAATTGGAAATGTTGTAGACAAAACCAAGATTCCCACTCGATGCTCAAGTGACCATTTGTCAAACATACTTTTCCATATTTATTTGTAGATTGTGTACTTTAAAACTCAATAAAAATCAAATAATAAAATCTATTCAAAAGTCATTTCATTTAAAAATTAAATGCGGTTTTAAATTTGGGACACCGTTTACAGCCATTTGTCATTCATTACAAGAGTATCTCATCATTATTTTGGTCTAATTACCTTCAAAGTGTTGATATTTAAAATGCTTGTCTAACTACAGCCACATGTCCCATGTTTGTGAGATTTATCATTTCTTTAATGCACGTAATGCGAATACTAAATTTTTGTTCTGCAATGAGACCTACTAACTGATAGCAAAATTATCAAATATGTTATTAGGTTTTAATGAATGTGGTGAGATAAGAGAAAAATAGAACACTTCCTTCCTTACAAATTAATCAGCAAAGAGTGCATGTTACATGTTTCATGACTTTCTTATTAATGACTATCGCTCAGATAACACACCGGCCAAAATGGCATTGAAGAACAAATTAAAGAGAAAAGAACATCCCTCCTGATAGGCTAGAATCCCGTCACTTTAACTGTCTTGTTAATCCTCCATTGATTGGTTATTTCAGAATTCACTGTTTTACCTAAATTCTGATCTTCAATAGCTACTTCTTGATAAACCTGCGATTTTAACACGAGTTTTTTAGATCATCGTGGAAATTATTAAAAAGCAGCTGAATGGATTGAGAAAATTAATTTTTTTGATTATATAGCAATACTACGTATTTTTAAACCTTCCAATGCATTAAAAATATACAATACGTGTATTACAACTCTACTAACACGTGTTTCTAGGTCAAATATATAAATACAAAATTAATACTATTGGGCACTCACCGTTTTGTACTATTGAAAAATCGAAACGTAACAGCCAGCTGACGTGTTATCCACATATACATACCCTTATGTTTTCTAACCTCTTTAACCTCAAAGCTGGCATGTTTTGATTTTAAATTTTAGCCTACAATGAGTCCCTTCAACACGAAGCTGCTGTACTTCATGGCCATCGTGTACTTTGGCTTCGCCGGGGGCCTTAGGACCTACACGAAAAGGGACATGGTTAAGCTAAGGTATGAATCGAATGCACCTTCGGGTCAGCCTCTATTCAATGCCCCGCAGGGAAGAGGTGCGCCAGATGTTCCAGCATGCATACGACAGCTACCTGAAGTACGCGTACCCGTACGATGAGCTGCGGCCGCTGAGCTGCGACGGCATCGACACTTGGGGGAGGTATGCGGCTACGGTTGCACTTTTTTGCTGCACTGAAGGGTTGGTGCTGATTGCAGCTACTCGCTCACGCTCATAGATGCCCTGGACACTCTGGCAATAATGGGGAATTACACCGAGTTCCAGAGGGTTGTTGATATCCTGACAACTAAGGCCGACTTTGATGCCAACATCAATGTGTCTGTGTTCGAGACAAACATTCGGATCATAGGCGGCTTGATTAGCGCGCATTTATTGTCCCACAGGTGAGTTGGTTTACAACTACGCTAACTATAGTTTTCAATAAAAGCATCAAAGCATGTATGTATGAATCATGTCTTCAATTTATTTATTTATATATGAATCATTAAAATGTTTATTATAAGTTCATTTAGCTTGAGTATTATTTGTTTTTTTGGATTCAGGAAGTACATAGTTATACATTTACAAACCAAATTTTCACATCTAGGATTGTCACAATTGTTTTCTCTTTTCAATTGTTTTAAATAACATGTTTAAGATTATTGAAGTTAGAATCTATTAAACTTAAAAAATGGCGAGCTCTACTTTTGTGTGCTCCTCCATGCCCACATCCCTCCAAACTTTTTTACACGGAGTCGTTAGGGTCACAAGTTATGGGTAGTCAAATTTATTTAATGGAAATCAAAAGTGAGGTGGTACCCACTTTACTCTCAGATGTTTGTAAACTGAGTCAAGTGACACTGATTTTAATTTGAGCAAATAGACTGTTGCAAAGTTACACCACTTTAAAAATTTTGGGTTTATGTGAATCTGTTGGAAAGTTAATTTTTACCAATTCATTGGTTTTTCCAGAAATTCATTTGTCTGTAGTCACCCTACATTCAGTAACTTGATGAGCTAATTGAAAGGATACTTCATCATAGATCATAGTGTCTATAATAGATAAATCATGGTAAATAATCAGATTAACCCTTATGTTACTACCCTGGTATCCAGGTAGTAAAATTTGACTTTGCATTGAAACCAGTGGGTTCTGGAAAACCAAATTCTTTTGTTTCATCAGATGTCCATTCTTGAAGCAATTTACAAGAAATTAAAAGAAATTGTATTTATCTAATGAATAGATCATTAGATTAAAAAGAATTCAAACTTTAGTCACTACCTGGACACTCAGGTATCCATTCAAATTAGGTTAAAACATTTTATTATTTCAATATGAGAATATTTTTAGAAAAGTATAACACATCAGTCAACATAAACACAAATCATTTGTCATGTAATAATGGACATTTGGAATAAAATTATAAAATTTCTTTTTCTGCTTGTGGGGCACTGCATGACAAGTAAAACACAAACTGGCAACAAGTTTTTGTCCACCTACGTCATGTTAAGGTGATCTAGAAGCAATAGATTTATTCAAAATTTCTTGGGATTTGCTGATTCAGTGATCGGAAGACAGAGTTCTTTTCCTAAATATATATAAATATGTGATGCTGGGTTGTCTTGTTTGTCATAATGTTATTTTTATAATAAATGAGATATAAATGTTGCAATATCAATATTGTAAAAAAAAAAGCTAAAACAGTAATCTCTTTTTACAGTTTGTCTATTATGTCTAAGCCAAATTTAGTTTTATTATAGAAGTTTAGTTTGTTCTTGGATTCAAATGCTACATTGTTGTGATGTATTGATGAAAGCAATATCAGTTTTCTTTTTTTTTTGTACATTGATGAATTATTGTGAGATTTTGTTTTTACCATTCCTGCTATTTTTTGTTTTGTATTAGTGTTCCAACGATAGTCAGGTATCAAGGTAAAAGATGTTTTGCTAAAGGAAAAGATGTGAATAAATTATTTACCCAAACCGAATGTTTTATAACTCGTTCTTCTTTATTGACATCCTGATGCTGGTTTTCCTGTGTAAATTTGGCTAGTAAGAGGGTGATGTTCTGCATCAGATATCTGCCTCACTTTGATCCCATATTTAGTAGATTTAACCTCCATTAAGAAATAATAAGTCATTAATCATTACATTTTCTGTTGCTTTATACCACTTCCAAAAACTGTTCTCATATATTAGCATTGTTGAAAAGAAATCTTATGGTGCAAAATCTATTTAGTCTTATTATCCTAGATACAATAGATATGAATTGTTTTTAAACAAATCAAACACAGCTTGTATTTGAATTATTAGCTCCGGATGTAATTAAGATCCTCAAGAATGCCAAATTCTAATGCAGCCGTATCGTTTCAACATAGTAACTGCTTGATAGGATTTTGTTTTGTTTTGTTAATAAAGCAATTCGCTTTATTAACAAAATAAAACAAAATCAATATCAACCATTTTCAATGTAAAAATACATTTGAATATATTATACATAATGATAATGTAGATTTATGTGGACCGGCCTTTTACCTAATGATATTATGTGGTACTCTTTTATAACACAAATATATGAAACTCTATTCCAATTAATTGGAAATAATCTTAACCAGGCGTCGATGGTTCCTCAGTAGTGCAATATGTATTTTATTCATCTTCATTTTCATTCAATGCCATTTCGTCTGTATTAGTCACTAGATTTTAACCTTCACATTTATTATAAGAATATTCATTGCTTTAGCTTATTTGGGCATCCAATTTTAACCGTCACTATCAGAGAAATCCTGTAAAGTGGAAGCTGTTCTTTCAAAAGAATTTATCTTGAAAAAAATGTTGAAATTTACTTCTGTGCAACTCTATTTGCGCCATCTCTTAACAATCGTGGAAAGAGGAAGCCAAGAAGTGTTGCTGTCTATAAGGTGTGTCAGAAAGTCAGTATGTTCGCTGATATCCGCGAAAGAGGCTGCTTTTGGGTTCGATAATAATTAGTGTGGGGTTTATGAATCATGCTCACGTTTGAAAAGGAGTAACAGTTGCACTCATGTGTTGGTTTGCTCATGTATTGTAACGCTGTCACTCATATTTTGACAGTCCACTCGTGATCATGTCTTCTTCTTTCTTTCCCCTCTTTTCCTAAATGGCGTCGGGTGCCTCTATCCACTTCCTAGAATTGTTTCCGTCTCCTATCAATCTGTTTACTTCCCCCATCGTTTTTCCTTTCCTTCATGCCATTTCCTGGATGTTGTCTGTCCACATTCTCCTTGGCCTACTGCTTGGTCGTCTGCCTTCCGTTTTTGCTTCTAGAATTCGTCTTGGGATTCGGTGTTCTGCCATTTTTTTGTATGCTTATGCCATTTTAACTGTTTATTTTCTAATGTATTTGTTGCAGTTGGTCTTTAAACGTTGTATTTCTTATTATATCTTTTCCTGATTTCCCAGCTACTTTCATAAGGTCAAATATAGAAATCCTTATGCCACCCCCATTGTTGACTCCTCTTGCTGATTCCCCTTTTATTATAGCTTCAGGGACGTTGTTATTGACAAGAGATCAGGTCGTCGTATCAGTAAGTCACATGGTCATTTATATATATATATATATATATATATATATATATATATATATATATATATTTAATTGCGTTGTAGTATAGTCCACTTATACTAGTAAAAAAGTATAAAAATTCCATAATTACGTTACATATTCCTCTCGTAATAATTCTTTCACTTTAATCGTTTTTGAATCAAAGTTAAACAATTTCTATATAATGTGTAATATAACGTATTATAAACATATGCAATGTAGTTACTGATAGTACCTGTAAACGCGAAGAAAAAGGTTGACTCATATGCTACTACTCAGCTGAGGAAACCTAGGTTTAGTGGGAACTAAGAATATAGTTTAAATGAACCTTTTAGAATGGCCAGAGTACCTGGTGCTAATAATCTTTTGTGATATGTCATGGTAAGTTCCATTCGTGCTGATTCACCAGTGTTCCTTGGTGGGGTATTTAGGTACCCTTGATAATAACCAACTTAGAATATTTTGAATAGTGACATAAGAGTTAAACAGTTGATGCAAGGTGCTTACTGGATAATCCACGTGATTAATATTACGTAGCTTATATATATTTTGATTTTCACGAAAGTCTCTTAGTGAAAAGAGTCATTTTTAACTTCTTACTCATCACTTTTGACCCTTTGGTTTCTTTGGTTTTTGTGGTTTTTTGTAAAGATTTTAAAATTTTCAATTTTTTTAAGGGAGTAGTACGTGATCTTTATGGGCTAAGCTTTTTCTGGATAAAATTTCTTTTCGGTTATTTTCATCTATATCCCAGTTGATTCCAGTTTTGTCCATTACAAATTTTATTGTTTCCCAATTATGTTATCTATTCTTAAATATTCTTTTATTTGACTTACCACATTTTATTGTAGGACAGCACAATTTTGATATATTTAGTTGTCCATAGTACACGAAATTTATGTTGCCTTTCAGTTTGAATCCATTCGGATAGATGGTTATATATTCTACTTCTTGTGTCGATGTTTTGTTTTTTTACATTCTGTTGTTTTTTATACATATGTATGCTTCAAGTTAACAGATGTATGGATGTTGTTCCTACTTTCTGTATGACACTTTTAGACATATTTCTATATGTACCAGCTATTCTTATAACAATAGTTCCCTGTAACAGGCCTATGGGGTCGTAACAGGATAGGTCTGTTACAATCTAGAGTCTATGGTACACAAGGGTAGTAACATGGCTAGCGCTACGTACCGACCGCCTATTATTACCCCAGAGTTTGACCTCAGGTACTCATTTATTGCAGCCTGAGTCAAGCTGGGCCGTAAAAATGCCAGCGATTGAATTGGCGAGAGCGGGATTCGAACCCGCAACTCTTGGTTTCGTAGTCTAGCGACCTATCCACTAAACCACCACGGCTACCACCAGCTATTCTTATAATTATTTATTTTTGTATGTTACTTCAACAAGCAATTAATAATATCCAGTTCTTGTTCTTGTTGATATTTGATATTTGTTGAGTCAACACTATTGCAATTTTTGAACTTAAAATTATTTCATAAGTTTGCTCCAATGGATTTAGATTACTTTTGTATCTTATTCTGTCTTTGTAATTTTTCTTTTACCTTTAGGCGTTTCTCTTGTAATTCTCATATTTTGGTATTTTCTTTTACTTCAATTAATACTGAATTTAATATATTTAAGGCGTTCAAAATTGATCGGCACTCCTTGAAACTCTGGTTCTGTCATAGATTGAAATGCATGTTCAGTGTGTGTATGAAAATATACTATAGCGCCACTTGATGCCATCAGATGGCATTTGTACAGTGCTATGAGTGGAATTGTAGACAAAGCAGAAAACCATAGATGCAGACAATCAACGGCGTGGTTTCTTTGAAAAAAGGGAACAACTACCATAGACGTTCATATGAGGTTACTAGCAAGGTGTGGGAAAGTAACACTGAATTATATGACAGTGTTTCATTAAATATTGCATTTTAAAAACGGCAAAATATGTGTTGAGAAAAGCAAACGTGTGGGCATCCTCAATTGTTTATAAAGATTTGAAGAAGATAAAATCTATAATTCAGTTCCATAATTCATGTACAAAGAGTAGCTGTGAAGTACAAAAGTTGTTACAGCTGTAGTGTGAATTTGAAGACGTTTTTTGAGTATTTGGTAAGAAGTTCTTCAGTATCGAGCAAACTAGCAGTTCGCTTAAAGAATGGTTTGAAGCAGATAACGGAAACTGTCAGAGCGATGGCGAAGGTACACAGGCAGGTAGAGGTAGACACCTCTAATGAAATATGTATTAATTTCTCCCTATTGAAAGATTTATTAGGAGAAAATAATTATAATGCCAATAATTTTAAAACAAAAGTTACAAGGTTTTTTACCATTAAATTTTTACTGTTTTTGTATTCTGTTGTAGTTTTGATATTTGTTTTGCTGTGCAGATTCATAGCATCAAAAATTGCTGACTGCTAAATTAGCTAAATAGGACAGTACATGCCCAAGCCTTTATCAGTTAGTGGTATACATTTTTAGTAGCTGTGTATTATCTTCAAGAACTATAATAAGAGTTTTACCAGAACTAGATAAGTGGGAAAGGCGTTTTTCAATATTCTGGAAATAATTTTCTCCTCTGTATCTTTCCTATGGTTTTTTCAATTGTACATCTTTGCAATGGGTTTGATATAATAATCCCCATACAGGTAGTTTAATTCTGTATAAGAAGAAATATTCATAAACAATCTGTAGGACACAGATACTTAATCTTACTAGTTTTGTACCTGAGAAAACCCGATTCTTAGTCTTTAATCTTTTATACATTTATTTATCAATTAATATCTAACATGATACAATGATCACAACAATGTATTGAGAGTCTTTATTAGCTTGGAAAATTCTGCTTAAATTTTTCGCCTAAAAAGACAAATCAATACATGTTATTTGCTCCTATTTGTCTTCTTGGCCAGTTAGATTTCTTTTCATAGGTCCAGTGATCTTTTTATAACCTATTTTGAATAATCTGTAAAAGCAATTTAACATTATGATATAGTTGCGAAAGAATTTGATTATATATTTTTCTCTAATATCAAAAACAATTCTGTGACGTTTTGTAGTTGATTTGGTCTAGACCATAATTAGCGTTTTAGCTTTTCTAAAATCTTTAAGTCAAAATTTTGATGAGGTCATTTAAGTGTATCCACCCCCATACCATGTTTGAATCACTTGGTTATGACGTTTGCTTTATGGACAGGTTCATTGCGATGTTAAAAATAAAATATATCAATTTCGAAATTGTAGCGCTGTACTGTCTAAAATTACTACCACTAAAAATAAGGGTAGTAATACAGACTTGTATATAATACTTGCTAGACATTCTGTGCCCGCATGCATCTGTTAAATTGCCATGAGAGCATGACCCATAATTTTATAAGAAATAGTTGATACAATGCTGCATCACTTTCTGATACCAATAGAAAGCTTTTTATTATCCTTTGTAATGAACCACATGTCAGAAGTCTTTGATGCTTCTGATGTGTTAATGATTTTTTTTTTTTTTTTATTAGCGTATCATAACTCATTAATTGCTTGAAATATATAAAACTTATTTTAACTTAACACTTAAGATCCTTTTATAAGTATCTGACTTTTCAATAGATATCTAGTGGTTAATGGCCAAATAGAGTATCTGCAATCAATAACAAACGAGTGAAAAGAGAATATGAAAGAATAAGAAATATCCAAATAATAACAAAATGAAGAAATGCACTTTGTTTTTAAGTTCCGCAATTTTTTATCATGTTGATTTTTATATTATGTTCGGTGGTAGAGCTGGGATCAAACTGGAACCAGGCTGGCCATGCAACGGCCCCCTTCTAAGGCTTGCAGAAGATGTCGCCAAGAGGCTGATTGCAGCTTTTGATACAAAATCTGGGATGCCTTATGGCACAGTCAATTTGCGCCATGGCGTACCAGCAGGAGAGACGACCGTCACTTGCACAGCGGGCATTGGCACATTCATATTAGAGTTTGGCACGCTCAGCAGGCTTACTGGAGATCCATTATATGAAGAAGTGAGTACAACATACTATGTACTTTACAATATGCTTTCCTAATTTCTTTTTAGGTAGCAATGAACGCACTGTATGCTTTATATCACAATCAGTCTCCTTTGGGGTTGTATGGAAACCACATTGATATACTCACAGGGCACTGGATTGCACAGGATGCGGGAATTGGGGCGGGCGTCGATTCATTTTTCGAGTACTTGGTAAAGGGCAGCATATTACTACAAAAGCCAGAGTTGATGGAAATTTTCCATGAAGCTAGAGCTGCTATTGATAAGTATTTAAAGCGAGAAGACTGGTATCTATGGGTTTCCATGTCGAAAGGGCAAGTAACTTTACCTGTATTTCAGTCTTTAGAAGCTTACTGGCCTGGCGTTCTAAGTCTGATTGGTGAGATTTACTTTAGTGTATTTCAGACTTAAGTCTCACCAATGTTTGTAGGAGATACATCTTCTGCCATGCGAACTTTACATAATTATCATCAAGTCTGGTTGCAATATGGATTCACTCCTGAATTTTATAATATTCCACAAACTGAAGCCGGCAGCAATAGAGAAGATTATCCACTTCGTCCCGAGTTAATTGAATCTGTGATGTATTTGTATAGAGCTACCGGAGACCCATACTTACTACAAGTTGGTGTAGATATTCTGCGAAGCTTACAGCACAGTGCTAAGACACCATGTGGATATGCCACAGTAATCTAATACTGGAATTTAACTTTATGAGGTTAAAAATGGTTTTCATTTCAGATTAAAGATGTTAGAGACCATCGAAAAGAAGATCGAATGGAATCTTTCTTTTTGGCAGAAACCACAAAGTACCTCTATTTGCTGTTTGATACTGAGAACTTTATTCACAATCAGGGCCAACATGGCACAGTTGTGCAAACCCCTAATGGAGAGTGCATTCTTGAAGCAGGTGGCTATATTTTCAATACCGAAGCCCATCCGATTGACCCCAGTGCTTTATATTGTTGCTATGATAAATCAAGGGAGCAGCTTTATGATTTTTCAAAGTTAAAGGAACAGAAGAGTATCTTTCGAGGAGAGTCCATTGAAGAAAGGCGAAACAGCTTGAAGCAGAACAGCGATAATACAAAAGGTTCAAATACTATAGAGGGAAAAGAACCGAATCCTGAAGCTAAAGAGGCAAATGTAGAAAGTATTGGAGAAATTCGTACTCAGAATAAAGGAACAGTAGAGCCACTATCGGGAGCAAATGTAAGCGCCATAGTAACTGAAGCAAAGTTGGATGACGGTGATGATTTTGAATTGAAAGCCGCGATAGGTGACGCTGGCCACTATAATAACACCACATTATTTAGGGAGGATGTGGAGGATAACAGTTCAATTTACCCAGTATTTTGAATCACATTTTGCCCGACAAACCTGGCAAGCATAAACACGATGCCCAACAAATGTTGGAAAGGATTCGGTCTGAGACCCAGTATTTTAGGAACGCATCCTGGGAGACTAATTACAAGTTGCTTAGCTGCAGGGCACAGCCCTTCTTACAACGGTTATCCATCTTAGGGGAGTTTTTTAACAGATGATTGTGGTTTTAGGGTAGGTCGAAGTACGTTTTATTTATACAGTAAAGTAGTTGGAGACTATTGTTATTGCTAATAAATTTTCGTAATGTTGCATCATGGTTCTGTATTACCCCCAAAAAATTGGTCAGTATATGTTAAGGACACATTCTAAAAGGGAAAAATTAGAAAATTTAACTACTACCTGTTCCAGGTTAACTTACTCTTTTTCGAAATTTTTTGTTATATTGAGATAGAATGATTAATAAATAGAAAAGATGTGTCACCATTCTCATTTCACTTTTAATACATATTTCACTTGTTTCTAGACTTTGATTATCTCAAAACCATTAAACCAACATATGTAATGTAAAGATATAAAGACAAAATATAAGAAAATTTACACATAAGACAGATAAGATTTGCATCCCTTCAACCATTCAAACTACTTTGCAAAATCAAAAGGTCTTGACCATCTTTCCAGCATTTGTGTAGATCCTGTGCTTAAAATTTTTTAGTTAGGTTTTACTTATTTTTCAAAATTTTCTATTAAGGCCAATGATGTCACAAAATATATTCTAAAATGATGGTCCTATCATTTAGATATTAATCATAGTTCACCGAAAGCCTTTTTCTTCATAACATTGTTATTCAAGATATGGATGAGTTGGGTTGGAGAAGAGGGCTGTTAAAAATTGATTAGACTTGAGATGAAAGTGATAAACATGTCGAGAATGCCTCTTCTTGCGTTGAATTTGTTTATGGTAATTAGTATACTCTTGCTCAGCATCAAAGCGAAAAGACTTGAATGAGCCAGCATATGCCATGCTTCTTTGTCATCATCTCTTAATTCCAGGGACAGGTATTTTTTTTACAATCCAAATAAAAAGTCTGACCAAAATGGATGGCTTGCATAAATTTTTTTCTGAATAGACAGAAAGTTGATCCTTGTCACAGTCACCGAAGTAGTGATTATTCACTCCATGTACTATGGGACATCAAAACTACAGAATTGACTATACTCAAATGATCGACGGTAATCATACTGCTCAGCGGTCTTTTTCTTGTAAAGTTTTTACATAGTGATAAGAATTTGCATAATAGGTAGCAGATTAAGTACTTTTTTGCCAACCAAATTTACCTTCAGAAACATGGGGGTTATTCTGTTCGTTACATACCAAAATTATTAATACTTCTAAATTAACAACGGTTTCTTTAACAGATTATTAATGAAGATTATCAGTGTCTCAGAAGATGAAGAGCGAGATCCTGGTAAAAATTACTTCTGAATTTGGTACTCCATTAAAATCTTGAAAGCTGGTGCTTATTGAAGATTATAACAAAAAAGTGACAATAGGGCTATATATCTAGATATATGCAACAGCAGTATCCTTTTGATCTGATTCAGTTAATCAGATCTTTTCTCAAAAAATGCATCGAGTGACTGTAAACTAACTCAAAGAAGATGCTACTAGCAGTGGGTTTTCCAACTCTTTTCAATGCCTTCATAAGTAACTTGCCCACACTGATGATCAGGAGCATGAAAATAGTGTCAAATGTCAATGACCTCCCTACTTGCAAACCTGTTGCAAGAGGAAATAAATTAACTTGAGGATAAACATAAACTTGAAAATTTAAAATTACTCCATTTGTTAAAAATTTATTGTTAGTTTTACTGACATCTTTGGCCAGTTGATACCATAAATGATGAAAACAAAATATTTTAAAGTCATGCTATACTGTACCAACAGAGTGTTTCATCAAACTTAAATGTTTATATCTTGAGGGGACCACTTTAGTACTTTCACCAGCTAATATAGTGAAGTTGACAGTGTTCCTGTATGTACATTTTAATAAATTCTCTTTAGTTGTTTAGTTATATAAATTTCGTGCAAATCATTTTTCTTATATTACGACTGGTTAGATACTTTCTGGACAGATCTATACCTTAAGGTATGAGAAGTATGGTTACAAAAATATAAATTGCGGCACTACTCCTAGCTTATGTGTCACATCCGCATAGTTTTTGTTCATTGTATCATCAAGTTATAAGGAAAAATTAAGAGTTATGTGCAAATGAAACTCCTTGTATTAAAAAACAAATATTCATGTTATAAATGAATACGTTTTAGTTTCTTTTATCACTTGTGTGGAAAAAAAATCATAAAATATATTTTTTTTATATCTTTGTATTTATTCTTCCCAGAATGCAATAGAATAAAAAATATTTGAAATGCATATGAGCTCATGTAATGTTTTTATTTAGGTTGCAGAAATTGTAAATTATAAAGAAATGTGATATTTATTGAATGACCATACCAGAGAAACCTATTGACAATGATTTAAACCAGAAGTGTCTAATCAAAACTTTATATTTTTAGCTATTTGATACTCTCCTTTTTGGTTCTGCTATTCAAGGTCATTGATTCTCTTAGTAGGTATCACCAGAATTGGCTGATCCAGGTGAAATTAAATGTGCTCATTAAAATCTTTGTTTATTACTCAGTAATGCAATCTTTCTTACGAATTAACAGAAAGCATACGGCTTTACAATGAATCTCAACTAGGCAGTTACAATTTAAACCAAATTATATTATCAAAATGATTACTATCGTTCTGAATTAAGAGAAGCGTGTGACATTTTTATTTTGTAGAATTTTTGAAGTAGACTTCCAAAATTTGCAAATATTAAGTTTTTATATTCGTTAAATTTAAACATCTGCCATATATATCATTAATTACATTTCGTCTTAGAGCTCCAAGTGAATTGATCAAGGCATAGTTTGGTTATGATTATGTAGGATATGATTAAAGTGATTCCATATTTTTCTTGGAAATTTGTATTTACGATGAATATGGAAAAGGCCAGTCAAATCATGTTGAATTTATGATTCATTCTACCGATTTGCAACTTCATTTCGTTCTTGTTTAACTAGCATTAGTTTATTCAACAAACTAATTAGATGTGAGACATTTTGCTGTATCTGAGATAATTTGCATGTGCAATAGTTAATGATACACGACAATTGTGTAATAGACATTTATCATGATTCTCAAATCCTTAATAATCCAGTGATGTTTAATTTTTTGTTAATTATTTTTCTAGTCTAGAATGCAGACAGCTTAATTTTAGTCCAACATTATTATACAACTTAATTGTGTCCGAATTCTTTCTACTGGCATCTATCAAATACTCCTGTTTCTTAACACAAACATCACTTAAATCTCCTATTGTTATACTATGTCATACCAGTCTAGCAAAATTATTGTCACAGCTTTGATACGATAATAAAGCCGATCTTCATGCTTCGTTATAATTTTTTTATCGTTTCCATTCCTGAATTTTTATAGAATTGTTTGATCGTAATATGACGTGCTTTTCCACATTTGTATTGTTTAGGTAAAAAATAAAGTACTCATTAATAATCAGTGATAGCTGTGTAGTTCTTCAGTTGATGAAATTGACATGAATAGACTTGTTTTGATTGAGTTCTATGCTACAGCTTTTCATCAAAATATAAACTTTACCTCTTGCAAGTTGTTATTAGCCTGTGACTCGTCAATCACAATTGCAAGGATGTTTGTGTCATTAACAAGTATGACAATTAGATTTGGAGTATATTATAAGCTTAACTGACAAGGAAACTGCAAAACATTACAGTGAACGGATCAACCAGCAGGTAGTACCAATCAATAGCTCAAGTGATACCAGTCATAACCCTACATGCATTACCAGCGGAAGTGAGCGATAGTCGCACCAGGGGCCTTCAAAGCTGGCCGATCCGTTCACTGTAGTATTTGCGGTTTCCTTGTGAGTGTTGCAAAAATTTTAACACACTGTCTTATGCCTTGTGACATGTCCACTTTGATGATTCAGAGTAAATAGCTTTTTGTAAATAATACAGCCGAGAGCAAGTTGCACGTTTATTTTAGAAATCCAAATTAATAATGTAGAACGACCTTTTTATTCCCGACTAATAGGTGCTTGGTGATTGATCGTTATGACCTCTGCGACTTTCCAATTTAATGGAGATTTTTAAAACTCCTGTTTATAAAGTCACATCCTGAAGACTTTCTAGGATTTGAGCTAAGATTACTTTTTTTTAAACGACTAGTTCAAGCTGTGTTAGCTGGATGTCGCTTGATTGAAGTATTTTCTCTAGATGATCTGGAAAGAGATTTTCTTTTTCTTTATGCCTAGCCCATGATTTTCGGTTGTCTTGGTGCAATTTTCATAAGAAAAGGCATCAATGTACTCATTAAAGGTCTTTTTCTTAATCTCAGCTCAATTGCTGCATCAGTAGATCGATCTTGGTTTTATCGTTGTTATGGTTTTTGTACTTTTTCAAAGATAAATTATTTGATCTTGGAGAAATGCAATCCAATAGTCTTTTGCTGAATTACACTGATATTGGTCCAAACTACTTATTGTCAGTCTTCAGTTAATTTCTTGATATTAATATTCCAATTTTAGGAGTTTGCAAAATTTCGGTCCTGTTATGATTACGTGAAATTTTCGGAATAATCAAGAGATCTGTTGATATCTGTGAGCTAATAGATTTTGGCATTTTGGTTCAGTTTTTTTTAGCGGTGGAATATGATTTCTATCTTTTGGAAGCTTGATCCTCATTAGGTGTAATTCACGTTAAGACTACTTTTGAGAATGAATCTCTCACTGAAGTGTCCCAAAAGGTAGAGATGATCTTTTTGTTGAACTCGCTCCAGCTTTTTATCGCCAGATTCAAGCTTGGATAATCTGCTTAGAATATCAAGCTTTTCTTTCCTCTTTATGTTCATTAAGATAGGTCCTGAACATCTCTAGATTAAAGAGCCGCCATTTTTTCAAACAGGTTTTGTGTTGTTCAGTGGCGTTAGTTTTACTACTATTATGTACCTGGTTATTGTTAGAACTAGGACCACTACCATCATATGAATGCAGTACTTATCGAGACAATCAATCTAGTTTTCCTCTTTTTTACCATCCAATCCAGCATTTCTCAATCGGGGTTCTCTTAATTCGTAGGATTTCGCGAAGGATCTCTAGGGGTTTTGCAAAAAACAATAATGTTTAACTGGCTCTCGCCAATTTGTGGACCTTAGTAAAACAATTAACCTTTTAATTAAAAGCAGTGATAATGGATATTTCGCAGTGTTTTTATAGCTTTAGAACCCTCCATATACGCTGCATAACTTAAAGCCTGCAGTTTTAATAAGACTACTGATCCAAGTGGATATTACTTCAGGAGGTCTACAAAAGTCAAAAGATTAAAAAACGCTGGTCTTTTTTAAATATGTATAAACGCTATGTAGCCTCATCATATCTATAAATGGTAGGGTACCTTTTTAACAATACACGTAGATTTAATGTTTTTAGCTTTGTTACATTGTTTAACGTGGCAAGTTTACCATATCTATCTATACATTGAAATAGAAAGAAAACAAACGTAATGTGGCATACCCTACGCCCTTGAAGTACACGAGATCTATAGGTATTAAACAAAGACAGCCTATACATTTGAACAGAAAGTAAATAAAGACGGCCGACCTGTTATCCTTTTTATGGTGTAGAAACAAATTTATATTTACTATCTTAATTAATAGTTCCCTATCCGTTGTAAAAACAAAGTTAAAATGTCGACAATACTAAAGTTAACTAGTGCAATTTCAGAATCAAAACAAACATTCTGTTACTGCTGCTAACATTAATCTAGGGAAAAATTACTGCAAATGTAAGAAAAATATAAAGTTCACCGATTTCAACTTTACAAATTTTTCTTATTTTTGAATGTCTTCTCTTCGCTCTTATCCTTATGCCTTCCAGCGTCAGATATGTTTGAATGTAAAACGTAAAAATTACGGAGTGCATTATGAACGAGCGCATAAACTTTGCATTGGTTCAACTTTACGTTTTACGTATTTCTTATGGGCGGATTATGTTTGCGTTCATTATGAATGGGCGCCAAATTAAATTGTTCCACATATCCGGTCCAGGAAAAAAGCCGATGCAATTAAAAATTTATACGTTCCCACCTTGCAAAAATTTGAGGGAAGGCGAGTGAAAAATTGTCAGGGACGCCAAAAATACCTTTTGGTGGGCAACTCTTTGTTTGAATACATTTCTACAGCAGCGCCAAATGTGTCCAAATTTCTGACACTTGCACTGAAGAAGTAATTTAGATTTTTTAATCGTTTTATTAGTAATTCGCATGCCAATGATATCAAGAATTATATCTCCTTCTTCTTTTTCATATCCCTCTTATGCTTTACGGCGTTGGATCCTCGATCCATCTCCTGTAGTTGATTCTTTGTTTCGCCAATATCCTGACTTTTTGTATGGTTTTTCCTTGTTTCCTTGCTAGTTCCTTGATGTTAACCTCACGTAATTCCAGTTTTCCCTCTTTTCTTTTGACCCTCGTGCCTCATTTCAAATATTTTTCCGCGATATGCATCAACAGTCATAGAAATAAGGTGTCCATACCATCTGAGCTGCTTGTTTTCTACTTCCTTCACTAATGATTTTTGGTCTAGTTCTCTTACACATTTGTTTCTGACCCTATCTCTTCTAGTCTTGCCTATCACTTTCCTTAGATACTTCATTTCAGATGCAGTTATTTTTTATCTCACTTCATCCACCAATGTCTACTATTCTGACCCATACAGTAATGTAGATGTATATATTGTTTGGTAAAGATGCATTTTTGCTTTGACACTTAGTTCTTTTTTGCCTACTAGCGTGTTGTTTATTTGATAGTAAATTTTATTTTCCTTGTTATCCTGTGTTTAACTTCTATTTTTTCGACTTTGTCGATTATTGTACCTAGGTATTTTATTTGATCCACAAACTCATTTGTTTTCTATTTGAATGTTCATTCTTGTGATATCCTAGTCATGTGTATTATGTAAAGTAGCGGACTAAGACTATCGCCCTGTTTCACTCCCATATGGAAGTTTTACGTCCATCGGGCCTTATTACTCCCTCTACATTTTTGTTGATATTTTTAATTATTTGTATTAACTTGAGGTTCGTTTGTACTTTTTCTAGTGCTTTCCATATATGTTTTCGTGGTACTTGGTCGAATGCAGCTTTAAGATCTAAGACGGTAAAGAAGATTTCTCTATTTTTGTCTATTTTCTTTTCAATTATGTTTCGAGTCTTAAAAATGTGGTCCTAGGTTTGTCTGCCAGGAAGGAAAGTCTCTTGTTTATCTTCCATTATGTCCTCAATTTCGTACCTTAATCTTTCATCTACAATTTTGGAGCACAATTTACTTGCAACTGATGATAAACATATTGCCCTCTAGTTATCACAGATTGTAGTTTCTCCTTTCTTGTATATGGGCACAAATATATTTATTTCAGTCCGTTGGTATTTGCTTTATTCTTCAGGCCTGTTGAAATATTGCCTTGAGCCATTTTATGATCGACTCTCCTCCTTTCTTGAGTAATTCTGGTGTAATGTTATCATCTCCAGTTCTCCGTTGATTTTAAGGCTTGTTTTATTTTTTCTTCAATAATATCATCCTCCTTTTTGTTTTCTGCATTCTCTTCTTCTCTTTCCGGTTCTCTACTTTGATTTTCCTCGTGTTGGAAGTTGGTTTTGTAGTAGTCTTGCCTAGCCCTTAATACTCCTTTTGTCGTTGTTTCCAGCTCTCCTCTTTGATTCTTTACATTTAGTATCTGTTGCTTTATTTCCTTTTGATCTTTTTACCACATTACAAAACCTTTTTTTGACTTCTATATAGCTCTCTTTTTCTTCAAAACTCTTCCCAAGAGGTTTCCTTTGCTTCTTTTGCTGCTTATTAACTTTCTACAGCGGAGCTTATAGAAAGTTAATGAGATTATCATCCTGCGTCTGTGCCTGTTACCTGGCATTAACTTCGTTCTATTCAACGGTTACTCAAACTTGGCATACTTAGGATATTTTCAGGAATTGTTTTCAGTCAAATCGGTTAACGCAACGGAAGTGACCGTTACGATTTCCATAGAAAGTTTCCTTTACGGTACTACACCGTTCTTGTTTATTGATGTTCTAAAATACTTCGCTATCTTAGTAGCTGTTTTATTCTGCTATAGTTTTTTCTTTTTGCTGATAATGGTTATTAATTATTCTCCTTTACTTGATGCTGGTTCAAAAGACCTCATCTATTTAGTAGATCATCTACCTCCTTTATGTACATGAATCTATTGCTTATTCATCTAGTTAATGCAATTTGTCTGTTCTTTGCCCCACAGCTATCTTATTTTTTATTGATATACTATATATATTGATATATATAGTATATATATAGTGTTTAATTTGCTCTATTTTCCTTTTTCTTATGTTTAGGGAACAAAATAAGGAAAAGATTATTTCATTTCTTGTCATAGTTCCATCTTTAATTATTGATTTACTCTTATGTATCTATTTTCATATTTCTCAGATCAACTTAAGTGATACTACTCTTAGCTTGACTATTCCACAAGTATAACAATTTAGAAAAGTTTTTTTGCGACAGTCAAGAGGATTGGTATCAAGTTATTTTAGTGTCCACTTAGTTCAGAATCTGATTAATTCATTGTTTATCTAAGAAACTTAGGATTAATTGTCATTTATATATATATTTTGACCCAGAGTTTTTTTAAATTGTATCCACAACATGAATTAATATGTACATGCGTTTATTCGTTTGCTGATGTAAAAGCAAAGTTCTTCATCGAATACAGATCCATTATCCAATTTTTATCAGCGCAGTTGGGAGGTGTTGGTACTTAACATAGTAAACGCTGATTTGAATAAAAATGTATGCTCAATTTTCACTAAGTCAGTCGAATAGAAAACACGTGCTTTTTGAGTTGCTATTATTTTGGTTCACTTGAAGCATTCTTCGGGTTTCGTCATTTTGAAGAAAGAAAACTGGAAGGCAAGAATGCTTCTCCTTTGTCCTTTTTAGTTGTTCCAAATTTTTCGCGACTCTTTAAATTCAAGGAAAGAAAGTTTGTTGATGACCTGTAGTTCGGCCGCATAAAAGGTGGATACCGTCTATTACACACAGGTATTGGACAAAATAATAGAAACGCTTGTCGAAAGTGGGACATACTTTCACTGTGCCTGGTAACACTGAGCGCTACGTAAATCAGCCGTCTCTTGTTTGTTGTAGGTAGTATGAACTGTGTACTATTAGTAGGCACAGGCAGTATGGTTGTGGATGTTGTGCAGGTGTGGCAAGTGACCAGTATGTCCGACCAGACGTAGTTTCAAAGGGGTCTAGTTATTGTTGCCCGTTTAGCTGGAGCATCTGTGAGCAAAACAGCGACGTTATGACACGGTCTTGAAAATCATGATCGCATACACAGTGCACGGTAAAACAAGGTCGGTGTAGCATAATAGTGGTTGAAAGACGAAACCGCAGGATAGGGACGTCGGACCTTGAAGTGTATTTTGACGCCGCAGAAGAAAACAACGACCTAGAAAGTGATTGCAGAACTTAATCATAATCTAAACATCCCAGTGTCATTCAAAATACTGAGGCGGGAACTGCAAAAAATGGGTATTCATGGGTGTGTTGCTATTGTCAAGCCCCCAATAACAGACGAATGCTCAAAGGCGACGTGCATGGTGCAATGGCCACAAAAACTGGACTTTGGAGGACTGGCAACATTGTCTTTTCCTTCTTCCTCACCACTGGATGCGTGTTATTTGGCGAACATCCTCTGAAGATACTGTGGGCCCGCCCGAATTCGAGCGATCACTGTGAACGCGGCCCGCAGGCCGCCGATATCGCCACATGCCAGAGCGAGACGACCGTGAAGAAGATAGGTGCTGCGCCTTGCTCCCGCCAGAATTATTCTACCAACACTCGTGACGAGGCGCGGCACGGGTATAATTTATACCATTATAACAGAAACATTACCGTTACATTTAGCGTAGAAGCAAGCATGCGCACGAGGACGTCCAGGGTAATAAAATTCTTGACGCCTGAAAACACTGGTGTATAAATACTGGAGCTTTCCGCTCGAGCATCAGAGCTCGTTCTGTGCGTACCCATAGCCAGAACAGCTCTCCTCCTCTTGAGGAGCGCCCGTGCGTACCCATAGCCGAATAGCTCCTCTACTTCCTCCTGAGGAGCGCATTGTTCCATGCCCTACCTCTTTATTATTTCCGATGTGAGCATTCCAGTACCCATTATAATGAAATGTCGGTTTTTGTTTTGCGTTTTTTCCACAGTTCTCTGTAGCTCTTCGTAGAAATGTTCATTGTCATTTATCATATATTTGTTCGTTCTGTTAGTACATATATTTGTATGATTCTCACTTTTTCTCATAGCTCTAGGTTTACAGTTACTATCCTAGGGCTTATAGCTAGCCTCCCAGTTCGTCACCTTTGTTTCTATTTCATTGTTTAGAATATTTCTACTCCTTTCGTTATTCTGCTCCCTATTGGTGTTCCGGAAAATCTAAGTGATTATCCCTTGTCAAGTCTCTTTATGCTATCCCCTCTCTTTTTGATTTCTGTTATTCTTAGTATTTGTAGTTTGCATTTTTCCATCTCCTCTGTTATCTTTACTTCTTTCCCTGTTAAGGTAGTGATATTCCACGTGCCAAATCACATTGTTAGTCTTCGATCAGTCCGTCCCTTTCCAAGGCTTTCGTAATTTTTCTGAATCCGTGTATCTTAAGAAGGCCCCGTTATCTCGGGACAACTGGTATCGGGTTGCACTCCCGATGCTGGGTCGTCAGACCCTCGTTCGTTATCTAGCAGGAAGTACCGCGTGCAGGTGGTGTTGACATTTGGGTGACTAGATGTTGGCGCCATCTCTTACCCAAGAATTATATATATCTTATAAACGTCCTCATTAGAAGTTAATCAATTAAGTGACTTTTTTCTTGTTATTAACAATAGTTTTTTTGCCATTATCCACTTTTTAAATTCGAAATTGTTTAATGTCCGTTACTGGAGAAAGGATTAATTCCTCTAGTAATGATTTTAATTAGCTAGTTTTAACTGCATTTTCCAACAAATGGACAACTTAAAGTTAAGCTTTATTTCCTTTGAAAGACAATTTGAATTTATCATCGTATTTGCCCTTAATCAAGTTAATGTACTTTCCTATTTGTCAATGACGATAGACGATTTCAAATTTGCCTTATTAACTTTTTTAAGAGTACTTGGACTCTTGAATTTTGTATCTGATTTCATTCTATTCGGCCTATTTCTTTATTTAATTTTTCTTTATCGGATTTATATGAGATGAAGTCAGCGTGATATTGTAAATTGTCCCTCTATATTAGACATTATTTTATAGAGTAATAATATTAAATAATGAAGTGATGATTTACGCCAGAAGCCATCTCCATGAAATTTGGTAAATGCTGTTGCACATACTTATTGAGGTTAAAACGTTCTATTCGTTTTTAATAATTGAAATTTAAGTGAATACTAAGGATGTTCATGGAGGCTCATTTTAAATTATCCAAAGTGTAAATAGGCAGCACTGATTTTACGTACCATAGAACCCTTGTGGCTGCATATTTTTTAAGGAGTTGCTAATTAACGGTTGCTCAATCAAATTGTGGAACAAATTACTTTTTTTAAGTTAGTCAACCAAAAGCTGTTACAAATGAAGCAATGGTCTATAATATACAAATTTAGTGTATATATGGCTGTTGAATTTCACCTACTGATACACTTAATATAGTGCTAGCCTATATTAGAACATTAGCACGTTAGTCAATGGTATTCTCTTGGTTAGACTAACTTTCGTGTGTGCGCCAAATGTGCGAAGAGAACCTGGATTTACCCATGAACAATATGCAACAACACTAGTCATTTATTATAATTTATTCTTATACTATCCTAAATGGGCTTATAGTATTACGGGCGCGGAGATGATGTGCTTTTGTCAAGCAATGATTTTTCCGGAAAGGTCAATGTGCCATAAACAATTGTGGCTCTGATATTGAATTCGATATAATTCTTCGATAACTGATGATGACCAGCTATTAGTACCTTTCATGGGATTGATTTTCAGCCAAATCGGTTAACGGCAACCGTAAGTGACCGTTGATTTCGAAAATTCATGTCTTTCTGTGTGTCTGGAGACAAGATAACTTCCGTTCTATCCAACGGAGTCACTTCAAACTTGACATACACGTATATTATTATACATGGGATTGATTTTCAGTCAAATCGGTTAACGGCAACGGGAAGTGGCCGTTACGATTTCGCTGTAGAAAGTTTCCTTTACGGTACTACACCGTTCTTGTTTATTGATGCTCTAAAATACTTCGCTATCTTAGTAGCTGTTTTATTCTGCTATAGTTTTTTCTTTTTGCTGATATTTGGATTATTAATTATTCTCCTTTACTTGATGCTAGTTCAAAAGACCTCATCTATTTAGTAGATCATCTACCTCCTTATGTAATCAAATCTATGCTTACTTTTTAGTTAACATTGATGCTGTCTTGCACATCTTACTGACTATTCCACAAGTATAACAATTTAGAAAAGTTTTTTTGCGACAGTCAAGAGGATTGGTATCAAGTTATTTTAGTGTCCACTTAGTTCAGAATCTGATTAATTCATTGTTTATCTAAGAAACTTAGGATTAATTGTCATTTATATATATTTTGACCCAGAGTTTTTTTTAATTGTATCCACAACATGAATTAATATGTACATGCGTTTATTCGTTTGCTGATGTAAAAGCAAAGTTCTTTATCGAATACAGATCCATTATCCAATTTTTTATCAGCGCAGTTGGGAGGTGTTGGCACCTAACATAGTAAACGCTGATTTGAATAAAAATGTATGCTCAATTTTCATTAAGTCAGTCGAATAGAAAACACGTGCTTTTTGAGTTGCTATTATTTTGGTCCACTTGAAGCATTCGTCGGGTTTCGTCATTTTGAAGAAAGAAAACTGGAAGGCAAGATTGCTTCTCCTTTGTCCTTTTTAGTTGTTCCAAATTTTTCGCGACTCTTTAAATTCAAGGAAAGAAAGTTTGTTGATGAACTGTAGTTCGGCCGCATAAAAGGTGGATACCTTCTATTACACACAGGTATTGGACAAAATAATAGAAACGCTTGTCGAAAGTGGGACATACTTTCACTGTGCCTGGTAACACTGAGCGCTACGTAAATCAGCCGTCGCTTGTTTGTTGTAGGTAGTATGAACTGTGTACTATTAGTAGGCACAGGCAGTATGGTTGTGGATGTTGTGCAGGTGTGGCAAGTGACCAGTATGTCCGACCAGACGTAGTTTCAAATGGGTCTAGTTATTGTTGCCCGTCTAGCTGGAGCATCTGTGAGCAAAACAGCGACGTTATGACACGGTCTTGAAAATCATGATCGCATACACAGTGCACGGTAAAACAAGGTCGGTGTAGCATAATAGTGGTCAAAAGACGAAACCGCAGGATAGGGACCGTCGAACCTTGAAGTGTATTTTGACGCCGGAGAAGAAAACGACGACCTAAAAAGTGAATGCAGAACTTAATCATCATCTAAATATCCTAGTGTCATCCAAAATACTGAGGCGGGAACTGCATAAAATGGGTATTCATGGGTGTGTTGCTATTGTCAAGCCCCCAATAACAGACGAATGCTCAAAGGCGACATGCATGGTGCAATGGCCACAAAAACTGGACTTTGGAGGACTGGCAACATTGTCTTTTCCTTCTTCCTCACCACTGGATGCGTGTTTGTTGGGCGAACATCCTCTGAAGCATACTGTAGGGCGCCCGCCCGAAAGCACGAGCGAGCACTGTGAACGCGGCCCGGCAGGCCGCCGATATCGCCACATGCCAGAGCGAGACGACCGTGAAAGCAAGATAGGTGCTGCGCCTTGCTCCCGCCAGAATTATCTCTACCAACACTCGTGACGAGGCGCGGCACGGGTATAATTTATACCATTATAACAGAAACATTACCGTTATCATTTAGCGTAGAAGCAAGCATGCGCACGAGGGACGTCCACGGTAATAAAATTCTTGACGCCTGAAAACACTGGTGTATAAATACTGGAGCCTTCCGCTCGAGCATCAGAGCTCGTTCTGTGCGTACCCATAGCCAGAACAGCTCTCCCCTCCTCTTGAGGAGCGCCCGTGCGTACACATAGCCGGAATAGCTCCTCTACTTCCTCCTGAGGAGCGCCCGTGCATAGCCGGGCCCCCCAGGTGCACGGAAGGCGTTCTGTGCGTACTCATAGCCAGAACGAACTTCTCGCCTTCAACGAGTGCTCGCGCTTACCCACAGCCGAGTGCTTCGCGGCAGACCAAGGGTGTACTTGTGCGACTCACAGCCAAGTTACCCCTGCACCTGACTAGGGACACTGGCGCGTACCTCAGCCGAATTCCTCCGTCAAACGGGCCGTCATTCCCGCCAGAAGATTCCACCAGGGAATCGCCTCCACCTACGGCCCTCCGGAACTCGCCACTTTCCGAAGCCCGCATCACCGCTTCTGCCGTCGCCCGAGAAAAGGCTTCACCAGAGGACGCCCGCAGACGAAGACAAGGTCCCCCCGGAAGGCGCTCCGGATTCCCTTCGCCAAGAAGCAGCAGCGTCCATCCTTCCAGGCCTGCCCTCGCCCGATAGAAGTCAGCGGCATCCGTGGCACCCACATCGGCATCGGCTCGCTCCAAGTCGCTCTTGCAGACCTCAGGAGATTCGCCGTGCGACGGTCGCATAGGCGCACTCAAGCGCGCCTCAATAGCGCTATTATAATTGTACATACATAATTGTAAATAAAGCGTTATACACAGGAAATCTCGTCTCTCCGCGGCACGTCAGGACCTAGCCGAGCTCCCCACAACACGATATGGACTGTCAAATATGCTGGTGGCTCTATTATAGCCTGGGGTGCTATAGCATGGTATTTGGCAGTCCCACTTATCACATTACACACTCCGGTCACAGCAGCAGTGCATAAAAGACTATTGGGTAACCAGGTCCACCCAATGGTGCAAAGTTTATTTCCAGCCGGGAAGGCCGTATTTCAAGAAAATAATGCCCCCATTCACACCGCTGTCCTTGTTCAAGGGTGGTTTCGAGAGCATGCTGATGAGGTTTAACATCTTCTTGGCCTGTCCAGTCTCCAGACCTGAATATCATCGAGCTTCCGTGGGGTGTTTTGGAAAACAAGGTTTCGGGTTCCTTCGTCTCTACTCGAGCTGGAGACTGTGCTGCATGAAGAATGTAAGGAACGTTTCAATTATGCTCGCCCATGATTCTCTTTAAGAAAATATGGACCAATTATTCTTTTTCAAGTTAGTCCATGCGAACACCGTAACTAATTTATTGTGTAGTGATGTCAATGTCTATAGAACATTATGATATTATCTTGCCAAATTTTATCTGTAGGGTTGTACTAAACAATTTAATATTTTCCATTTCCATAGGTCATCACATAATGTTTAGTGCTTTCTTCTACTTCAAATAACACATTTTTGTAGATTAATGTAAAGTATTTTTGTGATCAAATAGATGCGGCCGGTGTTATGATGCATTGTGTGATTGGTTCTCGGCTTATAAGGCTGTGGTTCGGAAACTCTTGACATTTCGTTCATAACGGCGGCGGACATCTTCAGAAGAAAATCTACTAAAAATCTTCTGAGATTGTAGACGAAACCGAGAACCAACCACACGATGCACTATTTTTGTGATGTTGATACCCAAAAATTTTAGTAAAGTTTTGGCGGCAGTTTGGACGCCCTGTCATTATCACAGCCAATTGTCATCCCTTCTTAGCAACCCAATGCGCTCCTGTCAAGCGAGTCGTCATTTTGATAGATAATGAGGTCGTCAAAATTCCAGTTTGCAGTAACTTAACACGTAGCAAAATATGTTTTTCAAAACCCACACTCTGTGCGTACCATGTCAAAGGAACTGACTCACAGCGCTTCCGAAGAGCAGACCCTTACGACCAGAGGTTACCGCTTAGTGAAGAAGCTGGGCGAGGGCTCCTACGCCAAGGTGTACCTGGCCGAGTACAAAAACGCCGAAGGCGAGGCCAGTACGGACCGCAAGAACCCCAGCCAGCTAGCGTGCAAGATAGTGGACACGTCCAAGGCTCCCAAGGACTTCGTGAGGAAGTTTCTGCCCAGAGAGCTAGACATACTCGTTCGGCTCAACCACCCACACATCATCCACGTGCACAGCATTTTTCAGCGGAAGGCAAAATATTTCATTTTCATGCGGTTCGCGGAAAACGGCGATCTGCTGGAGTTCATCTTGAAGAAAGGCTCGATATCTGAAGCCCAGGCCAGGGTCTGGCTGCGGCAGCTGGCGCTTGCCGTGCAGTACCTGCATGATATGGACATCGCCCACAGAGACTTAAAGTGCGAGAACTGCCTGATAACCAGCAATTACAATGTCAAATTGGCCGATTTTGGATTTGCGAGGTACGTAATAGACAGCCACGGGAAGAAAGTTACCAGTGAAACTTATTGCGGTTCGTTGTCATACGCCGCGCCTGAAATTCTACGCGGAATGCCGTATTACCCCAAAATCTCAGACTTGTGGTCTCTTGGAGTCATAATATATATAATGCTCAACAAGGCCATGCCTTTCGATGACACCAACATAAAGAGGCTGTACGAGCAGCAGTCTAATAAGCGGTGGCGTTTTAGAGCTAAAGTAGTGGACATTCTCAGCGACCAAGTGAAAAAGCTGGTCGCGCACTTGTTAGAGCCGGACATTAACAAGAGGTGGAGAGTAGAACAAGTGCTGGTTTCGGATTGGCTAGCTATGGACCCGAGACTGATGCAGCTAAACCATGTGGAGCAGATGGCGATGCAGCAGGCCCAAGAGGAGAAAAAGAAACATTTGGAAGCCAACAAGAAGCTGCTGTCGATTAGCAGGTCGAAGTTAAAAAAGCGCGAGTCCAAAAATGAAATCACCATGCTGAAGGATCCGACATCCAACGAAAATGATCGCAAGGTCGGGATCAGCACCCCAGGGATGGTGGAAAGCACCTGAGGTCCTAGGCGCCCGTTGTACATAATGCAACCGAGTCCTGCAATAAAGCGAATTCGTTTAAGTTTGATGTGTTTGTAGCGTCTTCCGTACAACAATAAATGTGAAAGTCACCAAGAAGACCAATCGTTCCTCCGTTAGATTTATTCACAATCTCTCAGAAGAACGGTAGCCAATCAGTATCACCTAAGACAAATTAAGATATTCTAATACGTTATAAGATTACTTTTATCAGTTATCTTAAAATAAAATTAACTTTTACAACCCATTTGGTGTGGTTTTATTAATTTATTTAAAGTTAAATGAATAACTCCTTTGGTAGATGCCTCAAAAGTGTTAAATTCTATATGAGCCCAAGATGACTAAAGAAAAAATTCTTGATGTTTACTTTTAAGGTAACAAAGTTAATTGTAGTCAATAGATTCTACAGAGAAAAATTTCAATCAAAAAGAAAAATGCAAACCGAAAAAGCTTAAATATGGCATTTATAGCAAAAGCTTCATCAATAACTGTAAAATATACAAACAAGATCAATCGTAAACTGTGATGAGATGGTAGTTCAAACAAGCAACGCTTAGTGAGTATAAGAGACAAGTCATTATTGGAATTGTATTTTTAGAAAAAAAGGCCACTTAGTGTTAATTTTTTCAGCTTAGCAAGTTGAGAACCAAAAATGTATTGGTGCAGACTATTTTTTAATGTGCATGACGTGTCGAATAGGAAAAAACTAATGTTAATCACATTTGAAAATCGATAGCGAGTTCAAGGTGTATTTTAAGTTATAAAAAGGCTAAACTGTTGGAGACACAATGTTTCAGAATTTTTATGCGAAGCCGAGAAAAACCAAACAACTATACTAATAAACAATGTTAGATATTGCTCCGTCTAAGCCTTCGGTATAAAAATTGTTAACACATAATTAATTTTTCTGTTCATGGCTTTCTTTGAAATTCAGTTTCCAGTTTTAGGAGCTCATGTAGTGTTAAAATTACGTCCTAAAAAGTAATTAATTACAATTGCATTATCTCAAAAAATATATAATTAATTCTTTTCAAAATACAAAATATTTGGCTGTATTTAATTACAATTACAATTACTCGTTTAGTGTAACTGAAAACATTTAATTAAATATTTAATTATAAAATTTTAAAATTTTACGAGATTCGCAAGTCTGGTATTCTTTGGGTAGGCGGTACATAGGTATTTATAGTACAGTACAGTACAGTAGTATAGTTTGAGTTGGGAAAAGGTACAACACTTGATAAATAATACCGGAACTCACAACTCGTTACTTATATCTTATAATATAGTTGTCTTATCTCCCTAACTTTCTTTCTTTCTTTCTAAACTTATAATTCTATCTCCTCCTAGATGCTTCAACCGATGTCCTTGAAACTTGCACACCACATTCACAACTATATTTGCTAATTCGGCCCAAAAAATCAGCCTTCTAACTTTAACCGTTTTTGAATTATTTAAATATTTTGATTATTGTATTGTATAGATCACACCGGACAGATAACATTTTTTTTTTTTTTTTGAAAAACAGCGCCATCTGTTGGACGTAAAAGCAAAGCCACAACAACGCGTGAATTTCGGGAAAATTCGAAATCGAATATCTGGAAAATTATTCGACATAGAATTTTTTCTTCATTTTAGAATTCGTAAGCGTAAAATTTCCTATAAGAATCACATTTAAAATCGTAATGTCGAAAATTTTCCCGAAATTCGAAGTCGAATATCTCGAAAACTATTCGACATAGAATTTTTTCGATTTCATTATTGAAATCGGCGTAAAATTTTCTTTAAGAATTATTCATAAAATCGCAATGTCGAAATTTTCCCGAAATTCGAAGTCGAATATCTCGAAAACTATTCGAGATAGAAACTTTTTGATTTCAATTTTGAAATCAGCGTAAAATTTCCTATAAGAATCCATTTTAAAATTTTAAAAAATCCATAATTTTGTGACAGCGACAGACAGACCGACAGACCGTCAGACATATAGAATTCAGTAACGAACTTTTTAAGTTCGTTGACAAACATTCTGTTACTGTTGCCAACATTAATCTAGAGAAAAATTAAAAATTACTGCAAATGACGTAAAACGTAAAAATTACGGGAGTGCATTATGAACGAGCGCTTAAGCTTTGCATTAATTCAACTTTACGTATTACGTATTTCCTATGGGCGGCTTATGCTTACGTCCACCATGAATGGGCGTTAAATTGTTCGATGTTTCTGATCCAGAGAAAAAGCCAGTCTAATTAAAACTTTATACGTTCGCACCTTGCAAAAATTTGAGGCAAGGCGGGTGAAAAATTGTCAGTCTAGGACGCCAAAAACATCTTTTGGCGGGCAACTCCTAGTTTACATATAAATATTTATTAATCAGAACTTAGAAATAGAAACTTACAAATACAAAACCAAAATGCATAATATCATATAATAATATGCAATACTAATATTAATATTAAATTAACCTAAACTAAATACAATTCGAACTATTATTACAAATCCTTATTAAATGTTAAAAATAATAAATTTTCAAATTGTTGATCAAACAACTTATTTCGTAAAGGTGTCAAAATTTGACCTCCTGAGCTAACATGCGTTCAATGGGTGCAGATGAAAGAAGAACAACATTATATCTTTTGAAAATCTTTGTCGCTGAGATTACCATCAGCATTGGCATTAGCGGTTTGCATAAAATCGAAACAATATTATTTTGCACAGACGAAGGCAGAAAATTTTGATTATCTTCAAAAGAAGGAAGGAATTGTTTTTGAACTTCATTCATAAATAGGTCTTTAATTGTACGATAATTCTGTTTATCTTTCTCAAAATTAATCCAATCGAGTTTAAATGCAGATAAAGAACACATTGCAAAAATATATGGTCTACTGGAGATTTTACTATAGTCCAGGCAAACCGACTTTGCACATTTGTTACAATAGATCCAGGGAGCTCAGAACAATACTTTAAGTATCCAATTTTGTTTTTGCTATGGATGAGTTGAAAAATTGTGTACAACTTTTTTTCTCCCTGAAAAGTACCGAGAGCTACTTTTAATTTTTTACTGTACATTCATATTACTTCATCGGAAGCTTCAGTAGATCTACTGACGCTATTCCAAATAGACGTAAGTTTTCCTAAAACACTATAATCAATTTTTTCAAGAGGGTCTTGCTTGCGGAAACAGTCTTTTGAATATTAGTTGTTGCAACCAGATTCAGTGTATACAAACATCTGAATTGTGGCGAAAGGGAAATTACATCATCAAAGTCGTCATTTATACTAATATTTGAAAAATCTATATCAGCAATACCAACATCGTGTTCCTGATTTTTCAGTTTTACTTGTTCACTTTCACTTGGATCAGATGAAAAAATTCTAAACGCTTTACCGAATTTAGTAGCATTGTCTGCGACTGTCCCTGATATTTTCTCGTTGATAATGTGAAATGAAGCGTGAACATTATTAACTGTTTTCCCCATTTCTGTATAAATATGCGCAAATCTAATTCGTCTACATGCTAGTACAAATGATTTTCTACATAAAGTGTCGTTAGCAGTAATATGAACCGTTACACCAAAGTAGCTCTTATTGTTTTTTGACCGTATATCAGCTGTTGTACATATGAGTTCTGATTCGGAGAAAACATCTATAACTTCAAACTTACATTCTTTCATGCGAGCTGCAATTTGTTTATCCAGAGTCTGACAACAAACAAGAGAAAAGGTACCGTTGGAAACGCCTAGAATATTTGGAAGTGAAGGCTTATCGACAACTGACGTCTTTCTTCAATTATATAGTCGGTAACAAGCTGATTACACTGAAAAAAATTAATTATATTTATTTGCTAGATAGCTTTGGAATAGCAGTTTTAAAAACTCACTTTCTCATTAGCCATAGACGTTTTCCTTGCTGCAGTTGCAGCTATTGAAAATGGGGTGCTTGTTACTACCACCTTACTCAAATTTTAGTCTTCAAAATCACAGGAAGGTAATGTCCCAATCTTTCTGGATGCTTTCGCTATAGAACTAAAGTTAGTTAGTTGAGTTTGAAAAATAATGTAAATAGTATGAGAATTTTTAAATAAAAGAAAGAAATCGTTTACATACCTTTACATGCGTTAGGAAATTGGATGTTGCCTTGGGAAACGCACTTATTAAACTGACGTTTGCACCTACACATATTTGGCATTTTGCTACTATTCTTCATTACTTGAAACAATATTAAATACTTCGCAATTTAAAACCAATAGCAATTTTCTGTTGTTTATCCTGACTTGTAGAGTTCACAAACTTTTAGGAAATGAAAATGAAATGCTTATTATTTGAAAGATGGGACAAGCTTTCTAATCTTTAATGACTAACGAGAAAAGTAATTAATCTTCCTGTTCGATAGGTACCTACCTGGTATTGTGGTATTCAAACTTCAAATTAACTAAATGAGTTTAAAAAGTAAAATTTGTAGACATTTTATTCCAGCAACTAGAAACTTGAAAGTAATTTGGAAAATGTAATTAGTTTAACTGTAATTGAGCCAAAAAATGTAATTGAATTACTATCAAATTGCAACAAACGATAGAGTAATTAATTACCAACCGAATTACTACGGAAGTAATTGAATTACTTTTTCAAGTAATTGTAATTAACAACACTGTGTTCACCAATATTATAAAAAACTTTTAAAAATATAATTTATAGATAATAAAATGGAAAATTTTAAACTGTTTCATTCTTTGCAAGGCAAAAATTAACTAGTTGCAATTTTTAAAAGATTTTCTTCTGAAGATTCCCATCGCGGTTGTGACGAAACGTCAAGAGTTTCCGAACTCCAACCACGGCCTAATAAGCGGACAATCAACCACATGATGCATTAAAATTCGTTTGGTATCCACAAGGCAATCCCCTAAAAACAAACCCAAATCTACCACCTAAAGCAATGACACATGAATTAATTCAATAAAAAGCAATACTGTATTACATTAAAATTATTCTGATACATAATAACCTAGCAATGTTACAATGTTATTTATTTAATGACAAAACAAATGTGCTACATGACTCCAGTAATGTTAAAACCAAACACATCCTTCAGTTAGCGAAATTAGGAAGCCTCGTTACTGAGCAAGTACACCGGACTGATTTCGGCAATTGTCTTAAACTACAGAGATGACAAATAAATGCAGAATGGGCGAGACTTTAGGTATTTATCGTCTTAATGAAATACCGTACGTCAAACAATGTTGGTCTGCTCCTGGGTTATTTAACTCTACAGGTTAAGTAAACATGTGTGCCTTAAACATGTACTGGTAACGATTACTATAAATACCTAGCATACATTACAGTCAATCGCTTAAGTAATAACAAAACAAAAGGTTGTTAACGTGAATCTGAACGAAACGATGAAGTACCGCAACTGCATACGTACATACTCATTATTACAAATATTAACATTAACTTGTGAAAATAGAAAATGCTTCTTCGACTTGGCACAATTAGTTACTCTTGTTGCTGCCGTCCACTGCTTTAAGGCATTCTGGGGAAGACTAAAAATACTCTCTGTATTTGGTAATACTCAGTTAGTTCAATGTACAATACTGGATGCTGATTATTTTTCAATTATCTATCTAAATGTAGGTACATAAAAATATTTGATGGTCATGTTCTCGCTTAGGCAGCACATTGTGAAAGAAAAACAACCGAGAGTTAAAGAAACATATTAAGGTACTTATTTACAAATAAGCATTAATACCTCCCAACAATTCGCCTGTGCTGCCCAAGCAAAGGCTCCGCACAACAAATACTTTGTTTGGGTATCTACTAATTACATTGAATTTTAAGTATTAACGTATATGTTAGTAATAATGCCCAAAAGGCCGATCTCCATTCAAACCATCCGGATCCAATCAACGAGCCTTTCACACCTGGTAGTGCCTCTCGGCAGGGGCGAAATGGCTGGCGATTGCGGGTATGAGCCCAAAGACGAGCCATCATCAGTGAGATGATAGGCAGCCTCTTCCTTTACTTCTTCTACTCTCGTCATCTGCATGAGCAAAAAAGCGTAAGTAATTGCCCTCGGTTTGGCGTCGAAGGCAATCGAAAAATGCAAAATGTAACAAAGTAGACAACTGGCAAGCCTAAGAGCCATACGCTGCAACTCTAGAAGCACAACTGTAATCCACAACACTACACCTACTCTAATCTAGGCACGCACTAGTCTATGCTGTTAAACAGCGTTATGGCACACACCTTATTTACAGTTAGTTGCAGAATGCTTATATGACTACTAATGTTACAATCAACACTCGATGATTAAAATCTCTGGTACCTACGTCCGGGATCAGCATGAAAGAGAATGTACAGTCATTTAAGTGCGCCCCACTGCCAGCACCCAGTTAAAAGCAATTACTCCTCGGTCAGAATTCTAGGCGGAAGGCGCAGTAAACCTAACGGCTCAGTTTCTTCAACAGTGTGTATCAGACATTTGGAAATAATGTAAAAGTACCAATAAAAATATTTTAAGGGTTACCCATTTCTCACGAATATTTCATGTGCATTAGAAAGTCATACTAAGTTTGTAGGAAAAGAGAACACAAAAATAAAACTGGCTTATCTAGACTAGCTCGCACTAAAAACAATTAAGTTAAATTATTATATGTAATAGTAACTATTATAGATTTTTAAAGTGGTATTACAAAACAAGCAAAGTTATAAGTAAATATTTATTATATTTAATTCCCCTTCACCCACTCTGTCATCAAGCTTCAGCAAACTAACAAAAACTTATGTTTACTATTAGTAATTGTATAATGGTGGATTGAAGTCCCCAAATGCAACAAAGGCAAAAAGCATCATGCTTTGTACTTATACAGAGAAATATTTGATAAAATATCTTATAGGTGCTCAAAATATCTAGCAGTTATCGAGTTAATTGTTTTGTTCATATTACAACAGCAGCAAATTTATTGTGGTTGAAAGATGTTATTTTATTTACTATACAGGTGTGTGTTTATTAAATGGCAGACCCAAATGTATAAAGTACAACAAATGGACTTATCTTGCAACATAACTACATATGGAATTGGTAGCAGGTCCAAAAATTGCAATATGCATATGGTTAGAGCCATAGAAAAATCTATTTGTTGTTCTTAACTTTCAGAAACAAAAATAATGTTCAGGCCTAGCTGAAAGAAGATTTTGCATTTGACATTGTGTAATGTTTAAAATAATCTACTTTAATGAGTTAAAAGTGAAAAATTTTACCCTTGTACTTTGTAACTCAAATTTGCAGTCATAAGGTATCAAGTACAGCACCAGATATTTTTGAATGAGGAAGCATGTAAGATCTTTTAGGACCATAATTTTGATATATTGTGTTGTTTGTTTTTGGGCTATTAGGCTGAGTTTAGCAACACATTGTTTCATTGCATTATGTTGTGCACTTTGTAGCTATGAAATGGTGGTGCATTTTAAGTTCACAAAGCTACGGTTCTACTAGAGACACTGATTTCAACAACAAAAAAAAAATAGTGGTAAGACGCCAATAATGACGTAATTGGGCTAACTACTGACATCGGTTGGATCACTGTAGGTAATGTTTCCTTAACAATTATGTTTCATAATATTTTGTTTTCAGACTTCAAGAGCGACAAATTAAAATTTGGCTGATTAGAAGCCTTTGTCTTTGTTCGAATTATTTTTATATTGGTGAATTTCCGCCACCCCTCTTTACATCAAGTAACAAACCCTACAATATGACAAAACTCATGTTTTCTGATGTCAGTTTTATGGCCAGGATTTTCCACGACATGATCAGCAACAACTGATTTTTCAGATTGGTTGAGGCATAGATGTTGCTGATCTTCTTTTTCTGATGGTAACTTTTTTTCCATAGTCCTAATGGTTTAGATGATTTCTATCTTGATTTTCTTTAGATTTGTCCCTATTCGAGTGACAATTCTGCTGATATAAGGTAGAAATGTTTTGTCTGACATGACTGAATTAAATTGTGATTTACGTGCATATCTTTTGGGTCCTGTTGTTTTTTATCTATGTCAGTGAATAATTATTTGGGAGAACACGAGTTTCATTTATTTATAGGAATTATTATCTGGAATTATATTAGGGAGGCAATGGAAATTCATTAGTATAAAAATAATTTGAACAGACATACAATTTTTACTTGCCAAGATGGCACAACGGCATTAGTAGGAGTCACCTGCTATAATTTCTACCCTATAAAAACTACTATGCATGATATAACAGTTTAATTTTCGAGAATACTTCTTCTGAAGATATCTCTAGCAGCTGTGAACAAAACATTCAGGGTTTTCAAACTTCAAACGTATCCTAATATATAACACATAACATTACTATGGAATGCAACATGTGAAACTTGTTATTTTATATTAATGCATCACATGATTCTAAAACAGTACTTATGGAAGTATTTTTAATATGCCAAATTCTTCTTTTTCTGTTTCTTCATGCTCTGTAGGAGCAAAGGGCACGCGTAGATGTTTCAAAAGCTATGTTCTTGATAACCGCATAGCTAATCCTGTACATATTTCAAATTAAGTTTAAGAAAACCTTTTCAAGAATGATGAATATTTTTTTGTTTTCATCATCATTATACTTACAGACACTATTTTGTTATGCCATTGCTCTTTTTAAACTTCCTTTTCATATTCTAATCCAAATAAAAGTGTATATACTGCAACAAAAATATTTCCTTGAGTTTTTTGTTAAAAAAATTCTAGTCATGAGTTTTTACGGTTCCAGAACTCTTAATAAATACTAGCATCTAAATGGTTATCTGATGGTACAACACTTTAAGTATTATTAGCCTTAATATAAAATTGAGGATCGGAAACAAAGCTAGAGGTGGACAAGAAAACCAATGAAATATTTAATTATATTGATAATAGTCCTAATTCATTTGAATAATGCTAAATCAATAAATTTGTGGCAACACTAAGAAAGAAGAACAAAAGAAGTTAGAAACTATTTATATCTCCTTTTTAACAGCTTTTAGTGGTTTTTATTTGTTATGTACATTAAAAATATATGAATAATAGTGGTGGAACCTATGAAGACAACTAAAGTATTTAGAACTAAACATGATATTGTTACCATAGACCAGAGTTTAAAAATAACAGTATAGTTGTGACCGAGTTACACAAATGTGAAAAATCAGCAGTGGATATTATTACATTCTTGAAACCATCATATCTTTCACAAATTAGTTTATTTGATCATCAAACAGTTCAGTGTAATGTCCTTTTCTTGATAACAGACCAAGAATTTGCTGCCCACAAATTGCAAGAATACTAGTAACCATTAAATTGGTAGGCTTCTATTTTCTTTGCCTCCTGTTTATTCATTATCTACAATTCAGCACTGTACAAAACGACGGGGCATATTTCCGTCCTATACAACCGTATCTTGGTTGCCAGAGAAACATGTTTAGATTTTAGCAATCTTTTTAATGTTTCGACTGCTTTACTTCCTTTTTATTGTATTCTCTTCTCTATTTCTACCTTTTCTTCACTTTTATTGGTTCCTGACACTCCTAAGTATTCAAATTGCTTGACTTCTTCGAAATAGTACGAATTCCTCTCTGCTGTAATAACTTATGTGTTGACCTTCTCTTATTTCCTGTCCATTTATCATTTTCATATATTGTGTTTTGTCGGTGTTCATCTGCAACTCATATTCGTTTGCTTTCCTTTCTAATTTCTGAATACTGTTCTTAGTTCCTTCACTGATCTGTTGATTAGCGCTACGTCATCTGCAAAGGCAATGCATTGGTGCCTACTTTGATATACAATCCCTGTTGTTTTAATCTGACTTTCTCTTATTATGCTTCGAGTACCACATTGAAGAGTGTGGTTGATAGCGGATACCCTTGTCTCAGGATCAACTCCACTCCAAACTCTCTTGAAAGGGTTCCTCCTACTACTAATACTTTACTTTTGAATTATTCAGCGTCATACAAACTAGTCGGATTATTTTCCCGGGAATTTCGAATTTTTTCATCATATATTTTTTCTTATAATTCTCTCGTAAGTCAATAAACATAATGTGCAGTGCTAAATCTTGTTCGTAACCTGTCGCTTGTATTTGTTTTAGCACAAAGATTTGATTTGTTGTGAATCACTCTTTTATTTCTTGCTAATTTAATGATTATTTCTACTATTTCTTGTTGTGTTGGCTCTCTTACATTTTGTTCTTCTTCGTCTATCTCTTCTAGATTCGTGGATTTATCCTTCTTTGTTTGTTCCCAATAGCTTTTCGAAGTATTGGGTCCACGCCTCTGGTTTTTTTTATGTCGCCAACTAGTTCTTCTTGCTCGTTTATACAGTATTCCAGCGACCCCACGTTCTTTTGTTAGCTTCTTGATAAAAATTCCTTATCTCATGGTTTCTGTGATATTCCTCTACTGCTTGCAGCTTCTTGTCTAGTACTTCCTTTTTCTTCTACATATTCTTTTGCCTGCTGCTCTCTTTTCCTCATAAATTCTCTTACTCTCCTCTGTTTCTTCCATTAACATGACTATCCTGGCTTTGTTTCTTTCCTCACAACTTTTTTTACAGTCGTTGTCATACCAATCTTTTCTATTTGTTCCTTTAAGATTCTTCAGCAGCTGCTGAGCTGTTTCTGTCAAGTTTTTTTCCACTATTTCCCATTTTTTTTCTTATCTCTTGTACTGGTAGTTCTTCCTCCAACATTTTTGTAACTTTTGCTTTGAATCTTTTCTATATCTCCAAATTCTTAAATTGTTTTATATTGATTCTTTTTACGCTATTGTTCTTCCCTTTAAAATTCACCTGGTAATTCTTGTCTTAATTTTATTAATACCAAAAAGTGGTCCATGTCTGCGTCTCCCCACGGTAGCTTCTGCAATCTGTGATACACTTTGGGTGCTTAGACTCTATCAATACATGGTCTATTTGGTTCTTGGTGTTTCCATTTGGAGATCACCACGTAGCTTTGGAGATATTTTTGTGCTGGAACTGTGTGCTCATAATCTTAATTTTATTCTTCATTGCGAACTCTATTAATTTTTTTCCATTTTCATTTGTTTCTTCATGCAAACTATTAACTCCTATAATATTTTTATAGCACTCTTCTTTTCCCACTATTGCGTTATAATCTCTGATAACAATTGTCAGGTCATATTTGGGTGTCTTGCTTTTAGTCCTGCTTAGCTCTTCATAAAACCTTTCTTTTTCTTCTATGTCTTTCTCCTTGGTTAGGACATGACCATTTAGTAGTTATTTTACGATAGTCACTGCTTAACCTTAGTAAGTTCATTCTATCGTTGACCGGCTTACAGTTAATGACTCTTTTGCCCACCTTATGCTTATTATAAAACCCATTCCAAAATATCTGTTTTCTTCTTCTCCACTATTAAATAATGTATATTCGTCTAGATTACTAATTTCTATACCCTTTAGTTTTGTAAGAAAACAGTTATGGCTTGGAAAATTATATATCACAAAGAACCATATTTCGCATTATAAAATAAAACCTTAAGCTGCATTTATACAAAATCTCACCATATTGGTTAACTTTTCTTTAGTAAAAAATATGCAAATTGTAGGCATCGATAGATCATCTTTACAAATGAAAAATTTGTCACCTTAGAAGAAAGAACTTTAACCATCAAATTATTAGGATCTATATTTATATTCTAAAGGTGAAACAACACCACAAAGCTAAAATCACACAATACTGGTTCAAAATCTGAATTTATCATTACTAAAGATTGTATAGCATATAATATCTAAACTCTTTAAATTATCATTTGTGAGACATTTTAGAAGAGAAGGCTTGTAGTAAGACCATAATATAATATCACAACGTGGTATAGGCACCAAGATAAGTAATCTGATTGTATAAAAAAATGTGTGAACAAAATGGCGACAATTTTAAATAATGTTTATATTTTTATATTTCGTCAGTTTGTTTTTTCTTTTTTTCCAACAGCGTATTTGTACAAGTTATGACTATTATACTATGTACATTTAATTAATTATTCTCTAAATTAAAATCACATTCTTTAATAAGTTAGCATTTTGTGGTTCACTTGTGGATACAAATAACATGTCTGGATTACTGTTTACTAAATAACACAGTCAAGATGAGAGCACATCCCCCTTATAATGTTGACAAAGTTCAGCAAAAATTGAAATATGTAAAAACTATCTCAAAGAGCAATGAAAAATATCTATTAATGGTAAAAAAAATGTTTAAATACATTAAGGTAAAAATTATTATAATATGAAGAGATCAGAACGTGTGAGGAATGAGGTTACTTTACATGTTTCTGCAGATGTAAAAAAAAACAAAATGCTGGCCAGATAAAATCAAACAGCAGCAATGCATCAAATCAAATTCATCCTTGCATTTTCAAGATGATCAAAAATATAATCAAAATCTAGACAAGTATAATCTTTTTTAGTTTTTATTAGGAAGAATTTTCAAACGTGGAGCAAATAAAAAGCAATAAAACCAGTTTGTTCAAATTTCAATAAAAGCAACAATAGTTGCTGCCAAAAGTAGAAACTGGACTGCTACTTTGGCTATCACTAGTTACCAAACCAAAGAGGCAAAATTGTAGTTGACAGCCAAAGAGGAAACCAAAAAACTAGCCAAAAAGGTCAAGCTTCAAAGCTGAAAGAAACAAAAACAATAGTTTGCTTTGCTGCTACCTATAAAGCCTATACTTTTATATACAAAATTATTGGAACAAGTATTTAAACAGTAATGCTTGGTAATTTCTGTGCTTTCTCACAAGGATAAGGAAATTATAGGAGAAAGAGATAAAAGGAGAGTATGGTGAACATGAGCAACAAGTGCTTTTAGCCTGCCCACTGGAGGAAAGACAATAAGCACAAAAGAAACAAGAACCAATGAAAGAGAGATTCTGTGGCCAAGATTGCTGCAGGATGTCACAAACCTGGCGAAGCATAGGAGGGCGCTTGCACAATTCGCAGTGCCGATTGATGGTTTATACTTGATGAACAATAGATAATAAGTTGTACTTATAAAACTTGTGTTCCTAGTTTAGAATAATAAACATAAGGAATTTTTGTGGTGGAGTTCTTAGTGCGCCTATAAACAGCAAATTGATTGTGTAGTTCAGTAAGGTAGCATATGCATAATTAGTAATGCCAAAAGTATATAAAGGACATTTAGACCTAAGCTAGATGAAGAAGATAAAATCTAGTAGTTTTAAGATAACTTACTTATTATTGGAAACAGCGAAAAAAATTACAAACGGCGTTTAGAAGTAGGTTTAGGCTAAATACAGGCAAACATCAATTTAGATTGCATGTAACTTTGTAGAAATGCTATATGGAGGTCTGTTTTGAGCTAATGTTGCTATAATTAAAATCTGACAGCTGATGAAAGCAGACTGTAATGCATATGCATGAATGAGCACAGTTTTTCTGGCCATGTTAATAGGACATACAGTGTATGATCATTTCATTTCAAATGATTAAGCAAGTAGAGTAGTGAATTTGCATCAAAATTAGTGCAAAGCTGGAACATTTGATCACAGAAACTATTGTAATGATTCAGAGAGCTTTTTGAAATGATGCATTATTGAGTGAAGAACAAACAAAAGCATAGTACAAACAATTCAGAGATAGCTCAGCATCTGTTGAAAGTAATCCACATTCTGCAAGACCAGCAATGAGCAGAATGCTGAAAAATATTGAATGTGTATGGACTATAAACAACAAAAATGAGCGACTGCAAGTCCGAGAACTAGAAGATAAATTGGGGTTTCAAAAGAGTAAAATATGTAAAATTTTACCAGATCTTAATGTGAAACATGTCATGAGAAAATTCGTACTATCATGAGAATAAAGAATATTGTACTACAGTTATTAATGATTTGCTTCAGACTGCTAGTAGTGAACGAAATTTTCTTAAAAAAGTTATAACTGGAAATGAAACTTGAGTCTTCAGATGGAATCTGGGCACAAAGGCTCTGTTATACTAATAAAAGTCTTTTGGTTTGTTAAGTCTAAGAAAGATGTATAATATCAAGTGAGCAACTAAGTTTCCGGGTTTCACGCATGGATGGAGCTAACGACACATCTAGTCTACATACATGTCTAAAGTTGTGTTTTTTTTTATAGCTTGGACATCTGTTAACAATAACCAGTCATAATACCAACACATATCATAACGCAAAAATATTTTTTCCAAATAAACAACATTTGCGGGAAGCTTTGCTGTTCTGTTTTAACTTGAAAAATGCAGCTGCAACACGTCGTTTGCTTGAGGAAGCGTACGGTGGCCATGCACCATCGAAAACTATCTGTGAAGTTTGGTTTAAACACTTCAGAAGTAGCGATTTCGACATTGCGGACAAGGAGCGCTCCGAAAGACCAAAAACAATTGAGGACGGCGATCTGCAAGAGTTATTGGATGAAGATGATAAGCAAACGCAAGATTAACTTGTGGAGGCATTAAACATGACTCGCCAAGGTATTTTCCAAACGTTTACATGCCATGGGAAAAATTTAAGAGAAAGGAAAATGGATGCTGCATGAGTTGACTGAGAGACAAATGGAAAATCAAAGAGCCATTTCCGAAATTTCACTTTTACAGCATGAAAGAAAGAGTTTCCTGCATCAAATTGTTACTGGCGATGATAAGTGGATATATTTTTAGAATCTCAAACTGCGTTATGTGGGACCGGAAAGGACTCATGTACTATGAGCTGCTGAAACCGGGCGAAACTGTCAATGGGAATTGCTACCGATAATTGACAAATTTGAACCATGCATTGCTTGAAAAACGGGCAGAATGGGACACGAGACACACGAGTAATATTGCAGCACAACAACGCTCTGAGTCATCGCACTTCCATCGTCCAGGACACCATCAAAACGCTGAAATGGGATCTGTTACCGCACCCGCCGTATTCTTCAGACCTGGCCTCTTCCGATTATCACTTGTTCCGGACGATGGCGCATTGCTTGGCTGGGCTACACTTGGCCAATTTTAAAGAAGTGCAAATTGATTGGATGAATTGTTTCGGTCCAAAGACGTGTCGTTTTATCGTCACAGTGTTTATGTATTGCCAATTGGCAAAAATGTGTTGCTAGTGAGGGACAATATTTTGAACAAACCATATTTTGTATTTCTCTTAAAATTTTCCATTTTTCATTGATCGAAAAGACCCGGAAAACTTAGTTGTGTACCTAGTAATCATAGCAAGATTAAATATGTGAGATTTTATGCTGCTTAGTTGAAGAGGAATGAGGTTATGTACAAAATTTCTTGTATCTTATACCATTTTTACTAAGTTTGTAGATTGTTATTGTAGTTGTAATTTTTTTGTATGACTCAATATTTTTGGACCAGCTCACATATGTAGCACATAGCATAGCTTAAATTAGAATAAAAGTAAAAAAGTGTAAAGAATGAATAATGTGAATCTGGAGAAAACTTTCATCTTAGATAACTTATTCTGACTCATGTTTTCCCATGTCTTGCACAATGGCAAATGCCAGATCAGGGTGCTCATCCATAATCAGATTAACGTGTAGGATATGGAAGTTGCTATTCAAACATAATTAATGTCATAATAATGCCTTAAAGCACAACACTGGTTGATATTTGATTCATGATAAATCATAAAAAGATGAGTAATTAGAAACTGAATCTTAACTTTAAAAGAGTTCCCTAAGATACCATAAAAGCTATTCTGTGCTATCACTAGTGTTTCCAGGCAAACAGAATTTTATGACCCTGGACGCCCCTTGTGCGTATGTTTGCTGCTATGATCAAATGCTAACGGTACTGTTCCCTATTATTAAAAATTACAAAGTTAAATACCAATAGGTAAATAAATTCTTACAGTATGTTAATTAGGAAAATATGGGCATGTATCTTGTTCGATTATCTTATACTGAATTATTGGTAAATATTTTTCCTGTTTAAATTACTGTCAATATAAACTGTTTAAATTTAATTTATTCAATGTTGTTGTGACGTAATCTGTTTGAAGTTTCTTATTTGTATCAATTGCTTTTTTATTATTTTTTTTAAGTTTTTCGACTCTTTGAAGTGGTTCGTTTAATTCACCCGTTGAATTATATAAAACCCACTGTAATGTTTGATTGTGTCGATTTGTAAAAATTCATATAAATAGGCAAATAGGATCTAAAGCTAAGTTGAATAGAAAAGACTGAAGAAATACTAAAGAAGAGTAGAATAAATGCTTGTTTGGATAATAGAAAACTATTAGCTTTTTGACATGTCCAGTAATCCATTTTACCTTATTCCTTAATTGTTTTGAGAATTGTAAATAAAAAAAAGTGACTGACTTAGGCTATTATACATTTCATTGTTATTGTGCTTTTAATAAAAATATTTGAATATCTATTTAATTGAAAATAATTACTAATTGCCCTTAAATGTTGAAATCACTTTTTTAGCCATTAAATTTATAAAAGTTGTAACGTTACTGTTCCACACTATAAATATTTTGTTCTTATTTACTTGGTTTAGTTAATTCTTCTTTTTAACTTTCATAAAACATTTTAATTTTAGGACTACATGTGACACATATTTTTACATAATGCTTGTAACTATTTAGGTATTTTCGTGTGTGTATCACATTGTTTTGAATGAAAAAAGTTTTTTTTGCATATTTTTTTCAAAATGCTGCTTAAGAAGAGCAGCAGCAACCAAGCTTAAAGAAACTGAGCCAACAGCAGCTATAATGTTAGAGGTTAGTAACTTACACCCATAGAGCTTCTAACAGAACCGTTCATTTCACCTTCACTGTTCGGGTTCAGGGGGCACACCAAGTCGCCGTAATCGACCTCTCCTTTGCTCTTCTTACGTTTCAAGGAGAACTGTGACTTCTTTGCGACCTGAAAATTGTTAGAATTAAAAAGGCGGTATTTTATAGAACTAATTATGTTCAAGAGTGTACAATATTAGATCATTTTTCTAAAGTGCTGTTAGTAATTAGGTGATACCGACCTGACTTCTAAATATCTAAATAATACCATACAGAACTTCATCAGTCCAAGAATGACATTTTCTATATTCTGAGTTATGTGACGTATTCATTCTTTCATAGCTAAAAAAATCACTGAACGATATAAAATACTTAGTGCTAAAATCTAAAACATTGAAAAATTAAAAATATGTAAATTGGAAATCTTATAACTAGATTTTAGAACAGGAATTTTGATGTAGAATACAGAAACTGATGGAACTCTGTCGGTGCTGATGTGAGGCCTTGAAGTAAGAAATTAACTGTAACCATATTAAATTCTCACATTATACTATTGGTCTATAGATTTTAGACCACATATGGAGCCAGTTACACCTAATGGTTTTGAACAAATAGAATATGCCAATAAAGATTATTTCATCAATTTGCATATAAATTTACGTCAAAATTGGACGCGCTATTAAATGTTATGACAAGATTAATCAACGTTGTAGTGTTGTCCTTGTCAAAACGTGCAAAACTACATAATTTAAAGCTCATTGAGTTCCCCAATAATGGAATATGAGGATTGGAAATTATATTACTATATTAAACTGACAAAATTGTAAAGTCGATTTTAAAGATTTTAAAGAAAAAACTTTGAGCAAGACACTAATTCATAAACTTGAGTTATGTTCTAATTGCATTGGTAAATACCAGTTCTTTAAATGAACAAATAAATGTTGATATATTGTTTGTAGTGCCAAATATCATATAACTTCTACAGCAAAGGGTTAGCAAATGCCTGCAAGTTAGAAGTAATTCATTAATCAATATAGTCATTGCTACTGCTAAAGTTAAACTTATAGTATCCTGAATTAGCTGAGAAAATAATTCATAGATTTCATTGGGACTATGGGGCTATGGAACTATTGAGACAACAAAAAGCATGTTTTTGTTTTTTTTTGTCTTAATCAACGTCACGGACTGTATGTGTATATGACCTTTGTAGGCGAATTTCTCCCTTTACAATTATATCCAAAGAATTTTTTCATAAGCTCTGGACATTGCATAATAATTCTAAACTACAGAAAGAATGGAACAATTATTATATGCAACTTAAGGATATGCACTTTTATTCCATTTCCACAATGGATTGGTTTGAGATTTAAAGCACTCTGCATGGGTTCTATGATATTTCAGAATGTGTGTTCATTTTTATGTTGCTAACAACGTTGAGAAATCAATTATTTCAAATACGAAAATTGCACCTCTTAAAGCTATTGGTTTGCCTTCACTAGAATTTTTGTACAGATGTGTTGCTTCCCAAATTAATTAATAAAGTGATATCACCCAACTTAAACCCACCATGATACCAATTAATATTTGAAGTGATAAAACCATTGTTTTTGCTTGGTCAGGTAAGTATCTTTCTTGCTGATGTTATTCTATAACCAATTAAGTTCTAGAAATTCACGAAAAACTATCTTCAGCTGTTTGGTATTATGTTCAAATGGAAGGCAATCTTGTAGACCACGTAATTCCTGCTGCAAAATTAAAATAGTGGTGATGTGAACCTTCATGGTTAATAGAAATAAGAGATAAATGGCCAAATACTGAACTATACAATCATTCAAAAAAAAATACAATCTGCAAAGATTGCAGCTACCTACCTGATTTCTGAATTATGAAAAATATTAAATTTTTATTCAAGCATTATATATTATATATATATATATATATATATATATATATATATATATATATATATATATATTTCAGCTCTACAGGCCATTAAGGGCCATGGCTTAACATTACATTTCATATATTTTCACATTTACATTTTATGCCACTACATTTTCATTTCTTTAACTTTACTAACTATTCTCCTCCACTTCATTCTGTCTCTAGCTATACTTCTCCAATCCTCTATCCCCACTCTTCTCACGTCATTTACTACTGCATCCAACCATTTCTTTTTGGGTCGCCCTTTTTTCTTTTTCCCTCCTGTCCCTCCTTCTAAAATCCTTCTCGCATACCTGTTTTCGGGCATCCGGCTAACACGGCCTAACCATCGTACTCTTTGAGCTCTTACGAACGCTATTATTGATATGTCACTATACTCATCTTGTAACTCCTTATTTGTTCTTCGCTTCCACTCTCCGTCCCTTGTTCTTACTCCTCCCAGAATTTTTCTTAAGACTCTTCTCTCCCATACTTCCAGTTTCACCTCCATATATTTTGTTAATGCCCATAATTCGCTTGCATACGTTACTGATGGTCTTTCGTTTTATACATTCTTATTCAAGCATCACTAAACTTTTAATTTAGAATTTAAAAAGTACCAAAACCAGACAGACTAATAGCCCTATTTTTGTTGAGTAATAAAATTTTTCTTAATAGATTTTTTCTGGGTGCTGATAGCATAATTCATTTTGGCAGACTGCTACAGAACTCTATATTAACATGCACACTCAATATTCTGCAATTGTTCATAGTGAATCACGTTTGAATCTCCTTTGATTATCCAAGAGCACATCAAAACTCAGCACAGAAACATTTAACTCACTGTGAATTACATTCACTGATGTTCAATGGAAACTTGTTTTTGTAAGCACATAAACTTTTGGTGATAGATAGAAATGCATTTGCAGGAAATATTAAGTTATATGAAATAGTTACCATTTTAGAAGATAAATTGTTTCTGACGAAATTAATACTTATAGACATATTGCAGTGATCTACTAAAAACGTGATCGTTGTGTTAAAAGCCATCAATGTCCAAACTGCCAATAAACTTAATCTATCAAGTGTTTTTATCACACTGCAATAATAGACAGAATATTGCAGAATTTTAAATTAAACCTTTAATAATTTATATTACAAATAAAATAATTAAGAGTAGATCATGATTAGCAGTTATAGTTCAGATGATTTTATTTTTTGTAAAAAGGGAAATGCCATTGAACTGATGAAACCAGAACGTTATTTTTTTTTAAACAAAAGCTCTGAACTGCTAAAGAATGTTACAGGTATCTGAGTTACTGCAGATGAACTGGAAACCATACCAGAAGTTTTCTTGAACTGCTTTTAAAACCCCCGAATAGTTGGCAGCATATTATCAATTATAAAAAATGCCATTTTGAAATGTGATAATACAGCCAGAGTAACGTCAGTAGAAAATTTAATGTATGTAAGTTTGTAGTTGATTTGTTCATCTACAACAGTCTGCAACTGCAGATTCCCGATAACATTTGCTTATTTCTATTATCTCAGCTCTGCTGCAGTAATACTGTATACAAAACTTTGTAGGAGCAATGTATTAATAGAGTGTTAATATTCATGCTGCAAATAGATTACATGTGAAAAACTTCAATAGAATTCAGACTGACATATCAACTATACAAATGTAGCAAGATTAATCTACCGCATTTAGGAAACAGCAACTGTTGCTAATCGCTCTCAAAATGGAAAACGTATGAACACAACTGATCTGGAAACAACAATAGAAATATTGATGTTTTATAAACCGTAAAAAAAAACGTTAAGAAGTTTAGTCAAAAATCAATTCTGTGCGTTTTTCATCTTTAATCATTCTTTCTTTTTTATTCTCTCACCTCATTCAAAATTTACATAGGGGCAATAAGGATTGACCATGACAATTTTAGGATTACTTTATAGATGAGAATCTATTCAGATTCTTTAATGATTTTTTATCTAATTGTCATTAGTGGTCCAATGAATGGAAGAGAGTTACAAACAAAATGATCCTAAATCATAATGTAGGCTATAATATGGAAGAGTCAATTGGTTGGTTCTTATTTATTGAGAACAATGTAACAAGTGAAGTATAATTTCTTATACCCCAGACATTCTTAATGTATTTTCTCAATGATGTTCAATGGTACATAATATATTTTTTTCAACAAAATGAGCGCCTTTAGACTATGCATCAATTGAGTAAAACTTTCCAAATTGTATGCATTTGAACAACCAGATTGGTTAATGAAATCCAAATGAATAGCTTGTCATTGGATTGATCATCAAACAGATTAAGTACATAATAAATATTAAATAAATGACTGCAATGGTGCACGCATTTTGTTTCATCTTGCATGTTTTAGTAAAAAGAATAGTAAGCAGAATAATAAAACTAGAAAAGCTTTGACCAAGTTACAAAAGCATTGTAAGTTAAATATATCAGAAATTAGTTGAAAGAAAATCATAGATGGCAACATAAACAATGAATAATTATGTGAATGTAGGGAAATTGGCACACCTGATCATTTTAAAAAGTTATTTATGAGATAAAGAAGGGTGGTATGTAGTTTTACATGACAGTTTCAATTCTTTTTAGTCAAGCTTATTATGAAACAATGGTTTATGTGTGACCCTGTTCTTAACATGAAGTTTTATATCTTAATAGTTTTAAATGATGCTATCCACTATTACAAAAAAATTGTTATGTATGTATCAAACCTTGCAGAAAATAATTCTTTTATAGATCTGTAAGTGTACAAAAATTAGTACACGACTTTTTCATAGTCCAAAAAAACCCAAAGCAACTTGAAATCTAGAACCTGTCACTACAAAACATTTTTAAGCTAATAAAGGACTTACATTTGTATTTCTACAAAACTTCAGATAGTGTAGCCCCTGACAGAGACAAATTATAAACAATACAAAGATTTGTTCAAAACAACAGTGATGGGTTGGACGTGTTTTCCCCCAAGAAAGTCAATGGTAAGAAATCCCTTAAAGTGCATTGCTGGATTGTGCATGTTCACCGAGTTCCTTTATGACTTAGTTGTCTGCCGATGCCATCCCTTGAGAGATATGCTGACTGTGAAATAGCGTCTGCTATCTGTTTCTCAAATGCAAGAAATGCAAAACTGGCAAATATTCATTAAGAAATTAGTAAAGTCCACGCTAAAAATGCAATGAGTGATGGAATACTGAGAAGATGGGTTACACAGTTTAATGAAGAGCAGGAACGGAGTTTGTTATACTGACATTTGGAGTAGCTTATTAAAAAAAAATTCGTGAGAGCAGATGGTTTATAATTTTGTCTCTATTGAATGAATTTTCGCAGATTTACAGAACTGGCTATGAAATTGTAGAGCATTGGCCATCTAAGATAATTTAAGATTTATTCCTTTAATCAGTGACCCTACACCAATTGGTAAATGGGCATTCGATAATATATATATATATATATATATTCCTTTAATCGATAAATTGTTAAAAAATAAATTGTCGCTATTTTTTTATAGTCAAACGGAACTTACTTTTCAAAGGCACCTTGTATATATGCATAATGCATGTGAGCATGGCTGCTACCACTTATAGTGTTTATCTGTCTTAATTAAAACAGTATACGAAACTGGCTTTGTATCTTTGTGTTACTGTTAATGTTTTAAAAATATGTCTAAGACAAAAACAAGTCATAAAACAAATACAAGTTAAATTATTGATTTTATCTATCATTTTGTTGTTTTTAATTTATAGGTAACTATCATTAACATTACTTACCTTTAACTTAGCAGATGGTGTCAGTGGTATGTATCCCAAGGTAGCCTCACTCTCTCGCTTCTCCTGTATAATTTCCTTCCCAAGCAGCTCTTTGAAATGCGTATTGAGATGTCTTCGCAGTAGTGTCTTTCCAGGTGGGATATTCAAAAGTGAAGCCAGCAATTCTGATGTAAATTTGTCTTCCAGCACCATTAACCCACCATGAACGCCCGCCCCTCTCAAGTTGGGAGCATACTCCGCCAAATCAACAGCTCTTAGCCATTCCATCACCCTAAAAGCAAATGTTCAGCATCATACTACCACTACAAGGCTCTTCACCTGTGTGTTGTCCACAAACAAATCTGCTTTGGTGTGGGATTGTTAGGGTCGTCTGGTAAGGACCGCCTCTGCAGGCAGCCGGGCTCAAAGTCATTCTCCCTTAGCACCTGAATTCCCCGCTTAAGACTGGCGACGTGTAGCAGCGAGGTGACATGCAAAATGGCTAAATCATCTATCGTTAGCCTGTGCAGCACTCGCCCGTCAACGCGATTAATTAAGAACGCTTCTTTGTGCTGTGGCAAGCCTGTGTCGTCCAACCAGCGCAGAACCCAGGCCGTATCTAACCTTCCAGCCTTCTCCAGGAAAGGATCGCTGCACGCATTCTCTTGAGTGTCAATGATTGCTAGCTGCAATTTCTTGCGGTGCAAAGAGTTCTTAATAGCCAGCTCTTTTTCGATTTCCTGAATTGACGCTTCCTGCAACTGCTGGCCGTTCTTTATCCACCTCCGGGCCTCTGAAATGTACTGCTCTAAACCCAGGTCTTGCAACCAGTCACAGATGTTTTCTGTATCCCATTCGTTGAACGGCTTGTCAGGCCTAAAAAGCAAACTTAAGATTCTAACAGAACAAACCATTACAAGACACTTACTTTGATGTGATCTGAGGTTCACTCCAACCTAATCTAGCAGCTGCTGTAGCTCTTACACCGCCTCTCTGGAACTCAGATAGTCCAGGAATATCCTCAAGGTTGCCAGAACCTGAGCGTTTCATTCGGCCAAAAATCTTCTTAATGCCCTTGTTTTTGCCAAACTGGAGAGAGGGTGACTGCGGTGACCCTTCACTTGAATCGTCTATTATAATCTTCTCTGTTTCAGCTACAACATTCATCCGGTAATTTTGTATGTGTTTAACTATCCAAACTGATAGTACCAAGGACAGCCAATAAATAAAGTGAAAGTTACATATTAGCTATGCTAAGATTGTCGAAATTTATCTGGAGCGTCACCAAGAAGGAAGATCGAAGTGATTATTTATTTATTTTATTAAGTAATTTTGCTAGAAGTCTGCTGCAGTAAAGTTAATAGAGATTTGTTAAGCATCGAGATGGGAAGTCAGTTAAAGCTATTGAATGAAATATTTAATTTTGTTACTTTATTTATTGGTTAGCCTTTGTAAAATTGTGGAATGAATGAAAGCTGGGGGAGGGTTTAACAGCAATGTTGTTTGGCATGCTTTGGGCAACTCGGTTGGTAGAACCTTTGTGTAATATGCAATGCATGCCGTAAGGTGGGAAATGGGCAGATATTACTTTTGTTAAAATTGACAAGAATCAATTCGGTGTATTAATGATTAATGTAAATTAATAATTTTTAGTAGATTAATTATGTTTATAAATTCTTAAATTGTTTCAAACTTATCTTGTTTTAATAATATCTGACTGAAAATGTGAGTCAGCGATTTGCTTCTCTGATGCTAATACTAACCAGATCCACATAATCTCGCCAAGAAAACACATTTATCGGATATGATTGAGGTTCATCAATGAGGAACAAGAATGGAAAAACAGCTACACATTGATGAAACATGAATTGGTGTTTAGGTTAAGAAAGGAGAAGGCTATAAAACTTACTAAAAGTATCTTACAGCATAAAATCTTAAAATGGAGATCTCTACAAGGTAGATCCACAGATTTGTGATTGTAATTTGAGCTTCTAGACATTATATCATTATTACAAATAAAAACCAACGTGCAATTGAGATCATCAAAACGAGAAAAAACTGAAAAATTCTGGAAAGCATATTGGGCCACTAATACATTGTTATTGTATGTTGCTTCATGATTTTTTTCACCTTTTATTGATAAGCATTTCAACCATAATCTTTAAGGATCTAAGGACTTCAGAATCTTTCATGGGGAATGTTTAGTATAGTTAAAAGAGGGTGGAGATCGATCAAGTAATAGTTTGAATAAGTTCTTAATTTTACTATTACAATGAAATTACAACTCAAATGGGGTTGAAAATAAATTTCGAAATTGCCTTCACAGTTGTAAAAATGTAGTTAAATTGATAAACCTTACTCTAAGAAATTATTGTGGAGATGAAATAGGTCTTCAATTGAATGACTGCAAGAGACGTAATTTTAAAGAAGTGTAAACATCAGCAAAAAAAGATTCAGATTTCAAATATTTAAACATAAGAGATGATAGAAGTGCTATTTTTTTAACAGCAGCCTTGGAAATTGACCTCTTATGACCTCTTGCCAGAACTTGACAAAAAGTGTACGTAATTTGAATAAAAATAAAACATTTGCAGGTAGAAGTGATAGGAGTAATTAAAATGTGGTGGTCTAACATTTAATAAAAACTTCTGAAATAAAATAAAATCTTTTGAAAGACAAGGAGTATTCGATGAAGAAAGTACAGAAAATGAACTGCATTTTATAGCAAGTCATATGAACATTCCTAGTATCAATGACGTACTAGAAGAATTCAATCTAGTGAATAAGAGTTTTTCAGACATAGTAACTTTTATCTGTTTTGAAAGAGATAACACTGTTCTTCTATTATCACTTCTATCATTATGGCAATGATATTAGAAGAAAAAATTTGAAGAAAAGATCAACATCTTTGAGTAGAAAGTGACATGTAAAAGTGAGACATACATTTAGGCAGACAGAAGAGAATATTTTCCTTTTTCACCTTTATAATTTGATTTGGTTGGTTCAAGATCTTTAGTATTGTCTACATTTCCCTACTACATAAGGAATACAAATATACCGGTTTGGTGGTAATTTTAGAAGAAGATGCTCTTTGTAGAGAGATTAAGGAATATTTTATTAGGTTAAAATGAGAACAGGTTAAAAACTTTTAAGAAATAATACAAGGATTCAGACTATCCTAAGAATTGCTTGTTAACAAAGTTAAAAGCTACGTAAAAAGAAAGAAAGAATAAAATAAAATAGAAAAAGAATGTCAACTACATATTTACAATGACATAAGGATCATTAAAAAATATATGAGTAACGGAATTGATTCTTGTTCTCTGAGATCCTATCAAATACCTGCCCCTAAAGTTTTCAAGGTATTTTAACATCATAAGGGTTTGAAGAGAAGCTCGACTTGGGGCATTTATGCAACTAAAGTAACGGAATAGTAACAGAGGGGAAGTTGGGCGATTTCAATGGGCGATTTGTTATAGTTTGATGGACAAGCTACGATTCTGGCATCCAACGAACCGACGGTGGTTACTACGAGCAAGCTTGCCGCTTCGCCGTTACAGCTAGGGAAACGGAGTCAGTCGTGGTTAGTATAGCTCGATTACAGCATTCAGGGCATGCCAAAAAACGAGCTATCACCTAAATTGGGAACGGATCTTCCCCTGGCCCGACCCCCCAGAAGTGAGGAAATGCCCCTACCGAAGGCTACACCTTTCCTCGAGCCGTTGGCGGGGTTGGCGTTCGAATCGGTGGTCGGCACGATCTCGCCGTTGCTGATGAACTGCTGCCGCGGGAGGCTGCCGTAGTGGATGTCGATCTGTCTGCGGTAGTTGGCCGGCGGGGTCTGCAACGATACGCGGCGTAGCGTAAGAAAGAGTAAAACACCCACCGCCAATTGTGCGGCCCACAGTCCTCGGCCGCTTAATTACATGATCGCGAATTGAATAATGACGAACCTTAGGAGGCTGGACGACATCCGGCGAGTGCGGCTCGATCTTCCTAGGCGATTGCGAGAGCATGGAGGCGGCTGGCACCGGGCTCGGAGACGGCGACATCCTCAAATTCAAGCCCTAGAGATCAGAGCTGATTAGTTGGGTTAATCGTTCACACCGTCTTGCTTACCTGGTTGCTGCTGTGATGCACGGGGGTTGAATGCTGGAGCTGCGGCGACGCCCTAGCCCTGAGGGGAGGCTTGGTGAGGCCCCCGATGCTCGTGCTGTTGTTGTTGAAGCGACTTGACCTCAATTCCAGGTTTTCCCTCTCCAGAGATGCTTGGTGGAGCTTCATTTCGCTGATGGTCGACATCAGCTCCAATTTTTGGGTTTCCAGTGACGAACGCGAAAGCATCTCCTAACAATAGAAAATGAAGCAAATTAGTAATTATTTTTAAACAAAGTTCTTATTCCTAATTTTTTTTGATAAATCTGAAGTTCAAAACAAAATATAAGTATAACGGGGTTTTATAAAATATTGCAAAAATGTATTTTTAATTATGGATTTTACAAATAAGAACGGAAGATGATTTAAACTAAAAAGCTTTGACGTTAATAATTTTCGATTGTCTTTAAATTAATGTTTTCAGAAAGAAATGACAAAAAATGAAATGTAAAATTACTATCACTCTTAAATATATACTAATGCTATAAAGTAAGTAAAAAAAGTATAAATGAAGAAAGAATTACGCTCGTTATATAAATTGTGACCTTCATTTTATAATTTTGATGATTTTTAAAATAAAAGCTTTGACAAAAGAGAAGCGATGAAACGAGAAACATCGTCAACCAATATTATTAACCGAGAAATGGTAAAATAAAGAAGTACATATAAGCAAGGAAAGTAGAAGAAAACGGGAAAAAAGGACGTAGAAGAAAGAAAAATAATAAAAGTTAATGGTTATGAATAGGATATTAGAAGCTGATACCCGAAGTAAGACTATATGCATTAGACAATAATAGACTTCTTAAAATAGGAAAAATTAACATTTAAGATACTAAAAAGAGAGCAACAGAAATGAATAAAATAATTTGGTATATAAAAACGTAAAATTAAATGTATGCTAACACAAGAAAAAGAAAAAAAGTAAGATCAAACGTAAGTAGATTTTTTGAAAGGGATTCTTTAAACAGCTTAATATCGACCTATAAAAATATAAAACAGATCCAACAATGACTAAACAAAATATATGATAAGGCTATAACGAAATAATCTTCTTTAACGGGGGTGTTAATATAGCAAACTAAGAATAGGCGTCACCGCTAGAAAATCTTAAATAGGTGGTAATAATCAAATTTATAATTATCTCAAATGTATATTGTCGTACAAAAGAAAATATAAAAGCAGAAATGATCAAACTACGAGATAAAGTTGATAATACAAAATTTTAATGTTAAGATAAATTGAGAACACATATATGGACCGATGTGAAACCACAGTCTTTTCAGAAAATTGGCACATCCACCAACAAACAAAAAAATGCAGAGAAAAGGTATCCGATCTGTACCAGTTACCAAGAGAATAGCAAATCAGATAGACCGCATATTAGTAGAGAAGAAAATTGAAGATAAGAAGCAAACGGCAACCATAATATGGCTGAAATGCAATTAAAACAATAAATACCCAACATGTCAAAAATAATAAACAACAGCAAACACAAAAAAAAACTTAAATAAGCTACGACAAAAAGAGATGAGGAACAAATATAACAACAAAGACGAGAACAGAGTACAAAAGAAAAATATCAGTCAAAAAATATACAGACAAAAGAAAGGGAGATAATCGAAAATAGAGAAACTACAAGAAAAAGAAATGAAATATTTATAAGGAAATTTGATGAAAGAAATACTAAACGATCACCTTTTAAGTAGACATAGAAAGAAAAGACAAAATATTAACGTAGAAGAAACAAAGAATAAGAGGCAAAAGAGCACCCGATGTATTAATTATAAAAACGTCAAAAAATAGCCAAAATCGAAACAAGGAAAAAAGGATGCAATATTTTAACCGGTTAATATAAAAGATACGAAAGAATAACAAATTACTTAATAAGTGGTAAAAGCAATAGTACAACATTGAAAATAAATGCTAATGCAAAAATTACAGAAATGTCGCACAAATATACCAGTATATAAAGTATCCCCCCAAAACAACAGAGGAAAAGAAACATATAAACACTAAACAGATAAAATTAGATCGGTAATTAACAATTTTTCTTAATAAAGTAAACAAAATTTGTACAACCTTGTTTATTTATTACCACCAAGTATGCGATACTATAAAAAAACAAATATTAAAAGCCATGAAGAAATTAGAAATACCAAATAGCTAGCAAAGTTGGTAAAAATGATGAAAGTAAAAAAGAAAAATTAAATAAAAAATAAAATTTCAGAAAGTTTTCAAAACCAATAATGATCTGAGACAAGAAAATCCGTTTCCATCATTCTATTTAAGCTAACAAAAATTCTAAGAGAGAGTTTATTAATTAGAATGAATAGCATATACGTATATAATATCAGCAAGAACAAAAAAAAGCTCAACAATATGAAGTTTAGAAAAAAGTATAACTTGATAATAAACAAAAAACGATAAAATATATAAAGACGAAAACATCGTGAAAGCAAACAAAAGAATACAAAACAAACTGAGGAAAACCTAAAGAATTTCAAATTCCTAGAAATAAAAGTAACCAAATGCAGGAACGAGAGTATGATTTTTAAAAATTTACACTAATGGGAACAAAATCTCTGTCTAAAAAGTTTTAACATGTTTTTATAAAAATTATTAAAAACGCTCGCATGCATAGTAAAAAAATTATATGTTCAATATTCAAATGGTTTAAAAGCGGGGTGTATTGACGTCATACCATCCGAATTAGGTAGCGGTGCCCGAGTGCTTTTGTTTACATGCTATTAAGTGGCCCCAATAAATTACTACAAACGCCATGGAGTACCGCTGTAGTTTGCAAATAAAAGTTTCATTAAGGTATATAAATCAATATGTGTATAATGTAGCTTTCAAATTTGATATAGCCGTGCTATAACATTACTTTGTGTAGGTATTTTGTTTAGTTGTCATCATAAATAATCATTATGTGCATTTTAAAAGTGTCTTTCGTCAATATCAGTAATAATTTTATTTTTGCTTCTTGTGTTAAAAAGGAAAACTTCTAACTAATCAAGAAAATAGAAAGAAGAATAATAACAGGCAATAAAGTGCGCAAACGACAGAAACAGTGTTCGGTAAAAAAGCCTTGAGGGGATTATGAAAACTAAAATATATAAAAACTGTCTTAAGTGAAACGTGTTCCTTAATCAAAAAATGTGGAAAAATCTAGATTATGAAAGAGAAAAATATTATGGAGGAATGAAAGAAGACGAAATGCAAAGCTAAAATACAAAAAATAATTCGGGTGGACCACGCATGTACTGAGAACAATTATTAACTTTCGACAGCGGAACGCTATAGGCGAAAGTTAATGACTGGTTGTCTGACACGATAACTTTCGTTATAATCATCGGATTCACTTCAAACTTGGCATACATATACCTAATCAATACCTTCGCTATTAAATTTCAGACAGCAAAGGTCAACGGTGAGGTCAAACTTTTTTCCATCACATAACATGTGTCATGTGATTTCATTCGAAAGCAGGCGTCATAAGGAACATTAGTTTATTTCACCTCTCGCTAATTCGCCACATCGCTGTCGAAAGTTTCATTTATGATTTTACACTATTCTCGTTATTATTCAAACGGATGGGATGGTATACACACAAATAAGTTTTTTCAAAACCTTTTAATACGCTATGCAAGTTGCAATTTAGTTACTTTGCTGCAGGCTAAGTACGTGATATTGTTTTATAATATGCACGGTTTTTATAAGGAGATTTAAACCGGTGTTCCAACGGTTAGCAATTTACTATTGTAGCACAAGACTCTTGATTTCCTGCGAATGTAAATAAAGTGGATACTAGAAAATGAAAGTTGTGGATAAATTACTCAACTGAAAACAGAAGCAAGCAACATCGGAAAGGAACGATAAAATGATCCAAACGTAAAAATTCGTAACTGGCAACCGCATATCAACTACGAAAAAGGTGTCTACGGATTTGTAAAATATGGCGCTCAGTTCCCGGTTTTTGTGCTATAAGTCTAGTCGGTAGTGTGCAAAAATAATGGTGATGCGAGATATTTCCATTTATTTCTCAAACAAAAATAAAAAAAGAATTTTTCTGCAAGAATCAGGTGATAAAAGAGGCAGCAGAAGTCTAAAAAATGGCTAGTCTGTGTGCCAGAAGATGTACACACTCTGGGAATACATAAAAGTAAAAAAACAAAAACAAATACAAACGAAGAAAGAATCAAATCATCTATGGTATTCGAAATGAAAATACAATGAAATGCACAAAGAAAATCGGAAAAAATGGTTATAATCTAAAAAACAAACCTTTGTTACCTTATTCTCATAGCTACCGTAAAATTAAAAGAGAATTTCTAATAATAGATCAAGAATCAAAAAATAACAAGATATAAATTAATAATAAGATATAAAATATTTGAATTAAACAAGAAAGATGGTAGTAGAATCTATGCAGTAAACTCATAAAGATAAAAAATATAAAGTTATTGTTATTTAAGAAATCAAAGCATGCAAAAACCGTAAATAGAATAACCAGCAAAAATATATATTATTATTAAGCAAAAGATCATTCTAAATCCAAACATGTAAGAACAAATAAAAAAGAATGGAGGAATTTTAATCTTCAAAAACGAGAAAAAGAAAGAAAAAAGAAGTGCCAAATATTAATGAAAATAAATTTTCTATTTATTAAATCTAGAATAAAATGACAAAGTAAAGAAAAATGACAGAAGCAAAACGTTAAAAACAATTGAATTAATTATGAAAAGTGTTAAAAATACAAAAAAAGTGATAATGTGGCTTTATTTGCATTTTTTTGTTTGCCTTTTTATTTATGCTAAATTGCTGTATAGAAATTTTTTTGTTTGACGAAATGAGGAAGTGATTAATGTGAATCAGATTGCGTGGAAAGTGATGAACAGTTATGATAAGGTCAATATTTTCAAATACATTGTCAATGGCAACAAAACGGTATTGTAGTTTAAGTTATGCTTATGCTCACATTCATTGGTTCTTGAAAAACAAGAAACAAATGAAAATCTAATTTAGCATGATGAAGTATTTGAAGATTGTGATATTTCAATCATCAACTATCATTAGATAGAGCTGGCCACGTAGAACTTGGGATAACTTAAATGTTGCATTGTAATTTGGTTAAGATAGTTATTAATAGCCAACAAAAGTCGTAATCATTTATATAAAAGTACATTTAATATTTGGTCACTAGGCTACTATTAATAATTAGCCTTTAAATTTAAAGTTCAAAATATAATTATTTAAATTTTTTCAACGTTCTAAAACAGAATCACACAGATCATGACAATTCATGGGAGAGATGTGTTTCCTCATATCTACATAGTTCTATATAGTATTTGGTGCCGACGACGTCTTCACCAATGTTTGCGTCATCACCTATCTGTCAGCTGTGAGGAGGCGCATGCTTTGCTTTATGTGGCCCGTATTTGGCACGGGCCCTTTTACTAGTTTTTAACTATTAGCTACATAGTTTGCGAAAAAGAGTGAACTACTTGCAGCTAAATACCATTTCTAAACATCTATGGAAAATTTAGAGTTATCTGAACCATGACACGCTTACCCCGATGCAAATATCTATATAATTTCAGTCGCAGATGTATCATGGGCCAGGTTAAGTTAAAATAAGTAAGTGTTTAAACATTCCTTTGTCAATAGTGAACCGGATTATTATTACATTTGAAAGAAGTTATAAACGATTAGCAGTGTCAAAACCGAACCGTTCAGGATCTTTGGAACGAACAAAACGAGTAGTTCTAAGAAAAGTCGCTAGGGCCATCAAAAAACCAGTGGCAGCACTGGAGAAGGTGCCCGAAAGAAAAATAATCAACATTAACACTATTTAGATGGTGTGGAAGAAATGCGTCAGAACTAAAAAACCCTTGTTGACACCTTCAGAAAAACCATTCACGGAATTGGGCAACAAAGATCCATTCTCAAGCAGATGACTTTTGATAGCCCACAATGTTTTCTCCTTTTTCTAACGGGTTAGACTAGACACCTGCCCGGGGAGGGGTATGTCCAACATGGCTCATAGTACTTCACGAAATGTGTTTAATAGGTGTGCAAGTAGAAACTCGGCTTTTTAGGTCAAATTCAACTACTATCTATGGTCTTTTGCCATTTATCAGGTAAATGATGAATACCTTCGCGATAGAAATTTGGTGGTTTCGAAACAAAATAGTCATCGAGCCATTTTTGCACATCTTCAACTTTCGTGAACCGCTGGTCTTTCAAATATGACGATATCGATCTGAATAAATGGTAATCAGAAGGATACAAGTCTGGAAAATACGCCACATGCTTGACAACTTTACAGCCTAAGAAGAAGATGAGTTCCTGGATTGGTTTTGCTGTATATGGACGAGCTCTGCAGCGATATCACTTTCCGCCTTCCTTGACCCGTAAATGGTCTTTTTTTCTCCAGAGCATCACCTAAATTGATCAATTGGCTCTGGTAACGTTCAGCTGTAACAGTTTGACCAGGTTCCAGAAGGATTGTCGAACAAAATCCACTTTTCATCGCCCGTAATGAGTTTTTTGCAAAAAATTCTTTCTTTTGTACCGAGATGTTCTGCAGATGTCAACTCTTCGGTTTTTATTTTCTTCCTTCAGCTTATAAGGAACCCATTGTCCCTTCTTCTGTATCGTTCCCATTGCATGCAATTGAAGTGATATTGCTTGGTGAGTAACTTCTAACTGCTCTCGAAACTCTCCTTATGTTTGACATAGATTTTCCTCCAGTAAAATTAAAATTCTTCGTCTTCAAATTTTTTTACTGCACCTAGACGTAGATCGTCCTCAAGACTAAAATTTCCGTCAGGAAATCTTGGAAACCACTTTTTTCTGTTGAATGACTCACAGAATGTTCACCCAAAATCGAATTAATCAATTCCATAGCTTGAGCAGCATTTTTTTAAATTTTAAATCAGAATAGTAAATGTTGCTTATCGACATCCACCTCTTATAAAATTGATACACAGGGAATGAATAAATGACTTAAACTTATGTCATAAAAACAGCAATGACAAAGCTACATGTATCCAAAATGGCGGACGAATTGGCTGCATTCAAATATGTTTTTTAATACAACTAATTTCAGAGCCAAATTTCTACTTGCACACCTAAAAGTGATAAAATCTGAGTATGAAAGGGTTCGTCAAATTCAATTATATGATAACTTCTTCGGGGGTTAGCATACTAATGTGAGTGGCATTTCGTAAATGTCAAATACATTAAGATTTTGGGAAATGAACTTTTACCGATCTCTATTTCCTTGCACGTATCTTTCTTCGTGTCGTGCATTCACTGGCTTATAATCCTAGCAAGATGGTTTGTGGCACGACTAAAAAAGATACAGTGTTATTCTAAAATACAGCATCTTAAGTAATAAATTTTTTGGTACATTTAACGTTGCTGATAATTGCTTATTCTGTTTAGTCAAGTTTGCGCTAAACAATCCTTTATTCACTTACGCTTAAATATTTTTCTACGATTCTAACACATTCATAAAAATTTATTTCTACTGCCATTCTTGTGAGTTTTTCCTCACGAAATTTGGAATATGCAATTTATGTGTAAACCATTTGTCTTTTAAACGCATTTTGCTCTTATTAATGTGAGTTTCAAATCTGAACAAAGACTAGAAAAAATTTGTGGTAAAACAACCTTACAACACGTTGCACATATTTTAAATTTTAAACAATTTGTTACACGAATTTGGAAGAGTTTTCAAATTTGATAAACCAAATAATGTTCCAATAGCCATATTTGCTACAAGCAAATAAAATGGTGGTCAAAATATTGTCAAAAGTGTTTTATTAAAGTAATTTATTAATCATTGCTACTTTACGAAAATTAAGGCAAGATTTCGGTTGTGCTCATTGTCAGTGTTAACACAGTTTGTCGCCGGATGAAAAAGTTTGAAGAAACTGCTGGCGTTAAAAATATTACGTCGTTTGTCCGCACATTATTATTAATATTAAGAAAATTCGACAAAGAGTATCCCGGCACTTCTACGAGAGGCTCTCAAAAAATTTGTAGAACATCGTTGTGGGCTTTGTATACCTTATGTTGTATAAGACCTAGTTGGCTTAAGAACTCAGTCTAGAGACCATCAGCAATATCGTAGAACTTAGTGTCAAAGATTTTTTTGAACTATTTTGAAAAACTTATAATGAGCCCATTTTTAATTTATTTGGGTATGTTAATAAGCAAAATGGTCGTACTTATGGGAGTGTTATCAACGAGAAACAGTTTGAGGATGAAGCAGAAAATTCTTTTACTGTTACTGAGGAACGTTACCGTAATATGATACAGAATTTTTTAATTATTCAAATTAAAGAACTTGAGAAACATATGGTGTCAGAAGGGTGGTGCAACGTGTCCTACAGTGAGAGACGATGATCATGCTGAGAATAATCTTTCCATGATATTTAATATTCCCTTTTGCTGATGTGGGTTGCTCTCTTCCCAAAATTATCAAATTTAACTGTCCTTGACTTTTTTCTGGGATACATGGTAACTTCAGCCAGGAGTAGTACCTCTATACTCTGGATTACCGGATCCTTCGGTCATCCTAGGATTGGTCTCCAGACGGACTCTCTCTCATTTATGAAAACTTATCTAAGCGGCCACATCCGGTAAACTGTGTCGACACATAGGCTAAACTAAATGAGAGGCTATGGAAGGTAACCTTCAAATAATGAATTGAATGGTTTCCATAGTAATATAAAGCAACAGTGTTTGTCTCGTAAAGGGCAGCTGTTGTATTAATTGGTAGAGGGCAGTAGTAACTACCAATACTACAACGATGGAGGAGATGAAGACATTGGTACGGCTCGTTGATTGACGGAGCTAAATTAATAGAAAAGCTGAAGTACTGCGTTGTAGAAGACTACTACATCATCATCCCAAAAATAACTACCATGGAAAGTCAAACTGAAGATATGGCCCCGAGTTCCCGATGTTTGGGACAGGAGTGCTAGGAATCCTCGGGCGGATACCAAAAGCCAGTATTAAAACGATAGGGACACGGAATGTCCGGAATGTACCAGACAGGAAAGTTAAAAAACATAACTAATGAGATGAAAATAAATCAAATCGAAATACTAGGCATTTGTGCACCCAGATTGACATATTCAGGAAAACTTGAGTTAGACGACACTGTTATATATCATTCTGGAAGAAATGATGACATGCATCCAAAGCGGCGTAAGTATATTAATTGACAGAATAAATTAACAGTAGAATTAATAAATGTGCTAAGCTTTATTCCGTACTCTGATTGTGTTATGCTGCTGCAGATAAAGGCAAAACCAGTGAACATTAATATCATACAGACATATGCACCAATAGCAGATAAAAAAGACGATGAAATAAAAGAGTTCTACAGACAAATAAAAAACATTACAAAATACCTCAGAAAACACGAAATAAGCATTATCATGGGAGATTTCAATGCGAAAATGGGAAAAGGCAGTCACGGATTAGGCAACAGAAATGTCCGTGGGAAGAAATTAATCCAATTTTGTAGGGATAGAAAATGTGATTGTCACAAATACGTGGTTTAAAATACCACGTAGAAGGTTGTATACCCGTAGATTTCCCCAAGATAACGCAAACACAAATGTAAGAAACCAAATTTATTTTATAATTATTAATAAGAGCATTAGCAGACATTGACCACAACTTATTAGTAATAGATGTAAAACTAAATACAATAAAACGCAAAGAAACATCATACACATGAATTGATTTCCAAAACCTCAAAAATAAAGAAATAAAAACAAACATGGAAAACAAACTCAATCGAAAATTGAGAGAGAAATAGCTGTAACACAGAAATAAAAAATAAATGAAAAATATAAAGAAAATCACTACAGAAGTTTCACTGGAAGTATTAGGCGTACATAAGAAAGAATGGCTGACGAAGAAATTCCTGAATCTAATGCAAGAGTACAGAAACGTCAAAAATAAAAATAAAAGAAAATATAGAGACCTAAAAATCTTGATCCAAAGAGAAATAAAAACAGCCAAGAAAAATGGATGCAGGATCGATGCGCGGAAATTACAAAAGAAGCAAAACGAATTTAATTTACACAAAAGATTAAGATAAGTAACAGGAAACGTTAAAATGAAGATGCCTTATGTAATTAAAGATGAAATTATATTAAACCTGCATGGAAGACTTTAATATGGGAAATATGCATTAAAAATGTATTTGATGATGATAGACAAAGATATTAATTTACAAGAAATGATGTAAATAGAAGGCGCAGAGATACTCAAGTCCGAAGTCACATACTCAAAATATTACTTAAAATAATTCAACATCGAATATACAAAAAAATGTGACGCTATTGTAACCGATTCACATTTTGGTTTTAGAAGCGGACTGGGCGCTCGAGAAGCTCCATTTATTGTAAAAGTGCAGAGAATTTCAAAAACCAGCTTTCGTCTGCTTCACTGACTTCGACAAAGCTTTCGATCGAGTCAAACATGTCAAACTTATTAAATCGCTAATAAAATTAGGACTAGACGGAAAAAATATATGCCTAATTAAAATTATCTATTGGAATCAAACTGCGATAATCAGAATCAAAGATGGGGGTACAAACAAAATTTAAATCAATCAGGGTGTAAGGAAAGGTTGTGTACTTTCGCAGATTTTATTTAATGGGTATTCTTAGGAAGTATTTCGAAACACACTCTGGAAAGCGATAGAAGGAATTAAAATAAACGGAGAAACTATTAACAACATCCAATATGCCGACAACATGGCAATCCTAGCCAAAAACGCTAAAGATCTCCAAATATGTTAAGGCAATTAAATAACGAATGTAAAATAGCAGAACTAATAGTCCAGTAAAAATAGGTCGGAACCTCGGATTTTCCCATGGGGGCAAATAAAAGCACTGCTTTTTGTTTTCGAGTGCGCTGATTACGGGAAAAATACTAAAAAAATTCGCAAACGCCGGGATCAGTGCGAAAATCGCGTGCAAAGTTTTGTTTTGCTTATATCTCCGAAACGGCAATAGTTAGGAAAAAATGGTTTGCACCAATCGAAAGGGCTTGGAAAAATGCATAAAATATGATACTTTTTAGAATTTCGTTGAGTGTGAAATCGAGAGAAAAATAGCTCTAAAGGTAACGTGATAAAATTCATCGATGATCGCGGAGGGAGAGCAGCTGCTCTCCCCACCACGCGGCCGTAAGCGCTGCGAGAGCAAGAGAGACGGAGCGCGTGGCGAGAAAAATACGTTATCGGAACGCACGCGCGGGGAGAAGGAAGGGTGGAAGAACAACAAGCTCGAGCTCCTCGCGTGGCTTTTTCTTTTCTCCGCCGCTCGGGCGCGTCTTGAAAATTTTAAAGTTCCAAATATACTTTGAATGGGATGAAAAAAAGTATTTTAACGATAGTGAATTATCACGTGATTTTTAATTCTCTATCGATTGAGCACAGCCTCAAATATGACCAGAAAAATTTTGTAAATCGAAAAAATTAAAAAAATGTATTTTACATAAATGTTTTTCAAAGATTTTAATGATTTTTGATCATTTAACAATACTTTTTAAAGCACTTTTTTACCAATATGAACTAGAATTTTTTTTTAATTTATGCAAATAATTACTAGACTCAAAAAAAATTGTCTGGTATATGAAAACCACTATTTTATATTTTCTTTTTTTTATTGATATTGTACAATAAAAAATAATTTATAATAACGTATAAAAATACAGTTACGATTTTACGATTACGAAAATTTTAATGCAATGTACCAGCACTTGCAACATCTTACAACATCGTAGCGCGATAAAATAGATTATTCATCTACATCCATCATTTCGAAATCATTTTCCGCTTCTTCTTCTAAAATATCTGGATTTATTGACTGTTCTGCATTTTCCTGTACATCAGTATAATCCTCATCTTCGTGTTCATACGTATTTCGCTTCGGATTACCGTTCTCGCAACTCTCACCATTGCAGTTTTTGCAAATTACAGTACAAAACAAACCAGCTTTTTTGCACGTGCACAAGTTGTTATTGCACTGTCCTTTACAATTGCAAAATATCTATAACATAAAAAAATATTGTTTCAACATTACTTAAATTATTCTTTATCAATGACAAATATATTTTGTACATCATAAAATATACAAAACAATATTTATTTATTACCGATACAAAAAAAGATACAAGTTTTCTTTTTTTTTTTTAAGATGCCAATAATGTTTGCCACGCGATATTTTAAAGATATATGTTAAATCTTATCGTCATTAAAATAATGTAATATTAAAACAATGCAACAAAATTAAAAACATTCATGAATTATCTATGGATTGTTAACATTAACTTGAATATTCGTAAACATATTCTTGTGCATTTTCTATATTACTCTCGAAGAAATGTAGAAAATATACCAATTCTCGTGTAGGGCAATTATTGTTTTTCGTACACATTTTAGCAGGGACTTCTACGAAACTTCTTTAATTTGCCCTAAAAGTACGCTAAGAAAACTGGTCCAAAAGATATTGTAAAATTGTAAAAAAATATTCCGAAACATACTATGAACTTTATACTGTAATCTACCGTTTCATTTTTATTTATTTTTTTCAATCGAAAACGAAAGTAAATAATTTTTTTTAGTTTCGTTGTTTTGTGGTTGTTAAAAAGAAATGAAATGATAAATTAAAGTATAAAGTTTAGAGCAAGTTTTGGAATAATTTTTTACGATATTACAATATCTTGTGGACCAGCTTTCTTGCGCACTTTTGGCGTAAATTAAAGAAAATAAGAAACAAAATTATTGTATACAATTACATTTTATACAATTACATGCAGCTATTACCGAACTTTATTAATCAAGATTTTTTAAAAGTATATGTATTATCGTACCATTTCCAGCAAATGATTAAGGGCTGCCGGTTCTGTTGTCGTGTTGGGCACCAACATTAAATTCGTGCGTTTCCACCCCCCATTCCTCGGGATTAAGATGCGAATTAGCCAACCAAATTTGTATTTGTAAGTAGGTTCGCTTGGCATGCTCTCGCAAAGCTCCAGCATTCGGAGGAAGTGTGGATAACATGACAGCATTTTTTTTCGTAGCAGCTAAAGATTTAAACATATTATATCGAAGCTCGCCTAACATAACGTTTGTTTTGTCCTTGTATAACTTTTTTGTTATTATCGTCGCTGCTTCCAAGATATCGTGTACATTTTGATTTTTTTTTGTAAAATACATTAACAACTGACTGTAGATCTCTATTCTTCTTTAGCATTGAAAAAATACTTTTTTTTCCTTTGTTAAAAAAAGAATTAGTGGAGTCGCAACCGCAAAACGCATGTGCAAATAAAATAAATGGTTGGTAAACTCGATGGTCTGCACTACAGTACACCGTTTTCGTTTTTTTTCCCGTGTTCATTTTAACAAAGTACAATTTTTTCGAAATCGGAGTCAAAGCGATGCTCAGAGTAAGCAAATCAATGTCTGTACCGACCACAGCTACAGGTGTGTCAATAGTTTCCAGCATTTCAATTGCTCCTCTTACAATCAACGCATCTGCATCCTCGGTGGCAATTCTCGTTGCGATTTTATTTCTGTTCAGATATTCAGCTAACAAACTAACAAATTTATATTTATTAGCGATATTTGATAGAAACTTCGTTTGGTTAAACGTGACGAGATTTTCCAATTCGATTTCCATATCTGGGGCAACACACCTTTCTTTACGGCAAAATCTTTCATACGACTTTATACCGATTATATCGCTGTTATAACCGTCAAAAACTACCGTAGAATTTTTTCCAAAGTGCTTAATCACATACTCGACGTATATATTAAAAATTTGTTTGAATGTTTTGCTATGCGGCCAAATAACGTGATGCAACAGCCATCCGCCATCAATTACATACGTGAAAGCTTCCAAAACTCATCCGAATGAAGGCAAACGTAAAATTTTATACAACTCGGATTTTTTGGCTTTCCGCATGTACCCATTGTTATCAAACAAAGATAACGGATACGGTGCAAGCTCATACGTAAAAGCTTCTTTGGTTTTTTGTACATCGCCTTCACAGAAAAGAGCGATCCGTGAAAAGAGTAGCGTTGTGTCAATATTCGCAAATTTTTTGGTACTCGTCGGAATCCCCACGTGAGCCGTCGCCAATGGTTTCACTTTATATACTTTGGACAGAGATACATTGTTTGCATTTTTTCCTATCATACATGACATAGCCTCTCGCCCTTTTTCAAATGCCATATGGCAATTAATATTATCTGCACCAATTATTCCCGTTGCCAAGGACATCAGGCAATCTCGTGCAATGAATGGATTGTGCTCTTTAAACCAATACACCGTTTTTTCCAGGTCTGCATTATCTCTTTGTATGCGACTCTTCGATAAATCGATGTGCTGTTCACTAGACGTTGATTGCAAACCGCAAAATTCTTCTGAGCAATCCATAACATTAAAAGCGGCGGGCATTCCCTGTAAGTAACGCGCAACAACGCTAGGCGTAACGCCTCGGCCGTATCTCAAATCGGTACCGAAGAATCGGTTTAAAGTTTGCTCGATCACCATATCCGACCATACTCCTGCAAACGGTTTGTCACTTCTGCGGATAGAAAAAAATCCTTGCGTAGCAAATTTTTCGAAATCGTCGGGATCCATGCACTCTTCAAGTCGATGCATATCCTGCAAATAAATTTGCGCACTTTTTGCATAGGCAAAGTGCCCCGCAGCGTGAAACAATGGCATCATTTGCTGCACACTTTGCAAATGGAGTTTCCAATCGCCAAGCCGTTCAGCTTCTATAAATTGCAGAGCAATAGCAACGCTTTTAAAATATTGTATCCAAAGTTTTGCTGCTGGACCGTTTTGTTCGAGCTCTTGCATTTTACACACAAATTGTTCAGTGAGATGTACCATAAAAGTACTTGCGTTAAAATCACCGAGAAGCGGTGGCTCTCACTGAAATTTGCAAAAAATTCACGAATAAAGCGTTTGGCTGTCTCTGTCGCGGATAAGCTCTCTATAATCATTTCACCGAGAGCCGTAAAACTCAAAATGTGCGCGCGCAATGTTCTTGAAAAAGCGTGTCCGCTTATCATTTTCTTTACGGATTCATTTGCGTAAATCCTTGACCATAAGTCCTCCAATCCGCTTCCACTCATAATATAACCAACTGCTCCCAAGTACATCAGTAGGTGGAAGCCACCTAGGCGAACCACCGTTTTAAGTAAAGCTTCATCAGTGCCAACTTGAAGTGACCGAGTTTTTATGTAAAGTGGCTGGTCGCACGTTACAATTGTTGTTGATTGCTTCAATCGTCGAGTTTCAGACATTGCATAATGAAGAGCTGTATTAAGGGTCGTTAAATTTGATGGCGGTGCATTAATAAAAGGCAAACACACGATATGCGATGTATTATAGGTAACGTCATTGGAAACGATTTCCATGTATCCTTTCCAAGAAGGAAAATTATCAATTGAAGCGGCTTTGGCCCATAAATACCCTACGTAATACGACGATATGACTGACGAACTACCAAGTTTTAAAGAATGTGCATCAATAAAATTAATATTAGTTAAAACTGTTGATGTATTAATATCGTGAGGAATGGTTGGAATCGTTTTTTGCGATGCCAGTACACCTGCAGACGGCATAATTTTACATTTCTTGGATCCGCCTCTATAATCAACCGAAAACTGCGGTGTATAAACCGAAATGCCTCCCAAACAGTGGAAAGTGTCTTTACCCGGTCTTTCCGACAAAATTTAAAAGTAGCCTGACGTAAAATCTGTCGTATTTAATTTTAAAAAAACATACAAAGTAATAAATATTTAAGAAGTATTGTTAAATGAAAAACATTTATGTAAAATTCATTTTTCATAATTTTTACGATTTACAAAATTTTTCTGGTCATATTTGAGGCTATGCTCAATCGATAGAGAATTAAAAATCACGTGATAATTCACTATCGTTAAAATACTTTTTTTCATCCCATTCAAAGTATATTTGGAACTTTAAAATTTTCAAGACGCGCCCGAGCGGCGGAGAAAAGAAAAAAGCCACGCGAGGAGCTCGAGCTTGTTGTTCTTCCACCCTTCCTTCTCCCCGCGCGTGCGTTCCGATAACGTATCTTTCTCGCCACGCGCTCCGTCTCTCTTGCTCGCAGCGCTTACGGCCGCGTGGTGGGAGAACAGCTGCTCCTCCGCGATCATCGATGAATTTTATCACGTTACCTTTAGAGCTATTTTTCTCTCGATTTCACACTCAACGAAATTCTAAAAAGTATCATATTTTATGCATTTTTCCAAGCCCTTTCGATTGGTGCAAACCATTTTTTCCTAACTATTGCCGTTTCGGAGATATAAGCAAAACAAAACTTTGCACGCGATTTTCGCACTGATCCCGGCGTTTGCGAATTTTTTTACTATTTTTCCGACCTATTATTACTGGACTATAAGCAATAATTTAAACAAAACAAAATACATAGCAATCAGCAAAACACCAGTAAGACAAATACACCTTACACTAAATAACATACTTATTGAAGGAGTGCGGAAGTAAAAATATCTTGGATGCTGCATAAATGGTTCATTAGAACCAGATGAAGACATTTTATCAAAAATTGAATTAGCCAAACGTGCTCTCGTTAAATTTAAATCGATGTTAAATAATAGAAGGTTTAACTTTGCAATTCCATTAAGTAGAATTAAAAAAACGAAGACTGCGTATTTTGGACATATCCTCCAAAATAACAAATACAGACTATCCCAACTAATAATTGAAAGAAAACTTGGCGAAAGGAAATGAGTGGGAAGAAAAAGATTATCTTGGCTTCGAAACATAAAAATATGGACCGGAATGAACGCCGAATAACTTTTCCGAGCTGCAAGTGGCAGAGAACAATTTAACCAGGTAGTCGCCAACCTCTAAATAGAGGCGGCAATGCAGAAGAAGCAGGCGGTATCTTTAGGATAAGATTTACACTACCAAACCAAATACAATTGCGAAATTCTAAGAAAATATACGGGAAGCTATTCAAAGCATAATCCCGAGCGTCTGTAAAGAGGCGACGGAGAATGTGATTCAAGGAGCTCTAGTCTATGTAGTCTTCAGAGATGGACAATTATTAATTGTTATACTCAAAATAAAATTTCAAATCTTAAATAAACAATTATGTTTTATTTTCGACAAAAAATACTTAAATAAATCTCTCATATTATTATATATTACCTACTTTATGTAAGCCTACCCAAATTTCACCTTCAAATTTGACAAAGATTTAGAGTAGTTACAGGTAAAAACACACAAATATCTTTAAGATTTTATAAAGTATTTGTTCGGGAATATTAAAGGCCAAAAGTTGAGGTTCAGAAAAGTTCAATGTTTTAAATAAAGGTTTATATAGACCAAGCAAGCTCATTTTCGAAGTTTTCAAACAAGCCCATGATTCAAAAAGTGATCGTTGATTATAGGTAAGTGTGTGAAGGTTTTTCCGGAATTTTTGCAGAATCAATTACTGTGAATCTAACCATCAAAGAATTTTGAAATGTTTCTGAATGAATGGTTACTTATATAATAAGTAAATCAAATTTAAAAAAATAAAAGCAACTTACACCTGGCCATTATAAAGAGAATTATCCTCCACCATATTTCCCCTTCTTCGGGTGCGATACTTTTCATTGGAGTTATAATGGAGATTTTAGAATGTTTCCAATATGACTCAATTTTAGCTTTCTTTATTATTTTCTCCTGCCCTCTTCTTGCAACAAATGTATCTTTGCTCTCTTAGTTCTTAGGAGTATTTTATCACCTGATAGTTTTACAGGAATATAAAAAACGCCGTTTTCGGTCCTCTTCACTCCTTAAAGTTTTTAATTTTTTGGTGCGCCCTTTTTGATTTCAATATAATACTACTGTTATTTAATTTTTTTCAATTAAGGATTCAAAAGTGAACTTCAAGTTGGAATCACTAAGGCTAACTTTAAATTTAAAAGCCGTTTTCAAACATACGATCCCAAGAATAGTACAAAAAGATTAAGAATAAATACGACGAGAAAACGAAAAAAAGTATTGGATGAAAAGCAGGATTTGCAAATTAAAATTTGAACTACCTATAAGGAAATTCTCCCCATTCCCATTTTAAAAGACGAACAGAAAAATCCTCTTTTGTCTTCTAAATTCAGTTAAATTTTAAACTCAACAGAGGAAAATTTCTGATACTAAAATTCATAAAAATTGATTATTTCAATTAATATTAATTAACTATTAATAAGGCCGGTGGTATAATGGAAGAGACGGAACAATTTTGATGAGCCGTTTTGCTAAAAACCGACCAGACAGGCAAGCACATTCACTTAGGAACAGCTACGCGGGAGGCGAAATCGTTGCATTTGATATTGTTGTGTGCCGGTTTAGTGTGTGGCTGGCCATAAATGTCTAGGGAATCAATAAAAATAACTCATGAAAGCTATTTTATCGCTTTTAGTGTACAGCCGACATAAATACCAGTTTGTGGCTAATTATCACTTGTAGACATTTTTATATATAAATTATTCTTTTTAGGCGATTCAAAAAAGGTTACCATAATATGCATGTCTTGCTGTAAAGTGTCCGACATACTTTTCCCAAAAAATTGATTGTCCTGGAGATTTTCGAGCAGCTATTTAAAATTAAATAATCTAACTAGCAGCAATTGTTTGATTATAACTATTTGAAAATAATTTCCAAAATATAGAATACTGTAAAAAGTAGTCTCTTTTGTCACTATTTGTATCGCAATTATTAAATACAAACACGAGTTCCTATTTTACTTTCTAATAGGAAAGACGTATCTTGCGGTTAAAAGTGTTGGCCGCGCGATAACCCGCGAAATCGAGCTTTATTTATTGCTACACATATTTCTAAATTTTAAATTTAACGCTGCGTGTTACATTAATCCTATATAACTGAACGAAGCCACAGCAAAGAGGCCTTTATGGCCTACCACCAGCCTGCGGGAGGGGTGCAACCCACCACTAATGCAACCATCAGTATTGACGCCGGACCAAACCCAGATCTTCTACAGCCAATTCCACCAAACACCAGGTAACTTTCCACTTCAAACGCAACAAACTCAAACATTTTATCCCCAAACCTTTTATCAAACCCAACAAAACACTCAATCCAACGCACCCCCGCAGCCACCAGAAAATACTAATAACTGGACCACAGTTATCCTCCTATAAAAGAAATAGAAATCTAGATGAAGTGGAAATCAAAAATAAACACCCTAAAGAGAGCGAATATTGGCTTAGTCCACCCTCAACATCAAATTGCTAATCCAATCTAAACATGGAAGGTGACGATGCAGAACATGAATCAAAGGCTGATAACACTAATGAGAAAATCTCAAAACCTCCCCCCATTTTAGTAAATCGTGTACTAACTATTGCACCGCTAATACAACTGCTAGAAGAAAAAGCCAAACAACAATATGATGTTAAAGCTATAGTCAATAACCAAGTAAAAATTCAGCCCAAAAACACCTGAATATTACAGAATAATAACAAAAGCTCTGACTGAAAAGAGAACGGAATTTCACACTTATAAACTAAAAGAAGAGAGAAATTATAAAGTGGTGCTAAAAAATCTACACCACTCCATCGACTGCAAAGATATTAAAGGTGAAATTGAAAAATTAGGGGACGAGGTCACAAACATTTGTAATATAAAGCAATTTAAAACTAAATTGCCTCTCCCAATGTTTTATGTCGAGTTTAAACCAGCTCCCAACAATAAAAGCATTTTTGAGGTAGAATACTTGCAGCAATGCAAAATCAAGTTTGAACCCCCAAGGGCAAAAAGAATTATTCCACAGTGTGTACGCTGTCAGCGTTACTGACACACAAAGAACTTCTGCCAGCTACCCGCTAGATGTGTAAAATGTGCAGGCGATCACCTCACGGAACAATGTCAAAGAAAAGAAAAATTCCCGATGTCCGCTGCGTCCTGTGTAAAGGAAACCATCCTGCGAATTACAAAGGATGTACTATATATAAACAGTTACAAAGTAAACATTTTCCAACCCTTCGACAAAACCAGTACATACCACCCCCACAAATTAGACAATACCAACAAATACAACCGGGACTATCGTATTCACAAATAGCTTCAGTACAACAACAAAACTCTGAACCTGCTGTAAATCTCCCACAAACAACAAATACTAGCCATCGAAACCAACAAGAAAATAACATACAAGAATTAAAAAACATAATGTTAAAGCTATCAGAACAAATAGGAACAGTATTAAACCTATTAACAGCAGTCCTTGCAAAAATTAAATAATGGACAGACACTTACAGCTTGCCCAATGGAACGCCAACGGCGTATTACAACACCTTGAAGAATTGAAAGTATTTATTACTAGTCACAACATTGATGTGTTACTTATTTCGGAAACACATCTTACTGATCGGAGCTTTATCAAAATCTCAAATTATGCGGTTTATACCACGAACCATCCGGCGGGAACAGCTCATGGCGGGTCTGCCATAATAATCAGAAACACAATCAACTAGAAAGCCACAGTAGCGATTTTCTCCAAGCAACAAGTGTGTCAATTGAGGATCAAATAGGACATGCCGTTAAAGAAGAACAATTTACAAAGTATTTCGAAACCCTTGGACAACGATTCATTGCGGGTGCCGATTACAATGCCAAGCACACTGACTGGGGTTCCAGAATTACAACGACAAAGGGACGCGAACTAAACAAAACTCTTAAACACAATAACTTGCGACACCCCTATCCACGGGAGAACCCACATATTGGCCCACGGACCCAAACAAATTTCCTGATTTGGTGGACTCCTGCATAACAAAAGGAATTCATCAAAGTCATACCAATATAAAATCCTGTTTCGAACTTTCTTCTGACCATTCCCCAATCCTGATCACCCTTACCACTAAATCCCTCAAAAAAGAAACAACCCCTAAATTAACCAATAACCGTACACATTGGAACACCTTTTGGTATGTCGTAAATGTTGAACTGACCTTAAATATTCAACTGAAATCTCCCGAAAACATTGAGGCTGCAGTCAAATTATTCAATTATGTCATTCAGCGGGCATGTTGGAAGGCCAAGTCATTGATACCCGATACAGTCACGATTGTTGATTGCCCCTCAATTATTAAACAAAAAATTCTAAATAAAAGAAGACTTCGAAGAAACTGGCAAAGGCTGCGTACACCTGAAAGCAAACTAATACTCAACAGAGCAACTCGAGAGCTACAAGATCTCCTTAATAAAAACAAAAGCAATTGCATCGAAACATTCCTTAAAGACTTATCACCCACGGAAGCGACGGATTATTCCCTGTGGAAGACAACAAAAAAACTGAAACAACTAAAAAGATTCTCTCCGCCCATCCGTAACCTCCAGGGCAGCTGGGCAAGAAGCGATAAGGAGAAGGCAAACGTATTTGCTGTACACTTAACATCTGTGTTCCAGCCACATCCTTCAGAAAATCTCCCCCAAGAAAAAGACAACCTCACTCAAACGCTGTTTCAACCGTACCAACTTGAACCGCCTATTAAAAAATTCAAAGCTGCTGAAGTTCATGAAGTCATTAGCACACTCAACCCTAAAAACTAGCTACTTGCCATCGGTACACAGTACTTAACTCAGTTATATAATGCAGTCCTTCAGAATGGTTATTTTCCATCCCAATGGAAAATGGCACAGATTATACTCATCGCAAAGCCTAATAAACCCCCCAATGACCCAAAGTCATATCGAACGATAAGCCTTCTGTCTATAGTAGCTAAAGTTTTCGAAAAGCTCTTAGTACGAAGACTAATCCCAATTATTGATGATAAAGAGCTACTACCATCCCACCAGTTTGGTTTCCGAAAGTTGCACTCAACAACTGAACAAATCCATCGGGTAGTTCAAACAATCAATCAAGCCTTTGAAGGCAAGCACTACTGCTCTGCTGCGTTCCTAGATATATCACAGGCATTTGATAAAGTGTGGCATACGGGACTTCTATGCAAGCTAAGAACACTCCTCCCCCTAAACTACTTCCTAATCCTGCAATCCTATCTCTTTAGTCGGTACTTTCTGGTTAAATACGAAACTGCAACCACAAATCTTTTTCCGATCAACGCTGGTGTACCCCAAGGCAGTGTTCTCGGACCACTGCTGTATCTCTTATACACAGCAGACCTCCCGACAATACGAGAAATCACAACAGCTACATTTGCAGATGACAGAGACCCAGCCGCAGCCTCACAAAAACTTCAAGCCAATTTAACTGCAATTGCCAAATGGTTAACAAACTGGAGAATCAAAATAAACGAGTCTAAGTCAACTCAAGTAACCTTTACCCTGCTCAGAGATACGTGTCCCCCGGTTCAGGTTAAGAACAATCCTTTATCGCAAAAAGAAGAAGTAAAATACCTTGGGTTACATCTTGACAGAAGGCTAACATGGCGCAAGCATATCTGCAGTAAGCGCAAGCAGCTGGGTTTAATTTTAACCAAGATGTACTGACCACTGGGATATAAGTCGAAGTTATCATTAAGCAATAAACTTCTTTTATACAAGGTAATTCTCAAACGCATATGGAGCTACGGGATTCAACTTTGGAGAACATCTGCCAACTCTAACTTAGAAATCCTAGAACGCTTCCAATCTAAAGTGCTGCGCATGATTGTGAACGCGCCCTGGTTCGTGTCAAACACGGCTATCCGTAACGATCTTCAGTGAAAGAAGAAGTCAGCCGTTTCAGTGCTAAATACAGTGACCGTCTTAGTGCACACCCCAACACATTAGCAATGGATCTTATAGTTCCCCAAAATCGCAATCGAAGACTCCAAAAATATATACCAAATGACTTGCCCACTAGATTCCCTACTTAATCAATATTAAGTCTTGCGTTAGTTTTATTTTAGTTTTAAGATCTAGTTTATAAGTTTACTTTTATACCCAAAAACTCAAAACTCATCTAGATGACTATTGTTACAGAAGCAACCTACTGGGGATGCTTGTACATGTCCAAATAATCTATCACAGAATTTACTAAGTGCAACTTGTGCAGATTGTAAATAAATTGGGATTTCAATTAAAAAAAAATACAAACACAAACAAAAAATTATCAGGTGCATAATTCTCTACTACTTTTACCTAATCTTTAAAATAACTTTTTCACATACTATGCATTAGCGCCATGTTTTGGTGAGCTGTCTAATTCAACTTCGAGTGAAAGAGGGTGGTTTAGAGTTGATCAGACTTTTCTTGACAGAAGTGAAGCGGTATCGGCCAGGTAATGTTGCAGTGACGTAAGGAGGTGATAATTTGAAGGGTCAAAGTTTAGCGAATATGCCGGATGGAATAAAATCCCAACCCAAATCTGTGATCGTTAGTAATATTACAGCAGTAGTCTGTTCTCAGCTGTGAGTTCGCCACAACGACCTTTCAACTTGTCTAGATGTTTACAAATGAATTGGCGTGTTGCTTAGAGTTCTTCTGCGAGCATTGTACGCGACAACAATCCTCTTTCAAACGTTGTTGTAGTTACTCATGTTCCAAATCTCTTTAGTTGTTTATAACGTTCGACATCACGAAAATCGAATTTTTTTTGACACTTAAAAATCAAATAAACCTGTTTTCGGCAATTTTATGAATTTTTTTAACAAGTTGCACATAAAATTTGGTTTCCAAAACATATACATTTCATTTCTACTATTTTTCTCCTAATTATCACGTTGAGAAAATGTACAGAGAACTTTTTCGAAAAAATGCATACTTTTTTGCTATCTGACTTGAACTACTAAAGTAATACTAAAGCAAATCTATGTTTTAATAATTAGTTGTTCTTTTAAGGACCAACATTTTAGATCGAGAAGTGTGAAGTACTGTGATTCTACCAGTTACAGAAGATACCCGTATTGATAATTTCAGAAAATTTTGGTATCATATGAAATAATGTATGCTATAACTGCATAACACAACTATTGGTACTAATTTTACTAGTATCTCTGCTTCTGAAATGAAGCTACAGAAGAAATAAGAAAAAGATGGAAATAGAAGTCTTTTATTATGTATAGAGATATCCTTTGCAATTAATATTGCTATTTTTTTAAACAATCAAAATTATAAAGCTGTTTTCCAATAAGGTGAATTAAAGAAGAAAACTTTTGATTTCAATTCCTAAAGTAATTTACAAAACAACATCGCCAAATAATTTCACATTAGACTCCTTATTACAGCAATCAAAAAGTCCAAAATCAATCTTTGAAAAATAAGTCCAGAACTGATCCTCTGATGTCCACAGTCTATGGAAAGCTACAAAAAAATTCAAATGATCCACACCACCAGTTTCTGAGAAGGAAATTCAACAACGCATGGGCTCATTCCAACAAAGAAACGTTGACACTTTTGCAACTCAGCGAGCCCTTGTTTTTCAAGCGGCAGAACCAATACCCGCCATTTCAAACGACGATATGAAGACTTTTTTGACATGCCCTATCAGATGTCTTATACCAACAAGATCCGTAAGCTGAAATAGTCGAGTTAAACCAACACAAAGCTCCGGAATGTAATCTAATAACTGGATAAATTCTAAAAATGCTACCCCGCAAAGCTGTCGCCTCCTCATAACCATCTATAACGGAATTTTGTCCCTGTCACTTTCCTATTATATGGAAATATGCAAAATAATGATGCACAAAAATGGCAAACCCCTATAAAACATCATCATACAAACATATAAGCCTACTGTCCATCTTTTTTTTAAATATTTGAGAGGCTGTTACTCAAAAGAACCCAGGAAGACTATCTATCAACTAAAAAATTTACTACCCAACTACCAGTTTGGATTTCATCAAAATATGTTGACGATACATTAAGTCTATAGAATAACCAACTAAAAATCTAAGAGCATTTAGGAAAATAATATTGCAACGGAGTATTTTTAGATGTGTCTCAAGCGTTTGAGAAAGTATGGCTGGCCTACCCTACGAACTTAAAAATATGGTTAATAGCAATTGCTAATCCCTAAAATCTTAACTTATCGAAAGGAATTTCTCTGTAAAACACAGTGAAGCCTTTCTCCATAATATCCCATACGTCTTTATCTTATATATATTGCTGACTTAACCGAAACAGAAAACACTATAATTGCTGCATTTGTGGATGACGTTGCTATCATATCGTCAGATAACGATCCTGTAATATCCTCTGAAAACATGCAAACCCACCTAAATCTACTTAACCAATAGCATAAGTGGCGAAATAGAAATAAACCAATCTAAAGCTATTCAAGTAACATTTACTACTCATACCGAAATGTCTCCTTCTGTTAACTGAGTCTCTCTGCTTGCAGAGCCAAATGTTAAATATCTAGGATTGCATCTAGATCAATGCTGAACGTAGCAGAAACACCTAGAGACGAAACGAATACAGCTGGACCTTAAGCTCAAACAGATTTATTAGCTCATGGGCCTTAAATCAAAACTTTCCACTAAGAACAAAATCCTGCTATATAAGACTAAGTCAAAACCCATATAATCTTATGGACTGTAGCTTTGGAGTGCCAAACTTACTCGGCCAGAAACAGTACAAACGTTTTAAAACAAAACAAATATTTCGCGCAATTATTGTTTGACAGTTCGGCCTGCTAAAACATTATTTCTCTAATTAAATAACCAGCGAAACAAGGCGCGCTGGCGGTAGGAAATGAGCGCCTAGTTTTTAATGAATTATAATGTAGTGGCATAGCATTACCAGGAAGTGCCCCGGGGCAGGTGCCTCAAAGAATGCCATAACAATAACCAACAGCCATATGCAGGGAGGAGGCACTACATGCATAATAATGCGTTGCAATTCAATAAAAACTGCCCGTTGCAAATCGGATATTCGACATCGATGAGCGAGCGAGGCTGGCAAAAACCCTAGCAACTATTGAATTCCGCATGCATTAGTTCGGCTCTCATTTATGTAAAGCACAGTTTTTGTTTTGCTTTTATTATTTTTTTTTTAGTATTACTGTTTCTGTTTGTGTTGCATGTGCGGGTTTTATGTATCCAGCTAGATGAAAAATAGTTACTGGAGCGAAGTTTTATGCACTACCAGAAACACCACTGGATTAAGAGGATTGGGATTTCACAATTATGGGGTCAAGTTAAGTTTTCTGGGAAATGGCATTAATAACGTCTTGACAATTCCTTCTCGAGATACTTTGATAAAAATTATGTCGCACAAAAAAAATAGAGGAGGCAAAGGTAAATATTTTTCTGAGCAAAAAATTGGTCTATGGTCACGGACATTGCTCTTCTGTCCGGGGACCCAGAGCGCAGGCGGGTTTGGGTCCTACTGGAAACTCAGATGTATGTGGCGTTGTGGTGTTTAGGTTGTATGTTAGTAGGCACAATAAGTTCTTAGAGTCTGCAATATTAACAACAATGTTTTGACATCTAATTGGTTCTATTAAAGATCTTTACACTATAGAAATGCAAATAGCACCAACCTTGAGCGATATTCTGGAACACGTGTTTTTCATGAAAACGCTCATAACTTAATGTTTGCTGCTTGTATTATCTATATTTTTTGAACACACTATAATAGAACTAACTAATGAAAAAATAATCAGTCCCTTAACTAAATTTATTATAGAGGAATGTGCAAAAAAAAGATATTTTTGGAGATGGGGAAAAATAAGAATATGTAAGGCCCTTCCTGACTGATGTTATTTAACAGAAAAAATAAAAAATTAAAATCTCTTCCGCGCGATAGATCGTTCAATCTAAACCATATTCCTATAATTTTGCGCTGCAGATAGTGTCACTAACAGACGGCGAAAGGATTGTAAAATGGTGAAATCTATTCACAGTTCAGGGGCGATACCTGATGCATAAAAATATTTAAGCTGCTGACCACTGATGAAATATTTTGTTTTTGTTAAAACTATAATTTTGAACATGCAACGTCGACAATACAACTTCATGAACATACTAAACCTATCCCAATTAAATGCGGCATAAGACAAAGAGATACGTTATCTCCCAAATTATTTACGTTAGTTATCGAAGATATATTCAGACAACTTAACTGGGACAGCAAGCATCTAAAGTTGGTTTAAATATGAATTTACAAAAAAACAAAAGTAATGTGCCCAGAAAATCCAAGAATAAATGTAAGAAACATAGAAATCGAAAATGTAGAAAGCTATATATATATATATATGTATATATATATATTGGAAATATAACGTTAGGAAGGCCTAATCAAAAAATAGAAATAAACCGCAGGAAAAGACTAGCATGGAGCGCGTTCGGAAAACTAAGTAAAACACTAAAAAATAAAAATATACCTATGCGTTTACGTAGCAGACTATTTGATCAGTGCATATTACCGGTGTTAATCTACGGAGCACAAACATGGACCCTCACCAAACAGTCAATGAGCCAATTGAAAGTGACGCAAAGAGCAATGGAGCGTCAGATGTTAGGAATATCCCTAAAAGATCGTAGAAGGAATACATGGATTCGAAGCATCACGAAAGTTAAAGATGTTGTGGAGGCAGTGACAGAACTGAAGCGGGGTTACGCAGGACATGTTGCTAGATACCAAGATGGAAGATGGTCTAACACTTTATTAAAATGGAGACCATACCTAGGAAGAAGAAACAGAGGACGACCCCCAATGCGCTGGGCCGACAACCTTAAGAAAACGGCCGGGTTAGCATGGATCAGAGAGGCTCAAAATCGTGAACACTGGAGAAACATGAAAGAGGCCTATGTTCAGAAATGGACCGAAGATGGCTAATGATGATGATGATGATAATTTTGAGCAGGTTCCTTATGCCACGAAAAAATTTAATTCCATATAGAGTTTACAATTGTATAATAAACAAAAATATTGTTGTTGGTCAACATTTATCCTTGAACTGGAAATCGTAAAAATGTAATAACTATAGTGTATTTGACTTCGCAATAAAATCTATTTTTGAGACCCTCTCCACCCTACCAAAAATAGCAAAAGGATGATTTTATTTAATATTTCAGAAGGACTTTTAGAGCTTCCTGAATTTTGGTGACTAAGCCTTAAGGGGACATTCCAATGTGACGGGATGAAAAATTCAAATTTTTTTTTGACATATTTCGGTAGGTTTTACCCATAGAATTGATTTCCTACAGTGGTTTATGTAATTCCTGCCTTGTTGACCAGTTATAACGCTCCAAAAGAGAGGCTCAAACTGCGCGCGCTCGAGTTTCTGAACAGGTATACGGATGAAACATTCGAGCAGCTATTCCGTATTTATACCTGCGTTTATTCTTACAGGTATACCGTAGAGACGTCCTTTTTCATGATTTTAGGTAACGGTTTCGTGAAACGACCAGTATTATTTGAGATTTCGTCGTGTAAAAAGCGTTGTTTTTTTCAGAATTTGGATAAGTAAAGTAGGGAAGCAGCATCCTAGTTATCCTGCTAAAAAGAGAAAATTCCATGGAAATCAACATCAGATCATACTAGAACTGATTTTGCTAGTACATCAGCAAATAAATTGAGAGGGAGTCAAGATGACAGTTTCGCTGTGTGTGAAAGCGACTCCGCCACTTACTGTTGTTTTCATCATTCCAAGCTATCGTGAAATGTCGAGAATGTGATACAAACATTATTTTTTCGAAATATGGTCAACAAGGACTTGGTTTTAAAATCAAATTAGTGTGTCAGTGCACAGATAGATTCATAGACTTGTGCTACATGATTTTTCATCTTGAAAAACTTTAAACGCGTTTTTCTCAAAACGACATTTTTGCACCTGGTGCAGGTGATTTCTCAAACATCACCGGGCGTATCAACTTCAAATTTTAACACGATATTCAGTACTACTATGGCTATGGCTCGAACCTCCAACTTATATTTTGATTTTAACTTATAATTTCACCTGATTTAGGATGCAAAAATACGTGTTTTTGTTTACACTTTTGCAAGAAACATCGCAATTTTGTTAATTTTCGATTAAATAAAAAAGTGAAAGTTCGGGACATAGAGGCGATGACATAGATTAAGAAACTTCTTAGATTTTCTGTTTCAGATCACCAGATGGGCCAGAATCACCTAACCCAGCAGAAAACTATTTTTTTAACATAGCTATGTTATATTATAAATAAACAAAGAAATATTTTTCATGACCAAAAAAAAACATTTTTTTCCACTCTGCTTGATCATACTTTTAAAGGAAAAAAAACGTTTGTCCAATTATTTTCAATAGTTCCCGAAAAAAATTGTTGAAATACGCCCTTTTTTTGACGTTCACATTGGAATGTCCCCTTAAGGGCAATTACTAAACGCGCTATTCAGCGATGAATGGTAATTTATTAGAAGATGTGTCGAGAGAGATTGAAAAACTGTGGAGCGAAATAATTTGATCAAGTAATATAAGTATACGAGAGCTGCTGTATAGATTTCAACCTTCATTTGAAAATCTTTTTTTTATGAAAATGGAAACAAACTAATAGTTTGCAATAGAAAACCAAATGAAGATTATGAGCACACAGTTCCGGCACAAAAATATTCACAAAGCTATGGCGATCTCAAAATGGAAACACTAAGCATCAAATAGACCATGTCTTGATAGAGTCTAAGCACGCAAAGTCCATCACAGATTGCAGAAGCTTCCATAGGGCAAACGGAGACATAGACCACTTTTTGGTATTAAGAAAGTTAAGACAAGAATTATCAAGTAAACCTAAAGGGAAGAACAATAGCGTAAAAAGCAAATATAAAACAACTTGAAAAATTAGAGGTAAAAAAAAGTTCGGAGCAGAAGTTACAAAAAAAGAGATAGAAAAAAAAGGAAGTAGTGGAAAAAATCTTGACAAAGACAGCTCAGCAGCTGCTAAAAAACCTAAAAGACCAAATAGAGAATACTGGTATAACAACGACTGTAAAAAAGTTGTGAGGAAACAAACAAAGCCAGGATAGTCATGCTAAAGGAAGAAACAGAGGAGAGTAAGGAAATTTACGAGAAAAAGAGAGCTTTCTTCTACATATTCTATATAAAAAAGAAAAGCACTAGACAAGAAGCTGCAAGTGGTAGAGGAGCATCACAAAACCATGAGATAAGAACTTTTTTTATCAAGAAGCTAAAAGAAGCAAACAAAAGAAAGTGGGGTCGTTGGAATACTGTAGAAACGAGCAAGGAAAACTAATAGGGGATATAAAAAAGAAAACAGAGATGTGGATCCAATACTTCGAAAAGCTATTGGGAACAAACAAGGATGAAGGACAAATCAGTTCCACGAATGTAGAAGTTAGAATCGTTAGATTAGCAAGAAATAAAAGTGCCATACCAGCAGAATTTTTGAAAAAATGTTTTGTTATGGTTAACAGATATAATAAAAAAAGGATGGAAGAACAAAAGAATCCCAGACAGGTGGAGTACAGCAGTTATCTATCCAATATATAAAAAAGGGGATACCACCATATATAGTAATTTCAGAGGAATTGCATTACTTGACATAACATATAAAATTATGGCGAGGATTAGAAGGAGAATAGAACACAGAAGGAATCATTGGAGAGTAGCAAGGGGTATTTAAAAAAAAGCGATCCACAACAGATGAAATCTTTGTGCTAATACAAATACAAGCGACAAGTTACGAACAAGATTTACCACTGCACATTATGTTTATTGACTTACGACAGAATTATAAGGAAAATATATATGAAATTCGAAATTTCCGGGAAAATAATCCGACTAGTTTGTATGACGCTGACTAATTCGAAAAGCAAAGTAGTAGTAGGAGAAACCTTTTTGAGAAAGTTTGGAGCGGAGTTGGGCCTGAGACAAGGGGATCCACTATCGACCACACTCTTCAATATGGTACTTGAAGCCATAATAAGAGAAAGTCAGGTTAAAAAAACAGGGATTGTATATAAAAGTAGATGGCGTGGTGCTAATCAGCAGATTAGTGGAGGAACTAAATACAGTATTCAGAAACTTATAAACAAAACATATAAAATGATAAGTGAACAGGAAATAAGAGAAGGTCAACACTTATAAGTTGTTACGGCACAGGGGAAGTCGTACTATTTCGAAGAAATCAGGCAATTTGAATGCCTAGGAGTGACAGTAACCAATGAAAGTGAAGAAAAAGTGGAAATAGAGAAGAGAATACGAAAAAGAAGTAAATCTAAACATGTAAACAGTAATATGCCCTGCCGTTCTGTACTGTGCTGAATTGTGGATAATGAACAAACAGGAGGCAAAGAAATTAGAAGCCTGGGAGAGAAAGGTGTTAAGGAGTGTTTATGAAGGAATCAGAGATAACGAAGGGAACTGGAGAGAACAAACCAATAAAAAATAATAAAAATCTATGGAAAACCAATAATACCACAAAAAATTAGAGCTCAAAGAGTCAGGTAGTTGGGACATACGGAAAGAATGCAACCAAAAAAGTGCTATTAGCCCAAGGAAGGAAGTGAAAGAGCGGCAGACCAAAGCAGAAATGGCTGGAAGCAGTAATAGATTTAATATATAATATAATATATATATGCTATATATATAGAGTATGGCTGATAACCTATATATATATATATATATATATATATATATATATATAAAATATATATATAGAGCTGCTGTGTAGATTTTAACCTTCATTTGAAAATCTTTTTTTATGCCCCTATTGTTTAGCAGCACTAAAAATATTAACAACTAAAACTCTGTAGATTTATTTAATAGTATCAGACAAATCTATGATTAAATTAAGAAAAAATATTCACATTTATCCAATAATGTATGGACACACTCAAAGCTCCTGTAATGGCATACATTCTTCTTGGCATACAGTTAAACAATGAACGAATGGAGTTTTGATGGACTGAATTTCCCATGCTCCCATAATTTAGCCAGATTTTTTGAAGAATTTAATATTAGTGAATATTATGTTACAATTTTAGTCCCTCCTTAAATTTAATAGGGCATTGTGAAGCAAGCGGGGCTCGTAAAGGGTTAGGAATGGCGTTTATCGCGCCAGATGGATAAAAAGCTTCGGTTACAAAACAATTTAGTCGTAAACATAATATGAACAAGCAGACAGTGTACTTTTAGCTTAGAAGCCTACCCCACTAAAACGAGTTGTAGCTATTGTTCAGTGCGGATTCCGTACTAGGTTCCAAATCCCCCTTGCCAAGCAGATCCGTAAAATCGATTACGTTATAGATAAAAAATTTTAGAGAAAGAAGATTTGTCAGGAAAAAGGTGGACAATCTCGGACTGCTTTTAGACTGCAATTAGACTATCAATTTTGCAATCACCTAAACGCTCTGCTTGCAAATAAGCGACTGCACTTCAGCGCTCTGATCCCACTGTGCGCCAAATTCTTCAAGCGAGACCTTCGTCTTCATCTGTACAAGATAGTCGTTCAAGAATTATAAAAAAGTAATTGGCATAGTCAAGTTGTGGTGTGTGAAGAAATGGTTGAACTTTACCGCAAGGTGCGGTTGTTTTTTTGATATTGGAATTAAAACAACCAGAGAGTGATCCACCAGAAGCTTCTGTATAACGATTGTGTTACGGTTTGGCGTATAGTACCACGAATGGGGATTACCTGGTTTTCTTTTTTGAAGAGAAAAATCGGGCAGTTACCGTCAATTCTGAGCGGTATATAAGCATCATTCAGAATTTGTTTTCAGCTTTAGAGCTTGTAAGCTCTAAAAAAAGGCAATCCGAAAAGAAATCCGCCGTATGCCCTAAATTTAGAGTTCTCATATGTCCATATTTTTTAAAGTTGCCCTGTAAAGTAATATTTGTTTCTCCAGAGATAAATGAAATGTCCTTCCTATCAACCAATACATTTAGCAGCGTTTTAGTCCAAGTTTGATTTTTTTTTATACAAAACCGTAAGGTTAAGTAAATCCTCAGAAACCTGGCACGGTCCTGCCATTTAACTGGTGTGTTTCTTTTCTTCGAGTAAGCTACTTATATCGATTTCGATTCATTGACATGAATGCGCCATAGTTTTGCCAATACTCAATTTTATTCACGTCCTTTGTAGTGTTATTGATGATGTCTATAGATCATTATGTGACGCTAAGATTGCATTATCATCTGCATATGTAGTTACTAATGTATGTGGTGTTATATGTATAGTCAGATTGAAGATTGCCGACCTGGCACTTGTCTACCGACTATCTATTCGTCTCTGGAGCAACCTCATCGGACAAAATCTGCTGGAAGGCCTTCCAAGACATCTACAAACATCGACCTAGTGATTACGAGGATCATCAATAACAACTCTAGGATACCAAACACAGCCATCAGTAGAGAGCTCAAGTCTGTTTCCTCCAAATTTCGAGATTGCGTTGTAAATCTCTGACGAGACGGTAAAATGCCATCTTCGTGCTGCTGGATTCTACGGACGCCACCCAATCAAAAAACCGCTCATTTCGAAGAAAAATTGCAAGGCGCGTCTGCAGTGGACCAAGACCACGTCGGATGGGCTCCGCAGTAGTGGTCAGATGTACTTTGGAACGACAAAGCCAAGTATTTATTGATGGACACCTGGTAATATTACTCATGTGAGACGTTGCGTAGGTACTAAATTCCACCCTAACTACCACTGTAAAACACTGAGGAGGATCGGTGATGATTTGGGGTTGCTTCCATGCCTCCGGTGTCGGACCGCTATACAAAGTAAAGGGCATCATGAATAAGGAAATGTATACGGACATCTTGGCCCACCATACGCTACCGTATGCGCGAGCGAACATGGTTCGGGGCTAGATATTCCAGCAGGATACCGACACCAAAGATTCTTCTCGCTTGGACTGGTTCGGTCAGTGCCGAGTTACTTTCATGAATTGGCCGAGCCAGTCCCCCGACATACATCCCATTGAACACTTGTGGAAAAAATTGAAAAGGACTCTCCAAGACAAAATTGTCAAAAATTGTGCCGAAAAGTTTGTGCCGTTTGAGCAAGCCTGGAAGGCATTTCCTGTCTCGACCCTCTCTAACGTTGTGGCCTCTATACCTCGAAGGTGTCAGGCGGTGGTCGATGAAAAGGGCTAGGCAACCAAATACTAGGCTAGTATATTGGGGAAGACTAGCCGTATATTGTTTCTGAGCTTCGTTTGTTTGTTATTTAATCAATAACTCCAGTTATGACAATCGTTGGTGCGAGGTATGTGTTATCTATAAAAAAAAGCGTAACAAAAAATTCAGAACATTACCACCACGCTGAACAGAGTTATGAAGTAAAGTGCAATTTTTTGTATACATTTTACACGCACTGTACTTACTTTATTGTATTAAAGCCTTCCCGAAAATCCAATTGGTGATTTGGTACATTTTCGGTATTGGCTTTAGTTTTCCAGTAATAATATTTCAAAACTTTGAACATGACAGGTAATAAGTTAATAGGTCGACATAAAGTTATTTTAAGTTTTGGTACCATGACTATTCATGCTCATAGTGAAAAACTGTCATACTTACATAGATAGCTCTGTACAAATGTTTGCCTTTGTTAAGTCGTAACCTGGGCTTTCTTTGATCTAAGACTTGTTTATAATAGCATTAATTTGACTAATCTTAGCTCGACTTTATCTTAAGCGATTTCTTCAGTTTGGCCAAGAATTCCTGGGTTGAAAAAGTTGAAAGTTGAACGGTGGACTTTTTTTTTCTATATTTCCTTGGTTTTATAAGTCGCTGGATGGTTATCGGTTGATGCATTTCATATCTCTGTTTATAGTTTTACTTTCACTTCTTAGGTTAAATGTTGACTTGAAATTACTGCTAATATGCGTTTAATATGCGAAATTTCAAATCTTATCGTTGATATCATTAAAAATTGGATGTTCAAGATTTCTGTATTGTTGTCTGATTGTTGTAGCTTCATAAAAAATATTAGTAGTGGGATTTCGGCAAACCCTATGCCCATATTATGAATGTATAAGACCTTATAACCGAACTCAGTTATTTCAGTGAATAATTCTTTAAGGTCAGTTGTTAGATACATATCCCGCAATACTACTTTGTAATTTTCCACTTTTAGATTGGAAAACGTGAACTCCAGTCTATTTGTCTTTTAATAATTTAATAATTGTGCTCTAGTTTTAGCCGTTGTTTAGTTATATTCTAACTTATTTTCCAATTACCTTGACACTTTATATTGGACTTTTCCTCAAGCATACCTCATAGATATTCTAAATTATCCACACCGTAAGTAAAGATTGAAGTTTCATTTCTGCCGATTTTCTTCTGAATTAGAATTGCCGAGACCTTGATACCGGTTGAATGTGCTCGAGATATTAAGCCAATAGTCTGACATTTTTGTTTGTTTCAAGTTGAGGTGCAATTAGAGACCATTCCATTGCTTTCTTGCGTTTTATGTTTGAGAGAGATTTTGGCTTAATTGTTGCTTGTCATGTCTGTATTTGCTTTAATATCTGATCTATTTGTTGTTGCTGCTGTGGTCATAAGCTTTGTCGATATTGCTAGTCAACCATCATTGATGAGTAGGACGGAAACGTATTGATACTTAATTCATTATTATTAATTAAAAATTATTATAAATTTGTACCTGTTTTACTGCAACCATTGATCGTTTGATAACTTAACACATTTCGGCAGCATACTTTTGGATCCTAGCGACCACAACTTTATGTAGCAGAAGTCAAATCACGACTTAATATTCACTTGAAACCAAAGTTACACACTTCACAGATATAACGTCATAAAAAACCTACACAGCTTTTATGTGCATTAAATCGAGCAAACTACACAAGCAAATTGCTTTAGATAAGTTATTCTGAGTATGTTCGCTGTTGTACTTAATTAGTAGTCTATATGTATAAACCATTGGAATGGCTCCAACATATATATTATCATATTATTAAAAAATACATCGTTGTGTTCAGTATAATTGTTGATTAATGTTGGTTAAAGAATATGCGCTACACATCTTCCCTTTACTCAGACAATCCGTGTCTTAAAATTGTCTAGACCATCGCCTAATGTTCTGAACGATAGGAAGTTCAACATCATATTGTCGCCGAAGATCACGCTGAATTGTTTTTAAGGACTCACACTTTGAGAAGCGTAGAACACAAAATGATTTCTGTTATCCAGTGGCCATCTTAACAAACACTGAAAGGGCAGGTGAACGAAGCGCGCTAGTGCTACCTATCAACAACCGCATAAAACTCGAGAATTTCCTCTCCCTAGCAGTACATTGTTCGATCAAAACAGATTAAAAGCTTAATAGTTATGTTTTTTTTTAATCTGGTGATTCTTTTTGAAACATCTTGTATATGATAAAACCAACACTTTTCCATTTTATAAAATAAAAGAAAACAATAATTATAAGAACATTTGTTTTCAGGTACAGACTTGGAAAATCTTCAGAAGGCAAAACAGCCAACATATCAAATGTCTTGTACAAACTAAAAGCAGCAACTCTTGATTGAATATTAACTTACTTAAAAAAAAAACAACTGCATCCACGGCTTTATTGGCCTAGGAAACAAATCTTTTGTAGCATATATAACCATGTGAAGTTTTCTGTAATTGTTTAATCTGTTTTATTAATGTACTTATCGAAACTCGTTAGGCGAGTTCGTAAACACTTTTAATTTTCATCACCTTCTTCTACTACTTTATATGTTTCGGGGGTTGGTTATCGTTATAGCAACTTGTATTTTACTGGTTATTCCCGTCTTCCTCTTTTACTTGGTATTTTTTCTTGAATGACCAGCTGGTCTCTGTGGTATCTTTGATTATTTCTCATTACATGCCCGAAATGCTTTAGTTCTCTTCTTTTCATTCGCAATATAATCTCTCTTTCTTTATCCATTTTCTAAAGCACCTCTTGATTTGGTCTCCTTGCTTCCACACCGTATAGAAACACCAAAAACGTGGCATTTAAGTATACTGACCTTTAGTTTCAAATTTAAGTCTCTGAAGCACAGTATGGATTTAATTTGGTTCTTGCAACTTCAATGAGGTATGCATTTTCTTTCGAATTACCTTATATTTAGTTTTATTGATACTTAATGAAACTTCGGATCTTTCGTTGACCACGCTCACCTTCCTTTTTTAGTGCTGTCTAAGGAGCTTCTACTTATTTAGTTAGGACTGTATCTTTAGCGTGCCGCTTGTTAGAAATATATTTTCCATTTATTCTAATCCCAATTTGTAAATCGTCGCAAGCCTTTTGAATAATTTATTTCTTAAACAAAACTGGAGATAGCATACAGTGCTGTTAAATGCCTCGTTTCTAGTTGCTGTCTGATTCCAGTATAAAAGTAATGACAATTATTCATAGGTCTTTTTCATTTATCTTCATCTTTCATAATATCTTCATCAGTGTTTAATGACTGACATTTCGAATGCTTTGGTGCAATCTATAAAACACATTACATTACTGCACCGCTGCTTTAATATGTAGTAAAAGAAGTCATAACAAAGTCGAACGTGGCCAAAATTATAGGATAAAAAATCATAGTGATATTACAAAACTTCATTATATATCATAACCATTTTACAAGGCATATTACAATAACCATGCTTTGAATATAAAAACAAAGTGACATACAAACATCAAATAACTTGTTGACTTTCTACATCTATTTAGAGTAGTAGTTGTTGAACATTTCTACCTTGCAGACTTGTATAGGATATAGACTTTGTTGCTACACACAACTCGAAGAAAAAAAAGCACGATTGATAAGTCGCGTAATTCAAAAATAAATTTTTCCAAAATCACATAATTTTACAAGATCTATGACTTGTTGCTTCGTTTTGCTTCTATAAATGTGCAAAAAACTGCATGACTATGTTCTTGTACAACTAATAAATCTGAGTTTCGTGTAATACATGTCGATCAATTTCTGTTGTTCTGCTAACATATCTGCTAAGATAAAAATACATCTCATCCTTCATTTTAATCAAGCTACCTACAGTACATAATTCATTTGTTAGTGTCCAATTTTTTAGCTCTCATATCTACTAAATTTGCAATTTGCACGATATTTTCTAGCATATTTCTGAACTATATTTTACCTACACATCTGTATTCTTCTTACACATAGAATGTCAAATGCAAGTGACAATGATCACCCGTTGTAAGTGCACAATGGAACTTTGGCAAACATTGAGTTAGAAATTAGTAAGCATAAATCCATAACAATAAGAAGAACATGAATACTAAAAACCAGAAATAAAAGGGCAAAAAATTAGGAATGCTTTGGCAATAGTAACTTCACTGGTCTAAATAACAAAGTGATAGACAAAAAACAAATTTAGACTAGTTTTTACAAGTAAAGCATAGCAAATAATGGCATGCAAAAAGCATCAGCTCGCGAATGGTAGAGAATTTAACCGAACAGTTTTTATGTCCCAATCATCGACGTGCGGTTGTGTAAATAAATCGCCCGAGACACAATCTTGGCCGCGCGCCAAATCGAAAAAAGTTAAATGCGAAAATATTTTAAAAGAAATTAAACAACAACAACTAAATTAGAATCTGACATGGTATCTGGAATATTATAAGGCACATATAGGAAAATATTTTTTGCAGACTGTACACGTAAATTCTTTAATGCCTTTGGCATTAAAGTAAACTTCACATAACAGTGATAATCCATTTAAATTTACTCTTTTTTGTAGTTACTATTTTCAAGAATTTTCAGACATAGATACGTTTGACTAATATATATAACTGCTTCACTATTCTTGAAAATGTCTTCAAGACACAAAATCGACATGCAATTCTGCAGTTGCATATAAGTGGGAAGAAGTTTTGTAAAATATTTTAGCTGCCTAAGAACACAGGCGCTGGAAGGAAACTATCTATTATGCGATAAAGAAATACAAAGACACTAAAATTATGGTTAATCGCAAGTGTATCACCAGGCCAAGAAATAAACGGACATCACAAGCACTCAAACTGCTGTAAGAAGGAATTCGTCGAAATTTACGTGGTAGTCAGAAGTTGGTCATTAGATGATGTCTCGATGTCTCTGGAATCAAAGGCTTTAAAACGTTGCACATGCCACTTCTAAGCCTACAGCAAAAGAGAAATCGGATGACAATGTACAAAGAGCTCCTGAGAAGGAATGCCTGAAAAACATCTTGTTTTTAAACAAAAATCTTCAGGATAGAGAAAATTGAACCGTAGAATGATAAAGTATATACATGATCGCATAAACAAATACATAAAAAATTTGGACAGTTGGACAGAGTGCAAAAACGTGGGTATGTTATGGTCTGCTATGGTGCGAGCTGAATGGACAAAGCCAAGTTCATTTTAATGCATCAAGGAATCATAGTTTGAGTTAAAAACTACATGGATGATATCTTAGATGTCGCTGTCAAGCTTCTTGTTACGACCCTCTTCTTACCGCAAAAGTGAACCTTTCTGCAACAAAAATCGTCCAGCAATGATTAAAGGACAACATGCCATTCGTGCTTTCACTTCAACCGAAGAATTACCTAATGAAATAAACTTGAGATAAATGTGTATGCAACTCATCATGCAAATGTGGAAGCATTTAAGAAGTCCCTTGGAATAATTTTCAATGGAAACAATTGGTGCCGCAACAGAGGAGCGGTCTAATAGACTTAGGGCTTGAATACAAGCAAGGGAATAATTTTGAGTTGTAAATAAAATATAAGTACGAAAGAATGTATTTGCTTAATTTACTAATTCTGTTCAATAAAAGAAGAAAGTTGCTTACAATTTGTAATAAAGTAAATAAGTGAAGTATGAAAATAAAACAAAGAATTCACTTAATAAATTAAAGCAGCAATTATGTAATTTGATATGTCATAAAAGAAATAAAGATCTAACAAAAAATAAAGTTTAAGAACAATACAACGATCAAGGTAATAAATCCATTACGTTTTTGGTTCCAAAAAAAAGTTGTTCTTCAATTAAATACTTAACCTGTACATGATAAATTGTACAACATGCTGCATTTAACCTTCTTTAATGTAAATTTGGCAAAATGTTAATTTAACTATAAGACCTATTTTTTGGACAAGAAAAGTTGATATAACTGATCGAAAAGTAGGATAATTACATTTAGAGGCTCACAGTGTATTTACCCTGTAAATAAGGTCGTGTTGTTTCTGTTGTCACACCTTCAAAATAATATTTTTTCTATCAAAAATTAGTTAAAGCTGGAGGCAAGATAACGGTTATGTAAAATGATGTATTAGTGTGGTGCTGTATCTAGAGATGCTATTCATCATTGTTCTAGTCAATTATTTGATTTAATATTTTGCACTTTGTACTTAGAAAATTATCATTGAAAAATAAAATGTAAAATGGGGATGTGGAAGGAGAGGGAAGATAGATAATTAATTCACGTAATACTTACCCATCAAATTTATTAATGTAAAAAAAATAAATGTAGGCATTCGTCAATGGTTTCAAAAATATTAATAACCGGACAACTTAAAAAGGCCCACCTGGATGCCCTTCTATACGACGACAAATCTAGAGAGAGTATAGATAACAATCTCAGCTTTACAAGATGTGCTTATTGCATGTACAATGACCAAATTGAAAATATAATTATTAGTGTCTAGTACTCTGGTAAAGCATTAATTAATTGAAATCCAATTGATTATAATTAAAATTTAACTGTGGAAACTAACAATTAAAATAATAATAATTATTATTATGATCGAGAAGGTTTATGCATTGTAGTAGAAATCTTCAAGGTCCCCGATACCAAAGAAAACAAGACGGATAAGAAACAAAATCAAATGACACTTTTTCTCATTTATGTGGTGTATATTGGGATTACAAACAAAAAAGGTAAATTGTTAATAAGATTCTTTGCCATTTTCCCTCGACACATTTCAGTGATGGTTTTCTGGACAAACTTCTATCTACTAAGTTATAAGACTTCACCAAAAGAAAAAAAAAGCGACGCCCAAAACGTATGTGTATTGGTTCTCACTTACCCTTTGCAGCATATCTTCAGAATTTGTCAGTTGTTGTTTCCGATCTGACAACGTCTTCTCCAACTCCGTAATCTTATCAGTTTGGGCTTCAATCTGCTCCGATAGAACCTGCACCTGCAACTGCAAGTTGTCTCTCTCAGTCTGTAGCTTACGTATCTTCTCATCGTGATCTGGTCCCTGCAAAGAACGCAACAATTAAAAACGCACGTCTGCCATGGTCACATCAGAAAAACAATTTTCGAATTGTACTCCCACCACTTGCATATTTTATGGTAGAGCGCCTGCAACACAATACCTTGCTGATGGAGTAGGAAGGAGGCGGCCAGTGGTAGCCGCGCGCGTCCCCGAAGAAGCAGCACGGGGGCGCCGAATGGTAAGAACAACACCCATACGGCTGGTCGTGCCTGTACCTGCCAAAGTCCCCGTAGAGGTCGGGGTGGCTGCCCCGCTCCACGAACCGGTGCTCCATCAGCATCGGGCTGCTGCCGTAGCGCTGCGGGTCCACCCGTTCGTGCCTCCTGTGGAAGTTGTCGAAGCAGAGCGGCTCGCCGGCGTGGGGGCTGCAGCACCAGTTCTGGCAGGGCGGTTGCGAGATGTAGTCGTCCAGCCGCGGGGGGCTCTTCAGGATATGGCTGGAGCGCGACTTCTGGTCACGCTCGTGCCGGCTCTGGTGGTGCTGCCGCCGGCGGTCCAGGCTGCCCGGTGCCGACCGCTCGGAGGACCGCCGCGGTGTCTTGTCCCTGGCGGAGCGGTTGATCGGCGGCTTCGACTGCGGGAGTTGTTCTTCCATTTTCGGCAGCGCTATCTCGATGGGCTCCTTACGTATCCATTGGAAGTCGTCGGTGCACCGCGTGGAGCTGTCTGCACGCATTTGCTGGCATGATATACTTACTCGGCCATCGCGAGCAGATGGCGATGCTGCTAAATGTTCGAGGCTGGATATAACTTTTAACGAGCTTCCGATCTTGGCCTGCGCTTTTTAAGATTCAACTTGTTTTGTTGACCGAATAATTTTACAGTATACTTGTTTTTACCTCAACTAGCAGTTTACTATATAGGAAAAGTTAATGAAATTTCAATATAACCCACTTATACACACGGTACGCCAAAAACAAAGTATATCAAATTAAAGAGTGCTTGGAGCGCTTTACACTACATTATAAAAAAATAATATTTCGCATTAATATACAGCAAAAGATTAAAAATGCCATATAGCAGAAGAATTGCTTATAGAATATATGATAAAAAATTTTCCATGTTAGAATGTTAGTTACAGAAAATAGTAAAACCACAACAGTGCAACAAGAAATCGCTACGAAATCGCTTGGAACAAAACCATTCTTTAGAACGTTTAATAATGATTGGTACTTTCCTATAAAACTCTAGTTATGTCGTATATTGACATCCGTCTTTGGGGTGTGTTTATGTTAAAATAACCGCCAAATAATATTGTGTTACAAGTGCAGTTGTGGACAAAGAGGAAAACTATGAAACTATTGAAAAATGCATAGAGTTATCCTAAAAATGACAAAGATTTGCCCACAATACATACCCCCTACCAGCTTAACATATTGAAAGTCCTCCTTTCAAAAAGTCACAGCCGGGACTATTTCTTCCAAATCAAATGAGGATTACCTTTTGGGACTTAGAGGGAATTCTACAGGTGGATTGGTTTCCCCTAATGAGATACCAATGTGGTTTTCCGATCATTCAGCAATGTTATCATGGGAAAAAGAGATGTTTTAATATGACCATATGTGGCCATGTTAGTCCCCACACCTTTGAAACCCTGCAGATTTTTGGATATACTGTTGTGTCTCACGCCCCATATTCGCAGGATGTTTGGCACAATGAAAAAGGCAGTGCGCGCTAAGATATTCTCTTTTAACGTCGAGCTTCGGTCGGCTGCCCATAAGTGGTACTAATCTACATAAAAAAATTGGTTTGCAGTAATTTTACGGAAACTGCCGAGAAGATGGAAAAAGTAGATATACATTGAAGGAAAAATTTGGATACTTTTACTTCTCTACGTCCAACCGTACGGTTTTAATACAATAGAGCATCGAATTAGTATGGTTGACTTCTTTCAAAGATATAAGAAACGACACAAAGAAAAAAGTATGTAATTAGAATATGATAGTAATTTATCAGAGTTTTTCAATGACATTTAAAGTGAAATGACATTCGTAAGCATATTCGCTGATCTTGACACGAGACTAAGCTCTGTTTTATAATAGGGTAAGAAATTGTCTTGCAGCGACGATCTTCAATAGGTTATTCACATATTGTGCCATGCTACACCTAAAGAATAGTTACAGCAGTTCTACAAAGAGTCTAACGATGGAAAAAAATTTTCGTAAAGAATTTTCTTCATTCTACTAAATCAAGTGAAATAAGTCTTAGGTTTGGTGACATTTTCCAAAACTCAGTCACTTTTGTATAGAGAATCAATCAAAAAATGTTTTTACTACACTATTCCAATTACGTAACTAATCTCATTGTTAGGAAGAAGAAGACTGATACTATTGGTCTTTAAAACAGAATATCATCACTCAGACCCAAATTGATGACTTAATTTCCTGTTATATCCATTTGGATAGTAGTGGGTGGGAACAAAATAATATTGGTAAACTGTGAGCTAGTTGCATTAGTTATTCGGAAGTTTAAAAATGCCAAATGTGAAAATCGTCGTTTAAGATTTTGAGCTTCTTAAACGTTTAAAATCAGAAAAATGTTTGTGTATCGGTAAATGAAGCGTTAAAATGGTTTCTCTAAAAAAGTCTAGAAGGAGGTAACACATGTTATGTTAGCTATTGGAGTATATAAATGGTGCTATAATAGTTGCATATGGCTCTGATTTGGAGATGTCATAGTAGCTAAATGCTCCCGGGATTCTCAAGTAAAAACTCCTCTAGAAGGTTTTTCTCATACATCAACTATCTCCTGACTTCTACTTCGTACGAAATTAGGCGAGTACACGATTGAAGAAGATTATTTTTGATCAAAATAAGACAACTCTTGTTCACGAAGCAATGCAGTAGCTGTAGTGTAATGATCCAATTTTTATTGTTACTAAAGATTCATTCTTCAATAGTTCAAATGTGAATTCATTGGGCTGCAGATTGTAGTCATTTTTGGATGACATAGTTTCCAGAAAGTAATACAAATTTGAAAAATTTATTGCAATTCATATAAACTACAGAGGAAAAAGGTTAACTGGATGTACTTATTCATAAAGACAAATAAAAAAAGAGCCGAAAGTGACGAAAGATGGAATTTTTCGTATCACTTGACTTCGCTAGGTGAAATGGCACCGGTCATAACTTTAAAAAACGCCTGGTTCAAAAGTTAGACATTTTTCAGTTTTCTATAGGAAAAACAATACAAGCGACACTTTATGGTGCCAATGAAGTGAAGAAGACACGCCCTGCTCGATCATAATTGACTTTTTCCCCATATGGTAAAAATCACGCGATGTTTTCTTATAAAAGGGAGAGCATTTAACGTTCTGAATTGTGGTTTGTGAGTATTCAATGCGTTTTTCTCATTTGCTTTTCAGATTTCATCGTGAGCAGGTGTGTTAAATTTTTTCCAAAGGCAAATAGTTTTTCATCGCCAAATTAAACAACTCATCGCACGCCAATAAAGCATTATCTACAAGGTGAGCACGGGTGTGGTCGGCTTAAACGCATGAAAAGCGGCTGCACTAAAAAGAAGTTTTTGACTTAGGAAATTTGGTTAAAAGACACCTGCATAAAACACACCAAGTGACTTGGAACATGTTTAGCTTGCAGTGGAGCGGGATCATGGATCTATGAATCTCAGACTACTACCAGAGGAACTCTTCCAGCATTTCAGCTTGGTAAATAAACAAAAATGCGTCATATTTGTATGGCTGCTGTCGAATATAACTGTCAATGACTTTCGCACACCAAAATCGTCTAGATTAACAAGGTGAAATTTGGCAAGCGGAAATATAATGGTGGTTGTCCTACTGAAGGACGCTGGGTGCTCGACATGATCGAAGACGGCAGAAAAGACGTCATGATGGTGATCGCTGTCCCAGATTCCGACACTTTATGTTCGGACGTCCAAAAATATGTGTTGTATAGGACTGAAATACACGCCGATTTCTGAACGGGAAATGACCAACTTTTTGAATTCAGTTTATCCAAAGAAAGATCAATCACAGCAGCATGAAAATTCGACATGGCGTTTTGTGAAAGCTTGATTTTGCAAATGTTACGGTCCCAGAGGGAAATGCCTTGATTACTTAGTGTATTATCATATATTAAACTGTGTTTTAGTGCTTAAACTGCCTTTTGAAGAAGTGGCCTTAATGAAGGTTTACTGAGGGGACAGGAGAGTGAAAACCGATCGCCTCCATGCGATGCTTTCTAGAAGTGCTTTCGAGCGTCTATTGAAATTCAAATAAAATTCAATTCGTGTCCACTAGATGTCACTTAGCGTTATGGCGTTAAGGTCTCCGGTAATTACGTTAGGTTAGCTTTTATAAATTTAGCTTAGGTTAGGTTTTATTCAATTTATGTTAAGTTGGCAAAAAGCAAAAATTTTTTCTGAATGTTAATGGCCGTAGACTTTACATTGTCGATCTTTTTCTCAAATCTGCGGAAATATATGTTAAGCTTATGGTCATGTAAAAATACAAAGTGATGTAATTTTTTTCTTCAATGATTTTGGAAACAGTACCGTTCTACTTAATTCGAAGAGTGAAGTCGAACGACATCAAGACTGCCCCCTCTAGTCACTTTCGTTAAAGTATAAACTTCAAATTAACATTTTTTAAATTAAAATTGAACTGTTAGAAAAATGTTATTAGCATGGATTATGGATAAAATCAAACGTAACTCCAATTAATTGAACTGTGAGTTGTAAAAAATTGGGGATATTTAAAAACTAGTGAATTGATAGGGTGTCAGATTTCGAACAACTCAAACAAAAAATGTAATAGATAACATATCTATATGAAAGCCCCTTAATGCATGTAATAACACGGGATCTACATTAAAACGCAAAGAGAAAGATAGCAGGATAAGCGTGGAAAATTTCTATTAGTCACGCGAAAGCTGAACTTTGCATTTAATACAACTACTGAAATTAAAAGACTGAATAAAGTATCAATTTCTGGATAAAGAAATGTACTTTTCGTCTATATATTATAAGAGTGACTTCAAAATTAATGCACGATACCTTAATTTGATTTTTATTCAATTTATTCCCACACGCAATGATGTTTATTAGAGGTAATGTGCTCTTAATGAATTTTTTTATTCGAAAATTAACGGAGAGTTTGAAAAAAGTTGCAAAGACAACGTCGTCTGATCATATTACCTTTCTAGCTAATTGATCATTTGGAAAAAAATGTGAATGCAAATGGTAACAGATATGACAACCTACTGACACTGTCAAGCTCTGGAATAATATGGTTACAATCAACACATGCGTAACTATGAAATAAAAGAATAGCATTCAAAGTGAGGATTGATAACATATATTATCAAAGTAAGTTTTCAGCAATTTGAAAAATAACAAAAAAAAAAAACTTTTGATAGATTACAAAGATAGTGGTGAAACATGGTTTCAAAAATGCATATAGAAATGGGAAATAGACAGAATAAAAACTGAATAAAAAATTGTAGATTCGTTTTGGAGTGACTTAGCTATACTACATTCATCTATCCAATTGGCAATATTGTTTTAGTATCCTCAAAATTTTGAAAAGGCAAAACTCATATATTCACCTTTAATTTGTTCTACATTATGAAACTGAGAAAACTTGGAAGGGTGGTAGCTTCAACTTATGTGAAAATAGTTGAATATCAACTAACAAATAAGAAAAAACATTACATGCAAAAACATTTGCAAGCGGAAACTTCCTCTTCCCATAGTAATGCACCCAGTAGTTGTATAGCTTCTAAATTAGCAAGTTAGCAATCCTCTACAATTAAGCCCCGGCAATGAAGCGCAACAATCGCACAAGCCCAGAATTAATTGGACGATTAATCAGGCATTCGGCTCGTGCACGCTGCTGCCGCCGCCGCCGCGCAGACACCAGTTTATTGCCACCGCGCCGTGCTCGGGCGCATTAGCGCGTTATATCCGGCCTCGTATATTTAGCAGCTTATCGCGAACCTTTGGGGCTCTTCGCCTGGTCGGAGGAGCAGCTCGAGAGGTCCGACGTCGATTCCCGGTTGGACGTGGAGCCGGACCATGCTGCGTTCCCTTTTACGGTCGAGTCGTCGTCCGGGCTGGAGGAGTCGCCCCCTGCGGCAAGACGGCCGACGCTTAGGGGCGTAATGGCTCGGATAAATTGGGCGGAAAATTGCCGCCGCAGAAGACCTCGGAATGGAAATAAGGGCGCGGCCGGCCGGCCGGCTAAGTGCTCGAACTCCCGCTAAAAATAACGGGGATTACCATTACGGGAATGCCGGCGAAAGTGCGCGGCCTCCCGAACATTTCGTGGATGCCATCGCCATGGCGGTGACGCAAAGCGGGCTGCCGCAACTATGTGTATGGCTCGTGTTTTCAGGCAACATCTAAATTTTTCACGCTTGATGAAAAATCGGAATTCCAGCGCTCCGAGTATTAATAGAAGACAGTTAGCAGGCATTTTTAGCTTGCATGCCATTCCTACATGTATTAACCTTGTCGAGTAGATGTTATCTATGAGAATGATCCCAGCATAAGTTGCGCATGAGTCATTTGCGTTAATTTTATTGTAGCCACAATGGTATCTAGACATGAATAATCTATTCACGTACATGTATACATTTTAATTGTAAAGTTGATCATGAATGAGTCAGGACCTAAGTGTTTACATACATGGGTGTTAGGAGTTACCGAGACTACATACATTACTTTGATGTGGATATAGACAAATTTGCCTGGTCTCTAACTTTGTTCTTTTGAACAGAACGAATGGAACTAAAATTTAAAAATTTTAATGTGTCCTTTAATAACCAAATAGACTAGTTTGTAATTTGAATACGTTTCTACAGTAAAGACAGAGATGTTGCTCGTCTGGTTTCATGGTTCATTCATATCTGATACTTGCAATGCATTTTTTTACAATTTCAGTTGGCCACCTTGTTTTCCGTGTCCATTAATTAGCTTGCCGTACAAAGCAAATTGAGAAAAGTGGTTGTTTCCCATTTTTAGTTGTTTGTGCGACTTGTTTCTTGATACTTTCATACACACAATTCTCCCACTGGTATAGAAGTGCCCAATTAAAGCTCACAGTACATTTTGCTCTGGTTATTTAAGGTCTCAACTCTTCTGAGAGGCAATGCCAAAATCGATGGTGGTAACGTAATTCTTAGAATTGGCCATCCTTGCCCATATTAAAGTGAGTCAACAGAAACGCAGCACATGGGTCTTAGTTGAATACATCCGCTCTAGAACTCTAGTTTTGGCGAGAGTCCAAACGACGTGAAAGGTTTAAGTTAATACTGGCAACTGATAACATTTTCCTTGAATCGGTACATAGCATGGAACAATAGAGTAACATTATACATTTTGTATAAAACTAAAAAAAAACGTTCACCGAAACATAATTTGGTATAGGTACGAGGCTTTCCAAAAGGTCTACTACGTTCAAAAATTGTGACCTGTAAAATGTTAGCATAGGAACTGAAGGTGTCTAAGAACTCCGTTCACATAATTTTGCGTAGTTATTTGTATATTTGAATGTCTCTTCTCGTTGTGTTCATTATTCGTTAATTGTAGTTTTTGACCATCAGCCTTATTCGTGATTATTTTTGTGCCTCAAACTTAAAATTTCAATAAAAGGGGTTCATCATACGGACATTCTAAAGACTGAAGCCGCGTGGCTGAAATATTCAAAGCAGTTTTAAAACAAGAGTTGCAAAAGTATTTCGAAATGCTTATTACGCATTCTCAATATAGTATTGTTGTAAACTTACTGTGACTAAGTAAAGAAAAACAACTCTTGTAGTTTTTTTCAGAGCAAACATTTGTTTTTAAGACAGTCTGTGTAGTTATTACGTAATTTAAACCAAAAACTCTGAATATATCAGTTTAAAGTTACTCCTGAGCTGAAAAATTGAAGTATCTTTAAAAAAGTTCAATTGTTGATTATTCGAACGTTTGTAAGTTGCTTTTATTGATTTTACTAGCACGCATTTGATTACTATTTATTAACAATAAATGATGTGGTTGGATTTTAATCGAATTGTAATGTAGCTTTGGTTGTGTTCCAGTCAAAAATAAGCAAACATTTAATTTTTTAATGTGCCTTGTAGTTTATTCTATCATATCTGAAGATGATCTAAGACTAATACATTCAAATACACTGACTGCCTGTTATGCAATAAAAATAATGACGCACATTATCTGCTCCACCAATATTTGGTGTGGTGATCTTTGTAGGAACTGTAATTATTCTGATCCGTCTAGCATAATAGATATAATTAATGTTCCAATCGTCAAAATTCTTGAAGCATTCAGTTTTTAGTTTCACCATTCACAGTTGCCCGCTCATTCATTGTTATCCTACCAAGATAGACGAAGTGATAAACGAATCCAAAGGCTTTTCGTTAATGCGTATATTCTGATAATTTTGTTCTTGGAGCGTGACAACTATTTTAGCCTTAGAAGTATTTAGATTCAGAACGGTATAGAGGTACATAATTATTTGTAATTTGTCAAGATTCAAGTGAGTATATAACGGATCAATTTACTTCGAGTGAACAATACGAGGTGTGTAGGGTGACTGTTAGAGGTAGCACCTCTACTTCCAGTACTGTCGGGCTATTCGGGTAACTGGGTAGTCGTACTGGGGTTTTGGTCCTCAACATTCACCCAACTCTCATTTATGGCTCCTAGTAGCTGTAAAGATAAAACAGCGGCCACACACCGGTAAACTGTATCGACATACAGGCTAAACTAAATGAGGGGCAACCAGGGGCAACTTACAAGTATTGGATTTAATGGCCCTGGTTGAAATAACTTTTGAAGATGGAAGCGGGTCTCTCAAAAAAAAACTGTAATTGAAGGTGGAAATCGAGGAGATTGGAACAGCTTCACTTATGGAACCTGATGGCGGCAGCGATGGACGCTACAACCGGCAATCAGTACCGCGATACAGAAGACAACGGAAAACCACTGTATTATTGTTCCAAGAAAATTACATGGCAGCACGAAACTTAATTACGGCCCCAGTCCTCGGCAGGTTTTAAGTAACCAGGGGTGCTAAGAATCCCCGAGTGGAAAAATATTAATTCAACCATTAAAATAGGCACATGGAACGCCGTAGCCTATATTCACCTGGAAAATTAGCAAATCTCATCCAGGAGATGAAAAGAATAAATTTACAAATTTTAGGAATCAGTGAAGTACGATGGCCTGATTCCGGAATTCTAAGATCTGATGACAAAACCATATATTACTCAGGAAATCAAGACAAACATACAAATGGAGTAGCAATTGTAATAGACAGTAAACTAAAGCAACATGTCCAAAATTTTATACCATACTCTGACAGAGTCATGCTCTTACAGTTGAAAGGCAATCCTGTCAACATAAATATCATTCAAGTATACGCTCCAACAACGAAAAGATCTAATGCTGAAGTTGAAGAATTTTACTCGCAAATTAGAGACATGACACGTTTGACAAAAAAACAAGATATAAACATCATAATGGGTGATCTGAACGCAAAAATTGGAAGTGGGGAAGTCAATGACATTGTAGGTAAATACAGCATAGGAGAAAGAAACGAACGAGGAGATCGGCTAATCCAATTCTGCCAAGAGGAAAATTACGTAATAAGCAACTCATGGTTCAAAATGCCAATTCGCAGACTATATACTTGGACTTCTCCTCAAAACAGGAAGGACAACATAGTTAGAAATCAAATCGACTATGTGCTTATAAATAAAAGATATCGAAGCAATATACTAAGTGCTAAGACATACCCGGGCACAGACATTGGATCAGATCACAACCCCATAATCATCAAAATGCGAGTTAGACTGAAAATAATTATCAAGAAGAAGAAAACAAACAAAAAACTAAACGTGGATAAACTCCGAAATGCAGAAACAAAAATACAAGTAAGAAATAATATAAATAAAGAAATAGCAAGTTTGATAAGTGATGGCTCACAAAAACAGGAGCACACAAGAAGATATTGAAGATTTATGGCAAAATTGAAAACAACGATACACACAGTTGGAAATAAAAGTCTGAAATTCAAAGGAGAAGAGAACTTTAAACAGAAGTGGATGACGAAAGAAATATTAGACCTAATGGATAGACGGAGAATTGTCAAAAATAGCAATGAAACAGAATACAAACAAATAAATAGAATTATACAAATTAAAATTAAAGAAGCAAAAGAAAAATGGATGTGCGACAGATGTACAGAAATAGAAAGCTTGAACGAACAACACAACATGTTTGGTCTATATAAGAAAATAAAAGAAGTTGTCGGCACCAACAGAAAGAAAACACAAATGATGATAAGAGATGACAGCAACAAAATAATAATGGACGAAACTGAGAAAATAAGAATCTGGGAACGATATATAGAAAAATTGTTTGACGACGAGAGACCAGAAACAATTATACAAAACAGAGGAGAAGAACAAAAGGACCCACAATTCTAAAGCGAGAAGTAGAGAATGCAATACACCAAATAAAAATAGGAAAAACCCCAGGACCGGATAACATATATATGGAACTAATTAAACTAATAAACGAAGACAACCTAAAGATACTAGTTGATTTGTATAATAAAATATATGAAACGGGTAACATTCCAAATGACTGGTTGGAATCAACATTTATTACTTTGCCTAAGAATGCAAATGCGAAATCTTGCAATGATTACAGATTAATAAGTCTCATGAGCCATGCCCTTAAAATACTTTGAAGATAATGCAAAACCGAATATATAGAAAATGTGAAGAAGTAGTGAGTGACAACCAATTCGGCTTCAGAAATGGGATGGGAACGCGTGAAGCTCTCTTCTGCATACAAGTAATGATGCAGAAATGTAGAGATCAGAAAAAAGATGTGTATCTGTGCTTTCTCGATTATGAGAAAGCATTTGATAAAGTAAGACACATCAAACTCATAGAATGTTTGGAAAACATTGGCTTAGACGAAAGAGACATAAAACTAATCAAAAATCTTTATTGGAACCAACGTGCTAAAGTAATGGTAGAAGACACTGAAACAAACAAAGTAGAAATTAAACGCGGGTACGTCAAGGCTGCATACTGTCCCCAATGTTATTTAATCTCTATTCGAAGTAGTTTTTCAGAACGCCTTACACAACTGCAATTTAGGAATAAAAATAAACGGGGAAACGATAAATAACATAAGATACGCGGATGACAGCGTACTAATTGCAGACAACCCTAGAGCATTACAACAGCTAATTAACAAAGTACACGAAGCAAGTTTACAAATGGGCCTAACAATCAATACTAAGAAAACAAAAATCATGCAAGTGAGTAAAAACTGAGGGGTATAAATTTTACAATTGATGGCAACGCTTTAGAAGAAGTTGGAAAATTCAAATATTTAGGTTGCTGGTTAAACTCAGATCTAAACTCAAATATAGAAATAAGGAGTAGAATAGAAATAGCTAGGCAAGGATTTATAAAAATGAAAACACTCCTGACAAATAAAAATCTAAATTTACAAATCAGATGGAGAATGGTAAAGAGTTATATATGGTCAATATTGTTATATGGAACGGAAGTCTGGACACTAAATAAACACGAGATAGACAAACTGCAAGCCTTTGAAATGTGGTTGATGAGACGAATACTTAAAATCCCATGGACAGCCAGGATTACAAACCAAGAGGTACTACAAAGAATGAACTGTAATAGAGAAATTATAACTACCATAAAAATAAGAAAAACCGCCTACTTGGGACACCTAATAAGAAATAAAATATATAACCTACCCCAACTTATCATACAGGGTAAGGTTGAAGGCAAACGCGGAAGGGGTAGAAGGAAAACTTCTTGACTTAAGAATATAAGGCAGTGGACAGGCACGAATGTTCAACAAATATTTAGAGCAGCTGCAGAAAGAGAAACATTTGCCAATGTAATCGCCAACCTCTATTAAGAGAAGGCACGACAAGAAGAAGAAGAAGAACAATACGAAATACACAAATTCTAGAATTTTTATTCCTTCTACTAAAACTGACTTTTGCTTATTTGTTGGAATGTACTTTGCAATTATACAATAATGTATGGCCTACAAGTCTGGATACTGTTTTTAGATAAAGCTGCTATATGGGTTTCCTGTAGCAAAAATATATGTATTAGTCAAAATCTTCCAGATTTTGGTTAACCAGTATTGATATTTTGTCGTTATTTGCAAACGCCTTATATATGTATTTATCAGAGTATCCGCAAAAGACCACCAAAGTACAATAATATGCACACAGATTTTTCATTTAATTCATCAGTCATTTTTCAGACGTTGCCATTGTATAAGAAATATTTAAATGAATAACAAAAATTGTAATAAATGTAAGTGAATGTGTTCCACTACTTTTAACTTCTATATTTTTGAAAAATAAATATTTAAATTCCACAGAATTAATCCAATAACATCTAGTTAACAAATGTTCGAAATTGAGACCAAAAGTGCAATTGTTAAGAATTTGTTGTTAATTGCAAAGGTCATTATTGCAAGATTTTGACCAATGATCTTTACCTGTTAAGGAAAGAATGAGGAATAGCTAGCTATAAAACTAGATCGACATAAGCTATCATTCTTCGAGACAGAACGTCACGCCAAGCTATTGGATCGTTCTCTTATTATTGATCAAACATCCCACTTTCTTTATAAAAGATCATAAGCAGAACTTTTGGCTCAAAGCTGATACTACACGGGGTTGTTTAGATTGATTGATGACTCGTTGAACGTTTATTACTTTTTATTTTTTAATATCTCTTATTTATTTTAAAAATGATGTTTTAATAAAAAAAATAGGAACCTTGTAATTCCAAAAATATTGATTTTGAAAATAATCTGATGACATGACCCTTTGGTTTCTCTGCACTGATAGGTAATTAGTCCGTAAGTATGTATGAATAAAGTATACCGTGATTTCCCAACTCGTATAATTTTAAGCAAATTTCTTATGTTTGATTTTTTTAGTACAAAAAATAAGAGATATAGATAATAATAAGAATATTTATATTCAATATGTTTTTAAAGACCTCAAAACTGTCAGAATTTTTGGTCTGGAAAATTCTTCCGATAAAAAATCAAATATATATATTAAATAGTAGTATGTGACTTTATACTTAGTTAAAATAAGGAATAATCTGACATTATAATTATTACGTATTTAATCCTGTATTAGTCGTGCGGTCTACAATCATAGCCTACGCTTCTTTGAACTGTGATATTTTCAGTTTGGTATTATTTACATGCGTGTCTTTGAGTAAGTGTTTGCTATATTACATTTTATCCTGTTAGTAATCTAATTGCATTTTTGAGACTCTCAGCACAAGTTTGTATAGTTCAAATACACTTGGTCTACAAATGTAAACCGTATTACACTTTTTACGTTTGTTCAAGTTTCAATTTTTTTGAGTAAGTAAAGTTTTCTTTAATTTTCTGTTTATGCTTTTGTCCACGTATTAACCTAAGGTAATTTAGGAACAAATATGTCAGCTTTAAAGAAAAACTTAACTGAGAAGAGCTCTTATATCCAAATATTTAGATATAATGATAACAATTTATAATCCATTAGATGACGAAGATTCAGAGAAAGTAGAGGAATATATTGTGGAAAATTCTAGACATTTCGGTATCAGTTTTTTATGGCATTATCAAAACTTAAACGTACGAATTTCAATAGTTTAACAAATTATTCTACTGGTCGAATAAGAGATGGGAGCAAGTTCTTTTGAATTGGATAAATTAATGTCCGATTTCTTTATAGTAAATGTCAAAGAATTATCGCCGTTTATGGAAATTCCGTCGCAGTCAGCACGAGGTATTTCGTAGACTCTTTGGGATTCGTGGAGGTAGTTATCCTTAGCTGAATGGATAAAGTCAGCGCTTTGATTGTCAGTCGTGAAAACCGAACTAACAAAACATACAAAATATACAAATTAAATTTGCATTTCTTAGAGGGTGCATAATATATTACAATGTCAGAACTAGAAACGATTAATCAAAGACCTAACAAACCTGCGGCAGTTAGGGAGCTATTCGAAACCTTCGTTGTCAGTTTCCAAAATAATATCACACTGTAAGACCCTTTACACATTCAATATCGAAATATATGCTGAAACTCAACCAGAGGATCTGTATAAATTTAACAATTCTGCTAATTCATTAGTGCACGCAACAGAAGGAACCAACCAGTTGATTTACCACTACAAAACTGATAGCAAAATAGCTACAACAAAAGAAGCTAACGTATGTTACCATAACGCAGAACAAAACTAAATTACTTTAGTTTTTATCTAAGAAGTAAAGAGATATAAGATCGCTTCTTTTCGGTTTTTAAAACAATTGTATCTTTGTTTCTTATTTTCCTAAGAAAAATAAAACGGCGCTTTTAGTTTCTATTAAAGACGAAATAAAACCGAAGATATTTGTTATAATAAAACAAAGATTGATTTCTTAGGTCAATTATTTGGAAAATATCATGTAGCAAGAAACACTTGTCATTGGCCAATTATCGTATATTTTCACCTTCTAAAGATTTCTGCAACAAATGCCCCTTGTGTTTATAAATCAAACCATCCAGAAGAAACGACCTGAAAAAATGATTTCATTGAAAAGCGGTAGCAAAGCTTAGATTAATTATTATTTTATTAAGGCGTCATGGGTGAGGCCTCCTTGAAATTGAAGACCCTTAGCCCCTCCTTAAAATAAATCTAAAAATTATGTCGGATGCTGTTATATGTCTTAGAAGTTGTAACAAATTTACGTGTGGAACATATTTGCCGTATATGTTTTGTCGAATAAAAACATCTCTATATCTTGGTCCTTACGGTTTTCTTTTATTATATTTAGGTAAACCTTCAACTAGTAAACTAGTATTTTCAGTTTTTTTTAATTGTCTGATATTTATATATTAATAATAATAAAAATAGTAAAAGCCTATTTTGCATTCCGCTATCAGACAAAGGCCTTCCCTAGTATCATTCAAAGCGGTTAATTTTTTACTTTTGTCCTCCAAAGTAGTCCAGCTGTTTCCCCCATATCGTCGAGCTATCGACTTCTTGAACGCCCTCTTTTGTGGTTTGTCACACTGGAGTCTATTTTGTTGAGTTCATAATCCATCTCTATAACTATAGCTGTGCGTCAAAATACATGCCCATTTTAGTTTTTAGACACTACACGTTTTCTACGAGTTGTTATTTTTACACGATCTTTTATTTGTATATTTCGAGTAACTGTTAACTTGGGTTACCGCGGTTACGAGTCATTGTTAGGAGCCGTGCTCCTCTGCGGGTGAGGATGATATAAAGCTAGTTTGCTCTTTGTGTTAGTGTTCCGTCGAGAGTTTTTTATACTCTGTTGAGAACCTAATGAGATTGTAGTTATGGATTTTTTATGTCATTTATATAGTAATTTTTTAAAATATTTTATCATCCCGTTTGTGATTGATTTTATTATCTCATTTTCTTCTTGTTCATCTGATGTCGAATAGTTTTTAAAAAATTTTGTTGCTATTTGTAAAGTATTTACTATGTTCTACAGTATTGTTTTATAGATTGGTTAGTTTTGGTATCCATTTTTCCATCTGATAGTCTGTAGTATTTGCTTCCACTTTTTTAATGACGCTTCGTATTCTTCTTTTTCTTATATTCGCAATAGAACATTCTTTATATACTTTTGTATATGGATAGTAAGGAGGATTTATACATTAAGTAATGAATAAATTAATGTTGAAATAAAATCCGTTTAGTCCGCTTTATATTGGTCCAAAAAAATTTCTGAATTTATTTATAAAAAAACGGTATTAATAACTATAAATATTTAAATTGGTAGACCGCGTGACTAAACTCGTTACAGAAATTGGTACACCTAACTTAAAATTAAATTCGAGCATTCGTCGTAGCTGCGAAATAAATGCCTCTAGATTAAAATTTTCTATTATAAAAAATATTAAAAGCTCTTTACGAGGAAGGGAGAAACCCCTCTGTAGGGAAGGAATCGTTGTAGCGATATAAATTAAGATAAAGGGAATAAGCTCTCGCTTACAATTAGAATGCTTCAAAAGCATTTTACTTATTGATGCGATTTTATCGAAGTTGATGACGGTGCATTAAAAATTCCAGGCTTAAAATTAGATTAGATGTAAATAGTAGAAGGTAAAAAGTACTACTCTAATTAAGACATTACATTTAGATTGATTTCAAGAGATATATGTATAGCGTAATAGTATTAAAGTGTACACTTGAAAGAGTACTGTCGAACTCTCGAAAATTGTTTGATTATCTATATAAGATACAATTTTTTAATTAAAAAATGCACGACCTTGCGAATGTATATAAAAACTATTAGAAAGTTTTATTGTTATTAAGGACAAAACTTTTGTTAATGCATATCATATGTCCTATTATGTAATAATTCAACTTCGTTGAAAAGATGCTTGTTACAAAGATTAATAATCGAAATATTCGCTATTACTATTTATTGGTCTTTTGACATTTATCGGGTAGATGATAAATGCTTTCGCGATAAAAACTTGGTGATTTTGAAGCAAAACAGCCATCGAGTCATTTTCGCTGGTCTTTCAAATATGACGACATAGATCTACATTCATGGTAATCAGAAGGAGCCAAGTCTGGAGAATACACCGCATGCTAGACAACTTCCCAGCCTAAGAAGAAGATGAGTTCCTGGGTTGGTTTTGCTGTATGTGGACGAGCGTTGTCATGCAGCAATATCACTTTTTCGCCTTCCTTGGCCCGTAAATGCCCCTTTTTCCTCCAGAGCATCACTTAAATTGATCAATTAGGCCTGGTAACGTTCAACTGTAATAGTTTGATCAGGTTCCAGAAGCTCGTAGTAAATGACTCCTTTCCAATCTCACCAGACACACAGTAACACTTTCTTGTCACGAATATTCGTTTTTGCAACTGATGTTGATGGCTGGCCTGGATCAATCCATGTTTTTCTGCGTTTAGCATTATCGAACAAAATCCACTTTTCATCATCCGTAATGATTTTGTGCAAAAAATTCTTTCTTTCGTACCGAGAAAGCGAATTCATGCAGACGTCAACTTTTCCGCCAGTTTATGGGGAACCCATTTTTCTTCCTTCTCTATCGTTCCCATTGCTTGCAATCGAAGTGATATTGCTTGGTGAGTAACTCCTAACTGTTCTGCAAGCTCTTCTCGAGTTTAACCTGGATTTTCATCCAGTAAAACTTGAAATTCTTCGTCCTCAAATTCACTGGGCCTGGACGTGGATCGTCCTCAAGACTAAAATTTCCATCACGAAATCTTGCAAACCACTTTTTACTGTTGAATGACTCACAGAATGTTCACCCAAAATCGAATTAATCAATTCCATAGCTTGAGCAGCATTTTTTTCATTTGAAAACAATAGAATGCAAAAGCGTAAATGTTGCTTATTGACATCCATCTCTTATAAAATTGATACATATGGAATGCCACCTTCTAAGTAACTGAAACTTACGTCATAAAAACAACAATGACTAAGCTACATATATCCAAAATGGCTGCGTTTAAGTATGTTAAGTAAAAGATCGGTTTATGCGATTATAGACTTTGAAGAACGGTTTTTGACTTGGTCAAAATTATTAAATCACTCAAAGAACATTTTTTGTAGTTGAAGCCACAATCCATTGTTAAAATGGGAAGTATTTACTGTTCATCTAGAAAGTCACCATGATCAACCTGTAATATTTAGATCTAAAAAAATTGTACATGGATAATTCAACTTTTGCTTGCGCTGATTTGTGGTATTAAAAATATGGTTTAGTTACTCCAAGCCTTATTCAATTAAAACGTTTTTCATTAACTGACCCGTTTTCTTGCGTAACAGGGACAGTTATTTAATACTATAATAACTAAACTGGTCTACAGATAAAATGTAATCACTTTTTATTTGGGCCATTATGATCGTGTAGAAGTCATTGCCATTCTAAGAAAATTTTATTTAGAGACCAAGAAGTTAAGTTGGATCGTTTATCGCCTTTTAATTACATATTGTAATCAAATTACATAGAGACTTTATAAAGTTTATCTTCATAATACATAAACCACCGTTTCCCTCTATGTTTCTTTAATTACACTGCAGTAAATAATAAAGAAGGAATAGAACCTTCACTGTTCTTCAAATTTTATTTCTTAAGTAGTTCACCATTCTTGAAATAAACTCGTCCATTCTTTAACAGTAGTTTTCTGTATACATTTGCTATGCTTCATATAATTTTCAACAACATCTTTCTAGTTTTTGCTTTTTGATTTCCTCCATTCTTTTTATCAATATCCAGAATCATTTCATCAAGAAACTTAAATAAAAATTTCTATCAAGAAATTTTACGTATAACAGACAAAATAAGCGTCTCTTGTAATAAAGAACTCTTACATTCATGTGAGAATGCTTTTCACAAATGTAGGAAGAGCTCAAACACAGAAAAATACTATAACGGAATTAAAGTAGTTTTTATTTCGATATAGCAATAATTTGAAAGCTATAAATTCTATGACAGTTTTTTAATTGACCCTCGTAAAAGATTTCTTGTTACATTTATTGTTTATGTTACACGTCTTAGTATCTTAAATTACTGCATATTATTTTTACATACTTTTTCTTACATCAAAAATTATTTTCAGTAAATTATTTATTTAATCGAGTGTATGGATTCTTATTATTAGTGGTAATTAATAAAAAATACTTAATTAAAACACCCGAAAAATATTTCGTGACTTATATATAGCCAAATAAAGATCAAAGCCGGAAATTAACCGAAATAACTTACTCTAACAGACACCACTACAACTACACCATTAAAGAAATGCGACGGACAAAAAGATCATTGTTCCCAGTCATTTCCGTTTATTCGCGTAAATTACAAAAATCATTCTCTACCTCTTTCTACTGCAAAATTATTTTCAAATGTATATTCTTATCCAACACTCGTAAGGATATAAAGGATACCAGTTAACACAATACATTTGGAAGCTTACAGTTAGAACAGTTAATCTTTCATTTTTTTAAGTTTAATTGTTTAAATTATTTGATATTAAGAGAACCACTTTAAAATTAATTTCCGATTAATATTCTCAAATCTAAGAAATTAATTGTCCCGTTGTTTTCAAAGAATAGTACCGCTAAATATGAACTTCAGGTTAGTTTCAAAGCTGTGTAAGTAGCTAACTTTATTTTCTTGAAGACAAGGCGGTTGTTAAGAACTAATCTCCGGATTATAAGCGAGTGATCGAAATTTAATCGGATAATCTGTTTGCGTAGGGTTTTCCATTAGTAATTTTATTGACATTTGGAAAGAAGGTTTGTCATTTGATAAAATGTCATCATATAGTACGGAACAACGTGTAAAATTCGTCCTAATTCTATTAAAAAATATTTTTCGTAAATTACGCTATATTGACGGCCATCATAATCATTTAATTGAAGCCAAAATAAGAAGGGTAATTAATAAATTTGAAAAAACTAGTGCTGCAGTCGACATAAAACATCAAACACGCATGTTTACAAGAAATTATTGATATGGTTCGTAACAGCGTTCGATTCCAAGACATTCACAGTAGCTAGGCATCTCTCAAACTTTAACATAACGAATTTTATGAACATATTTCGCCTTAAAAGCATACAAAATTCAATTAACTCAAGAATTAAAGTCAACTAATTAAAATTTCGTTGATTTCATACTGCAACAAAATGATGAATTTTCGAAAAAAACTTCACTGACGAAACACATTTTCATCTGAATGGCTTCCTAAACGAACAAAATTGTCGAATTTAATCCTTGGATAAGGTTTACATTCACAAAAAGTTCAGCTTGGTATGGATGGAATAATTGGGTCACACTTTTTTGAAGATTATGATGAAAATGCTGTTACTGTGGCTTCGTTTCGATATATGATAACCATTTTTCAAAATATGTGGTTTCAGCAAATGGTACCGTTGATTGGTCTCTTATAGCATGAGATCTAACACCTCTAGACTATTTCCTTTGGAACTACGTTAAAAGCCAAGTTTAGAGGAATAATCTACAAACAACTGATGCTTTTAAAGCGCCAATAAGTTGTGTCATTGGTAAGATTCGGCCACAAAAGAATGATCCATAGGTAAACGAGGAAAGGGTGATCATTTTATCTTTTAGTTTAAAAAGAAATAAACATTTTCCGAATGTAACATTATTTTTTATTAAATTAAAAAAATCCCTAATGGAAAATCTATTAACTATTGTTCGTAGCATTCTCTTATTTCTGCCTTATTTTTATAGATAAATTAGTTCCCTTTTCTTTGTCGCAGAGTTTTAGGAACTTTAAAGCCCAACTCGTATTTTGAATTCTAGAAAACTGATATTTACTGCGTACAAAACTTGTGGAACTCAATCTCTCTATAACAATTCCAGTTATCCTTGCAATTTAGGCAAAGTTGTAGGATTAGCTTGATCGATCTTTTGTGAGCGAGATAACTATTTACAGAATATGCAGAATGCAGAACCCAGATTTGAAAAACTTTCGAAGAAAAGTTTCTAAAGAACAGACACATGTATCGCATTAATATTTTTGTACGTTGAGCTTTAATTTACAGGTTATCCAGGATGTGCTTGCAATTTGAAATGCATTTTAAGATTGTATAATACACACCCATCGAGTATGTAAATGACAAGTTATTCTTTACAATGTCTCCTCAAAACATGTAGTCAATCCGGTGTTAATATAAAATATTGCTGATAAATTATGATCTGGCAATGGCGAATAATTTCAAATATAAAGAATATTCATACTATCCATACAATGGTGGCAAACAATTCGTAGAAACTACTTCATCACAAGAAAAGTACATTAATATTTTTTTAGGTAAGTATTAATAACTGATTTATACAAACATCTTTATACAATTCAATATGTTCAAAAATCAAAAGTAGCGACTTGTGCAAATAAGTTGCGTAAAAAATAATGAGATATAGTTCTAACAAAATAAAGCAACTAGACATATCGTAATATAAAGGGAGATACTGCTTCAAACTGCTGACATTATTTCTTATACAGTGAAAAATGAACATTAAATGTATCAAAGAATTAGAATATACAAATAAAGCTTTTGTAGAGGCCAACCTTGCAATAACACCTTGAATATGTCGAAAGAATACTGAATGTCATTTTTTTCTTGTTTTCTTAATTTTATTTGAAACTTTGATATAGAAAACTGTCATTTTACTATCAAATAATTCACATTTTTACAAAAACTAGACATTTTTCTTTCAAGCTCTACCCATCGTTTTATGAGTTGATTAAGAAACTTGAAAAATGTAATTTAAAGAAATGATATATACTACAAAGCCATTCCGAATTGAAAATTCGTAGAGAACAAATAACTACTACGATCAAAAAAAAACTTTATTTTTGAGAATCTTGAAAGAAACAGATTACTAGATGGAGGCTTGTAGATACAATAAGTGGGCGAATTCAAACTTTAATAACTTTTTAATTTTAATAATTATTTACAAAAAACTACTCGATACCAGATTCTTTTTTCTTGTAGATTTTATAGACACACTTTGGCCAACTTTGTTGATGAGGTCTTGAGGCCATTCCTTCCAAGTTTTCTTCAGAACCCTTTTAAGGTCTGCAGTGTCTTGAATTTTGACATTCCAAAGATGTATTTTAAGATACCTCCAAACGAAAGAATCTATCGGAGCACCATCCGGACTCTTGGGCATCCACTTATCAGGTGTGATGAACTTCATCAGAGACCTCATCCATTCCATTGTCCCACTTGGATGTGCGACTCTAAGCTGAATCCTGATGGAAGATAGTCACCATTTGGATAGAGTTGCCGAGCATCTCGGTCCAAGAACTTCTTCAAAATGGAGTCACAATAATATTTACTAATGACTTTAGAATTCAGTTGAACAAAATGAAGATCAGTCTTGCCGTTATAAGACACTCCCGCCCAGGCTATAAATTGTTTTGCGGAACTTTGCAAGTTTGGAATTCTGTTCGCTTCTTTTGACGTATTGAATTCTTATTTGACTTCTGACTTTAGCCAACAAAAATCAATCTTCATTTGTTGTGATGACTTTCTTTCACTCTTGGTTGTTCAGACCATAAGTTGTAAAGACCATACAGAACCACTTAAGCTCCAAAAACTGCCGAACGTGCCTCTCAAGTTCGGGATTAACATTGTGACGTCCGATTGTTCTAATTTGAATAAATTCCAATTAATAATCAAGGAGGAAATTGTTTTTAACAGTTTGATACATTTTTTGGGGAGATATGACAATTTATACATAAATAATTAAAGTTTGAATCCGCCCACTTATCCTATCTATAACCCTCTGTACGACAGTTATATGGTAATTTCTTGAAAAAAATAATTCTGCAAATCTATACTTACAAGATGTTCGATGCACTATTGCTCAATGTGCAGAATTGCTTTAATCACTAAATGTCTGTTAATTTGAGAGTACAAAAAAGGTTTTCAAAATTGCATTTAGAAACGGAAGAAAACTACTAAAGTGCTTTCTGAATTTACCAGGAGAAAAAAAGAATTATGTTAAAAACAAAAAAATGTAAAAATTAATTGAAATTTCCCAATACTTCTATCAAACGCTCGATTTCAGCACAACTCGTAAAACATGTTTAAGGGATCCAAAAATTATTGGAACTTCTAAACTTCAATTACATCGTAGATTAAAATGTGTGCTTAGTTCGTGTGTAAAAACTGCCTACAGTGTTGTATGATGCCACAATATGGCATTGTTGGGTCGCACAGAAGAACAAATTAGGATCGTCACAGAACAGTTTTGCTAGATAATAAAATTCAAAAGTGACAAAGACTTTGTCAAAAAAGGCGGAAGACATCTGACATGTGTCCAGCGTGGGTTCGACTTAATAAAGACAAATAGACAAATCACATTCGAAGCACTGATGATTGCAACAGATCTGTTTCGTGTGGAACTTTGCAATGAGTCACAAGACGTCCGTATAGGTAACAGAAGCACACTGGAAGCCCGTCACATTAAACCATTACCGAAATTGTTTATTCTACAACGAATGGAAATTGTCGTATGGGACCAGGAGGGATTCTGCTGCCCTCTCGTGAGAGCATTACCATTGAGCAGTACTGCGACCTTGCAGCTTCAGTCGAATGTCCTCAAGTGGCACCGTGCTACACTCGCAGAATGGTTTGCAATAGGTTTACGGAAACTGCCAAAATGATGACGAAAATGAACAAACTTCAATAAAATGTGTACTCACTTCTTAAAAAAGATTAATGACGTGAAAACAATTACAGTGACATTTTTAAACGCCTCCAAGTACTAAAAGTCTATTGTATCATGTCTGAAACTTACTTTGTACATTGGTTTTCAAATTGAACAAAGTTTAGATACAGAAAAAACTTCACAAATGCTTGAAAGTTTAAACTTAGAACAAGACAATTTAAGTTTCTTCTCCTGCGCTGGGAGCCTATTGGGAAGTAAGAACCCACTTTATAAACTTCATAGTAAGGGTTTTTCTGTTGCATGCGATGTAGAACTTTTTTTGCCATGATAATAAGCTAATTTTCTTTTCTACAATACCAATTTAAAGAAACGTGGTCTTGCTTTCTTCCATCGGGCTGATATTCGCCCCACTTTTAGAGATATTTTGCTTATGTTAACTCTAGAATATTTTGGACTGCTGTTTCTTTTGCATGTTTTACGAAAACTGTAATTGGTGCCGAACACTTGAAAAGTTTTTAATGTTTGCCTTCGTATTTTTACTTTTATACGTTACAGAAGCATATAACAAATTTCTGTCAGATCGTATGCTGTCGGTTAAACTGACACATTTCTGAATTTCTTTGTATCAATTGCAATAATTAAATGAAACATTCAATTTAAGCAGAACTACCTTTCTCAATTTTAAAGTTCTTATTTGTTGGCGATTTTATCCTGACAGATATATCTGACTCTTGACCCCAATGTACTGAAAATAAAACTTGCTCTACTGTTACAGTAAATCGGTAAAACCCTCCCGGGCGGCCAAATCTAAAGAACTTGCCAGTTCCAGGCGCTTAGTGCCCGGACAGGTAGCGTGCCTTTGACAAATATGATTTACGAAGAATTTAGCTGATGCGAGCCGGAGGTTCCGGCAAAATCAATTACGGCAAATTGAATTGCGCTTCGTACGAGTCCATAACTCCGGGAGGAAATCCCTGTACCTACAGTGCTTTGATTGATGGGCCCCGAGACGAATTGGCTGATATTCGATTACTCGGGCGGGCCACAAACTCAAACGAAGTTATTACGGCCAACGAGCGCCGCCCTGGCTAAAGATGAGCGAATTTTCAATATTGGATCATTAGCTTGCCTCGAAGACTTCGCGGAGGAATTTTATGAGCGAGCAACTTGGCGGTTCATGAAGGGTCGGGCAAAGATTTTCATAGTCGTAAAAGCCCATTTTTTAATTTTGGATATTCATAATTGGAACGTTTTCTCTTAAATGATTTACATCACAATTGGGCATAAATCTACAGAGTGTTTCAAAAAGAATCATTCGATTAAAAAATCTTTATTATCCAGTTTTTAATCCGTTTGAATCGAACAATGGACTGTTAGAAAGAGGGAATTCTCGAGATTCACGCGGTTGCCGATAGGTAGTATCAGCGCGCTTCGTTCACCTTTCGCTTCAGTGTTTGTCAAAATGGCGACTGGATAATAGAAATCATTTTGTGTTTTACGCTTCTCGAAGTGTGAGTCCTTAATAACAATTCATCAATATGATGTTGAACTTCCTATCGCTCAGAGCATTAAGCGATGGTATAGACGTCACAGCAATAAAGACGGATAAGTGATCTTGCATCTCTTTGAAGATAAGCCAAGCCTTTCCCTGTGTTGTGATCTAAATGAAACTTGACAAGCAAAAATTAGATTTCTCTAAATTAGATTAAAAGCTCTTTGTGTAAAATTTTTTTTTATTATTATCAGAAAAACACGCGGACAAAAACGACTGGCGTGGACAAAGGAAAATTTGAATCGAGATTGGGATAATGTTATCTTCACGGACAAGTCTTTTTTCTAGGAATGGTCGGGGTTTTCTTATCGAAAGAGTAGTCAACGAAGAATAATAGAAATAAATCAAGCATCCTTTAAAAGTGCATGTTTGAGGATGCTTCTGTAAATGGGGTTTCGGTTTTCCTTTTCGGTTTGCAGATAATTTAAATAAAGAAAACGTGCACCATCCACCAGAAATGCTTGATAATTATGCTGAAAAGTGTTTTGGTTTTCATAGAACGAGTTGAGTGCTAGTTACAAGAAGATAATCATTCTCAACATCTCAGCAAACCGTAGAATGCCTACAAACAACAAAATAATGTCACTACAATGGCATAGTCGGCAATATTACCAAATGTTAACTTCATTAAAAATTATGTCGTGCATGAAAATGAAACTCAAAGAAAAGCCAGTGTACACAGTGAAGAATCCACCATTTCAAATTAAAAAGTTATGGCGATCTTTGCCAAACAATTATGGAGAAAACCTCGTCGAAAGCATGAAAAATATGTGAAGCTATAATCAGCAATAAAGATGATTGGACCAGATATTAGGTAACTGCGCGATAGCTCATAATGTATACTTCAATAAAAGGACAGAAATAGTATCTACATTTTTATTTTTTCAAGCTTACAGAGGTCACTTTATTATTGAACAGACTGTATTTCAAATTTAATTGAATAAATACGTGTAAGAATATTCTTCTTTCGGTGTTGTCTCATATGAAGTTGGTGGTCATAAAAATATTTGTTTATTTTAAATGCGATATTTTACCATGTGATAAAATATCGCATTTACGATGGTCACACATTATCACAACTTCAAGGGTAGTAAAACATCTGCTTTAACAGTTAAGACGACCTTTGGGTGATAATTGATTGTGCTAGTGAAAGAGCACGTAATATTATTTTGGTTTAAAACGGAATAATGGGCAATTTTCATTGCAAATTTGCAGACTCTTAAGTGAGAAGATGATTTTCTTCATTGTACGTGGTATCAAAAATTCTAAAAAAAATTAGGCCTGAAAGATGCAATCAGGACACCACGTCTAAATCAAAGAATTATATTGCTGCTGCCAAGCTCTAGTGCAGCACACATGTGACCTATCGCCTAGATAAAAAAGTATTTAGACAATCCTGTATTGGCAATCCATATAATTTCATTTTTATGACATGTTCACTAAATTACTTCTAATGGGATGGAATAACGAGTATGTCTAGATCTCCAATAAAACTTAAAAGAATTAGCTAGATGATTGTTCTTAAAGGAAGAGTTTGTTTGACGAATAGTTCGAAAGATGCAGAAACACTGTTATGGAAATTATTTTTAAAGATAATAATAATCACAGCTAAATAGCAAATTTTCCTAGTAATCCATACATAAATTAAAATTAATTTACCCATCTTTTGATTCCTAATATAATAATTTCGGTCTAAATGATAATCAATTTGTTTTAATTTAGCTTATATACATATCATAAGAATGCACTAGTTAGGAAGCAGATTCAAATATGCAAGATTGAAGATTGGTAGAGTATATTAAATACAGTGGAGAAATTGAATTGTGGAAAAGTTTGCTTAAAACGCTAAGTCTAAAATGCTAATTAATAAAACCTTCGCAAATTTTCACTTTAAAAAGTAATACTAAGGTTTCCAAGTATCTTATCTTATATTCATTAGCAATGAAATACAGTTGTACTTGTTTTGTGTTATGTAACTTTGAGTTCGTAAAAGCTTCTAGGTTTAATACAAATGAGACTTCAGATAGTCTCAAAGAAAGTAGTCGTATCCTGACAAGTTTGGAGAACGTTCTGGCCATAGAACGTTTCCTCTTTTAGAAATCCTACGATCAGAAAACATTTCCGGAAGTAGTTGTAGATTCTCTGGCAGTATGTGATATTGTCTCATCTCACTGTATCAATAATTTCTTTAGATCTATATCATGACTAGAGCGAAGAAGTTCTATAACACAGTTCTGCTCTATGACTAGCTTTCTGTTCTCTTAACAGAAGTACAGCCGTACGATTTCAAAACGTGCTATACCATAACAAACACTAATATGTGGGTTGTATCAACCTATACACTAAAAAAATAGTTTTTATTTCGCAAATAACATTTGGGTTGTTTAAAAATGTTCGATTAGCAACATTTACTTTGCATAAAGTTCCAACTTCCAAGGCTGTCCTGTAATATCTTGATAGACGTTTTGTAATAAATGGTAATATTCTGGATAATTTATTTATTATCAAGACATTAAGATCTGCCCCATTTGATATTTTATTAGTAACATTTAATAGAAAAGCGTTCACAATCAAATTAAAACATACCTAAAAAATTGGGTTGTATCAACCCAACAACTAAAAACTAGTTTTTATTTCGAAATAACATTTGTGTTGTTTAAAATGTTCGATTAGCAACATTTACTTTGCATAAAGTTCCAACTTCCAAGGCTGTCCTGTAATATCTTGATAGACGTTTTGTAATAAATGGTAATATTCTGGATAATTTATTTATTATCAAGACATTAAGATCTGCCCCATTTGATATTTTATTAGTAACATTTAATAGAAAAATGCAAGTTCAGCAATCAAAATAAAAAAATTCATTTAGTTTAAATTCATAATTAACGATATGGGCAAAAAAAGAGTCGCCTGTGGTAATTAAAGTTTTACTGCAGATAGGATACTAACAAACATTAGTAAGTCATAAACTTCATACGTTTAGTTCTATCAATTACAGTTAGGAAAAATCAACTATCAACACTTATAGTCTGTGATATGTAATCTGGCATTATAGATTAACATGCGTGGATAAGTCGAATATAAACAGATTTTTTTTAAATTAAAAGTATTGTATTTCTTTGTTTCCTTCTTTCTTTCTTTCTTTCTTCTTAATCCTTTTACCATTTTACTAGGCGTCGAATGTCGACTCCACCCATCTCTTCCATTCTTTCCTATCCCCCCCACTATCTCTCATTTTCTCTATGGTCTTGCCTTTTTCCACCCATAGTTCTTAAATTCTGCCCCACCAGCTTTTCCTAGGTCTTCCTGTCTTTCTTTTTTCCACCCCTCTTGCAAGTATTATTTTCTTTAGCATTCTATCTTCGTCCACTCTGCAAATGTGTCCGAACCATTTTAATTGCTTCATGCCTGCTATATTTGTTACTGCCTTCTGCTCTAATTCTTCCCCAATTTTTTCATTTCTGATCCTGTCCAGTTTCATCATCACTGATATTCCTCTAAGTGCTTCATTTCCTCTGCTGTTAGTTTTTCTTCGTGTTTCTTTTGATTTGGTCAGCGTTCACTCGCATATAATAGAGTTGGGGTTACAATTGTGTTGTATACGTATTTTGTTTTCGTTTTAAGCTTTGGTTTTCTATATATGGTTCTATTTAAGGCATAGTATAACTTGTTTGCATCTATTTTCCGTCCTCTGTTATTATGCTTCCGAGGCAGCTAAAAATTGGTACTTGTTCTATCGTATTTTCATTACGTGTTATCTTTATTACATCATTTCCTTCAGATTCCTTCCATTTATTATCATAACTATCGTTTTATATATTTATATATGTTTATCTCCATTTTCAGTTTTTCAATCTCTGATGTCCATCTATCCATTAACCTCTGTGCTTTACTCAGTGTGTCTGCTATTAATACTGTATCATCTGCATACAAGTTGTCTATTTGTATTGGGTTAAGGTTTTTGCATCCTACAATAATCTTTGGTGCTTTTCGCCGTATATTCTTCAGCAGCCTATCTATCACAATAATGAAAAGCAGTGGGCTGTCTCCCGTTTTATTACTTTTTCATCTCAAATAAATTTAATCTTTTCCCCTCGATTTGGACAATTCCGTATGCCTTTTCGTAGATACTTATCACTATCCTGAGTAATTTATTTGTAACTTTTAATTCCTTTAGCTTGAGATATTATAAAAATATAAAGCATATAAAGTTATTTTTCTACATAATCTCCTGATTTAGAGACAAAAAATAGATACCTTTTTTATTCTACTATCGTAAAATGAAGGTGACTGTTATACCAGTTGAATGCGCATGAACGCTTTTCGACAACAATATCGTCATTAAATCTCTGTCCTTAAAGCGTTTCTTTTAGTATTTCAAACAAACGACAACTGCAGAGAGATAAGTCCAGACTGTACGAAGGGCAGACCAAAATAAATAATCGACTTTTGTTGAGTTTAGGACGCTGTATAGGGCCAGCCATTGTTGTGGAGCAGAATAACGCCTTGGATTGCTGTAATTTATTAAGACTTCAGATGCAATTTAAGCAACCGTTAACCGGCAGCTATCTTCGAGAAGCCGAAAATGTTCTCCTCAATCACGCTGGTCCTCGTACGAAATTAATTTTCAGTTGCTTCTCGTCCTCCCATTTTACACAAAAACCTTATTAAAGGTGTTGTTCCAGAATTGCGCCTTAAGCTTTTTAAATTGTCGGGAAATTCTACGCCCTCTCGTGAGAAACTTAATAAAATATGATTCGACATCTTAATTCTAACTACAAAAGCAGTAGTTCGAACTACAACGGCCATCTCCATTCAAATCACCGTGCTTAAAAAAGAAATTTCATTTTATATTTCATTCACCCACATACATACCTTTAATCCAATAGTTTTGTTTGTATGTGCCCGAGAGTCTGGTTGTAGTTTTTAGTGAGAGGCTTTTATTAATTGTCGTTTATTATTAGCAACTGTTTAAAGCCTTTTCAGCCACTATAATTTTAATTTTGTTCTCATTCTGTGCCGTTTGATCCAAATATCAATTAACCCTACTATTTGCAAATTCTTGCTTAATTGAGAAAGTGTTACAATTCCTTGAAAATAATTTCGTAGATTATTTATGAGTACTAAAGTAACTGCAGGACGGACACCTTGATGGTTATATTTCTCATCAGTTCTCTTTGTATCTTCTCTGCAAAGAACATTATCTATTAAGCTTTTGTAAATTTCATTTGTTTGAATACCCACTAACGATATATATTTTTTGTTATCGTTCATTCCTTCATCCTATTTCAAAGATACGATTTGAGCATAAGTTAATATACTGGAATAGAGGTGGTTCTGCTTATTTCTTACTTGTTTAGATACTACGAAGATATGCAAGTTCTTTATACAATGCAAATTCATCACTTTTTTCAATAGTTTCTTGTTTACTACTCTTGAAGTCTACAAGCTCATTAATAAATAAATTAAAGAGACTATATTTTTTAATTTTCAGTCCCTACAAGTTAATAAATTTTACGCTAGTTTTACTTTATTGAAAGGTAAAATACTGCAGCTTCATTTTAATATTTGTTAGTATTTAACTCGTATATCATTAATTATTGCTGTAATATTTTAGATAGTCATTCCAAATCTTTAAATATGTTACCACGACATTGTACTAGTACTTCAAATAAGAGAAGATTTCAAATCCAGAGTAATAAATTTATTTTATTAAGTATCGGTGCTCGATCATTTAAACTTCTTAGCTGAAGATAATCACCCGTAACTAACCATTCGAGAATTACAGCAATCGATGTAATCACTTAATAAGTACTGTTAACTATTAAACACACTTCAACTACTCAAGAATCACTTCAGTTTAATTAAGGTAGTCGACTTGGTCTTACCCAACAATAAATAATTACGTATGTATTAGGATTACACATTTATTACTTTATATCTCGTTATATTCAAGAAGAATTAAGTAAAGAGAATAAAAATAAACTTTTTTTTGCTTCTTAATAAATTCCCAAAAGATCCATCACATATTTACATTAACATTAATAATTATATACAAAATTTTAATAGCGTAAAATATAACTATTTTTAACTCTTCCCGTTCTCATCGTCAGTTCATAACCCTTTGATAATTTTTATGGCAAAAATATTGCATTGAGATCCTAAGTATTGACAAAAAATGAATTGCTAGGTTATTCAAAAATACCCACAGATCTAAAAAACAACACTGCAACGTTTACCGCTGTGTCCTGATTAATTTTAATTGCTTATCAAAACGTTGAATAGGTCATTTGCCTTTGATATTGGTTATTAGTGATATATAGGGTTTGTTAGAAAAATAATAATACTGGCAAATAACCCCTGCCGTAGACTCAGTACTAGTTTGAACTTGTTACAGTTGCCACTTACTTGCTCAGAACGTATGAAAAGAAGTGTTTGTGAGGTGCGTTTTGAAAATGGACCGGTAAAAGTTTAAGCACTGTAATTTATAAAAAGTTATAAAGGGCTTAAGGAGAATACTCCCTATTCAAGGGCAGATGTTTTATATGTTACATGACCTTTTTAAAGACCTGAAAAAAGTGGAAGATAAGCTTCGTGTGAAAAGACCTCAACTTCCAAAACGGGCAAGATATAAAAAGTGAGAATTCGTGTGACGTCGATTGAGGTTGAAAATTATCAGTAGTGAATTAAATTTGAATCGTCTTACGAGCCATCATAGTTTAACGCGGGATTGGGTATCAGAAAAATGCATGCCATATAAGAGCATTCCTGTGGTTCATCAGACCCTTTACCATTCACTAAATCTCAGTTTCTGTGACATTTTTTAAATTTTACATTTAAAAGAGCGCCATTTTGGTGCTTTGGATTTGGATTATATCCAGAATAACGTAAATCATGAAGTAAAAGGTATTCCAGAAGAAGCCTTTCAAAACTACTATGAACAATCGATGTGTAGCAATCCAAGAAAACTGGGGAAAAAGAGGATAACCCTTATACTTCCCATGTGATCTTTTTCCAATTTGAGCATATTTGCAATTCATGGATTTTGAAAGAAATTCAATCTATTTAAAAACAAACATTTCTAATTTAGCATTTTAGTATCTTACCATCATGTACTTAAAAAATTTGAAAAATAATATTAATTTGTGGAAAATAAAAACTGTAACAATTTTTTGATTTTTTTGTTAGGTTAAATACTATAAAAAGTTTTTTATCATTTTTATTAAGTATCCAAGATTCTAACAATAAGATATATAAAAATGAAAGATGAAAAGTGAATTTAATAAATTTGACGCTATTCCAAAAAAATATCTAAATTCATTTCAATAAAGAATACAATACTACATTAGAATTACTCGTGCATGTAGTATTACAAAAATTAATTCATTCACTCAATCAAAAAATAAATTAAATATACAAATATTTATTTTGCTTGCCTGAACGATTGATAGTTTAAAAAAAAAGTATTAATGTTTAATGTTTTAGCCTTTACTTAAATCAACTTTAATGAGTACGTCATTATGTAACTGCACCAAGACAGAAAGGCACTTATACGTTGTCTTCACTCAAATAAAGTGTAACCTGCAGCAATGATTCAAACTTTTGACTCTCTACGACTCACCCAATTTTCAAAAAATCATATTTAACTTGGTTTGCAGAAGTTTCGCTCGAATGAAGAGATTCTAGAAGTGGTACAAAATTATTTGCGCACAAAACCGAAAACTTTTTGGATAAATTGAGAATATTTTTGAATGGCCTAAATGTCTGGAACTAGAAGGGGAGGATTAGAGGCATAATATTTAAAATCTAATTAAAAGTTTCTTTAGATTTTTATTTCCCCTTTGCCTTATGGGTGGTCAAAACAGGACGAAACTTCAAATTACCAAGCCGAAATTACTTTAAAATAAGAACATTGGATACTTTTAGTACTCAACATCGATTATTTTGGAAGTGATTGAGAGATTAGTTCTATAAGTTAGATAAGTTCCATTTCATATCCCAAATGTTTTACTTTTAATTTGATCAGCAAATTTCTCGATCGATTACTATTTCTTTAATTTTCCATTTGTTCGCTCTAAAAACTAGCTCTATCTCTAACCATTTCGATTCAAGTTGCGACTTTCGCAAACAATTTGAACCAGTTCCGCTTAGACTTACACCATATGTATTTAATAAGGTTAATAGTAACACAAAAGTATTCCATAATTAAACCAAATTCATTTTTGGGCTTTAGCAGCTTGTTACTTCTTTTTGGATAAATAATAACACAATTTTATAATTTTTCTTCTATTATTGTTCTTCCTCCTTAAATTAAAGTTTACTTAGTAAATAACAGACAAGCCACAGTTATGTATAAGTCTTTGCAAAACTACACATCAATATTAGACAAATATTGCAAAAACGTCTATTGTCACTGTTACAGCCATACTTTTGATTATTCCATTAATGCATATTAAAAAGTAGTTTCACAAAATTACGTTTACATTAACTTAAATTATTGAAAGCTACTAATAATAGAAATCAGAAGAGTAGTTGCAGTGTAGTTCGAGAAATAAATGTAAACAATGTGGAATACATATATTCTTTGTTAACTATCAAAGTACCATAAGTTACAATAGAATTGTTTAAATTTTGTAGGTAGATCGTATATAGTCTTAGATACACATGATGGATGGACAAAATTATCCTTTAGAACAAAGAAAAAACGAGAGAAAATATCCAAAATTTATTTTTCTAGAGTAAAACTATAAAACTCGAAGTATTATTTCTATGTATTTTAAATTTTAAAGAAGATATCAAACCCGACACTCTTAAGAGTATCAGAGACTAGTGAAAGAAAGAAAGAAGATATCGGCCAAGTGATGTCTTTCATTCTCGATGCACTATTGAACTTGTATTCTGAAATCTTCTATTACTCTGTCTATGTGTTAAATAATATGTCTGATTCCTTTACGTATTGCATTTCGTAGAACTTGGTGGGTGTTAAGACGATGTTAGTCTTCAGATGTTCTTATACAAAGAAGTAACACAGGACAAAAACACTAGTGAGCGGGCTGGCCAAGTAGCATCACCGTATTGAAAAGTAGACGCACAGAAAATATCTTACGCAGCATTTGGAACGAAGTTCGTGCTGTGTAGACCGTACTTACATCCTGCCTGAACCGAACGTTTTTCAGTTGGGAGTGTATCGAGATTTGGCACGAAATATTGTCGACTCATTTTCACATGTCGATTGGAAGTGACAGTAACACATTGCCATCCCTCTTCAAAAAAGCTAAAACCAATTACCTCAACTTTACAAACACGGAGGTCTTGCTGTAAAATTCGCCGTACTATACCACTAGACAAGTAAAAAGTAACGGCAATTTGTGCGCAAGTCGCCTTTGGAGACTGCAAAATGGATCTTCCTCCTTCTCACTACAGAACTTTTAAAGTTTTCTACTCGCAACAAAACCGATTTTCAATCGAGACGCAAGTTTAAAGAGCGCCGAAGACAACAGAGTTATTGTTTCAAATGTAAGCTACCACAGTAAAAGCTCTCAGTTTGTACATCTACCATACATACGTCTAATAAAATCACTTCCCCATCTATAGGCCAAAAATCGCTTCATAACCTTCTTTTGAAATTACGAATGGAATTTTGCCCCACTTTATATCTATCTGTGTTTTAAATTCTACTGATAATGGTTCATATAGACATGATGAGTACTTTCAAATATTTTTGCCCTACGATTTCTTCATTCCCATATTTCTGCAGCACTGTAACAAAGGACAAAACTTGATGCTGGCCAACAACCAGGTTAATCTCACGAACGAATCCCCCAATCAAAATGCGCCCTGGCGCCTCGCAATTCACGCGGCCCGAGCTGTCGGAATCACGCCTCCGAATTTGCATGTCATACATAATCTACAATCGCGCGCGAAATGGGACAACGCTATGGTAATCGTACCGATTTTTCCGCCTCGCAGGTGCTCACACTCCCAGGTCGGGCGCTGCACTTCCCTCCGGCGGATATTCAATTCGGGAACAACAAGTGACTCAAGGCGGTTCGCCTCAGGACCGATCACTGGAGTTATTCGTGGGCAGGCTCACTTCTGGATTTCGGCCAGACACCAATAGAACGCAGAGGTTTCGAAGTAATTGATTAATTAGCAGAAATGGATTGGGAATGGGGTCGGTGGCTTTTCCCTTCCCACGGTGCGGCGCGTCGAACTTTCTTCGGTTGGGAGCCGTTGGAGGCGAGCACCTGTTGGGAGCCAGCTTATGAAAGTTACGAGTTGGATGCTGATTGTAATGTATGTAATTCTATAGCCTGAGAAAATTGTCCTTAGTGATTCTAATAATAAGAAATGTAATGCTGTTTGATATCTTTTTTAACTGCTTCTTTTTTGTATCGACTCAATATTCAAATTAAGAGAAGGCAATGGTTCAGTTCGGAAAACATTAAGAGATTTCTCTTACAAAGTCTGCAAAAAACTGAATTGTGAGTTTGTTCATGATTAAACTTGGAGCGTTTATTCTGAAGTATGCCTATTAGGATTTTAAGTTAACGTTAAATGAATAAGTACTGAAAATGACCTACGATATAGGGTTTTTCCACTCTTGCAAATAGGAAGCTTTATGTTTACGAACTAAATTTTAATCTTTATTTCACAGACTGCCTGGAATACAAGTGGCATTCTAAACAAAAAACACGATCTTGAAGTTTTCTTAAACGCCCAATACATAGATGTCTGTCTCATTTCTACGACACATGTGACCTTAAAATAAGAGGATACAAAACCTATCACACTATCCACCCTGACAACCAAGCCAAGGGTGGTAGCGCAATCATGATAAGATAAACAATCCACCAATTTGAAAATGTCATCTGCAAAGAGAGAAAATTCAACTAACAGTGGTTGGAATCAAATTAACAAAATAAAAGTTCAGACTAGGTGCTGTTTACTGTTCGCCAAAATATAATCTTAAGAAAGAAGAATACTTAACTCTTCTGAGACACTTGGAAGAAAGATTCATTATTGGAAGGGAGGGAGGGATTTAAACTCTAAGCATATAGACTGGGAATCCAGGTTAACCACAACTTAAGGTAAAGAACTAGGGAAAGCAATTCAACAAATGAATTGCAACTATCATTCAACAGGTAAGTCTACCTATTGGTCTACCGATACCGATAAAATCCCCTTCTTCATTACGAGAAAAGTATCTTCCAACTTCGTAGAAATTGAAGAGAATTTTGACTTGGACATTATTCAGTCGTCATATTAACACTAAGTGAAAAGATAATAAAAAGACCAGCCAGAGCCATCTTTACTTCACAAAACTATTGACTAGAAAAGCTTTCACATTGACCTTTATAACAACGTCAACCTGAATATCAATCTTAGAACGGCTGAACAACTAGAAAAAGAAGCGGAAAGCTTCATCAGGCTTATCCAAACAGCGGCACATAACAACACCAAAGAAATTACACACATAACTAAAGGTATAAACTAAACAATTGAGATCCGAGAACTTGTCAGAGAAAAACGAAGAGCTAGAAGAAGATGGCAGCAATCGAGAGATCCTATAGACAAAACATACTTAATAACAAAACTCAAAAGATTAGAAGAGAATTTCAAAAGCTTAAAGAAGAATCTGTAAAAATCTATAAAATTATTCGCATATGAAGAAACTGATTACTCACTCTGGAAGACAACAAAGAATATGAATAGACCAATAACATCCATCACTCCTACAGAAGTAACAATGATCCATGGGCCAGAGACAATAAGCAAAAAGCAGATCTGTTCGCCGAACACTTAGATGAAGTATTTACTCCCAATGGATGGCAGATAAATCACACCATGGATAATATTGACAACCCAAGATCCGAAAATATCAAACAGTTACTCCAAGAGAAGTAGCTGAGGAAATAAGAACAAACCTAAACCCGAAGAAAGCATCAGGATTCGATCTAATCACTGGAGAGATTTTAAAGTGTTTGCCTAGAAATGGTATAGTAATGCTCACCTACCTGTTTAATGCAGCGCTCAGATTCAAACATGTGCTAGAAAATTTCGGAAGGGATCATGTTGCCAAAGCTAGGAAAATAACCCAATGATGTCAAATCCTACAGGCCGATTTCTCTACTGCCGATGGTCTCAAAATCTTTGAGAAACTACTGCTCAAGAGACTGCTGTCCATAATAGAAAATAATAACGTAATCCCAGCTTTTCAATTTGGATTCAGGAAAAGCATTCAACAATAGACCAGGTGAATAGAATAACCGACATCATCGAACGCGTCATGAAAAGAAAACAAGTCTGCTCTGCAATCTTCTTAAACGCTGCACAAGCCTTCGACAAAGTATGACTCGAAGGCTTAATACATAAACTAAACAAAATGCTCCTAAAGCTATATGTAGAGATAACAAAATCATACATCTCAGACATGCTTGGATCTGAAAGAGATGAAAGCAGGAGTGCCTCAAAGTAGTGCACTGGGTCCTACCCTTTATTTGTTATATACTAGCAATATACCAAAGTCGGAAGGAACCGCAGTGTCTTCGTTTACAGATGACACTACTTGCAGTAGAGAAAGACCAAGACTTGACTGGACTAAACAATAAAGATAAAGCTAAACGAGCTGAAATTTATACATATAAATTTCACAAACAAATTACTAAAAGACCCACCGGCTCTAGATATAAATGGCACCATTGTGCCCTATAAAAAAAACATCAAGTACTTAAAATGAAAAGAGCATGTAAAGAAGAAAAGAGCGGAATTAGCCCTAAAATATAGACAGCACTCTTGCCTGATTGGAAAAATTCCAAACTTTCAATCTCAATAAAGTACTAATTTACAATCAGATCATAAAACCAGTAAGTGTATTCAAACATTTCAGAGTAAAGTGTTACGAAACATAGCAAATGTCCCCCTGGTATATTCGAAATTCTGATCTTCATATAGACCTCCAAATTCCAACCGTTAAGGAAGAAATCAAAAGGTTTGATGGAAAGCATGAAACTAGGCTTCACCTTCATGTTCATGCAGAGGTTTTTCAACTTCGGGACAACCAACACCATGTCTGAAAATTGAAGGGGATAAAACCAGGTGATCTTGTGTAGTGTGTATAAAAGCAGAGCACAGTGCGAGAGTAAAGTGCAAATAGTTCAGAGAAATATAGAAGATATCAATGGATAGACTAAAGTCGGTAAGTACATAGTTTTAAGATTTGTATGATGAAAATTAATAGTTAGTCTTCAAAGGCTAGTTTTAATTGCAGGCACATTGGTGCTATGAATTAAAAAAATATTTCACAGACATACATAAATACACATAGATACACAAATCAAAATGTTAAATACACAAAAAAATTAAAACTTTTCACAATACTCCTGATATTGTCCTCATATTCTCATTCATAAGTTAAAAGAAATTAAATAGTTGTATACAGTTGTTTTACTACTTATCATAATAAAATACATGTAAATATTTGACCTGATTTAAGAAATGTCAAAACAAATCTCTGTCAATTCCAAATTTGCAAACAAAATAAATGATACTCTAACACTTACCCGAATATGGCAGTTTGCCTATAAAATCCTAAGTTTTTTCTGTCTTAAAGAAATGATAACAAAAAAACACACTATGGCCATTAAAATTAAGAATTTCTTGCACAAATAATTGTGTTCCTACCCAGATTATTTCTGCAATATATAATGTTTTACAAATTCGCAATATACCGATCTATAAACCATAACCTACCAAGGTACTGTATATCGCCCCTGCTTGGTAAGATCTTTAAAAGATTCTCGGTTTGTTGATGTACATGAATGCAATAGTAGCGGTGATACGCGTTAAAATAAAATTTTGTTAGAAAACATCATCTAGTGCTATTTCTGTGACCAAAACTGAAGTTCATGGCACTGCGTCACATGAGTCTGATGGTAGTAAGATACTAAGAATAAACGAAACAGTGGCGGATAAACTCAAAATCAACATTTCTTTCGTAGTGAACATTACATAGAGAGAATTGTATTGTTGCCTGTCATCTTTCTTGGACAACAATTTTGTAACAGCCTGCCTCGAAAGACTGATAGTCGGTTTCGACTAAAACCTGTATATCATAGAGATTTTTTGTTGGTCGGTTTTAGATTTAGAGAAATCTCTTCATGCAGGTCTATAATTCGACACCATTTAAACTTGTTCATATAATATTCATTCTTGTCTGCAAGATACCGAAATGACTTTCCGTATCACTCTTAGGCAAGTGAGCGCCTAGTTCAAGCACCAAGTTGTTAAGACACGTGTAATAAATCGTTAGTCTCTCTTTTTTCAAGAGTTTCCTGAAACGGCTGATTACAAATCTACCTGTAATTGTAATCATTTACACAGCTTCATGTCTTTTAGGTGTAATTTTTGGACACCTCTGCATAAAACATAAAATAAAACTGTCACTTATTTACTATTCTTTCTTGAACATATAAAAAACAATTGTTTGCGTTATGATAGTTTTAGAATTGTTACCGACAAGAAAGGATAGCTTACGATTAGTTCATACTACGTACTTAAAGACAAATAACCAAATTTGGTAAAAAATGGTGTAGATATTGTTCACCCTAATTCATGAAAATATGAATAGTTTCATCATAGCGCCAAGTCACATACAATCTTGATCACTGGAGTACTACTGTCAATGCAAAACTGACTATTAAATTTCTCAATGCGGTGACAAATCAATATCACTCATATGATTCATAGGATACGGGCTGCTATCCAGTCTTCTTCTTTAACGAAAAATGTTTCGTTCGACGAGTACCACTTTCAAAATATCCCAGGGTGGTATTTAGAACGATCATGAACTCGATGAGGTTCTGAACGTGCTTGCGCGGAACGTTGAGTTGCTCTAAAATTAAGACAAACACTCTCTTTGGTTCGTTATAGCTCAACACAAACGTGGTACACACTCACGTACTCAAAAGGGATTATGCCTGAATTGTGAGTCTATTAGAATGACTGATTATATATGCTAAGACATCTCATTAACTATTACGCTCCAGCAGTGAATATTTATAAGATTTTAGGATACATGATCTTTTCAGTTTTCACCAATTGGTGCGGGTTGCACACCTATAAAAATTTCTAAAACTACATCTCCACTCCCAAAAAAAAAACAAGAATAAATTAAAAGATTTAACTTTAAACAAAAAGTAACTGACCCTGTATTATTACAATGATAAGCATTTAATGCGATATAACGACTGCAACATTACATAAATACGATTTAATGAACAATACCAAAACGTCAATTTTGCAACGATGCAAGGACGTCAAGAACTATACGCTGAAAATAGGTTTAACAATTTCCTTCAAAACTCATTCAAACATCCTAGGAAACACTAGCCAATTATTTGTCGCAGCTTCCTGGAACTGAAGTTTCCGGTATATAAATTTCGCTAGAATGTTCCTTTTCGCTGTTTCAAAATTAAATTGATATTAAAACGTTGTAAGGTATAAGTGAAAACATAACGCAACAGTGATTGTTAAATAAAAAGATCAACTTTATCCAGTACACAGCCTTAAATTAGCTTGGATTCTATATTAAGTGGTATACTTATTAAAAAAAGGCTGTGCTTCCGCAAAATAAGAGTCCCGATCGCAGACTACAAATTTGTAGTTCAGATATATAAAATCAAAACAAACAAATGGCTATTTGGAAGAAATATAAAGTATCAAGTTGTAGAGAGTTTATAAAGCTTTAATTCTGGCACGACACGGGTTTAGTTAAGAATATCGACAACTGTTTGCAGAATTACTATCCAATGATACACTGAAATTTACATTTTTAATTGAGCTTAATGATAGTTTTAAATATTAACTCCTCGTTATACCATAACTAAAGTCAGACAATATCTTCTTTGAATTCTAGATGTCTTCCAAGTCAATATTTCGTAAGCATGCAGTACACGTTACCATTTTGAAATATTTTTCGTTTTGCATATCAGTAAAAAGTATCTGTTACGTTCTATCATAGGAAGTTTTCGACAGCGATCAGTATTTAGAGCACATTTGTAGGACAAATTTCGGCACTATAAGAGTAAAATATTTTCTTGTCTTTAAACAGAAAATTCCTGTTTTAATTATGGTGTGGCGGCCTTTTCGCCCTTGAACCGCTTTTATATCGCGGCGGCATGCTGGGCGGCTTTGACATCTGCCGCTACGTTTTGCCGTCGCACACAAAACGGCATATGGGCTTTTGCTCAGCCGACAAGTCTGCATACACCGTCGGCGGCACCCTTTGATATGAAAGGTGCTGTCGAATGAAAATTTCCCGCGAAAGATCTACCGCCAAGCCAGGCGCGAAGCCCGGCAACATATACGCACCGCAGCGCGGCCAATTCGGTCGTGTCTTAACACCCCGCAAATACACTCGATCCGCAGCGCGGCCAATTCGGTCGTGTCTTAACAACCCGCTTATACGCAAACCGCAGCGCGGCCAATTCGGTCGTGTTTTTAACACCCGCAAGAAACATACTCACACCGCATCGCGTCAAGTACGGCCGCATTTAACATCCCGCAACAGACACGAAGACAGCGCAGCAAGGTGGCCACCGTGGAACCATCGCCGACGAAGCGGAAGCTGATTCAGGTGAGCGATTTGGCTTTACTTTCGGTTGATATCCGTAGCCGCCCCCATCCGCTTTCGCGCTGGCCGTTTAAGGGAAGATTTGGGCCTTATCGGTTTACGTTTCAATACGGGACGTACTACGTATCCCACACCGCACCACGAGTGCGGCGATTTACACGCTTGCCTCTCCAAATTGTTTGAATTGCCCCGTATAATTCAAATTCAATAACTTAAATATGTTTTGATCATAGTGAATCATTCATATTTAGGGCGATTATTTACAGTTTCTATGTTAAGGCAGAGAGATGTTCAAAATTTTTTATCTTCCTTCATAAAAACTAATTGTAAATGTTTTCATTTCCAATATCGAAAGTCACAATCTTGACCACATAGTGTTAAAAATTGCAAAAGTATCCATAGCAAGAGAAAGGCCTAGTATCGGCTATCTATCTGCAAAAATATATGACAGACAGCACATGCGCAACAAATTCGTCAGTTGGAAACCTTATTTCACTATTTTTCACGTAAATAAATTGCTGAAATGTGTACGTGGGTAGTCAGTAGCCGCAACATAAAGATGGCCCTACTCGTCAAAACCATTCTGCTACTACTACAATCGTACATGCTTTGAAAGATACCTGTAAAAATTTCAGCCATTTTGGATGCTTAGTTGTTGTTTGACAGTCGTTGGTACCAGTTGATATCGAATACTGTACCGTAATTAAGTACTACGCAAATTAAAGCCAAGTTAGACGCCGTTTACGGGAACTCTGCCTTATCATTTGCCATCGTGAAACGATGGATTGCGAAGGGTGAATCTGTTCTAAAAAAGGCAAAGACCATTTCATCGATCGGGAAAGTGATGGCGACTATTTTTTTGAGATAGTTTGGGAATTATGTTCATCGACTACTTAGAAAACAGGAAAACAATCACGGAGTCGGACTTGGTCGTTGCTGTAATTGCTGAAAAACGGTCCCATTTGGAACGGAAGGAAGTGTTTACACTTCGGCGATCGCCTTGGCTAAAATTCACGAATTGCAGTTTGAATTGATTGACCAACCACCATATTCACCAGATCTGGTGCCTAGCGACTATTTTCTGCTTCCTAAACTCAAAGTTTGGCCCGGAGAACAAAGATTTTCATCAAACCAGGACAGCATCGCAACTGTACACATCTATTTTGTAGAGCAAGACGCCAACTGCTATTTGGACAGGTTAAAGAAGTTGAAGCATCGCTGTAAAAAGTGATTCGGCCTACAATGAAGACTAAGTTGAAAAATAAAATTGAATTTAACAGAAAAAATACTTATTTCTGTTAGGCTCAAAACTTTTCAGGCTTCCTACGTATACTTGCGATGTATTTTGAATAAAAAAAAATGACTAAGTGTTATTGTGTTCATTGCTATTGACTAATGCAAGAGTATTGTAGGACTGTTTTTAATTGTGTAAGCACAAGCCGGCCGAATGTCTTATCCTATCGGTGTTATAGTATACTATAACTGACGATAGAATAACTGTGCGATATTTTTGTTTATTGTATATGGTAGTCCTAAAGATAGTCCGTTGTAAGCATATTATTCTGAATAATTAATTTTTCTGTTGATTCAATCGTTACTTCAATTTATTAGCTAGCGTCAAGTTTATCAAAGAAAAATAGGCCTATTATTTCTGCGAAAAAATAATTGAAATAAATCAGACAACAGTTCTAGAATGTCGTTGAAAATGGTTGTATAAAACATTTACACAAATAATGCTATTGTTACAGAATAAGTTACATGGATAGAAGAAAAAGTAATACAAGTATGGGAATATGGATTTTAAAAAGAATACATGGGATATTAAACGAAAACTAAACCTGACAGAGAAAATAAATAACTTAAAGAAATACACCAACACAACGTGGAAAAATTAATATGGTAAAACAAAACAAGATAATCAGTGCATAAAGAAAGAATGTCCTGCAAACATTATTTAGCATTTTCCCAATAGAGTTTAAAAAAATTTAACCATTCTGTAAGATCGGTGGTGCTGCACAATATACAACATCATGCAAAAGATTTGTTGTTCAGTTATCTTATAGCAGTAGAAGGTGGACTTTTATAAGAACAATAAAGTATGAAGGCCGTTTTCCGAAAACATCGACGGTGTGTCAATCCGGCTAGAAAATTACCACACGGTTAAATAAATTTTGGAGAAACTAGTTTGACTATAAAAAAGACATCTACAAAACTACCACGCAGTGCTTATGAATAAGAAAACATTGAGACTATCCAAGCTTTTCATCAAAAGCTCCCATGTTGTCGAATTCAAAATTTCCATCTTAAGAGTTTCAGACAGTCTAGCATCTGAAATCCAATAACTACCTGCAACAGAAACAATTTCATGAGTGACAATTGGCTGAAGAAAATGATGACCACGATTTCATAAACAATTTGTAGATGGTAGACGAAGCCTATTTTTATCTAAATGACTTCGTCAATAAGGAAAATTTTCTTTATTGGGATGAGCTAAATCTAGGCCAGTTTTAAGAGATCGCTTTACACAGCAACAAAGTGAGATGCACTGAATTACTGCATGACGTTACGGATTATTACATTTCCTAATTGAAGATAGCGATGAGATCGCAGTAAACGACCGAACTTTATGTTGCTCTGCTGGACACGTTCGTGGCGAAGCCTGCTTTCATCAAAACGGGGAGATATTCCACACTTCACGCAAGTTCATTAGAGTTATTTATTAGCCAAATAATTCTTCGATCTCGTGACATGCCAAAATCCTCTGACTGAGCAGTTTGCAATTTTTTCTTGCGCTATCACCTTGAAAGCATAGTACACCATAATTGGAGAATTAACAAACTCTCTATGTTGAAGATCCTGAGGAGTGTCAGATTGTTATGGTACATTGTTTTTGCTCTTCAGGGTATTTCTTGGTTAAAGATCCTGATGGGTGTTAGGTCATCATGCCAACGAAGTTTCATTCTGGTGGAGAATAGGATCGTTGTGTTCTTCTCGGCGATGATTCCTATCCACCACCGGTTGCACTATTCTTTAAGGAGCGCTAAGTGCTGCTGGAGTCGCTGAACAACCACATGGATATACAGTTCAGCATCGTCTTGTCGTCTGCATACTGGAACATCATCTGCATATCCGCGAGTAGATATTGAAGAGGGTCAGGGACAAGATTGAGCCTCGGGGGACGCCGGTTCGTAGATGCCTCTTAGATGACTTACATCTGTAGGGGGATGGTAGCTAAATAAATCTTAAAGACAAGTCCATTGTGCCACACTTTGTCTAAAAACTTAGCCACATCAAAGAAGCCTGCGTCAGCCAGTTCGATGTTATGGAAGCCTTCCGAAATAGAATATAGTATACAGTACACCATGTTCTTGTAGGAGAAAGAACAATACGATACATTCATTTGATTCCAATTACCAACTTACATGCGAAACCACTCCCGTCTTTGTGGTACTGTTTTTCTTCCTACTACGACATTTCGTTTTTACCAAGAAGTTATGATTTCCTCCATATGTATTGTTATTACCATTGATTACATTTATTATTTGAGAGAGGAGTTCACCATCTAAATTACATTAAGATGTATTCGAGTTGCTTTCTCTTCTAAAAGATTTTTTTTTGTTTTTATGTAAGCTCTTTACTAAATCACGTAGGCAATTTCTCGCCAATGTAGATTTAATTAGTAAAAGGGTAGCTCTTTAAACCATTCTCATATAGAATGTAAGTTTTGTTTATATTACAAGAACGCAATAAACATAAATTAACAAGATCTATCCTAGTAAACTATGAAAAAGTCCATTAAATAAAAATTGTTCTTTTCCTATATAATACTTACGCATATAAATAAAAAATAACTTATTATATTGCAAAATGATTTAGTTGCTATCTATTATCAGACAAATTAATAAACATATGTTTGTAAAATATTTATATACAATTCAAAATTCTTATCACGCGAAAACATCTAACGACTTACGAAACCTATCGCAAAACGGAGTGTAATAACACGCCTTTTCCTCTAAAATGAAGTTAGAGCATCTATATTGCAAGATGAGTTCAGCATTATGTGTCTAGTTTTCGAAATTTCGTTTTTGCCGCACATTTAGCACCGTTTTTGGCGCAAACGTGCCTTGCAATTTTATTGGGGTCAGTAACACTTTAAGCTGCGTATGTGTTAGCCTGGCCTTTCAGTGATTAAAACTTTTATATCCATGTAGGTGAAAACCAGTTAAAAGTGGCAATTTATATAAATGCGTACATATAAGTTAAAGACTAATATATATATATCTATATAAAAAAAAAACGGCGACAGTACCCTCTAATCAATTATTTGTGGATTTTAGGCTTTTATCACTCTTCGTCGTGTATTAAAAATTTTAGCGTGACCCACTCCCAAGAGATATTTAACCGAACCCTTAAATTTTTAGCGAATGGTTTGTCCCGAATAAAGTGCTGAAATTTAAAATTAGATCGAAAGAAATTTAACGTTATCCTAAAGACGGCATTGCCCGTTATTAGTTAGTTCAAACTATCTTTTTCTCAACAGAAAATTTCGTAAAAATAAAAATATAGCAACTCATTTAGGGGAATAAACAGTTTAAAAAACAAGTTCTAGTTAATTACGCTACTTCGTCACTTTTTTCAAGAAGTTCTGCAGAAAACAATCTGCATCTTCGGTAATTATTTGTTTTATTGGACTCTTGCTTTACCTGACGTATAAGAGACAGTTCTGTTTATCTTCTTAAGGATAAAAAATGTCTATTTAGTTTCCTGATTAAATGGATGTTAAAAACAGTTATTTAACTTTTAGAGTATAAAAATTTGTCTGAAGAGAAATGAGTGTTCTCATAGAAAACTAATGTGATGAAGAACATTATCATCTAAAACATAGAACAAACTCATTTTCGTACAATTGCATATATGAAGCTCTTTGTGTTTTAGGAATGTGTATTAGGAACTACTCCTTGAACTTTGTTCTTATAGTTTACACTCACCCTGTATTTTCTTATTATGATCGCAGAATAAGTAAGCAATGATTTTGAAGAAACATCCTATAATGATGCATTACGGCAATGCTACGAAGTAGGAAGATAAAATATCAAACAGTGGCGTAAGTTATTTTATTATTACGTGGATCTGGCAATCAACAATGTATTTATTTATTCTAATGGAAGTTGTAACGCAAATTATCATATGTAGTTAAAATGACCAATTATATATATAGAGAACAAGCAGAGATGATCACTTGCAACATTTGCAAAGATTATCATGAACGAATTATTCTTAAAAAAATGGTTTTTGCAATAAGTCGTTCCTGCTATGAGATTTGATGTTATATCTCTCCACATATGAACTAACATTTGATAGGAATGGTATTATCAACATACAGTCATCTAAAGGCCGACACTATGCATGAAAATTGTTGAAAATCTTCATCAGCGAGGATGTAACAACAACATTTAAGCTAAGATTATTGACGACTACCTAGATGAACCAGTATATGTGCAATTTTTGAAGGATACTTTGCCTTTATTGTTTGAAGATATTGATGGCTAATGCATGATAAAGCTCCAATTCACTTCAGCTTAAAAGTTTACCAATATCTCAATAACAGTTTCTCTGACAAATGGATCGGACGATGTAATCTTGATTATACAGTTCGCCCGGTTCCTAAAACTTCTTTAATTTTTTTTGTGAAGTTACTGAAAAAGCATCGCATATGCTGAAATAGTTTTTAATGTGAAGGTACTTTAAGAACTTCCTATTGTAGTATGTGACGCTATTCGGATACAACCCGGAAGATGTGAAGGAATGTATCAACAAATGATGAGGTTTATTTGCACTGGTAAGAAGGGCACTTCGAACAGCGATTCCGAAGTTGTTAGAAGTAAATGGCGCAGTGTTATGCAATGCAATTTGTTGCGATAATGCAATATTGTGGACTCACTGCGCATATCCGGATATACATTTATTTGCTAATTTCCTATCAGAAATCAACTCCTGGAGCTTGTCGCTATAGTTAATATTTATTTTGTACAAAACGTGATGCATCTCACAAGTGCAGTTTTGTTTATCTTCTTAAGGATGAAAAGTGTCTATTTAGTTTCCTGATTAAATTGATCTTAAAACATGCCAACCTTTTTCTTTGATATGTAAAATTTGTCAGTGTATATTTCAAGATTGTAAATGTAACCTGCAGCTTCATCAGCTGAATACCAACTTTGTAACTTCATTTCATTAATGTCTTAGACCTTTGAATAATTCGATTTGGTTTTTGAGAAAAAATTAAAGACGGTTTATAAGCTTCGATACTTTTTTGTCCATTTACTCTAATTACGGGAGGCAATTCTTTTGGAATTGTAAATTTGTTATTGGTTATGTATTTTATCTCTTTTTGGTGACATTTAGAAAATTTAGACTTCTCCTGAGGTAATTGCATAGCTTTGGCAACCTTTTACCACCAATATACTAATTAGAGCTTTCAATTTGTCAGCGTTGGTTTATACTTTCTTAATAATAATATACTGGGGTTTTATTATTTGTTTCAAGTTCTAGATAACATACTTATTAAAGACGGGGGAGGCGTATGTCCCCATGCGGATGAGAGACGCTGATTAAAGAAGAAGATGAAGCTAAAAACATTTACGACAAAGGTTGATTGCACTCTTAGCACTTTCAAGTTTTAAAATTTATTTTGATAACCTTAAAACTCTCAACGGTACTTCATCAACGACTTTCTGAATATTTTACAATCCTGTTACAATTTTGTAATTTTTCCCAAAGATTTATTACTTATTGTTAGTAAAGTTAACGTGATGTATAATTGCGGAATAAGTTGGCATGGATTACATATAAAAAATTGAAAATAAGCGAAGGTTCATTGCACCCCTAAGATGATTAAAAACAATAGTCATACTACATTTTTAGTATTTAGTTAAATCAATTAAATCAATAGGAGAAAACAAACACAAGTAATAGAGTAGTAGGTCAACAAAAACGTCTTTGTAATCGTACTAACACTAATGATCACTAGTTGCACAAATGGATAATTATGGAATCACAAGCCAAAATGTTTAAAGAGGTTTCACTAAATTTATAAATTATTTCACCACTTTAGGCATTCAGTTAGACTTATATATAGTAAATACGTTAGATCTTAACAAGACACTGTTAAACTAGCAAACAGTACTACTACGATTCATACATTATAAATCATTACAAATATACATATCGTAAAGTACTTACTAAAAATCGTCTATGACCCATATGATCATAAAATTACAGAATACAATCATTTATGTTGCTTTTCAGAAAAGAACCTACTTAAGGACAAGTTTAAGCATAAGTCATAATAAACTCGCTTTATCTAGTTTTACGTAGAAATAAAATTGGTCTGCTGTAGATAATTAAAACATCGGTGATTTAAAGAAGTTTCAAAACAATCCGAGGAGCAAAATTTCGGTGTTGTATGTAGGATTTTCTTAGTGGAAACTATTTGGTACTGGTTATTATACGCACATGTATGGTAAACACTGTGCGTGGGTTCCATAAACTATAAATGAAACTAACCTTCCCCCTATCCCAAGATTTTTCATGTTGATTATGCTTGTTACAGATAGTTTAGGACGATCTTAGAACTTTCTTTATCAAACTATCTATCGGGCGTTACTCTTTTTCCTTAAAAATGTGGAAGAGATTTTTAAATAGTTCAGTAAGTTACTTTTATTTTGGAGCTTCTTAAAACCGTCAAAACATCTTCTTATCAAAAAACTCACTGTAAAGTCAATGACTAACAAGCATACGCACTTGAAATTTAGCACCCCCATTCACGGAAAAAGACAACTTTTGCGAATTCAAAAAACTAACATACAAATTACAACCCCCCTCGCCCGCATACACAACTATATGTGGCTCTACTATAATAAATGTTTGATATTTTCAATTAATTTCACGTTAACACTCCAATCAAAAGCATCAAACGGCGACCGAAATGCCATCAAACAATTCGCATCATTTACCCTGCAATCGCAGCCGACACCGGGGTTTTTGCGCTTTTATGATGTATCACACGTCCGCTCCGCTAACAAAGCGTGAAAGAGAGAATGATGGGCCCCTCGCGCGCGGCATATTATCAAAATTTTATAAATGCGGGCCAGCTGCTGCAAGTGCACGCCGCGTCCTCGCCCTTTTTAATCTCGTTACCTCTGTCGGCCCAACTCAATACCGGCATTTACAATTATGATGTGGCGACACCGCGGAGCCGGGCCGCGATTTCAACGCCAGAGCGCCCTTCAATGGAGCTGTCGAAACGCGATGTCAGGCGCTTACGGATCCCATTGTTGCACCGGAGAGGGATCCTTGTTTTTTGTTCGGTTCCAAACAGCTTGAATGTTATCGAAAGGGAGTGTTGGAAAGTTCGACAGGAAAAAATGTTGGGAACGAATTATCTGATGTCTTTTAATGTTATACAAAAAATCAATCAAAATTGCTTCAAGAAGTTATAGTTGGTCCCATAAGAGCGTCTGGCCGATATTTCAGAAGAATAGGATGATGGATGATTCAAAGGATTTAAAATATTGTGCTCTTTAGTCATTATCCCAAAAGGCCCGCAAATGAGTATTGCAGCGACAACGCATTATCTACACAAACTTTCAGATTTTGTGAAAAAGTGGATAATGGGAGGGATATCAGTAAAAACTGTGGATGAGTTACCCAAGAAAGAGGTAAACAAGGTCGGAAATGGGAGATTGTATGAAAACAATCTAAACTTAATACTTCGTCAAACCCATTTAAAAAAGTGTTAAAGAAGGACACATAACTATAAAACGATGTTTACAAGTCCGAAACGCTTGCTCTCCAAACAAAAAGGAAATGTTAAAGAGGAACTGGAGCAATATATTTACTAACGAGAAGCCCCTGGTCGTAGTATGCATGTGAGAATAAATTACTCCAGTACTGTATTAAACACCCCCTTAAGTTGAATGTTTGGGGGTGCTTCAATAAATAGCGATTTGAAAGATTACAATTCTATGAGAAATGTTTGTTATCAAATATAGACTAAGGGATAAACGCATATTAATGTTTTATTCAATTTCAGCATCTAACATAAAAACAGATTAACAAATGAACGGAGAAGCGAAAGAGAATAGAACGAACCGAACGTTTGCAAATGTTTTTTCGAGAAGGTTTGAAACTAAATATCCAATATGTTTATATGTACAAAGCTGCCACTTTTCTTCTTACTAAGCATTTTCAATAACCTTAACTAGATTTAGTCTTTTCTTAATTATCTCATTCGTTCCTAATCTTGCGACGTGTTGATTAAAATAAATTTAACCACTGATTTATCTTATTTGATTTCTCTAAGCTACCTCTAGTCATGCTTTCTCTACTCTATTCCTACCCATATTATCGTTTTCTGGTTCAAAATGTTTCAGTAATATGTTCCCTTCCTGATATCCTTCTAGCTCTTATATTATAATTTGCTTTAGACAGTTTCTAAATACTTCACGATTACAGTTAACCTTACCATATCAGAATGATTATTTATGATGCCATTTGATTTTTTGTATTTTTTTTATCTTAATGCTATTTAATGTTACAAGAAAATACTTTGTGTTCTATTCAATTATGTAGGGCAATCATCACTAATCGGAAGACAGTACAAATAGAATTTCATAAACTACTTTAATCATTCATTGAATTAAAAGTAGAGACCTATAAGCGTTGTTCTATATTGCTTACTAAGGAAAACTTATCCATTTAGTATTTATTCAACGTCCGTCGAGAGAGTGAGGGAGAGTGGGCAAAACTCCCCAGGCCCGTGGTTCTTAGGGGTCTGGGCACGTTTCAATGTATTATTTTTTATATCAATAAAATCGCCATTTTTTAAAATAATACCTCAGGAGTCCGTAATTCTATGTAAATTCAATAAATATACAGTTGTACCAATTTTATTATATTTTTGTGAAAAAAAAACGGTTGAAGGGACAATCTATGATATACGTGGCCTATCCCGAAAATATCGAGCTATGCAATAAAAAAAATTATAATCGTAATGACAAATAATTTATAAAATCAAGAAAAATGGTATAAGTTACAAAAAACATTGTACGTAACTTTAGTACTCCTTAAAGTAAGAACCTTGGGATCCCATACGTTTCTTCGGACTTAGAAAATCAGGATCCAATCAAGCTTTAATTTCCAGATAGTAGCTGTAGACCCACGTTTGATCTCCGTTTATGGGCGCTTTAAGTAAGTCTGGTTCCATTGTAGCAATCTTACGCAAATCATTAGCAATTATTTTGGTAAAAGTAGTTGCAAAATAAATTTTGCCTTATTGATTATATCCGTACATGTTCTGTGTTCTGTTCATTGTCGGTCTACTAAAACGTGGATCAATTATAACAGATTCCTCGTCATCTTTCAATGCGTTTATTTATGTTGCACTCACTGCATCGTTTCCGAAAGTCTTCTGAATCGTACTGATAGTTGCTGTGGATCGATGTTCCAATTGTTAAAAAATTTAATGAAATTCCGTTGCTTTACTCTCTTAATTATTGCAAAATGGCCACATGTGCTCGGTCACCAACGTCAAACTTCCAACTGACCTGGCCAGTGAAGTGGTCCTCATTCGCACATGCTCATTACAGTCCACTTTCATCGGTTGCTAGGTTACATTGCGGTCACGAAAACTGTTTTCATCATATTAACATTGGTTGTATATTTTCGGGAGGGACATAAACATTGTTTAAAACATTCTGCAAAATCCTGTGTGGGAATCTCGAATAACTGCTTCGTCGTATTGGCCTGAAACTTTTGGACAATCTAAAATCTCTTTCCTTTCCTGATGTTAGTTTTGGGAAGAGCCAGAAGCCGCAGGATAACAAATCTGAACTGTAGTACGATGCGTTGTCTAGTTTTCCGATTTTCAATCGCCGATCGATTGAAGACGTTCAACATTTATCAATTTTCTGCTCGGTGTTGGCCTTTTAGAAAGCGGATTTCTAATTGATTTCTGACCATTTCTGAAGCAATATTTTATTTGTACTGCATTGTTACCGAAAACGTTCTGAATAATTTGGTATGGATTTGGCTGTTCTATTTGCTCAGCCATTGTTAAAGCAACGACTACACAATACATATGTCCACTCACTGGCGTCTAATTCTCAGATGATGCGGTTAGTGCGGTCCCTATTCATATGAAGCTACAACTTTGAAGATTTCCAAAAGTTTAACACATTTCTTCAGCCATTAACCTGATAATTTATTTATGATCATTCCAAAATAAATGTGAAACAAGTAATCTGCAAATTCTGCTGTGGTTGCTTTCTCATTCATCAACTTTTTCTATTGATGGCACACATTTGGCAAGGCTTTCAGAAAACAAAAGCTACCGGAGCTACTACAAACAAAAGCGTTTGCCGGTGCAAAAATAACATGAATAAGATGAAGTTTAATTTTATGTTATCCTGACACAATTCAAGACAATTCTCTAGTTAATTATGACTCTTACGTCCTTAATGTAAGGGTATGTTGCAGGAACTCATACACAGAAGTTTAAATTTGTTCAAAATTTAGCTCTTACGTCTTAAACTCTATAACAGCATCGAAGGCTACCAATCCATGATTTGTTGTAAGTGCTCGAATATGATAATTTCACTCTTATCCTCATGACATTACTAGAAAGAAAAGGAATTAAAATTAAACATTACAAGTTAGGCCCACGAATTCAGTATAAATATTCAAATTCAGTTTAGACATCAATTTATAGTTTTACCACCGAATATTTCCAATCTGCTTCATGGTCATTATTTTTTTATCACCTGTTGATATCTTCCCTTTATTGGCAATTGGATTCGTGTAGTTGGGCTTATTATCTGGAATCATTTATAATGTTTCCATCGCGTTATTTTTCGTATTATTAATATAAATTATATCAATACTTTATTCCAGAGTACCATATTTGTTATAAACATTGTTATTCTTCAAAAAGTTTTATTTATTATTTCCTACGCAACCCGTTTAGTTATCATACTTTGTTACATCATTGCATACGTATTTTCTTCTGTAAATTACACACAAGGTTTTGGTATTTAATAAATGTGATTTGATGACTACACGGTGTCCTTCCAAAATTTGGTCAAAACAAATAATTTATTATAACTGTTCATTAGTCAACTTAAGCTTACAAAGAAACTTTTATGAGTCTCCTAATAATCTCAATTCGATTCTTTGCTTGAAGCATAAACACGATTTCTTTAAGTGATTATAATCAAAATCCATGAATATTGCTTTAGTAGCGGTCTTTTAACGACGTTTTACATGTAATTAGTTCACAATTCTTGAAACCAAAAGATATCTACGTTTTCAGAGTGTCAGTTTTGTTTTAAATTAGCTGGCGTGCCGCCTTACTGGAAAATATATAACCTTTCTGAAAGCCAAGGTTTCCATCGTGCTCAGAATCCTTAAGCACATCTCTATTCTAATTATTTCTCTCTTCTTGAAGAAAATACACCAGCATAACCACCATTTTCCAAAAACAACCCTTAAGACGTGAAAAGAAGCTAAAATATTCGTTCTGGCTTCTACAGAGACATCTTAAGGGTTATAAGTAAGCCAACAGTCGTTTTTATGTTCACCTTGATATCACAGTAAAATTATTTTTCAGAGAAAATTCAGAGGCGGCTCGTAGTTGCTCCAACGGCCGCCTCAAACAGAATCGGTTGCAACGTGATACCCCTGCAACGATTCAACAAATGATGACCTCACTCACCCTCGATATGGTCGTTATTTTCTAAGTGAAATCTCCGGGTCTTCCAAAATGAGCTCTCAGGCTCTTTAAACAACTAATGGGCTCCTTCCCGTCTTCTCCTTCGAATAATTTTTTTTCAGCAGATTATCATAAAATCCTTCGGAAGTTTCAAGATCATTTGCTTATGTGAAATGTCGCAATTAATTTCGGGTCTCCCAAGAACCCATTCCAGTCGGCGATCTTCCAAAGGGAAGGTCTTCAACTCCTCATTTGTATTACGTACTTGATCTTACTAATTTAACCATTTTGTTATCATACATGTCTTATAAACATTTCTGGTACATCCAAACATAAATAAACACACACCGCAAAAGTCAAATTCACGTTGAACATAAAATTGTTGTCGCACCATGTACTTTTATTATTCCTCACTTCCCTCCAGAGATTTGTTGCATTCTTGTTGTCCTAAAACTTACTAATTTTCTATTTTTACTGTTTAGTAGCGATAATGTAAATAAGAAACTCATCTTCGCGTTCGGAAATAAATTTTAGTAAAATCCTGGTAAAAAGTCTCATACAATCGAGTAATTGCTGTTTGTAGCGGTCCGCAGTAATGGTTTCGTTCGGTCTCAAATGACCTTGTGGCCACGGATATTGTGCTTTGGCGTTAAAGTGGACAGTTGTCCAAGAATTCTATGATTTTTGCGTGTGGGATTATTAAATTATGTCCTTTTTCATCCCCCGTCACAATTCACCAAACAAAAAACCATAGTAACCAAATGTTCAAGCAACAACTCATGTGGCATCCATTTTCCTTCCTTCTGGATCTTTCCTATCGTATACAAGGTTTGTTCGAAAAGTAATGCAATTAAGCTCGAAAAAAATTTATTCATGATATCGTTACAAACGTTTAAAATTCTTCAAAGTATTCCACTTGGGCATCCACTCATTTTTGTCAGCGACTTTTCCATACACGGTACGCATCCTGGAAGGCGTTGACGGGACCTCGTTTAGAGACTTTGCCACGGCGGTTTGAAGCGTTTCAATTGTTTAAAACGGGTTCCTTCCAAGTCCATGTTTCGTCTACGGTAATGATATTGTCCAAAAAAAAAACAGGTTTCATTTGCACGCGTTGCAAAAGTTCATTCGCGATCTTCACTCGAGTGTTCTTGTGGCCGTCAGTCAACAATTTAGGAACCAACTTGGCATACACTTTCCTCATGTGCAAATTGTCGGTAACAATTTCGTGTACAGTGGTTTTCGGAATACTGAAAGTCTCTGCTATCATTCGAACACTCATTTGACGATCGGTATTTAAAAGATCACGAACACGCGATACATTTTTGTCACTTTTGCTGGTTGACAGCCGTCCAGAGCGAGGGCCATCCTCCACCTCGTCCCGGCTATTTTTAAGTAACTTTAACTACCTAGAAACTTGAGAGTACGAAAGAGCAAAGTCCTTAACACCCCACACCGCCTCCCCCCTTATCCAACCGGTTCAAACGCGCTGCGACTAGGATTGCATCTGGGTATCTTCGACAAACTGCGTTAAAAGTTTCAAATGGTTGATCTAACATCTAATAACATGCAACTTATAAAAGTTCTGTACGATTTAGTAAACGATTGAACAAATCTATTCATACGATAGATTCATTAATAATTAGCATCTGATAATACTTGACAAATAAATGAAACATTTTTAACATTCGTATCTGGGTCGTCGAAAATGCGCTTTAAAATGTTCCATCTTTTGACACGTAAAAATGCAACTACAGTCTGTTGATATTAGTCACATTAGCTTCCAATTATACTGTGTCATCAGAAATTATTTATAATACTTGACAAATAATTGACTAAGTAAGTCGTCAACCAAGTACTTTTAATGTTCCAGTCTTTCATGATTAACAAGTCCTTTCAATATCATACTTGCCGATTGCATGGTTGAATTTCAACATAATTTAGAACTGAGACGGTGAAGTCGGTGAAACCAAGAACTGGATTATAAATCACTTAAATTAACAATGCAAAATACAAACATACGTGGGTCACTCCAAAAATCAAGCATACATATATATTACTTTTATTTTTATTTTCTTCTTCAATGCATTAGTCCACGTCCCATACCACAACATTGTCATTTCAAAATTGGGTGGAATTTTGATTTGTATACTTAGGTGATTTAAGGCTTGTTATTTTTATCATTTAATTTATGAACGTCATTTCTGTAGAAATTTTTAATCTTTTATGTAGATTTCTGACTGTCTTATTTCCATAGAAAAATCAGTAACAGTATCTCACTTTTAATTAGGTGGAAAATATTATAAGATAATAAATTAAATCATATATTACGCGAAATAAAACCAAATAAAAAAAGTACGCCATTAGCATTAGAGAACATTTAGAAAAATATGCGGCCTATAACAACTTTAAATATGACTGGATTTAGAAATTAAGGAATTATTCAACTGCTAACGATTAAACTAACTTACTGCCTACATTAACGCTAATTAATTATAGGCAAGGTCTGTAGATAACTGGTAACTGGGCCGTGCTACCTGTCAGACGTCATGCAGGACTCTTAATTGACCGTTCCAGTTTCGCTCGGTTTCTCGCACTTCCTAAACGACCGTAGATGTTGCGTAACTCAAACTCAATAGAACATCTAAAAAGCTGCTAAGCGGAAAATCGAAACGAAGACCTAGACCGCGATAATCGGTCTAAATTAACGCAGCAGCGAAAAGTGCTTTCAGCGCCGGATGCTGAAGCGCAGATCGCGCTGGGAGCAGCTTGCCAATCGCCGCGAAAACATTGTTTTTCAGGCAGCGCCTTTGAAGGTCTTCAAAGTCGGCCCGCTTGCTTTAAATATTATTTTTGCGGGCAGAGCCGAGCAGCAGGCGCAGTGAAGCAATCTATAAAAAGATTAATTGTCCCGCGGCGATGTGTTATGACTTCTCGGCCGTAACGCCAAATATAAATCGTCAGTTTATTTTACCGCACTAATTTAAAGCACAAATAATTGGCTGTGCATAAACCTTTGCGGTTCCACAAGATCAGCCTTGAGGGAACGGCCGATGCGTCAACTCGGATGCAACGCATGCACGTCATGTGCATGTGATTGATAAAGCAATATTCGCTCACAAGGTTGCAACGTCAATTTAGACGATAACAGAATGTGAAAGCACACCGCGTTTGTGCAGCACTCGAAGGTGTGATGTTGATACACTAAAAAATGTTACATAGATTGATACTTCAGAATGGAGAACTTGTCATCCGCTAACGAAAGCATAAATAATGACTTCCTCTAGTTACCACAGCCAGGTAATCGTTCAATTTCATTTTTTGAACTATCTTGCAAGATAAAGACGTCAAATACAAGTAGCACGTATGTATTTAATATAAGAAGATCAACTTAAACAGCCACCCCAAATAGGAAAATACAAAAAACGTACAATTAAATATAACAAGCAGAATGATCAATTCTAGTAAAGTTTATCCAGTTCACCAAGGCCCAAAAAGGCAAAAATGATCAAACTGAAATTCAAAGCGATCACAATTATCTATTAGATGCTTGAATGACTGTCCAGGTTGTTTGAGTGCCTAGTTGAACACGTCTGTTACCTAAACATTTCAAAAATTACTCGTAACCGACTAAAGAATGTAGAACGACTCAAGATTCTTTACTAAAAAAACGTACAACGAGTTGATGATCTTAAAATATTCACAAGGTAGTTGGAAGAAAAATAACTACAGACGTATAGAGAAAATCCACAACGCAAAGTTGTTGAATTAAGATGTATGAGTCTGCTTAATTATTGCTAATTTTAATCAAGCAAAATAATACCCAGTCATTTGTTTTACTAAAATTATTAAGATAATTTTGATTTTACTGATTTGACTTTTTAAGGAGCATATCAAGAAGAAAAAAGAAGAGTCAAATATAAAATACAGAAAAATGTGCTGGCCACTGGGAAGAAAGTCTCAGCTGTCATACCACAACAACATGCTTCTGGAAAATCAGATAATAATACCAGTATAGACATAAGGTTGTCAACTGTGAGATTGTGCAAGTAAAGGTAACATTAATAGAATCCAAATATTTCAAAACAAATGTACCTCGGTACGTCAGAAACAAAGATATCTACAAAGACCTGGGGTTAAAAACTGTTTTAGAGGAAATAAAGAACATTGTCTAGAAGCACGAGACCAAAATTTTTGAATATGTAAACATAAGGTTTAACTACTATATAACGCAGAATTAGAACAAAACTCAAAAAGACAAATCCATTTAAGTTAGTATGAAGTAATAAAAGTGTCACTGTAAAAGCAGAATAAAAGAGTTAACACGTGAAAAGTGTGTACCGGAATACCACAACTGGGAATACAACCGACGAGTGATATCTCATATAAACATTAGATAACTTCAATTAGATAAGAAGGAATTGCTTGTTAATGTTTGGACCAGCTACAATAAATATAATTATTTAAAAAAATGACATATTTGATGAAGGTTGTCCATAAAAAAAATAGAATAAATTTACTTTACTACATAACTTTGACATGATTATAACAGTTTAGCTATTTGGGTTACGGAAAGAACTATAACTTCTTTCATTGAGGTCGGCCGTTAAATTACGCACAATACCTTAGACACTATAGACAACAAATTCAATTTTCTATTTTCACACCTAATGTTACATTTCATTTTTGTCAGTTTTCTTATAACAATCGCCCAATATTTCTCAATTGAGCGTTATTTGGGACAGTTTGCAAAATTTGCTTCTTTCAATACCAAAACATCATTTTTCTTAAATCAGTTCAATGATTTCATTTCACAATAAAACTTGCCAGATCTGACCAGAACAGCGGGAAAACTTCGTGTTTAGCGATAACTACAGCCGCTTCTCAAGACATTTGTTTATGTGTATTTTTAGATTTATTTTTCAAAATTACTGATTAGGAGGTTTGTGTAAGTTTGTCTTCAAATACGTTTCTTTATCCATAACAATGCAATTTGCCCTCTTCACACTTTGATCGTGCAACTTTCATACACAAAATACTATCACCGTTCCTTGTTGCTCATATTTATTTGGAACAACTTGACGTATGATTTAGATACCTTTAATTAGACCACACATCTGAAGATAATTCCTGGATCTAGTCAAAAAGTGCTAATCATCTTTTTTTCAAGTTTAGGTCACTTGAACCTTTTTATCCCTGATCCTTGCTTCATACTAATGTTATCACATATATGGTCGTTTTCAGTTTTGAGATTGGAGACAACGCTCACTTCACTTTTTTATATAGTTATCAGTTTAAATCATTCCTATTTTTCCACAAATAATGTTTAAGGGAATTCTCATTAAAATATATTTAGTTTCAATTGTTTTTTGTAAAAAAAAACTTTTTGATTAAATGATCTACTATAATATTGATTAGGTAACGCGTGGAACTAAAAAAAATACAAGCACAATCGCCAGGTTCAAGTTGAGTCGAACAGGGCTGAACCAAGTCAAGTTGAGCCATACCAAGCTTAGTCGAGTCAACACCTGTCTAATAAAGATGCACCAAACCGAGCAGACCGAACTAAGTCGAGTTAAGTCGAGCTAAGTTCAGTCGCAGTGTCGGCAATAGCCTTAAGTAGCGAGATGGTTGCTTCAGAGCGCAATATTTTTCTAGGATTTGGTCTATTTCTTCTTGTGAAAAAATTGAACTGTGTCAGTGAAAAAGAGGACATCGATTCAGTCAATATTTTTTACTGAAATCTTCAGCAATAATTTCTCCACTACTCACATAATCTGTAATCTACGCAAACTACTTATTTTGCATGTTACACTACCCAATGGCCTATTCTTCTTCTTCTTCTTGATGTTCCGTCTCCTAACGGAGGTTGGAGATCATTATGGCTATCTTCACTTTGTTTACAGCAATTCTGAAAAGTTTTGCCGATGTTATCCCGAACCATTCTCTAAGATTTCGAAGCCAGGACATTTTCCGTCTCCCTATGATTCTCTTCCCTTATATTTTGCCCTCCATTATCAGTCTTAGCACCTCGTACCTCTCGCCCCTCATTATGTGTTCCAAGTATTCTAGCTTCCTCCGTTTTATTGTTTTTATTACTTCTTCCTCCTCGCCCATTCTTTGTAGGACTATGGCATTTGTGATATGGTCCACCCATGAAATGCGAAGCATTCTTCTATAACACCATCTCTCGAAGGCTTCTATTTTCTTGACTTCGTTCTGTCTTACGGTCCAAGCCTCGGCTCCATATAATAGGGTTGAGAAGACGTAGCAGCGTAATATTCTTGTTCTAAGATTTAAGTTGACGTCTCTATTACAAAGGAAACCTTTGAGCTTTACAAAAGTATTTCTGGCTGTTTCTATTCTTGTCTTTATTTCTTTTGAGTGATTTGCATCGTTAGTTACCCATGTTCCTAAGTATTTATATGTGTCTACCTTTTCTATTATTGTGTTATTTATGGTAATATTTGCATTAGCATTTGCTGTTCTAGTTACTACCATAAATTTAGTCTTGCTCAGATTCATATTTAACCCGTACTCCTTGCATGTGTTGTTCAATTTTTGTATTAGATCTTGTAAATTATCTATGTTGTTTGTTATTATAACGGTATCGTCTGCGAATCTTATATTATTGACGATTTCGCCATTGATTATTACCCCTTCCTTGCGTTCTTCTAGGGTTTCCTGAAAGATGGCCTCACTATATACGTTAAATAATAAAGGCGACATCACACAGCCTTGTCTTACTCCCCGGAGAATTTCTATCTCCTCTGATGTTTCATTGTCAATTCTAATCCTTGCTGTTTGGCCCCAGTATAGATTACATATGATCTTGATGTCATTTTCATCCACATCTTTTGATTTTAAAATCTCTATTAGTTTTTCATGTTGGACTTTGTCAAATGCCTTTTCGAAGTCCACGAAACAGGCATAGATCTCATAGTTCATGTCCAAGCATCGCTGCATCAACACATTTATACCGAACAGCGCCTCTCTAGTTCCCATAGCGTTTCTGAAGCCAAACTGTGTGTTACTGATATCATAATCAAGTTTTCTGGATATTCTGTTGTGTATTACTCTCAGAAATATGTTTAAGGTGTGGCTCATTAATGCTATAGTCCTGTATTCTGAGCACTTGTTTGCGTTCTTCTTCTTGGGGAGTACTACAAAAGTTGAGGTTAGCCAGTCTTTTGGTATCATGCCTGTTTGGTAGATTAAGTTAAATAGCTCAAGTAGCACGTCTATTGTCTCTTCTTCTATCAGTTTTATTAGTTCAATTGGTGTTTCATCAGGTCCGACCGCCTTACCACTCTTTACTTGTTTGGTCGCATGTAGTATTTCGGGGCCTATTTTATTATTAGTATCCCACTGCGGTGTATTAGTTCTTTCATCGTTAAACGTGTCTTTTATGTATTTTGTCCATGTCTTAAGTTTCTGTTCTACATTCGTTACGGTATTCCCATTTTCATCTTTCAGAATATATGATTGGTTTATTCTTCTTATTCCCGCCATATCTTTTACTTTCTTGTGTAAATTGAAGTTGTCGTCTTTTCTTTCGCAATCTTCTATTTCTTCACATCTATCGGACACCATTTCTCTTTGGCTTCTTTTATTTTCCTTTTTATATTCTTATTGATATTCTGATATCGTGTGGGATCTATGGTCTTGTGTTTTTGCTTTTCTTCCATTAGTTTAAGTATCTCCTCATTCATCCATCTCTTTTTAGCTTTCTTTGTTGTCATCATGATGTTTTTACCGGCATCCATAATTGCTGTTTGTATGTATTTATATTTCTCGTTGACATTTTTTGTTTGCTTAATATTTGGTTTTGCATTAGTTAGGTTGCTGTTGACTTGTTCTTCTACTTTTTTACGTATCTCCATATTTTTTAGTTTTGCCTATTAAAGTTTTTTTAAATTTACGGTCATTTTTTTCTATTACCAACAGAGAGTTAATGGTTCGATAATTTTACAATCAAGATGCCGAGTGATCTTTCGTGAGTGGATCATGGTAGTAAAAGCACACTGTGTTGTGCTTTAAAATTGTTGCTCTTATAATGTGCGCAAGCTACGATGAAGATTTGGGTTGTTACAATGTTGAGTACTCTATATACGAGCAAAATACCCTTCATCGGGTATGTAGAGCACTTTCAATAGTATATATTAATAATTATATACGAAAATGTCACTTCAAGAACGCCTAGGTGACATTAGTAATCAAAGTAAGTTTGTCGCTCACATTAGCAATTTTTCCTTTTGGAAGGCCACGTTGCGTTGGACTTCAAGACGGAAGAAAATTTCGGCGAGTATGGTAGTATTTTCCCTTTAAAGAAAACTTTACCGTGAAAAACAAGAATGATGAACCACCAGTCAGATGCAACCTCTATCGTCCGTTTTCAACCTCACAAAAAGAAGACCGTCGTACAGTACTATTGATGACAATACGTCGAGCGAAAGCGATTATTACAAATCTAAAGAAATTTATGACTTATCTCCCCCCCCCCCCAACCTTGACCGAGTTAGAAAGGAAGAAATATTTTGCTTCAGAGTTGAAAGAGTGGATTTAAGAGAAATATTCGTTGAAATAAGGGTTGGGGCAGAACCAATGCATTTTACACAACGCCTAAATTGTTAAAATGGAAAAATCTGCTCATAAGATACATTAAATACTGTCTCATATTGTAATGCATATAATTGAGGAAAGAAAGCAAAAGATGAGAGTGGGGGAGGATCAAAATATAATTCCTAAAAATTGTCATAGTACAAGTAGACATGAATGATGTAACCTAAAACCAAATGACAGTTACAAAAAACTTAAAGATAATAAAAAGATAACCGGGTCATTCTCATAGAATTTAAAGAAAAAAGTTCTAGGCTAGTGATAACGATACGTTCGGGCAAAAAGATAGACAAATCAAAGCAACATCACAGAAATAATGTGTAACAGTGTGTAATTATTTTTTTACTTTAATTATGTTCAACTAAATGACGCAATACATAATTAATAAAAAAGTAGCATCCAAATTGATTGATTACATCATGCATCTCGATCATCTGAGTGATGCAATGCAAAAGCAATGAAAAAACAATTAACATAAATAATCTTTTAATTTAAATTGTCTTTTGGTGTAAGTGAGCAATGGTTACATGCTCGCCTACTAAGAGAAAGTTAAAATTCTACATTACGCAAGATAAAATACGGCTACTCCAAAGTGCAAAACATAATTAAATTGCCGAGTTTGATTACTTAACTTTTTTTCAAAGTAGTTTTGAAATAAACCAATCTAGTATCATTGTTAAAAAGTTCTCAATTAAGAATTAATAAAAATTTAACCAAACTGCAAACATTTTCAAAAAATGAGGTTGATATCAAACAAGTAGAAAAATAAATTTTTTAGTTGTTCAGTACATAAGATAGTAATAACAGCAATATAAAAGGCAAACGCGACTCTTCGTTATCTCGTTCTCACTGACAAATCAAGAAAAGCCCTTCCAGATTGATAATTACTTTTAGCAATGATTTTTATTTCCCAAAAAATATTCATTGTTAAAGACACAATTTATACCCTCGCTTAAGGGAATTCAATTTATTTTACTCAAATTGAAGAGAAATTAATAAAATAACCCTTTCCCTCTAAACTCGGCTCTAATATTTTAAAAAATTATATACCTTCTGTTAGAAGCAATAAAAATTAAAACTACATGACGACAACAAACTGTAATGCGCATGCGAAAACGAGAACGACTTTGTTTGCTGAGTCAGTTAGGAGTTAGACGTCGATAAGTAAACAAGTGCAGTATCTGAAGGTCTCATTTATAACGACCGAACGAGTAGAGTAGCAAAATTGCATCAATTGAAAATGTTAAACTTAATTAAAGGATAAATTTGATATTCTAAAAACACGCGCATTTTCGTCTCCACTTTCAGTCTAAGGAAAATAAAAATAAAAACATTAACGTACAAGGAGTATCTTTATTATTGAGCGATTAAATATGAAAAATTAAAAATCGGATGACGCATTCAAAAAATACGCATTCCGATCGGTGTTTTACGAATCTTGCTAATTGCAACGCATATGTGAGACGACTGTGATTGACCTACAATACGTTTGCAATCTGGTAATTCATCTCAGTCACTTATCTGAAGTTAACGTAAGTGATTGAGTGATTAGCAAAAACAATAGATACTACAGCCGCCCAAGCAGCACAGCCAATTGCGTTGTTGAAAGAAAACCTCAGTCAGAGAACCTTGGCAAATCGACTAATATGAATCGATCAGCTGTGCTGAGAGTATAGCATCGGTACCGGGAAACTGGTAACTACGTCCGTCGGCAAGAAAGCGTGGCCGTAGGCGCGTGACAACGGAGAGATATGATCGATTTTTTGTCTCGATGTCCCTCAAAAATCGACATATGACTGGCGTTGACCTCAAGCAAGAGTTAAGTGCGGTCAGAGGTGTGGTCTCCAGCACTTGGACAATGAGAAGGAGACTGAAGATACCCAACCTGACTCCAACAACTGCAGTCCTAGGCTGACTGCAGTCCAAAAACAGAGGTGACTAGAATTTGCTCGCGAACATCTCGATTGGAACCTCGGCCATTGGAGTCGGATATTATTCACCGACGAGTCCAGGATGTGCCTACAAGGCAACGACAGGAGACGTCGGCTCTATATAAGGTCAGTGGAGCGATTTGCTCATTGCTGTATTCAAGAAACTGTCGCATATGGAGGTGTTTCTTGCATGATGTGAGTGGACATTTCCATGCACGGAAGAACTGACTTGGTTTTCGTGTCTAGTGGAGGACGTTGAAGAGGTTTAACAGCAGACCTGTTCCGCTTGCGGAATTTGTTGGTAAGAACTTCATGCTAATGCACGACAATGCGCGATGTCATACCGCGCGGGTGACCTCTTGGCTAACGTCGGTATACCGAAAACGGACTGGCCTCTGTGTAGCTCGGACTTGAATTCAATTGAGCATGATAGGGATGAACTTAAGCGAAGAGTCCGGGACAGAAATCTTGTACTGGGGAGCGTGATGAGAGCGGCGTTGATTGAAGAGTAGGAAGCAATCCCTCAAGATCGCATAGGAAAATGGATCCGATCCATGCGTAATCGCTTTAGAATTAGATGTTTTAACTGACGATTTCATTTTTTTCTTTTCATAATCACTTTTTCCCTTTCAACTTTGCGTTACACATATTCTTGAGCCCATAACTTTGTCGGAATAGGTTCGATTCCAATGAAAGTGAAACCATAGTTTTTAAGCTTTCAAACAGTACGCCGAACTTTACTTGGAATGGCTATCGGCTATCTCTCAAAATTCGAGCATGTTGCTGAGTCGATTGTTTTGCTCTAAAGTGTAGATACATAGATTTTTTAACATTGCTGTGGATGAGCGATGCACACAGACCCGGGTTCATTGCTGGAGCTCTCTGAGGCCTGGCAGATGGTCTGCTCAGAGTCAGTCACTTCAAACAAGCGATAATAATGCGCTCGTCTAAGGCATTTGACTAAAAAATGTATATTTCTGGTTATTATAATTGTAATTTTTGTATCAGCTAGCTGTATATTTCAGGATAGATTACGTAAGGCAAAACAATGTTCGTTTTCATTAGAAATTAAGAATGTATAGTCGTTTAAACGTCATATCTATGGTTGAATTAGTTAAATTACCATAAAAAAGTCTCAATATCACTCTTTAAAATTTAGTCTTAGCAGAATGTGTTCTAATTTATCTGTTTAATCTAAACTTGCCGGCTAAATTAACTTGAAGCTTTTATTTTTATGCATGCAGTTTATTTCTTGGTGAGTGATAATTTGGAATGGATTTTTTTTATAATCACAAGGAATATTTGGTTTTACTGAAACCTTATTTCTCGTTACAACCACCAAATGTCAAAATTGTTGTGGTTTATCGACAACCATTTCAGCTATTTTTAGTCTTACGATATATTGTTAAAGAAGAACTAGAACTGAATGAAATTTCAATTATACTTTAAAGGTTTTTAGTTTTTAATTTTGACTTTAGTCGCTTTCGAGGTGAGTATCTCAGTAGGAAACAAAGCCTTCTAATTTAACTACTGTTACAGAAACTATTTCCACCATTTAATATATCTAAAATATGTTCAAAACATCCAGAAGACTGATAGGCTTTGACAAGCTCAGAGATACATTAAGTACGCTATATCTGTCACATCAATAGTTGTCCCTAATGAATCACTATATCTGTTGTTATTACTGTTCCTGCGTTCGCAGTGTACCGACAGAATCGCTGGCCAAGAACTGCAAAACTCATTAAACAGATATAATCCATGACAAAAAATTTAGCAGACTTCAAAAGTTTGTTCTGTTTTGATTTATATCTCAAAATAACGTGTGCGTGAAAATTGTATTATCACAAATTCAGTATTGACAAAATGGAAGATTGGAAACGGGAGTGGATTAAACTACTTAAGTTATGGGAAAAGATACAGACGGCATCTGATATAAAAATAATTAAAGTGATTAGGAGACTCAAATTAAAGTCACAATAACAGTGAAACGGAACAAGAAATTCATAGTGACATGAATCATGATGGAACAATTATTGACAGAAAGAAAACAATGGGACAACAAACAAAATGTCACGATATGATCGGAAATGAGTGTTACGCAATAGCTCACTATTACAGGAATATATAAAAAAAAAGTAAAACAACATTAGAATGAGGAACGAAGAGATGTTAAGAGAAATTATTACTCACATTAACAAAAAATCCATAAAATTCAGTTAATCACAGAGAACTAAATTATCATCCACTGATCTTTCAGATTTGGTAAGCTACCACAAAAAGGCGCTTTCCGGTGCAAAGATAGCATGAATGACATGGAGTTCAATTTTCTGTTATTCTGACACAATCGAAGACAGTCCTCCAATTAATTATGATTTATACGCCTTTAGTGTAAGGGTGTGTCACAAGAACTTACACACAAAAGTTTAAATTTGTTCAGAATTTAGCATTTAGGTCTTAAACTCTACAATAGCATCAAAGATTATGACTAATCAATGACATGTTATAAGTGCTAGAAAATAATCATTTCACTATTATCCACGTGAGATCACCATAAAGAAAAGAAACTGAATCCAAATATCCCAAATTAGGCTAACGAATTCACCCTCAATATTTAATTCGTCATCTCAAAGATGATAATTTCTTTTATCTTTTCTTTTTCTTTTACGGTCACATACAGAGAAAAGCAAATAAAGCGATAATAACATCAGACAGCGAGGAAAACCTAAATTCCGTCGGCAATATTAGGTCACAAACGACATAAAAAAGATAAGGAGTGAAAGAAAGATTCAGGATCGGAAGAAATGAAAAAAAAATCACATAAAAGGCAAAACAACACATCAACCTATAAGAAGCAATGCGAGAAGGTACTGCACAGTGACAAACTGGAATGTAGAAGTACTGAGTTCTCCGGGAAGTTCGTGCCGATTATTAGTAAATTCAAAAGCAACATTTTATGTGTTGATATTTATTTGTTCATGTGTTTCCTATTTTATTCAATAACCTTTCTTCATCTTTCATGTAACTTGAAGATTTCATCTTTCCAGAACTTAGGTTTCTGTGCAAAAAACTTTCCAAACTGATTCGTTATAGCTTCCAAAGAGTTGGAAGTTCTAGCCATTAAGAGAATTTTGCAAAGTCTTGAATAAATAAAAATTTAAAGGTCTGATAAAGGTGATAGGTGGGACAGCACATCCCATTCAAGTCCCAACAATTGTCTGGTAGTTAAAGAGACATGAGCTTTAGTATTATCCTGATGAAACAAAACACAAATCCCCTCCTAATAGCTGCTTCTGGACGTTTTTCCTCCTGTTATTTTTAATTCGTTCAGTTGCAAACGGCATTGACTTGAATTTATCGACTGGTCTTTTGGTAGGAGTATGATTTTCTTCAGGAGATGAGCTTTGGGGGTGGATAATGGTGATTCATTTCATACCTCAGGACCTTTTTCGTCCAACATTGTTGTAAATAATCCATTCTTCATCATCCGTTACTAATTTCTTCAAAAACAGTTCGTTTTCGTTGCTTTTTTACAGATGAAAATGCGATCCATTAAAGTTTTCTCTGTCAAATTGTGCGGATTTACCTAACCAAGCTCACTAAATACTCTCAGACGGTGGTTTTCGATATTTTTAGTATCTCTGCTAAATCTCGTCTTGTCTATCGCGGATTATTCTCAATTAGTGTCTTCGTTCTTCGTCAGTGGTGGAGGGTCTTTAAGGTCGAAATCACCGGCTTCGAAGATAGGGAACCGCTTTCGGACAATTATTTCAGCTAAATAATTTTCACAGTAATATATCACAGTTTTGTATCTTTTATATCTTTCCAGTAATAGAAAAAAAATAGGTGTCTAAAATATACTTAGTTTTCTCCCACAAATCAATTTGTTACAAAGAATTTTTTTCTAAAGATGCATTGAAACGTCACTTTTAAGAATACGTACACAAATCGCGCTTTTTTTTCTCTAAATGTACTGTATTTAGACATTTTTAAAAAGTCGTCTAGTGAAAATTGGAACAAACTTTTCGAAAAACAATAAATAATTCAATGTTATTCTAATCTTAATGTATCTGACTATAATTTGAAGTGCCGTGACAAGTGATTTCTCTCAAAAGTGAATTTTATTTTGCTTAATGTTCTGTAAATATTTCTTAATTTGCTTTTTTAATGTTGAATGTAAGGTCTTGTCTTGAACTCTAAAGAACAAAAAGATTAGAAGTTTCCAGAGCTATAGTCAGAAGGATTATAATAAGAAGTGACTGCATCTCGTCGAAGTGAAATGTTTTGAAACCACCGAGCCATTAAATTACACAGCACATGGCCCGCATGTGTGCCGACAAACGGGCATCGAGCACTTAGCAAACCGATCAGGAGACCAAGGTTCTGTTTCGAATGTGGCGGAAGGAGAAGCAATTGCGTGTGGCGTTCGCTAGCTAAAAGGGGCCGAAGGAGAGAGCCGCGAGACAGGGCCGGCAATACCTGGAGCGGAATGCACGCTACTGCCGGTAGCACGGTCTTCCTCGGTGATGGTCTCCAGGCCCTCGTTGATCACATGTTCGCGGCCGGAGTCGCTGTCGGAGTTGCTGGAGGTGTCGGTCTCGCTGGAGTCGGTCGCGCCAGTTGCATAACCCGCCGCCGCCGGCTTACCACCTTTCTCCCCTTCTGCGTACTGATTGCGCAGAATGACAGCGTCCCGGTTGCCTTCCGTCGTGGAGGAGTTGCCGGACCGTCTCAAGGAGCTGCGCTGGGCGACGAAGTTCTGCACATCCTCGGCCGTCAGGTTGAAGTCGTTCACGGCCGCCTCGAAGTTGTGGTCCGCGCTCTCGAACTTCCGGCCGCCCGGCTGCACTTTCACCGCGTCGCCGGCCCAGTTCTTCGAGGAAATAATCCTGCCGATATAATCCAGAGGGTTCCTTGCCGTAAACTGCGAGTTGCCGGCCGACGCCGCTTCTTCCAAACATGAAGTATTTTTAGATGCGGCTTGTAAATCCGCGGCGGCCTGCGACTTCCTCGTCTCGGCACCGCGCCGGGCGGCCATCGCCGGATAATTGAAGCGTGATTTAATCTCCTCGCTTCTTGGAGTGGCTCCTTCAGGAGGCCCCCTTATCTGGACACCCACTTCAGAGCTGTCGCTCGATAGCGGGCTCGCATCTCTCTGGGGGTCATAGCCGCCCAAGCTCCTGCTTGTACTAAACGGCGAATCCTTCAACCCCTCGGCCACCGAAGCATCGCCGAAGAAAGAGCGGTCTTCTTTCAGCGCCTGGTTCTGCTCGATGACGGCTACGGCCGCCGCGACCACAGCGCCGCCCGCCCTGGAGTGATCGCGCATCGCGGTTTATTTTTAAATTACGGCTTTATGGCGCGCGTGGGTATGTAACGACGATAAGCCCGCATAAGTGCGCTCTTCATTGATTTACGAGACGGCTGTTACGTTAACACTAGGACATTCACGCCACTTCACCTATCGCGACGATCACGGCACCGGAGGACGCGGGTCGCCGATCACCAGCACCGCGAGACGCGCACGCCGAAGGAGCGCCTCTTTTTTGCATCGCCGCGTCTAGATAACGCGTCCCTCGGGAGTGCACTCGGCTGATATGCAAATGGCAGAAGGAGTGTTAATAACAGCGTCTCAGCGACGACTGAGCAATGCCTTATGCGTACGGCCGCGACAGACTTAAAATAACTCAGTTATTTAGTCAGTTACGTACGTATCTCAACGCGACTCGGGGAATGAAGTGGTGTGGAATCCGCTTATCATTCCGACCAGGAGGCGAAACAGAAGCGCGTTCGATCACTTTCGGTCTGCCGTGCTATGGCGGAAGTAGGTGCGAAATTCGACAGAACGCTGCGGATTTATTTGCAGACGGAATTAACCGCCTCGGGTCCGGCGCGGAGCTGGACAACATGAATTAAACGCAGCTGAGCTGCTTGCCGGAGTTGAGAGAAATAAAACTTGTGAGACCCACACGACCTTTCGAGATTAACAGAAGTATCTATTTATGTAATATTCTCTTCAGCTTACAAAACACGAAAATCATAAACAACACTAGGAGAAGCCCTCTCGATTCTAGAATTCCTTTGGGTATTTATGGAAAGAATATTTGGAAGAGTTACACATACATAACTGAGTCGGCTTGCGGAATGTCCGATAGATGGCAGCACGGATTGTACTAAATAAACTTGCAAAGTGGAAGCAGAACTTCATTTAATGTATTAAAATTAGTAAAAACATAAGAATTACCATTTATTAACAAATAAAAGTTTTTGTCAGGGCAAAAGTAATGCATGACATTCTTCAATTAAATCAAACCAATCAATTTATTGCACAAAGTGAAGGCACATTGTATAGTGTCATATATACGAAGTAAGTGCCATATTCCAGAGGTGATAGGAATAAAGCAATAGTCCCTGTGTATTTCAACATATTTATTATATTTCGAAAATTGGAAAAAATTCTAGTTTTATTTGTAAAATTTACCAAAACAGACTCCTGTAATGTTTCATCTTTCTTCAATTTGAAGTGTAGGTCGTGGTTACTAACGGCTAAGTCAGGGTTGCAGAGTGAGTAAGAAAGTTCCTCAAAGACATTCCTTCGCAGTAACTTGGGTAATTGAGGATTTATGAACAGGGTCGATAAGAGTTGGGTTTTTCATAAGGATACCTAGTACCTTTGTATTCAGGACTGACGGAATTCATAAAATTTTAAGGTCATTCTGAAATATTAACTCCAAAATTAAACCTAACTCTCACATATGGCAGATAAGCCAAACTAAGTGAAAGGGCCACCGCAGACAGGTGACTTCGGTGGTATATCAGTTTCATTACAGTCGCTAAGCAGGTAAGTTACGATAATTTAGTGAGATGGGAGTCCTTTAGAGATGGTAGGACAGCCTAGGAAATGGTGGCGAAAGAACCAGCGATATGGTCAGAGTTCCAACACTTGTCAATCCACCTGGCACGCGTAACGAGTTAACAGTCAAACCCTTCTTACCCTTTACCAATAAACTAAACCAAATATTTACATGGTTCATAGTTCACGTCAGTTCTACTATCTCTGGCTCACACAGCGGCCTAGATAATGGTGGAACGAGAGGTGACAAAAATCCCCGAGCTACGGTATACTGTTGGACTACATTGACCATAGCAACGTGAAATATAGTCACTATTATCCGAAAGTACATTAATAAAATTGGAATAAAAAGTATCAGATATGTTATCGAGATTAAGAGAAAAAGTGAGGAAATCGTTATGCTGAAATCAGAAAACATGCTGTACTGCAGAGGAGAAGAAACAAATACAACCAGAATAAGAGACCCCATAAATCAAAGAATAAGTTCATGTATAACCTCAATGAACTTAATAAGTACTAGTTATATAGAAACCCTAAACTATAAAAAAAATGAATTAAAAATAATTCAAATATACGCCCCCACCGAAGATCACTAAGATGAAGAAATCGAAGACATATAAGGATATAGAAGAAGCCATAACAAAAAGTAAAACCCATTTTTTTGAGTGTAATTGACGACTTTAACGCGAAATTCGGCTAAGAAAAAAAAGATAAAATACACATTAGATGGAATGATACAGAAAAATCGAACAACAGAGGACAAATGCTTATAAACTTTGCAAAAGCTCAACAGTTGTACACAATAAACTCATTTTTCCAAAAAAAAGAACGTCGTCGATGGACGTAGAAAAGTTCAGATGGTAAAATGAAGAATGCAATAGACTTCATAATCTCCAACAGAAAACATATAGTAGAAGACGTTACAGTTCTCAACAAGCGTCGCGTTGGCAGTGGTCACAAAATGTTTCGGGTGAAAATTAATATATCCAAAATAAGGTGAAGGTAAATTTTAAACTACCAGCTAACAAGACCAAAAAACTCTATTAAACTAAGACTAGAGAGTAATTTATTGATATAGATATACGAAAGTATTGAATAAAAATATTAAGAAAAGCATATTAGAAGCAGCCTACAAGATACTAGGTAAAACTCAAAGTATAAGAGAACCAAAAAAATAAGAGAGAATGCAAGAAAACTTATAAAAGAAACTTTTATATAGTTCATCAAAAGATAACACACAACGCTTTAAAAAATGCCAAAGAACACAATGAAAAGCTCGTTGAAAATATTATACGAAACAACAAGAGCAGAAAACTATTTAAATCAAAGATAAATGAAAGTAAAAAAAGGATCAAACTGGAAATATTCTTTCAAAAATGGAAGAAATCCCAAACTGTATTAAAATATTTTACGAAAACCTATACCAAACAAAGGTTAGCAAACAGACAGACAAGATAGTAAGCTCATTAAACTTTATACTAAGGACATACCAGAGATATACTGTTATGAAATCAGAAAACATCTTAACACAAATGAGAATTTGCAAAGCCACTGACGAGGATATAATCGTAGTTGAACTCGTTAAAGCGGGTGGCCTAATTAATAAAATACCTAAAAATCTTATTTAACAACTGCATAATTCAAGAAACATACCGCAAAGTGGGAAGAAAATGTGATTTCATTTATACAAGAAAGGAGACATTTTTACCTTGAAAAATTATAGACCTAGATCCCTGTTGTCACAGACATGCAAACTATTGAGGAAAGTTATAAATAACAAAATATACAATCGAATAGATTAATTTCAACCCAGAGCAAACAGAATTCCGCAAAAGAAAACCCAACTATGACTTTTAAGCCTTTGATAGCACAGATTCAATTAACATATGCGAGAAATAAAAGAAAGAGATGCAATATCTCCGAAATTGTTCACAAATATCTTGGAAGATGCCTTCAAATTGATAGATTCGATTGAGAAAAGAATTAATATAAACGGGGAACGTCTCTCCCACCTTAATTTTGCGGACGACATTCTCATAACAGCATAAACTAACAGATATGCCATTAGAACTGAATGCAGCAACACAAACTGGTAAATTATTTTTGTTCAAAATTGGAAAATTAATAGAATATAGCTGACTTTCCTGAACAGAGTCGTTACTGTGTAGAAGGCAGACAATTTCACTCAGTATGCCAGTTTTCTTTTCTTTGGTAATGTTTCACAATTTATGTAGTAAGCTGGCGCAATACTCTCCGCTATGCTCTCTTTCGCAAAATCAATTAGCAAAATTTCTTTTCAATTGCAACAGATTTTTGCCATCGTATTTGTCGTTGATAAAGCCACCTTTGTCTTTTTTGGTTTTTTTCGTCCGGTCTGTGACTTTCTTTTTGCTGGGAGATAATAGTACAGGGTTGTGTAACAAGGGACTGAAAAACTTCTTTGTTGTTCCGACAAAGGTTTAAAAATTCTTCACACCAGATCATAAGTTGCTACTTTTCAACCGCGGACAAAAGTCAGGATATCCACTTGGCACTAACCTTATTCATATGAAGATGCTTGTAGCCAATGCGTTGTACGACTGCATCGAAAAACCCTAACCTTACTGATAATTCTTTTACTTTTAAATGTCTATCTTGCTCATGCTCTGTACGTGCTTCGCCTTCGATGCTTTCTCGGCTCAAACCAAATCGTTTTCCCCATTTCTTTACAGTACCTTATGAAAGCAAAAATTCACCATCCAAACGTCGTTTTATTATTACTGGGACTAAAATCTTCTTTGTGAGAAATTGAATCAAGGCTCGGTACTCGATTTCCGACATTGTGCAAAATGGCGCCACTGAGACAAATCGGCGGCTAGAATTCTTACTAATGTTTTACCAAGAAAAACAACGCTATCTAAGACTACCGCTGTTTTGTTTCTATTATTACTGGAATAGGAAAACTGCTAATTAGTACATCATTAAATATTTTTTATTAAAAAGATAGAGATACTTACCCACTAGATAACCACATTTTTATTTGAGTACTTAGTACTGTATACAGAATAAAACAAAATAAACACCAAAAATTGAATAACAAAAAAGAAAAGCAAAACGAACTATCGAACTTGAGCTCCTGTTTATTTATACAAAGCAATGACTTTGAACACAAAAGGTTATCGAAGTGTTTCTAACGATTATGATAGCAACGTGGATCTTAAAATTAATATCGATCACGTGCCGAAATAATATGTTTACTATTATTGTATTCGAAAGACACTTTCGGACTGTAAGAATATTTTTGGGATTAACGTAGCAGCATTTCCAACAAACTTTTAAAAATTCTTCATTTTGACAGTTTTACTAACCGTGGTTCAGATTCATTGAGAAATTATATGTGCATTCAATTGTTTGAAGATTTAGTTGCCACCTCTGTTAGTAGCAAAAGAGTAACGCTGCTAAGTAGTTAACATAACCTTTCTTGTCTTGGTAATAAAATTAAAAACGCTGGACTAAAAGATCAAAAGGTTGAGTAACCAAAAACCAAAATATAACACTGTGCTTAAAACTATAATATTGCAGTCTAATCTCATAAAGTGGTGATACCTTTTTTTTTAAATTTATTTAACCAGATCAGCAACGTAGTGCTATACGTGGTTCTGTTAACTATTGTTTACATGTAACACTATTGTCGCTTAGGGATTGCCTATTGGCCTACCCATTCACTGTTTAGTTTTATTGTTGTATTATTTTGGTTTTGTCACTACACTACACTTCATTATCACTACAATCGTCGGTTGAGAGGAGATCTTGCGTCAGTTTACGTTTCAGGCGTTGATGTATGTGTCTCATTACTAGTGCGTAATGGGCTGCTTCTGCACAGTTGTTTAAATTTTTAAAAAAGGTTGAATTTTTTAATGTGCTCTTCTATGGCTGGGATATTTAGTTCAGCGTGTAGTTGGCGGTTCCTTATATACCATGGAGAATTTGTGGCCATTCGAAGTATCTTATTTTGTAGTATTAGTATTTTGCGGATGTGAGTCGGTGAAGCAGATCCCCATACATTACCACTGGTCTAATTATTGATTTAAGCTTAGCATTGTAAAGTCTATTTGTAGAGAACTTTTTCTGTTTATCATTGGGTATAGTAGGGCTAATCTAGCGTAGCTTTCATTCAATTTGTGGTTAATATGGAAACCCCAGGTTAGTCGTTGGTCTAAGTATACCCCTAGATACTTAACTGGGCTATTTTGCGTGTTCCATGGAATTTCTTCGTTATTTATTTGAATGTTGGGTATATCTCTGAGGCGTCGTAAGGTAAACACTTGGGCTTGACATTTGGTTGAGTTAAGGTTTATGTGCCATTTTTCCATACAGCTTGATATTGTATTTAGGCTGGATTGTAGTCATTTGATGCTTCCAATAGTTCGTTACTCTGGGTAAGTAGCGCAGTACCATCTGCGTACATAGCAATGGCTGCATTGTCTATTTGAGGTATATCATGGACGTAGATATTAAATAGTGTTGGGCTCAATATGGATCCATGTGGGACGCCAGCATGGATAGGTCTAACTGTTGAGTATGTGGAATTGATTCTAACGGAGAAGGTGCGGTGTGTGAGAAATGATCGAATAATATGTATCAAGTAATCTGGTATGTGGAGGCGCTGTAGTTTATAAAGTAGACCTTCTATCCAGACCTTGTCGAAAGCCTTAGCTATATCCAGGAATGCTGATGTAGTATAAGCTTTATTTTCGTAGCCTTTTTCTATGTATTCCACAATTCGTTGTAGCTGATGGGTCGTTGAGTGTTTAGATCTAAATCCAAATTGGAATGGAGGGAGTATGTTAAGCAAGTGTAGGTTTTAAAGTAAGCGCCTGTTCATTATTTTTTCTAACAATTTGGATAAAGTTGAGAGCAGGCTAATTGGTCGATAGCTCGTTGGAGAGTGCCGATTTTTTCCAGGTTTGTGAAATACAAGTATGGTTGCATGCCTCCAGGCAGCAGGGGAAGTAACAAAGTCGCATGCAGGCATTGAAAACTGTGGCTAAGTAGGCATATACGTTAGTTGTGTAGTTTTTAATTATTATGTTTGGTATGAGGTCGCTTCCTAGGGCTTTTCTTCACTTTAAGTTTATTAGCTAATCTTTTAACCTCTCTGGGCGATGTTGGTTTGAATTCACCACTTGTATTTGATTCGTATTGTTGGAGATATTGTCTTACTTCATCAAAAGCATTATCATTATTTGGTGCTGGAGTAAACACAGCTTCAAAATAGTCCGCAAATATATTGCAGATTTCTTCATCTGTTGTAAAGGTTGTGTTTCCATCTTTTAGTGGTCCAATTATCTGGGGCTGTCGAAGAATTTTCTTTGTAGCTTGCCACATTGTAGGGTCATTAGGTTGTAACTCCTGGATGTAGCGTTGGTATGAGTTAAATCTGTATTCATCCAGTTCTGTTTTTACTCTGCGTATTAGTCTATTTAATTGCATTTTATATTGCTGCTGTCGAGTATTTTGCCAAAGTCTTCGAATTCTATGCTTTTCTTTTATTAATTGTAGAATTTACAGCGGTGAGTGCTGGTAGTTATTTGGTCTTCTTGTGTTAGTGCTGATTGTCGCTGCCTTAATGGATTCTTTTGTTGCTTGTAGGAGGTTGCTTATTATTTCAACAATTTGTTGTGTTGTGTGGATTTGGCTAGGACATTTGATGTGGTCGCTCAATAGGTTTTGGAAGGTTTGCCAATCCACTTTACCATTGATGAGTTTCGGTAATGGGACTTCTTGTCGTATGGTAGTATTGATGGACATTACGATTGGCAGGTGATCGGAAACCAACTCTGTCATTACATTTTGATACCTTAATATACCTGCCGCCCAGCTGTTGCAATGATGAGATATATCATACATTAGAATTTAAATTTAACAAGTTTAAAGACTTTTAAGAGGTTAGACTCACTTCGAAGTAAAGTCTCTAGATATTCGATAGATGTTGTTATAGAATTTAAATCAAATGAGTAGATAGTAATTGCAAAGAAGAAAAAGCAAATTGTAGAAAAAGAATCAAACAAGAAAAGAAACAAAACATAAAAACGAAGTATTAGAAGAGGAATCGGGAGAAAAATCTAATGACTCGGAATATAAGTAAAGATATCGTTAGTAACAGGTATTTTAAAAATAAAGATAAATCGAAGTAATCTAAACTTTCAAACAGTATAACAGTACAAAAGGGAGATCTGAAAATGCAATCTTTTATTTACCTTATGTGAGAAGGATCGAATACTACACTCCATTATTACTTTTCGCAGTGTACCGCATGGCATTGTTGTACAAAAATCAATTTAGCCCCTAATCACAAAGCAAAACAATAATAATAGAAGCTAGAAATAGAAAACCATACCAGCTATTGGCTTTCTTTAGTCGACAAGAATATATAAGCTAAATTGATAAAATACTTCAGTTTTCCGAATATCGATGATGGTAGCATTGATCTCTTTCTTATACACTATAATAATGCCACAGCTGCGATTTGACAATAAACATAATAAAGTGTAATGCAAAGAGCTTAATTTCAACGTTCCAACAGTCAGAAGGTTCTTTCCGTTAAAGTAACAATCCGCAAGATTGTTAAAAGTTGAAAGAAATCAGTATTTGAAAGAAACATGATATTACTTTCGATAGCCGATTTATTAGTTATCCTCCTATCATCATTTTAATCAATATGAATTGACTAATGTCGATAGGAACAACCAGGAAAAGCAAAAACTATCAATTGTTCTAAATATACGAGTCAAACAGCTCACAGTAACAAGTTTGCCTTAAAAGTTAATATCACAGTTGTGTCGTGTGTGCCAAAAAAAATAATATTACCCTTTTTAGTACTCTCGATGAAAATCTATTTTAAAAAGTTGACAATACAAATAATATCGACTTTCCACTCGGTCTGCGCCCGATATCTTAATTTCGAGATTAGCGAATACAGAACTCGGATCTAAGTAACGTAAGATAAACAGCAAATGTTATGTTTGTCCAAAAAGCAAAAACGGAGACGTTTTAGCAATAAACTTTTTGGTTTGTGGAACTTTGCAATTTTTTTCCACCACACCAATGCAGAGTTAAAATACGCACGAAAAATAAAAACTGTTGTTAGGGACATCTTAAAAATAAAAAACTCAGGTGTAACAGGCAGATGAACAAGTAAAAGAACCATTATGACGACTCCGAAAATAAAAAAACAATCAATCAATAGTAAAAAAGGAAATTTACAGGGAAGGCGAATTACATATGGTTTTGAATTGTGCAATAAAATACAGAATGCGGACATGTAGCTCAAGAAATGATGTGAGTCCACTAATTTTAAATTGCTAACGGAATACTAAAATTGCAGAACGGTTGGTTGCTCTCATGCCGCACGGTCATCCGTCACGGTACGAATAAACCAAGCAGCTTATGCAAAGTTGGCAATTAAAGCGAACGCCAGTCAAGGCTAGAATATTTTTCTAATTCTTTCTAAAACACGTTAAGCAGATTATTGGAAAGGAAAATATTAGTGGGAGAAGAAGGTCAATACTCCGACATGGACGGATGATGTATTTACATTCGCTACATTGTCGGAGAAATAGAAAATTGTCAATAGAATTGTATACACAAAATTTTGGCTAAATAAATATGAAAGAAATTATTAAAGACTAAACAAGAAACACCAAGTTATATCGCAATCCCTAACTTCGCCCAATAAACGCAACTATGTTTGCAAAAGTAACTAAAAAAAAAGATTGAATGTTACGATATGAGTATATCAAACAAGGACAAACTTATAGAAAAAATATTTCAATAGTACCTAAATTTTGTTTTGAATTTATAACAAGAAATAACTTCATAAAACAAATTATGTTAGAGAGAAAGATCGTTAAGGTAGCTACCATGTAGATGGGTTAATTAATTTCAGTTACTATTTGAAGAATTTGTTTAAAAAAAAGATTATTTAACAATGAATTGAGTAATCTTGAAGAAAGAATTAAAATAACACTCTAAAATGTTACTGCACCTCATTAGGATCAAATTATGGAGAAGAAATACACATACACCTCTGTAATAATATTCATTAATATTTATAACATTTTATAATAATCAGATACAGGCTTTACAATAATGTATAACAAGAGACAAAAGATCAAATAAAGTCTTAAAACATAAGTGTACTGCAAAAAAGAGTGGACAGAATATCATGGTAACGATACTATAAAAGAAAATAAATTAACAATTAATTACAATATCCATTTTTCTATATATTAATTTAAGTTCAACACATGTTTGTAGCAACGTTTTAATGTTTATGAAAATATAAAATACCACCCATGAAAGTAAGAGTAAGGCTCTAATGCTCCATGTGGGAGCATGGCCTATGAACCGAGAGGTTAAGGCTCTTGTATGTTCGCTCTGTCGCGCCTTAGACGACCGCCATTATTACCCCTTGTTCGAATGAACACAGGTACTCAATTATTTTTAGTGACTGAGTAGGTCACCCGCCAGGCATCAGAGATCTTCGGGAATGGAACGGGGGGTTCGTTCGCACCGCAGCCTGCGCTTTAACTACTGGACCACTCTGGCGGTGCTCATGAAAGTATGAATACTAAATAAAAAATAATTTATACGCTTTAATATAGCAAACTAATTTATTATATATTATCATACGATATGCAAAAAACAAACGAAAATCATCATTAACAATGGAAAAAATTGACTTGAATATTAAACATTTGTTTCATAAAAAAATCGCCATTTACATTTAATACTCCTTGCACGATACTAGCCATTCTTTCTATTAATTTTTTTAATTTCTCGAGTGGAAAATCTACAGGCACCTTGAAGAAGATTCCAAAAATAATTTTTAAACATGGGACGCTCCTTTCTTAGTGATCTGTTTAGCTCATCTCAGAGCAACTCTATGGAGTTGAGGTCTAGACTTGTGGTGGCCACGTCATCATTTTGAGCATTTTTTTTGATCTTCTTGATTTGTTAGGTACTCCTTACCAAGATTTGAAGTATGTTTAAGAGCGTTGTCTTGCACCTTCCCGAATAATCGCAAGTCAGATGTTAAATTTTTTTATAATGTTCTTTCTTCATTTATTTTATCGACTTTTACCAAGTTCCCCACACCAGCCAAAAATAAGCACCCCCATACCAAACCAGACCCACCTCCGTGCGTGACGTCATAATAATACAGTCCGCACGAAGATTCCCCGTTTCTGACTGAAAATTTCAAATCTGGATTCGTCGGTCCATAATACGTTTTGCCACTGTTCAATTGTACAGGAACAACGCTTTTATGTCCACTAAAGCCGTTCAGCCTTATTATTATGCCGTAAAAACAGGCTTTTAGTCGCAATACGACAATGATGTGCTAACTGATATTGTTTTATCATGTCTCCGGTTAAACTCCGTAGCAATATCTGGGGCAGATAATCTTCTATTTCGGTTACTCATCAGTCTGATAAACTGATCCTCTACATCGGATGTTACCCATGATGACCCAAGGCGATAGCGATCCCTAAGACTTCCTCTCTCTCTATAGCGTTGTAATGTAAAATTAACCGTTGAAGCACAAACCCTTAATGTTTTCGCGATGCTACACACTGATAGCCTTTCTCGATGTAAAGTGAGAATGGCCGAACGAGTTTCTATGAAGAGAGGCTTACCACGGGCCATTGATTACAAAAATTCAAAACGAGACGTGAAAAAAAAACAAGGTCTGATAATAAATTGACAAACTCAGAAGTTGGAGCTACGGGCAGCCCACAGCTTTTTTAACGAAAACAAATATCTAAAACAACGGATAGAGACAGAAAGAAAGATTCAAAGTTTTAAATGACAGTTCAAGGACGTCTAAGTATTATCATTATTTTATTCTAGTTTTGGGTTCAACAAATGCTTGTAAAAAATCTACAAGTGATTAATTATTTCCATTCAAACAAATATTGTTTAAGGATACAAAATACATATTTTTTTAATCTCCCGATGGAACAAATGTCATGTGAAAGAAATAACAGCATTGCTTAAACTACCGAGTGGTTGGCAGTTGAATTCCATCATTACTGTTGATAAAAGTCGACTTTCTCACTATTGCCGCTAAAGCCAAGAGAATATCTGAAAATCATCGACGACAAAAAAAAGTTGTTCCGCCCGTGGGATGTCTTTCTTTGACTACCATAAAGAAAGCAAGTTGCTGGGTAAAAAAGGGTGAGGGTTCTGACGTATCCATCAAAAACATTCTACATCCTATTAATCTGTTCGGGGTCTACATCAGGGTATACACACTTACTTTTCCAACATTACTGCTCATTCTTTAACCCGATCAAACATCTAATGTGAGCTGTCCCCTCTTTACAATACGGATCTTGTTCAGTTCGACTAGTGTTTCCTCGTTTGAAATGGAAACTACGGAACACTCCAGCTTATCAACAAAACTTTTGATGATAAGGAATGAGTTTCAATAGGATTACTAGAAAAAATATTTTCACGCTTACTTCATTTGCCCTCGTAGTACAAAAAACAAAATACCTTGGATTATGGTCTTGCGACAGTTCAGCAAAGCTACTACTGCTACTCCTTGGTTCTACGGACCATAAAGGGCTTTGCCCTCCTTTAAGGGCTTTGCGACTGCTTTCTGTTTTTACAAAGTGCGATAATCACTTCAGGGTAGCGGGTAGCACTCTTCTGTGGTAGAGGAGAGGCTACTACAAGATTTGGCAAATTCTGCCATTACGCCGGCTACTGGTTTTTGTTCCAATCTCCCATCTTCCAGGAAAAATCAGGTCCAGCCCGTTTCTTCCTTCGATATCCATATCTCCTCTCTTATATCCTTTTTCCACCTTACACCATGGAGGAAAGCAACAGAAAACCATCTCCATTATTCTCCCAAAAAAAACCATATTGTGGTCGCTAACATCCAATAGAGTGGATAGGCAATAGAAGAAAAAGAAGATCGTCACTTGCATTCCAAACTTCTGGGATCATATTCCGAAGGAGACATTTGCTATCACTCTTTACATGGATGTCCGGTTATTTCACTCCTCTTCTCGTTTTTTAACGCACGCTAAGATTTTTCTCAATTTTTTTATTATTCCCACGCCTTTTAGGCCTTTTTTAGCTTCTTTTAGCCACCTCAATTTTGATTTGCCCCTCCCTCTCGTGCCTTCTGGTTTAATACTTAAAATCATTTTAATTTAAGTTGCGACCGCTCGACGTGCTCCAGTTATTTAACCCATTTTCATTTACTAGGGCATATATCTTCTGGAAGATTTTTCAGTTTTTTTCTTTAATTTTTAATTAGTTTCTCCAGCTTATAGGTTTTAACACTAACTTGTACATTGTAATTTTATAATTTAGTAAAAGTAGCTTTGATCTTATGATGCCTTTTAATACGTAATAATTACTGTTACTCGCTATAATCATAGCTTTTAGTTTTTTTCATTAATTTTCAACCTTAGACACTTGACATTTTTTCATATAATTGTTGGTTTACCGTTAATTCCTTCACATTTCTATATCAATCCAAAATTTTTGTCGCGATCATATATATTTTGTTTTTACGGCGTTTATCTTTAGCCCTTGTACAGCTGTATCTTCCAAATATTTTACTGTAGGTGGGCAGTCTAAAAAGTTTTGAGCCTCAACATGAAGATGGCCCTACTCGTCAAAATCATTTTACTACTACAATCATATGTACTTTAAAAGATACCTGTAAAAAATTCAGCCTTTTTTGGACACTTAGTTGTTTTTTGAAAGTCGTTTGTATGAGTCAATGTCGGTACTTTTGTAAAAATGGAGAAAATCGAATACCGTGCCCTAATTAAGTACTTGCATTTGAAAGTCAATACACCTACGCAAATAAAAGCCGAGTTAGACGCCGTTTACGGGGACTCTGGCCCATCATTTGCCACCATGAAAAGATGGGCAGCTGAATTTAAACGTCGTCGCACCAGCTTGGTTAATTATGAGTATTCGAAAAGGTCAACAACTGCGCCTTCCATCGACAACATCGAAAAAGTCTACCAAATGGTACGTGACAATCGTCGAATCAAACTTAGAGAGATAGCAGAAGCTGTGGGTATATCGAAAGAACGCGTTTGTCATGTATTGACTAAAGAATTGAGCATAAGAAAGTTGTTTGCGTGTTGAGTCCCGCACTTGCTCACTTTGAACCAAAAATTCATTCGAATGAACATTTTCAAGACCCTGCATAAGCGGTTTCAGGGAAATTAGTCGGACTTTTTGCATCTATTTATCAGTGTCAATAAAACTTGGGTTCACCGTTACATTACTAAGACGAAGGAACAATCAAAACAGTGGACTGGGAAGGGCAAACCTTCTCCAAAAAAAGTGAAGACGGTTTCATCGGCTGGGAACATGACGCGATTGTTTTTTGGGATAGTCAAAAATTGTATTCATCGACAACTTAGAAAAAGAGAAAATAATAACGGAGTTGTACTGCGCTTCGTTACTGGACCAGTTAAAAGTAGCAATTGCTGATAAACGGCCACATTTGGAACAGAAGAAAGTGCTCTTCCATCAAGACAACACATCGACTCACACTTCGGTTGTCGTCATGGGAAAAATTCATTAATTACAGTTTGAAGTGATTGACCACCCAGCATATTCACCAGATGTATCCCCCAGCGACTATTTCCTGTTTTCTAAACTTAAAATTTCGCTCGAAGGACAGACATTTCCATCAAACGAGGAGGTCATCGCAACTACAGACTCCTATTTTGCAGAGTAAGACGCCAACTACTATTTGGATGGGTTAAAAAGGTCGGAGCATCTCTGGAAAAAGTGTATCGACTTAAAAATTGAAAAATAAAATAGAAGTTGACAGAAAAAATACTCGTTTCTATGTCAGTCACAGAACTTTTCAGATTGCCCACATATCTTTTGAAGGTCATTTGTTGTTTTGCTTATAATATCGATATCATTTGAGTACGCTAGCAATTGGTACTGCGTATTACAAATTGACCCTGCAGGATTAATACGTGTTTCCCATAACACTTTCTAATTGTGTAATTGATTACAAAATCATCTGAAAGCTTTCCCTGTATTCCCACTTTGTTCAGCAAAGCTACAAACTATAAATTGTAAAAAGTTGAGAATATTTTGGCTTTTCAAGTGGTGAAATCAGTTTTTTTATTGTCGTGACACGTTTTGCAAAAGAAAATGTTTATTAATTAATAGAAAACAAAGCATGAAGAAGGATTTAGCAATTGCTCGGCTTGTTGCAAACTCGCAGTCGAGCAACTCGAAGGCACAGTTCACTCTATCAGAACTGATGCCTTCGTAATCACCCCGTAATGCCCGGCAGCGTCCTGTTTGTTAAGCCGCGCAGCAGCCGTTATCTGCGACGTTTCCTGCCCAATTAGTGAGCTGCTCGGAGACGTTACTCGGACGCAGCTGAAGAAAACGGCGAGTGCAGCTGATGAAGTGGATTATTTACTGGGAGAAACGGGAGACAGATGTGGGGGCGAGGGCAAAGTTAACCGTGCGCTGCCACCGCCGGTATAAATAATGCCTGGATTGCAGGCGTCGTCTTACGTGTGTTTCCAGGCAGTCGCGGCATTTGTGCCGACTTCTGAGCGGCCGTTTCATATTTTGCAGATTATGAGAGATAGCGCCGAGATCCTCCATTATTTCGCTCGGATGCGGTGCAGTTTGAAAGTTCATTGTATTAGACGTGACCGCTCGTGTCAGAGCTCTTTGTGCGGACTGTGAGGCAAGCTATTTCGGTCCCGATTTTTCATTACATCTTTCAAACTAATTGATGCAATTCCGTAAAATTTCAGATGATCTCGTATCAAGTATTGGAAACAATCATCAGTAGCAGCAAAACATTTTTGTAGATACCTTTCCGTATTACGAAAGGTGCTCACCAATACATCGCACGTTAATTTCCCGTTAAACTTTTTTGTAACTCTGTGAAAGTCCATAATTTTCTCTTTTAGCAAATATGAATAGCCGATTTCGGTAACTATGCTTAGATTGTAGGTGTAGCAGGTTGCCTTATCCTATTAAAAGTACCTATAAGGTGATCCAAATTGAACTTTATAATTTGAATTGCATGCCGTTTGGGTTCTGTGAATATTGAAAGTTTGCATTTGCACAGTTAATGACTAAAGAGTGGGAAAGTCCATCAAGCATCACCAGAATACTATAGCATAGCAGTTAATGCTGATTTTTGCAAATAACTCATATTGGACGATGAAGCTTATTTGCAAATCGTCAAAATTGTCGCATCTGGAGTAGTGAAAATTCACGTACTATTCACGAAAAACTAATTCGTTCACAATGCATTGTTTGGTGTGCATTATAGACTGGAGGAATCATTGGTTCGCATTCTTTTGGTGACAAAGCTGAGAACGGGAAATGCTAAACTACTTTTTTTTCAATCAAACTAATGTTGTAAACATGAATAACTCGTAATTTAAACAAAATGAAGTCACACTTTACACACCACGTGAAACACTTACTTTATTTCAAACCGAATTTCCCAGTTGTGTTATACCGCAGAGGGGTGGCATCAATTGGCCGTCGCTGTCTTGCCATTAGTCCAATTTGGACGATACTATACAATTCGTAGAATACTTTCATATGGACCATCGTTGCATGAAAGAAATACCATGAAGATGCTTACTATCAAAGTATAAGCATCTTGGAAATTAAAGTGCCATATTAAATAAAATCCTATGAAATGCCTTCTATAGCAAAGGTATAGAGATTGCTCTATGTGCTTCTTATGTGTCATAGTCCGGGCCACATTTTAGAGAAGAAATGAACAGTAGTCCGGAAAAAAATTCTATTTTAAACATAATAGCGAAATTAGGATTGCCACAAAACAAGAGTAATTACATCAAAAATAGAGTACACTCCTGTTTAGAAGTTGGCCAAACAAAAACAAGAGGAAATAATCAATCCAACTTAAAAATAGTTTCATTTAAAATAACGCTGATAGGTCGCAAAACTCATACAGAAAATTATTATAAAAAGTCGTACCAGATTTGAATATATTAAAAACAAGCGGTTATGTTTTAAAGAAGAATGTTATTAAACAAATGTACAAGGTAATTCAAAACGATGGACTCAATTTCTTACAGCCGTATTTCCTAAACTATACATTGTATATAAATGATTCACATAAAATTTCAAATGATAGAATGCCCCAAAGCTTCAAATACTATCGCTGGAGCGCTTGCATTTAACGCAACAGTGTTAGTTGTGAGCGGGATGGCTACAGTGCAGTACAAGGTATTTTGTATTCGTGAGTTCAGTAAACAAAGTCGTCAATTGTAGTGCAATGTTGAACCTTCAATGAGCACGGAACGATCGCGTGTATCGAAGGAGAATGTTGAACGAATTCAAGAGAGTTTAGAATGTAGGCTAATGAAGTTAACCTCCTGTAGAGTAAGAAGAGAACTTGAGACTGCCACAAACAACTGTCTGGCGCAGTTTAATGTTCAAACCATACTGCCTACACCTGGTACAGGCTCTTTGCGCATATGACCAGCTAAAGCATATAGAATAATCGTTTATAGGGGTTAAAAATTCCCAAGCAACACTAGAACATGAGAGAAACTCCCTAATGTCTAATCCGTGCACATTGCCGGGGGCATAAACTTGAATGTGAGTATAATCAAATATAAATTACATCATATTTGACACCAATCCTAATTTTGAGTTATAGACTTATAAATATAAGACCATAATTTTGAATCACCTTCTGCAATGGCCTCCTGACAAGTTTATGGATTTCTTCTATAGAACTAAACCTCTTGTTATGGAAATTAATCTACAGAGAATTAATAAATGAAAATCTAAAAAGCAAGGTCTGGAAAATACCAAAAAAGTTCCAATTTTGTTTAACATTGTAGTGAAGAATGAAGTCTTTTCGATTAGCCAAAACTGGGCGTTTTTCGTGAAGTTCCACATGTGAGTTTAGTGAGTTGTTTACACTACTAGTGATTAGTTCGTCTAGTAGATGAAAATTGAAGAAAGTGATTTCTCTGAAATGCTACGAAACAAATAGCAATAACTTTGTGGATATAAGCCAGCCTTTGCCATGGGCTCTACACTTTTACCTCTCTAGTTTCAGATAATCATCATATAGAATCCACTTTTCATCGCTTGTTATGGGTTAGTTTCTAAAGTATAAGCACGATCCAATATTGTGTAGCGGTTCTCATATTCGCTCATTTCCGAAAACTTTTCCTATTCTATTAAAAAAATCCTCACGTACAAATTGATTTACCATAACCGTACCTGGTCTCACATTAACTTATGATGCTGCTACCTAATTTTTGAAATACAGTGTGCTCATAAAATAAACAGGAGCGCCGTCATGCGGCAATTTTGCGATCGTGTGATATTTTGAAAGATGGGTAATATAGTAACTTTGTAAAAAAAATAGATATTAATCAAGAAAATGGATTTACTCGTAATCTACTAACTGATGACTAATGAAAATGTGTATGAACTTAAACTGACATCTCTAGCTGATAACTCAAATTAATGAAAATTTGGAACTTTCTTTGGTTGAAAATACGGCTTAATGAAGAAGGCCTAAAGTTAGGGGAGAAAATAAACGGGTATAAACAATTGGAAGACACAATTAAGAAAAGATGCAATAATTATTCAACATTTAAATTAAATTTAACAAGTGCAATGCAAATAACCAAACACTAAAATCTTCCAAAAACATATTGACTAAAACATTTCTTTTTTAATTATAAAATATAACAAAAGTTTCTAGTATCGGATAGATAATAATATTAATTTACTTTTCACAAAATTTTAAAAACGTGTTCTTTAGTCATAGAATCATGGACTGTAGATTAAGCAATTCACACAATTCTTTGTTTTTGTCATTTCCATGAAGTAGTGGTTGTTAAATATATTTCAGGAATTAAACCTACAGATCATATTGCTCATAAAACAGCCTCCTAGACTACTAGGTAGTCCATAATAGTATTTCCAATAATATAATATCTAGTAGTCTAAATTATAATACACAAAAACAACAATAACAAAATCTTATAAAAACGAAATAAGAATTTACTTTTGCTAAGTATAATGGTACACATGAAGTATTCATATACTGGTAAAGCTCTGCATTCCCGCAGGGAGCATAGCTTGTGAACTGCAAGGTCAATGCTCTCATGTATTCGCCCTCGTCGCGCACCGTCTCGGATACGACCCGATGCGACAAGGCCTTAGATAAACGTCACTATTGCCTTTTGTTTGAAATGAACGGGGATACTCAATTATTTTTAGTGACTGAAAACGCCGCCCTTAAGACACCTGAAGTCCAGATAAAACACATCCATTCGCACCTTGGTCAGGTATCTTAACCGCTTGGTCACAAATTGGACGTGTACCAACAGTATAAAATTAAAAATTTGCATGGTAACTAAAACATTTGGACGTGTATTTGTTTTAATTGTCCCAATTTTTTGGCAAAATGGCTTTATATGAAGCGGCAAATAATGAAAGACGCTACAATTTGAAAGACGCTGCAAAGCGTTTTGAAACTAAACAAAATATTTGTCTTTATTAAGACGATTTTTGTAGCCGTTCAACAGATTGACAATATATTATTTAATATTATAGCCTTCAAAAGTGTCATGACACAAATTAAATAAATGTTGTCAAGAAACTGGCAGTTCTATAATAACTTGCGTTATTTCAGGTATTCGAAATACTAAAACCTGCACAAATGAAGTTCAATAATTTCTAAGAATGAGATTTTTATTATATGCTTGGTATTACGTTCTTTTTGGGCACATTAACTTCCAAAGAAATTAAGGCGGTCTTGCCAATGTCAATATAAAGTCTGGAAGAACTCCTGAAATTTATGGGCTAGAATCAACCGTAACCTTCTATTATATGAAGGTTTACAAAAAAAAACACAGCAGTGGGATCACAGGATTATAGATATACAGTTATTTTGAAAAAGAAAACAATTTGTGTTTGTCGACAGAACAAAGCATTTATCATGGATGAAGTCATGCAAGCAATATAGAATAACCACATATCGTACATTGCTCCACCTCCAATATGGTTTATTTAGCGGCTTCTATGTTATCATGTCACACAACCACAGTACCAAATTACTATGAATCAACCATGCATTTCCGTCTGATGCGTCACTAACTAAAATGCGCATGTTAATGAGGATATTTTGCTAAACTTTTAGTAAGATGAGTAATGCTTGCATTATGTGTGCTGTAAAAAAAGCAATAAACCAGTATTTTTGACAAATTTTGTTATATTATTTCATGCTGCGGAAGCATATAAGAAAAATAAAAAAAGCTTTACTTTAGAATCGCAGATATTTTTAAATTATACTGCACGTATTAGTCTCGATTTACTAAATTATAATATAATTTCAATAGTAACAATCGCACACACACGATGTACGTAGTTTACACAATACTAGAAGTAGCAGTTATCTGTGAGAAACCAGATTATGTTGAAAAGTTTAACAAATTATTTTTAAAGGCGAATAAAATATCGCATACGACAAAGATAATCAAAATCTTGCAATATTATATGCTAACGTTGTTTTTGTAAAGATTTGGATTAACAACTGCATAGATTTTTTTATTTTTCACATTTTCCTCGGTTTCTTTTAACCACGTATAAGTTGCTTTCATATGATGAGAAACGCAAAATTGATCATTCTTATTAAAAGCTACACGTTGCGACTATGAATAGCCCTAACATGATTAAAATTAGACTTTCATCAACCTCTGTGCCATAGTTGTAGTAAAAGCACTTTAAATATGAATTATGACGCTTAAAGGTCTCCCACCTTGCCAGCCGTGCACCTGCTGCAATTTAATCTCGAGGAGCCTCTAGAGCAGCCCTTGCTTTGATGTCTTTATATCCGCGCTTTTGTGATAACTGCAAAGTTCTCTTCTCGATTGGCCATTTCTATAAAGCCCGCCGGCAGAATTTAACCTGCAACCCGCACCTCCCCTAAAAACAACTGTACGCCATGCCAAGGTAGTAAAATAACGCGACTGTAGTTGAAGTGCACCATTTCACGTATAATTTAAGAACCAGATCATTAAGTTTGAAGGCTGCCATAAAACTTCCATGAAAGCCTTTAAAGTAAAAGATTCCTGCTGTGCTTGAATGGTAATGCACGTTCATTTAAGGTTATGGTACAATATTTTTTGTTTGTTAGAAACTTAATAATTACCTACTGTTCGATTTGTTTTGAAATATGCAACGTTATCTATAAAAGGTCCCGACAAGAAAATTAAAGAAAGTTGTCCTTTTATAACATGACAAACGGTAAGAAATATTTTAAAAACTATTTTATTTTTATTTTCACCGAATAATAGCAAGAACTTAATCGTTTTAAACTAAAGTTAGATTACATTACCTAATTTTCACCATTAAACACCATAAATCATTTTGACGGTTTCCTTAATTTTTTTTTAATATAAGACAAATTCTGTTTGACAATAATTCATGCAAGCACTACCATTTTTGAGACTATGAATTTAATGTTTCTGTAACCTTCCACCTCCTACTCTAAAGTAGAAAAGATAACGTATGTGTGAATTGAATTTCCTGAAACATAAATGACTCATTTCGATGCTTTGTTGAGTAAATTAAAATAAAACGTTGCTGCAGGATATATAATAATAAAAAGGGCACAATAACATAGAACAAGCATCTATACAATATAAGGTAACAGCCATTAAACTAATTAAGATTGAGCGGGTGAAGTTAGAAGATAAGCAGCGATTTGCACTAAATAGAAAAACGGCGTTGTCGCTGTACACATACAAAATCATCAGAAACGACGATTTTAAATATTTAACAGTTAAAACTACATGATTGCATGTAGATGCCTATGATACGATTTAGGAGAGTCGACCAAAAAAGCAAAGAAAATACAGCAAATTCGAGAAAAGAAAAAACAATTAAATTCTTCAGAAATGTTTAATGAAATCCAGAAAAGTCGCTAGAAAACCAATTAAAAGTTAAAGTTATACCCAAGATGATACAGATGGAAAATAAGAATATAACAATAGATGTAAACAATGAACAGGATGATGAACAAATTAAAAATAATGAGGCAAGATCGGAAAGAGTATTTGAAGAGAAGATTTGAAAACAAGAAGCGCTGCTTAGAGTCCGAACAACATAGTAATAAAAGGATTTGTCTTTTATGAGCAAGATGTTGAATTAGAAGTATAGCAATCCCACCTCCCAAAAAAAGCTAGAGTCGAGACAATGATAAAAATTGAGAAGGAGGAAGCATCAGAGTATCTAAACTAAAGCAACGGAATAAACACTCAAAGTAATAGAAAATAAGAATAAGCTTAAAGCCCATAAAACATATATCGACAATGACTTAACAGCAAAAGAACGAGAAATACAAAAGAAAATTAGAGAAAAAGCCAATGAAAAAATAAGAAAGAATAAGAAAGTCGAGGTACACTCTCAAAAACTTATTGCAATGTACAAAGAGAAGTATTAATAATAACAGGTACCAGTGACAGTCGCGGAGATGAAAATCCACAACAAGACCAGCAGGCTACAGATATAGAAACACACAACAGTAAAACCAAAGTACGTAAATGGGCATGAATAAGGGAAAATTTAAAGTTTGTAGTAAAATGGAAGATAGAGTAATAGAAAAGAGCTAATTCTAGTTACATGGAAGTACAGGAAACTTATTATAAGGAAGCACTAAAAAATTTAGTAATAAAGTCGAGAAGGCAAAGAATAAATATATTGGCTTTACAAAAAAAAAAAATAAAAAGAAAATATAATCATAGAAATGGAAGATGAGAACTCTAAAGACATGTCTTCCAACTAACAAAAAAGTAATGTAAAAAAGTGTGTGTTACTTAAGAAATAGAAGTAAAGATCAAAACATAATAATAATAGTGAATATACACGCATCTACAGAAAAGGCAGAGGAAGAAGAGAAAGACAAATTGTATAGAGATTTAAACCATGTGATCAATTACCAGCTTAGGATATTAAGCTAATTATGAGGGATAACAATACAATTATGTGAAAGGAATGTATTTACTATCCAACCATCGATAGGCACAAAAAACATTATAAGACTAATAACAATGGTGCTAGCCTTATTAGTTTCGCACTAATAAAAAAAAACTAAAAATTGTAACCACATACTTTGAGAAGAACATACACAAAAGCGTGCATCAAATGAAAAGATAACAATCCATCACGTCTTAATTGAAGAACGAAATATCAAGCTGATAACTAATGTACAGAAACAAAGAGGGGCGGAAGTTAATTCTGATAACTTAATGGTACGAAGATAAAAGTAGACACAAACGAGAAAAACAGAAGTATAACAAACAAGATACAAAGTCGATGTGGTACAAAAGCAAAAGTTTTAAGTTAAATTCTAAAGAAACTTTGACAGATAATGTATGGGATTTAAAAAGGCAACGAAGATAGAGAAATGTAGAAGCAACTAAATGATGCAATGACACTATGGGAGAAAAATACTATACCAAAACAAAAATTAAACAAAGAAATGAATGGTTTGACAAATGTAAAAACAATTGAGAAAATAAAAGTTTGACCAGAACAAAAATGTTCAAAACCGGAAAAAAGAGTACGCAGTTAAATACAAGATGTTAAAGAAAAATTTCAAGAAGTTTGTAAGCGGCCAAAGAGGCAACAAATAATGGGTGTACAAATAAGTTTCCGCCGTTTTCAAAAGATGGCGCCACCGATAAGGTAACATCGAAATTGTCAGTTGTAAAAAGTCGTATAGTATATGTTGACATCTGGCAACAGTATAACCTTTTAATACCTCTGACTTTTTGCTAGCATCACTTAGTTTTCATCGTGTTAAGATGTCAAGTTTTCAGCCAAATAAGCGTCATTTGCGGGAATTGCTAATTTACTTCTTTAATTTAAAGAAATCTGCAGCTGAGGCGCATAAGCTACTCATAGAAGCATACGGTAATGTTAATTTGAGTGAGAGAAGTTGTCGGGAATGGTTCCAGAAATTTAAAAGTGGTGATTTTGACGTGGAGGACAAAACACGTAGTGGAAGGCCCAAAGTGTATGATGACACAGAATTGGAAGCTTTACTGGAGGAAGATCCGTGCCAAACGCAAGAAGAACTTGCACAAGAGTTAGGAGTGACTTAGCAAGCTATTTCATAACGTCTCAAGGCCCTGGGTATGGTTCAAAAGCAAGGAAATTGGGTTCCTTACGAACTGAAGCCAAGACACGTCGAGCGTCGCTTATTCGCTTGCGAACAATTGCTCAAAAGGCAAAATCGCAAAGGATTTCTGCATCGAATCGTGACGGGAGACGAAAAATGGATCCACTACCACAACCCAAAGCGTAGGAAGTCATGGGGTAAGCCCGGGCATGCCTCTACTTCGATGGCCAAGCCAAACATTCATGGCAAGAAGGGAACATTACCAACAACAACTGATGCAATTGAGCCGAGCATTGAAGATTAAACGTCCACAATATGCCAAAAGGCATGATAAAGTCATTTTCACCATGACAATGCTCGGCCACACGTTGCAAAAATCGTAAAGGAAACGTTGGAAGGACTGAATTGGGACGTCCTACCCCACCCGCCGTATTCACCAGACATTGCTCCTTCAGATTACCACCTATTCCGGTCGATGACTCATGGTCTGGCTGAGCAGTACTTCACTTCTTACGAGGAATTGAAGAAATGGGTCGATTCGTGTATCGCCTCAAAAGATGAGCAATTTTTTAGACGGGGTATCCACTTGCTGCCCGAAAGATGGTCAAAAGTAGTAGAAAGCGATGGGCAATATTTTTAATGACATTATTTGTACCTTTTTTTACAATAAATTCTTAATTGTTTATAAAAAACAGCGGAAACTTATTTGTACACATAATAGAAAAGAAGACCTAAAAGTTAGAACAAAAATCAATTAACAAAAAAATGAGAAAACTTTAATCGAAAGGTAAAGTAGCCAAAGAAGAAAGATAATATCAGAGCTATGTACGTTAAAAATAAAGGTAATAGGAAACAGAAAAATTAGTGATGCAAAGATGAAAAGAATATTTTGAAAAAGCATTAAATAACGAGGATGGTAAAGAAACGGAAGGAGAAGCAGAAGCGAAGAAAATGGTTTTACAACAAATCGGCACAATTGAAACGCCATGTAAAAGAGAAAGTCATTGAAATAATATAAAAACAAAGAAACAGAAAACACCAAGCGATAACGATGTACACATACAATTTATCAAACTTGACAAAGACAATATGCAACATAAAATATTGAAAATAATCAAAAAGATATGGGAAACGGAAAAAATACAGGCACTTCTGGATACAGGGTAGAAAATAAAAACCATAACATTAAAGAACCAATTGGAAAATCAAGCAGGTGGCGATTATTATAAAGTGGGTTCCGGAGGAGTAAATCGGTCGTAGATTATAGTTTTATCATCAAGCAAATAATCACCAGTAGTTATAATCAAACACGGCCATATACATGCTATTAGTTGACTTTAAACTTTAGAAAGAAGCTCAAAGTTGCTAAAACTAATAAAATGATATGGGAACATACTAAAAGTTAAACTGGATACATTGAAAAAATATCGAGTCGCTTCGAATTAAGACAAGGTAATCCAATCTCACTCATCCTGTGTCAACAGTGTCTAGCATATGCTGACGATTTAACACTGATGGCTAGATTAGAATCAGAACTGGAAAAGATGACAAAGAATGTAGAATGCCAGGGCAGAAAATGAGTACTGTCCTTTAATGTGACAAAAAACAAGTTCCCGCAGATAGTAAAGAAAATAAACACGAAAATGGAAACACTCATAATCAATCAGAGAAGGGAGAGGAAATGAAGATAGAGTGAACTATTTCTTGTACTCAGGTGCATACATAACAGAAAATGGCGAATAAAGTGTCGGTCTTGAACAAAGATTAGTTGAAAGTGAAAAGCGCGTAGGAACACAAACAGTTAATAAAGGGGGAACTGGAGGACAAGAAAGCAAAACATGTCAAAAAAATGGTTAGAGGCTGTCAAAGAAGATCTAAAGAAGAAAGGCATGGGAAAATAGTAGACAAGAACTATGAACTGAAAATCCTGGAAGAAAATTGTTGAGTACTGGGCTTAATAATCTGTTAACGCTTCCTATATGTTCAGTAGTTAAGGCATTAGTTTTTCTTTACGTTGCGAAAGACAAAAATAAATGTTATAACAAACAAATGTTTTAGTTTGAAAATCCTTTCGCGACCTCCCTTCTCAAGTTTTTTAGTGCGACCCTTCAGGGAGTTGCAATTTATACTTTGTGAACCATTGCTATATGATGTGTAATGTGTGCAGAGAGTATTACAAACACTTTTTTCAAAGGAAAACTTTTTCCGATAGTTTTCTCAACGGGCCATTACTGTTATGGATTTTTTGTAAACAAATAACTTTAGATAAGGATGGTATCATCAATCTATACAAGTCATTCGTGAGTTTTCTTACAAAATAGTTAAACTTCATCATCGGCAACGGTCTAGCATCGATGCTTAAGCCAGGTAATATTAGTCATCGCCTGGTTGAACCAGTTGTTTTTCTACAACTTTTGAGGGGAATGTACGATTGTCAGTACAAGTTATGTGACTGATGCATAAGTGAGCTCGAATTCACCTAAGTGTTATCGTATCTCAATAACAAATACTTGAAAAGCGTTGCGTATACTACGCCAGTTCCTGATGTGCAGACACGTACATAACGTATCATTACAGCCTACAATGCTATTAAAATACAGTCCAGAAGATTTTAACGGGTGCAGTAGTCTACGATACGACGCGCCTCTCGTTTGCATGAGACTCATTGAAAGGACTTTGAACACCTACTCCAAAGTTGTCAGAAATAAATAGCACAGCGTTGTGCAATGTAACGTGATTTAATAATCTGTGACGTGAAATTACTGGGCATTTTCAGACATGAACTTTTGTTCCTTTTTCTATCGAAATGCTGAAATTTGTCTGTTTTATTAATAATCATCCGGTATATGGCGCATTATATGTAAGAAACAATAGCAAACTTAGCTAACCATTAGTTCCTCGTAAAATTCATAATTTTTTCTAAAATTGATATTTTCGCTGTCGAATTTAAAGCCCTACGTAATGACAGCTTGCTATTTTTAATGCTCGCTCGAATGTTTCATGAACTTCTGGCGCCATTTTCGTCAGCGTTTCCCTGCCGCCATGATTGATGGTTGTTTTTGAAATGCTATTAAAAGAGCCGTACATAATTTATACCTTGTCACTCGGACTTTTTTCAGAGCACATCAAAAAACGCAAAGTAACATTTATTTCAATTTTTATGTTTTAAAATGGTCACATAATGCAATATGTATAATTACACCATTACAATGACGTTTTTGGTTTCTCGTAATTGTGTTGATGCAGTCCGATACAGTGACGCACAAAATTAATTTTTTCTAAAAGATGTTCCTAAGGAGTATTACGTGAATAGAGTACACAGTTGGCCTTAGTATATAAAAATTGATGACTAATTGTAGTACAGGGTGTGGCAAAACTTCCTCCTTAGTTTTGAGGCTCAATTAAAAAAGCAGTTGAGAACAAAACATATATTTTCACATTCGAAACTTACATGTGATTTTAAAAATAATATCGGTGTCCATCCTTAACGAAACACTACTGCAAGCAGTTTGTGAAATTTCGCACAGCTCTTTCGAGTATTTCTAAAGATACTCGGCAAATTTCTGCGCGGATTGCCTTCTTTAAAGTTTGAAGGTTCTTTGGATGATGTTTATAGATCCCGACTTTGAGGTGACCCACAGCAAAAAGTTGCACAAGGACAAATCTGATGAGATTTCTCTCGAAACTTGCAATGACTCTGCCCTGCTGAAACCAGATATTCTCCAGGCCAAGTTATTGAAAAGCTGGGGCAAAAATTCTAGAGCATGCTCACATATTGCTCAGAATTGATGGTAACTGCTCGATTTCCCTCTTCAAAAAAATAAGGCCCTATGATTCCCATTTGTAACACTGCGCACAAGACTGTGACATATGTATATACTAATCGACAACTCTTAAACAACGACCATTTGTACGGATGAAGACAAAGGTCTTGATAAAGAATTTGCTCCACAGTGCAATCAGAGAGCCAAAGTGCGGTCGCATGTTTGCGAAGAAAGCGTTTAGGTGACTGCAGAATTGAACACTCGATTTTCTCGTTTTATAAGACCCTATTGTAAACTAGAGGGGAGACAATCCCCCCCTTCCCCGTATGATAAAATTTATGATGTATGTGGCGTAATTCATGAAAATGTTAAAGTATCCAGTTTGACATACATGTATGGCGTAGGTGCAAAAAATTACAGGGATCGTGCTGTTAGTGATTCATTCGTAATGATTTTTTCATTCGTAATAATATTTGTTTTCAAGAGAGCGTTAAAACAGCTAGTATTTTCAAAACACTACAAGCTAGTATGGGAAACAAACGATGCTGTAGGCAAGAGTATACGGATGGTGTCAACAATGTGATGAAGAAACACAGCTATAGTCATGTTACTAAATGTATTGAGTAATGCTTTGGGACATTGTGGCCGAAATGAAATGTCTTTCCGCAAAGTCTATGAGAGAAAAAAAATTCTTCAACAGTCAGATAAATTTTACAATCATAATCATATGTAATAAAATACGGATAGATAATTCTACCTCAAGGAATTAAAAAAGCAACATGCAGTGGGAAAAAACGCCCAAGAAAAATAAAGCGCAATTGTTCTATCCGTAATAGACTTAGAACTGAGTTTTCTGGAGTAAATAATCATAATTAATGTCTAATATTACTGACATTGAAGAAAAATGTAGTACGAAAAAAGTAAGAAGAGACCTGTATATCGTTCTTCTTCATGATAATATTCTGACCCTCATAGCCACTTTGACAATAGTCTCTGACAGTACCTTGTACATTCCCAATTTATAGCCAGTGAATATCATTTATTTAGGCAACTTAAACGACAGGTAGCAGAGAAGAAACGTAATAGAGATGAAGCGCCGCAGAAACACGCCTTGTAATGACTATAACAATTGCCCAGTTTTTTAGACCAAAAGAATGACGGAATTGCCACGATTATGGCAGCGGTGCCCATATCCTCTTGGACTTACCAAATATTGAACTAGTGGATCTAAGATTATTATGTTAACTTAATCCTGCATCTTGGAATTACGTAAAATTAAGATTAAGTTGAATTATTAAATTATTTTTATTATTTATTTTTCCTACAATAAGGATATGCAAAGATGACAAACGCGTGGATGCAAGAAAAACAAGGTGACGCAACACTTCAAGGAAATTCAATTACATAATGAATCCGAATGCGTCTCTGTTGTGGAGAAATGTACAAATAGATCCTTTCCGACAAACAAATCTAGTTCCTCTTAGGTTCGACAAGCAGGTCGGGTAGCGCTTATCGCGAATCAGTATTTTCAGTCTTGCTATTTTTAGCGAGGATCGATGCTAATCAAAGCGAGCGTGCGAAACTGATGTTCAAGTGCTAACTGGAAATTTGTAATAAATAGCAAAGTAAAGGAAGTATTCGCATTTTGGCTAGGCAAAAATGAAGATCTTTCTAGCTGTCTTCGGAATGGTAATAGCGGTGGTTTCCAGTAAGAATAATAAAACTTTAAAAGGTTTTGCACTTGGATATACTCAATTTACGGCCGACATTTACAAGGTAGGTTTTTAATTATTTATGAGGTGTTTTGTATGAATGGTCTTATTGTTTACAATTGAAGAACTAATGTCATGCATAATAGCCTTGATACATATTTATCAAATTTGCCTAATTATGTTTTGTAAGTCATAGGATGGACACCGCCCATTTATGTTCCATGTTGAGAAATAAATAGCAAAATTGGCATTTGAATATTTGATGCTTGTAAAAATTTAAAATCATACCAAATGGACAAAATAAGGAGCATGAACTCTAGAATAGTTTTTATATAGTGATTATTTAGTTCTATTCTTCTTCTAGTTAACAATTTTCCCTGATTTCTTTCAGGAAATACTGAAACTCAACCAGGCAATTTTCTGGTATGTCCTCTTTCGATTGAGGTTATGTTAGCGGCGATCCGCGAAGGTGCAGCTGGGGAAACTGCGCACCAGCTAACTGAAGCTCTCTATCTGCCGCAGGATAATGCCAGTATAAGAAAAATATTCCACGAACTGTCGCAGACCCTAAAAAGTACCGATAACTACAACCTTAGCAGCGTTAACGAAATTTACATCAAGAATGGTTTCAAAATCAACAATCAGTTCAAGAAAACATCCTCCGGGGTATACAACACCGAAATCCGGAATATTAACTTCAAGCAGAGTGACCAAACTCCTTCTAAGGCAATCCGTTCGGTTAAAGAGAATACACACAAGGAAATTGAGGATCTTATTAGTAAAAACAACTTGAGCGCGGACGCACAAGCCATTCTCATCAACACCATGTACTTCCATGGACTGTGGCTCACAGCATTTAATACGGACAAAACAAATAAGAGGGCATTTAACATCAATGCAAATAATCAAGTCGAGTTGGACATGATGGAGATAACCGGGCACTTCTTATTCGCCGAGCGACCCGACATTAACGCCAAAGCATTGACGCTTCCGTATGAAGGAGAAGATCTTAGTCTAAACATAATTTTGCCCAATGGCGCAGAAGGTTTATCTGATCTGGAAGAGCAAATCGATGAGACTCTTGCCGATTCAGACGAAATCTCTTGGGAAGTTGTCCACATTGTGTTGCCTAAATTTAAAATTGAAAGCACCGTTGAGTTCAAACCAGTTTTGCAGAATGTAAGTCAGTCATTTATCATAGTATATTTATCAGCTAGCAATGAGAGTTCAAAATTATTCTTCCAGTTAGGCATAACCGACGCGTTTCAAAATTCAGCCAACTTCAGCGGAATCGGCGTCCACCAAGAACCTTTGGTTGTCAGCGATGTGATTCAGAAGGCCTTCATCGAAGTTGACGAACAAGGAACCAGGACAGCCTGCCACCGCCGGAAGTATGATTAATTTCTCTTCCTTCAACTAGCATTAATTTGTATTTTTTGTTGTCAGTAATATACACGTCCCGTCCTGGTCCAAATCCACCTCCACCCCGAGAGTTCATCGCAGACCACCCGTTTGTTTTCTACTTAAAATCATCTGCTGGCGTATTACTTGTAGGGCGCTTTGTTCGGGGATAACATGCCCATGCTAGAACACTTGTTACGTTTGCTTTGTTTCACTGTTACTTTGTACTTAAACGTTTATTTTTAATAGATTATTTTAAGGATTCGTTAAAAAAGTAGTTTGTTATTTATTTTACAATAATTCCTCTTAGAGCTGAAGCAGAAATAGCTTCTAGATTCGACTGGTAACCGGAAAGGAAATGAAACAGCACAGCTTGTTCGCGTGTAAAATACGAACGGATTAACATAACAATTATGTAGGCGTCTGGTTAAAGCAGTGACAGAAGATACATACACACTTGACTCCGCACATAAAAATGTTTTATTACACAAACTAAAATTTTCAAATCATCAAGTTTATTAAGAAATCGCCCACTGTTTACGCAATCAAAAGTTATTTCACCACAAAGTTTTGTGCATCCTGTACAATATAATTCTATAGAAATTAAAAATAAGAATATAAAAATAAATTTTGGAATTTATAGTTCACCAAATATTTCTCAACTTTCACTTTTATAACAGAAGGTTTTGTAGAAGGCAAGGAAATAAAATAAATTTAAGATTATTGTAAGCAACGAGCGACGTGCTGCAAGGAATGCAGATAAATGTTCTCGTCAGCGGCTTATATATGAAGAGAAAGCTGCGTCCGATGTTAGTTTTTGCGGCCACAGGAATGATATCGAAAGTAATAATCGAAAACCATTTACTGCTTTTGGTAAAGTAAATTGTATTATATTGAAGTCGCACGTTTGCTGTATACAAGGTCGTACCAATAGCTAAATAGACTACTTGAGTAACAAGTTGCGATTGACGTAATTGGTCTTTGAAATTGCGCCACACTTCGTTGGCTACTGATTCTCAAGTTATTGTGCTATTGCTTCACTATTGTCGGCAAGTGCAACACAAATCTGGCATGCAATTTAGCCATAAATTTGCGTAGTTTGTTGCAGCTTCGCAAAATCTATTAAGTTTATATGTAAAACGTACTTTTTTATTTTGCGGTTGCAACTCTGATACTTTAACTTAAAAAAGTATTGCAAATTTCGATAACTTCACCTGGAAGTAGTCGTTGGGTGGAAAGAGTAAGCTCAGTGGATAAAGGAAAGTTGACGAGTCATGGCAATTATAAAATAATCCAAATGTTCAAAGCACCGCGCATTGCTTTCGAAATAGAACGGATAAATAGACGACGGCTCAGCAATGAAATAAGACCAAGAGATATACACTAAGATTAGGAATATGGGACGTTAGAGCCTGGACTAACAAAGATAACAAAAATTACAGAAAAAAATCTCTGAGACAAAAAAAGAAAGGCAAAGTTTCGGTAAAACTCAAGAACTATAATTTGATAAAATTAACTGTCACCGAAAGATTGACAAAAATCTATCTATACATTTGAAGGGAAAATAAACAAAGAAATGTGGCGTGTCCTAAGTCCTTGATTTACACGAGGAGGTCCGTGGTTATAAACAAAGGCAGCCTATACATTTGAACAAAGACAGCTGACATGAAATTTGGCGTGGTGGTGCTCTGAGCGCTTAATTTACACGAGGAGGTAGCCGTGCGTGGGTGCACGCATGTCTTTGCCGAGTGGTCGGGCAGCCGTGACTGTTATCGGACCGCTGTACTGCCGAACCCAAAAAGCGCGTCTGCTATGGCCATTTGGTTTGCTTCCGCCAAACGGAGATAAGCGCATATTTATAATGGACATAACCATAAACCGCCCATAAGAATGTATATGTAAATATTTAAAAGTTGCACATGTTCAATCAAAGTAGCGGCAGCAATGTTCTTCTAGGCATTTTGCATAATTATGTTGCCTTTGTAACTGTTATCCCTTTTATGGTGCAAAAATACATGCATATTTAGTAAATTAATTAATAGTTCCCTATCCGCTGTAAAAATAATGCCAAAATGTCGACAATGCTAAAGTTAAGTTAAGCCATTTCAGAATCAAAACAAACTTTGTGTATTTTGCTGCTATTAATATACGAAAAAATAAAAATTACTGCAAATGAATGTAAGAAATACGTAAAGTTAAATCGATTTCAGCTTTAGGTATTTCTTAAGTAAGAACGTAAAACGTAAAAATTACAGGAGTGCACTATAAACGAGTGCATAAGCTTTGTATTGATTCAACTTTACTTATTACGTATTTCTTATGGGCGGCTTATGCTTACGTTCATTATGAATGGGCATCAAGTTCAATTGTTCCACTTTCCTGATCCAGGGAAAAATCCGATTCAGTTAAAAATATATACGTTCCTAACTTTTGGCGGGAAAACCCTAGTTATTTTAAAAATTGATAATACAGATCTGAATGTGATCAGTGTTTATGCCCCTGACATCACAAAACCAAGGATGAAAAGATTACTTTATGATTTTGATGAATTAGACTGATGACATCTGCCCGCCACCACGTTATTACAATGGATAACTTCAACGCTCCAATAGAATATGATCCATCTAATGATATCAGACAATGCTTTACGAAAACAAAACTTGCTTACCAACTTTTGCGTCCAAAACAACTTGAGAATTAACAATATAAGCATTATCTTAAATACAAACAGTTCAGCAATGCAAAAATTAATAATCTATCATTAATTATATCATAATATAGGGGCAACAGAAAGTATACCCCAATAAAAATATTACATGAAAGAACACTAAAATAAGTAAACTTCAACATTAACCACTCATTAATCCAGAATATATAGGAAGAAGTGCAATGTATAATCCTTACAATACAATAATCCAAAATACTTGAATGCAGAAAGATTAAAAAATTAAAATTAACGTAAGATAATCAACGATAGTGACGACCCAGAATAAATATAGGCGCAATATCATCTAAGCCATTGAAAAAGCTATTAAGAAAAGAAGAGTTAAGCCATACTCATCACACAACAAAATCCTTGGAAAAAAGAAGAGGGAAATCACAAATAAGAAGAAAAAAGCATTTCTGTGCTACAAGACAACAAGAACAAGAGAAAGCATAGTAGGTACGAGAACGTAACACAGCTAAAATAAGTCAATTGAAAGAGATGTATTGGGAACGATATACAAAAAGATATAGAACGAGACCTATATAGGCGAATTCTGAAAACAGAAAATCCATTGTGAACGGAACCATCAGAATAAACATACATAAAATCTACATAAGTACCTCAGAATAGATTACATAATAAACCTTTGATTTAAACCCAATCAGAATTTAATTTAAGTTACGCGTAAAAATCAGAAATATTTAAGTTATATCTCCCTTCCATTTTTAAATTGTATCTAGGCAAATACCTAAGAAACGTGCGTATGTATCAAATTTTATCTAAAATCCGAAAACATTCGAAGGTCGTTTTCGCACCCCTTCGACCAATTTTGAATTAATGAATTTAGCCAATATATTGGCCCAATAAATGTATGTGTATATCTAATTAGAATTACGTCAATGCCCGTGTCCGTAAGATCCGTTATACCCCATATCAAAACAGTAAAACAGATCAACAACGAGTGTTATATTTGTGGCCCGTCAGCTAAGGGAGAAAACGATCAAATTCAACGTACTAGCCTTTATGTGTTTTGTGAACCTAAAAAAGGCGTTCGATCGAGTTAAACTAATGACGTAATAGCGGTACTACAAAAAAGACCACACTAGCACATTTAATATGAATTATAGATGTCAACATGAACACGACAAAGAGTTCAAATCGGAAAGTGCGTAACTAACACAATTAAATGTGAAATAGTTCTTAACACAATAATGTACAACATAATTAAAAGTACAGATAAAAAATAGCAAAATAAACATAGCTATTCTATGTTGTGTGGACGATGCACGATTGAGAATAACTTGCAGAAACTTGTCTTCAAGTTTTACAACACGCTGAAATGTGTAATGTGGAAGTCTCTAGCGAAAAGACAAAAAAATCGGTAGTTTCAAAACAGCCCATATGGTGTAATTTAACAATCAGAAAGGAAATAATAGAGCAAGTAATATCCTTTACATATTAAGTGAACAAAATAACTATCACGAAGCAAGTCATAAAAGCGCACGAGTATTAGGATATCTATGTGACGTTATCTGAAAAAACCGAAAGCAAGGCAAAAATATACAAAACCATAATATAACTGGTGATAACATATGTTGCGGAAATACCTGGTGGACACCAGCAAGACGAAGCAACTGATTTAAATGCCAGGGACAAATGTGTTAGAAATAATACTAGAAAATTAAGAAACGAAAAAATACGATATATAAACCATAAGACATCATAAAATTCGCTAGAGGAAGACAAAAATAATTGAATAACTATGTTTAAAAAGTCAGTGCCGACAGATTAATCAAAACAGCAAGAAATCTAAGATCAAAAGGAAAGGGATGGCTTAGAAGTTGAGTTGCCACATCTATAGAAAGTAAAATGCCTTAGACAATGTAGGCCACCTTGTAGAAATGGTAGCGCTACTATAAGAACACAGATATAATCCTAACGGTATTAATATTATTCATGATAATTTTATTATTTCAACAAATTCCGAAAAAGGGCAAATTCGTTGTGTATCCACATTGCCGTTTAGCAATCAATTCTTTTTTCTCTACTATTCTTGATCCTTCAATTGGCATTACCTTCGATAACTTTGAATATTATTATAACAGACAAAGCATAAATTTAAGTTTTACAAAAATAAAATGGCGTGATACTTGTCGCACACCATCTCTGATGCGGGGCAATGTGACAAACACCGCGTCTTAGATGACCGCCATTATTACCCCTTGTTCGAAGTGAATGCAGATACTCATGTCAACTTCATGTTGTCCGTCTGTCCGTTCGTCCGAGCAAAAACTCGAGAACGGCTGGGAATTTCCAAATTCTGTTTTCACCAATCGACAGGTGATCAAAAAGGCTTGTTTGCTAATGATTTTGAAACTGATTGGTCAAAGGTCAGCGTTAGTTTGGGAGATTGCTTCGCCAATTCGCTATGCGTTGCAAGCTTTGCAGGATTGTTTTTAGTGGCTCCAGGAATGAACTCGTGTCCGTCCACACCGCAGTCACGTGTCTCAACGGTCACACTGGCGATCTAATGTGTAAATACGTGAGTGAATCGAATTATTTTCTTTAAGTTTAATGAAAAAGAATAGAAATATAAATTTCCAAAGATGTTTTTCTATACAACCTTCTAAGTTAGAAACACATACTTCCAACGGATACGTAGGTTTTGACACCAAGCCAATCATGCACGAGGGCTTTGGCAAAACCGTTGTCAAATATCTACCCCTAAATGCTTCTTTTAGTGATAATCGCAGAGTAATAAGTTCGAACAATAAGGAAGTGTCTATTGTAGTCCAGAACAAATTCTCAATTTTTTGTGGAGTTTGGGCACCCGCATAAGGCCGGGGTTGTCGTAAAGAAGAATAACGCCTTAGTATTAGCATAGCTTATACCAAGACAATTTCGGCAACCCTAAACCGGCTCTCGTCTTGAGAGACGGCGAATAATAAAAATATTCTCAGCATCAGTCACGCTGATTCTCATTTTCAATTGCTTTTCGTTCTCCCAAAAATTGTTTAAGCCACGCATACACTTGAGTTTTCTTAAGCGGTAACACCATTTTAGAGCCGCGTTGGCTTGACGGTCAAGATCATCGTTCCTCTGTCTCGACCCGGCGCGGGCGAGTTCCAGTCTCGCGCAACCCATGGGTGTGTGTGATGTCCTAATTTAAGGTCCATGTTAGTAGGCACAATAAGCCCTTAAAACTGCAGTGCCAGTAAGTGCGCGCAAAAACATCATTCTAGAATTTTCAAAAAATAGATTTTTTTGGTTTAAAAGATACTGTGAATCTTCTAGAATATGTAGAAAACAGTTGTATATGTGAAAAATAATGTTTCTTTAAAATTTCGTGAAGAATATTCCTTATTCCCTCGTAATAGAAGTTTTTGCGTGTAAAACTGTTTTTTAAGTAAAAATAAAAGGCAAAAAAGTGTACGAGGGTAAAAAAGGTAAAAAGAACTGTATCTATCACGGCATTGGTCAAAAAAACCAAAACAAAATTTTAAACAGTTTAATTTCTAATTCTAAAGGCGTTTTTCTGGAAATATCATTTTTCAAAACGGCACGCACCATAACTCGATCAATTTTTAATATTTTCATTTGAAATTATAACCACATCTTTAAAACAAAATTTTGAAGAAAAACACGTACGGAATTTTCATTAGAAAGTTTTTGATAAACAAATAACCCCCTTTTTTTGTTAAAAATCGGACACTTAACTTCAAATACTTGCCAATTCCCTACGTCCTTCTTTAGCTATTCTCATTAGATTTAGAAGAATTTTTTTATTTTGCTCCAAATTCAATTTTCACAAGTTCTAGTGCGTGTCGCGGAGCGCCTCGACGCCGACCTGACTTGAAAGAATGGTTCCAGAACCGCCATTTTAAAATATGTTTCAACAAATTTTTTTATCCTTCAATATATGCCTAATAACATACCCCAACAGTTTTTTTTATTGCCTTTCCTTCCATGCAAGAAAAATTTCAGAAACCCGCTTTTCTGGGGGGGGAGGGGGGAGGGTCTAGAGTGGTGTTACCCCTTAAGAATGTTGTCTCCGAACTATACCTAAAATGTTCAAAAACTCGGACGGTTGTGCGCCCTCTGTCATGAAATACTTAATAATAATCCGTAATACTCATTATAACCTAGAGAATATTCAACCATCTCTATGCACAAACTCAGAAGACGCGTTCCTCTCTGTTCACCTCAAATTTAGTATTATATTTAATTTACCCACTCCAGGTCAACAGCCGTTAGGCTAATCTTTTAGCTTGCGTATTTATATTTATATTATATTCATACGAAAGTCACATAAATAACTAAATTAACAAGCCTTAGCAGAGAAAAAGACCGAATTCCATACCTACAAAAACAGACAAGAACGTAGCTTCAGAGTTGTCTTGCGAAACATTCATCCCTCAACCGATACAGTTACAATTAAGAAAGCTATTGAAGAACACAAACATACAGTAACAAATATCTCTAACATCCGAGAACGTAAAGGAGAGTTGAAAATAGCACTCCCACTATTCTACGTCGAATTGAAACCAGCACCAAACAATAAAGACATATATAACATAGACAGATTGTTACACTCAATAGTTAAATTTGAACCACCCCGGCCAAAAAAAGAAAAGTGTCAAAGGTTAGGACACACTAAAAACTTCTGCAACAGAAGTCCTCGTTGTGTCAAGTGTGCAGGTAACCACCTAACCATACAATGCCTACGTAAAACAAAAAGCCCAGATGTAAAATGTGTTAATTGCAGTGCGAATCACCCGGCAAACTATAAAGGTTGCGAAATGTACAAACAATTACAACAGAAAACATTCCCTGCTCTCAGAACAAAACAAATAACCAACAGGGGACAATCCTCACTAATCCAACCGGGTGTAACACATGCCCAAATAGTCAGTGGCAGAGCTTACCAAACACAACCCATAAATACAAATCATCAGCAGCCATTAGCACCACCCTCCCATCAATCTAATGAAATGTCCGAACTGAAACAAATGATGAAAAGCCTTATGGAACAAATGTCAACAATGTTAAACATACTAACAACTCTCGTCACAAAATTATCATAATGGCTCAATTTCTTAAGATCGCACTCTGGAACGCAAATGGCCTACAACAACATGGACCCGAAATTACAACATTTATTCAACAACACCATATCGATGTCATGCTAATCTCCGAAACACATTATACTGCACGAAGCTATTTAAAAATACACAATTACTCCATATATGTCACACCACACCCTGATGGAACTGCACATGCAGGAACTGCCATTATTATAAGATCTTCGCTAAAACATCATGAAGTAAATAAATACCCTGAACCACACCTCCAAGCCAACACTATCGTAATTGAAGATTGGCTAGGACCGATAACTCTGTCAGCGGTTTATTGCCCCCGAGACACGCAAACAAACAAGATCAGTACAGCCACTACTTAAATACCCTTGGAAATCGCTTCATTGCTGGGGGAGATTTTAATGCGAAGAATATATACTGGGATGCAAGAGTGACAACTACGAAGGGAAGAGAACTGTTGAAAGCCATAAATGCAAACAACCTAAGCCCTCTCACTACTGGCGAACCAACCTACTGGCCTTCTGACCCAGACAAACTGCCAGACCTCCTGGATTTCTGCATTGTTAAAAATATAAGTATGAATTACCTTCAAGCTAAAACTTGCTTGGACCTATCGTCTGACCATTCACCTGTTCTCATCACCCTTGGTATACAAGTACTGCATATTGAAAAACCACCGTCACTTCTCAACAAAAAGACCGACTGGAACTATTTTAAAACTAGAGTCAATGAAGCATTGCAACTAGACGTACCATTACAAACAAGAAAATCTCAGAGACGCAGTCGAACATATTACTCAAACTATACAGGAATCTGCCTGGGAAGCTACATCGAGTGATAAACAAAATCTAAACAGGGCTGCAACTGAACTCAAACAATTACTTAAAAACTTAAAAAACCAAGCAATACAACATTATCTGGAGAATTTATCTCCCACTGAAGCGTCCGACTACTCGCTGTGGAAAGCCACTAGGAAATTAAAAAAAAGGTCTATACAGCACATTCCACCTCTCCGTAAAGTAGATGGAACATGGGCAAGAACTACTTCAGATAAAGCCCTCACATTTGCCAGTCACCTAGAAAAAATTTTTGTACCTTACCCAGCCGAAATTACATCAGAAGAAGAAAACCAAATCCACCAATTTCTGGTGGCGCCATTTCAAATGAGTCTTCCATGTAAACCTTTTAGTAAAAAGGAAGTAACAACGGTAATTCAAAACTTAAAAAACAACAAAGCACCAGGCTATGACCTGATAACAGGCAAGGTCCTTAAAGAGTTACCAGAAAAAGGCATTACACTACTTACCAAAATCTTCAACACAGTTCTCAGACTAGGGTATTTCCCTGAGCAGTGGAAGGTTGCCACCATAATTCTTATCCCAAAACCCGGAAAACCACCAGAAGAGGTCGCTTCATACAGGCCAATAAGTCTACTGCCTCTTTTCTCCAAAGTGTTTGAGAAACTATTTCTGATCAGACTTCAACCAATACTTAAGAACAACAATTTATTGCCTCTACACCAGTTTGGCTTCCGCGAACAACACGGTACAATCGAGCATGTCCACAGGATAGTAGAACTAATAAATAAAGCTCTTGAAGGCAAAAGCTACTGCTCCGCAGTGTTTCTAGACGTCAGCCAGGCCTTTGATAAGGTCTGGCACGAAGGATTACTTTTTAAATTAAAAAATATTTTTCCCGCTGACCTGTATCAAGTGATCAAGTCATATTTACTTAACAGATACTATTCCGTTAAACTCCAAGGAGACTCCACCAGACTGTACAACATAAACTCCGGTGTTCCACAGGGCAGTGTTCTTGGCCCTTTGCTATATCTGTTATACACGGCAGACATTCCGACTACCGGGTCAATAACAATAGCTACATATGCGGATGACACCGCCATCTTATCGACACACCCTGACTCTCGAACAGCTTCACACAGATTACAAATCCACCTTGAAAAGGTACAAGACTGGCTAAAGAAATGGCGCATCAGAGCAAACGAGTCAAAATCCGCTCACGTTACGTTTACGCTAAAACGTGAAACATGCCCACCAGTTAGTTTAAACGGACAACAGATCCCACAACAAGAAACGGTCAAATACCTTGGTATTCACCTCGATCGACGTCTCACGTGGAAACAACATGTCTGGGTAAAGAAAACAACTGGGGTTGAAATACAGATCCATGTACTGGCTATTAGGTCGAAGATCAAAGTTATCGACAACCAATAAAATTCTACTGTACAAAGCAATATTGAGATCAGTGTGGACATATGGCCTACAACTTTGGGGCGCTGCAGCTAACTCCACAATCGATATTATCAGACGGTTTCAGACTAAAGTGCTAAGAGCAATTATTGACGCACCCTGGTATGTGCCTAATGAGGTGATAAGACGCGATCTCCAAATAAGTTCGGTCAACGAGTTAATTACAAAAGTGAGTGCCACCTATCGTGATAAACTCAGTGCACATCCAAATGAATTAGCAAGTAACTTAATAAACAATAATGGTGAAGTGCGGAGGTTAAAAAGATTTAAACCCTCGGACCTACCCAACAGATTTGAATAGTTTAATCTGCTGACTTTCATATAACATACAACAATATTAATATTGTGAACTTAGTTTTAGGTTAGTATAGTTAATAGTCAAGAATACCTAGCTATTCTAGGAATGTTATAAAGGGAAATTGCCATTGTAGGCAAGATCCCACAAGTCATTTAGATAATCATATTAATTACTGAATGCCTCATTTATTTGGCAGATTGTAAACTAAATAACTCAATAAAAAAAAAATTACCCACGTATTTTTACTTTTTGTTTTATTCAGGTATTTTATAATCCTCGGCAAATGAGTACCGAAAAAATGTTATGATCCTCTATTGAAGCAGCCAATAGTTTGCCGAATTAATAATTTTATTATTGAGAGACAATCTCAGTTTAAAGTTGGATAATAGGATTGTTTATTTGGTTTTAAATTTATAAATGCTGACTAAGTTTCGTGAACGATTTTTTATTTGTCCCAAAATTTGTAACGAATCTCAAATTTATCGTTATTTATCGATCTATATTTTTTACTTGGTGTATCTGATCACTTAAAGTTGGTATTTTTTAATCTCGTTCAGCTTGGTCTTATCTCAGCTGCTAATAAAATAATTTTTGTTTTGTATTATTTAAGAATTCTGTTAATAGTTGGAAATTTTTAAATCCAGTAGCATTTGTTTATCCAACGCTATTTCTTGGTTTCGTTAGAAGTAGCAGGCAGTTGAGTATTCACATAAAACACGGGAAAATGATAAAAGTCGATAAATTTCAAACAGCCGATCCAAAATAGTATCTAAGTTGAATCTCATTGAACGTGCCTTTCATTATAGAGTTTTTAAAATTTAAAAATCAATAGAAAAATGAGAAGTAAAAGAATTCAAAATGACGATTTATAAGTGCAATCTTTATTGAACATATTATAATTGTTAGGAATATAGAAATTGGCAAATTCACAGTCACTTAATTTCTATCACGTCCGAAGGCCGACAATATTTGAGGCGTAAGTATACTATAGTTTGTTGGAAGTAAAATTTCAACGAGGATATTGTTAATCGGCAGAGTTGTCAGAAGTCATTACTACAAATAATGATGACATGTATAATAGCTTTTTGGTCGTTTCAGATAACAAACAATTAACCAGACTCTTACGGCTTCTTCCCTTCCAACAGAATATCACATTTTACTGAAGCTGTCTGCATTCAAGAAGTGTTTTGCTAAAGTGATGTTATAAAACTGAACAGCCTTAGAGTCAATTGATTTCGACAGAAACACCGATTGCAATATTAAAAAGTGGACTGTTCAAGATATAAACTTGAAAAAATTGCCTTTAGGCTAGTGGAAAATATGATGTTAGTGTTCTTAGACAACAAGTAAACGTGTCTTTCAAAAACTTTATGGGCGACAGAGGGTGAAGCGTTTGAAACTTACAGTAACATAAAAATTTCTTTTATAAGGAACTCTAACGTTATGGGAATTTTAGAATCTTTTTTCAGAATTGAAAATGGAATGGTAAAGAGTATTAAAAGAGAAAACTGACATCCCCATATCTAAAAACTAAAGTAAACACTCGAGATGGCTTTATTAAAAATAAATCCTCCAATCTAAGAAATCTAAATTATAAAAAACTTCGATCAATTAAAAATAATTCATACGGTAGCACGTCGGATGACAAATGAACACAACACGCACATATCCTGTTAAATTCTTAAACTCCCTCGATTCTAAAAGAATGTCCTCCTGTTACCCAAGCTTAACCTCATGACATTCCAGATTTGTGCATAAAGAGGCTAAATATCTAGTGAATTCAGTAATAAAGTCAAACATCAAGCAAATGCATTATAGACCGTTGTTGTCGGGACACAAAATAAGTGCCTTTATATTCAGGATTCTGCTGACAGTAATTATACTTTCGAGTTCCAACGTCTGCAGTTTTTCTAAAAATTTGCTTTGCAATGATGATAAATACAGCTCCAAGTCTCGAGCTCATAAATTTGTTATCTCTACTAACATAAATTAAACCTCGAGGTAGATATGGCCACTAAATCGTTACAAAGTAATTTGGTAGTATACTAAATTTTGCAAACTGAGTTTTTTCAACATTACAGAGAATATGCTGTATTTTGGTTATCGAATTGTGTTTACAATCTCCATGAGTTAAAATGCCTCTACAAATTATGTTGCACGAAACTGTTAAGGCAATACGGTTCCATTTGTTGTTTTCTTTTAATAGATTCTTAAAATCCTACAACTTCACAATCAACAATCGTTCGGTGATGGTCCGTCATATTAATAAAAACAAAACGGTTAAATAATTTTTTTTCAAATTTAACCTCAGCTATCTTCACAAGAGAGATGCAGATGCTTTACCAACTTTTTCCAACTGTAGGAGAAAATACGTTGAAACTCATGCTAAAAACACAAAATTGTTCAATTTTTGACGCACTGATGCTAGGTTTTGTCACAAAAAAATTGCAGGCGATTTGCTTTATTATATGTAACAAGGAGTTTCCCGCAAAAAAGTGTTTTTGGTTCTCTAGGCTGCCAATTTTTCACCTGCCTTCCCTCAAATTGGTGGGAACGTATAAATTTTTAACTGAATCGGTCGCACGGCTCCAGCAGTCCATTCGGCAAGGAGCGAGAGCGGTCCCGACGTGCGTGCACCAATCACACGAACCTCCTCGTGTAAATTAAGAGCCAAAAACCACGCCACGTTTCTTTGTTTACTTTATGTTCAAATGTTGTTTTTTTTAGCGTACTGCAGCCTTAAGGACTTATTGTGCCTACTAACATGCACTTAATGCTAAGACATCACACATACCCATGGGTTGAGCGAGACTCGAACTCGCCCGCGCCGGCTCGAGGACAGAGGAACGATGATCTTGACCACCGAGCCAACGTGGCTCCTTCCAAATGTGTAGGTATATTAGTTATGGTAATGCACTCTCCTAGGTTGTGAAAAATTGACCAAGAATTTTCCCAGATAATCAGTGAATCAGTGAATGTTGCTTTTTTTTGGTACCAATAAAAAGAAGATCCGTCATGGCTAATGCCACAGTAATTAACCTTAAATCTGCTCAATAACGCAACATGACGCAAAAATTACAGTACACCCAATTGGAAGCTATTGAGTAATCCTTTTAAATAATTCTAAAATATAAAAAAATTGGCAAAAACAATTTTTCCGTTTTTTCCCGCACAACCTAAATATTTTTTGTCAAAGAAATGCTCGTGTCCTAAATAATTAGAAAATGAATTATCACTACATATATTATTTTTAGTCTTCGTTGACGGTGAATTACACCTAATATGCACATATACCATAAAACTTAATTTTAGATGCCAAATAATTCAGCTAATTTAATAGCACTCTGTTCTAATTTAAGATCTTCCCATAGCCACATTCAATTGTAACTACAACGTGGTAGGTTGAGTTACGCTATGCATAAACGTTAAATGTGCATGTATAAGGTTCATTCAAATAAAAACTATCTAAACTATTGAAATATACAATAAGAATATAGTAAGAATAAATACTTTTTTACGATCAAAATGCATCCCAATGTAACACCAAGCATTCAATAATTATTTCTAAACTATAGAAACTGCACTTTTTCATTTAAGTGAAATTTACGGTCTTAACAAACTTTTTTACCTTTACAAAAATATGGTTCTCCCCCAGCTAAATTGAAAAGAAAGAGTAACGTAGGGCCAAGCACATTTGTGTTACTGTTCGGACTTGATTTGTGTTCCCAAAACTTTTTCAGTGTTTTGGACTTAAAAATTCCTTGATTGTGTAGTTTAACTTCTATTAATCTCGTCACGTGACAGTAAAACCATTTATTAGTTTAGTATTACAGTTTGGTACTTTTTCTATTTTAATTATTCTTATAATACTGCAAACAAATAAAACAGTCATTTAATTAATCTACATCTACAATTATCAGAATAAAAATGAAATATATAATTATTGCTGAGTTATTTATGCTACGTAAAGGTCGCAAGAAGAGTCACATAAACATGAACTGCATCCTTTTCTAAACTTGCCCTTTCAGGTCAATGCAAAGCTTATACAGATGCATCATCGATGTCTGTAATGGAAGCAACACATGCACTAACAAAGCAATAAATCCATCGAGCAATCGATGGCAACGCGTAAATAACTCTCGGAAGCGGCGAAAGCGACGAGCCGACGCTGGCTATATTTAAAGGCAATCGAAACGCTGGGTTGACGACCACATCAAAATGTAGCGACGAGCATGGTCGTGAGCCCAAGCGGTACCATTACTGGCGCTCGCTGGGGGCGCACTTCGCATTCTGTTTCGCGATGACACTGGACGGAGGGCCATCGCTGCTGCTGCAACGGTCTCTGTGTGCAAATTGATCATAAACAGGAAGAGCGAGAGTCACACTTTGTCAGAAATAGCGTTGGAGGCAGTCCAACTCGAATAAAGCTGTCTCAAAACGGCGGCCCTAATTAATTAATGGGTGTTACGAAACTCCTTTGTGCCTCGCACGGGAGGCTGCCGTCGTGGAGAATTTTAATTTGAAACTAAAAAAGGCTATTTATATTTTCCATGATTATATTAGTGCCGTGAAGGTTACAAATGTACTAGGTGTTAGGAGGTGCATGTAAATTGCAATGTCAGTTATTTATTTTTTCGAAAATAAAGCGAACGAAGAATTGATATAAATTTTTGTCAGCAGAAGATAAAAGCAACGTTCAGAATACGTGAAGAAGGAATTATGAAATAGAAAAATGTTAAGTATAGTGTTTAAAGTGAAACAGATACAATAATGTCTAAAATCTATTAGTCCAACAAAATGATTGTAGTTATTGACAAAAATGGTAGCCATGAAATTCTGGAAAATCCAAAACCAATAATTTGGACAAATCTTTTTATATAAGACCTGAACATGTGACTTTTCTCCCGATCGTTTGTTTTCCATTAGATGTTGACTTGTCTGAATAACTTAGACCAACAATTTTTCTTTGTATGGACTACATAGTTTGTCAAAATGTAGCTGCATACCTTAATGTTAAATAAATTTGATATGCATAGATTATATCAAAAATGAGTTCCAGTCTAAATCCTTGTAAAACAACTTCTGTAGTTATCACTTGTTACTATCGTGAAGATTTGGTTCCAACAGTTTTTTATCTTTTTCAAAAAGTGGTCTCGTTAGTAAAATTGGCGTTCAATTTGTCTAATGAAATTTCGTTGCCATATCGATTAAAGGATAGTTGGCTTAAAGTCGACAGACAGTTGATTTAGTCAATGTCTGAAAGTTGAACAAGCTTTACGTGACTTCCTTTTAATTTAGACTTTCAAAACTTTAAATTATTTACCAGTTAAGTTAACAGACTAATTAAATTCTTTAATTTGCTTCTATTTTACACGTATCGATATTATTATATCACAATTATTTTTCTTTTATACTAACAACACTGAATTACAAATAACTAATGCTATTGTTATTGTTTATAATTTATTTATCTTCATAATCTTTACAAATAACTAGTGAGTTATCAATCAATTTAGAACTAATTGTTAGTGCTCCCAATTAACTTACTATGTAAAAAGTATTTAGAAGAAGCTATTAAGTTGTTAACAATTTAGAATAAATAAGTATAAACCACTTTCAGAAGATTTTGTTCAGCTCCGCGATCTTAAGAATTTTCAGAACCCCACTCACTATGGTCGCATCGGTCGCGTGGATGTTTTTGGTATGGTAATCTTCAAGAACATTCTCACAGATAATGAAGAGCAGTAGCAAGCTAGATAGCGACCTCGAGCGCAGAAATCTCTAAATGAATAGATGACGTCTCCTTCCGCTCTATTTCTATGGCCAGTCTTTATTCTTCGCCTGAGGTAGCTTATGGAACCCATTCTCAAAAAATGCTCTGATAAAAATCTAGAGAAAGCTTCGCCACCAACCTAATCCGTGCTAGAGAGCGACTTCCGAAGTTGGGCGACAACAGCATATGAACACCAATCAACAACCTGCACTTCTGCTCTTTTCTGATACTGTCCATTTATACGGAGCGCAGCGTAATCCACAATCTCGGCTAGGACGACGTTTACCTTAACCACATCGATTGCTTCTTAAGACTTATCTAGAGATAGAAGGCTGACGAGACCCTAGACTGCGTGATCTATGAAGAAGTTTTTCAGAGACTCATCTAAATTCTGAAGTACCTCAAGGCCCTAAATTCGAATGACGTTATAAACCGAGTGGTAGAGGATGTCATTATTCTCCCCAAATCTGGAAGACGTCAGGACTACTAGCGGATAGGCCTCCGAACTATCATAGAAAAGCTTATGGAGTAATTAATACACAAATGCTTAAAAGCAGTAGTCCAATTGATTTCCCAAAATCAGTTTAGCTTTAATGCAAGCCACCACTATCTATCAGCTTTTCAAATTGTGAAACGCATCAAAAGCAAAAGGTCTTCTCAACGTAACTAAAGCCTTCAAATGTTGTGACATCAGAGACCGTTGTATACGATATTCTCAATGGAAATTCTGCTACCGAAGATCCAATTTGTTAGGTTTCTCCTCTTTGGAAATAGGTTTCAAATTGAGTTTGGTAGTTTGAAATAATAGAAAAAACAACTCTGAGGCAACATCCCTCAATGTTTTATACTATCTTTGAAGTTCTACAATATTAATACCTAGAATATGCCAACAAGGCTCTTTAAAACATCAAATACATAAAACAGTTTTACCAGTGATTCGAAAAAATACTTTAAAGATTGATGTTATGGAGAATAAGTATTAACCCTCAGAGGAGTTGAAGAGTATGACAGTTCTGTTCTTCACTAATAGACCGTTGCAGGTATTCGGAGAAAAGAAACCTTGAAAAGAAAAAAACAACCACTCCAGAGTAACCATGCACAGCAAACTCGACTTGAAAAGCTCACGTCGATACGGCGGTTAACAAGGCAAAAGTAATGAGATTGGAGCTTAGCTTCTTCTATCCTCAAAGCCGATTAGCTACCAGAAACAAATTTTTCTTGTGTAAAATTATCCGCCTTACTATGATGCAGACAGTTTCAGTTGGATTACGTCCCGTCTTTGATACTTCGTGGTTTGTGAAGCAGCACTATTCTTGTGGTCAAACAATTGATTTCCAAAAGCGCTCAAGCCTCTGCATAGCCTCTACAATTATAAGGTTAGTAGAGATGCTCTAGAAGATCCTCGTTCCTTCGTGAGATGGCATGGAATGGTTTGTACGGCTGACCATGTCCTATGTCATGCTATATTATGAGAAATGAGATTAGAAGTTCTAATTTCGCCAGTAAGATCACTGTTAAGGTCAACTTTTAAAGAAAAATTGTGGGCAACACCAAGTTGCTTTGTTATAGTTAACAACAAATCGTCGTGATCTTGAGTTTATCATTTAGGCAATAAGGAGGTGTTTGGCAAAGCTTCTCATATATAGTGATGTATTTTTTGGCAACATTCCGAGCATTTGTGAACTAACTAGATGTTACCACCTGCATCCAATAAAAATAAAAAGCAAATTTCAACTTCATCATGTGCTAGCACCACAAGTTTAGTCAGCCATAGTGCTCTTTATTCGCATTCTCTTCTGTGCTGAAAAGTGACCTAACAGAATAAGCTCCAAAATAGAGCAGAGTGGTCAGATTAAATATCAAATTGAAAACAACAACCAATAAAAGTTCGATAATTCCAACCAAGGTATACACTAAAATTTCTACAAACGGGAGAATTTTTTCCGCAATTTTTTTAAATAAGGAAGGTTTACAGTCTACAAGCAATGCTTTCAATAATAACGAATCGATATGACCAACGCAGAAAACCTGTTAAATACGTATTATAATGATGACCATAATTATATCTTTCGAAAAATATCTTTCTCAAAGAGTAACGTAAAAGAAGAATACACAATACCAATTACCACGTTACTACGTTAAGAGAACGGGAAAGGGGAAAAAACATAAAGTCCTGATGGGTATTCGTGGAATTTAGTACAAAAGATAAAAATATTTCAATTTTGTTTTTTTTTCTTTTTGTAATATATCACAAAAAAGCAAATTTGCCACAGAAAAGTGTCGGGTACAGCGTTGCTACTACATGAATTCTAAATATATAACGTGTAGTGCTGATCACTAAAGTAAAAGGTTTACACTTAACTATTGCGAATTGATAATCCTGCGTGTGTTAGGTGTGATCTGGTGTTTGCATCATACAGTTTGACATTTTTGATAACATACGTACTCAGAATGTTCCGTCACACGGATGCTTCGTTTTTTTGCTATTTCCGTGCGATGATTTTTTACGATTTTCGATGTAAATTATCTCAACAACAGTAAGTTGATCAACTCACTTCCACTTTTGGTGATAAAGCCCTACACGGTGCCACTGTATATCGTTATAATATATTATAATAGTTCCCCGTAATAGGCCACGAAGGTCCTTTGAGGTCGTAACAAGATAGGTCTGCTACAATCTAGAGTCTACGGTACACAAGGGTAGTAGCCTTCCGACCGCCTATTATTACCCCAGAGTTTGACCTCTAGGTACTTCTTTATTGCAGCCTGAGTCAAGCTGGGTCGTAAAAATGCCAGGGACCGAATTGGCAAGAGCGAGAATCGAACTCGCACCTCTAGGTTTCGTAGTCTAGCGACCTATCCGCTAGACCACTATGCCTCTACTGTATATCGTTGGTTTAATGAATTTAATCGTGAACGTAGTTCGCTGGCGGATAAATTTAAAAAAGGCCGTCCAAAATCGGCTAACATAACATTTAACTGTGAATCCCCTCAAAAATAGGCTCGTGTCGATTAGCCGAAAGAAATTTTGAAGAAATATGATCGCGGTGTTTTAAAAATTGTTTATAACATCGTCACAGGTGACGAATCTTAGATTTACGCCCGAAAGTAAAAAGTATAGATCTTCCAAGATCAGCCAAACCTAGTAAGTCGTTCGCGCTCGAAGCACTTCACAGCAAATGGTCGCCTGTTTTTTTTTTTTTTTTTGGAAAAACTGAACATGTCGCAATTGGGGTTTTAGAGGATCGTAAAACGGTCAATCCAGAATAGTACACAACAATTTGTTTCCCAGAAGTCTTCGGAGAAATAAGAAAAACCAACGCGCGAGGTCGGATCATTCTCCACACACATTGACGGAATCAACGGACTTTTTGAGCACCCAAGCCGCCGAATTGATGAGTCATCTGCCGTACAGTCCTGATTTGGCTCCTAACGATTTCTTTTGGTTCCTATGTTCCATGTTTCGAGATACGTGATTCGTTAACAAATGCTTTAAAAATTGGTTCCAGCGTGTGTAACAATGTATTGAGCGCCAGGAAGAGTACTTTAAATAACAATAAAAATATTTCCTATACTAAACTGTATATAAACTATGTAGCCCACATAATTGTCTGTCCTAATCACCAGACGATAACCTGCAAGGTATATGTAGCTTCTTCACTGCACAGCGTTCTTTTTTCACGTAAAAGCAAATATGCATTGCTCTGATCCGCGAGAATATTTTACAATTCAGAAATTTTCAATATCTTAAAGAGCAATAACAACCAACATATGCTAATCACTTTACCGACCTGGGATTTCCTCAAAAGCTTCATCGCAGCAAGTAGTTTTATCCAGAACATTGTACGGCTTAACTCCACTTTATGATGTGTCTTGATTATATCATATTTAATATGTTTAGAAAACTTTAAAATGGACTGAAATATCATCACTGATAAGTTTGTCAAAAATGGTATGAATTTAGTTACTGATCTCGTTTACCAAAGATGCTAAGCAGATCTCCCTGGATTTTGTTTGATGGCTACGCTATATAATATAATTTTTTTCTCAGTTTGTCACTAATAAAAATAGATTCATTCGATCACACTGTGATGGCCAACTTTTACTTATTCAAATGTTTCATCAGGCCAAGAGTTAGTAGAAGCAATAGAAGACTTCAATGATGTAGTGTTGCCTAGATAGCAACACCGGAAACTGTGCAGCATATTACTAGTACAGCCTGTCCTGTGATAGTAAAAAACAAAATCGCGGAAAAGCAACGACTTCGCAGAAAATGACAGAATGCACGTCATCCGGATGATGGACGCAGACTAAATCAAACAACATTCGAACTTAAAACGCTCTTGGCAGAAACAAAAAACTAAAATGTACAACACTACCTAAAGACGCTGTCGCACACGAAAACGGCAGATTATTCGCTTTGGAAAGCAACAAAGCGATTAAAACAACCAACACCGCACAAATCACCCATTAGAGCGCGTAATGGTGCATGGGCCAGAAACAATCAAGAAAAAGCCCTGGCTTTTGCAAACCATTTGGCGGAAGGGTTCAAACCGTTTCCTCCTACCACCCCAGATGAAAAAGCTGATGAAATTCAACAGCGCCTAGATGCGCCGTTCAAAAGTAATGAGATCAAAACCACTCTTCTCAAAAATACGAATCCACCCAAAGCGCCTGGATTCGATCTAATTACAGGGAAAGTTCTAAAGAACTTCCGGAGGAAGCATTAAAATTCCTAACCTACCTGTTTAATGCAATAAGGTTTCAATATTACCCTATACAATGAAAAGTTGCAATAATAATCTTAATATCAAAACCGTGTAAACTTAAAGAACTGGTAGCTTAATATAGACCAATTAATCTGTTACCAATTCTTTCCAAATGCTTTGAAAAATTATTATTAAGCAGAATTACTCCGATACTTATAGAAAATAGGCAACTGTCGGATCACCAATTCGGATTCCGGAAACAACACGCCACAATCGAGCAAATTCATTGATTGGTAAACAAGATTACAAAAGACTTCGAGAATAAGAGATACAGTTTTGCAGTGTTCATCGACATAGCTTAAACATTTGATAAAGTTTGGCACGAAGGCCTGTTGTATACAATTAAAGATAAACTACTTTCTGACTATTACCAAATTATACGTTTATTTGTTATCGACAGAAATTTCATAGTCAAATGCAATGAATTCCTATCAAGTCTATTTCCCATTAATTCCGATATACTGCAAGGCAGCGTGCTGGAATCGATATTATATTCGCTGGCGATACGGCGATATTGACATCTCACTCCGACCCTGACACGGCTTCCCGCATTCTTCAAAGTCACCTCAATAAGCTCCAACCATGGCTCCAACAATGGCATATTAAAGTAAATTAAGCTATGTCAGTTCATGTGACTTTCACGTTAAGAAGAGAAACCTGCCCAACTATCTTCTTAATTAATCAGGTAATATCTGCAGCAGATAGCGCCAAGTACGTAGGAATCCATCTTGATAGCGGCTAACATGGAAAAAATATGTCTGGACGGAACGCAAGCAATAGGAGAAATCTTTCGTAAAATGTATTGGTTGATAGGGCTATCTATTGATAACAAAATACTTTTATACAAAACCGTTCTCAAACCTGTATGGAGTTACGGAATACAAATCTGGGGAACAGCGACCACCTCCAATATTGAAATACTCAGACGTTTCTAAACCAAAACACTACGATGGATCGTTGATGCACCATGGTATGTACCCAACGTGGTCATACAACGCGACTTGGATATCCAAACCATTAATAAAAAAATACACTAACACAGCATGCGGTAATATGACCACCTAAGTGCCCATCCAAATGTTCTGGTAAAAGAATTACTAGAAAACGACAACGAGAAACCCAGACTCAAAAGCCGACAAATCTGACAAACAGATTTTGTGTGATGGTATACATATAATATAAAAGGTGAATGTCAATGGACTTTTTACCGACATGTTTTTATGTAATCACTATCATACGATTGTCAAAATGTTTACTAAATGTCAAATTTCGACAGATTGTAAAAATATTTAATGTTTCATGCTTTTCTATTTCTTAACCAAACTTACACCTGATTCCATCAGAAATTTAAACATGCAATATCAAAATATAAAATAAAGAATAAGCAAAAACATTATTCCTAAGGTAAATAACACTAAAGTATACATAATTTAGTTACATGCACAAAAGAAATAAACTACAAAATATGTAATCACATTGTGCTGCTGCAGTTCCCTTCAACTCAATTTAAAACTGCGATTGCTTTCAATTTGCGACTCAAATTTTTCAGTTTTGCGTCCGCACCGTCGCGCAAGCCCAATAACCAGGTTAAATGTCAGCTAGCTCGCGATAATGTAATTTCTTTCGCCCGCATTCGTGGAGCAACTGCATAATGCAATTACTAAGTTAAATGCTACGTGTGCAGTGCACCCTTTGACGCAAACAAGAGCCTGTCGTCGTGCGAAACGTTTTTAAATGGCCTACAGCGCGCTCGGGCGCTTCGAATGCGCCCCAAAATTGAATTTGCACTTAAATAAATGATCACCCTACACCGCAACGCATTTGAGCGGGGTCAGAGCAGTCTGTTAAACGCCCGGCTCGGGGCGTTCCCAACTTGTTGGTCGAAAAAGAAAAACATGCGAATTAGTCGGGATGATGTATTGCGCAAAGTTTTAATCGAGCGCCCGATTAGTTTTAATATGGCAATATATACGAAAAGTTTAAACGATTTCAATCTTGTTTTATGTTTTGGTTGGCTTTATTCAGTTTGTAATTTGTTTTGAATCTCAAATATTGAATAATACATTGTCGTACATAAAAGATGCACAAAGTAACAGAATGATACACTGCAAAATGTTATTGTCGGAGCTGAAAAATGTAGTTATTTTTTCTCTCAAATATCACTTCAATATCAACTTCCCTTATTTGTTAAATAAAAAGTAATTGATAATATTTCGTTTTGAAAAGTATTTTTCCAAGATCCACATTTAATCAAGAAGGGAAGGATCAGTTATCAAAGACAAAGTATATAAAACATAGTCGTAATTTCAAAAAAGGTTCGTTTTTAAAGCAATATAACAGTTCTTTCCAAAAAAAGTGATCACATACGTAAATTCCTTTGCGTGAAATAAAGGAAGATTCATCAACATAGCTAAATACCGTATTCATATAAAAAATTAACTCTTACAACTTTTGTCAGAAAAGTCCCAGGGCTCATTTTTTAATTCTTTACTCGTAATATTCAAACACAAAAATTGATATTATACAATGGCCTGATATGACCTTAGAAGTATTTCCAATATAAACTCACTAGGTGGCAAGGTCATGTTTAGCAACCCACTGTTCGGTTGGTTGGCACATTTAGTTGAAAGTGCTGTGATAGACGTGGATTCTGAGTAGAAAGTTAACTTTAAGTTCTGCGTTAAGATAGGAGAAACCCCTAGTAGAACATGGAGTATGATATAGCCGCCCGTCAACATAACATGCCGCTGCAAATGTACAACCTGTGAGGCAGTTGGTGCAAGAAAATTCTTATATTACTGTAGCCATGATTGCGTTGAAAATGAATAGAAATGTAGGTATGTCACCAAATTTTAGGCAGCGATTTGGCGAGGCAAAATTTAATATAAAAATAGTCTCTCGCGCATTGGCAGAGAAACACAAAGATACCAGACGAACAATTGCTGCTGAACTGTTTAAAAGAGCCAGAATTGATCGAATATCTGTCTTAAATGTTATTGTCGAAGATGAAAGTGGTGTTACCAGTACGACTTAGACTCCAAAAAAGTAAAACTACAACCTTTGAAAGCAACTATAATGTGTATTTATTTAAAAAACTTTTCCACTAACGTGCTGAAAAATTTGTAGTCTTGATTTGTGAGCATCTGAGTACTGAACTTTTCTACAAAGGTTATAAAAAGCACACGATTTTACAAGACATTCTTTACTTAATTTACACAATCAAAAATAAAGTATATGCCAATAAGAAATCTATTATACAGATAATTTTCATTTCTGAACAACTCCATTGTGTGGATTAACATAGATTTGGCTTGAACATTAATTTCAGTAACATGAATCGTTTTAGTATACATAGTCATATGGCTTTACAATTTATGAGAATAAGCAAAACTATTCAGATTTTCAATGAAGCTACATTAATGTGCTAAGACCTTTTTCGTCTATTGGTTATAACTTTTTATGTTGAGTGTTTTAGTGTAGTTGTTGCAATGTTACAGCCCACATCCCAATTCATAGTTCGATATTAAATAATACCTTTTTAACTCCACCACCAAATACATAAATTTTCAATTTCTTATCCCCTGTCACTATTAATTGTAAAAATTGATTATTTTTGTTCCGTTCCAGAAATAAAATACCAGACCATACACTTTTTCTCTGGCCGTTTGTGATACCCCTTAGAAGAACAAGAAGTATATTCCATTTTCACAGAATATTCATAGAAAACACTCTTTTACATCTTCATAGTGTCTGCTAATATCCGAATTTCTAATTTAGTGTCGGATTCAATATTTGCATTTATGAGATCGTTGTCCACTAATGTTTAGCAAAATAGTGCGCGTTGTCTAAATTACGACCTCGAGTTTTAAACTTGGCAAATAGTCTTCGAATTATGGTTTACCAATATCATTTTCCCGTCAGAAATGGTTTAAATGAATGTGTAATGTTTCTTCTCTTTTTAGAAACCTTTTATTTGACCACCCACGTTTAATATGAACTCCTATAAAAAAAATTACACTATTCGTCTATTACACGTGATTCAAAGTCTTAGGAAAATGTCTAAAAAATACTTAAGCCTTTATAGGTAATACAATATTTACTCACCAACATGTATAGCAAATTACACTGTCATCCATTTAGTAATTTTCAGTTTTTGCAGCTACTTAAATAGATAATTGAACAAACACACTAAAAACTGGTCACATAAAACATTTATCACATAAACCAAACTTTTTTAAACTTGATCTCGTTTTAACAATTCTTAAATTATATTGTTTTGCAATAATAGCCTGAGCTACAAGAGCTAATTGTCATTATATGAGTTAGAAAAAATTATACCAAATAACGCGCAAAAAAAGATAATGTAATTGTTTAATCTTTTTCGGAAAATACCATTTAAGTGCCACTTCAATTTTATAAAGCACAATAAAAGAGAGAGAGAGAGCACTGAAAGTACAAAAAATTACTAAGAAATGTTGAAGCCGAAATGCAATTCGGAAATTTAATAATATATGGTAGTTTTAGTGCCTCTTAAAGTTGTGGTACAGATTCTGTATCGTTATTTCATTGTAAAGTAAAACATACCTTGAACACCACGTTTACTCTTACATTTGTGCCCACACTTGGAGGTTGTTGTTACAAATGTGGATCGACCACGACTTACAATGTGAAAATTAAAAATGACCAAAAAAATATTAAGAAATTTTAGAATGAGAGTATGGAAGATAAAATCAGCATTGTTGACTTGCTTCTTCTAATAAAGAAAAACGTTAAAAATTATTTTTTCATTTCTGATTTTCCTCTGCATCTTTTCGAGGTGAAAACGTCTTTGAGTTCGGTACGAGTACTGAATGTCATTCTAAAAATAATAGAAGAAGAAAGTTGAAAGCGATAAGCAAACCAGTCCTCGTTTGACGTAATGGAGGTGAGACTTAATTGGGTAACAAAACGACGAGTCGATGCACGCCGAATGGTCTTGGAGAGCGCGTGCCATTGTTTGTAACGTGGTTTAAGAAAAATAAATGACTGTTTTGTGTAGAATCAAGTACTGTGGACAATTTCAGACTATTCAGAGCTATTAAATTTGGGAAAATTGCAACGTATTGAAGTTAAAAATGCCGCAGTACATGAAAAGAAAGTTAAAGCAGAATCAGCGTAACGCAGGTCAAATTATAGCGAACCCAAAATACGGAGAAGTATCAACGCTATCAATTGAGGAAGAAAGCCAAGCGAGAAAAAGCCATGCGGGAGAATGAAGTTGGCACAATCGTTAATGAACGCCATCAAAATTTCGGCGCGTCAACTTTGGGGATCCAGTGGTGTGTGGAATACATTTACAGCAATAGAACAGCATTGATGATATTTTTGGTTTCATTTAGCGAATCGACGTTTTCACAGAAACCTCACGTTACTAGCCCCAACCACGACACACTCATTTTTTTAATCTATTAATTCTTTCTAATTTCGTTCTGTTATTTCTGTAGATTATGTTCAATTAATCTTTCTGTTATTTTTTATTGTGTATTTAAACAAGCTTTCTCGACTTTTTGGCACAGCTATTTTTTGTGATTGTATCCTTTAAAGATTGTTCTCTTGATCCCCATTTCTTTTATCTTTAAAACACTTCCTTACACGACATTATGTTCTAAAGATTCTCTATAAAATTCAAATTTTGCCACACTCAATCTTCAGTGTCACCTTTCTTTTCTAGTTTACCAGAGTTGTTTTTATCATTCTGCCACACAAAATACTAATAACGCTTGTGAGAAGATTTAACTCTTTTACGTTAAACTTCTGGGCCAAGATGTCTTTATTACATGCACTTGTCACGCCTCATAACGATGTTCTAGGCTAGAAATATTACTGCCTACTGACTAAAATAAAATGTAAGATAAAAAAATTCCCTAACCGAAAAGTAGGCGATCCTGCAAGCTGTGAGGATAACATTTGGGGGACAAAACATATTGAGATAACACAAGAGAACATATAACACGACTCGTAATCGGATTAAAAATAACAAAGTGAAGATCGTAAGACAAAATCTCCTAGTGTTATAAATGAATTACTGGGTGTATTGAAGGAATACAGACTTGGAATACCAGCACTACAAAACATCAACGAAAAGATAGCAACGTGTTCTGTTCAGAGGGCTACAATTTCCTCAACAAGAACAAGATTTGTGGTGAGACCAAACATGTAGTATATAAGTCTTGTGCTTTGAACAGGTCAATAAGCGATCTTGCAGCCTCAGAATCAAGGCCGCTCTTCACTATAAGAATAATAACAGCAGGCTGTAGATTACCGATTTTTCTTATTGCACAGTTGTTACGTCTTTAGGGTAGAAAAATCTAGCTGATTATCATTTAGATTAAGACGTTTGTGTATTGATTTCGGTTCATTCCTTTGAATGTGACATTACCGGCACCAAAATTCTAACTATTTCAAATAATATTGAAGATCATTAGGAGAAGCTACAATAAGGTTGCAATTGGACAACAATAGAGCCATGTCATATGTGAATGTTTCAACGGTTGTGGTTTGTGATGAATGTGGATCTGATGTATAAAGAAGATACAGGTTGGCTCCAACATATCAGCACCAATGGAACGTATGGGAACCTCCGTGTTTGATAAGAAAATGCCGATTGGAAAGATATGATTTGAATAGTTATTAAAGTTAGGTGGTAATGTACTTTTAATTTTGTATAACAAACATTCATTAAAAGGTTTGTGAAAAGCTTATTATCAAGGAAAACAGCTGGGCAGTATGTTCTATTTTCAAAATTTTTAACTATTAAGTTTCTCCCTGTAAACTTGCTCCAACGTGACATGCTAAGTTAAATTGTTGTTTGTAAGTATTGGTATAACTTTTGCAAGAAGTAGTTTTTAAAATAGTTTTGACAAAATTGGTAACGGGTCTCTAGGATAACACACTCTCCAATGGTCTTCTAAATTTGTGGTGCCCTTTCTTTGAGCAGTAATATGTTTGTAATCTTTTCCAGCACTTCTTTAAAAAATTTCGAGTAAGTCTAACTATCTAACTAACAAGTGCTTCGTAAGACTTGAAGTCTTTTATTATTACGCTCTTAATTTACCTTATCTCAAAATGGTTCAGGTGCTAAAATTATTAGGAAAAAGGTATTAATAAACCTCCGTTTCTTCTTTGTCTGTAATTTTAACCGCAAATAGTGTATATAATTCAGATAAATGTTGTGGAAATAAGGTGCAATATGCTGTTGTAGACGTTTTAGTCTCTTAAAGGCTTTCCCAAGCGAGTAAGTGTCAAATACTACAGTTTGATAAAGTTAAATAGGCTTTAAGGTTCAGTTGTCGCTTGATTTAATGCTCGTTTATAATCGGAATATATTGTAGTTTGTCACTTCTGCGCTATTACTATATTTTATAGGCATAGTGTGCCCCGCAGTTTATGTAAACTATCTCATTCAATTTCAAGAACCTTATTGACATGAGTAAAAAGATCTAAATAAGATTTGCTTTAAAGTAATTTAGATTTATTCTTTTTACAATACAGAAATCGAGCAAATTAGGTGTTCACCAGTGTATACATTGGGTCTAGAAACCATTGCCAAATCTCTCCAAATAGATAATTAAAATCCATGTCGAAGAGCCCTGTGTCATTTTTTGATTTGACGTATACGTTTCGTGCAATTTTACTTTGAAAATTGCCTTATTGGACCAATCAATGCGCGCCTCCAGGGCAAGCCCCCAATCTGCTGACTACACTTCTCGCTTGTACCACAAAGTGGTCGGCTGGAGTTAATTCGACAAGAAATAACGAGTGTGGTATTTTAGTTTCTCCTTGCCTAATTCTATATTAGTAAGGGTACGAATTGGTACAGAAATTGATCTTGCATAATAAAAGTTTTCAATGTAGATCAGGGAGATTTTAGATGGAAGACCCTTTGCCCAACTAAAAAACATGCACTCCACCGCAGTGTTTTCTACCAAGAAATTTCTAATATTGTAACGTTTTAGCTCTCCCTAGCGGTGAATAACTCGTGCAAATATTCTTAAGCTACTTATTCGTCTTACTTACAGTCAATCAAAATTACGTAACACTATTTACGTACATAACACAAACAATTAATAACGTAAAATGTCGCTTTCGCCACTTCAACCTTCGCGGGCCCCTGCTGCGCGATATTTATGTCTATTTGAGATACACCAGAAGGACTCGATAACATCTCAAATCTTCAAGTTTTCGCACGCGTGCAAGCGGCGGTTGGATTTCTGAAAGGTATTATATTCGCCACCTAGTAACATCTAGCACTAAGGTACTCAACTGTAATGGAAACTTGATGTTAATTAAAAAGAATATTATTGGTAAAGATAAAGTCTTATATAAGGAAATAAGTAAAAAAAGACATGTTGCACTTTATAAAGGTCATTATGAATACGATAGGCTAACTTACACTGATATGCAAGGTTTTGTTTTTTTTAAATAAAAATGTGTATCGTCATGTTGACATTGACATATGGCAACGTTTGTAACGTGTGCAAATGTTCTCTGGAGGGACGGAATCAATGTGTAAAGAATAGATAAAGATAAATATATAGCTGATAACAAAAATGGAATTGGAAAGTGTGTAGTACAAGCTTCACGAATGGTCTGTGTGCGGGGATTTCAGGGCGATTGGAATGTTGCTCGGTCAACAAGCAGGCAACACCAAATTTCCTTGCTTTTTGTATGAATGGGACTCCAGAGCTAACAATACTAGAGAAATAGAAACAGTAGCCATCAAAAGTACATTCAGACCAGGCGAAAAAAAACATTGTTTCCCATCCACTGGTTATTCCCTCAAAAATACTGTTGCCACCTTTACATATCAAATTTGACTTAATGAAGCAATTCGTAACAGATTTAAGCAAGAATAGTAAATGCTTTCAGTATCTTGGTGTTAAGTTCCCATTAAGCACATCTGAAAAAAATAAAGCTGGCATTTTTATAGGCTCACAAATACGAAAATTCATGGTGGACAACAATGAGAAAACTATGAGTGAAGGCATTCAGAAATGTGGTACAAAACTTTTTGGGTAACACAAGGGCTGCAAATTACACCATTTTAGTCGAGGAGATGTTGGAATCCTACAAATTGCTTGGTTGCAACATGAGCGTCAAAGTTCACTTTTTTATGCTCATCTAAATTATTTTGCTGCTAGTCTTGATGATTTTACGGAAGAACATGGCGAGTGCTTTCATCGGGATGTTAAAGTGATGGAAAAGAGATACCAAAGGAAGCGACTGTACATATGATGGCCAACTATTGCTGGATGTTAATAAAAGACTGTATGGGTAGGATAAACATCGAAGACAATCCAAGAAGAGGGAGTTTCAAAGATAACTCGGAAATAAATGTTAAATATGTTTGCTTTTAAATATGTATTTATATTTATATATTCCTTACACATCCATTCCGTCCCTCCGGAAAACATTTTCACACTTTACAAACGTTGTATATATCAACGTAATTAAAAAATTTGCTTTTTTTAATTCATCAAAAAATTCATTCCGACACACCTCTTCATTTGAATAGAACAGAAAAAAGTTGCAAAATTGCAGATTAGTGTTATTCAGGAAAGACGAAATAATTACGACAGCTCCACTAATTCAAAGCATGCCTCTTACATGCAGCTGCATCACTTGAATCGCGCCTGATTAAGAACCTAGGATATCATACGTGTTCTACTTAAGTTATTTTTGCAACATACGAGTCGCCAAATTAATTACTTAAGTTTCTATTACATCTAATTGCGAAAGCTTTTAAGAGTCAAAGCAAGGGTCCACTGCCAATTTCCCGTTGTCTGAGAGGTTCATTAAAACACAATGTCTATTCAGCGAGCGAGGCGGAAAGCTGCAAATTTTCGGCTTTCTCCCTTTCGCCGCGCTCACAATAGCCGCCTTTTCAGCGCATGCAGGCTGGACCGACAATCCGCGCTAATTGGCAGACGGAGGGCATTCGGTTCGTTCCTCAAATATTCATGTCTCCGCGCTCGCGCCTCTCGATTATTCGGCCGCGAAGTTGCTAACGTAAAAATTCGATCGCAATAATTGGTGTCAATCGGCGTTATCATAGTAATGGGGGACGAGAAAGCCCTGGATCTGTTTTAGTTTGCGAGCGTGAGTTCGACAAGTTCTGACAAACGGAAACATTTGGCCCTTTTCCAAACATTTCAAAACAAACATATACGACAAAATATCAAACGCGAACTAATATGAAACATTGGAGGTGGTACAATAGAAAGACGTATTTTGGCAAAAGAATAGGATGAAAACGAGACTAAATTTTATATATCCTAAATGGAGTAAGAACTAAACCCAATGAACACTAAAAATGATGGTTATGACTTACATTCTAATTTAAACTAAAAAAACATTGATTTTCTAGCACTGTATTGAGTTAGAGGAAAATATCGACTGAAAATACTAATATACTATAATGCAAAGAACAAGAAACAAAAAACAAGAACTGCAAATGCGGTCAATTATGTCTCATTTTTTTTCTGGCGCGACGTTGGCACTACACGGTAAAATGTTTACCTGATGACACCTTTAACTTTAACCAGTAGTGTCTTCGGATGATAGACCAAGTAATGATCTTAAGAGACCACAGAAAGCCACTTTTGTAGGTCAATTTAAGTAGAAGGATTAAAACTGTTTCGCCAAACAAAACTTGTATAGTTGCGCAATCTGAGAAGTTACTTTGTTTCAATTTGTCTTAGATATTTTCCTCTCTATTTTATCTCATCTGTTGAGGCTCCCTCTCAAAGCTCTTGTTTTTTATAGTTTCCGACACTTTTAGGTTACTAAGGCCTAAAGAAATTTCCTTCTTTCTTAATATGTCTGGCAGCGGGTAGGTTGATGTAATTATTAACTAAATTAACTGTTATGAAAATGCTTCTTTAGAGGTGGGAGCCAAATATCTTTATAAAAATAGTAGTAAAGCCGAGTACTCAGAGTTCCTCTTGGCCTAACATTAAGCCACTTTGCAGGATGAGGAGAAAAGGCAATAAGACGCTATTAAAATTAGCAACTATCACAGAAAGAGCATGAGAATTTAAAGAGACGAGAAGTGACGAATAGTCTAATAAGAAAAATAACAATGCCAAAGAGAATTAAAGAAATTTCTGCTAACTTGAAAAACATGCTATCATAAATAACAACCGAAGGTATGAAGAAAACGGCAAAAAGAACAAATGGGCAAATATGTAAAAGTAAAGAAAAAAAACCAAAAATATAGCGACACAGGTGAAATAACGACAGGCAAAGAACAAACACAAATGGTAGTCTAAATCGCAAGTCCTAAAACAACGATTTTAGGAAGAATTTCAAAAAAACATTTCCTGAAGTCGCAATTAATAGGACAAAAGTTCATATTGGTGGAAGTGAAGGCAAAAGATTTATCGTACTTTTATTGGCTATTAAAAAAGTTAAGGAAAATGTACTAATTAAAAGACTGAGTGGGATACTACCATAAGCAGAAACTGCCATTTGTAGTAAACATCTTAATCCCACTGGAATAATCTGACGCAAATACAAGAATGCTTTAATTATGGAAAAGGTCGCCAGAAATATACAGCAAAGTAAACTAAATGTTAAAATAAGCAATAAGGCTAAGAATCAAGACAAAATTTGTTTTACATATTAAAGAACATAGATATAAACAAACTAATGAAGAAGATATGGGGGACAAGAAATCACAGAAAGAGAAGAAGGCTTGGATAACTTAAAGAGAAGAAGCGGAAAAAGAAATGGAAAAATATGGAGGAAATGAAGCAATTAGCATAATCCTAGGAAGGAATGGAAAAATGGGTGAAAAAACTAAAGAAAACTAACTCTAACTAAGGGGAGAAAGAAGAATAAGATATTAAAGAATAGGCGAAGAAGCCCTCGAAAAAGATATCAAAGCTGTACTAAAACATACATCAAACAGAAAACCTTATAGTTTTGAAAGATTAAAAATAAGTTCGTTTAATAGCTTTAACAAAGGAGTTAATAAAGAAAAAAAATTAAGAACTGCTCTTAATAACCGCCAAATCAGAGAATATGTCAAAATCTAATATATATATTTGTCTTATCTCCCTAACTAAACTTATAATTATATCTCCTCCTAGATGCTTCAACCGATTTACCTTGATAGTTTTGACAAGATTAAACTATATAATTCGTTTAATCAGCTTCTAACAAAGTTTTGAAGTTACTTAAATATTTTGATTAGTCGCAAAAACATGTAAGAACTGTTTAAACTGCCTGGCGTCTAGATCAGGCTTTGTAAAGCCTGCTCAAAATGGTTCTTTAATACGCATGAAGTGTTGAAAGCATGATCTTACAATAAAGCCGTGTTGGAACGTAAATAAAAAAAAAACTCAAAATCGAACTTCTCGTAAAGATGCTAGCAATAGCAAATATTGTAACAAATTGAAATTATGTAATAAACCCGACTTCAATAAAGGGCTAGTAAAAGCCATATGCACGCTTAATATTCGTCGCAGAAAATAATGAAATGCTGAAAAACAAATCGCTAAGTATAAATTAGTATATAAGTTTTCGTATGCGCTATAAACTTGAAACTAATTAAAACAGAAAAATAGGCTGGAAACTGTATAAAAGCAGAGAAACAAAGATTTACAGAGCTACTCAAAGAGGCAATATCAACAGAAAACGACGTAAGCATGTAAAAGTGCAATAAAATTGTAACAAATATTTATAATAAAGGCAAGTATATAAGTAAGTAGAAAAGTAACAAAAATTAAAAAAAAGAATAATAAAAAATAAAAACTACAATAAAGGAGAATTACGAACTTTAAAAAATAAAATGAAAAAACCTTAGTATCCTACAAAGAATAACGTGTTAATGAGGGTATTAGGCTACAAAAAAGTAAAGAGAAAAACAAAAAAGCATAAAAATAAAACTTAAAACCAAATTTAAATAAACAAAACAAAAAAGTACTCTTACCACTATAAGAAGAAATTGTATTAGATACCGAATGTGAGTGGAAAAACAGAAGACGAGGTAATTTCAGTTAGCGAAAATTAAAAAAAAAACAACTGGGAAAGATAAAATGCCGACAGGATTAATTAAGCTAACAATGAATTCCAGTCTCATCTACATCATAAGAGTAACAAAGAAGATTATAAATGAAGTAAAAACTGGATAAAATATAGACCCATCCACAATCTATAAGCCAATATATATTTTAGGTACTACGAAAAAATAGAGAGAACAAATAATTATCAGAAAAATAATAGTAGAGCTGAAAGAGAAGAAGGGCTATTCGAAAGATAATTAGACAGCAGTTGCGCCGAATGTAATTCTAAATATAACATAGAAGGAATAAAAACCTGAAGAACTACAAAGTTTTATCGAATCACAATGGTTAGTGAAAAAATTGCTTTGGATAGGAATAATAGACGCTGCAAAAGAAAGCAACATAGCGCCATATCCAGTCAAATTATATAAAGTTGAGTAAGGTACGTTTATTAAAATGATGGCTTGTGTTCCTTGGGGATCGGTACTAAAGCCTATTGTTTGATTTCAAAAACACCGAATAAAAAATGAGACAACTTGCTAACAAAGCACATAAAAAAAACATGATTAAATAGAGTTGGAATTAGTGGCGGAAAAGAGTGAAGCGATGATGCCAATAGAACCGAAAAAGTACGAGATGATAAAGAAAGTAAAGATTATAACTCAAATTAACTTGATATACTTGAGCTACTGCCATATAGCAGGATTGACTTTGAAAATCACATTAGGCAATGGAAAAAGCATGTAGAACCGCAACGGTGTCGAATAGGTTAATATCCCGCTTAAAGCAAGGAAAGCAAAATCTTTTCCACACGTAGTTCTAGTTTGATACAAATAATTTGAAAAAAATAGCACAATAAAAATACAAATAACATCCAGATACAGAACGTGTTCAGCATCATACAATAGCATAGCCTAGTCCCATTATATAGCTCAAAATTATAATCTAAAATGATACCGAATGACAAATTAGTTTAGAAACCTGACAATTTATAGAAAAAGAGGAAAAACATACATACCAATCTGTAAGAAATTGAAAGCAAATAACCAAACTAATACCTAAAAGGCACCAGGTTTTAAAAAATACATAAAGAAAAGTAAATATGTGCATTTTAAAAGGCGAAACCAAATGGTGCCAGTTGTCAGAAAGTAAAAATAAGGATATAAGTTAGCAGAATTGTAATTCTAATGTTTAAAGACATAGACAAGTGGAACCATGTCGAAAACATATTCAACTGAAACGAATAAAAGAGAAGAAGAAAATTAGACAGTCTCTTACTGAGGCAACTGTGTTTTTGTTGAGTTAAAAGAAGAGAAGGGGAACGGAGTATTAATAGAAAAATTTTACATTACCTGACGATAGGGTCCTTATCCTTCAAAGTTTTTTCACTTTCTCCGCAAAGAAGCCTCAATATTAAAAAAAATAATAACAAACGGCGCACAAACGTATCCATGCATTATCTGATTACTGAGCTATTGAGTTCACTCTCCTCCTAAGATGTCTTATTTCAATACACAGCTATATGTTAAAACAAATATTACTTCAACAAATTACAATAAATTCTACAACAAACACAAAACCAAACTTGCAACATTTCAAGCAATTACATATGTGTTAAAGAATATCTACTAGAAATGCCTGTAATGCAAGCATGAAAATTAAAAGCCATGACAGATGCTTTGGGATACTTCAACTAATCCAACATAAAATTAATAATTTAAAAGTCATGCGCAAAGACATCTTTAATTAAAGACGTCTTACGTCTAGACTAAAACCAGATTCTATTTCCATCATTTCTATCTAATGACATTCTTAACGCAAGTGAAAATTACGACATACACCGAAACCAAAACGTCATGCTTAAATTCAAAGATAACATCCCATTCATGGTCAATTAAATAAATTATTGCCTAAAAACCCGAACAGGGCGCCGAGCAGTGACAATTCGACATCGAACATCTGTCTTTGCCTTGCATATTTAAACTTCGTTTTAATTACGTCTATCTACAATGAGTGTTCAAAACTTCCTAACGCCACAGAAATTTTACTACATAAAAATACTACCAATATCTGCTAAAACTCATTTTAGTAACTTCGGTTCTTTTAGTTGGTTTATTACTATATAGAACGCCTTTGGGTGACACGAATAATCTGATTAGATTCCAAAGTGACATTCAAATTAGTAATTAAATGATATGTCAAGTAATTTTATACCCAATGTCTTATATTAGATTATTAACTTGGATGTTTCAAAGAATTCGCATTTAGCTCAAATGAGACACATTCAATGGTGTTCATTATAGTGTCTTCTATTGAATCTTTCTAAATTTTGAAAAGTAATCATCGATAAAATTTAAAATAAATTGTAGACGCAAAATATATAATCAAAAAAGTGCCACGTGTTTTTAAAAAACTCTAAAATCTGTGCACCAAACAAGTTATTCAACTAACTGTCATGTATATAGATAAAATAGATATAACACATGCAGGGCATCAAGTGTAATCAAAGACATATATATTTTAAGCTTTATTTGCAAGCAAAGTCATGGGGAGATTCTGGTAAGAGTTAACAATCTCGATGTTAGCAGTATCTTATTTATGTCATTACAACTTAAAATAAATAAAGTTTCCCTATCGATGCAGTAATCGTACAAGTATTCACCCAATCTTATTAAAAAACATCACACTTTACATTAAATTGAAATCTGAAGATAAACCCGATTTATCCAAGTTTCAATCTTTATAACACAAAGAAGTAACATCATACTTGGAGTCGAGATTGACGTTACGTTCATTGGTGAAATTAAAAGTCCCTGGGTTCAGCTCCTAACCTATATGCTTTTGATACGACCTAGCTTTGGATATTTGTGGGCCGTATAAGCCGCTTCTGTGCCGTATAACGGAAGGATCGGGTTATATGAGCGCTTCTATTAACCCCATGTTTGTAAATACCACAGAAGATAATACTGTCGTGGCACTGAACATTCTAGTGCAGTTTTTGAGTGCTTTGAAGGATGTACGCCTGGATTGCTAGAATGTTTGCGTCTCCGAAGAGACAGACCAATCCTAGAGCTCGCCTCTGTATGATCTGAAACCTATTAATTTGGAGCCACATTTGGAGCCCACGCCATACTCTCCTATTTATACGCACAAGTAACATTCAATATTTCAAAATTTATACAATAGTCCCGTTATAAAGTAACCACTTAAAAAAAACATATTCATTAAAGAAAGTCAAGATGTGTGGTTCTAAGTTAAGTATGTACCTCAAGTTGCATATCAAAAAACAAGAATCTTTTACTTAACAAAAAAAAAACGTCATAAACTCAAACGAAAAAAAAATAATTGTAAGCTACTCACTCAAACAATTCAAATCTATTAAAAATTTCCTTTAAAATAAAAATCGTTCAAATTAATTTAATATCACAGCGGTTGTATCCGTTGGCAAGCTACTTTCATTTGTCCTTAACATGGTCCAGTTTATTTCAGCTACAAGATGGTGTGAAGCTTTGCGGCTCGAGGATTGAACTCAAACAAAGGCAAATCTACTACGTCACAATATCTCAAAGCACTCTCTCTTGTCAAATGAAGTCGGTGAATGTAATTGTATAGCAAAATCCAGATAACCTCAATATCTTTTTTTATTGGCATTTTGGTCTACAATGAAAATAACTATCAAGAACAGGAGGCTTTTGAGTAGCACAACATAGCATAAAACTCCTAGAAAATATAACAATCCTAAACTGGAATGCAAACGGCATCATCAATCAACATGCAGTCTTTATAGCCTTTTTAGCCACACATAGAGTTGATATTGCATTTAACTTGACACCCAAAAAATACCAGGATACAAAATATACCCTAACGACCGAAATGCCAGAGTAGCCTCTCAAGGAGTAGTAATTATGATCAAAAAAAAACTCGAACGCACCTATACCCCTGACCTTCCCAACCTTAAGTTAGAAGTCACAAGAATAATAGTAAAAATAAATGACAATAGCTAACAACAATAACCAAATAAAAAACTAGACGATAATAAACTGAAAATTATATTTAACACACCTGACCCAACATTGGTAATTGGAAATCTTAACAGTAAACACGCAACATGGGGATGTAGAGTAAATAACTCGAAGGGAATTAAACTCGAACATTACTCAACAGTACAGTTTCCAAGTGATGGTACCGAATGAATACACTTATTTTCCATACAGAATTGACCACTAACCCGATATCTTGAATATTATCATGTAGAAAAACTTCTCCAAGCAAATAAATCGAAGTATAATCACGGAACTAAATTCCGACCACCTGACTGTATTAATAAACTTTCTTTGCAAACCAAAAATTAGAGACCCCCCACTTGAACTAACTAATGGACCAATCAAATGGGAATCTAGCTAGGTTAGACCGCAACTTCGCGAGATTACATGCATTAAATGATAAGGAAGAGATTAATACAGCTGTCTCCAATATCACTGCATCAATTATCAACGCCGCGAATACTGCTGCTACTGTGTCAACAAGGCATTAGAGCAGTATTTATAACTATAATTATCCTCCAAATTACATTATAGACTTAATTAAAAAACGTATCCGGGCGAGGCGACAATGGCAAAGGACTAGATACCCTGAGACAAAAAGGCTTCTAATAACTTAATGCACCGACTAAAAAGAGAAATTGATGACTATAGAATCAAATCATAGAGCAGGTATATTAAAAACATCGACCCTGGTGATCCAGGAATGTGGAGAACCACCAGAAGAATCTTAAAAAAACATAAAGAATTATCTATACTCACATCTGGCAATAATACCATCACTACGGATATTGAAAAAGCAGAAATCAGGTTTTTACACCCGCAACCACCTGCACCCCCACAAAGGTAGCGCAAATAATCAATCATATAGAGATGAATTATCCAGTAACTAATGGCGATATTAAACCCACATCTCCAAATAAAATTGACACAATTACAGCTTCACAGCGTCCTGCAAATCCTATCCAAGAAAAGCTTAGCATATGTAGCAACAATAATTAATGCATGTTTACGAACAGGTTACTTTCCTCGGACATGGAAACATGTCCATGTTCTCATGTTTGCCAAACCTGGAAAAGACAAAAATACTGTCAAAAATAATAAGCCTATTGAGACTACTCTTTATAAACTGTTGGAAAAAGGTCATTCACATACAACTGACCAAAGAAGTACAAACACTCCAAATTGGCTTCAAAATAAGATATTCTACTTGTCATAAGTTACAGCGAATCAGCGAAATAATTGAAAATGGTTACGAAAATAAGTGCTACACTATAGCGGTTTCCTTAGACATAGCCAAAGTCTGGATTGAAGGTTTAAGAAGATGCTCCTAAATATTAACATACCCAGCTATCTTCAAGCAATTACCTTCTCCTTCCTTGAAGAAAAAATATTTGCAGTGAAAGTAAGCTCAGCAATTTCAAGAACCAAATGCATCCAGGCAGGACTACCACAGGGTAGTATCTTGGGACCCTACTCTTTAATATCTACGCGTCAAATCCTCCACAAACATCAGCGTCGTTTGCAACCTATGCTAATGACACAGCAATTATAACTCAAAGTGCAAACTTGACAGAAGCAGTGCAGCAACTACAACAAGCAACAAATAAAATCTGTAGATGGTTTAAAAGTTGGAACATAAAGATAAACTCTTCCAAATGCCAGTGCAAGATCTTCACATTAAGAAGAATAATCAACCCATCCAATATTAAAGTTGATCGAGAAGTTATTCCCTGGAATCCCAAAGATTAAAATACCTAGGGGCCTACTTGGATGCCAGACATAAATTATAAACCAATATAATGCAATAATAAATTACGACAACTATATCCATTGGTAAACCGAAAATCTACGCTAAACGTCGAATGTGCCATTTTCATGTACAAAATACTACTACGACCCCTAGCATTGTATGCCCCATGGTACATTCGGAACAACCAACTGCATTATAAGCTAGAAGTATCGAATGCCAAGACTATATTAAAGAAAGTGTCAAAAAGTTCTTCTGTAATATAAGTGCGTGCGACGGAGCAGTGTACTATAACCAAGGTGAACGCAACATCAATGTAAGACTTAAACGAAAACTCCCTCAAGATATAATAACATCTGATGAACACGGTAACTAAATTACCATCATCATAGAACATGATAATATTCTAATAATAGTCTAGAATGTTAATGCAATACAAATGTTAAGTGTATATAATTATTAGTAACCGATTGTTAAAATGTCACATATAACATCTTTAATGTTGATCTGACAGTTGATTGACATAATAAATTTAAAAAAAACGTCATAGATAGCTTTTATGAATCATCTAAAGCCTTAAAGAGTATTCTTACATAAAAAATTTCATTATCAGGCAAAATCTTACCGATTAATTGTAATAGTTATGAAAGTAGTGAAAGATTGAAAACATTTAACTTTCTTCTAGTAGAAGTGAAAAGAAGAAAAGAGATATAGTGATGGCTATAGATACTACAATACAGCATCTTTTAAATCTTTGTAACGTTCACTCTATACATAAAAAAGTTAAAAACTAGTTAGTACATAAAGACAGTTTTGAGATTTATCTATATATAGCCCAATATCCTGATCAAAATGGGAACAAATTTACATTATTATTATACAATATATCACTATATAAGGTAAGCGTCAATAGTTTCCAGTCCGACTACATTATAGAAGTGAAAGGAATAAAACAATATGATTATTTTTTAATATAATCTACATGTATTTCAACACATTTATTATATATCGAAATTAGTATTTAAATAAACTTACAAAATACTCTAGTTTTATCGTTGTTAAATTGTCTACCTTAACTTCTGAGAATCGATAGTAGTCGATGGGGACTAGGTATATCTTGGGCGTTATTGTGCAAAAGGCATATAGTCAGATGAATCCCAAAAGATCGTTGCCATGACCTTTTTCGTTAATTGGGAAATCTTTACCTTCCATTTGTATATCCCATTTTATTGACTTGCTTTTGCTAGGAGATCTGGATCATGGTTTCATTCCCTGTAACAATGGATTCTTTATTGTTGCGGCAGAAGCTGTTGTTTTTGAACCACTGACAAAAGTCAGAGTTCCCATCTGGCACTAACATCATTCATATGAAGGTGCTCATGAATAATACGTAGCACAACTGTGCCGGAAAGCTCTAACTTTGTTGCTCATTCTTTTATATTTAAACGCCTATCTTAAGCACCTCACGCTCGACGAGAGCGATATTTTCTTCCGAAAGCATTTCAACTGGCCGACTTACACGTGATTCGTCTTCGATGTTTTCTTGGTCCAAACAAAATAGTTTGCCTATTCCTTTGTAAAGGAACTTTAGCGGAAAATTTAATCATGACTCGGTCCTCTATTTTCAACACTGCAAAATGACGCGGCACTACCAACTCAAATGACTGTTGATACGTGTCCGAAACAAATCGGATACTGGAATTTTTAAGAACGTTCAACCAAAAATGGAGCTCTGATACTACTGTTACTTTTTTATTAATACCGTTAGATCGGAAACTTTTGAGGATTACCTCGTATTTAACTATAAAAAGCATAAAGCAATTCTCAAGACGTGCTGAGGATCATCATAGTAAGTGATAATATAACAAAAACTCTGCTTAGACCTCCGCACAGCAATATCCTTCAGTTAATCTAACACCTTGTGCAAAGTTTAGATTGAGTCCCGCGCAAAAACGTGCGCCCCATGCCGAACCGGAACTCGAAAGTTGCGCGACAATTCGACTCGGAAGAACTCTCAAAGCTTTCAATAATTCAGGGCGCGCGTTTTGATCCGCGGCCGCCTGCGATGCCCTTTGTCCCTGCTGCCCTGATTACGGTTTGATGAGTTCATTCACTCCGGCTCCGGACTTTTCGCGCCCCGCGTAACCGCGACAGATCCGCTCTGCAGCTAATGCAGCGCAGTGCGTTTCCCTCGGGGAAAGCGTCGCCGGGTCTCGAAAAATTAACGCAACTATCGCAGCTGCGCCGGTTGTTTTTTGCTGCCGGCAGATGGCTTGGGTTTTTGCCCCCGAAAAAAGAAAATCCCAGGAGTCGGCGCTGCGTCGGCAAAAAATTCTAATAGGGCTGATGCAGCTTTAAGAGCGATTGTTTAAAAAAGTTTATTCTAAAAGATAAATGGGAGATAATTCGAAAAATAACGACGTCAACAAAAAAATCACGAATAGCTGACACTTTTGGCTTAATTAAGAATAATATAATTATTAAAAAATGAATAAATTCCAATACTGGATAATTCGAAAGAAATTTTCTTTTCATCCAGAGTGCTAGATGGGTGGCCTACATAAAGAAGGTTAGTGGTTGAATCAGTTCTCCTTTCATTTAAAATTCTCATTTAAGGTCTAATATAAAAACATTATAAACATACTTCTACACATTAAAATCTAAAACGCCATATAATACAAATTTGATAATTGAAGAATTTCAAAGAAACAAAGAATTGTAGGATGTACAGTTCTACAGAAAGAAAATAAAGCAATTAAGTATCAAAAATCGAATATCAATGTAAGACTAGCTGAAAACTAATCGAGGATAAAAAACAATTATAATTTGAAAATGACATATCAAGTATGAGAAGTATTTAGAAAAAACTACAATTTAGCACTACTCCTATGACCCTAAGAGTATTGCACAAATGAGTAACGAAATGAACTTAAACAATAAGACCAGAGGTGTGCTAGAGGTAAAGAAATTTCTTTTTGTTGTAAGACCTTGTTAGTGTTTGAATCATTAAAACTAATCTAGAAGACTAACCATTAATTTTGCCCAATACATCTTAAAACTAAATATCTATTAGCTAAACTCAGTCCACTGATGTCCTTTAAGTTCTTCTAATTAAATTCTAATTCATTCAGCCACTATGCTCTGCTTTTATACGAGGTGTGGCAGAAAAGCATTGAGACTAATTTTTTATTTACCAAAGTTTTTATTTTTTCAAAAATCAACGTTATCCCCTTCAAAGTAGTTCCCTTGGGCAGCTACACACCGATAGAGACGTTGTTCCCACTGTTGGTAGCAGCGCTGGAAGTCTTCAACCGGTATGGTCGGTCTTCAGCATGTCCGTTACACTCTTTTGGATGTTTTCTAAATCCCAAAATAACGCCCTTTACGGACATTTTTTAGGAAAAAGTCACAGGGACTGAGGTCAGGTGAATAGGGGGGCTGGAGAACCACAGGAATGCCTTTTGAGGTGAAAAATTTTGTTATAGAGAGAGCAGTGTGACATGGGGCGTTGTCATGATCTCACGCGAATGACCCTTTTTCTGCGCCTTTCAAGGACGTCTTTATAAAAAAAGTTTCCGCTGTTCCATTTTGCGTGACGCACAACCAAAATACAACTTCACTAATAGCAGTCACAAAAATCACGTAGTTAACGGAACGAGTTGGAACTCGCACTGAGCTATGCGAAGGTATTTATACACGTGCTATCAAGGACAACAGCGTAGCGTTGCCAGATCGCTTGCAGTGTTGCCAGTCTCATTACTTTTCTGCCACACCTCGTATATACCACTCTATACGATCTAATAGTTTTATCCTATTCAGTCTTTGGTCATGATTGTATAGCAGCTGAAGAGCTTCTGCGTTAATATTAGGCTGCCGTCTGTCTTCGTGCTTGGCAGCAAGGCTTTTGGTCTCTTTTTGTCAGTTTGGATACCATAGTCTTGACGAAAATCACTGTTATGTTATGTGTTATGTAACACCTTGTTCTAGAATTTATAGATGAATTTTATGTTAGGTGTACTGAGAGAACTATAGAGAAGCAAAATTTGAATTTATACCATGGACATATTAATGGAGTTTTTTATTTTAGAGCAAACTCTGTTCTTTTCTTTTCACATACGTTTTATATTGAAGTTTGTTGTTAAGCGGCGTGTCAAAATTTTTCGTTAAAGCACAAATGTACCATTAATTTCGATAGGTAGTTTACATGAATATATTATATCAAGTTCGTTGAGCCCGATCTTCCACTAAACTATTGTTTCACTTTATCTTTGAAGTTTTGTAAAGGAATCATTTTGATTTAGATCAATAATAAAGTTATTGCCTAGTAACTTATAACACATACTTTTTACAGTAGGTCAAAATGCAAAAGAATTATAAAGAGCTTGCGACTAATAGATGGAAAATTAATTTAAATGAGATTAAATCCAATCATATAAATATTACCAATAAAAATATCTCAATCATAATGACACTATTATATCATTTGAAAACTCGACTAAATATCTAGACGTGACCCTGAATGCAAAGCTAGAATGGAAAGAACACGTTAAGAAGAGCGGGACTAACCTTGGCATTAAATGTAAACGGCACTCTTAAGGATAGAAATTGTAGATTGCCAATGCACTATAAACTTTTTATATATAATCAGATCTTAAAACTCCAGAACAAAATACTGCCCAACATGGTAAATGTTTCACGATATGTACGGAGTAAGAACATTCATCGTGATCTCGTCGTTCTCTTTGTCAAGGACGAGACTAAAAGCTGTACAAGAAGCACGAAATCAGGCATGTAAATAAAAAAGCTCTTTGACTCTTGGATAACCAACATTTCGTCTGCACATTGAAGAGAAAAAATAAAAGTGATTTCAGTATACCAGTTAGCTTTAAACTTATGAAGCCACTGGATGTATTTAGGTATATATACAATATTTAAACTCTATTCTGAAAATTATCATAGAAAAATTAGTAGTTTGCTATTCTTAAACTGTTTTAAGCGCAATTAACATTGAACAAGTCTTATTTAAAAAAAGTGGGACCCTTTTGAGGAATACTTTTCGAGTCAATATATTCGTGTTCCTGTTTGATTATAAAATAGTCTATCCGAGATATTAGAAGACAATATTTTTATATTCTACACACTTCGGCAGACGTAATGGCCAAAATTCACAAATTGAAGTTTGAATTAATTGACCACTCAGCATATTCACCAGATCTGGCCCCCAGTGATTATTTCCTGTGTCCTAAGCTCAAATATTTTCATCAAACGGGAGGCCATCGCTTTAAAGAGGTTGTAGCATCGCTGGAAAAAGTGTATCGACTTAAAGGAGACTATGTTGAAAAATTGAATTTGACAGAAAAAATACTTGTATATGTTAGGCTCAAATTTTCAGACTGCCCTTGTAGCAACATGATTACCTCTGGTACTTTCTTATAAGCGAATACATATTTCAGTCTAAATAATAAACTGAAAAAGTATGTGAACCTAATTGTACTCTTACTAGTTAGAATTTTAGCGATGCTCGAGTCGAATTTTGATACTTTTTACTTTCAAATTCATTCTAATGTCCTCAATTACTTCTTTTGGAGTAATAAAGACAGCGTTTTATAACTTTTGGTTATAGATGTTAACCAAGATATTCTTCATTTTTGTTTGATTAGGGGTAAAATGTCAGCTAGAGTTTGAAAATAAGTCATAATTTATTATCTTTGTGCTATAGGCCTATATCTTCTCTGATAAGTGGAGTAGATGATACAAATCTCTTTATTTTCCTGATTGCTTTCCATAAATAATCGTCTGTTTGTCTTCTGCTGATAGATTTTGTAAATAAGAGCTTATATATTCTTCTTAGATCTTTTGGATTTCCCTTTATAGTATTTTAAGACGGCTGTCATCTTCTCTTTCTTAATCTTCTCTTCTTTCTGATTACTTTCCTAATTTCAGTCGGATAATTTACCCTTTCAATTATATGAGTAATTTTTTTTGTGAAGTTAAAGACAGCTGATTATACAAATCTGGTAAAGTTTTCAGCTTCCACTTCAAATTGATCCTGTTCTCAGATTGATATCAATGTTAATATTAGTTTGAAGATCTATTCTAAACCTTTTCCAATTAGTAGCTATGTTCACGAATAGCGGTCTTGATGTTCTTTAATTATCTTTTACTCAGTGTTAAAATGAGTGGTTAGAATCCACGTCAAAATTTTCTTCAACCTCGATGTTATTGAGTGGAATTTTTCAATTTAGGATCACTAGGTTAGTCATGAGCTTACCTGATGAATGATAATTACAAGTAATTTTACGAATAGTTCAACAATCCTAACCAAGATGTTGCTGATTATTATGGTTGAATTTTTTCTAATTATATAGATGCAAACAATATATAACTCAAACTTTCAGCTTCTGTTTAGTAGACTAACTTTCTACTACTGTTAGTTGAATATCTTCACGTTGTAAATAACATTCGTAGAAATGATTAATCGATTTCTTACCTGTAACCGCACTACTATGGGTAGTGTGGTATAACATCTGATCAAATTTGACCCGGACTGGTCCATTTAAACCACTCGCGTAAATTCAATCGGTAAATTTTTTTCTAGGTTGGTACACCCTTCTTTGAAATTCTTCTTTTTTTGAGATGGAATCCAGGATGCTAACAAAAACATCTTTAAAAATACTTAAATCCTTCTAAATGTGGTGCTACCGGCACATATTGAGAATCTTCTGGTTTGATCACATTATCAATAACAAAACGTTAAAATGAACAAAAATTGGGAGGCCATTACACACGTGAGTTGCTATAAACTTGAATATCTATTTCTGCAAACACCAGTTTATGATAGGAGAGAACTAGGAAAAATATGAAAATAAAAAATCTGAGGAATGACTGCGACCTCACTTTTTCACCAATCGTCAGTAAGACATAAAACAGCCATGTTATTCGCTGAAGTCCGGAATGGATAGGTATTCTAAGAAGAGAAAACGTTTTCACTTACTGAAAAATTACTCAAAGTCTCAATATTGTCATTTCAATATCCTACCTCGTAATGTAATAAGCAATACAAACTTGCCTGGAGAACTTAATTGGAATCGTAGCCCGTCAATCACATCTGGCTGCAAAGCGCACCTATCCAGAAATCCCCAAATTAATTCTGAGTGCATTAATTACAATATCCACGGAGGATTCTAAAGCTGATTACGTAATCAATAGTGCAACACATTGTATGAAGCCACCGGCATGCAGCCTGTGCCGCGCTGCTGCTACTCTTAGCGATAAATGCAGCACGCCTGTAATGCAACACGCTGATAAAGTTGCACGGGAGCACATAATTATTACCGTTGTTCTGATCAGAGCGGGCTTTCAGCTAAACGCTTTAATGTAACCGGAAAAGCTGAAAATCCCGCAATTGTCGGCCGGCGCTTAACCAATGCAGAGCTCTCGTGCTGTTGACTTTGGAATGTGAAAACTTGCCTGCTTTAAATATCCGCACCGCAGCATATGCTAGGATAGCATTACAAGCAACATTTTAGTAACAGTACGGTCACTTATGAGAAGATATTCAATGCTTTAATGTATGATCAAAATTGCAGGAAGTGATATCCAACAGATGTTAATTCCAGCACTGTTTATATTTATCTATATCATTATTGAGTACTTAAACAAAATAAATATGTTATTTGAAAATTGTAATCGTAGCTTTTCCAGCAACTAAAAAAATGAAACATAAAATTTCAATCAGGACAGATGATAAAAGTAGGAAAACTAAAGCAGAATTTGGCACGAGAATTGCACAATAATTATTGTGCCCGACATAGACACTTTTAGATAAAGTTGTTCCTAGCCACTGCGTTTCGTTGTTATTTCATACGCATATCATCTGCCAACTTCATTGAGCTTACATGGGGTAGTTCCCCTTGAAGAAAGCTCACCTGTAATGAGCGAACGAGCACTCTTAGAATGTATGCTTATTTGAAATTAACTTCTCTTCTCCAACCTTTCTTTTCAAATGCTGCTTTCTGGAAAGTTTATCCGTTGTGGATTTAGAATTGCTTGTGAGACTGCTTCTAATGCTTGTACATAATAGACTCAATCTATCTATACATTTGAACAGAAAGTAAACAAGGAAATGTGGCTTGATTATCGGCTCTTGATTTACACGGAAAGGTTCGTGCGTAGTAAACAAAGACTATGTATCTGAACGGAAAGTAAACAAAGACGACCGACATGAAATTTGACGTGGCGACGCTCTGAGTCCTTGATTTACACGAGGAGGTCCGTGCGTTCGTGCACGCAGGTCAAGGCACTCTCGCTCCTTGCCGAATGGCCGGGAGGCCCTGGCTGTCATCGGGCCGCTGCCTTGCTGTACGCAAAAAGCGCGTCTGCGACAGCCATTTGATTTGCTTCCGGCGAGCGGAACTTCGATTGTAAGCATCCATTCATAATAGACGAAAATACAAGCCGTCCATAAAAAAATACAGATAATGCACATTAATCTACATCTAGGAAAAAATTAAAAATTAGTGCAAATGAACGTAAAACGTAAAAATTACGGGAGCGCATAAGCTTTGCATTGATTCAACTTTACGTATTTCTTATGGGGGGGGGGGGGGCTTAAGTTTACGTCCATTATGAATAGGCGTACAGTTAAATTGTTCCACGTTTTCGATCCAAAAAAAGCCGATCCAATTAAATATTTATATATTCCCACCTTGCAAAAATTTGAGGGAAGGCGGGCGAAAAATTGGCAGCCTAGGACGCCAAAAATATCTTTTGGCGTGCAACCCCTAGTAATATAATGTTTCAAGAAAAGTAATATAAAATAAGAGACATTTGAATTGTGATTTTTCCGGTTTAATCTTGTTTTGTCCAAACTATACCATTTTCATGACTGTAAGCTGCATGGTACTTCACATCATGTCATTCACGCCTCGTATTTTTCAATGTTGCTTGTCCTCATCATCCGTGTCATAGTTATGGATAAATATGTTATAATGATTTTCGTTTAGCTTCAGTATTTATCAATTTGTGAATTGGGACAGTTTCCTGTGAGTCATATTTGCTTAAGTCATTGTGGTTCTTATAAGCGTTCAGCATTTCGAAGTTTCACCATATTGCCTTTTCTGGGCACATATCGCAATTATTCGGGATTTTTAAAAACAATTTGCGAACCCATTATTTGGTATAAGTTCTCTAAGTTTTTGTTATGTGTACATGTCGATGAAGTCGTTCATCGGGTGCATTGATCGGAGAATGTGTAAGTAAAACAGCAATGATTCAAATTATTCATTGAAGTTTAAGTTTTAAAGGTATATTATGGCAAAGTGTGCGCAATTTAATACGTAATAAAAACACAACGTCCTTTTGTCAATGTTAGCGTTTCCTTCAATACTTTAAGACTTTTTAATCAAATTTTATCCCAGCCACTTTTGTCTTACTAAATTTGCTGCAGCATAAATGTCGGTTTTAAAGTTGTTAGAGACATAGAACCAAGGAGATCAAAGATCTTATAAGTCATCGAAACAACATTTCTTTTAAATGATCCAATTTGACAACTTTGCAGCTCATTTCGTTCTTAAAATAATAGCAGACGGTTCAAAAATGAGATCAACGGCTTTACATTACTTTAATCTTGGCATCTTCTATCAAATAAGAGCTACATTCGATAAACTTTTCTTCGGTGACTACAATTGCCTTTTCTTAGAATAGAGGCATAAGTTTTGGAATTCAGTCGACAAGAATCATTCCTTTGTGCAAAGATTTGTTTGTGTTGATGGATTACGGCTAATCTTGCGTGAAGAGTCAAATACTGGAAGCACGTTGTTATACTGTTTAACGAGGCAAAAAATGACAAGTGATATTAGCTGAGCAATTGCTCTATTGCACTATCTTTAAGCCATTGATCAAACAATGACTGATAATTTTGCAATATTCCAACTGAACTTAATTTTCTTTTCTTTTCTGATCTGTAATAATTTTATTACTCAATCATAAAAAAATTGTTGCCATTTAATCTAAGACACACATACAAAATCTTGCCTGTTTTATCTTTTTCAAGCTCTGTAAAAAATGTTATTTAATTTCACAGTTGAGCTAACTTTTTAACTTTATCTTGATAGGATCGGTAGTTCTAAGAATCTCTAATATTTACAAATTCAATGCAGTCATATTTGGTATCGCTTCGTTATGGTAAAAACGTTCCATCAGGATTCACTACGTTTTGCTTCTATAGCAGATAGCTCACATGCTATCAGTCTAAAGCTTCTTTAAACATCAGTCCTGTTTAATTAATTTTCAGTGGATTTCAAAGGCGCAACAAATATCTACAGTACAACTCGATATCTTCTCCAGATAAGCAGGTAACTTAGAGCACATCAAAAGTATTGGAAAACAACACGCATTTAAAATTATTCTAGCAGACCTTAGCTTAGTACTTAACTTTCAAATAATAAAATAAACCATTCCGTATTAATTTTTTTTTTGACATCCATCAACTTTTTTACTATACTTCATCGATCAATTTAACAGCCGTGGGTAAAAAGTTTTGTTTATTATTATCAGCTTTCTTGTTAATGGAAAATCCGTTTCTTTTCCATTAAGAAATATCCTCCGTGCCCTTCTGCTTCATCGGCAATAAACATAATTAAGCGGTAAATCTTGTCTTTTTCTAATTTACTTCTGTTGTTTTACTTTTTTTTGCTAGACACAAAGTGTTAGTATTGAAAGATATTATTCCACCAAAAAACATTGCGTCATATTTATCTGTTAAAATATTTTGAAATATGTTATTCAAAAGTGACATTCCATTTAACCATACAATTTGATTAACGTTGTAAATAGCAAGCTCCTCAATTAATAGTTCAAAATGAAACGTTTTGAAAGGTCGAAAGTTAGACCGTTAAGATAATGGAACTGAAATCCTATTTAATTTTCGATTTCTTTATAAATTAATATCTGAAAAGTTAACATTGATCTAGAAAACATATACAAGACAGAAACAGGTTAATAAATGGCTTTTGCACAATAGCGTTGAGTACACTATCAACTCTGGCCTTTGCTGTAAGAAACTTTTTCATACAGTCTTTTGATTTCAAAGTCTTGTTTCGTTGTTGTTAGTAACATTTTTTATAATAATGGTAAGGCTCTAACGCCTCACGTGGGAGCACGGCCTGCGAAATGAGAGGTTAAGGCTCTTATATGTCCGACTTTACTGCTCGGTCGTCGCGCACCATCTCTGATGCGGCAAGGACCGCGTCTTAGACGACCGCCATTATTATCCCTTGCTCGAGCGAGTGCAGGTACTCAATTATTTATAGTGACTGAGTAGGCCACCCGCCAGAGATATCAGAGAGCTCCGGGAATGGAACCTGGGTCCGTCCGCATCGCAGTCCACGCCTCAACCGCTCAAACCACTCTGGTGATAACTTTTTTTTTAGTTTAATCAAGTTGTCTTCCAAGATCGTCAATTTGGCAGTAACTAGTGGCATATTTAAAATCCCTTCTTTAACTACAGTGTCAATCTAACTGAAACAACATTAAATGGGGATGTGTGAATAAAACGCGTTAAAAGTTCTTTTATAGTCAATTTAGCTATATTTCAGCACAATCTCAAATTGTGACAGAATTGAAGTATTTAAGATCTTCACCTTCTCAGAATTCCAGTTTTTATCAGGTTTTACCATTTTTAGAGCACCAAAGAAATTTTGATGGGCAACTACTTGGAATATCACTGGAAATTACAATTTAACGTAAATTTATAAACTCTACAATTGCATAAAAAATATTTAAGTGAAATTACGTGTGAAATTCTATTCAAAATTGCATTTGAAGAGGTAGACTATACGCCAAGCTCTCCTGATTTAACCCAAGGTAATTTTTATTTATCCTAAATATTGATGGTCAGCTTAAAATTTAATAATAGTGCAGTTATCAGTAGTGAACGAATTCTTCGATAATCAAGAATTCTCAAATAAAAGCTATACTAGCATAGGGATTGTCATATAATGTAAGAGTCGGACCATTAAGCTTTTTATGATGAGCACGAATAGGATAATGTTGTAGAACACTGATGTCTACAATCGTAAAATGTGTTTTCCTGAACATCGAGATGTAATCCAAAGCTCTTTAGAGGTATAAGTTTAAAACTTAAGTCAATGCTGCAAGAAAAATTTATAAGTACGACGAATAGTAGCAAATGCTCCCACGCAAAACAAAGATATTTGTCCTTTACTGTTTAGAAACAAGTATACAAGTATGTATCGTTGATGGCCATCTTTATGATTAAATGTCGCAAAAAATAATGTTAGTGTTATTTTTCGATTGCCTTCAAGGAAAATATCCCATAAGAAAATTACTTATTTAATTTTTTTGATTGTCTAAAATTCAGAAACAACTTAAAAATTTAAATTCCATAAATTCTTTAGACCAATGTATTGTTCAGCTTTTTTTACTTATTTAAGTTGCAGTTTGGTTGCATGATATTACTTGTTTTATATTGGCATATTAAAATAAAAAAAAAGGTTTAAAAAATGATTTAATTTGTTTTTTCAATAAGTCCTAAAATTTGGTCAAATAGATACAATTCAATTTAGTTCTGAAAATTTTATAACAAGATAATTGCAGATAAGAGATTTTAACGCATCCATGATAGTAGCTTAAAACTATAATTTTTCGTTATCAGTTATGAAAATTATAAGTTCCAGTACTAGAGTCTAAACGATGAGACGATCGCCTCAAGGGATAACGCTGTGCATCGGAATTATGCTTTTTTATGGTAAACTATTTGTCGATATTAATGATGACAACTGAAAGTAGAGAACTTTAAAACGCAAGTCTAATGAGTATTTTTTGCAACTATAAAATTAAAAATTCTAAGTTATGATAATCATGACTTTAATCCATTTATGAGAGTGATAGAGCCAGTCGACTTCACTTTAATTAAGTGCTAAATCAAATAAAAGTACCAAGCCAAAGCAAAAGCAAAGACGAGAGTGGTATAAACTTAATAAACGTATTTAAAAATGATAAAGCGGAAAGAATCGTGCCAAAAAGTAAAATTGAAAATAGAAAGGCAAAAGGCAAAGAGTATAATAAGCAACAGAAAAAAATTGTAGACATTAATAAGCAAAAACGACAAACATAACTATAACAAAAACAAGAAAAAAATAAGTCCACAATGAAAAAACAGTATTCAAACCACCATAAAAGTAGATGACATGGTAATAGACATACATAGCTACGTGATACTAATCGGGACACTAGACACTAGTAATATAACAATCCATAGAAAAACTAAAAGAAAGATAAGAAGACAGATTTAAAATAGAAAATGTAGAATATATCCTATCAAAGCTTTGAGTACAAAGTTTCTGAAAATTCAAAAGAGATATAGTTTATCTATCATTCTATAAGCTTTCGTTCTGTCCTCAAAATTTTATGATCTCTAGATCCAGGATATACCAAAAATGCCTTCTCCGACTATAACTCAATACAAAGACGACACGCAGAATGAACTTAACTGGTATGTAAGATAGAAAATAGTAGTCAACCGCAACAAGAATGCGGTTCTTTTTTTTCAAAAGAAATAATTAAAAAGATGATAAACTTTTTAGCTTGCACAATATCTTGCGCAAACTATAGACAGAAAAATTAACTATCAAAAAAAGCACGATTCTCGAAAGGTCAGAAAGAAATGAGTGAAAAGTTGTAAAACAGTGTGTCCACTGCATAACAGGAACATGAAGTTCAGCTAAAAGGTATATTTTAGAAAAAGAAGGTCACTTTCCTCTAAGTGACCCTAGACAGAATACATATACAGAAGTAGCAATCAACAAAATAAGAAAACGAGGCCAGTACTTTCTCAAAACAAACTTCATGATTCTCCATAATAAGATACTAGAAAATCCAGCCAGCTATGCTTGGCTACTATAGAGAATGCAAGTGTTACGAACTTTCTGTAGCAATCGTTACTAGCGCTCCCCCCCAATGATTGTGCCAGTCACAAATTTGTCTCACTTTGGTGCATCGCCGTAATGGGCGTTGACGTTATGTTGACATTGCGAAATATATAACAACGATGGTTCGTGTATTTCCGCGTGGCCCCGAACGCGTTACTCTGGCAACCAATGCTTCTTACACGACCGGGGGACCGCATTGTGCTTTAAAGATATTTGATTTGATAGTCAGTTAAGTAATAGCCTGTTCGGCATAATTAGCAGTTGGTAAAAAGTATTGCTCTAATTCTTTCGTGAGCCGATAAAGAAAACCTTTGTTCAGATGCTTTGTCACAAAAGATTTAGTTGGCATTGAATTCTTGCTAGAAAAACGCGTAAAGAACCATGAGTGCCGCGTACGCGTCGCGCGACGAGGCTGTATTCCTCTGTATCCACCCGAAAAGTCTGAAAATCTATCGTGCAGCGGCTGCTAAGTACATGAATAAGTCGAAAACATTCGTCAGCAAGTGAATGCAGCAGTATAAGGAGACAAAAACGGTCGATGACTTGCCGGAACGTGGTTCGATAGGCAAAGTATCCTCTAAAGGCGAAAAACAGATCGTAAACTTGTTTTCGCGGAACCCGGAACATTGCGTCAATGAACAGCAAAATTGAAACATAAAGGTGTAGATATATCGTAGGTAGTTATTCGAACCTATTTCTGTGCACATATCAAATTCCGTAGTTCAGTGAAGAAACCTTTGTTGAAATTATATAAGAGTACTTTTACAAGGACAATATCGACCGAGATTGGAGCAATGTAATTTTTACAGGCGAAGCTTCTGTTTATAGATATATTATTGTCCTAGGAGCCCAGTCAACATCAACTAACAGATTATTATAGCGGATCGTTAAACACCCAGCAAAAGTGCATCTTTGAGGCTATTTCTCAAAACTGGGTTTCGGAATGTTGCATCTGTTTACGTACAACCTAAATGCTAAATAATTGACAATGTGTGGGCATACATCAAGCTTCGTGGAAGAAAAGTGTTCACTTTGAAGCAGTTAACACTAGAAATTTGTCGCATTTGGAGGTCCTTGCCGAATGAATAGACCAACAATTTGGTCGAAAGCATGCCTCCAAGATGAGACGCAATTCCAACGCAGGTGGGGACTGGATACATTATTGATACAATAGCATCTTTGTTCTGATGGAATACAACGTAGCTGTGTGTTTAAAAATGTTTTTAAACAATTTTTTCTCCACATTAACTCGTACACGCCCTTACTTAAATGTATGTCTTCAATTTAAAGCTGGGATACACAAATAGAAAATGGTTTTGAGTTTTGCCTCGGACCTTATGTAGTTTATATAAAATCACAATATTCAATAGGATGTTCATGTTGGTGTCCGAGTTTAAACTATTACTTTAGTGAGTAATATTTATAGTGATACAAAGTACTTGACCAGGTGGGTGGCCTCAATCAGAAAATTTTGTCAGTCCTGGACATTGAAAAACGTAATTACAAAGATGAACTTTTAGAATGACGTTATAATTTGCTGTCTACAAATTTTAAAGTTGAAGTACATTTATACGATTTTTTATATGTTTGTTTCACTTTCTACAGTACGACAGTCTTTTTGACAAACCACAGTTGTAAGAAGGTAACAATAATAAAAGTATAACATTTTTTTGCATATTTTTTTATTTTAACAAAAATAGTACTCTTTTCATATTTTACCTTCTTATTTGAATCACTACCAATAATTGCATGCTAAATCTCAAAATGCATTTGTCATTAAGAAGCAAAATAAAAATATTGTACAGCTCGGACTTTCTAATTTGATAAATAAATCAATGCTGCTACAAAAATGACTTTCTAAACTTAACCATACGAAAGTAACACGTGGCCCTTAAATAAATTGGGGTAAAGCCGTCATCGAATGATACGGACTTGATAATTAAACTTATTTTAAATGTTTTCCTACTTTAATAACTAAAATTAAGTAGAATAACTAAAACTAATTATCTTGCACTCAATTTGTATTATCTGGTCAGGCACCTTGCGGATTTGCTAAATATAAATACTGATGTTAAAATCACCATTAATAAAATTGATAAATAATAGATGTGGTAAAATTCCTTACTTGTCTGAGCAAATAATTAAAAAAATCACCTTTAGGGGATATGCACACAATGTAGCGATTGTAGTATTGAACAGTGTATCTATACCTGTGAAATAGAGGCGTATGATTGAATTTCTTGTAAATGAAGGTTAAATCAATTCACATTTTAAAAAATTAGTAAAAACAGAAATCTTTCACATTAAAATTTATATAACATAAATTTCTAGACAATTGACATGTGACCAAAAGTAACACTGAATGGTTCATCTCATACTCTTTACAGGGTTACTCACCTCGTGATTGCTATTTGTTTGGGTTCTTAAAAAACTGCCATATTTTAGTGTTTGTCGAATTTTCCAAATAATAGTCAACTTTAAACAGTTCTTGCAAGAGAGGCAGTACTAAAATACTCTAGATGTACTGCAAAGACCGTCATAATTGACATTACAATAAAAACAACTAGAGTTTACAGGAGTATATAACTTCCATAGAAAATAGTTGAGGATATAAATAACACTCTCTTTCGTAGTCAAAACTGTGGCCATCAAGAATTCAAAAACATACAATAAGGCCCTCAATGTTTTGAAATACATGCGAAACTATTTTTTTCGATTAAGCATTTGTTAATCTTAATCTCATTACTCTAGACTAAACATTGTAATATATACTTTGGTGTACAGGTGACAGGCAAAAACAATCTGAAACATCCTAGTGAAGTCAAAAACAAATCTGCTGAATAGACTTCGAGATTTTGGTGTTGCAAAGATCAGAAGTGATGATCTATTATTTCAATGGAAATTGTAACTATATTTTTCTTTTCTTTTTATTTCACATTTTTTAGCATTTTGTTTTCTTCATATTTCTAAGAAGGATAATTTATAAATCATGACGATTATTGATTCTTCTTGAAAACTCACTAATACTGAAAATCGATAAGAATTTTGTTGGCAACCCGTCTCCTTTCTGCTTCTTGCCGTACTCAATTTCTTTCATAATAAAATAGCAATTGTACGGTTAAATAGCTGGAAACATCAGTTACTAAGTCATTAATTTTACTTCTTTGGTGCTAGCGCCATCTCTTACTGAGAATCACAATTTATTTCTTAACGTCTCCGTAACTGTCCAATATTTTTAAAAGAGTGCTCAATAGCACTAGTGTATTCTGGAAATTTCAGTTTGGCTTTATATACGCAATAAAGGGCAATAATGCATCACTTACAACGTTTGCACTATGCTGTTACAAGTTGTACTCCTTATTTTACTAACTATGAATAGATTTTTAAACAGATCATTTGGAAGTGACAAAAATAAAAATAAATTGTCCAACGATAGATCTTAAATATGGTTTTACGGTTATTTCCAATAAAATGCTGTTGTTTGATTAGAAGTTCTGTTAAAGAAAAGTCTAAAGCCATCTAAAGTGGATTTTGCATCAGCATTACTAGCAAGTTATTGAATTGCATTTCGTATTGCAAAAATCAGTAAGCCACACAAAGCTGTTGAAGTTGTACAAATAATAGTTGGGAAAAAGGGGGTTGCAAAGTTAAAAACAATACCTCTCTCCAATAATGGGACCCCCCAAAAAAATAAGACATGAAATATACGAACACACACTGTTAAAAATATTAAGAAGGGTACGTACTTCTCACTAGAGATGAACGAATCCACAGGCATTTTTAATCGGTCCAGTTTATAGGATTCATAAGATAGGATATGAAAAGCGGTGCTAGATAGGATTTTTTATTTTGTATGACATTAGAAGCCAATACAACCGGAAAATGTTCATTTGACGCTTTTATAAAAAATATCTATGATATTGACTGAGTGAATACATTGCTATATGCATCGATGGTAACAATGTTATAATTTTATCGTCAAATTACAAAAAGGAATGCCAACTGTGACATGGCTACACGATTTTTCAAGCCTAAAAGCTCGTAAGTTAAAATTGTTACCGTCTAGAATAAACTACGTTATGAAAAGTAACACTAAACTTGTAAATTCTATCAGAGAGAGTTGCGGGCTCGCATTTTTTAAAAAAATTGTAGACATAGGTTCTTTACATGCAAATCTTCTTTATCACCCAGAACTAAAATCAGAGGGCTTTCCATTAGTAAAACGATTTTAAACGAGTTTTCCAGTTAAAAGCAAAATTTTTCAATTTTACAATTCTCTTTGTTTTCTTAGACTGTCCCTCCTTGTTAATAATTTCAAAAAATTAATTATTTTGAATTGTTGTTTGCAAGGCCGCGAGATTAATATAACAGCCACAAATTTGTTAAAAAAATTTATTTATAGTCGACTTCTATAGGAAAAACAAAATTTGATATATTCCAGTGCATTCAAGAATTCGTAGAATATTGGACTAAGTATGATATGATAAATTTTGAAATACATTTTGAAGACATTGAGAACAGATATGGCAATTACGAATGGACACTGAACTCGTTTTTAGACAATTTCTAATATGTTAAAATTCCAAAATTTCAATAAACATGAAACAAAAACTTATTTTTTCAGAACTTCTTCCTCAGAACCCAAATCAGTTTTAGATCCAAAAAAAAAGTATAAATACTGGCCTACAAACGGAGCTACCAAGTGTTTTGTTTCATTTGTAAAATCATATTTTGTCACTTAAGTTTTTCGTCCATGACTACTGTCAAAATAAAAGTGAGAAATCGCCTCAAAATTCAAGGTGATAATTGTGTGTGTATCGAATACGGTGCTGGGAAAAATAAGCACGTGTCGCATTATTGTTTTGACTTTGTATTTTTTATCTTTCTTAATGCTCTTAATATTTTCGTTCCGCAAATTGAAAGAAGGGTTATGTATATGTCCCTAAATTTATGCATATACAGGGTTTCTATAAAAAATAATGATACGAAATTCGGGAAAAAATATATTGAAGATATCGATTCAAACAATTAAAACTCTTCTAAATGGGACATATAGGCGTCGACAAACTACTGCCAACGAGTTTTCCACGCTTGTAATGCCCTGAAACAGCGCATTGAAGTCGCTTGGACCTCTGCTACGGTCCCATGGCGGTGTCCTTTAAGAGCTGTCTTCAGTCGGGGAAACAGGAAAAAGTCCGCCAGAGTCAGATCGGAACTATAGGGGGGAATGGGAAAGCGTTTCGATGTCAAAACTTTCGGAACGAACATTGCACAAATCCTCAGTAATGATGGAGTGCACAGTTATTTTATTAGTTCCTGCGTGATCTCCATAGCCGATTTTCCGAGTCCCAGACAGAATTTAATGGCGTAGCGCTGTTCGATAGAACGTCGCATTTTCTTACAACCCTGTAGAATTCGTTAAAATCGACGATACGAAACGGATGCTCGTACATAATTGACGCTGGGTGCTTAAGCTGACTTTCTACCATCATCGAGCACTGCTGGAACTATCTGCTGCGACGTACATTCGCAAAAAATAGGTCTCACTACTTTTTATACAAACCCTGTAAATTCAGTTTGATATATTTTTATTTATATAGCGAAAGATAAAATTAAATATCTTATTAATTGATCCTCCTCTATTAACTTGACTTGATCTAACATATATGTATGTCACGTGCTTTTTATGTTACTATTTTACTAAGCTTCACAACGTATTTATAATAAGACAACTGTTGCCCGGGACAATAATAAACAGAATTGAAAAGAAAGTTAAATACACACTATTACATGTATATATTTGATTTCAATGTTGGAATATTTTCCCAGAGACAAAACAGTTTGTTATGACTTACAAATTGACCTTCACATTTTAGAACAAAGCAAATTATTTTGTACAAGCTGTTGTGTTAGATCAATAATATCTACTATAAATAATAGAAACGAGATATCATATACGCATCTGCATTGATCAAAAACCAATTGTTTACTACGCCTATAGTACGTAACAAATTTCTGACATTTTCAATATGCAGTATCCCAAAGACAAGAACCCATTTGTATTCATAAGACACCAAGCATTAACCGTTCGTTCGGAAAACTGCAGCGGATGTATTTAATATGAAACTTCTGAATGTAGGCGTGCTCTACCGATTCAATCACTGCTCAGACATGCATCAACTGTTCGTCGACAATCGGATCGTAAAGCAGGCCATTACGATAATGAAACATACCTGCATGAATTATGTAGCATCGGTTGAAATGACAAAGGCCGCATTCGGGTTTTAATTATACAATTTTTAGGCTGTTTATAGCAGCTTTGAATATACAGATTTTTAGTTCAATACTAATTAATGTAAACAGTAATTACATTTTGTGCTTATTTTAATACCGACCTTTTGGAATTCAAGCAAAGTATTATTATAAATAAAACCTGTTATTTAGAAATTTTTAGAGATAATTAAATTTATTTTAAAAAAAGACATTTGCATATTATATAAAAATTAAACTTAAGTCCGTTATTTTATATAAAAGGTCAAGTTAATAGACATGATCTTTCACCCAGGGACAAACTGCAAACTTCTCAAACATCTAATAATTAACGTGCAGCACGCAGTAAACACGAAAACAGAAGAATAATTGTGAGGAAATGGAATTTCAAATGAATATTGGAGATGTACAATGGTGGTGTAATATGATATAAACACAAGTAAACAAAAAATCACATTTAAAAATTATTTTTCATCTGTGAGATCAAAGTTGAAATAGTAATTCAGCATGTTCTAGTTGTTAGGTGGACTTCTAAGAACGTTAAACGAAATTAAAATGTTGTTGTTAAAATATGCAACAGTACACAGCAGATATAGAAAATTGGCATAATGTAAAAAAATAAAGACATTTTTATGGGGAGGCTCTAATGTCCCGCGTGGGAGCACGATCTGCGAATTGGGAGGTTAGGGCTCTCATATATTCGTCCTCATTGTCCAGTCATCGCCCACCATCTCTGGTACATGGCAAGCAGTGCGCCTTAGACGACTGTCATTATTATCCTTTGTTAAAGTAAACGCAAATACTCAATTATTTTTAGTGAGTTCCTAAGCTTCAGAAATGGAACCCGGGTCCATCTGCACCGTAGCCGCAACCAGGCGGCTACATTGGCGCTCTTTAATCAAAACTAAGTAATAAAAATATTTTTTAACGTAAATAGAATCAAAGGTATCACCTGATGAAGGGGTGGCATTTGACGGTTTCCCAGTCGCGGTCACTTGAAGTTGAGATATAGTTTCGAGCACTTGGTGAATTATGTAGCAGACAAACTCTTCTCTCAAATGACATGAAATAATAAATCATAAACTGTGTCATAATAGTGTCATATTATCCCAATATCTTAAAAGTTAACTTTACATATTTAAGTAATTGGCGGCGACGATCTGAAAACTCGAGTAATAAACATGGGGCCGGCGAAGAGATTGCTCTGTAAGCAATCCCAGAACGAACTTAAAAATTCGAAATCGAATATCTCGAAAATTATTCGAGATGAATTTTTTAATTTCGAATTCGAAATCAGCGTAAAATTTCCTATAAGAATCCATTTTCAAATTTTAAAAAATCTCAAATTTTGTGACGGATCGACAGACCGACCGACAGACAGACATATAGAATTCAGTAACTTTTTAAGTTCGTTGAAAATGCCGAAGTATATGTATTTGAAATCAAACAAATAATACGTTTTACTGGAGAACCTTAGCATCCATTAACATCCGACTCACCGAAGCTAAAATAATTAGAGCTTACAGGGAGTATTACAAACTTATCAGATATAGAAGACTAATAGTAATAAAACCACCCATCTTAAAGCTTTTCTATCACACAAAATATAGTCATTTAAGGGGGGAGACACAATTATATACTTATATACGCCCAAAGACACCTAATCTGAGGCATCAACTTGCGGAAATTCTGGAGGCCACAATTTTTATCTGAAACAGTCCAGCAAGGACATTTATGTTAATTAGTGATATAACTTCTATGTGAACCAATAAAAATTAAGAAAAATAAAAAATCAAAATTGGCCAAAGTTTGTCGAAAGAGGTCAAAAATTTGCGACTTTTGCAATAATATTTATATATTGCAAAGTCGAATCGCAAAACATTTAGTTCACGTAGTACCTAATAATATAGAGAAGAAACCAACCAAGTTTCATCAAAATCTTTTTGAGATATTTTTCCGCAAATCTCAAAAATGCTGTTTTGAGAAAAACGCGTTTGAAGTTTTGATTACCGAAAAATAACGTTTACCTTCTAATCAGCGATTCCAAGACCGTACAAAAGACCTTCAGTCTCTTCGAAAAAGTGATTCTCTTTAGCCAGTGAGTCTTTTCGAGCAACCCTCCTAAATATATAAATTCTTTCATAAGTATCCTAAAATAAGATACAATAGAAAAAGAGTCCCCTCGTCGACCGTTTGAAAATACCTGATGCGGGCTCCGAAAAGCGTCGAATAACGTCGAAAAAAGATCGAAGAATATCAATTCCGGGGTTTCATCATCGTATTCTACGTAAAATTATTATCTCTTTAAGCAAAAAAATAATCGATTTTTTGACCCTCTAATTGTATCTCCCCCTTAAAACTCACGGCTGTGGTCCAACCACACTTAACCCATAATGATCAAACCACGTATTCGACCATAATGCTAATAAAATGCCAGTCGTAAAAAGTTGATAAACAATGCATTTTGAATAGTAAATAATTTCTTACATTAATACCACAAATTGTAAGATCATGTTAATAATGTTTTGATTAAAAAATAATTATAAATAGGAACTTCAAAACAATCTTTAGTAAGAATAACTTGTTAACAAACTCTTTCCATCTCGCCCACATCATTAAATAAGAAAGAAAATTAAAAAGAAATGAGAAAAAATTAAAACAATTAAAATAATTAAAGTGTAGATATTAACTTATTAATGAACAACCAAGCTAGAATAAAATAATAAATATAAATAAAAGAAAAATCATAAAAATTCGTATAAGCCCCCGATAGTTATATAAAATTTCATCATAAAATGCAGAACTAGCCAAGAGAACAGCTAAATAAGTAAATTCTGTTTTCACCAATCGACAGGTGACCAAAAAGGCTTGTTTGCTAGTGATTTTGAAACTGATTGGTCAAAGGTCAGCTAGACTAGAGGGTTCTCAAATTTGGAAGACTGCATCGCCACTTCGCTATGCGTTGCAAGCTTTGCAGGTTTATTATCAATGAAAGTGAGTACAACAAGAAGCAAGAAGTGAAAAAAGTCACCAACAAAATTCTTGTCAAAAAGAGATCCCGAGTGAGAAAAAATTGGGAACCATTGGTCTATATAATGTAATACTTAGTAAATACATTAATAATTATCTTTAATAGTTTAATCCTGCTTTATTTTGTCTTTATGTTCGATTTTTGTTGTCTCTCTTACCTCTCCATCAATTCACAATTGTACTAAATAAATCTATTGAATTTACCTTAAACCTTCTCTCCAATCTAGGTATACTTGCACCCAAGCAACAAATAATTTTTCATTTTTTTTTCTCTAGTTTGCTTGTTTCTTTTATATTCTACTTCTTTTATTATTTACACATAAGTTTTGGTAATCCATTTTCATTTTGGCATGCTGGCATTTGCTGGTTTTTTTTTTCTAAACTACTTTATAATGTTTACCATTTTGATTTTTCTTATATTGTCATGAATAAGTAAATACTTGTGATTATTTCATCTTTTTCAATTTTATATTTTATATCATTTTCACAATACATTTCTTATGGTGCATATTGACGTATTAAAAGCACATTAAGAACATTAGATAAAAAAGGGACCATCCAAAAGATTTTCTATTTAAGTTCACTTAATCTACACTCGGATTCACCAAAAAAAGTTACCATTATAAACTCGATAGGAAACAGCTTAGAAAACAAACAAACTTAATCATCATCGAGATAAAATTCAAAAGCCACCCATCAGGAAGATAATTTGTGTTTGCAGATTTAGAATGCTGAAAAATTTGTATTTAATACGTCAACACACTTGAGGCAGTTGTTTTATAAAAACAATAATAGTACAAAAATATTCGTCAAAACTTAGGGAACATATTCTGCCTGCAGCAGTTTATTTGTAACCCCTGCATCTGTGCTTTTATTACGTCGTTGCGTAATTTCCCCGCATTTTCGGGTAAAATTTATACTATCAGAATTTTGAGAATATATTTCTTTAATTAATGATACTGACCATTAGTTTCAACAATTTGTTTCCATCTATTACGCAGCTTGTCAATACCCCATAAAAATAATGTTTTATTTTTTTCATACACTGTATTGTCTACATCATCTCTCTTTCCAAATGTCCTCCCATTTCAAATGTTTTGTAAGGCCAAAACAAGTAATAATCCGATGGGACAATGCAGGAAGAATATGGTGGATAAGGGAGAACTTCTAGCATAACTTGACGTTTCCGTCTTGTATGAAGTGCGTTGTCACTATAAATGATGATCTGATTTAGACAATGTAGTGCAAGTTTTTCTGCTTTTTTTGAAAGTCTTCCCAAATAGCAGCATTTTATAATGTAGAATTACTCATCCCATCAGGTATTACTGGGCTTACAAATAGCTTAAGCCTTTTCAACAGGCAAATAATTTGACGCTTTTGTGCACCGAATTGTTATACGAAATCCATTTTCGATCGCCTGTCACTAAATGGCCCAAAATTGTGCCTTGCCAAAGAGTAAAACATATGGTCGCCCAATTAACCAAATTTACTTTGGCCTACATAATTTTTAAACGTAGCATAATTTATTGATATTATTGATATTGTTCGCTCTCTCCAGTTGTTAAAAATGATCTTCGGTTAGGAGAGATTTGAGAGCATCATCATTAAAATCAAAATGCTGAAGTCTCCACTACAAAATTTTGCGAACCATCTTTAAATTGTACAAATGCCACCAACATTTTGTCTCAAGTGGTGTTTATTGACTTACATATTTTTATCTAATAAATGAGCAAATTTTTCAGAATGATATACAGCTATAATACAATATCCAATAACAAACAAAAGAGGTTAAGATAAGTGCTACTTAAATTAGTTAAGTGACTATTACGAAATGTTAGAAATAGTAATAAGCAACGTCCTAAGTAAGTTTATTTTAAAGGAGTGATTTTATAGTGAGCTTCTTCTACTTATTTTAATAACCTGTGCATTCCACCTTCAGCGCATTTAAAACCTTTCTAGTTCCTTTTACGACCCTTTGATGCTGCACATTTTCCAACGTATTAAGACAGGCGATGAACTAGTAGGCGACTGTTTTCGCGATGCATTGTCGCAGAGTATCATAAACAAATTAGGGCATACTGCACAAATTTACACCTAAACAACTGCTATAGAATAACTCGCAAGCATACAAAAATAATGAAGTCGCAATCAAAAAGTTGTAATAAGGACTGTAGAGATTGCAAACAAGCTAAGTAAGGGTATAATGCGTTTCCTGAAATATAACGAACATTTTCGTAAAATCATTTCTATAAAATATCTGTGTCAAGGTACTAAATATAAGAACATTATCGAGAACAATAGGCTATGATTGTCATATTGTCATATGAAGTTGTAATTTCACAGACATAAAATATGGATGTTTAAGTTGAATTCCCAATGGTTATCAATTGCTCAACTAATGTTCAATGTTATTAATCTGCAAAGATCAAAGCGGGAATATAACTCTTGCCAGACATGTTTTCATTAATGGTTTGAATGGTGATTTTATAAACAAATTTCAATTAACAATTTTTGCTGAAAGTAGCGTTGCATGGTAAACATTGATCTAGTTACGTAAACTTCTAAAACGTATAATACCTTTTTCTTGTCACTCAAAGCTATTTTATAACCCGTCGTTTGTCTGCCACATGGCGATAGGATTATAGACTATTGATACAGTGTCTATGTTAACAGGAGAATGTTCGAATATATTTCACGCAATTTGATCTAGGTAATGTTGTATTCTTCTTCGTGGAATGTGTTGCTATCGTTTAAATCATTTTGAAATGCCCCGTATATTGTACAAAATGTCCTAAATAAAAGATTTTGAAGCAATATCATCTATGCAGGGGCTTTTATTCGCAATAAATATTTGTAGTCGATATCTTAAGAATGATTTATCTCTAGAATCATTACTGCAACGTTTGACGCACATTGTAATAATCACAAAATGCAATATCTGGCGAATATGGAGGGTGTTCAAGTACTTATATTTTTTCGCTGGTTTTGATCGTTTCTGTTTTAATGCACAATCAAAATCAATTAGGTGTTATCCATCAGTAGTAACTATTTCGTCACATTGCAGCAGTTTATAATGCACTACACCTTTATGATCTTACTAAATATATAACACAGACTTTTTCTATGAATATTTCGTTTTGTAGTCGATGTTGACGTTAAGTCTGGTTTTATTCATGTTCTTTTTCGTTTAAATTTATTAAATAAATCTATTTTCATTTGTCAATGACAATTTGATGCAAAAATGATTTTCTTTTGAATCATGTAAGCACACATTTCACAAATCTTCTATTTCACAAAGCACCCATTTTAGTTCTTTTAAGTCTTTTCTATTTAGATTAGAAACACTTTATTGTGCAATACGCAAGTTGGTTTTGTGGCCGATTTGTAGTCATTTTCATACAATAATGCCTACAATTCTTTACTGGCAATTTTTCGGTGGTTTTCGACACACTTTTTTTTTCACATTAAAATGACTACTTGTAAATCGTTAAAACTATTCTTCTAGATAGGGCACATTCATCAGAAACTTCCACAATTAACAGATAACTTTCAGCAGTAGTTTTCACTAAAATAAATCAATGCAGTAATATTTTCTGCATGTACTCTTTTGTTGGTACAAAATTTCACGTTTTCAATTTACAACAAAGTGTTTTGAAAATTTTTGATAACTGTTCAGCATAAATAGGTTCCAATTGAATATTCCATCTTAAAAGGATAGTTTTAATATATTTTTTGTTATTTTTCTTTTCCGTGTATCTGTCCTGTGCCAGTATTTTTCAATGCAAGCCTCCTACTCTTTTTAGATCATCGCCTCATCTCATCTATGGTCAGTCCTTTGGTTTTCCTAACCATGGTCTTTGTTATTCTCCGTATTCCATTTCTGCTTTGGTTGTCTGGTATTTTGCCTTTAGAAATCCCACTTCAGTCTCGCTACTCTTTTTCTCGCACCTTTATTTAACAGATATTTGTTTTTGTATCTGATAATTGTACTCCTATAATTATTCTTTTCGTAGATCTTTGTGTTCTTGATATTTTATCCATGTTTTTTCTAGTCAGTGTCAAAGCTATACGTCAGAATCGGAAAAACACATGGTTGAATATATGTTTCTTCCTTTGTTAACATTCTTTTTAATTTCCCAAACCTGCCCAGGCTAATCTAACTTTTTTGTGTTTCGACTGTTTGGCTTTCTTTATCCTGAGTAATTGTTCAAGATAGATTTATTAATTTACTAACTCTAAGTTGGCTTTATCTTGGTTATAAATATGCTGATATTAAGGTCTGTTTTTTTTTCTCAGACTTCCAACAGCTACGTTACTATGTCTGGCAGTTCTTCACAATTTGTTGTAATAAATACGATGGCATCTACTATCTTAGATATGTGGTTTAACTTTTTTTATTTAAATTTATCCCTTTGTGTGGCCAGTTTAACCGTCTGAACATATCCTTCATTAGTAGTATAAAAGACGACATCGCCTTGACAGACGCCTCTTTTTAATGGTATAAGTTTTGTAGTGTCTCTACCTAATAATTGTATAGTCATCATCGTTTTTTCATATACATTACGTGTAAGCGTTCGGTAGTGAGAATCGATTCCATAATTGTTCGTGGCTCTTTTCACGCTACTAAAACCTTTAATCGATGAAGGGAAGATTCAGGTTCAGATGATATTCCCTAGTTAGTGGGTAATCGGATGTATTATATCCTTTTGAGAATCCAGTTTCTTCTATAGTTTGGTCAGCATCCATTTTGGATATTAGTCAGTTGGTTATTACACCCATGAACAGTTTATAAATCTATGATAACAGGGAGATGGGCCGATAATTATATGTTATGTTTCCTTTTTTTAAAAGTAGTATGATCATGCCTCTGCTCCAGTTGTTGGAAATTTCTCCTTCATGAAGATGATAGTTAAACAGTTCTTTCATTTTTTTCTATTACTAGTAAAAAGGTCCATCCCAAAGACAGGCCAATAATCGCTTTATCAGCCATATCTAAGCATGGTGACATTCGTTCGGCTATAATCGGTTTTTTTGTACCGCATGCGTCTACTAACGGCAACAATTGGCTATGTAGTGTATAAAACACCGATAGGTCACGCAAACTGTCTAATTACTTCATGATTACGTTCTCTCCTTCCTTTAACATTTCAACCAATATTCCGTCCGGTTCGGGAGCTTTATTTATTCTTATTATAAGGATGCTTCTTTTCATAAATTTCAATATTTGGTAATTCTTCTAAATTCATGTTCATTATTATTGTTTTGTTTTCTTTAGTTAATTTCTGTATATTCTATTGGGTTCCTTTACCACACCTATAGGGCTGTTCATCTTTTTATTTTACATTATTTTGTTTTGTTCTTCTTAGTTAATTTCATGGGCGCTGTTATTAATTGTTATTGATTTTGTTTATTTCTCTTGGTAATTTTTCTAAATTCTTTTTTCCTATATTTGATTATTGCTAAATCTCAGCATGCTATATATTTTTCTCTGTCCTGCACATTAAACAGTAAACAGTAACAAAAGCTGTCAAAAAGCAAGCTCTACTTCAAAAGGACAATAATTGAGCGAAATTTAGTAATTTTTTCATTGCATTCTGTAACACACTCCAATGCAACCAACCATTCGTATTCGATATTAAACTGGGATTCTTATCACGTTAAAAAACTATGCCACTCAAGTATACACATACACCTGAGATTTAAATATAAAGAAAAATTACAAAATCAAAATAATACCATAATAAAACATTTAAAGTACATAATGTAATTAATTAAACTACTACTGGAAGTAATGTTAAAAATATAGAAAAAGCAATTTCGGCAATACATTCTCCGCCTGACACATAGGCAAACCTTCATACGTATAGCAAGTAATTAGTTTTGTTAATAATTAATTGAATGAATATTTGTTTGTCTTAGAACTTACCAAGTGGTGGTAGTACTTTTGAATTAACTTTAGATACCAGGGCTTACCTGAAAAGAAAGGTACTATTAGTTTAATATCCACAATCATATCTGCCACTACAGATAAGCAAAATGCGCATTTGCAAGTTTCCGTGACAATAACAACCCTTCCAGCTAGTGTATTCAGCAGGGAATTCGCTGAAATCCAGCCAAAATCCCAGCTGTCGCGTTTTTCGCAGCGAGTTTGCAAACGCCGCTTGCGGGGGCAACGACAGCCGCGCCAAAAATCCGAGCTTCAGGCGCCTCATAATTCGCGCAATGAGTTCGCCCGCAGAGGAGAAAATTTGCGAAACATTCGTTAGATTAATTAAATGTAAACAGCGCGACGAACGTGAGGTATGAATACAAAAGAGATTTGCATGAATTACGTCAAGTAATTTGGGCCGGGTGCACGGCTCGGAGCCGCTGCAGGCTGCGCAGCTGCAGCGCCGTAAAACGCTTTGGGCGGAATTAATATAAAATAACGTAGCGCTGTTTGTCCGTTCTGCATTAGTAATTCCTTAATTGCACTCCGTCTATTAATAAGTAATGAGGTAAAACGGCAGAGACAGAGGAAGGATATGGGGAGAAGCAAAGTGAGATATGGCAAAATCAAAATCGAAACCTAAATACAGAATTGGCAAAAGGAAACAACATTCAGGTCCTAAAAGTGGCATAGATAATCTAGAGCCAATCAGCGATGTTCTTGCATAGTTCACTAACTCATTGCTGGAGGCCTGGCTAGTTCTTCGTGATTTATCAATGCACACATTGCCCCTGGAAGTGTTATGTAGGAAATGATATATTCAGGTAACATTGTTGAAATTATATTCATACATAATTTGTAATATCAAAACGTACCTTTCTAAGATAATCGTACATTTGACTTTCTCAAAAAATGCGAACCAATAAACGCGAATTTACATACATCACATCATTCATTCACATAACAAGATGAACGGCAATGGGAACAGCTTATAAGGGGAGTAAATGTCATCTTTCACATTGCAAGCACGGTTTATGAAAGAAATCGTTTTATCTCCCGGTCGTGACGCATCAATTACTATACAAACATCATTTTATACGAATGGAAGTGCAAACCATGACACGAAACGCGTCTTACTGATCTACCAGAACGACGGAGAGCATTTACGCAACGGGCTGCTGGCTGCTGAGAGTTTCGCTCAAGTGCAACCCTTAGAGTTTCGAGCACGCTGTCGTCTCCCGGCTGATTTCCGTTTTAATACTGATTCCATAGATCGAAAGTTGTGAAGCCGCAACTAGTTTGTGTGGACCCAATCGTGTCGACAAATATGGAAATGTCGGAATATTCGTTGAGCAGTCGCTACAAATTTGTCATTTTTACGACAGCTAAAGTGAAATGGGAGGAGTCGCACAGTAAATTTAGTCGACCCTTTAATCAATGTTTCAGGGATCATTAAAATATCCTTGAAGCAAAGTTCTACCTGTAATTTCCATTTTAAAAGTAGATCGTATGTTCTGTTATACAAAGGGATCATAAAACAATTGCAACTTGTAACTCTCACAAACAATTCGAATATACTTAGGTAAATTAGAAAATAAGAAAATATCTACATAACAACTTTATTTCCACTGATAGAAAACAAATGATGCACTTCTGGTATCATTTGACAAATTTTCGATTGCTTACAAAGTTACGTCTGTGTTGCTCATCATTTGAGTATCATATGACCGCGTAATGTCTCCTTCGAGGAGCTGAAGATGTGGTAAACAGAAGACGCAAGATCAAGGGATCCAGCCTCTGGAAATGTTGATTCGTGCATGATGTCGATGGGCGACCGGGTCGACTTTCATCCGTTACACTTATTCTCCCTTCTTTATTAATACATGGTGTGTGCTCCATATTATGCCAATATGCAATAATGGATTTTAGCTGATTTTTCCAATCCACCGAAACGCACTACTGGTTCAACTGAGTGAAACAGCCATACTTCTACCCTTGTTGCTCATATAAAAAAAGGCTTGAAAATTATTCCACGCATTTTTACACAAAAATTACCGATATTCCTCGGTTAAAAAGTTTTTCTTAAACAGATTGTCACTGAAAGTTTCTGTGGTGGTTTGGAGGGTGAGCAGCTGTAATAAGAAGGTGACCATGAATTTAATAAGGATATTTTTCTGAACTTTACCAAGAGAAGTTGATTTAGACTAGCAGTTGATCTACACATTCCTAGTTTCTACTTTTGTACACCGTTCTGCTTGGTAACATTTTGTAGTAAACACATTGCGGTTAGTCAATATCAAGCGCTACTAGTCGGATGAGTGAGCGACGATTGTTAAAATTCATTACAGGCTGTGTGAAAATTACCTGGCATATTCGAAAGAAGAAATGTACCAAATAAGACAATTGTGAAAAGACTAATTAAAAATAAACAAAAAACAAAAAATTTAACAGGCCGAGCTCGTACCGACCATTGCACTGAAATCGTTGCCGCTGAGAACGATACTGTGCGTTGGTCACTGAAAATGAATATTTCAAAAAACACCATGCAGCGGATTTTAACAAAAGATCTGCATCCATTCAAGATTCAGCTAATCCAAGAACTAAAACCATGTGACCATTTGAAATGCTGAAGAATCAATAAGTTAACGGCAATTTTGCTAAAAAATTCGATTTTAACGACGAGGCGTATTTCTACCTTAATAAGCAAAATTGTCACATTCGGAGCCTATGAAATCCTTGGCTCAATCAAGAACGACCTATGCATACCCTAAGAGTTACAAAGTAGTGTGGATTTTATGTTGACAAAGTTATTGTCCTGTTCTTTTTTTAAAAATGAGGTAAGGAACGCTGCGACTATTAATGGTAAACGTTACTGTGAGATGATAGTGGATATTTTGTGGCCTCATCTGAACGGAATGAATTTGAATGATATGTGGTTTCAGCAGAACGGTGCAATTGTTGGAGCAAAAATTATATGAGCGACCTATCTCCCAAAACAATAAAATGAACTGGCCACCAAGATCTCGCTACCCACACCGTACGATTTTTTCCTTGGAGATTCGTGAAGACCAAAGTTTATGATAAGAAAATAAGAACGATTCATGAATTAAATGCAAAAATTTAAATCGATCCACATTCATGTGAAAAAGTGATCGAGAACTTTATCAGAAAAATTTAACAGTGTCAAATGAGCTGTGTAGTACATTTGGCAAATATCCTATTCCACATTTAATGTTCACCCTTTAATGATTAAATGTTGAAATGATTTTTTCTAAAATTAAATCCTGTGTGTCTTTTGGGAAACCCTATATAACTTCATTCTCTCAATTTCGATATACCACATGTTGCTCAACACATAAGACTCCAGGCGATATTACTGGGATATTAACGGTTATTACAATAATTAAGTTTCCCGTTTAAAAATTATGTAGAACAATAACAGCAATATTGGGTATCGATTGATAGATATACACATATGTACACATTTATTAAGGCATTAGCAATGTAGTATATAAATGGATTGTACAATAATAACAATAATAAAACTGTGTGTGTCTAATTCTAAATATCCACTCGGAAAACTTCAAGAAAACTTAAATCAGTTTTATTTGTTCTCACTCTATTCTAATCAGCTGTTTCGACAGATCTTGGAAAAATCGGGATTAAATTAAAGCTCTAGGCGTCAAAACTATGTTCTTGCTTAGCTCACTTTAAAACAGATACACCTACAAATGAGTATATAAAAACTTTGAGATGACTTTGTAGGATAGGTATTAAATACAACTTACTTATAGAGACAGCTAATTAGTAGCCTCCTAAAACTTCAATTTCAAAACGGTTTTGTTAAAATCTATGGATCACCTGAAAATGTTACCTTCTAAGTATCAGCACAAGCCGCAGTCTTTCCTAGGGGGCGTTTACGTAGTTTTGTTAAAATTTTCTGCTTCTTTGCATAATATTAAGCTTTGAAGATACCGAAATATTAGATACGCAATTTAATTCTCGGTCCTTAACTTTAATTGATTATAGCACCTATTCATATTCATATATCGTACCCGTCATAAAATCATAGTAAACCGTTATCTATCAGCTTTACAACGCACTACAAGAGGTATCTGTTTTACTACCGTAACCTAAAAATCTGCAGAAAAAAAATGTCATACGACAAGCAAAATTTGCAACATTGATGACTTCTTGCATTTTGATTACAAAAACGTGCCTGCCTGCTACGGTGCCGCATACATTAAAATGTACGTTTCGCACATCGATTACGTTCATATTTACAATTCACCACCCTAATACATATGTATTATGTATCGAAAAATTTATTCTCCACGAGAATTTAAAGAGGCGAAAGTTGATTTATCGATATAAACTGCCGACTAGTACGACCAAATATCCATAGCAAGAAGACATTGCTGTAAATGGTGGAATATGTGAAGTATCTTACACTATGTGCTGAACACAAATAGGCCCTACACCGGCAAGTGAAAAAGGACTACGCCGCTAAAACTACCGACCTGGATTGGGAGATTCAGCTATCCACATCTGGTGTAGATAGAATGCTATTGTGGAGTTGAAAACACCCCTCAAAAAAGCCAAAGCAATTTTTCGTAAAAGACCATAAGAAATAAGAAGTAAACTATGTATTGGTAAACCTCTCGTCTCTAGAAATAAATAACTAAGAATAAGAAACTGTAAGTTGAAGAGAAAGAGATATTAGGTCATTGTTTTAATGAAAATGGTGTTAATAAACTTTTGTCAGATAAAAGAAAACAGTCAAGATAAAAAATCTACTCCATTAAAATTCCCCACCCAAGCAGATCCTATGAAGAAGGGTTGTATCAGCTATTCGACATTAAAAAGTGTATCTAGCTGTGTATTACGCGTACTAACGCTTGCTGTAAAGAATTGAAATTGTTAAAGCAACAATTTTAAACAGACGAAGCGGAAAAGTACATTTAAAGTTTAAAAAATAAGTCATACTGCAATTGACTCCATAAAACATATTTTGGTAGTTATTAATCAATAAAAAGCATTTTCATATTTAAAAAGAAATCAAGCGATGGTTCACTATAATTTTAACGGAAACTACGATTATCTTGACAAGTATAATAACTAATTCATGAATGAAGACATCTACTTTCAATGCTCATTCTCAAACGTAGTCGCAAAACCTGACACAAACTATGTTACTCAGAGAAATAAAAAAGAAGTATCACATGAAACTAGAAAAAACCAATGAAAGAATAGTCAATACTTTGCTGCCTAGGAATGTGACAGTTTTGATATTAGAACGCTCATTAGAGGATGGTAACAATTAAGTGAATTAATGTGACCAAGAATGACATTAATAATATGGCATAAACACTACTTCAAGACACTGTAAAATCGATTAGACGAACGATCTAGACATCAAGTCGTGTCCTACTTACATCTAAGCGTTTCATAAAAAAATTGACTGGCTTTACCTGTTTCGTCACTACGAATGCAGCAAGTACCGAGACCACAATATTCTAAACACTTAATTATGTGGAGGGGAGGGGGACTTAACAAAAAACAGGAAATTTGGTTTTAATCAACGCCTTTATCATTATTTAAATATTTTTTTCAATTTATGTTAATCTTATACCAACTCATTACATAGATGAATCAAATATAATTGAGAATTTTTATTTTACTCATCATGAAGTTAACAGAAAGAGGAGCGGTTTCCAAGGGTTGCAGATAAGAATGCCCAAAGAGGATTCCCCCATAGGGTATTTTAATACTACGATATTAGAACAAGTTCGAAAATATGAAAAGACTTAAAGCGTAGCTCGAAGATAGCACGCTTAAAAAGAGTCTAATGCACGCGTAACAAAGTTCTTTAGAGGACGAAAAACAGTTGATAATGAAGCCCACGGACGTTTCCCGAGGGCCAGTGCGCAGAGAAAAGCTACGACAGCGTTCAGGAGATACAAATAGTTATATTGTTTTACCACAACGTCCGGTCTCATACAGGTGTTCAAACAAAAATTGAAGATTTGTTTTGTATTTCATTGGAACACCCTTCTTGCATTTTACATTTATCTCCTTGCGATTTCCATTTGTTTTGGCCACTGTAAGCACTTGAGAGAAATTTAACGACGATGTTACTGTTGAAACGCTCGTGCGCGATTGGCTGGTACCACAACCACTTTCATTTTACGGCAGCGGAATCAAAAGACTACCCTACGTAGAGAAAAAGATGTCTTTAAATTTTATATATTAGTATATTAATGATGCTTCAAGAAAATTTAAAAAATCCAGTTTGTATTTAATTAACCCACGTATCATTTTTTGCGGTTACACTAATTTTAAATTAAAATTTGTCTCCTTAGAATGATTATCCTACCTCACTTGTGTTTTTACGGAAACTTTGTTGTAATGGCAGCTCTGCCACCCTTCAGTCACCTTGGAATCCTTTTTTTTAAGTAACAGAAATAACTTTAAACGCCGTGCAGCAGATTCAAATAAAACAAGAACGGTGTAATACCGTAAAGGAAACTTTCTACAGCGGTGCGAAATCGTAACGGTCACTTACGGTTGCCGCTAACAGATTTGGTTGAAAATCAATCCCATGAAAGGTACTGACCTAAGATGTGTGTATGCCAAGTTTGAAGTGAATCCATTGAATAGAACGGAAGTTATAGTGTCTCCAGCTACACAGACAGACAGACAGGATGATAATCTCATTAACTTTCTACTATAAGCTTCGCTGTAGAAAGTTAATAACCCTACAGTACACAAAATGAACTACAATCAGAAATGTATTTAAACAAATGTCATATATTAAATTAAAATGGTCAAGTTATCTGTGATTCCTCGGTACATTTTTTACAACAATTTCGAATATAGTGCATACAGACAGTCATGAAGACCACGCTTGAAAAACCATTACCTGCTTACTCAGCTAAGCAACACTTTGAAGTCGGAATTGCCACCGCGTCCGTTAGGTTGCGGTTACATCAGAAACCAAGTCACTGCCCTACACTCTATTCAGTTTCGTCCAACTGGCAGCGGTCCAAAATTGTCGCGGAAGCTAAAGGAGTCGGTGTATATTACATGTTTCTATCAAAAGCGATTTTTTAGAAGGTTTACGCGATCGTTGATACACTTAAAGCTACTTAATTTTCGCCCCTAAAAACCCAAAATATTTATGCATTGCTGCATCGTGAAGCATAATCTTCGTGGATTGTCGCTTGTCATTTGTTAGCATCTTTACACCGCTGCGCGACTATTTGTACAGAAATTAATCTTCTTAGTCACGCCGGCATGGAGAAACTTCGGCAGACATAAATATAAATGCGCGCTATAATTGAGGATTAATCAATGTACCTCCCATTATATTTGTCATCACCAGTTTTGTTGGCAAATTAGTACAACAAAGCTGCAATAAGTAGCAAGGTCGGTTGTGTTTATACTTAGTATTACATATGCATGCCTGTCCGAAGCGTATTCATGACCGCATTTTAGCGGTTAAATTAAGATTATTCCTCTAGTCATGTCACCTTATTCGCCTCTCAGCAGCGAAACCGTTTAGCGGCTATTAGTAATCATGTTGGCCGACGTGTTATTTATGCAGTAAATTATCCAAGCGAGTTGGTATTTCATTAATTTTCTATGGTAACACAAGAGGTTTCCTATGATGTCATGGAAACACAACAACTGGGACATTTTCTATCAATAGCTCTATGCAGTTCTTTGATAGTTTTACCACGAGAGTCGTACAACACTTTAGAAGTTTTCAAAATTTGATATCATACTTTAATTCTTTCCGAATATTTGTGATGTATATACACACAAGTTTCATTTTCAATGATTTTTCGTGTTACAAAAATGCTCCATGCACAATTTCTGCACGGAAGACAACAGCCTTTCTGAAACCTTGCTTATGCTCAATTTGTCGCGCAATATGTTCAAGACGCTACTCATTGCACCAATGGCGATTTTTAAATGGCGGTTTTATAAAACCATAGTATTTTTCCCTTTCTCTTCATTTATTATATTTTGTGCAATATCTCTTTATAAACCCGATGGTTCCCTTGTAATCACTCTGCACAACGAAGTACCGTTTTCAGATTATTGACTTCCTCAGTAAACAACTTTATGATACTTTGGTGTTTTAGCTTTGCTGCACTCATTTTTAATCAGAAACTTCAGAAAATTATAGGTATTTTATGGTATTAGCTGCTAACCACGCGAATTTCTTTAAAAACACATTGATTTTTAAGCAAATCTTGTAAACGCAAGTAGTCCTAGAATAAACATCTATTGCTGCATTAAATAATTACAGCACACAAAACGTTAGACGCTTACAACAGATGGAAACATATAAGAAAATACTAGGTAGGCATATTTCTGTAGTCACAAGTGTCTAATTTAAAGCGCATTATTAGAAACTTATATTTTACACGCGCTTTAAGTTTTAACGTGTGTTCAAAACTAATATTACCTGGAAGAAGAAAGTATAGCGACATAGTTTCCTTAAACTAATTTATTTCTAATTACCCATTTTTTCTGTTGTTCCAATTCAACATATATATCTTAGTTAACGAAAAAGGTTCTTTATTAAATGCTTAAGATAACATTCCTAACTTTGCTGGGAAAAATTTCAATCAAGTGCCGTAGCGTCTCCGGAGACATGGCAACGCATTCTTGCTAGAGAGCTGTAATCAAAGCATTTCACGAAGGCGGCGTTCTAACTCATTCCAAATGTGTTCCATATATTCAAATCATAACTTTGAGCTAGCCAATCCATTCCTGCAATGTTACTGACCGCAAGAAATTCCCTGGTAGATTCTGCTTTACTACAGGGATCAATATCACTTTAATATAGAACATCATTGTCACGGAATTGTTTTTCTATCGTAAACAAGGCAAAACTTTGTGCTCTTTTTCAGATTTCTATTCAATTTCATGGAAAATACCTCCACACCATAACGCCACCCCCTTCAAATTTTATTATTGACTCTATGTACATTCTGGCAGGTGGCAAATCATCCCATCAGACCAAACCACACATTTTCAATTTGGTGGCGTCGATCTTTACATTACTACAAACGACGGAGTCTGGGCGGATGGTTTCTCGATATCAGTGAATCCTGTTCATTTCAATTTTCGATAAATAGTATAATTAGTAGAACTACAAAATTTCTGAGTAATTTTTTTATACGATAATTGGATTTTTTTGTCATTACACTCTAGCTAGTTTTGTTACGGCAGTGTGTTCATATTTCTACTTCACAATCTAGCCATTAGCAGTTCAAAAGAGTTGAAACACCTCTGATCGATTTCCTGCCTTGTGGTAACCAGTAATAACTAACCCCCCTTAAAACTATTAAATCGTTTTATCTTACACTCGTACCACTTAGCGCATTCATTTTATACCTCTTAGTTAGGTCACGGTGAACCTTAGATATCAGCTTATACAAATTAGAAATAAGTGTTTACTTACTTTTAAGCAGAAAGTGCACTTTGATCAACATACAATTTATTCTTTTTATTGCAGAAACCATTGTTACAATTTCCAAAAAATATCGCAGTAGTTTTTCATTTTATGCCCCCTCCCCTAGACCTCAAAACCCGACAAACACTTCATATTCTAAATAAAGCCCTCTATTTCCCGTGAGGGGTAACTAGTCCCCCATCGGGCGCCTCCCCAGGTGGCGGACAGGGGAATGCTCACCAGATATGGCGGGTACCGGGGAAATAAAATACCCGGGGCGGACCAAAACTAGTAGGTATTGGGAAGCAGCAAGTACCACAACTGGACTAAGGCGGAGGAGATGGACTCTGGAACGGTTTACCCCCACATAGTCATAGGCGACGGCCACATAATGGCCCTACCGGTTATGATACTGCGATGAGGAAGGCAACGGAAAACTACCTCGTTACTTATTTCCTAGTACAATCATCATGGCTGAGAACATACAAACCACGGCCCTCAGTCCCCGGCAGACCTTCAATGGTCAGAGGGTGCGAAGAATCCCCGGGTCAGCTATGAAAATTGCAACATGGAATGTGCGAAGTATATTTGGAGCAGGAAGACTGCAAAATGTAACCAAAGAGATGAATCGACTACAGCTGGACATTCTCGGAATTAGTGAAGTACGGTGGCCAGGATCTGGTAAAATAAAACAGATAATGGAGTAATGTACTACTCAGGCAGTAATGAACAAAACACCAACATGGAGTCGGAATAATAGTCACCAAAGAAACTAACAAAAGCGTCACTAGTTTCACACCACTATCTGAAAGAGCAATGTTAATACACTATGCCACAGTAGGTAAAATAAATATAATCCAAGTCTATGCACCTACCAATGAGAAAACGCGGATGAAGTAGAAGAATTCTATGAACAAATAGACACCATTCTATCCCTAACCAAAAGAGCGATGTGACATTAATAATAGGAGACTTTAATGCCAAAATTGGAAAAGGAAGAAGTGGAGAACATGTAGGAGAGTTCGGTCTTGGAATGAAATGAAAGGTGATAGACTGATCCAATTTTGCCAAGAAAGAGAATTTATAGTAGCCAACACATTCTTTAAACTGCCAGATAGAAGATTATGGACTTGGAAATCACCACAAGACACACCACAGAATATTTGCCGAAATCAAATTGACTATGTTTTAATTAGAAAACGATACAGAAATAGTATAAAGTCGGCAAAAACATATCCAGGGACAGATATAGCGTCTGATCACAATCCTGTTGTCATAAAATGCATATAAAACTTAAGAAGATAAAACAAAGAAGACAAGTAGAATAGAAGTGCAACACCTGAAGGAAGAAAACATAAGAACACAAGTTAAAAATGAAATAAATAACAATTTAAGCAACATGGGAAGAATGATAACAACGACAACATAGACTCAAGATGGCATACCATAAAAGATGCGATAATGAAACCAGCGAAAGAAATACTCACCGAAAGAAAACCAACAAAGAAAAAAGGTGGATGACAGACGAAATCTTAGAGCTGATGGAAGAGAGAAGAAAAGTAAGATAAAAGAGACGGCAAATACAGTGAAATCAACAAATTGATAAGGAAAAAAATTGAAACGGAAAAAGAAAATTGGATGAAACAAGAATGTGAAGAAATAGAAAAGGCACAACAGAAACACGATATGTTTAACGTACACAGAAAGATCAAAGATGTCACAGGTACATACAAGAAGAGACAATCAAACATTTTAAAAGAAAAACAAGGAATAATTATACTAGATGTAAAACAAAAATAGAAAGATGGAAAGAATATATTGAAGAACTATTCGCCGATGACAGAAAGGAAGACTATAAAACTATTGAAGGAGAACATGGCCCCAAAATAACAAAAGAAGAAGTCATTAAAGCATTTGAAACATCAAAATGCGGTAAAGCAACTGGACCAGACGAAGTTCCAATTGAACTAATTAAACTAATAGACGACGACCAAGTAAATATTCTTGTAGATTTATACAACCAACTCAACTGGTATAATACCGAAAGAATGGCTGAATTCAACGTTTATTACAATACCAAAGAAAAACAACGCAAAGGAATGTTGTGAACATAGAACGATAAGCAATGAGCCACACGCTTAAAGCCTTTCTAAAGATCATACACGCAAGAATATATAAAAACTAGAAGTAGATATTAGTGAGACACAGTTTGGCTTTAGAAATGGTTTTGGAACAAGAGAAGCATTGTTCACACTAAACATACTAATACAGAGATGCAGAGATATTAATAAAGAAGTATACGCATGCTTCATAGACTACGAAAAAGCGTTCGATAAAGTTAGACACGATAAACTAATGAAACTCCTAAAACAAAAGAACATAGACGTAGAAGACATGCGGATAATTGCAAACTTATATTGGCAACAAAAACAACAGTAAAAGTAGAAAATCAGCTGACAGAAGAAATAAAAATACAGAGAGGAGTTCGGCAAGGCTGTATTCTTTCGCCCATGCTGTTCAACCTATACTCGGAAGCAATATTTCAAGAAGCACTAATGGAAGAAAACGGTGGTATAGTAGTAAACGGAAAGATAATTAACAACATACGTTATGCTGATGATACTGTACTTTTAGCAGATAATATTCCAGATTTACAGAGACTTATTGAACGGACAAATGACATCAGCAGAAAATATGGTCTCCGAATGAATTTAAATAAAACTAAATACATGGCAATCACAAAACACCAGTGAACATTCCTGACATTAGAATAGATAATGTGAGTATAGAGAGAGTAAACAAATATAAATACCTGGGAACATGGGTGAATGATAATTGGGAATACACAAATGAAATAAGGACACGTATTGAAATGGCTAGAGCCACATTTGTAAAATGAAACAAATTTTAACCAACAGGGATTTAAGCTTGGAAATACGGATGAGGACAGCCAGATGCTATGTTTTCAGTGTTCTCTTATAGGGAATGGAGGCATGGACCCTAAATAAAGAAATTAGCAGAAAAATAGAAGCATTCGAACTCTGGATATACCGGCGAATATTGAAAATATCATGGATGGATAGAGTGACAAACGAGGAGGTGCTACGACGAATGAACAAGAACAAAGAACTTCTGTATACAATAAAGAAAAGAAAGCTGGAATATTTAGGCCACGTAATGAGAGGGAACAAATACCAAATTCTACAACTGGTAATACAAGGAAAGATACATGGAAAACAAGACGTGGGAAGAAGAAGAATATCCTGGCTTAAAAACCTACGCCAGTGGTACGACTGCACGTCAAGAGAATTGTTTAGAGCAGCAATGTCCAAAGTTAGAATAGCAATGATGATTGCCAATATCCGATAGGACACGGCACCTAAAGAAGAAAAGAATTTCCGTTCTCCTTGAAAACGTAAGAAATAAAACCAGGCAAGTTGTAATTGAAGTACTACGTTCCGTATTACTAAAATTAAATATTCAAGCCTCCTAATCATGTGCCTTAATAGATACAGTGATCCTAAGTACATGAGATCTACATCAGTAAGATAGAAAATTTACCAAAATCGTATGACTATCATTATGTATCTAACAGTCTCATCGTCTGCCTAGAATAGAAACCCAAACACTCCTGACTAGCTTAAACCTAGCATCCGATATTTTAAAGAAACTCGTTATACCTCCAAAAATAAATTCTCAAGAATTCTAATATTATAAGGTCATTATAAAAGTCATAGAAAAGTTCCATTCAGTTCCATCATCCACAACTTAAATAAGTACATCGCCAAAATTGTTCAAACTTTTACAGAACAAGGTTTCATTCCTCGTTCAAAATTCGTACAATTTGCTAGGAATATTTAAAACTTTTCCTGTATGTAAAAGTGACATCTAGTCAGCTTTGTCCTTATTTACCAATATTATAATCTATAAGAGCCTGCAATTATTGAAATTAATTTACAACATGAGAAACAATATCTTCTAATAGCATATTTACTTTTTAATACCAAACTACCGGCGTTCCTATGGGTTCCCCACTTTCACCCTTCATAATAAACTTTTTGAAATCAAAGTCCTCATTTCCTTTCATCTTAAATCTAGCTATTAGATACGATATGTTAATCATAACTTTGTTATCTGACCTCATAGACAAGGTATGTCTCCAGAATTCCTGTCCCACTTAAACCTAATGGACGCCAACAACAAATTCATCACGGAAATAGAACAAAAATGCCCCCTCCTCACCAGATACTTTTACAACAAAAAAACATTTAAACACAGCTTTCTTATCCATATTAACCACTAGTTAAATGCCAAATTCCGTAACCAAGCTATCAAAATCCATTCTTATAAAATCCCTAATCCCCAAACCCATCAGTCATTCAGCATTTCAAAAAAGTAGCCTTTTCTGACTTTACAAACAACGACTATTTGCAATCACGTGCAAAGTTAAGAAGTAACACATTGCGTGTTAAAAACGGCATCAAAGCCAATGCTAAAACGTCGAGAATTATCTAAAAAACAACGTCATTTTCTTGCGTATATTCATAGCTAAATACTCTTAATGATTTTGCCATAAGTGATTTCTTATGATGTATAATAAAATAACAACACGTTTGGTTGAGCAAAGTCGTCCCTAGATTTTACTTCTAGTTTCGACAATGTGTTAAATTGCTTATTTATTGATAAATAGTCAATAAACATTTGCATAAGAAATCCTAATATACCTAATAAAAACTTCATCTCTGACCTAAAAAGTATATTGTAGTTGCTATAAAATAATTTGAGCAAACCTGCATGTTGAATATGTAATTTCCCTTCTCGTAATCATATAGAAAGCCCTAAGAGCCCTGAATATGAAAACATAATGGCATTTTATATTAAACTTCCCGGCAAATTTTCATTTTTTGCAGTAATATATCACTTTTTCTTAAGCACCAGATAAACGCCACTTTTATGTAAATTAAGCAGACATTTTAAAACTCATAATATTATGGAACATATTATAAATGTGCTGAAATTGAAATAAACTGGGGAAATAAATTTTCCGGAAAATAATATCGAAAAGAAAATTGTCAACGAAATAACTTTTTAGGTAAAAATATAAAAGACTAAAAATGGTGGTTGCAAGTCGAAATCAAGTATTTCCAAACAAAATGCATGGCTTTTAAGCAAATACAGACCTTGAATTCATTTCTTTGTAAACATGACGGATAAGTAATATTCGAGCTGCAGCTTTTTTTTTAGTGAAAATCGCAATTTTGAATTTGAAAATAATGTGAATATTCTCCTCAGCTATGGTGGTCCTGAAAACGTCGGTAATCGTTACTTTCAACTGCTTCTCCTCACCATAAAAGTTGTACATACCACGCGTACATTTGGGTCTTCTTAAGGGTGTTGGCTCCAAACTGAATCTTAATTCTTCTCAAAATGGACAAATATACGAGAGCACCTTTTGTTCTGATATCGTGATACCGACGACCTGAAATGCTTTTCATTCTATGATTCGTAAAAAATTGATGTTTATATATGATTCACTCTCATATATAGGTAAGTCACTCAATCTTAAAATTTCTTATTACTTCTCTTCAATACTGAGAAAGCCAGGTAGAAAAAGAAAATACTAAATTCCTGATATCGTAAACCCAACCAAGATAAGACAGTCTCGAACTTGCATAATATTTTAAGATCACCAGTTAGAATATAAAGAAGAATAAAGAATGAAGACATTTCAAATGTTTCAAAGAGTACACAGGGTATTACATAACTTTGCAATATGCCTTTAATCATCGTAATCTTTTAAAATGTTTTCTATCGCACTCTATGCAATTCTGTATATTTGTAGATAGTTCTCGAACCAATTGTTCTACGTTATCCCACGTCAGTAAGTTGGAATATCTACAAATTATAAAAATAAATCCAGGTTTCTTAGCCTATTAATATAGCAAAAGTTTCATTTTTCAACTTAAAGATGTTGTGCCATCTGTTTGTTGGTTAAGGCATAAAGTACCTAAAGAGAACAAACATTTCTGATTCGAAAGCGATCACGTAGAATGCGATTAATTAGTGATTCAGGAATGTACAAACACTCTTCTGTCTAGTAATGTGTTTCAAGTCTGTCCCAGTCGAACATCTTTACAGCAGCAATGTTCTTTGCCACGATAGACAAGAATGATTGCCCTAACTTTGGAGCATATTGTAGGCAAAAATTTCTTCTTTCAAATTTCCGATATCACCTGAATATGGTACAACAAGGATTGCAATTTCCTAGCACAGGAGTGCTTTCCTTCAAACACTGACCAATACTCAAATCACGTGCAAAGTTGTAGCGTCAACTTGAACATATTGTAATATTGCAAAACTTTTCTAGTACCCATTTAAAAACAACAACTGCATAATCGTGTCTATTGCGGTTAATCAGTTTAACATTTGATACCGACAAAACAAGACAAAACGTCAATGCATCGCACTATACAGCTAAGCAATTTACTTTTTTTGATAATATAGATTTGGAAAGCATGAAAAGCCAAAAAGACACTTGTCCAATAAATTTGCAATTGGCGTTATTTTTTAATGTTTCTTCGTATGTAATCATATTGTATTTTATCAAGAATTTTTTATACTTGTATTTGTTCTTTATTATACTTTTCATTGATATTTATGCAATCATTCAACATAAAAATTATAAGCACAGACTAACTTTGGTAGGACAGCGATTTCTTCAAAAAAGCATAATCTAAACATTGGAGTTTTGCTAAATCAGAATAAACCACATCAATGATGCTCGCAAAATAATTTTAATAATGACAATACTGAACGTGTCAAAATAATAATAAAGAACTGGCGTGTTACAATTCAAGAAATTATTGAAGAAATAAGCAGTACTAAAACTTTAATCCATGAATTTACTCATTATTGCTAAACAGGCACCAAATTTGTAGATTTTAACCACAAATTCAAGCTTGTAAAAGTTTGCTTCAACAATTGGAAGCACAAGTACAAGGTTTTCACATTGTAAATTTTTACCATTAACGAGGTATGGTTTCATCATTACACATAAAAAATGGAAAATGAAAGAAGGAAATGTACTAGTAAAAACAAAAAGCGACGCCCTTTTCAGGCAGCATTTGAGAACCGTTTTTATTTTAGGAGTGATAATGCAGATTTTAGAAATTAGAAAACAATTAATGCACAATATTATCGTAATGCATTACTTATCAGTCAACATGGTCATAAATCAAAACGAAAACAATTTGTAGCGCAATTCTTGGTACTAAAAATCTTGAACATGCACCCTTTAATTAAAACTTATCTTTTTTTAATTTGTATGGCCTCTTCAAAGAGGGTGCGAGTGGCGACACATTGAAGGCAATTATGCAATAGAAGTATTTGTGCATAACTGACCCGCAGCACAGTCCAAAGCTTTTTACAGAATGGATATGCCAAGCGGTGGTGCTAGTGCAGACATGTTAAGGGAAATATCTAGAGAAATATGTTATTTTTTTGTTAAAAAAATATTATGTATTTTGCATTCATATTTAAACCACTGTCAGATTTTGCTACAACAGTGTAAATGTACGACCAATCCAGATGTTATTTGAAAGTTAAAAAACCCATACCTTATCAAAAACAAAAATAAAGGAGTCCCAGAATTAATGCAAGATTTAAATTTGCCGCCATTTATACAGTAAAGTGTTGACAACCCTAAAACAAAAACAAATCGACAGCTGGCAGTTTAGGGTTAATAAAAATGGAGCGTTACACGATAGAACAACGTGTCTTCATTATTGAACAATATTTCAAAAATAATGAAAGCTTGGCGGCCGCTGTTCGAAAATTTCATACAAAATATGGTCGGAATAGTGTTTTAATTTCGTCAATTGTGAAAAGATTAATTGAAAAATTCCGAGAGACAGGATCCGTTGGAGACGCCAAACACACTGGTCGTCCAAAAACAAGCCGTTCAAATGTGAATATCGAAGCAGTGCGTGAGAGTGTCGGTGATAATCCAGGAACCTCAATTCGGCGTCGTGGACAAGAATTGCAAATTTCAAGAAGCTCTCTACAGCGTATACTCACTAAAGATCTGTGTTTCCATGATTACAAAATTCAATTAACACAACAACTGAAGCCTAATGACCATGCACAGCGAAGAGAGTTTGTTGAATGGATTATTGAGCATCAACAAATGGATGCTGATTTTTCGAGCAAAATCATCCTAAGCGACGAAGCACATTTTCACCTTGATGGGTTTGTTAATCGCCAAAATTGCCGCTTTTGGGGTTCTGAGAACCCGCATGTGATTGTCGAAAAACAAATGCATCCACAACGTGTCACTGTTTGGTGTGGATTTTGGGCTAGAGGCATAATTGGACCATACTTTTTTGAAAATGAGGCTGGTCAAGCAGTGACTGTTACTGGTGCTCGATATCGCGACATGATAACACAGTTCTTTTTGCCGAAATTGGATGATATTGATGTGGCCAATATGTGGTTTTAACAAGATGGTGCCACATGCCATACAGCCCGTGAAACACTTCAATTACTGCATAAGACATTTTCAGGTCGTGTACTCTCTCGTTTCGGTGATCAGAATTGGCCCCCTAGATCGTGTGATTTAACACCATTAGATTTCTTTTTATGGGGTTATTTAAAATCACAGGTCTACGTCAACAAGCCCACAACCACGCGTGCATTAAAGGAGCAGATTCAACGTTGCATCAACGAAATTCAGCCACATTTATGCAGAATGGTCATGGAAAATTTCGGCAAACGAGTGCGTATGTGTATGCAAAGCCGTGGAGGCCATTTGCCCGATGTGTTACTCCATAAATAACCCTATCCTATGTACTTTATGATTCAATAAAAAAATTACAATCGAAAGACTAAACACTGTGTTTTCTATTTAATTCAAATCTTGGGTTAATTTTGGGACACCTTTTATAAATCGTCTACGAGTGCTTTGAAGTTTATTTTAGGCTGGGTTTCTTATTCTTTCATCCTTGAAGTGAGGAGAAGGTCAAACTTTAATGTTATACCAATTATATTTAAAATATTTAAAAGAGTCAATTCGCTTGGACAGATAGATTAAAACCAAATCTATAATTCCGTGGTAAAAAATTTAAAAAATAAAATTATTAAAAATTGAAAAGAATTATTTTTGTAACAGGGAACTTAAACAGAAAAAGGCATGATTTATAAAATAAAAAATCACATTAAAGGCGATGGTTCAGATTTAACTCGATAAACTTATTAGATTAACAATAAAATAAAAATAAAAAGCAATCAGATATGTAGATATTACAAAGTACAAAATGAGATTGTTTAAATATTTTTTAAATAAAATCAATAATTGGGTGAGTGATGCTACCGAGAGCTACGGTTTGTTTGTGAGAAATCGCTTACTCAAAGAGTTAGCCTTCCAAATCATCTACAAAACTAAATTTACACAAAATTACCGTCTAAAAGTCGCTTGCCACATCAATCATCACTTTTTGAAAAATAACTGAATTCCAAGCGATATATTCCATGACAAAAATGAAAAAACACTGGAATTGGAAATATCACTTAAAATTATGTTGATTTTATGTTAATCAATGGAACATAAACTGGAATTTTTTTATTCTGTTAAAGAGCCATAAAAATATAAACGTAATAACAGTAATGGTAAGGATTAACGCTCTGCATGGGAACATGGCCTGCAAACCTAAGAGGTTAAGACTCTCACACGTTCACTCATCATCACTCCTACCCTATACGTACAATAGAAGATTTTAAAGGCTGCCTAAAACCGTTTGCAATCTTTTTTTTTCGAGTATTATCTACAGCTTTAAGACATAAATATACAAAATTATTTTTCTACATAATCTCCTTACTTTGGTAACACATTTTTCCCCATAGGCAGGTGTTTTTTTTCACCCGTTATTGTAAAATGAATACAATTGTGGCAACAGCCAATCAAGCAAGAACGCTTCGGCAACAACGTCGTCGTCAAAACTTTCTTCTGCAAGTGCTTCATTTAGTGGTCCAAATAATAATTGCAGGGTGACAAGTATGGACTGTAAGGGAGGGGACAATGTCGTCCAAGACAAAATCTTTAATTTTTTATTTAGTTTAAGCAGCTCTAGTAGGCGAAAAGTTGTGAAGCAGGATAACATCTAGGATGGAAACGTCGCATTTTTTCGACGATATGCTAGTTTTGTTTCGTCAAAAAACTGATGAAAGCAATATTAGCAACCGTAACGCGGTCATCCTCGAAAAGACCGCAAACAATAAGAATATTCTTCTCGATCACGTTAGTCCTCGGCGATGTCGGTGACCCACATTTTAAATTGCTTCTCGTGCTCCAAAAATTGTTTATGCTAAGTCTTGTTAAGTGTATTGTCTTCAAATTGTACATTACGTCTTCTTCAAATTTCCAACAATTTTATGGCCTCTGCCGTAAGCAACTTAATAATAATACGTTGCGCAATAGACGAGAGCACATTTGCCTTAATATTGCAAGGTACATACGCTATGAATTCCTTTAACCACCCCTACCTACAACAGAAACCGCACATTTTGCATTGAGCATACGTCGCGTAAATAAAGAAATTATAGTTTACATTTTACCTATGTAGTAGCTATGGGTTTTAATGAATCTGATTCACTGATTCTGTGGAGGAAAGCTGTTATACTTTAGACTATTATAGTATTCTAGATATAAAGAATGTTACTGGGCAAATTTTTGAAGGCTGTCAAGTAACATACCATTCTGATATTAATTGATGTCGGAAGTGTAAATAATGGATCTCAATAAAACAACCGAGAGGACGATAGCCGCGAAGCGAAGCTTCGGTGTGCCACATTGGTATGCAATGGTCCTGGGTTCCATTCCCAAGTCGAAAATAACGGCAAACACCAAATTGCCTCCGGCTGTTATACAAAGACTTTTGGCAGTCGTAAAGCACATTGTCATTTTATCGAAATTAACGGGTTGGGCGAATAATATGCCCCGGGATACGTTCAATATGGCTCATAACCGCACGACTGTGTAGTTCTAATAAAGTAGAAGAATAAGAATAAAAGAATCAATCACATATTACAAAATAATATTCCCATACTAAAATATTCAGTGATAACTTTAACAGAACTTATCTAAAATGTTTGTATTAAGTAATAACCGAGACAAAGTGGAGTTAAAATAGGGCAAACCAATCATCAAGCGTTTACTGAAATGCATGATGGAAAAGAAGAATTTTGTCGGCCCACGAAATTCATTTTAAGGGACAAATTACATGTTACACGTTCACAAGCGGCTAGCGAAAATCTTCCAAAACCCAAAAATGTTACACAGTATTCAGCTTACAAGTATTAGTCACAGTGTATTAGAAAGTAATCCTGAAAGAGATTTTAAAATTATCAGTAACATACAAATAATCAGAAAAATACAAATAAAGAAATGTTTGATAACTCTAAGTTCAATAATAATATATTTGGTATTTAGAACCTTAACCATAACAGTTGAAACTGAAACTGTAGCGAGCAATAAACTTATTTCAAAATATAAAAAATGCCAAATATATGAAGACATAAAAAAATTCTGTAAGGACACTCCTAATTGAGTTAAGCGTGCTGATAGCCATTTGACAAACAAATTCATGCATAAAGGGCTCTGAAGCATGTCTGCCAATTACAAAGATACCTCATCGCCAAAGAATTGCAAAAGATATGATATAATGCTGACAAAACTAAAAATTTGCCTTGTCAATCAAAGGCATTTAACTCTAATAGATTTAAAGTAGAGGCTTCTTATACACAAACGACTGAGAATAAACAATCCGCTTCAGCAATGACTACTGTCCAACCAAACGGGATCTTAAATTTTACAAATTATGCAAATCCCAAACCGCGTTAATGTAAGACGTGACATATTAGAAGTCAGACGCATCAAAGTTATGTATTAACAATATCTAAGGATTGTCAAATGGAATCCCTATATCTTAGCTTAGAAACACATTTAACTAGATAATCCTTCTCAGACTCAGAGGTTTTAAAGTGTATCACACTATTCATCTAGAGAATCAAACTAAGGGTAGGAGTACTGTTATTACCATTAATCATTACAAAGCATAACATTTAGAATATGCAGTTGGCATTAAATCTATCAATAAAAATTTAATAATCGAAGCAATCAATATATTGCCCCCAAACGCATAATCTCAAAAAAGATAAAATTATAAAATGTTTCTGCAATATATTGGTGAAACATTCATCCAGGTGGCGATTTAGCGTTAAAAATATTGCTTTTGAATAAACAGGACCAATACAAGATGATTAAGAAAATCTGTTAGAGAAATAGGTAAGGAAACTGCTAAGCCTACTTACTAGCCTACTGATGTGAATAAAATGGCCAACAAGGAATATTTGACCCAAATTCAATGACGTAGAATAAATTTTCGATTTAGGTTCTGACTAGTCTGCCATTATTATGACAATGGGTGAAAAGATAATTAAAAAATTAATTCAACTAGTATCAGATTAATAAAACTACTAACTGGTAGAGGGTTAGAATTACCTTTCAAAAGACTATCAATCTGAACGTCTCTTTAGGCCAAAATGCCTCTAAAAATTATTTTTTTCGTGTAAAGGAAACGAAACTTCTGACAAAAACAGATGTATTAAAAGTAAGTCTGCCTACGTGTAAAAACAAAATTCTCTGGCAGCTAGGTAGCACAAAAAAAATTTTCCAAAAAAAATTAAAAAACAACCATTTATAATTGAAATTTTTCATATATTTATTATTTGCTTAAAACATTCAAAATTTCATAATGAGAAAGGACACAATTGATGTACCTAAAAGAAATTCTTAGCAAAATTGATTAAATTTGATGATGTAATTCATAACGTAAAATGTCAAATTTCCGAGACAATTATTCAATAATTGTTTTTTATTACTTTTTTTTAATTTTGCTCTTTAGGTACATAAATTTTTACGATTACTTGGTTTAACGATTTGTGATTTTTTACTTTAAAACCGGTTTCTACTATCAACCGCAACTTCTTGAGATACCACTAAGTGAAGAAAAATATTTTAATATAAGTAAAATCAACACAAAGTTTGTTCGAAATGAAAACGTGGTACTCGATGCAAATCATTTGAGTGTTGATTTAAAAATGGTAGAACTTATGTGGTAATTCATAAATACCTTTCGGAATGACTATTCGATCAACTGTTACGAATAATCTAGATCAGGGAATTTTTGAGCAAAAACTTTCACAATACATACAAGAGAAAAGCATACGGTGCAAAGTTGTATAATTTAGGTTTCTCACTTTCAAACCATAATGATACTGCATTTCCGCAAAAAGGGAACTTTATAAAAGTCTACAATAACTATATCTGGTACCATTTTAAATAATACAACTGGTAAAACTCTACCACTTAAAATATAAAGGATATAAACCTACCATACTATACTTCCACAAAGCTCTGCTAGAGGAACAAGTGCGGTGGAGAACCGAATATTATAATTGCAGCAATCTATTGTCCGCAAAGACAATTTAAAAGAAAAACCTGATTATTCAAGCCTATTGTAAAACTTCGGACAAAGATTTATAAGTGGAGGAAACTTCAGTACAAAAGATCTAATATGGGGTTCAAGATTGACCAACAACTAAAGGAAACGAATTGCATGAAGGCTCAAACGAGATGAAGTGCGTCTACCGCTCCACGGGAAAATCTACCTACTGGCGCGTAGATGAAAATAAAATATCAGAACTGATCGATTTTTCATTTCCAAGAAAGTATTAATAAACTACATTGTTACCAAATAGAATTTCTGTGTGAGTTCTGATCATTCTCCGATAATACTAACAGTAAACGAAAATATGATCCAGAAACAATTTAATTTAACATTGACCAAAAACTATACAGTGGAAATTTATTAAGGAAAAGTTGAGTATCAGATTACAGCTCAACATATTGAAAAATAAAAACAGTTGGGTCAGGAAGATGAAAATTTCATAAAAGACACACAAGTTGCATGGAATAATACGCCAGAACTTCAAATGATAACAACAGGAAACAATTGCTGAAAAGAGAAGAACCAGAAAAAATGGTACCGCACAAAAATACCAATAGATAAAACAAGACCAAATTAACTCACGCAATACAAAGAAGAAAAATGTAAGAAATAAATAATGAATCCGTGAACAATTACCTAATAAAACCTACCAAACGACAAAAACACCAATTATTCTTTGTGGAAAATCAAATGACTTATAATCCAAACGCCACCAATAACAAGCAGAAAGCAAAGGCTTTCGCAAAACACAAAAAGATATTCCAAGAGAATGAATAACAAGGACAAAATGGATCAGTACTAAAAACGAAAGATGGAATAGAAGAGGAAGGAATAAAATTGGTTACTCCACAAGTAACAAAAGAAATTAGCAAAAATATAAATCCAAAGGAATCTTCGGGATTTGATCTAATCAACAGGAACAGTCTTAAAAAAGAATAGTAAAACTAACAAATTTAATAAGTGAAGCAGTTCAACTAAAATTATTCGTACCAAGCTTTTGAAAAGTAGCTGGAGTAATAATGGTACAGAAGCCTGAAAAGCCACGAAATGAAACATCAGATCATCCGCTCTCACAGACAAAACTATTTGAAAGAATTGTTTCTTAAAAGGCTAGAACCATGAAAGGAAAAATCTGATTCCAATACACCAGTTTCGCTTCATAGATTACTATTCTACCGTAGACCAACTCCACAGGCTAATAAATATTATCTAAAGTCTTCAAAAGAGGTCTATTTAGCAATCTTCTTTTGATAAAGTTTTCTATCAAAAATTAAATTATAAACTTAGAAAAGTACTGCCTAGACAATTTTCCGAACTACTAAAGTCTTACATCATAAATAGACTATTCAGGATTAAACAAGAAGGCAAATACTCCAATTTGTAGGAAATTAGAATTACAGGGCAGTGTACTAGGGCCAGTGCTGTACGTCATGTACACCAATGATATTCCTGCAACCAACCAACGATAGCCACTTTCGCAGACGACACTGCGATACGTAAGCGTTCTGAAAAGTTTTGAGCTTAACATAGAAACAAATATTTTTTCTGTCTAATTTATTTTCTTTTCAATATAGTCCCCTTTTAAATCGATACACCTTTTTCAGCGATGCTCCAACCTCTTTAATACGTCCAAATATCAGTTTGCGTCTTACTCTGCAAATTAGGCGTATGCGGTTACGACGATTTCATCGTTTGATGAAAATTTCTGTCCTTTGGGCCAAACTTCAAGCTTAGGAAACAAAAGCTAGTGGCTAGGAGCCAGATCTGGAGTATATACTGGGTGATTCGTGAATTTTGGTCATGGTGACCGCCGAAGTGTAAGCCTCGTCTTGGTGGAAGAGCACTTTCTTCTATTCCAAATGGAGCCATTTTTCAACAATTGCTGCCTTAAACTGGTCCAGTAACGTAGTATGACCCCGTTATTGCTTTCCCTTTTTCTAAGTAGTCGATGAACAGAATTCCCTGACTATCTCAAAAAACAGTCACCATACCCGCCGAAGAAACTGTCTTCGCTTTTTTGGAACAAGTTCATCCTTCGTAGTCCATTGTTTTGACTGTTCCTTCGTCTCAGAAGTATAATGGTGAAGCTAAGTTTTATCGACAGTAATAAATCGACGCAAAAAGTCCGACTTGCTTTGGTAAAAACACTTAAGTAGGACCTTAGAAATGTTCATTCAAATGAATTTTTGGATCAAAGCGAGCAAGTGCGGGACCCAACACGCAGTCAATATTTAAGAAACACGTTCTTTCGATATGCCCACAGCCTCTGCTATCTCTCTAGCCTTCACTCGGCGGTCGTCCAGTACCATTTGGTAAACGTTTTAGATGTTATCTGCGGAGGTCGCAGTCGTTGATGATGATGATGGGGCAAAGTTCCCGTAAACGGCGTCTAACTCGGCTTTAATTCGCGTAGACGTATTGTCTTTCAAATGCAAGTACTGAACTACGTCACGGTATTCGATCGACTGATACAAATGACTATCAAACAACAACTAAGCGGCCCACATGGCTGAAATTTTTACAAGTATTTTTCAAAGCATGTATGATTGTAGTAGCAGTTTTGACGAGTTGAGGCTCAAAACTTTTCAAACTCCAATGGGAAACAGCACTATAGAAACAATAGAAGTACTACAGTAAGCTTTAAATCAGACATTCATAAAGAAAAACAAGACAAATTAAATGACAACAAATCTGTGCATATCAATTTCATTAATAAGGATGAATACCAGTAACACTAAACATCATCTTACGGCATACTAATACAGCAAACCATCTAGAAATGAATAGGGATGATAAATTAAGATAAAAGGAGGACATCAAAAGGGAAAAAGAAGAGTTAAATATAAAATACAAAAAAATGTACTGTCTGTAGGGAAGAAAGTGTCAGTTGTTGATCCACAACAAAATACTTCTACATAATCAGGTAATCAAACCAACATGGACATGAGGTTGTCAACTGTATGACTGTGCAAACATGAGTAACATTAATAAAATCGAAACATTTCAAAACAAAGTACTAAGGAACATCATAAGTACGTCCTGATGCATGGTTAGAGATAAAAACTGTATTAAAGAAAATAAAGAACATTGCACAAAAGCACGTAAACATCGAAGCTCTAAAACTCCTACATAGTGCAGAATTAAAAAGAAGACTCAAACAATAATAAATTGTTAACAGGTAAAAAGTGCATGGTATAATACCAGAACTGAGAAGCCAACTAAGTAAAGGGTTGACATCTTATATTCAAGTTAGATAAGAATTACTAGTTAATTTTTTGACTTGCCACAATTTATATTTATTAAATTAAAAAGACAAAAAAAATCCTAACATTTGTAGCACGCAAACATACATAAGCTTAAATTTCTTTTTCACTGTATGTTTGTTACCACCCCTAATTGCAGATTAATAATTTGCTTGAAACATTTTTTTTAATTAAAAAAGCAGAAAACAAAATACATGTTTAATGAAAATTAACCATGCAGATTAGTTAGTAATTAACATCATCACACTTAAACCAACCAAGACCTCTGATCAATACATTCACCCAAGAAACGTTAATTATTCAACCCCAATCTATTCTTTCATTGAGTTACTAACCGATTCATCGAGCTGCGGCTCTGATTGTGTCTCGACGAGTTCGTACGGTTCGAGGGCCTTATCTGGAGAAGCTTCCTCGTCCTTCGTCAAGTAGGTCCTGGGAAGCGGTTTCGGGGGCTTAAGCGAATGCGGCGATAACGGCGGTTTGCTGCGATCGTGAAAAGCGGGGCAAGGCGGCGGCGGCGGATGCTTGGCGCCGCGGCTCGATATTAAATCTGTTCCGGAATTTCGTGCATTTTGAGTGCTCGGAACAAAGTCAAGCGGCGCGGTCGCGAGGGGGTGGCCGCCGGAGGCAGGCCTGCAAGGTGCGAAACTCGGTTCCTCGCTTTGGATAACGAATTCCGGGGCTCCTTCGAGATGGAAATGGCGCGGCTTACGGCGCGCCGGCTTGGGCGGCAGCTCGGTCGGTACGAAATTGTATTCCGGGTGAATGGGGACGAAGGGTGACCCTCTGTAGTCGGCCTGTTCGACATAATGCAAGTTGGGGTAGCTCGTGCTAAATTCCGCGCTGAGGCGCGGCCGGTAGAAATGCAAAGCCTTAGGGCCCCACTGGCAACCCTCCACGACTTCTTGGGGTGGTGCGGACGGTGTTATTCGTGGCGGAATCGGCGGCGGCGACGGAGTCGCCGATTCCCTTCGTTCTATGATAACGTCCCAGCCGTTGGATCTCGTGCAACTCTGCTGACTGGCGAAGGACTTGCCATCAACACTGTGGCGTCTTCGTCGGATAGGGGGAGTCGGCGATGGCCTTAAACGCAGAAGGAACGTTATCTCATCTTCCGCCGACCCTTCATCTTCCAGTTCTTTATCCATTTCCCATCATATATCAAAATTTAATCACAAGCTCCGAAAACAATTAAATATTTTAAGATTTTACCGTTTTCTATACAACAGCGACATTTTATTACTAACAGCGTGTGGGTTGCAATGATGATCAATCTAGAACCGAATAAAAATAAAACGTGAGATCTCGTGGGATAGAATTGAAGTCACTGCACTCAAAGCTCTCTAAAAACGAACAATTTATTGTATCTTATTTTTGTCTCGCACTTCACTATACGTTAATGGCAAAAGCACGGTACGTTCCACACGACAGTAGAATCGTTTTATATAAGCAACTTAAGCCGGCAAAATTAATTTCGAAGTCCACGTGAACGCCGCATTATCCGGAAAGCGCGCACGTCCCAACAAAAACAAATTCTGACGTTCAGGAACTCCACCGGCGTCGCTGGTAATTAAACGCCTTTGAAGTTCACTAAGTAGGTGTGTGTACATCTACTTAACCGCGAAAACTTAGCACTGTCGGAAAAGCGGCCGCGTCGAACAAATCGGGCGCCGCTCGCGGTCGCGCTCGCTTTTCGAATTGTTACGCAAATAGACCGGCGCGGTGCCCGCATGTGCTTTGTACATAATGGTCAAGCAAAAAGCGCTGAAGACACTCCATTCCGAATCCTGAGACACCCGGCCCACGCATTTAAATGTGGCGCGGGCCATGACTAACGTACTATCCCGGCTATCTTTACGCTTCTATCGTTCTGCTTCCAGGTGCCGGCTCATTCCAGCACGGTTAGGGCCCATTTATAGAACCACTAGCGATACTCTTTCAGGGAGATAATAATTTTTTCTATGTTAGACATCACCAAAATTTCCAGTTATCTTTCACCATGACTAATACTTTTCCGGTTAATTTTCATCTTTCCACAATTGCTCTTTAGGTCTATTCCTTATTATTCGCAAGAATATATTATAGTCACGGAGAAGAAAGGATGGTTACGTAGACAATAGCAAATGACGAGATCCCCAGATACAAAACGTAGACTCAATATCAAGCAACCACTTAACTCAAAACCCTGTAGATAATATCAAAAACCAATAGGGGCCAAAATGACTTAAAAAGCTACCAATTGCCGGCAGAGCATTCAATTTGGACAGCTACAAGAAAACTTAAATAACCCTAACACATTTCTATCACAAAATAAAAAAACGGCTGGATAAGAAGTGATCAAGAAAAACCCCATGCTTTTGCAAAACACCTAACCAAATTATTTCAACCATTTGATGCCACAATTCTTGGTGAGCAAGAAAATAAAATGTATAGAATACTTGGAAGTCTTCTTCCAAATGTCTACCCAAATCAAGACATTTAAAATAATTAAGTCAAATCTACTATTATACATAATCTTCACCCAAAGCAAACAGCAGAATATGATTTAATAACAGGCAACTCCCTTAAACATTACCAGATAAGGGTTTTACATAGATATATTACTTATTTACTCCACTTACTAAGAGTAGAATACTTTCCAAAATAGTTGAAAGTTGCAGCCATAATACTAAAAGAAAAAACCTAAGAAAGAAATTACACCATATAGACCTAGTTCACGGGTTGAACCGCGTCAATTATTGGAAAATTTCCAATGTTTCGGCATCCACTTTGATGCCATCTTCAAGGGGTTTATTTCTTTACTCGGGCTCTCAATCTGCCTACTCCCCAAGGAGAACTAAGAGCCAAAAAAATAGACTGGCTTTTCATGTGCTTTACTTCACTATTTGTAGAATCAGAAGTGAAAGTTTGATGGGGATTAACGATTTACAAATGACGGGTAAGCGTTGACTATCATATCGAGTATTAAGACATCGAAGATATTCTATTTCGATAACCTCGCGAATAATTTTACTGGTAGAATAGGAGATGGAAGCAAGTATTTTGGAATTAGAAAAATTAATCGAATGTCCTGTTTCCTTGTTGTGTTTAGCCAAGGCAGAAGAAATATCACCCTTACGTACAGCGAATGAATGTTCGTATATACGATTATATATTTATCTGTTTGTTTGGCCTATGTAGGTTCTTTCACAGTCACCACAAGATATTTCGTAAACACCTTGGGATTCGTAGAGGTTATGGTACTTATCTGAGCGGACGATGTCAGCTATTTTATTGTTGGTGGTGAAGATAGTTCATATATCTTGTTTCCTCAGCATATCTTTGATGTAAGGTAAAAATGCTTGTTTTGTCGGGAAGGTCATGGGTTTTAGAAGTGGTATCTTTGCTCATATTGTTAATGATGTATGTGGGTTAAAGATTTTTAAGAATATTCGTTTTATATCAAAGTTTTGGTAATAGTATTGATTTCAGTTTGTCGGTTCTCACTGTCTAAAAGTCAAGATTTGGTAATTAGGGATTTTGCGACTGGGCGAATTTGAGCAGGGTGGTGGTAGGATTTTGCTTTAGTTAACGATCAGTATGGGTAGGTTTGCTGTAGACGGTATGACAGAAACTGCTGTTGGAAAGATGTTTGGTTATGTGAGTGTTCAAAAAAGGAAGGGAATTGTTATGTTCGACTTCCATTGTATGAAGTTTATTAATTTTGGAAAGAAATTAGGAAAGCGTATCATGTCTGACGCCAGATGGTAAACGTATCGTCAACGTATCTAATCCACCAAGTAGGTTTCAAGGGGAAAGATGCAAGGGTTTCTATTTCGAAATCAGTCATAAATAAGTTAGCTATGACAAATGAAAGTGGAGAACCCACAGGAGCACCAATGGTTTGGCGGTAGAATTTCTTTTGGAAAGTAAAATAAGTATTAGATAGGCAATGGTTAATTAATTTGATTAGTTTTTAGAAGCTGCAGGGTCTCTGGAACGGGTATACTAGTAAACAGGGAGACAACATCGAATCTGACCATTATGTCATCTTTCATTTTCTCAATGAGAAAAAATTTTAGAATTTCTAGAAATGGTTTAAGTTTTGGACGTATGATAGGCTTCTTCTGTAAGGGGTTGAAGAATTTTCGCCAGGTGTTTGGTTAAGTTGTGGGTGGATGAGCCAAAGGCACCGACAATAAGCCGTAAGTGTGTATTTTGCTTGTAAATTTTTGGAAGGCCATACAATTTGGGTATTCTTGAGGATTTCCATAGAGGTATAAGAAGTTTTTTAATATCGAGGAACAGATTGGAGTTGTTAATAAGGGTGTTGGTACCGTACGGTACCGTATTTCATAGTCCCTCAAATTTTAAATTTTTTACGCAGTCTAACTGAGATTTTAAAAAATAATATCCATATTCGAGCTACTATAAATAATTTGGTAGCCACTGGAAGTGTTTACGTCCAATAAGTGAGTAAACACAGCACTAATGGCGACCTTTTTTATATATACAAACCCACGCACAGCAGTCACGACACTTATATTCTAGCAAAAACTCTTAGCATGTCTCAACTATAGGGTAAAACTGCTGGAAATTGAAGGTAATACGGTTTTCTAGTTAGAACCTTTTTGTAGGCAGAGAAAAACTTCTACATCCCCATTTTTTCATCCAACATGTACCCTCTGTAACAGCTCAAAATAAGAATTAAAAGACAGATTTAAAAAATGACAAACTTTAATATATATGAATGAATATTTTTCACGATTTCCTCCACCGACTTATTTTTGTCTAAAATATTATTAAAACTATAAAACCAAAAATAAAGCAGTTAATATATTTTTTTAAAAATCTATCTCGGAAAAGTACAATAGACAATTTGAGAATAATAAATACATCAAAAATAACATAAACATGTAGGAAACAAAGTTCCCCTGTATTAACTTACTAGTTTTGTATTGCTAAGTTCACACTATACTCATTATTTACACAATACGCATTATATATTGTCACGCAAAGTGGTATAAAAGGTCGGAAAGTTTTATTCGTTTCAGTCTAGGCTGGCCATCGTATTCTTGTCGAAGAGGCTCCGTCAGCACGTTTGTATGTATATTAAGGCGATTAACCTAACGGAAACTGTATATCTGTATTTCGTCTGTGATTGAGGAAATGTCTAAATCACGTTGAATAACATAGTGTGGGAAAAACCATGAACCCCAAAACTTTGGATTGAAAGCGTCTTAAAATGTTAATATTGCAGTTGCTTCATATTGATTTTATAATGGCTTTATAGAGTAACATTATTAATGGGCAGTTGAAACTTTCAGCCTAAGAGCCAATACATATTTTGAATCTAGACCCAACTGTTTGCTTTTCGTGAATATATGCTTCTTCCAAGTCAGCCCCTGTCTAGTTCTAATTCTTGCAACAGGTCCTGTAGACGTTGACTCGCCATATGGGGTTCAAGATGAGAAGAAAGTATCGCGGTGTTGTCTGCAAATGTTGCTACCATAGTGGAAGCAGTGGTGGGAAGATCAGACGTAAGAATAACACACTGCCTTGAGATACATTTGCGTGTATTGAGAAGAAGGGTGTGTGACTACATATTTGACAAGAAAATGTTAGGTACGACTTGAGAATTTTATAATATGGTAGTTCTTTGGATTTTGAATAAAAGCCCCTGATGGCACACTATCAAATGCTTGTGCGACATCTATGAAAATGGTCGAGCAGTAGCGTTTGCCGTTAAAATTTTTCTAATTTTCATCGTAGGTAATAATTTCCATAACAACAATTTTTCGAAAACATTGGACAAGAGAGATAATTGGTCTGTACGAAAACAGGTGAGTAGGTGGCTTTCTAGGTTTCGGTAACAGAATAATTTTGCGATTTTCCATTATTTTGGAAAATGTCTTAATCTTAGTACTGCGTTGAAGAGATAGGTGATGAACAAAAACCCCGTAATTCCCTCAACACTGTTGTTGTAATTGTATCTGGGCGACTTTCTTGGTTTTAATTCCGTGGTAAGCATGGTCTGGACTTGTATGTGTTTGAACCTCAAAATTTGTGGAAACGGTGCTTCTAAGTACCGTTGGATTTCTTGTTCTTCTTCGAGCGTGATTTTAGAATCATATGGGGTGAAAATGGAGTTAAACTTTAAACATGACTGATAGTATTGTTTTTGTTTGTTTTTTTCACCTCTTTCTGCATAAGTACTATAATAATCTTTAATTTTAACACACATCTCTCTTATTAACCACTGAACGTAATATTACATCCAGATAAGTTTCAAATGACTAATTGATCATTCTTTATAGTTATTCAAATAAATCAACAAATGCATGATTTACGTAGTGTTATCAGAAAAAAATATCAGTAGAACTCAATTAATATTAACATAAGAAAAGTTATCACAATCGATTCCCTAGGGTTGGGTTCTTCCCTTAATATTTCTTGTCCTTTACATCAGGGACCTTTAACTTCACTCTGATGCCACTTACAGCATTTGGCAGAAAAGTTCACTAGAAAAAAAACTCACTAGACGGCAGGGCGATGCTTAACAACCACTGTTTGGCTTGTTGGTGCATTTATTTAGAATGTACACGAGTGGTAGTGAAACATGGAATATCATGTAGCGAACATAAAGTAACGAGACATTATCGAGAATCCCTATCTTTGAATGGTACAAAAGGTTTCTTGAGAGAAATTCGGTGCAAGACAATCTTAGAGTTGGGCACCCATCAACATCACATACCGTTGTAATGTAGAAAGTGTGAGGTAGTTACTGCAACAAGACCGTCATGTTACTGTGGGTGTGATATCAGAGAAGTAGAAATGAAATAGGGATATGTGTCACCAAATTTTATGCAAAAATACAGGAAAACTTATTGGAAAAATGGTCTCTCGCACATTGACAAAGAAATACAAAGAAACAAGATGAACAGTTGTAGCTGAACTACTGGAAAGTACCAAAATAAAAAAGTAATGCAACACTCTTTGAAAACAAAAATAATGTTCATCGCATTTTTTGAATGGTAGAGTATTGGTGCACCATAAATATCTGCCTGAAGCACAAATGATAAACCGAAACTTTTATATGCTGCTGAAACGCGTTGAAACGTTTGCGTCAAGCAATCCGGCAGCTTCGTTCTGATTTATGGTTCTTATTGTACGATAATACAAGGCACCATACTGTCTAATAGTCTAGGAATGTCCGGCCAAATATCACATCCCTGCTACGTCACATTACTTACATTCACCCGTCTTGTCGCCGCGCAATTTTGTTTTTGTTTCCTCATGTGAAAATGCCGCTGGAAGGAAAGCTTATGAAGATATAGCAATCCAAACAGGTATGATAGAGAAACATCACGGATAAAGCTCTTTGTGCTTTCTTCCATAATCTTTAAGTAGCATCTTTCAACAAACTATTCATGCACAACCGTTAGTTATGCGACTTTCAATCCCAATTGAAAGTAACATAATCAAATTGTCACATTAGTGCCATATTTGACAAAAGTGCCGTACGGATACATGGCGCAACTTCGGTTCCAGTTGTTTTCAAAATAACGATTTTTCAAGATCATCCTGACTTAGAACGATGCTCGACTGTTAAGCAGGTAATTAGTTGCAAGAGCTAGTCAAAGCTGACTGTAAACAAATTTAAATGTATTATAATAACGTTTATTGACACATAGACGCACTAAGTTATGTATGAAAACTGAACTAATGAGCACCATATGCATTGTCGATTAACAGGCACTGGCGCTGTTCGAAATCTACCGATTCATAACTGTCTTACTATTAGTCCAATCAATAGGTGTAAGAGTTCACCGAAAATCTTAACAGAAAACAAAAAAACCTGTCGTATAGAATAAAAAATTCTAAGAAAGATAGCGTTTTTTTCCAGTGGATCTCTAATGTCCTTCATAACCAAAAAAATTCGTAAAATTGAAAAAAACAGTTTTTCGGAAATAAAAAAAGAATTAAAGCTTGTACAAAAATATGTTAAATTAGAAAGTTGTAGGTATTAGAAAGATCTATCGATTCAGTTTTTTTTATATCGATCGGTGCATTACTTTTTGAGATATACCGAAAAAACCATCGAAAATCGACTGTTTTTGTTTTTGTCGTATTTCTTGCAAATTAACGGTTTGTAACTTGCTACTTGCTGTAAATGTAGCAAACAAAAAACCAAAAAAGTACGTTTTTTCGAAATTAAAAAATTTTAAATTTTTTTCGTAATATATCGATTTTTCGAAAAACAGACGTTCTCGAAAATCGGTTATAACATCTCGACAAATAGTCCTAGAGAAACGAATTTGAGCTCATTGTTTTCTTAAAGAGTTGTACTATCACGATAAAAAAAGAATGGTAACGATGTTATTAGTTTTAAGTGTCCGAAAATAACATTGAAAAATGAAATTTTGTTCGGTCACGTTTTTCTGAAATATTTTTACAATTTTCATTTCTCGATAATGACTGTTACGGAAATCAATTCTTACAACTTTTACATGAATTTTAAAAAAATATTTTTAAGACCTTCTGGAGCCGAGATAATTTTTTTTTTAAATTCCAGATGATGCTACTTACGCACTACAGCGCTAATTTTGTAAGGAGATTAAAGTTGAATATTTATATTTTCAAACATTCGACCATTGATCAAGTGCACCGAACACTGATGTAATTGAAAGAACCCTAGAAGAAAAGAAATATGCGCAGCGATATTTTGACGGCTTTGACAAAGTATGGCACGAGGGCCTCGAATACAAAATAACTAAAAATCTGCCTAGGCAGATGAGCCACATTCTGATATCATACATCTCTGGCCGACAGTTCAGAGTGAGATATGGCGAAGAATACTCGAACTAAAAGCTATTGCCGCAGGTGTACCGCAAGGAAGCGTCCTTGGGCCAGTTCTATACTTGCTTTATACTTGTGACATCCCCATGAGTGATGGAGTGACGACAGCCACATTTGCTGACGACACTGCATTACTACAAGCAACGAAATAGAAGTAGCTACTAATAAACTACAATTAGCCGTCAACAATGTCACCAGGTGGACCAAGAAGTGGCGAATTAAACTAAACGAGGCGAAGTACCCATATAAACTTCACCAATAAAAGAATTGATTACTTGCCTGTAGTGATCAATCAGCAAACAATTTTACGCTAACACAGCTAAATACCTGGGTATGACACTAGATGCCAAGCTCAGGTGGAAAGCACATATAAAGAAAAACGCGAAGAACTTTGCATTAGATTCAGAAAATGTGGTGGTTGCTTGGACGATATTCCGAGCTATCTCTGCATAACAAACTATTGTTGTATAAACAAATTCTAAAACCAATTTGACTTGGTGTGCAGCTGTGGGATGCACAAAGAAATCTAATGTAAAATTATTCAAACCTTTTAAAACAAGTACTGCAGCATCGTGAACGCTCCATGGTACATTAGAAATGAAGACATACACAGGGACCTAAAAGTGCCTATGGTCAGTGAGGAAATTAAACGGTTTGCGAAAAACACGAAACAAGACTACATGAACATGTGAATGTCGAAGTGCTACAATTACTCGACAACAGTGGACTTATACGTAGGCTAAAAGGCAAAAACCTTTTGAACTAGTGTGTTAAGTTATGAATTATGAGCAATTAAAACATGTAACGAAGTGTTTTAACATCTGTGGAGTGCGCCAATGGGAGTATATCCACCAACTGCTAAGACTTGCCTAGATTTAAGACTTTAAACTTGAATTTAAGTGAGAATTTATTAAGAACAAATTGTTAGATAGTATTTACTAGTTGCAATGTATACGCTTAGTGCGTGTTAAATAAAAAAAAATATGGGGTGAAAATGGAGTTAAACTTTAAACATGACTGATAGTATTGTTTATGTTTGTTTTTTCACCTCTTTCTGCATAAGTACTATAATAATCTTTAATTTTAACACACACCTCTCTTATTAACCACTGAACATAATATTAATATTAAGTTTCAAATGACTAATTGATCATTCTTTATAGTTATTCAAATAAATCAACAAATGCATGATTTACGTAGTGTTATCAGAAAAAAATATCAGTAGAACTCAATTAATATTAACATAAGAAAAGTTATCACAACTGATTCCTTATGGTTGGGTTCTTCCCTTAATATTTCTTGTCCTTTACATCAGGGATCTTTTTCTTTATCTTCACTCTTTCACTAGAAAAAAACTCACTAGACGGCAGGGCGATGCTTAACAACCACTGTTTGGCTTGTTGATGCATTTATTTAGAATGTACAGAGTGGTAGTAAACATGGAATATCATGCAACATAAAGTAACGAGACATTATCGAGAATCCCTATATTTGAATGGTACAAAAGGTTTCTGAGAAAATTCGGTGCAAGACAATCTTAGAGTTGGGCACATCAACATCACATACTGTAATGTAAAAGTGAGGTAGTTACTGCAACAAGACCGTCATGTTACTGTTGTGATATCAGAGAAGTAGAAATGAAATAGGGATATGTGTCACCAAATTTTATGCAAGAATACAGGAAAACCTATTGGAAAAATGGTCTCTCGCACATTGACAGAGAAATACAAAGAAACAAGATGAACAGTTGTAGCTGAACTACTGGAAAGTACCAAAATAAAAAAGTAATGCAACACTCTTTGAAAACAAAAATAATGTTCATCTCATTTTTTGAATGGTAGAGGATTGGTGCACCACAAATATCTGCCTGAAGCACAAATGATAAACCAAAACTTTTACATGCTGCTGAAACGCGTTGAAACGTTTGCGTCAAGCAATCCGGCAGCTCCGTTCTGATTTATGGTTCTTATTGTACGATAATACAAGGCACCATACTGTCTAATAGTCTAGAATGTCCGGCCAAATATCACATTGTCACGTCACATTACTAATTCACCCGTCTTGTCGCCGCGCAATTTTGTTTTGTTTTCATGTGAAAATGCCGCTGGAAGGAAAGCTTATGAAGATATAGCAACCAAACAGTATGATAGAAACATCACGGATAAAGTCTTTGTGCTTTTTCCATAATCTTTAAGTAGCATCTTCAACAAACTATTCATGCACAACCGTTAGTTATGCGACTTAATCAATTAAAGTAACATAATCAAATTGTCACATTAGTGCCATATTTGACAAAAGTGCCGACAACGGATACATGGCGTAACTTTGGTTCCAGTTGTTTTCAAAATAACGATTTTTGAAGATCATCCTGACTTAGAACGATGCTCGACTGTTAAGCAGGTAATTAGTTGCAAGAGCTAGTCAAAGCTAACTGTAAACAAATTTAAATGTATTATAATAACGTTTATTGACACATAGACGCACTAAGTTATGTATGAAAACTGAACTAATGAGCACCATATGCATTGTCGATGAACAGGCACTGGCGCTGTTCGAAATCTACCGATTCATAACTGTCTTCATAGCGGGATATTAAAAACGGTGCTTTATGTCACTGTTAAACGCAAAAGGAGATAAAGGAGAACAAGGCTAAGTTAAAAGAGAACTGCGAATTTGCTAGCGTTATCCATTTCAAGTATACCGCGAACAATTTTAACACGTTGCTAAAAAAAAAATTCAGAAACCCGTTACCCGTTATTAGCTAGTGCACGATAACCAGGGATCAGTTATTCGCTATATAGCCCCAACCTTTCATCAACAGATTACTATTTTTTTCGATTGCTGAACAAATGCCTTGTAAAGAAGAAAGCTTAATACGAAAACGGAGTTATATCATCAAATAGACAGTTTCTTCTCATCGAAGCCGATAATATTTTACAAAGCTGAGATCGATAAATTCAATTTATTATTGTTTAATTACAAAAGTGGTTACAGTGTTTAGACAGTTATTGTATGTTACATTAAAATATAAAAATATAAAAATATTGGGTCGATCAAAGTTTATTTTCATTTGCTTATAGGGATTCATCTGCGATTCTTCTTCTTTTAGATTCATTCGTTTCTTCTGATATACTGACTTCTTCTTTTTCTTCTTCTTCCTCTTTCTGCGTGTTTACATCCCTGTACATTCCAGTATTATTAGTTTCATCGCCATTCATTTCTACGTTTTCTTCAAGAAGTACGTGCGTGAGCTCAGCAAAAACTACGCAGCAGGTATTAGTTATCTTTCAGACCCATGTATCCTCCACTCCGAGAAGAGCCATGCAGCTGCTTCTAACAAGAGCCCCTTTGAAGGCTTATACCTGCTTTGGATTATGTCGGGTTACAAAACTTTCTAAAATCATTCAAAAGTTCCCAAAACATTTCGTCTAGATTTTCAATTTTCTGTTACAAACAAATAAAATAATAAGAAGTGTTAACGGAACAAGTGAATATGCAGTAACATTGTAAATAATGAGTTTACAAATGTGAAAGTACCGAAAAATAGCAGATAATTAAATAGCGCGTAAATAGCATCCTCTGGAATTTTTTGAAAAAGAAAATTATCTCGGCTCCAGGTCATAAAAATATTTTTTTAAAATTCATGTAAAAATTGTAACAATTGATTTCCGTAAGTCATTATCGAGAAATGAAAATTGTAAAAATATTTTAGAAAAACGTGACCGAACAAAATTTCATTTTTTCAAAGACATTTTCGGATACTTAAATTTAATAAAATCGTTACTATTATTTTTTATCGTGATAGCACAACTCTTTAAGAAAAAAATGAGCTCAAATTCGTTTCTCTAGGACTATTTGTCGAGATGTTATAACCGATTTTCGAGAACGCCTTTTTTTCGAAAAATCGATATATTTCGAAAAATTTTTAATATTTTTTATTTTCAAAAAAACGTACTTTGTTGGTTTTTTGTTTGCTACATTTACAGCAAGTAGCAAGTTACAAACCGTTAATTTGCAAGAAATACGACAAAAACAAAAATAGTCGATTTTCGATGGTTTTTTCGATATATCTCAAAAAGTAATGCACCGATCGATATAAAAAAAACTAAATCGATAGATATTTTTAATACCTACAACTTTCTAATTTAACATATTTTTGTACAAGCTTTAATTTTTTTTTAATTTCCAAAAAACTGTTTTTTTTCAATTTTACGAATTTTTTTTGTTATGAAGGACATTAGAGATCCACTGGAAAAAACGCTATCTTTCTTAGAATTTTTTATTCTATACGACCATATTTTTTGTTTTCTGTTAAGATTTTTGGGAAATTATACATTGGGCCGTTACCTATTGATTGGACTATATAGCACTAACGCATGGTTTGGTACCATCATAGCGGGATATTAAAAACGGTGCTTTATGTCACTGTTAAACGCAAAAGGAGATAAAGGAGAACAAGGCTAGGTTAAAAGAGAACTGCGAATTTGCTAGCGTTATCCATTTCAAGTATACCGCGAACAATTTTGACACGTTGCTAAAAAAAATTAAGAAACCCGTTACCCGTTACCCATTATTAGCTAGTGCACGATAACCAGGGATCAGTTATTCGCTATATAGCCCCAACCTTTCATCAACAGATTACTATTTTTTTCGATTGCTGAACAAATGCCTTGTAAAGAAGAAAGCTTAATACGAAAACGGAGTTATATCATCAAATAGACAGGTTCTTCTCATCGAAGCCGATAATATTTTACAAAGCTGAGATCGATAAATTACCTAAATGTTAGCAAAAATTATCGGCGCCTATAAGGCATATTTATATGTAAAAACCTAACTAATGCTTTATAATATAGAAATCGAGTAATGTTTAAACAAGTATATTATAACTTTTCCAATTAACTAAATTCATAATTAAAAAAAAAAAACAGTTCAATCACATAATGAACATCTTTTCTTTAAACTAAAGTATTTGTGTCAGACAATTTAACTAGAAATATATTATAAATTAGAACTGAGGTTCACCAAACAGCATTGCGGCCTCCGAAGAATTCATCACATTGTCAACTTGCGGGATTACACTTTAATACAGACGTAATACCCCTCCACGCGGCCCGGAAAATTATAACTAAGCAATTTTCCAGCACACACTGGCTACTCCGCCCCTAATTACACATTCATTTCCAAAGTTTCGCGGAGTCCACATTAAAATAAGAGCCTTTTTTAACTTTTCCGGCTTTTAATAAAATGCGGCGAGGCTTTGGACACAATTAAGTACCTGGGTCAATCACCCTGAAAAACGGCAATCTAGGTCAGCTTGAAGTAACTAATAATTCGCTACCACCTGGGGCCCGATGCCGTAATGCCTGCTAGCTGCGGCGAGCTAAGTAGCCTTTTGTGGTAATTTTCCTGTATCCAGATAATTACAGCCGGAACATCCCGAATAATAATAATAAAGTAATTTTGGTAAAACTGGATCCGTGTTTGATTTACCAAATGTATGATTAACTTTTATTGTGTAATGGCTTCAGGATCTGGGCATTTGCTAAGAGAAGAAAATGTTTCATATTAACACGTAGAGTGTTAATATGATACACCCTGGTTGAATCTATTAATTTTCTTTTCTTGACTCAAAATATTAACTATACTATAATTAAGCTTTCAGTTGTCCAAATTTTAAATTTGAGCCCAAAAATCAAATTTTTTCTTGATGGGTTACTTTAACCCACCCCGCCCCAATGATATGGAAAAGCTATAATCGAGCTGGGGGATTAACCATGCCCACTGGAAAATCTTGTCCAGATTGGCATAAATTCCGCCGTTGCATCAACAAATTAGTTTCGTTTTATTGTCGTTGTGTGTGAGTGTAGTCCCAAAGTGGTCCCTAAGTGTTCAACATGTCTAACAAAAAACAAGAAGCAAGAATACAATCACTATGGGAAATAGTATCAAATGAATCCGACTTCTCCCCAGGTGTATCAGAATATAAGCCTTCCTCCTCCACTTCTTCTAATTCTGCAGATAGCGATGATCAATCTGCTTTTGAGAAATGAAGCAAACCTAAAAAAAGAACAAAGCAGCTTTATAACGTGAATACAAAGCTAATAAAAAAAATCAAAATGGGTAAAAATGAAGAAAATAAAACAAATGTGGCTGATGACGTTAAAATCCATCTACAGCGAATCATCACTCTATTATCAAACCTTCTACAAATAAAGAAAGTATTATAGCAAATCAGCAATTTATCCAAAATAATTTAGATGATACAAAGCTTTTATCAGAAATTGACCAAATAATAGAAGATGTTATCGCTCCAAATGCATGCAACATCTCATTTTTTATGATTTGGGTGTTTTTTCGAAATACATAAAGTTCTCTTGAGTATATAAATTCAATTTTTTATTTGCGTTTCATTTTGACTTTTTTATTCTAACAAACTCATCAAATACATACGATATTTTCCTTCCCGACCCCCGGAGAGTCAGATAAAATCTACCAATTCAAAGGCCAATATTTTGCTAAAACAGTTTTAAATACATTGCCAAGCATTTTATATGGCAGCGGTGGGTCAACTTGGAATAACTTGGCCAGAAGTAAAGTGGGGTCCGGTGGTCCAGGTTTACACACCACGGCTTCCAGGAAAAATTTTCTCTACGAAATTGGTGGGTGGCTTATGTCCACCGTGGCACTTTACGTGTTAAAGCAAAAAACATCTGAATGTTAATCAAATAGTACTACCGAGTGACCCAAAAGAAACAAAGGATAATAAAAAAATTAAATAAACAGGTTCGCTTGCAGACAAAAATATAGGCTAATCTCGTTCAGTTGAAAACATTGCTGCTGCAACTTAAAAATTAGGCTATAAACGCAGTGCCTATCAATGATAAACGTTATCGTAAAATTATAATGAATTTTTATAGCCTTATCTAAACGACCTGGCTTTGGGTAACTTGTGGTTTCAGCAGGACGGCGCCACTTGTCATACGGCGTGTGAAATAATCCAATTTTTGGAGAAAAAATTTAATGGGCGGTTTATTTCCCAAAACAGCAAAGTAAACTGCTCACCAGGAGCTTGCCACCTCACATCGTGCGATTTTTCCTCTGGTAGTTGGTAAAGATCTAAGTTTATGCTACGAAAATAACAATTTTTAAATTCAAAAATCAAAAAGTTATCGACGAAATTGTACCATAGTTATGCGAAAAAGAATTCGAGGGTGTCAAATGAAAATACGATAAAATTATTAAACAAAATTAGGTAAGCAATCTATTTGATTGAAAGTTTCTGTAAGCTCGCGCTAACTCACGGCAGGCGCAACCCGACGCCGGCCGCGGCGCTTCGGCACTGTAACCGGTCTAGCTTCTAAACAACTTCCACGCCCATTATGAAACTTGGCAAGTATTAGCTATACACTATTAGCTATTTAAAAAAAAATTAAAAAATTGAAATGGTCCGACTTTGTAAAACGCAAATTTTAAAATACATTTTTTTCCAAAAAAAAAAGTTTTTAATATAAAAAATGCATTTAAAAAGCTCATTAAATAAAGTATAAATTCCACTATTTTATTTATTTTATTGGAACTTTTTAAAACTGGGTAATATGATTCGAAGTAACGCATACCTGCCGGTTAGTCAAAACTTCAAAGTCCTTTAACTCGTTAACCAGACTTTATACTGTAAAAATATTTTATATCTGGGTCGAGGACATATATAGGTACAGGATCTGTATTTTAAGTAATTAGAATAAATCCACAAAACAAAATTTATTACAGATATCACTACAAAACTTTAGTAGTCTTCAAAGTATACTCCTTAAGCGTCAACACATTTCTACAGGCGAGTTTTCCACGCTTCGTATGCTCCCTGAAAATCAGCAACTGAAACATCCTTTAGACCACGCGTGCAAGCCGCTTTGACAGCATCCAAGGTTCAAAGATCTAACTTTCATCTCCGGTAATGACATTGCCAAAAAACTGAGGGTTTTCTTCAATGCGTTCCAAAAGATCTTTCTAAACGGCTTCACGGTTTTGCATTTGCTTGTTCGTCAAAACTTTTGGGACGAGCTTGGCACAAATCTTCCTCATCCCAAAATCCTCGACGATGATTTTGTGAACAACCATATTATCGAGTCCTAGCTTATCCGCGATAAAGCGAATACTTAAATGCCGGTCCGAGTTTAGCAAATCTCGTACAGGTTGTTCGTTGTCTCCAGTTCTTGAGGTTGACGGGCGATCTGTGCGGGGTTCGTCCTCCACGCTCTCCCGGTCTTCTTTGAACATTTTATACCACCTAAAAACTTGAGCTTGTGATAAGCTTTCACTGCCGTACGCCTGCCGAATTATTTTCAGCGTTGATGCACCACACTTCCCAAGGCGAGCACAAAATTTGATTGCGTAACGCTGTTCAATGCTTTGCTGCATTTTAAGCTTGCATACACTTCTTTGCAGACGTCCGCGCCGCGCGTGATCATGCCTCAACGGAAGTCAGCAGGTGACTGTCGCTTGGAGCGTATTCAAGGTCAAACCCCCCTCTACCGACTCCAACCGGTCCCAGCGTCCTCTGACGTATATTCGCGTCAGGGTAAAAATATTCTCATTACTTAAAATACAGACCCTGTATAACATAATCAGATATTACTAAAATCGGAAACATCAACATTTTTACCTGTCCGCTTCACGTGGAATACCCCATAGTGTTTTAATGATCAATGAAGCATTAAAGGTTATAGCATATACAAATTTTTCAACAGTCGATTATTGTAAGGTGTCGTAAAAAATTAAACTAAAAATTACGACACTCCTCTTCTCTTTGAGCAATTTTCGCAACCTTTGCATTAATATTCTCACGTGCTTTGCCCGTTGTCCCACTTTTTGTGTTACTTCATTCAGCTTTTTAACATCTAAATACGCTCTCCCTTTCGCGTTCAAATCGTAGGCTGCTAGATACCAATAATTCCCATTTCTGAAGATTCCCTCATTCAAAGAGAGCGATGGCCATTCGTTACTGGGATGGAAATCAATAAACCCCTGCCACTCGCCTATAATCGCATACGATTTCCAATAAAATTTTTAGTCATATTTTTATTTCTTGCTCCCCTTCGGCTGTTCTGGTAATTTCCCGGCTTTCCCCATCTGTTCAGGCCGCACATTTTCCTACTTTCCCTTTTTGTAATTGGACCATACATCACATGCATCAGTGACGGCAGCTTTTACTATTCATAAGCTTGTCAAGTGCATAAGAAACTATTCAGGTTACACAAATGTAATTGAGAGTATTTCAGTTAAATGACGCTAAATGTGTAATACACAGTGTGACATTCCAAAGCTAATATCTGTGAATACATAAAGGTTTTGCAATTTCAATATATAATAAATAGCAGCTTATGTTACATTATCAAGCAACTTAATAAATTTAACACATAACGCAAAACGTACATGAACAAAAAATGAAAAGATATTCAAATGTTTTTTTCGATAAACCAAATAAATAAATTCAAGCAGATGTATGGCTGGTCTAGGGGCTCTGAATGCGATCATTTGACATCGGTCCAGTGTTTAAAATAGTTTTGCGTTCAAATGCACGTTAAAGGTCCCGGCTTTGATAAATGGCTACATACGAGTAAACGTATGTTAGGAAACTTACAAATCTAAAAGAGCGATAGTTCCTATAGTTGACAGTTGCGTCCACAAAAAGGCAATTTCAAAATTCTTAAGGGGAGGTTCTCATCAGAGCCGACCAAAAAATCAATTTTTTTGTTGCATTTTTTGATAGCTAATTATCCGTAGAATATATTCCCAAAACGCTTTGTATGAAATTATTTTTTTAAAAAGTTATAGCGAAAGAGTAGCGCGTGTTTTCCGTAATATTTTTGAATTTCGCACCTTTACGACCATACCATGGGTGACCTTGGTAAATATAGCTACCTCTAGTGTCACCAGATGTCGGAATATATGCTATTACTTTATATATGTGCTTCTATATATACTAATATCAACGGTTATAGCGTGTAGTGTTAGTCGACCACGTGCTCCGAATACAAGCAGTTCGTGTACCGAAAACTTTAAACGCATTTTTCTCGAAACCCCGTTTTTCAAACTGGGCGGCACGATATCTGAAAAACTACTGAATATATCGTTATATATTTTTTCATTTCAAAGTAGATTAAATTTACTGGAGGATAAACCTAAAAAAATAATTAAATTTATTTTATTTATATTTTTTACAGCACTTTGAAGAGTAAAAAAAGCGCGAAAACGCGACATTAAACTTTGCATGTCCGCCATTTTTTTAATTTTTTACTTTTTATTGGTTTTATAAGTTCATTCTCCAACAAATGTAATATATTTCATAAACATTTTTGGATTTCTTATTTCAGATGAGCGCTAGAGTGCTGCCCGCTTGGATACTTTTTTTGAGGCTGCCACGTTTCAGTACAAATAAACAATAATTATTACATTATTCTTCAATATAAAAAATGTTTTTCCATACTTTAAAACCTATTAAATAAGTACCAAAAACATCGAGTTCCTCATTTATTTTCTTCCATGGAAAAACAATCGAGAAAATCGTGTCATTTTTGGGTCGCTAGATGAGAACCTCCCCTTAAGAAATGAATCCACTTGCCATAGTCCATCGTGTGGTTGATTCTCGGATTATAAAGCCGTGTTCTTGACATTTCGTGCATAACTGAGGCAGACATCTTCAGAAGAAAATTTTCTAAAAATTAAGTGATTGTCCCGTGCGTGTTCGCTTTTATACTCACTTAATTTTTAGAAGATTTTCTTCTGAAGATGTCCACCGTAGTTGTGGACGAAATGTCAAGAATTTCTGAACTCCGACCACGGCTTTATAACCTGAGAACCAACTACTACGATGTTCCATAACACCGGCCGTGAAAGCCTCCGCATCTATTTTCACTTCTCATACTTTCCTATACCATGAAAATATGTCCAGCTTCTTATGATACTCAAAACAGGCGAACCATCGGTAATAAGTATGAGATATTGCAGCTAATTGTACAGGGAAAGAATATTGGCAAAATATTTAAAGGCAGAAGACTTATTTCTTGGGACGAAATCTCCGGGATTCAATTGTACTTCAGTAGATCTGGTCAAAGCGGCAACATTTAATATCCGTATAGCCTTGATGATCGCCAACCTTCGTAGAAAGAAGGCACTCTAAGAAAAAAGACCCATCAGCATACTAGGAAAACTATTCGAAGCTTCTCTTACAAAAATTTCAAAAAGACCTGGACACGACTACCTTAATTTTAAATCACCTATGTGGATTTAGAGAGCAGCATATTATAATACGACAAGCTCAGCGCAACGTTAGTTCGATAGCTATGAGCCTTGAAGAGAAGAAGTTTTGCACTGTGGCTTTTCTAGATGTCCAACAAGACGTGGCACAACAGTTTATTATGTAAATTAAAGCAACTTATACCAAACTTATCTTTTAAGAAAGTCATATCTCAGTGATAGTTACTTCACTGTCAAACATCATAATAATCAACTTTCTAAATACAATCAAATAAAAACAGGGTTTTTTTCTAGTATCTCCTTCAGACGTCTGATATTCCTGAAACGAGAAATACTACAATCGCTGCCTTCGGTGATAATGCAGCAATGCTCTCTATACATACGCAACGACGAAATAGAACCTTCATGACACCTGCAAGCACACCGAAACAATCTATGTGAATGGGCCAATCTATAACGAATAAAGATAAAGTCAATTTTGCACAAATAGCATTTTCGACAAGAAAAATCGTGTAACACGATGACCTTAATATACCTTTCGTGGCAGATGTAATAGAAAAGTTAGCGGTATCAAACTATGAAAACAACAACTCTTGGACCTATTATTAACTTGAAGGCTAAACAAACAATGGTATGTTCAGCCTGAATTAAGAAGAATGTAATTCTGGTCATCCCAATAAAATCCAGGGACATCATCGCTGAATGAGAGACCCCTACATTTAAAAATAAATCCTCATTCTTTCCCAATGCTTTTTATTTAGTGCCATTTTTTAAGTCTTCTACTGTTTTGCCCGTTTACTTTCCCGTATCTGCTATTTGTAGTAATCATGTTTTTCGTGGAATTCCTCTTTTCTTTTTCTTGTGATTTTTCGCTCCCCAAACCCTTCTAGAGAATCTATTTTATTCATTCTAGTCATGTGGCCAAACCAATTTAGCTATTTAGTCATTTTTCTGATTGTCTTATTCATAATTTTATCCCGTTTTGTTTTTCCCGCAATTTTCCTTAGGTGTTTCATCTCCATCAAACCGATGTTTTCTACGTATTTCTTCTGCAAGGTCCAGTTTTTGTTTACTTATAACATTGTTGGGATGGTCACGATATTATGGATTCTTAGTTTTGTTTCTTGTCTCAGCTTCGATTTCCCTAGCATAGTTGATTTTCTCGTCCTGTTATTTCTACGTTTACGTTCCCATCATTCGTTATAAGGCTTTCTAGGTATTCATAATGGTTACTTCTTCAAGTGTGCCCTTAGATTTTATTTTTGTTTATCTAGTTATTTCTTATTTATCACCAGTATTTTATTTTCTGTGTATTTATTTTCATTATTATCAATTCAATTTCTGCATCTTCTTTTACGAGTTCGCTATTAGCACAACCTCGCCTGCGTATACTAGTGTGTCCATTCTTATCGCCTCGAGACTGACATTCTACTGTCTGAAATTTTTTCGTCCTTCGTACTATTTGTATGAGTGTTTTCGAAATATTAGTTTCTTTTAGGCACCTCCATACCACCTCTCTTTCTATTGAGTTAAACGCTACTACGAGGTCTATAAACGCCTGCATAAGTTCTTCGCCATTCTCACTATCAGGTTTCTTTTCTCGGCACAAATGCTGCTTGTTCTTTTTTTCGATTATTTTTGTATAAATCTTAAAGCTTATCGATGATAGGCATATCCTTATATAGTTATCGTATTTTACTTGTTCTCTTTTTTTGTATAAGTGCTACTAGATTTTTCCCAGTCCGTTGATATTGGTATTATTCTTATTTCCCACACTATTTTGCATATTCTCCAGAGCCAGTCTATGTCGTTTTTCCTAGCTACTTAATCATTTCTGGTCCTATTTTGTCTTTTCCTACTGTATCGCTTCTTTTATTTTTTCTCGGTTTATGTTTTCTATTTGTAGGTCTTACTCCTGTTCATTATTTTGTTTTTGTTTTTCTATTGTTTTGCTAAATTTTCCGGTAATACTCTTTCCAAATTCTTATAATGTTATTAATATTTTACCTAAAGTTTATTCTCCTTGCTTTTTATTTCCTTAATTTATTTTCCTTTCTCTCCTTTGACTGCTCTCCTTCTATTATTCGTTGTGTAACATTCCTGCAACTCCTTTTAATAGTCCTCCTATGTTTTTTGTTTTGCATTCTTGACAAATGTTTTTACTTGTCGTTTCATTTTATTATAATCCTTCTTATCCTGTTCTTTTGTGGTTGTGAGACATTTTTCCATGTTTGTTTCTTCTTTTTACCTCCGCCTTTACTATACCGTGTTACTAATTTCGGCTCTTTTTCTGTTTATAACATCTCATTCCAGATTTCTTGTGTATACTATGTAGTCAATTAAGTTCCCCGAATTCCTTTCTTCGGTTATATAAAATATATTTTACTTGAATTTATTAAGCCCAGAATATATTACCTCTTAATAGTTCATGTTTTGATAAAACTCCATCATCTTCTTACTAATATTGTTTAAGGTTTCTTCTCCATGTCCTCCTATATTTTCTAGTCTTTTGTTCACATTTCTACCAACCCTTGCGTTCAAGTCTAGTATTATTATAATTTTTCCTTGTTTTTCTCTTACTCTGTCTATTATGTAGTTTTGTATAGAATTTCATTACTTTCTCTTTCTTTTTCTCTATTCCTTCTGTTGGGCCATATATTTCTATTATTGCTATTGCGCTATTTAGTTAATGTGCATTACTATAATTCTTGAGAATATTGATTCATATTTAAATATCCTTTCCATTTCTTTATTCATTATTAGACCCTCGCCTTATTTTGCCCTGTGTTCCCCTAAGTAGAATAGGCTATAACTTTCATTTAATTTGATGTTTCCGTTTCCTGTTTTTCTTGTTTCGTTATTGCTATGAGGTCTATTTTCATTTTTGTTAGTTATATTTTCTTTCCATACACGTAGGGCGCTCTAAAACTAATGCGTAATATTCTATATTTTATTCAACAATCTTTGCCATTTTCACCTTCTACATCTTTAGAACCCACATTAGCATAGCCTTTATTTAACCCTAACTATGTTACTATTTTACATGTGTTCGTCTTCCCTATGGTCATTAATCCGTTCGTCATAATTGTGTTAGTCATTTGGCATATGGTTTTTTATTAGATAAACTACACAACTAATAAATACTGTGATCGGCAGTATTGTTGCTAGTTTTTCCAGATTTTAATGTCTTGTAAATATTTTCGACCATCTTATCTTCACAAAACTAGCATTAAATAACAACCCCTTCGTCCGACAGAAATGAAAACTACAACTATAGCAATAAGGAAGGTAATGATATTGGAATCGCATACAAATATATAATGTAATTACACAAAAGAAACAAATATAGAGAAAAATAATTAAAAAACGTCCTTATTCTTTACATCCTCACAACAAAATAAAACAGAGAACTTATAGGTCGCGTATTACTTAAATTTGGAAACAGAAACTTAATTTTCCACATGTAATGCTGCAACCGAACAGTTTTCTGCACACAACGACAGCTCAGAGTATAAAAAATACAAAGTCGATCATAAAAACCAGAAGTTACATTGTAGTCGAAGAAAGCCGAGGATAGAAATTGAATTGCGGACTTTCGTCCGCCGGCGTAGTCAACATTGTATTTACAGAAGCAGGAAATTAAAAAAAACGAAACTCCAGCACCTAGCAATATTTCTAATACAGTCGGCAATGCGGCAAACACAGCGCCAGCTTCAACTTCCTCGGCTCTCTCGCGTAATTTACCCCAATTAAACGACCAGCTGCAGAATGGAGGTCCGTTAACACGAAGGCGGTAAACAGATCTGGAGCTGAATTTAGAAAACACAAAAGTCGCATCAACTCTCCTAATTAGCTGGATGCAGATAATGCGTTTTGAATGTCGGCTCCTGGGCGTTATCAGCACGAGTGGCAGTCTGCTGCTATAGAATCCCTTCCTGTTTAGCTCCCCATCGTCCCGCTAATACGGTTATGAATACATCCACGAAACCATGACATATCCAAGACCGATCGCGAAACGGTGCACCAAAGCACTGGAGCCGCGCCGTGAAAATCCGTTCGCCTTGCTTTCGCCACGCCGCGCAATGCGGAAGCGGCCTTGTTTTTCGGGGTTTTGATGTTGACATAAAATTTAATCGCAAATATGATGAAAGAAGATCGGAGCGCTCAGCCCTTCGGGGACTTCTGGGGAAGGACTTACACGCTCCTTGGAATTGCTTTGTTGTTTGTTTTCCGGGATTATAGGCGGCAGATGGGATATTTTATTGAGAATAATTTTTGACTCGGGAAATTGATTTCCTTTACTTGACTAAGAAGGGAAAATAATAATTTCTTTGTCTGACGATGCATCAAAGAGAAGCAATAAACGATGTTTAAAAAATAGATTTCAAAAAATACCAAAAAGAAGAGGCTGTGTGATAAACTGATAAAGACATCGAGCAAATTTTTGGTTTCAGTCTCCAGAAGAAAGGAATATTAGGGATAAAGAATCCACATGTTATTCTTCAACAGTTCTTTCCTTTTTCTCTCAGTATAACCAGAATCTTCAAGATCAAATTTCTGATTAATTTACTGAAACTATAATAATTATTCAAACACGACCACGCCATCGATGTCAAATATAATGACCATCTTCTTTTTACCTTCTTCATTTTATGCATCGATTGTTTCTTTGTATTTGAATTATATTAAAATATCAATCTCATTATACGTGGTGATCTTTTCCTGTAAGGCAGGTTGTGCTTCTTATCGTTTTATGTGTTTGCTAGTGTTATTCTGTTGAATTGCTATGTATTATTTGTCATAAAGTCCTATATCAAAATGAACTTGGGTCTGTTATCATCGGCATGTTTTACTGGAATCCTAAACTTCGTCAATTTTATTCTGTTCGACTGGTGTCCCATAAGGCAAACCCGGTTGTACATCTTTGATATTATCAGCAAATTGTTTATGCAATTTAATACTAGCACACATAACGCGGTACACACACCCGAATTTTTTTAATTTCACAAGAAATTTCAAATTATCATCTATTACACATACTACATGTGGATACACCTCATAAGAAGTTATGTTGTAGGCCAAAAACTGGTCTATTAAAACTGTTGTAAAGAATATGAAAGGTTTTCTTTAGACGCATCAATTTTTGGGCAGCAATTGCACTGATAGATAGGGGCATTTAATTATTTATTAATTAACGGGTTAGGCTAGCCCAGTTGCCTGGGGTACGCCCAACATGTGCGATTAGAAAAAAGGCAGTAGCTTACTTAAGAGAAGAAGAAAAAGATGAGGCAACAAAGCTATATAATGTGTTGCCTATACGCCTGGTTTTAATTATACACCTGGAATGTTAAATAAATATATAGGGAGTTTTCTTAATAAAATAATTTCTTAAAGATAAAATTATTTAAATGAAAAGGTTAAAACTTTTGTAACTGCTTTCTTGTAATTTAAATTTGAATATTTTTGACACCTACCGGAACAGTCATAATCTCACGTTTACCCTGTTTCTCAATGGCAATGTCAGAATTTTCATAAGTGAGGGTAATTGTGGTTCCATACATGGCGACATAATTTATAATTCTGTCGATTTTATAGCCACTTATTTAAATATTTTAAATAAAAGCATTATTCAGTGATGATCTTTTGGCAATTGTTTAGTATCTGGAAGCACTTTCAAGAAAACACGTACGTACGCACTCTATCCACCTGCAAATTCTCATTTGTCAAAATATGTTGTAAACTATGCAGCGTCAAAGAGCCGAAAAGAAGTTAGAAGTATCATAGACGAGCGTTATAAGTGAATTCGGGAAGATTGCATAACTTTATATCAGAATCATCGCTAAAAAATAATCCGCGAGCGACATCTACTAAGTCGCACTTCAAGTGTTATACTAATGAGGGGTATAGGAGTGAGGGTTGAATGCCTTCCCTGAGTGGTAACAAATATTGTGTGGGTACAGGGGTAGGTATACGTACGTAAAGTACGTATATATGTGTATGTGTTTTCTGATAGTCCACCAGGGCATCTCCCAAATATAGAAATATATATTATAGAAAGAACACAATATTCGCCCATTTCCAAATTTTTTGGCATCAAATAAGTCATTAAATTCTACGGCATACTTAAAAACATACGTATTTTTGATACTATTTATTATATAAGACCTAATTGATACATAAGCGAACAGTAATTTGAAAGTTTATTTTTATACTTTGGTAATAGTATTTCGGAGAACAGTTATTTAATACTTTTCTCTAATTTTTATTTGATAAACTTGGTGTTGTTCTAGTGCTTTTCTGTGCAAGCTTGGATTGTAAAAAAAAACAATATTTTTTCAAATTTTCAAACCAACTATTCTTGTTTTTTATATTATTCACAGCAGGAAAGCTTAATCTACATTTACATTTGAAAAGAAAGTAAACAAAGAAATGTGGCGTACCCTACGCCCTTTATTTACATGAGGAAATCCGTACGTAGTAAACTTTTTTTTTTTTTAATATAACTTGTACCTGCTCAACAATATACATTGTTATATAAGGTATTTCTAACAAATAATACTTAACAGAATGAAATAATATGAATGGAAATTAATATCCACTTGAAATAGAAAAAGTTCACATTCACTTCGGTTTGATTGTTGATTGGCACTTAGTTTTCACCACTATCACTTTCATGTATGTCTTGCGGTAGCTTGCGTTTTAGACGTGTATGGATATTTCTTTGACCTAGTTTGTAAGAGGTGGCACCGCTGCAGTTGGTAAGGTTCTTATGAAAAGTTTTGGTCAACTTCGCGATGTGTTCTTGAATTTTGGGTAGAGCTAGTTCATGGTGGAGCTGCTGATTTGTAATAAACCAGGGAGCGTTGACTGTCATTCGAAGGATTTTATTTTGTAGGACCTGGATTCGATTTAAATTGGTTTTTGAGGTGTTAGCCCATACCACACATCCGTAAAGAACTAAAGGACGTATTAATGATTTATAGAGAAGAGTCATACAGTCGATTGTTATAGAAGAGTTCCTATTGATGAGTGGATAAAGTTGGATTAGTCGTGTGTGTCCCTCGTTCAATTTTTTTAGTATGTGGTATTTCCATGTAAGTCGAGTGTCGAGGTAGATACCAAGATATTTTGCGGGCTCATCATTAGCATTCCACTGGATGGGATGGTCGTTAATTAAAATAAGAGATGGATTTTTGATTTTTCGAAGAGAGTATATTGTAGTGACACATTTAGAATAATTAATTGATAAATTCCACTGTTTGAACCATCTGCTTAGAATATTGGTGGCAACTTGAAGTTCAGCAATAGCTTGTTCTAAATGTTCATTCATAGTTAACACGACCGTGTCGTCCGCGAACATTGCAAAGTTTGTGCTGGGAACTGGAATATCGTACATGTAGATGTTGAATAGAATGGGACCCAGTATACTGCCTTGCGGGACCCCTGCGTGTATAGTTCTGGTAGCCGATAAGCTAGTGTGTATTTTGACCGCAAATGTGCGATCTTCAAGGAACGAAAATAATACAGACTTGATATACTCGGGTAATTGTAGATGTGTTATTTTGTATTTTAAGCCTTCTGTCCAAACGCGGTCGAAAGCTTGTGCTATATCTAAAAACAGGGTGGTAACGTATTGTTTGCTTTCAAAACCTCGTTCAATGGTCTCGGTCATACGCTGAAGTTGGTGGCAGGTGGAGTGGCCTTCTTTAAATCCAAATTGAAAAGTGGGAAGAATACTCAGTTTTGTGATTTTCTCGTTGAGTCGGAGATAAATGATCTTCTCGAAGAGCTTCGAGGTTGTTGTTAATAAACTGATGATTTCTTTCTTATTTTTGCCTGGTTTGGGAAACATTAGAATAATTGCATGTTTCCATACATTCGGAAAGTATCCTATTCTTAGGCAGGCATTAAAAGTACTTGCTAGGTATGCTAGCGCTTTTTTAGACAGCTTCTTCAGTATTATATTTGGTATTTTGTCGCATCCAGGTGATTTATTTATCGGGAGAGTTTTAATTATAGACGCAAGTTCCCTAGGTGACGTTGGTTTAAAGTTAGCTTCAGCAATTGGTTGATGTGTTTCTATATAATTTATCACTATATTTTTAAATACTTGGTCTGCGTGATTTTCAGAAGTGAATGTTTGGTCTAAATAGTTTGCGAAGGCTTCACATTTTTCTTCATCCGAGTTGTATATTTGTGTTCCTGAAGAGATTGGAGGTATCTCGTTTGGTTGGCGCAGAATGCGTTTGGTTGTGTTCCACAAGCCCGGGTCGCTTGGTTCAAGGTTGCTGATATGTCTTTGATATGTCTCGATTCGGTAGGTGTCAAGTTCCTTTTAATACGATGTGATAGATTGTTCACCATGTTTTTGGTTGAGGGATTCCTTGTTCTCTGCCACTCTCTTCGCAGAGTGCTTTTTTGTTTAATTAGGCTCACTATATGTTTGGGTGAATAGTGATCGATATTTACTTTGTGTTTATGGGTAGCTATGGTCCCCGCGTTTACACTGTCGGAGATGGTTTCGGTTATATGTGTGATCGTTTCATCGATTTAGTTTGAGAATTGAAGATCGTTGGGATACTTAAGCTGTTGATCGAGTGTAGCACTAAAGATGTCCCAGTTTACTGGACCATTTATTAATCTCGGCTCTGGAATGTGTTTAGCAGGCGATAGTATAAACGAGATTATAACGGGTATGTGGTCTGAATCGAGTTCGGAGAGCGCTTCCTGAAAGATTTGTTTGTTGAAGTTTTTGTGGGTGACGATGTCCAATATGTCTGGTTCATGGTCGCTTCTATATGGGTAGTATGTAGGTCCATCTGGGGCTTCTATTTGGAAAGCGTGTGTAGATGCTAAGTCATAAAGTTTATTTCCAGCTGGGTTTGTTGTTCTACATCCCCATATCGTATTTTGGCGTTCAAGTCTCCTATAAGGAATGTGGGTTCACTGGTATTGAATATGATGGAGATGTCTTTTCAAGAAGTTGTTTCTTTGGTTGTTTATAAACACATACTACGGTTATATTAGTACCATTGTTAAGTTTGATTTTGGCTCCGATAGTCTCGAGGTTAGTGGTATTAATTTTTGGCATTCATGATGAATTATATTGCGTTTTATGATTATGGCTACTCCGCCAGATGCAAATGTAGCCTCTCTGTCAGCTCGGTAGATCAGATATCCAGAAATTTTGACTTTGTCTAAATTAGTTAGATGAGTTTCTGAAACGCACGCTATGTCAATGGAATGTCTCATAAGGAATGACTTAAATAAGGTTATTTGTTTTGTAATGCCATTGGCATTCCAGTTAAGGAGTTTTAATTGAGAGAGAGTTTTAGTTTTGTTGTCCATTGAAAAGGGAAGGAAGGAGATTTGATAATATGAATTGTTTGATTTGTTCTATGTAGGGCTGGATGAGATTTAGGAGGGTTGATAGAATAGTGTTGATTATGGGGAAGTTTCGGGTGATGCAGAATTATTTTTGGTAACCAGGATGGGTTAGGTAAGGATGTGTTGTTTGTATTGTTTGAAAGGGGAGGAAAGTTTCTCATATTGTTAGCAGGTGCTGGCTTGTTATCTAGTTTTCTTGTTGTAGGAGTTGCGTTCTGAGGTCGTTTGCCTTGGTGATTTATTGATTCATGGAAGTATTTGCATCCCCTGAAATTAGCGGGGTGGTGTTCTCCGCAATTAATGCATATTGAGGTATCACTTCGAGGTTTATCACAGTTAGTGTACAAGTGATTTCCTTGGCATCGTACACATCGTGGTTCTAATCTACAGTAGTTTTTGGTGTGCCCTATGCGTTGACATCTGTGACACTAGGGTGTTTTACGATTAATTTTTGGTGGCTCTACAGTTACTGCGGTGTGATATAGATTTTTGACGTTGAAAATTTCGTTTGCCTTTGCATTTGCGGTGAGGAGTACTGCACAAACGGGCATAGGCGTTTTATCTTTATTTAAAAGCCTTGTAATTCGTTTTATAGGGAGGTTGAGAGGCGCTAGCTCAGCATGAATGTCTTCTTCGGTTAGCGAAGGAGGAACATTCTTTATAACTACCGATAGGGGTTTGTTGTTGGGATTTTGGTAAGTATGAAATTCGATCTTATTTGTTAAGTAATGTTTCGCTAATTTTCTATAATCGCTGTCACTTGATAATGTGATTTTCAGTGATGATGAATTGAGAGCCGTCGAAAACTCACCCTCGATAATAGTTTTGATATCATTTACAACTTCTTTATGGTTGACTGGGCCGTGAAGAAAGATAGGTGGTATTTTAATTTGAGGTGATACATTGTCCTCTGCTTCTTTTGAGGCAGACGGCTCGAGATGTTCGGGTAAGTAATATTTATTTCTTTCGAGTAATTATTCAGGATTCCATTGGTATTTCTTTTGTAAATCGGTGATAGGCGGAGAAAGGTGATCGGAATTTCTTTTGTGAACAGACATGATAGCACACTCAATTCACCCCCGTAGGGGGTGATAGTTAAAAGCTGACGAATTTACTGCTAAATATAAATAAAGTTTGTTACCAGAAATAAATAAACGATTGCTGGTTATCGCAGGCACCAAATGTTGATAATTCGTACTCGCACTTTCGGGTCACGGAGTGAACGCTCGCACGTCCTTGCGGTTCGAAAGTAAAGCGCGAACTACGTAGTAAACTAAGACAGCCTAAATATATGTGCGGAAAGTAAGCAAAGACGGCTGACATGAAATTTAGCGTACCGCGCTTTGAGCCCTTAATTTATTCGAGGTCCGTGCGTTCGTGCAGCCACGTCGTGGCCGCTCTCGCTCCTCCGGACGGCCGCGACAGTCACCGGGCCGCTGCATTGGCGTACGCAAAAAACGTGTCTGAGACGGCCATTTCATTTGCTTCCGCCCAGCGGAGGTTCGTGGAGATAAGCGCCCATTCATAATGGACATAAGCATAAGCCGCCCATAAGAAATACGTATAATTCACGCAAGCCTTATGTAAACATTTTAAAGTTGCGCATGTTCAAGGTAGCGGCAGCAATATCCTTCCAGACATTTTTTTATGGTGTAGAAACAGATGCATATTTAATAACTTAATTAAAAGTTCCCTATCTGTTGTAAAAACAAAACCAAAATGTCGACAATACTAAAGATAGGTTACGCAATTTCAGAATGAAAACAAAGATTCTGTTACTTCTGCCACCATTAATCTAGTGACAAATTAAAAATTACTACAAATAAATGTAAGAAATACGTAAAGTTGAACCGATTTCTTACGTTTGAACTTAAAACATAAAAATTAAGGGAGTGCATTATGAACGAGCGCATAAACTTTGCATTGGTTCAACTTTACATATTATGTATTTCTTATGGGCGGTTATTCTTACGTCCATTATGCATGGACGCTAAGTTAAATTGTTCCACGTTTTCGATCTAGGAAAAAAGCCAAACCAATTAAAAATTTATAGGGAAAGAGAGCGAAAAATTATCAGCCATGGACGCCAAAAATACCTTTTAGCGGGCAACCCCTTGTATACATATATTTGAAATAGAGGAAGAAGCAGTACAATTGATTTAGCTGTGATAATAAATATTAGGTTTAAAAAGGCGGTCAGAATGGAATGGTATCTGTTGGTGGATGTTTAAATAAGGTTGGAATTCGTATTCAAACAATTTGAATAATAGAAATGTAAACGCCGTTTCTGAATAAACATGAAATCCTATAATTTTATAATTTATAACACACGGGCGTGAAAAAATTCTTTGGTGATTGCAATGGCTACGCAAAGTCCCTTTTTCAATTGCTAAATTAGCAAATTTATTTTTTTTATAAAAGAATGTTTATATTCCAATACCAATTCGAATATTCGAATTATCCGAACTGTGCAACATCGCAAACTTTGCATTTGTGTAAGGTTTTATTTTCATGTCAACAATTTTTGCAATCATTCCTGCACTTTTCTTAATTTAATGGAAAGGTTGTCGCACAACTACTGAGAGTATATGTGTAAAACAACCGTTTAGCTAATCAGAGTACAAACTTCAACAGTTTCCGTTCAGAAATATTCTCTGTACAGATGTTGAAAGAAAACAAAGAATATAACACCCCACTATTTTTACAAAACGTACATTGTTGTCAACTGTACGATTACAAATCGTTATCAGAACTAATCTCTGGGTTCTTTTCAAAATATTTTCCGTTGCTAGCTACGCATCGGCACACCTTTCGACTCATTTAACTAAAATCGTTTTCTGAAGTTCCTGTGCTTTGGAGTTTTTATAAAATGTGTGTACGACATACTTCACCTCCTCCTCTGAGTTGAATCTTCGCCCTGAAAGTCTTTTTTAAGCTTCAGAAATAACTAAAAGTCGCAAGACGTGAGGTCTGACGAATAAGGGGGATGTGAAATTACCTGGATTTTTGATTTTTCAAAATACTCGGACGTCCATTGTACGGAATTAATGCTGCTAATTGCCTTTCTCACTGAAGGCCTTGTAATAATGGTGAAACTCTAACGCCCCGCGTAAGACCACGGCCTGCGAACAGAAAGCTTAAGGCTCTCATATGTCCGCACCGAAGCTCCGCCGTCGCGCACCATATCTGATGCGGGGAGATTCTTACCTCTTGTTGGAGTGAACGCAGGTACTTATTATATTTAGTAATTAAGGATACCACCTGCTAGATATCAGAGAGCTCCAAGAAACAAACTCGTCCGCACCGCAGTCCACCCCTCAACCGCGAGACCACTTTGGCGACACTGAAAGCCTTATACCAACGGAAAATTCTTCCTTGTAAGCCTCTTTCATAATTTTCACCGTATCGGCAGCCGATTTACCCAGGCGAAAACAAAACTTAATTACGTAACGTTGTTCGGTTTTTATATCCATTTTAAAAATGCGAAAAATAGTAGGATCACACCTTTGGGTATCTTATATGGAGGAAACATGCTGTGCGAAAAAGCGTTCATTCGAAAACTCTATCCCACAAATGTGCGAGCTCCGTCTTATTCATATAAGCATATTGATATACAAAACTACCAGCAGCGACGATGCGACACTCACTGACCACATGCGTGCAAAGCTAAGAAAGAGAAAGAAGACGTGCGAGAAAAACAGATGGAGTTTTCGTTTGGATCAAGTATACTATACGGCAAATATACGATCTGTTCCTTCCATATAAAATACTCAAAATGTCACACTCAATAACTTGTATTAAAACGCTGCAACGAGACTACCGTGGGGTTAATATTCAAATCGTTATTAGTGTCGCCAGATGAGTTGCTTTACACACCTGCTATGGTCGCATGTCAATAGATAGCGTTGTTCGCGAGAAGGGGCGATACTCTCACTATCGTGTGGTTGATTAGAACATCTTCAAAAGAAAATCTTCTAAAAATCTATTTTTAGAAGGTATCCGCCGCAGTGTTGGACCAAAAGTCAAGAGCTCCTATCATGGTCTAACAGCCCGAGAACCAACCACACGATGCACTACAACACTGGCCGTATCTATTTGATACTCGCAGTAGCTTTGCAACAACCGTAGTATATGTTTTTGTTTGGTTAGTCTTACTTAATGCAAGTCTTTTAGAATATCCGATTGGCTAATCGCATAAGTTTAAATTACAAATATCTTTTTAATTTACTTGGAAACACAGTTTCATTACCTACTTTTTCGCCATGAGAGACAAATTGGATTTTCTTCACTAGATATAAATCATGAAGAAAAGTAAATTTTATGATGCAATTTCTCCGCATAATTTTTCCAAAATAAAAATTCATGAATATTCTTTATTTCAATCATATGATTGTAATAGGTAGATTTTTAACTATTTCAAATTTACATTCTCTCATGCTTGTGAAATTTATTTTATTTTTAAACAGGCTCGCTGGTTGAATGTTATCCTCCGTATGTTAACCAGCGTCAGAAAACAATTTTTTATAAACTTATTTAAAACCTTCTTTCTTCACCTTCGCACAATGAAACAACGCCTTGAATAGAAAAAAATACTACGTTTCAAGAAGTATCCGGCAAACTATACCATCATGTCAATCATATCAATGTTGAATATTATCAAGATTTCTACAGCTATCGTTATATTTTTGAAAAGTCTTTTATTCGATATTCATCATCATTTACCTATCGTCAATCTTTTCTAACTGCTCTCGCTAGTTATTGAGTTGCCTCAAGCTCCTTAGGTGTATATCAATGTACTGTATCGCCTCAAAACACTTAGGTGTTATTGAAAACACTAAAGTTTTATGCTTTTCGTCTCCCATTAATTTGAATAATCGATTCGATTCTCAAACTTCGTTTTATTGTATATTCAGGTGATTTCTGCTATGAAGGCAGGGAGCACGTTTCCTCATAACAATCTACTGACTATTGAAATACTTTTTTGTTGCATTGCGTCAGTTATTTTGTCAATCACATAATCAATAAACATGAGGGTTCCGCTGATGTTTCAGTTTTTATCATTTTTTTTGTGATTGATTTTATATGCGCCTACTCTTGGTCATTAGTTGGCATTAGCTCAATGATTGCATCCATTAAGTAAATTTGATATAAACAGTTCTACCAAGTACTACCTTTGATTGTTTAACTTAATTTAAAGGTATATGCAATATGCATCATACAAGGTCATACAAAGCTCGCACCGCGCATGCTCGGTGGTGGAGAATGTGACCTTTAAGACGCGCTAAGCGCCAGTCGCCTGCGAGCTTTCGTTTAGGCTAGACCATGTTTTTAGTGGACCCCTGTCGAGTGACTCGATGCAAGCGCAAAATGCAGCGAACGATTGAACAGCGGTACCATTAAATGGACTGGAGAAATCGGGTGCGGAAACGTTGGGCATGATTCGCCAAGTGTTCAAGGATGAAAGCGTGTCACAAACTCCAGTTTTTAAGTGGCACAAGCTCTTCAAAGATGAGCAAGAGAGTGTGGAGAACGAGCCCCGCGCTGGACGGCCTTCGATCTCAAGAACCGACGACAACCTGCAACGTGTGCGTGAAGTGCTGAATTCAGAACGTCGGTTAAGTGTGCGCATGGTTGCAGATGAAATTGGTATTGATAAAATGACAGAGCACAGCATTATCTCTGAAAATTTGGCGATGCTAAACTCATTTCGAAGGTCTTGACGGAGCAAAGCAGAGGCGTGTGTCTCCTTGCGAAGACCTTCTGCAACGCACTAAAGAAGACCCCGACTTTTTGGACGATCCCTCAACCCCTTTACAGTCCCGACTTGGTACCAGCAGACTGTTTTCCATTCTCAAGTAAAATCCGCCTTCAAAGGACACCACCATAGGACCCTAAGTGACGTCAAAGAAGCTTGCTTAAATACGTTCCGAAATCCGCCTACCAGGGAGCCTTCGAGTCGTGGAAAAGCCGTTGGCAAAAGTACTTGGAACGCTCTTGAGGTATTGTAGTAACATCTCAAATAAATCTATTTTTCTAAAACTTTACACAATACTTTTTATACAAATCCCGTATTTCTTGTATTTAACTAAACCTTGTAAGTTGCAACAGAATCTACGTGTTGATTGCGTTGTTGTTAATTCTTATGATTTCTGGCATACTTTTGATTTTATATCGATTTTTCAATTTAAGTTTTTGCCGAAAGTCTTGAATCAATTTAGATTTTCTTTTTTGGTAAATTAGTCAACTAATTACCCCTTAAATAACACTTAAATTTGTTTAAGCTATTTATTTAATTTATTTACAACAATTGAACTATTTAATAATAGTTATACACACTAACACAGGTATTTACTACTATAACACAATTTATGTTGCTCTAGAAGGGTTCATTTGGCTTTCGTTGCGTGCTATTTATACATTCAGCATCTGTTCTGGAACCTTTTTGTAGCGCCGAACTCGTTCACGTTCCCTAGAGTATTCCGCGCTTTTCTAGTTCTCGCACCTTTACGAGCACTGCGGGGGTCTCAACGGCAGCGGTCTGTATATTGAAATTATTATAGTCGCTGCTCCATCGCAAACTTCGCAAGCAGATAGTGCCCTTATGGCCGCGTCCGCAAATTCGTTATAATATGCTCAGCGCTCTATACTCTTAACTCTTTCCTTAATTTAACATTACTTCATAATCACTTACTCTTGGTTTATTTCTTTTTATCTATACCTTTTAATATAAGTTTTATTTATTGACCGATTATTATTTTTTTCATTGTTAATATCATTATGCCACCGCTATAGTCTTTTTCACGTATTGGCATTCTTTTAAATCATATTAAATAATTTTCAGCATTTGAACAGCTATAAAATATTGTTTCTTTTATTTAATTTTGCAATCTTTTTGAAACACATCTTCTTATTTCCTTTTCTTCTTCTCTTTTTACTACTTTTATATAGGTTAATTAGTCGATTTTTAATCCCGCAGGTAGGCAGCAATGTTGTAAAAAATTTCCGTAGCAAAGAAAAATGCGATTACAATTGTAATACGGCTAAATACGCTGTAATTCAGATAATTATTGCCTTCTGACACTAAGTATGTTATTTTTAATCCGCATATTTTCCCCGAAATCTTTAACTGACCTATTGATTAGTATAATGAGTATTCTGTTTTAACACACCCAAAGCGAGGCAAGTGACAGAGAACTAATATACCTATTTAAATGATTCACATGTGTGATCAGCAATATTGGAAGGTTTTTGTAATATTTTAACTCGATTATAATGTTTTAAATTATTTATTTTGTATTTGCTAAACGAATTGTGACCGCGTTGTAATTTGCTTAGTAATATAATGTACCTAATAACGATGCCATTCAATCAACTAATATTTGTTTTTTGAACAAAAAAATAAAATAAAATAAACTAAAATCAACTTAAACTGAAGATATCTTTGATCTCCACTTATAACTTCAGATAAAAAAGTTCAATATTTTATTAGTATTAAAATCTGATATTTAAGATAATATAGAAATTTATTTAAAAAAATACAATTTATTCATGGAAACTTTTATTTTCATTTTTTAACAGATTTTCGAAACAGTCCTCCAAATAAAATATCCTAATAAAATTTCTCCTGAAACCACCGATTCTGGCGTTTTATATTTGTCAATTATTTAAATACATTACTAAAAACTTTTTTTCTATATTATTTATTGTATATACGGCTTTAACAATAATTATGACATATCCATTTACGACCATTAGAATGAGTTAAAATCATTCATCGTTGCAACATCTTCTCATTGCTAAGTAAAAATGCATAAAAACACGTTCTTAATAAATAAGAAAATATTAATAATTGATTTTGTTCGTATCGATTAAATAATTGACGAGTAGAAAATTTGCACAAAAATACCATTGGTATCTGTGGTGAGTGGTATGGTTCATATCCACTCCATTTTAAGGGGATCAAGTTTAACACTAGCGTTCAATTTTGCTAAGAAATGCTAAGAAGATTGAAAGAGAAAACTTTCAAACAAAATTTATGAATTAAAGATAATAGAACTTTAATCTGCATAACTATCGTAAGTGAGCTATAGAAAATTGGGATTTGATTTGAAAAAGAAATCTTTAGCACCAATTCTCGATAAATTTTTGACTACAATTCTCAATGCTCAAAGCTTGCTGACATTTTTAGGAAATCATCTTCCAGACATTTAGACAAAACCTGTTTTATGGAAGGTGGGTTGAGTGCGGTTGGTCCAATAACTTGCCGTCACGGTCTCCAGACCGAAGTACTGCCGTTTATTTTTTGCGGGTTAGTATAAAGACCTGATTATGCATAAATTTCGAACTAATAAAGACCTGTGCGGACAGTAGAAAAACTTTAAAAAAATTCAATGGCGTTCTGCAGCTAGAAAAATATTGTTTTAAGGAGATACAGTTTGCATACATAAATTGAAGGCCGCAAAAACTACTTAAGCTTCAAATTAAAACCAAAAACCCTTTTTTTCATTAATAATTTTCTGTATTACCTTAGTCATTCGGTTTTTGTACTAATAAAACATTTAATGTTTTATTTATGTGAGGTCATAAATTGAGGTCAGTGATACTGAGGATGTCTCATAAATAATGTTTATAGGTGTAATAACTTGTGCCTTTATATCTTACGCTATATGAGTTATTTGCAAGAGATCACGCAACCCACACGACAGTATAGCAGGACATGACTAAATCCATACTGTTTAGATTTATTTCATCCCACTATGCTGTAGTATCACATCGCGTGTGAATTTCGTATTGCTATAAATAAAATTTTAATGTCATTCGAGCACTTGCGCAAGTATGTGACGCGGAAAGCAAAGATCTAGTGAAATCTGCGTATAACTCAACGTTGATTTCAATATTTTCGAAGTGGCAACTTGAGCATGGGTGTTAGCGATCTACGCTTAAGTACACTGTCGGCATCTTGAACGAATGTATGCTGTATTACGTAACAAATAGTTGTTTTAGTCAATAATAAGCCAGTCCTATTTGAAACGAAAAAGCATACTTGCATACTGAGAAAAAAAATCAAAGAGAAAATAAATGAACTTGACCGCATTGAATTGCTGCCCCTTTCAACAGTTAGTCCAAATCATTATTTGTCTGATATGACGCATTTTTACGTTCCAAACAATTTACTTTTATACAAGATGTTGATTTGGCAGTTCGAGATTTCTTTAATTCAAAAGAAAAGAATGGACCAAAGGAAATATGACGAGTAACTTTTTTCACATTCTTCATTTAACCAAATTTTCGTTTCCTCATAGTTTCCTCTTCTCTTATTGTCTTCTTGTGGTCCTTTTTATTATATTTCTTATTTCTCCATTTTTTATCTTTACCATATTCTAGATCGGGAAAATTTCTGTACTTATTCTATATCTGCATACTACTTCCGGCACTTTTAATTCTTCTGAATTACATCTTAGTATTTGTTTTCTCATCTGTAATCTTTCCTTTGAGTTCCCATATCCGATTTTGAAACTACTGAAAAATAATCAGAATGAACCTCCACACCGCGGTATATTTATATTTTAGTTATTAGTTTTACACAACTTTGTGGTATATTCGATTCGCCTTATTTTTCTAAAAAATTATGTGTGTGCCAGCGCGTGCTGGAAGGTGGATTACAAAGAAAACGCCAGTGGTTAGTTCCAAAGAAGAGAGTTCCTGAAGTGTTGCAACAACTCCATGATGGTGTATCTAGTGGCCATATGGGAATTGCAAAGACTTTGGGAAAGGCTCACAAGTGGTTTTATTTGGTGAATTATAAAAAAAAATGTTAAAGATTAGTGTCGGAAATGTATAGTATATGCAACGAGTAACGACCCCCCAGGAGAAACCGAAGGCACCAATAAAACAATTCAAAGCTATTAACATTGTTGGTCCGTTCCCTACAAGTGACAGTGGAAATAAAATTTATTCCAGCGGCGATGGACTATTTCAGCAACTGGAAAGCTTGTGCGTTACCAAATCAAGAATCCACAACCATCGCAGACGTATTAGTAAAAGAACTGATCAGCAGATTTGGAGTGCTACTAGAACTATATTTCGACCAAGGTCGAAATTTCGAATCAACGATATTCGTGAAAATATGCAAGCTACTGGGCATCAGGGAAACCAAGACGACTCCGTAAAACGGTCGAGCGTATAAATAGGGGAGAACCTTTCGTCTCTGACCGTCAAAGAGACTGGGACCAATATCTTCATCTGTTCTTGTTGGTATACCGTTCGTCTGTCCATGAGTCAACTGGTCAAACAATATCTAATGTTCTCTTTGGTCAAGAACTGAAGCTACCCTGTGACTTACTCATTGGAATTAAACCTAAAGAAAACATAGTCGGGGAAAACTAGGTCAGTGACTTGAGAAAAATAATAATAGAAATCCACGACACCATGCGATACAACTTAAACATCGCGATTGACCGAATGAAGGATCGGTATGACATCAACGCAACGAGAGCAGCTTATAAAAACGGCGACCGAGTATGGTTATATAACCCAAAGCACCGACGCGGGTTGTCTCCAAAACTTCAACGAGGCGCTGAAAAAAATAAATGATGTGTACCGAATCCGGAAGCTATCCAATGGTAAGCATAGGAACGTGCATTTCAATCGATTTTGTCCTGTTGTCGGAGATAGCACGCCGCGGTCAGGTGATCTGGTGTCTTTAAAGTGTGAAGCAGAGTTCGAAGACTTCATGAGTGCAGTGAGTGGAACTCGGCGTATACTTTACGATGTTATCAAAGAACTACAACAAGACCTATTCGTTGTACTGGCAAAATATGAACTAACGCATTGTGTGGCGGATGATCTGAATACGTCCAGAGGTATCACCAGTGTATTTCGAGTGAAATTTGGTTCGGTGGAAAAATTCAGGATACCCAGAAGTCGGAAAGAAGCTTCGGATGAATTACGGCTGCAGGAAAATCTACTACTTTGTAGTCAAAGATTCTTCATAGGACACACCGACTTATCGCGCATTGTAGGAAACACTGACGAAGCTATACAGTCATTTGTTGTTTATTATGAAAATATTTAGAACCTGGTAAAACCGAAGTTTGCGTGCAGATTTGACGGTCTCACATGGAGAATAGTTAAAAACATGATAGAAGAGTTGTTCCAAAGTTCTGGCAACGACGTTCTAGTTTCCAGCTACCATTCGCAGAAGCCGGTAATCCCGCAGAAGACCGTGGACTGTTAGTCCTACCTGACGTCTCAATGCAACAAAGGTCAAGATTGCAATCATCCTTAAGAAGGGAGGAGTGTAGCAAATTTCCAAACACCTCCCGTACAGCGGTTAATTGACATCTGCACTACGTCACACTCTGTTCCCTTAGACCTTCTAAGAATGCAGCTGGTGCGCTCGGATTCGCAAACCTTCCCCAACGTTCTCGAAGTTGTCTCAACTATTCGGGTACATCTGGGAAATATAAATAAATAGCGTACAGCGAGCCGCAGGGACAGATTCCGAATTTAGACGCCGATATCGGTTTTAAATGGATCAAGCAGCCTAATCGAGGCGGGAGCCGTGTTTATATAAATAATGAGCGGGTATGCATTACTTTCTGTTCAAATGAATCGTACATTTTTGCTCAATTCTTTCATAACATATACCTTTAATTATGTCTTTCTTCTCATCGTTTGGTATACATATACCGCAGCAGCCTTGGCAATGTTTGGTTTTGGTTATTTGGCTATAACTTTATTTAAAAGTAAGCTTTTGACTTGAAATTTGGACACAAGATGGTCGAAAGAGTTACGATGCTCCGTTGAACATTCTGCTTATGAAAGTTGCAACTGGTAGCGCAATATCAGTGAAGGTGAATTGTTGGCCATCATCACGAGCTAACTGTCCAAGCCTGTGGCAGCATCATATAAACAAGATAGTTGACTACAAAGCAGCTTGCGACCAGGCACAATGTTTGCGAATAAACAATTCAAAAGGTTAAGAAGAAGTACAAGGTCCATGGATCGGTTATAGCTAAAGTAGGTTATGGGTCATCTCGCATCACATCGCACGTCGTCAATTGGAATGAGACAGCATCAATACTGACCTGCCAAGAAGCCGTTGATTGCTTTGAAGAATCAGAAGGCACGGGTGGAATTCATCATTCAGCAGTGGAAAAAAGTCGTCTGGAGCGATAAATCATGCTGTTCAGTACGCATGGTATAACTTGCATTAGACGTCCTGTGGGCCAGCGATATGACCCAAAGTATCAGCTTCCGACCGTCGAGCATGACGGTGATTCTGCCATGGTGCATGGAAAGGAGTCCCTTTCATCTCACTGAAAGAATCATGGACGCCAAGATGTACCATCATGAAATATGTTGTAACAATGATTCCAAGCACCACTTTCGTCTTCTACAGAAGTGATTCAAGGCCGACAAAGCTCGCCTTCTGCCGTGAGCATTTTAGTCTCCGGATTTGAATCCAATCGAACATATGTGGGACGAGTTTGAGAGAAGTCTCAAATGTGTCAAAGCGCGAAATCCGAGCGAAAAGTTTGCCCGGCTTCAGACCGTATGGGCCAGCATCCAGCAGTCGACGATCATCAAACTATTCGAGTCCATTCCGCGTAGAATTCAAACGGTAATCAATCCCAAGGGTTTTGCAAATACATATTAAAGTTGTAGTTTTGATATTTGTTAATTTGTCCGTTATGTTATGCTTTTGCAGCAAATTAAAATAAAAAAAAAATGATGGCGGCAGTTTGATAGTTTCACTTGATTTCTGATTACATAGTGCATTTCTTTAAGTAAATTTACATTATCCTTTTAACCATACAGAACAGTTACAAAAACTTAAAATATAATGATTCCATACATTATTTTTTACTTTGTATTTAAAATTTTTAGATTTGTTCTTCTACATTCATATATTATAAATCCAACTGAGTTTTCAAAATTCAGTAGCGCAGTAACATAGATATTCTATGTGTACATTTCTAGTGACACAGTAAATATCAACCCTGAATACATGTTCCTGTCGCATACGTTTCCATATCTCACGCTAAATATGTGCAATTACGTCTTGTATTTATGATAAATAATGGGACAAAGAGATTACATAAATACAATCTTCAAGGTAACACTAAAAGAGAAAATTACGACTGTAGAGTCGGCGATAGAAAAGGAAAGTCTTCATGAGAACATTTAACATTGGGGTGTTCACAAAGATCTACATGAAAATGTAGTACAGCTTTATCTTGTTGAAAAACAAAGTTTTTGTGGCGAAATGTAAATATAATGTTTCCAACAATTCCCTTAGAAAACAAAAATGACATTTAAATTTTTGAAAAAGAAAACATTAATTTAGGAGAATCGCGGATATGCTTTCGTCGTGTGTATGATGATATTTTGACAGTTCCTTTAGCATGTACATAATAAGTGGACTTAAAACTAGGAATCAGTCTCTCAGCGAAAAACCGTTCTTTAGCCGTTTTAGGAAAAAATCCATGCTGAACATGATATAATATTGTGATACTAAGATCTCATCGTCAGCACCAAGACCTGGTATGGTTGTATCGAAATTTGTACGCAAAGAATACATCAAGAAATGTGTTGGGGCTTCTAGAAAATGTTTTTCGCGTAAAATGAGCGTTTCAGCCAATAACCCTGCTTATTTTGCAACGTAGCAATAACCATGTTCACGAATAAATTGTTTTATTTGTAAATGCTTCTATTAAGTATTTTATATGAAATCACTGATGCATCATCACAACTGCCTTACATTATAAAAATTCTAAGACTACAAAAACCTCGTTTTGCCAATGAACTCTATGCTCGTTACAACTATCTCTTATAAATATAAAATAGTACCTAAAGAACAAAAACTTAAGTTTTTTATTTTTGGCGAGAGTGTCATAGTTATTGTACTATCAACTTCCCAAACGTATAATCTTATTATTTACTCTGCATCTATTCTTATCATAAGTGTCAGTCAGTATCAGTCACAATATTGACTGATAACTGTACACCTTGTAGCTTGTAAATGTGAGAGGAAGCTTCTGTTTAGCTTGCATAACAGAACAAGGTAATTACAATATTGTTGTAATTATTAAAAAACTAAAAAAAGATTTTTAAGACCCTCGAGAAACTTGAAATCTTTAAAAAGTGCATATATCACATTATCCAGCGATGCCATTGCAGTTCTTCTCTTATATATATATATATATATATATATATATATATATATATATATATATATATATATATATATATATATATACACACTATTTGTTTGCAACCACACATTTCTTGCAAGTGGCTAGCCAAATACGTTAGTGTAGAAGGAGAATGCACTTCATAACCGCCGAAGGCATTTTTATGACGACCGGAGAACAATGGAATTGTGTCAATTGCAGATAAAGATAAAAGTTATATCGCACCATAACAATTGCATCAAGAGCAAAAGCACTGGTGACTTAAGCATGTCTAAAATGTCACGTTCTGTAAATTAAAAAGCGATCTAATACTGAAATCTTACAAACAGCATAAGTATAACTTCTTCTTGGAAGAATTATTGGCTTAAAAATAAAATAAAAATAAACGTAAATGAAAAAGTATAAAAGAAAACGTCAACCAAACCATACCTAGACAACCCTGAATAACAATAGTCAACAAGTCTTTTGTGATACCTTTGGGGGTATTTTGCACTACCATTAGCTTCAAGTAAACGCGACAAATTTTATTTCTATTTTCATTAGTCAAATAAAAAATTTTTGGGCTACAAATGATTCATGATTTTTATAGTGTATTTGAAGAAACATCCCAATGCCTGTTCCTTCAAATGCACGGTTTAATGTACTTGATGAGTGATGATAAATGTTTTGATACTGTAGTGGGTTTAAAGGTTATCATTTAGAATAAAGATTAATGATATTTTGTTTATGACACCTTGGTACAATGAATATCAATAGTTTACAATAAAAAAGAAATAAGGCCATGTTAATATAATATTTTATAAGCCAAATTTAGCTAAATACAGATTTTGATTAAAAAAGAAAATAGCTGAAAAATAGAGAGAGGGAAAAGGAAAACTGTAATTGGATAACAAAACAGGCTCAAATTTTTATTTCCATTTGGATAATGGGTGTTCGAAAATTTACCTTCCACGCAATGTGAATGTAAAACAAGAGGAGGCGATGGGTTATTATAGTACTATTAAGCTTCATTGGTTAACTTTAACCTTTCTTGCTGTACAAAAGAAAGCAACATCTAAAATCTGCAATGATTACTGACTGATAAGTCTTATGAACCATGTAACTAAAATCTTCTTGAACATCATACACCTTAAGATATACAAAAAATGTGAGGATAACGTGGCAGAAACCTAATTTGGGTTGATGCATTAGGAATACTAGAGACTCAATTTTAAATTCAAGTTCTGAGTTAGAGATGTAGAGATATGAGGTGTAACGCACATATTTGCTTTATTAATTTTAACAAGTTTTTTCATCGTAAATCACAACAACTTAATTGGACCCTTAAGAACAACTACCGTTTTTAACAGACTATTAAATGAATTAGAAATCTGCAAATGTGTACAACAAAGCCGTACCCCCTCTCGAACCTTATTCAATCTTTACTCAGAGCGATTTTTTTAAGAATCATTAGATCGATAAAGAATAAAAAATAATAGAGATATGTCAACAACATACGTTATTCAGATTACGCTGTCATAATGACGCAAACATTAGAAGGTCTGCGACAACTACTAACGAGAGTAAAAGTACACTCTGAACAATATGGACTAAGCCTGAACATCTCGAAGACGAAATATATGGTTATATCGAAATCCGGATATAACCCGGAAGTTCTAAGTATTGACAGACAAATGATTGAAGTACGCACATATAATTATAGAGAACTACTGAGAAATGGAACTACAGAAGTGAAATATGATGACATAGAGAAGGCAAGATCGGCATAAGATTTAAGCTTAACTCCAAAAACAAAAATGTTGAAAGGTTATGTATTCTTGGACGGCTAAGAAAGAAATAACAGAGTGAACGCCTTCGAAATGTGGATACACAGAACACATCGGAAACGAAAAAGTGCTGAGGCGACTACAAAAACAAAAAGAAATTATGTTTAAAATTAAAACAAGTAAGAGGAATGTCTTGGGAAAAGTCGAGGCACAAAGAGGTCCAGGAAAAAGACGCCATTCCTGCCCGAAGAACCTTAGAGATTGCTTCAGGTTAACATCAACAGAACTATCTCGTCTGGCTGTCAATAAAGTGAAAACTGCCATGATTATGGCCAATGCCAGGAACGAATAAAGTACCCAAAGAAAAAGATTGCGCTTTATTAGAGCGAGAAAAAAAATAATAAAAACATTCAGAAATAAGCACAAGAAAAAAAACAATAATGGACGTGGAACTCCGGTTCCACAGATGTCCGGGGCTTCTATATATAAACAAAACTCTGCGGCCACTTCCAGTCAAACCGGTCTCGAGATTTTCCGATCGGGCTGATTTTTTGGCGTCTGGACTTGATTTATAGGCTCCTTAGTTGAATACTGAAAACGTTATTTCTCTGTCTATCACAGATCAAAAATTATGAAGCGTAACAGATGTCAGAAACGACAGAAATAGAAGCTGATCTCCAGCTTGGAAGCTGCCTTGATCAAAAGTTATAAGGAATGACATATTGGAAGCTGGGTCCGCTAAAAACCCTTATTGCATTGTTGTAGGCCATGCCACCTATGAACCTGGTAGGCTATAGGCTTTCGAATGATACCCCGCCCCCTTATATCTTTAGGTTCAGTAGCTCTCGAATTGAAAGTCGCGACGGACATACAGACGTCCGCACCGATTTCATTAGGCTTCCCTTTCAGATATAGAAGCCTAAAACGATGCTTAAAGTTCTCAACACCTATTTACAGTCAAAACTAAAGATACCAACTCATGAACTTTATCAGACTTATTTTCTAATAAGCAGATCTGACTTCCATTTTTCTTGTAAAGGCAGTAACACTTTTTGTAAATAATTATAAAGCAATAAGGATACCGCACTATTTTTGGTCTCGTCGAAATCCTTTTGAATTTTTATTTCCTGCGCTACAGCAAATTCAAATAATGCCGCCATATTTTATCTAAACTGGCTCCGAGTTCTTTCGGGATCGGCAACTTAAACGCCCTCATACTTCTGAACACACTAAGCAATAAAACAACTATATGCCCGGCGCTCGCCGGATAAAATGGAAGATAAACTCGCAAGGAGCTTCGTGCATTCTGCTGCTTTATTTGCGTCTAATTCCTGTATTAACATAAAGCGGAGGACTTAGCGCCGAAACCTTGGGGGAATACGCAGAGCCCGCGCTTTCACCGCCCGATTTTCCGTTTCGGCAGCGCGCCCAGCGCACCCCTTTCGTTTGTTGTTCGGTGTGTCACCACGGCGAGCGCGGGGCTATTTTCGTTCCGGCGCGGAACTCCCGTAAAGCAATACCCCATCTTGTTTTTTGCATCGGAGACAGGATTAAGGAAATTTATCGCGCAGTAAAGCATAATGCAGTGCAGCAGCGCCGAACGCTTTCGAGTTGTTCAATTACGGCGAGTCATGCCGAAAATAAAAGCAAGCGCGGCTGATGCGGCGCGGAGCGATAAATAAGAATTTCCCAGCTCCATTTGCAACAAATCTTCTTATATATGACAACTTCGGTTGCTGCAGCGCCGGCCTACCTTCCAGGTTTTAATAAGGTGCGGCTCTACGTGGTTGCTAAGCAGTTTACGTTGATAAATTAAACAAAGTTGCTTAAAAGCAGGATCAGCGACCGGTCCTAAATAAATTAAAACACAGAGGCCCAGCTGAAACTGTGATTACATGCAATTAACGCCCACAAATATCTAAAAAGCGTTCGAATGTTTTCGGTTTTTTAGGTTTGATATTTTTTAATGTTGTAAACATGTGAAGCCGCAAGGTTTCTTCATCTGCCCCAAAAAATCGACGAAAGCAGATGTAAACCTAAAATGGTTCTCACATATATTTAGCATAAATGTAGTAAAACTTGAAAAGCACCATGAACATAATTTTCTGCCCCCCCGGGCTGCTGGAGCTCACAGATGTTTTTCGCAGTTTTTCATGGGGATTTTTTACACTTAACTTGTTCAACATCCAACAAACCGTTATTTTAAAACGAAACAGTTTGCTTTAACAGTTATATAAATTAATATAATGCACCTGTAGAAATTGGAATATCGATGTAGTTTCCTTGTTTGTCAAATTTTACAAATATTGCACTTATTGAAATCAACGATATAGAGAACGATGCCATCTCCTTAATGCCTATCCAATTACCTACTTTACCTTTACCGTTAACGATGTCTCTAAGGGTTTTTTTCATGGCCGATTTGGAAACAAAGGCCCTCATCTTCTTTTACCTTAAACCTACCAGTTGGATGCAATATGTCAATGATACTTTTGTTATCTGGTTTCATAGACAAGATATATTTTCCGAATTATTTTCTCATCTAAACCAAATTCATATCAACACCAGTTTTACAATGGAGGAAGATATTCTTATAACAAAAAATCCTTTAAAACCCACTTATACGATCGCTATTTATTTGCCAAATCCCATCATCACACTGTCCAAATCCACTCCATTGCCAAACCTCTCATCAATAAATCCATTAGCCTTTCCGATATAAAACACTCACAAACAGGACTTAAAACTATTATAATAGACATTGCAACAAATCCTTATCCCATATAAGTATGAATATTAAGAACAAAACTAATCCCCAATCCTACGACTTACCCGATCAAAAAAAGTGTTCTTCCCTTACAGCATATTAAATATGAAATAAGCAGTACCTTAATGAAGCAAAATATACATGCGGTCTTTATGACTAATAATAAAGAGTTAACTTTATTCGTTATATAATAAAAATAATCCCAAATACGTTGTGGAGACTACTGCCAAAGAACCTATAGAGTTCGAACAAATAGAAAATGATCTAGTCGAATATAGGTATGAGCACTCTTTAGCCGTACGAAAAGCGATAACTATTAGGAACTTGCCAAATACCATAAAGAAACAGGCCAAAATCTTTTCACCCATGGAAAAGCCATTGCTTTCATTTCCCATTCTACCAGCAAAATTATTCGTAAGACAATTTACCATCTGATCAAATTTGACCCGGACTGGTCCATTTAAACCGCGCGCGTAAACTGAATTGGTAAATTTTTTTAGGTTGGTACACTCTTCTTTGATACTCGTGTGAAGTTTGAGCAGGATACGTCAATTAGTGTGTGTTTGGCACCCATTTGTTTACAACGCAAAAAGTTTGGCGGAAACAAAAATTGAACAACGATTTTGCTTGAAATTTGTGTTTCCAATAGAATTACAGCTACGGAATCTTTGAAAATGCTGCAGAAGTGTTTTGGGGAGTCTACTTTATCGAGAACGCAAGTATTTGAGTGGCATAAAGTATTCAGTGAGGGTCGTGAGTCGTGCGAGTCGTCCACCCACCTCTGTTAACGACGATAACATCGAAAAAGTGAAGGAAATTGTGTTCGAAAATCGTCGTGTTGGCATTAGAGAGATAGCACAGGCTCTCAACATCTCTTATGGATCGACTCAACGCATTTCGGTTGATGTTTTGGGTATGAGCGCATCGCCGCCAGACTTGTACCGAAAGACCTGAATTTTTGCATAAGGAACGTCGAATAGAGATCGCAAAAGAGATGTTTGCCAACGTAGCTGATAATTCTACATTCATCAAACACATCATTACTGGTGACGAGACGTGGGTTTATGAATATGACATCGAAACTACCCACCAATCTAGCAAATGGCGCGCCAAAAATGTCCAAAGTCGGTCAAAAATCAAGGTGATGCTCATCGTTTTCTTCGATTACCGTGGTGTGGTTTACCATGAATTTGTTCCAGGGGGTCAAACGGTCAATAAGGAATACTACTTGTGTTTTGAGGCGTCTACGTGAAGCAATTCGTCGTAAACGGCCGGATTTATGGGCAGACAGTTCATAGATTTTTCACCACGATAATGCGCCGTCACATTCCAGCCTGATTGTGACTAAATTTTTCGCCAGATTTGGCCTTCTGTGACTTTTTTCTGATTCCGAAACTAAAATATCTGTTCCGGGGAACGCGTCATGGGTCGATTGAGGCCATAAAAAAAATTCGCTGAAGGAACTAAAGGTCATCCCAGCCGAGGCCTATAAGAAGTGCATGGAAAATTGGATTAACCGTTGACTGCTTGAATTTGGTCAAAAGGAGACTATTTTGAAGGCGATAATAAAGATTTGTATTAAAATACATAGTTGTTTTTGTAAACCAGTCCGGGTCAAATTTGATCAGAGTAATAAATAGAAAAACGCCGTCAATGACTAAACATGAGAGACGATAGTCGACAGTTATGCCATTTGGAACCCCTCATTATTCTATACTATCAATTACATAACACCAAACTCTTTCCAGCCTATAAACACGTTTCTGCCAAACTGTCACTTTCATATCAATAAATGAAAAAAAGATACAAAAAATTAGTCGTCTTTAAAGAATTCTAGCTCTCCTTGACGAGCAAATATATACATACTATTATTTATTGAAATCGTACCACCATTAAAAACAAACTATTGCATTGAAACATATTAAATTAACCACACTATAATCAGAAAACAACTAAAGTTTGAGAATCATGTCCGAGATTTTAGATGTGAGGTCTGGATGAAATAGTGATATTACAAGTAAAATAAGTATAAAAGTATTCTCGGCCAATCGTATTTAGCACATGTAACTTACACTGTGTAAGATGATCTCCTTGTTGACAAGCTACCGAATTGTTGGCCTACATAAAGGAGCTGTTTCTTTACAAGAAATAGACCGAACAATCCATCATTAATACGGAAGTGGTAGGTCGAAAAAATACTCATTCGTGAAAGATGGGGTTTGGAGCAGTATGCAAAACAACCCACCGAGAAGATTGACATTTATAAAGGCTTACGATTACAAACCGTACAACAACTTTAAGTACCATAACGCAACAATGGTGAGACTAATAATACACGGTACTGACTATCTACCTGTTCTGTTCGACGTTGACCACTTACAGTGGAACTAGTAGCACGACAACTTTTCTTGCGACAACCACCGACTTCTCTACTCGGACAACGAAGTTCACAATAGCCACTAGAAAGGCATTTATGGACACAAGCAGCACAGATGCGTTTTTTCTCATAAATTTCTATTTTTTTTTAAACCAAAACTTCGGTTGGGTATTAATATGTCGTAATCTCGCAGAAAGAGAGCAAGAACACTGCCTTCATATGTGGTATACGACTACAACTATGAGTATTATGGTACGGGAAGATGTCAGTCATGATAGTGGGTTAGGCTTGGTCAAAGTTACAGGTAATATTACTAATCAAACCTATATGCACACGGATTTCGACCCTATAATATTTTTATTCCTTGAGAGGGCGCCGTAAACAATCTTTTAACAAGATAACATTCTACCACACGTGATATATAACACATTAAACTTTTTCAATATAAGGAGGAAAAACAAAAATATCTAGATTGTCATTGAGCACAGAGTAGAGCAGTACCCAAGACTTAGTAATATTACTATGATCCACTATCTACATTATTCATCTGATTTAGTTAACACTTACTATTCCTTGTTAAAAACGTATCTCAAAATATTGGTTTTAAAGAGATACAATAATATATTTCCTACTTAAACAGAGAAACACTTATTTAAAAGCACGCTTTCTAAACATATCATGTACATATATAGAATTGTAATATTTGGCGTCTTCATTCTTAATTTATGATTTTTTGCATAACAAGCAAGCAATCGACAAAAAATTGTTCTGCGTGATTCATAATCTATCGCATTTGCTGCAGTTTTTTTTCGTTCTCAGTCTTCACATGTCACTAAGTAATATTACTTTTCCAGTATTTTTGTTTTAAATTCACTATAACTACTACGATACGTTCTTGTAGGATATTCAAAAAAGAAAAATGCGGACGAAGGTAGTATTACCGTAAATTCTATATTTCTTATTAGTTCCTTTGTCAAGCTGCTCGAATAAAGAAAAGATAATATTTACCCTCTAATAATACCTATTGTTAACATTAACTAAAAACATTAATTAAATAAACTAATTAATTTTACTATAAAATAAATTTTATAAAATAAAAAAGAAGAAAATCCAACTTTATCCAAAGTATCTTTTTGAGAATGCCCTGTAAAGTAGTATCAATAAATTTAGTGATAATAGGGTAGATTATTTTTTAGGTGGGTAATGATGTAAGGTAGAAATCTGGCCAATAATAAATTGTGTTTTAATATAAAAAGTTTATATTATGTCAGCAATAATATTGGAAGTCTTTATATCATTTCTCTCGGATCTCTTTACGTAACCAAATAATTACCTTAATTATTTTATTATTATTTTATCATTCAGTTGAATATGGACTATTGAGGTAATAAATTAACATCGTTTCTTTAAATAAAAATTTGTATTTGCTGCGTATACACTTCCAAGTAATCCCCACTTAAAATTCGAAACCAACTCATTTGATATGTTGCTGCTATTCAATTTCCCCATTTAATAAGTTGGCTCTAAGAAGTTTAACCTTCCTGAAATGTTCGAGAGCGGTATTGAGTCGATACTATTCCCCAACTTTGAATCGCCGAGAACAGTGATTTTAGGAGAGTTACCTTCTGCGAAGGGACCAAACCTTATTCAACTGCACCGCAAAGCAAATATAAACATCGTAGTATTGATGTCAGTGTAGAAATTAATTGTTTAGCGTATTAATAAATATTCAGTTTGAAATAAATAATCAAACCCCAAAACAAAGTTTGTTACAACTGGTGTTAGAAATACAATACGTCAATAATGAAAAAGGGGTAGCATTGTTTAAATAAACTCCCATGGCACCGATGTTGAAACAAATCCGATGCACAAATCAAAAGTGCGGAATCTAAAAAAGAAATTAAAGAGGTAAAACTTGAAAACGACAGGGACGAAGATCATGCTATATAAAAGATTCCGATATGCCATAGTCGAAATAATAAAAAACCTATTTATTTAAAATTTTTTTAATATCACGGATATAAATGTGGTTTAAATTAAACATTCAAATATACTTTAGAAACTTGAGAAAGAAATAATGAAAATAAGCATATATCTGAAACAAACCCTCAGGTGTTTGGGATAAGCATTAAAATTGAAGAATATTTTAGAAAAGTAGGATGAATTAAAAAGAAAATTAGAAAATTAAAGATAAACGTAAAATAAAAATTTTAAGATGTTAGAATAACTAAAGACAAATTTGAAAAATTATTCTAAAATTTGAGCGAATAATTGAAAACAGGGATACAAGAAGCAAAGCTAACGTAGAATAAGAAGTAAAGAAAACACCAAAAAATACCCCCAATTCTGTAAACGCAAAAGAACATAGTGGGTGTATACATGAGAAGTTTAGGATTGAAATTAGAAGACTTAAAGACAAATGCAAACGCCTCGTTGATAAACTTATATCTCAAGGTTCACGACAATCGTTCACAAGTACCACTAAATGCTTATAAGTTACAAAAAAATTACAATGATTAACCTAAAAGCGGTGTTGGACTGAAAGAAAAACCATCATGAGAAAAAATTTATGCAGTGAATTCAGTGGTCCAAACTTATTGACAACTGAATTCCTCAAGAAAGGAAAATCGTTTTACGATAATATCTTAGAAAACCACAATGTACTGGTGGAGTGTAAAGAAGATAGATTTTGGAATCGAGAAAACGTTATAGAATATTCGAAAACTGTACTGTTGTGAAACTGTAAAGAGGACAAGAAGGAGTAACCATAAAGCAATATAATTTAGAGAGCTCTATAGAAAAGATGGCAGTTGACAATGCTGGCCCATCCCTAGAAACTGACACAGACAATAAACACATCCACATTGCCTTAGATTACTTTATCATTTAGACTAAAATGTGCACGATACCGAAATTATAAGCATTCAAGATCGCTGAAGTCTTAGTTATATATTTTTAAAGTACATCGCGATACTTTTAGAAATCGAACTACATCAAATCCATAGTGACTATTATGAATTAGTGACTAGAATTATTATTTATTATTATAAACTCCTTACATCCCCAGTTAAACGGCATAAATTTATTCTTGATGATTTATGAATATGCTGTTCATGGAACGAAATGATAAACAGCTTATACAGGGTTTGTCAGGAAGGTGTCGGGAGTAATTCAATAAAAACAAAAATATAGCAGGCAATCGTTGATTTCTTTAAAATTCTTCAAAATAATTTCGTCCTGGATCTACATAGCGTCATGCCTGCCACGCTTTGAAGGCTTTCTAAAATGCGAAAACTAAAATGCTGTTTATGGTCTTGGTCACGGTGGTTTTGACCCTCTCCACCGACTCAAAACGGGCTCCTTTCAGGCTGAGTTTGAATTTTTGGGAACAGAAAGAAGTCGGGCCCAAGATTGGGGCAATTTTTCTCATTTGCAAATCTTCAGACATCATTTGATGCACAGAGTTTTTCATCTCCTGTGCTATCAGTCGAACATTTAAACGCTGATCAGAACCCCAAAATTGTTTGACTTTCAGCTAAGTTTCATCACTACTCGTTGACAAACGTTCTTTGCCTTCTTCGTCTTTCACATGTCTCTTCCCTCATGAAATATCTTGTACCATTCAAAAATCCTCGTTTTTGACATGGCTTCTTCTCCGTAGGGTTTCCTTAGAAGATTCAAAGTCTCGATGCCGGATTTTTTAAGTTTAACACAAAACTTCATCGCATAAGGTTGTTCTAACGTACTGCATGTCAAATCTGTGACGCATCACCAAAACGCGGTTTGCAGGAAGCACGATACTCACTCTCTCAAGGCTCGGAAGCAACTGAACTGGGCCGCATTCGTTACCTAAGACTCCCACCATCCATCCCGTCAAAAATAACGACCCTCTAGCTCTTCTGGTTGGCTAGAAAAATTATTCCCGATACTTTTCGGGTAAACCGTGCATATTGGAAAAAAGGTAGAGTGTGTTGTAATAGTGATTATGTAAGTCGATGAAAAGAAAGAGTTCGAGTCCGAAACCCCAAACCAAAATTTCACGAAGTTATTAACAAAATAAATGATGCCATAAACTGTATACAAAAATTATAAAACAGTAAGCCAAATATTAGGCCCATTGATCGTTTGGAGTCTTTGATTCTGGAAAATACAAAGCTTTCACATAAACTAAGGATAACGTAGTTGGTTAGAGCTTCAAAAAACTTGAGATATGAAAAATTAAACGTGCTGTGTATCAGTTTGGTTGAAAGGTTCACTTCTTTTATGCAAAAACACGTACAACTTTAAGAGAGCATGCCGATCTTTTCTAATCCATTTCGCAATTGTCAAAGATAATCGCGGTTCTAAGACAACAAGTCTAGAACGCTGAATTACGACTTCGCACAGCCTAGCGTATGACAACTGCAAAGTCTAGAAATAAGCGAAGGACTATTTAAGCGCATATAATAAGCCTTATTCGAGCAACAGAATTCTCAACTTTCCTCTTCAATTGCTCGCCTACGGAGAAAAATATTACTTCCCTCCTTTTCTGGTGTATATGACATTTGACTTAACTAATGATTTAGTTATTTAAGGAAAATTATATGACGAGACACGAAGTTCATTTAATTTTTTAAGTTTCATCTTCAATTTCTATATTGTTTTAAGAATTTCATATTTTCCCCATGTGGAATATTTTCTTTTTTTGTACAGATATCGCATCTCTCTCTCTCTCTCTCTCTCTCTCTCTCTCTTTCTTGCTTCCAATATAATTAAGAGAGATTAGTTCAAATGCAAAGAGTAACAACTAACTTTGTTCCTAACTTACGACTACTAAAAGAGTGATTTAAAATAGTCATCAGAATAGAATACAATGCAGTTTTCTACAAATATGCTCTACTTAATAAAATTGGAATTCTATGATTTTTACAAAAACATTGAGATCCACTTCAAACACTCAAAATTAAAAAAATATAGAAAGACTATTAGAAAAGTTTGATAATGCACCTGTAATTTTCATAATATTTCAAAGTACTTTGCAATACAATCTATTCACTTCTGCATCCTAAACTAGTAGTCCTCGTAATTGGGAAACCATTCTTTAAGTAAAATTTCACCATCTATTTGATGCTGCTGATATTTTTCAAACTTATAGAATAGCTCGTGGCACTAAAATGTCATCTGGCCATCAGTTAAGGTATGGAGTATCAAAATAAACATCTCATTTTAAGGTAGTAGTGCAGAATGGTATGAATGAAACACCTTTCTATTTGGTGCTAGACCACATGCCTGTTAAACTTGAGTATCCTTCTCGACAGAAACAATATTTTCCTTCGTGATAGCCAAGAATGGGCATTTGATCTTCTAAGCTGAAATTATCTCTTTCAAACTCCCAGCTGAACATATTTGTACGATGAGGAAAATCATCTCCACCTCACATAATCCAAATTTTTAGATCCATGTTCGATTTTATGGCAATCAAGGCCATTATAGCGCAAGTCTTATATTCTTACATTTCATTACAAATACACACATATCTTTTCTTTAATTTAGCACATTCAATGTAAAACATATCACACATCCCTATTCTTTACCTACATATATACGCTTTGTAATAGTGGATAGGTTCTAACGCCCCGCATGAAAGCATGGCCTGTAAACTGAAATGTTAAGGCTTCCATATATTCTTCCTTACTAATCGGTTGTTGCGCACGATCTCCGGCACCGTACCATTATTACCCCTGCCCGAAGTAAACACAAGTAGTCAATTATTTCTAGTGACTGAGTAGACCTCTCACTAAGAATCTGAGCTCAAGATTGAACCTGGGTCCTTGCCTTCAAATTTTCTATTTTTATACAAGAGAAAATTTTAAGATTACAAATATGTAACTAAGCTCTACTGTATATCGTATTAATTCTATTCATGCCCACCATTGTTTCTTTTCATTTGCATATTCTTTTGTCATATTATTTAAAACCAATAAGAAATTTTTTTGATAATTAGCTCGTATTAGAATTACCATACTATATAATGATTGATGCTGTTCGTTTTGGCTTAAATCGTTTATACTGTGATCGGTATATATCATATGAACATTTAAACTAAATTGTAGAAGAGGTGGCAGCAACAGATTATTGTTAATTCCTTTTGGAGTTTTCACTTCTCATAATGACTGATTTCAATATAATACCGCATTCTAATCTAACACAGATTCAAAAATTGTGTCATTGTTCATGAACCACTTGATTCGGAAGGTAAAATTTGAAACATATGAACTCAAATTTGTTAGCAAGTAAACACAATTGAAGTGATCAAAATGTCTAGTAGTTTTGGCAAAAATTAGTGGTATCTTTGGTGAGTGACCAAGATCAGCGATCTTTAATCAAGATCGGACGCTTAATTGGATGATCATCAGGATACATCAGGATTCATAATGCAAACAAGTATGCCATCAGGGGCATTCTCTATCTACACCCTGAAGAAATAGGTGATCGAGATGAACAAAGACCATAAAGTTTGTGTAAGAAACTAGAAAAGGAGCTTATTCCGCGACTCTGATTAAGACCAAAGATTGGATCAAAGTTAGTTTACCCAAAACAAGATCATGGTCAGTTGCTGAGCTGGTCATATACGTTACTATTCCCAAAACTAGTCTTTGGAGGATTTTGACTGAAAATTTGTGTCTGGTCAAAAAAATGGAAAACCTGCCTCACAAAATTTGACAGAAGAGCAAAGGCAAGCTAGAATCGACATGTGCAATGATAATCTCCTTGAATACAACCGTCAACCTAAGCGATTGAAGCAGAACTTCGTCGCAGATAAAAGAGAAGTTAAGACTACACCACGAGAGCCAAGGCAGAAGTTCAGCCAGGAAAAAACGACGTTAATTCTGGCAATGGATTTTGATGGAATTGGTTTTGGTAGCTCTGTGAAGGGAAAAGTACCGTCACTAAAATAATCTATAAGTCATACCTCAAGACTTATATCCCGGAATAGACAGAAAGAAATGGTGTGAAGTCCCTCTCATTGAAAAGGGCGGAAACTATGTTTAATTGTCACTAAAAATTATAGATATAGAATTTATAGTCAATAAATTATTAAAATGTTTTTGAATGTATGATAGATTAGAATGAGGTAATACCTTCCAATATATGTCATTAAAATTTTTCCTTATCCCTCATAATTATTTAACAAAACAACACTGGAAAATCGAGCTTTAATTCATTGCTTTCACGGCCCCTCATTAAATCCAAATATTCCCCTGGTTAGGCAATTTTCATTACAGTGGCTGCAATTTGGAATGCGCTCGCAACAAGGTATCGCTTGCGCAAAGGCTTCTTTATCCGCAGCCTACATTGTTGTGGCGTTTCGGCGCTCTAAGTTCGCTGCACGGAAATGCTTGCTGCAAGCACGGCGAGTGTATGCAAATAGCTGCTGCATTCCGCTTGCATAAGTGCCCCCCGTTAATCAAAGGCCGATTCTCAGTTTTGCTTGCCCGCCACGTGTTATCCAACGTTCTTTTTTCTTGTCGAACTTTCCATTCTTGCACACAGAACTACAAAAATACGAACGGGATTGCATAAACTTAGGCAATAAGTTTATTATAATATGCTGCGTTGTAACGACGCATCCAAAATGTTCAATGCAGACGGTTTGGCGCCCACGTTTTGCTGCAGTTCCATGGAAAAGACGGAAACTTAAATCAGTTCACCATAACATTTGTTTTGTTACAACTGTGTAACTTATAAATAAGACAAAAGAATTCGCAACCATACAAAACCAGCATTATGAGTATGAGGGTATGTATTTATCATGGTAGTCTTTTAATTTATTCATTGTAACCATCACCAACTTGTACTTGTTCCCATTACAATTTAATCTGAAATATCTTAATGATTATTTGATCGTCTTATTATGTTCTAACGAGTTTTATATAGAAAGAACAAAATAATAAATATAGTTCTCTAACTAAAAATAGCTTAAAAATTCCTATAACAAAAATACGGTAAGTTTTATCTGATTTTGGTTTCTACTAAACTTGTAACTGCCTTCAATCTTTATGATCAGCAAAAAAGTATTCACAATAAAATAGAACAAATTTACGAACTAAACTGACAACAAAACCGGTAACTCATAAGTTGTTAAAAACAATATTGAATAAAGTTAAGTGATATTCTACGGTACTGAAGAGATCAGATAATATCGCAACAAATAAGTTTGGTTTGTTAGAAATAAACGTCCTACTCCTACACATGTTAGTCGAAATATACTCTCTGAAAGATACAACTTTTTCTCTCTTCAGTGAATACAGAGAGTGTCCGAAAAAAGTAATGCAATTAAGTTCGTAAAAATTATTCAAGATACCTATACAAATGTTTAAAATTCTTCAAAGTACTCCTCTTGGACATACACACACTTTTTCCAGCATTTTTCCATGCATGGTACGAATCGTGGAAAGCGTCGACGGTCCTCGTTTAGAGGATCGCTTCAATAGTTCCAAGACGGGTTTCTTTCAGGGCAGACTTGGCCCTCAGGAACAAAAAAAGTCTGCCAGAGCCAGGTCACGACTGTAAGGGGGTTGGGGAAGTGTTACCAAGGTGTGTTTGGCCAAAAACCCCTAGACGCGCAGAGTGGTGTGACTGGGAACGCTGTTTTTCGTGCACAGTGGTTTTTGAAATACTGAGTCTCTGCTATCATTCAAAGATAGGTATTTAAAATATCACAAACACGAGACACATTTTTGTCATTTTTGCTGGTTGATGGCCGTCCAGAGCGGGGGTCATCCTCCACCTCGTCCTGACAATTTTTAAACAACTTCAACCACCTGGAAACTTGAGAATACGAGAGAGCAGAATCCCTGTAAGTTGTCTAAATCATTTAGTAGGTTTCGGCAAAACTTTTGTTTAGATTAGCATAGAACTTGATCGCGTTGATAACGTTGTTGGACAGTTTTCTCCATTGCGCGTCGTACACAGGTACTAACAGTAGGTTCACAAAAACGATCCTGACGATCCTAGAGCTCATAGCAGATCTAACTTGAAAGTGTTGTAAGAGTAAGACTTCTCCCCACATAACCCAACGCGCTGCGACCAGGAAGAGAAACCGCATTATTTTCCGGACAAACCTTGTACCTTCAATTAATAAAAACACAAGAAAATATGGTGTAAGCAATAGTCGCATGTTGTAACAAGAGCGTGTTGAGACAGATTAAAACCTGGATTGCAGGTGTTAGAACGACGAATGTTAGTTACTCCTAAGGTGTAACTGAAAAAAGTTCGCAATATTATCTTAATAAAAACGGAATATAGAATAATTATAGGCTGCAACTTTGCACATGAGAATGTTAATTAGTGCTTGGACGAAATGGCTAATGCGCTGGGAGATGAATATTCTCATCATATAAGCATTTTCTGGCGCTATCAATCTTTTAATCTACAAAATGTTCTAAGATCAGAACATCCATCTTCGTTTGTCACCAAAAAAACATTGTTGCTATCAGAAAGATATTCAACTCCAACAAACATATGATCTATTGCCAAATGGAAGAGTGTAAGATATAACCGTCTTTAAGTGAGAAAAGTTTATTCTCCCTGAGTTTCCCATATCTTAACTGACTATCGAATATCACAAAGCGGTTCATAGTGCGATGACATATTCAATTAGTTAGAATATTGAACATCTAAATATAGCGGCTTAAATTGAAAGCCGGATTTAAATTTTAAATAAAACTTCAGATTGGACTTCTATTGATCATTAAAATACATAATCTCCGATTAAATACGACAAACTATGTCTGATAGATGACCAACTCGGCTTTTCACAAAATTTTTGATTACAAGTTGCGCACATGTTCTTGTTGGCAACTGATTTGTGCATTGTTTGCACGATGTTATATCACAAAATATTGCTGGTTAGTTAATGTTAGCATTTCGTGAAATTACGCTGTATGGTAGATGGCGGCATCTAGCTGGAACCGAATTTTTTCCAGATCTATGTTACCCACTTAGTGCCATATAATGGTAACGATTACTATTCACAGTTACAGTATTTCCAACATATTCTTCGAAGTAGTATTAAGTCTATTACACCTGGCTAAAAACCAATTGAGGTATTGTCGACGGTTAGAAAGGTCAGTAAGCTTAAGCTCTTATATCAGTTAAAATTTTGTACGTATGAAGGTGCAGCTTTTTGTATGCGCTGAGGAAGCTTCTAGAAATGTCCATTTGTTCTACATGACACCAAGTCGATGTTTTTGGATTTGCAGTGACATTTTGATTATCTATGGCAAAAATATCTCACTACAGTTTGTATCAATTAGAGATCCAATTTCATCAAATTTTATAATCAATATTCAGACGATTTATTTGGCACCCTTTTCGACTAAAAATTCTACAGAGGTTTCTTATTATTTTTGTAAAATTATCATCGATTCGCAACTATTTTTAACAAAAATAACTCGCTGATCTTCCATATAGTATTCCGTATTTACTAGTGGGAAGAAGTTGTGTCCAAATTGGGCCGCTTTTAGTTATGTCACTAAAATCTAAAATATACCTTAGGTCTTTGAAGATGAAAACGTGCTCTTACCTAAGGGTGTGACATGATAAGTAACGATGAGAGGACAGGTTGCGGGTCGGTTAAAATACAGCCCACTTATAACGGTCAAAGGCAATATTGCCAAACTTTCTTAGTACCATATATATCTTTTCGTTCTACTTCATATCATATGAACATTATTAAAAAAGTCTACTTTTTCATGATGTAAATTCATAAAATAATCCCACATTCACTCTGATCAACACTTGAAAATATTTAACTTTTGGACTTATTACTCTGGATAGAGAAGTTAACCACAAGAGAAAGTAACATTGTAAAATCTAATGTGTGAAAAGTTTTTACTAAGTATAAGTCATCTTGATAAATTGCACTATCTATTCAAAATTTTCAATTGTTGCAACCATCGTAGATTGGTTGACGTCCACAGTCAGTATCCTGGTTTCAAACTTTCGTCTTCTTCCACAGTCGCTAAACGGACTTGTCGTTAAACCTCGATAGATGACCTCTTTCTAGCTTATGCTTCAATCTTGTATAACCAGATTTGAAGTGAGTAAACCATTCTCGACGTTGACTTTACTAATCGTTCCTTCGCTGAAGAGTTCGTTTAGGTAAAAATAAATGGGCAACTTTCCATCCTTTTTCAAGGTGATAATTAAAGCATGACTAGACAAATATGAATAAGATTTCTGAGATGCATTTATAATCAAATATATATTAAATAACTGTACTAAGATGTCAACTAAATTCGAATTGGACTGACAAAACAAAATTGTATAAAATAATTCCGGATCAACAATTCAATATAACAATAGCATTTTTTTTTGTTTGATACAGAGACAAAAATTCCTTTTTTAGATTCAGAACAGAAGAGAATTGCATTCATCACTAATCCAATTTCACAAGGACAAGCCTAAATAAATAGGTCGTTAAAAGAATATTCCAGGGAGAAGTTCGGAGACACTCAAATTTTTGTATTATTAAAAACAAATTAAACAACAAAATATTTATGGTAATTTATTAACACACCAGGAGAAAATTTTTAAAAATGATTAAGAAAATTTTCTTACATCACATGGCAATTTCAAGTCATTACAATATTGCAAACACAAAAATAACGCCGGCAATCATGAATTATAATTGCAATTTACTTGTAATTAATTGAGTGCTCGGTGTAATACAAAATTAAGCGCCCACGTCAAGGAAACTCCGAATTTGGGTGGAATAGACTTAAAATTCAATTTGCCTGAATTTGATTAATAATCGGCACCCGAAAGTAATAACGCAATTTGCTTCAAAGTTCAGCGTCTTGGGTGAAAGCGGCAAGGAAGAAAATAAAACGAGCATTAATCAAGGTAATATTCCGTGATTTCTGCTACAGCCTAACACAGGGTGATCAGAAAATGTACTAAAGCATTCCCCAACTCAAATAACTATAATCATAAAAACGAAATTTTACTGGTATTTGAGGATTATTTTTAGAATGTAATATTTTATGATAAACGAGGGTATAATTGTCAAGTGACGTTGGATAAAGAAGCGTTATTCGGGGATGATGATATTTTTTAATTAAATAACCATTCATTCTTCTCATCCCGAGTGTTTCTTTTGGGCCTACCCTTTCAATTCCAAAAGTAGAGGGCATTTTCCTTTTTCAATACAAACGAAGTTAAGGATAGGGATAGCTTCCATAGATTTCCATAAATATATGAAGTTTGATTTTTAGCAGTCTTTGAAGCAGTAATAAATCGTGGAGTTCAGATGTCTCTCCTTGAACTTCACTAGGAGCTCTAACCAGTATTGCGTATCTGATAAAATAACAAACAGAGCCCTTATAGAATGTATTTTTAACTAGTGAACCATCTGACTATCACAGGATCTCTGCTTTTATTAGTGTAGGGCACAATTGTTTTACCTTGAAAGTTATAATTTCTTTACTCGCTACGGATAAAAAAAGGATGTAACCAATAGTCTTAATAATGTCAACGTCATTTTTCTAGAAATGAGAGCTTCTCAGAAAAAGAAAAATTAGCTAGTATTATAAATATTTTTATTATGAGCACTGAACAGTGGTTAGGTGTCTTTTGAGTGATACCCTTTAACTATTTTGTCGCTGCGATAACGACATCCTTTCATTAGTTTCTACTACTGAAAATTTTGCATATAACCGATGGAGGTGACTATCGCTTCCAAATGCACATAGAACATTAATTTTTTACTGAAATTCCACTGTTCAATGTCATTTGCATAAATTATAAAATTAAAAACTAGCAAAACATTATGAAACACAATCTGTTGGTAGTGCTACGTTACACTCACGCAACACATTTATCATATTACCAAAATCAGGTCAACCATATTTAGAACGTCGTGAGCCAGGTTAATTTTATGTTATTGTTGACTAGTCGTTGCGATAATTCTGGTCAGTACGAAAGGAACCACTCGGACATTTGGTTCAGGCACTCATTCGAACGAGCGATGATGTGAAGCTACCATAGGTAAGATTAAAGGGTACGAACACTGTAAAATTTTCAAAAAATCAAAAAATTTTTTTTCATAAATCAATACTTTATACCCAAAGAGCATGTATCTCAAGTTCCAAGTAAAAATTGAATTCTAAGTATTCAACAAGCGAAATGAGAGTTCGCATCGGATCAAAAGATCGACGAAGAGCACGTTAATCACGCAAATCGTCAGGCACAGGCTAACACGCATGAAGGACGTCTGCATCATTCCAGGAATCTATAAACGATGAAGAGCTGCTATACGGTCCAGGGAGAGCAAAATAACAGAATAAATTAATTCATTCGATTTACCTCTTTTAAAACTTAGAACTCCGTTTACTCGAAATCACTTTTTTGACTTCGTTGACAGCATAACTAAGACAGTTTTTGTCCGATCGACTCGATTCAAAATGGATTTTGCAGAGCAAACGTGTCTTTATGGCATGACGTAGCCATTTTTTTCTTTCATCCCTTACTTTTTTTTATAAACCATTTTCTATTTAAAATTTCGCGAAAATTTCGACTTTTATTTTCAAATGGTTGCCATTTTTTTCAAATCAATATTTTTAAAATCCCCTACGTCAAACCATAGCCGTTTACATATATTTTAAGAAACTTTTTTTTTTTGCTCTCAGACATTCCGTTTTGCTGCAAAGCTGTCAACGCCAACGGACCATTTTCAAGAGGCGCCACTTTTGACAGACCACTGTGCGCCAATATGATATTGAAGAAAAAGAAATTTTTTTACGTAATATTAGCTTTATTAAAAATGTGTACAAAGTTTTATATTAATCTATTAAGCTGATTTTTTTTCAATAAAACGAAAAACATCTAAAATTTCAAACGTTATAATGTTCATACCCCTTAAGTCCGATTGCTCATAAGATCCTAAGATCTTTCTAGACAAAGAAGAAAACTTGATAAATTCGAAAAAACCCTATTCAGACGTAGAATAATGTTATCAATTTCTTATTGTAATGGAAAACCGTTGAAGACTTAAGAAGCTTATAAGGCCAATGGGAAATGCCACATCATTTGAGACAGGCAGTTTCGACAAATTTTCAGTTTCATGAGAAGTAGTAATTTTTATTGAAGGCTTCAATAAAAAATGTTTAATATGAACTGTATATTTATTTCTCAATATGTCCATAGTCAGTATTTCTTTTTCATTTAGTTGATTATATCTTTCTTTGAGGAAGAAACTTTTCACAATAGAGATTAATTTTTAGGGGAGATTACTGACAACAAAAATCGTTTCATAACCCTTTCCATCAATTTGATGAGTGTATTACTCAGATTAACAATAAACGACACAAAAATAACATCACCGAAAATAATTTCGACTTGTGTATATAATTTAATTCAAAGCTATTTAATCACTGAAGTTTGCGGTTCTCCCCGTGACGTTCAGTATAATAGCAAAATAATGCACTAGGTATTTCCTTGACGCTATTTCCGCTATTAATATTCCTTAAATACACATTCGCTAAGATATAAAACTTATTTGTTTTTTATTGTGTACATAACATATTATTAAGTCCTTAAAATCATCAAATACCGGAACTGCAAAGTTAAAAAAACAGACCGCTTTCTGTTCGTCTATTGGAAGACGCAGCTAGAAAAAAACCTACAGTTATAAAATCATAGCTAGCGCATTGTAATTGTTTTAGTTAGATAAGTATTGGTGTTGTGGTTCATCTCTACGTCTATAAACCATCCAATTTTGAATTAAAGCTAACACTACCTCAAAGTATTACATCCTCGGCTACTCACAAATCGCTTGATGCTATTGCAAATACCAGTAATAGTTCTAAAGTAAATTAGAGCTCAGTACAATAAATGGCACATAAAAGTCTATGCAAATAATCAAAAATTTATTTTAAAAGATCACACACTCCATAAGCGATGGTAAAGGTTAAGATTTTTTCAATAAATATGATAGAACTTTTAATTATCACAGTTGCTCATATTTGTTATTAAATCGCTATGGTTATTCAGTAGTACTTAACAAGTTATATTAGAACATATTATCAAAATTCTTGATTGATGCCCTTCGATCAAATTATCATTAATGTAAACACTTGAAGCAACTCATGATTCAGAGAACAAAAATTTAATGCTACTGACTGAGCTTTTAATCAAGACATTCCATTATGAAGAAAATATTGTACAGGTGCAGTGAACTTCGTTAAAAAAATGATCCTCACTAAATAAAAAATAAAAACAATTTGAAAAACCAATAAAAAATCTTAAGACAAAGGGAATAATTATCCACACTGTCATCAGAAAGATAGTTTAGACTCGGAAGATAGTGCTGCTTTTATTACTTATTTAAAAAATACTTTTCAGATCGTATTCAAGCAACTTCTCCCCAATGAACTTATTGAACAGAAAAGAAATCTCCTAGTCAAGTCCTAATTACCAATACTGTTTTCACAAGAAAGTCATAGCTTATTTAAGTTCTATTTATAATTCATTCATGAGAATAGGTTATTTTCCATAGTAATGAAAACATATCCATACACTAATGTTTGGAAAAACAAGAAGAAAATAAATAGTTGCAGACATATAAGTCTGATGACGTCAGTATCCAAATCACTTGGAAAATAATTTATAACAGACGAGTGTTTTATTACCCGCCCTCAAACGAAAATTTTCTATCGCTTGCGGTTCCGGAAATATAATACCTCGGCCGCGCCTGCCGCCTAGCCAGAATTTGTCATTCGGAGGCGTTCGGGTCGGCACGGAAAGGCACGAACAATCTGTGTGACAGCAGCAGCAGCCGCACTCATAATTTTTTTATATATATAATTAATAAATATTTTAAAAATTTCATTATATTACCCAAATATCAATTTGGCGAGTTTATCAAACGCGATTTTGAAGACAAACAATACATGTGATGTCACACCGGAATTGGACAAAGTGTGGGTCGAAAGCTTTAAGGAAAATTCTAGACATTGGTACGCCCACCTTTCTCAAAGCAAACATTTTATCTTTCCTAGAAAATCTAACCTTTGCAGTCAAAGTCAATACAACTCTGTCCGAAACAAAAAATCTTGAATCGGAGTCTCACAAGGCAGTATATTGGACTCAGTCCTTTTCAAGATTATACGTCTGATTCGTCGAAACAAAACAATTCAGTTAAATAATAGGAATATAGTATATCTAGATAAAACCTTGCCCAGAGTTATATCCGCCAATAAATCGAAAATCTACCCTAAAAATTAAATGCGTGCGGACGTGCTCTTTCCCTCGGCGATATTCAAGTGTTTGTGAGATAATTAGAGTGTTGGCTTGCCTGCGTCGATAAGTGCTCCGCAAGGCCATTAGCCTGTTGATCAAAAGTGTAAACTGTATGTATGTACTTTATATTTACTTAAAAACTGTACTGAAAATAGGTGTTCATAAAATTACAATTAATTGCTAAAACATAATGCAGCCCGCCAGCACGGGCCCTGGTCCCGGCCATCCAGACAGCATAATTCCGGGTTTTAGCTGTAACTCGACGCTAAACTATAATATAAGTAGTGTTTACTACCAATAAGAACTACTTATAACAGTACCAAGTCAATAATCACAATTTTTAAATAATCTACATTTCCCAAGTCTTTCAAATTCTTCCACGCCTGCAAATAGTTCTCAATTGCAAATACTTAAATAATTTCCAATAAATAGAAAACATCAAAATGACACAGACATGTATGTGTATGATACTGATTCGAATGTTACAAACTTAACTAAAGAAAATAAGTGGCAAGAAGTTCAAACATAAAAGAGAAAATAATCGTCACACGAGCTAAAATACAAACAAATAAGACCGATCCTAAAACCGCTAATACCCCCACATTGCAATCGAACAAATTCACTGCATTAGTTGATCAAATCAATCAAGATGAAACTGACAAAACAAACCAAACCTCTAGAGAAAAAGTTCATTAACTTTCACCAATATTTATCTAGAGTCATGAATTATCTAAGCATGATAAAAGCTCTAAACACTATACCCCCACCAACAGAACACTAGACAAAATTAATGGTCCACAACAAAATTAAAATAAATATAAAAGCCCTTGGCAATTAACGCAAACTGAGTAAATATCTTAAAGATAATAACATAATATATCATATTGTATCGTTTCTGCTTTTGACAGTGATAAACATGACGTGCAAATCAATTTAAACTACTTATTTACTTTACGTACAGGTTATGAAAGTTATTGAATACTACAATACATATGTATACAACGCACACAACTAATTATTTAAAACTATGCAGTATTTATTTGTAACACTATTTATGTTACGCAGCTTCCGTACTTAAATTCTCTCGCTGTCGCCACTTCAAATTCGAATGTCCTTGCCGCTCCGAAGGTACTAGAAGAGTTGCGAAACACCTGGAGATGCCGTACTGGAACCTTCTGGAATGTTCGCCGCACACATGTGCGGGAGCTAGATTCCTAGAAGGCACTGTGTCAACCGCCGAGCGTAATGAGGTGCGGATGTCTACCGGATGCGCTACAGGGGGAAGGGAGGCGTTCGAAAATTCGTTACAATATGTACCAATTTAAACAAGAAAGAGAATATCGAGTAGTCATAAGACACCTCCATCCAACGGTGCCAGAAGAAATAAAGCAAGAATCCCAACAAAAAGAAATCGTAAAATCCCTTACTATTGCTCTTTATCGACGTAGATCCAGTGGAAAAATGATATAGAAATTTACAAACTGAAATGTATACAAAAAACGCGCATTCAAGTCGAACCTCCAAGTAAAAAAATAGAACTGGTGCACTCGATGCCAGTCGTATAATCATACCAAACAAAATAATAGTATTCCAATATATCAATATCTCTGATATGCTAATGCCGTTAAAGCCAATCCTACCCTAGTAGTATCATCAACTAATGTATCACAGTTTTACAATAGGTTCTAAATTGTCTTTAACAAAATTCCTAGATAAATTCAAAAATGTATTTAATGAACTCCTACAGCAAATAGTATGATCCTATCCATGCTTACCATTGTCATAAATAAAATAACATCATAATAGCTACATTTTTTAGGATAGCTCAGTGCAATGCCAATGTTTTACCACAACACAAAGATAAGAAATAAACTATCTAATAGCAGAATACCCATAATATCACCTAAATAACCAGCTAAAGAAGAAATGAATGGAAGTTCGTAATGAAGAATATCAGACCCCTCTCTCTCTCTCTCTCTCTCTCTCTCTCTCTCTCTCTCTCTCTCTCTCTCTCTCCCCGAAATTACACAGGCCAATGGGCCAGGTCAGATCTACAAAAAACGAATGTTTTACTCCACACCTAGCGGAGACCTTCAACCCCTACTATACGGATGAACGAGATGAAGAAGTGGAAGAATACCTATTTGCGCCTTTAGAGTTATCACCATCAATGCGAACTTTCTCGCCAGCGAAATAGTAAAAGAGATACTTATAATACTTATCTTATTCATCACTACACTTCGCCTGATAGACTGGCTTACTCAACTTAAACTCTCACAAGTTATGATGATATTAAATCTGAAAAACCACCCAATGAACCTACATCCCACAAGCCAATAAGTTTATTTCCGATATTATCAAAGCTACTGAATAGAAAATAATTGTTAAAAGATTTCACAATTATACGTTTCTAGAAGATTTAATTTCTCAACATCAGTTTGGTTTTAAATATCCCACCATCCAACAATGCCCCCGTATGACTGATATAATTAATAAATCATTCGAAGATAAGAAATACTGCTGTGCTATTTTCTTTGATGTCAGTCAAGCTTTTAACAAAGTATGGTATCAAGAACTACTATATAAAATGAAAAACTCCTTTCCTCACTAATATTTTCTCTTCCTTAAACCGTATTTGGCAGATCGTAATTTTCAAGTAAGAATGAGTAGGGAATTTCCGAGGTCAAGCAAATTAACTTTGGTGCCCCACAAGGTACTGTCCTTGGACTACTCTTTTATTACCTGAAACACAAACAACAATGATAGGAACATTCAGCGGTGACATTGTTGTTCTGTTTTCTCATGATAATTCAGAAATTGCAGCATGTACAGAAGCACATCAACTTCATTTATCAACGGATTAAAAACGCATACGCGTAATTAAAAATAAGTCCGGCCAAGTCATACTTATACTGCGGCGACAATTTTACCCTTAGATAATAACAAATTATACTGAATTACCACAATCCAAAGAAATGAAATATCTGAGAATAAACTTGTACCAACGACTCACATGAAGAGTACACATTGCCAAGAAGAGGAAAGAGATGGATCTTAAATTCAAAAAATTAGTAAGAAATATTGATTAATTGAAAATAAGATATTGATATATAAAACAATTATCAAACCCATATGGACGTATGAAATTAAACTGTGGGGTTGCTCTAATTCTTCTAACGTTGACATACTGCAAAAATTTTAGTCTAAAACTGTACGTGCTGTGGTAAATGCTACTTGGTATATAACCAATCAAATATTACATGAAGCTTTGAAAGTACCATAAGTCAAAAAAGTTATTACCAAATACACAACAAAACACATGCGAAAACCCGAAACTCATCCTAATGCGACTATCCATCCCCCAATGCATAATACTTATCAAAGACGTTTTCAAAGATTATGGCCAGCAACCTACAATAATATTAATATGATTGTAAATATATTTATCATTGTAAGATAACACCGGTGTGTGTTATTCTTTCCATGTCATGTATATAGTCATCACATTATGTTAGCTTATAAAATATATGTATAGATATTATTCTGATTGCTTATAAATTAAACTAAAAAAAACTACACAAAACCTTACTACGATTTTTTGTGTTACATGTATCTTCGATTTGATATATCTCGAAAACAAATACACAGAAGATACCACTTTGATATAATTCCATGACCCAATTGTATGAAGAGCCGAGCACTCTATCCATTGACCTGTTCATCAAAAAATATGCGGAAAAGATTATTATATTAGTATAAATTCGATTAAGAGGAGGTTCTCATCAGAGACGACCAAAAAATCAATTTTTGTTGCATTTTTTGGTAGCTAGTTAACCGTAGAATATATTCCCAAAACGGTTTGTATGAAATTACTTTTTAAAAAGTTATAGCGAAAAAGTAGTGCGTGTTTTCCGTAATATTTTTGAACTTCCTACCTTTACGACCATACCATGGGTGGCCATGGTAAGTATAACTACCTCGAATGCCGCCAGATGTCGGAATATATGCTACTACTTTATATATGTGCTTCTATATATACTAATATCAATGGTGATAGCGTGTAGCGTTAGTCGACCACGTGTTCCGAATACAAGCAGTTCGTGTACCAAAACTTTAAACGCGTTTTTCTTGAAACCGTGTTTTTCAAACTGGGCGGCACGATATCTCAAAAACTACTGAACATATCGCTATTTTGTTTTTTTTTTATTTCAAAGTAAATTAAATTTATTTGAGGACAAACCTAAAAAATGATAACATTTATTATTTTTTTTGTACGGCACTTTGAAGAGCGGAAAAAAGCGCAAAAATACGAAACTAAAATTTGCATGTCCGCCATTTTTCCAATTTTTTACTTTTTGTTGGTTTTATAGGTTCAACCTCCTACAAATGTAATATATTTCATAAAAATTTTTGGATTTCTGATTTCAGATAATATTTACAAGTATTATAGTGCCGCCCACTTTTTTTAGGCGGCCATATTTTATATAAATAAACAATTACTATTATTTTATTTTTTACTAAAAAAATTTTTATTCATTAAGACCAATTAAATAAGTATAAAAAAATTTGAGTTCCTTATTTACTTCCTTCCGTGAAAAAAAATCGAGAAAATCGTGTCATTTTTGGATCGCTAGATGAGAACTTTCCCTTAAGTATAGTAACCTATTTTATTACAAATGTTTTAAAATGAATATTCAAAACAGACTTAGACTCCAATTGCCTTAGGATATATGCAATATCAGCAGATCAAGTAGACAATTAATTTATCAATTTAATCCCCTCATGAAGTTTTATTTGAATTTATTATATGTATTTCTGTCTTTTTTTCTATGCTTTGTATAACGAATTAATTTTTGTTGATCTGACAATAAAATTTAAAAAAACAAACAAATTAGTATCACATTCCACACTCATTCAAAACTCAAAGATAGTATTATTTCAAAATAGTTGTAAAAATAGTAATAATTTCCGGTCTTCAAAAAAGTTAATTAATAATTAATTAAATCGTTCGAAATTATCCTGTGTTTTTAACGGGCAACATATTGGATAACTGTAAAACCGGTTCTTTTACCTTTCTCATTAATGAAAATTATGATACCCAAAATGCAAAAACAGTAACATCGTTTCTATAATTCATTCAACTTACCTCCCAAACTATAATTAACCAAAACTTAATAACGGCGGAAAATCTACTTATAACTTTGCAAGTCGCACTAGGGGATCGATAACGTGTTCTCATGCTGTACATGCACGGCGCTGCAACCATGGACGTGACAATGACATAACAGAACACGGAATATCTCCTAATTCAATGAGCTAAATTTCTGTTATCGCTAAATGCACTACGACAAAGCAGGAACTTTCCAGGGATCTTGATGTATTCTACCGCCTGCAGTTCCGAGTCTTATTGAAACTTCTTATCACCGATCCGTAGAAATGCTACTCATAATATTATTTTACTGTTAAATGTATAACATCCAATTTGGATTTACCCATTTTACTTTATTATTTTTTTTAAAAACGACGACGATTTATTTTTGAGTAAATAAAAGTCGTTCTGTTATGGTGCGTGTGGTGTTAGATGAATAAGGTCACCCGGTAAGTATTCGTTAAAGCGCCATTTACTCAATTACTCCCTCAGGAACAATAGCAATTGATAGAAAAGCCTTAAATGCGATATAAAATACTTGGAATAGCTTCCACATTAAAGGAAATGTCACAATTTAAGCTTTTATTATCCAGTATTCTGTACTAAAGTTAGACCTTTAAATAAAATTAATGAGAAAAGTTGTTCTGACGCAAATAAAATCGAATTTTAAAAATAAATAAATTCCAAGCGCAATTCCTCACCTAGGATGACGTTTGACACATCACTCAATTCATTTGCGACTATTTATGCGTGACTCGGCGATTAAAATAACACTGAAATCTATTCACAATTAAACAGATGTCAGTTAAATGTCGCTTCAATAACCTTTTTTAACGAGTAATGATCGATAATTTGATTGTAGTAAATTGACTGCAATTTGGTTTAAAATCGATTAAACGGGAATCGGGATTATTGTTAAATTGAAATGCCCCAGAAATTTTAGTGCAATTTGGATACTGAAATGAGACCCCTGGGCGTCGACTCTATTCTATCGGTAATTGAAGTGAGCACAACCGATCCATATTGAAACGCATTCTAATAAAAATATCGGTAGGATGTTCCCGTAAATTTCGCAACAGAACAGATCCATCATTATAAATAAACTCAGACTAACAAAACGGTGCTTAGGCATCTGAGTTAAATTATTGGTTGCATGTCATTAAGATACCTGAGATGAGTATTAAACATAGAAGTAAAAATATATGGCGTTTGGAGATATAACTATATATATATATATGAGCAGTTCCGCGAAAATACCCCTCCTGAGACGAGATTTGTTTATTACTCGGTCATTATGAGGACGACAGTGTCGCAATTGGGCTTAAGTGAAAGCTCTTTATATTAGGAATTTCATCCTATATGTCCGATTAAGGTTATCACTTGTCACCGCCATTTTCCAGAAAAACGATTTTTTTCTATGTTAAATCCCATTTAAAAGTAAAAATTTTTCGCTCTGTTCGATTTTCACGCTAGAATCAAAATTTTTTACGATCCGACATACCTATATCGATCGAAAATCTTCCGTAGTTTAAGAATTCGTGGTTCCAAAGTCGAAAAACTTCTTCTCAACGCTTTAAAAACGGAAAAAACGGCGCCAAGTCACGGATTTTTAATTTTAATATTTTTTTTGTTACTTTTTTAAAAACCGCTGTAAAAAACTAAGGTCGTGGAAAAAAGTTTTCTAACTCACCAAATTGATCGGAAATTTTCCGTAGTTTATGATTCCACGATTTGTTGTATGAAATGCGCAAAAAATTTCAAAAAAATTCACAGTTTCTCGATTATTTTATCAAAATTCCAAAAAATAACATCAATTATCAACGCATTCGAATCGTAAAATAAGTAACAACACATTATTATTATTGTTGTTGTTGTCATTATTTGACTGTGAATTAGCTAGTTGAAATTTTTCATCACCAGGCTACGGGAAGAACTCTGCCGATGCAATAGGCGGCACAGTAAAAGAACTTTGCAATGGAGTTGTGACGCATGGTACCGACGTTACAAAGGCAGAAGAAATGTATACAGTTATCAAAGAGAAGAGTTCGGTCATTCCTTTTTTAATCAGCGAAGAAAATATAATAAGAATGCAGAATTTGATCCCAAATGGATTGCTCCCTATCTCAGAAATGAAACAGGTTTACCAAACAGTCTACAATAGGAACGATTCTAGTCAGCTGTCGTTTAGATCTCTCTCTTGTGATAACTGCATGGATAAAAAATTATGCGAACATTTCAATTTGAGCAGTCCGTCACAAATTATATTTGCCTGAAACATCTTTTTCTAGTGTAAAATTCTTTCCTAGAAAGTGATTGGATCGTAGTTATTTATGATAAAAAATAGAATTCGGAAATTGTTAAGAATTTAAATAGGTAACAATTTTTTAATTGTTAATTTTCTTGAACGGACGGGAAGGAATTTTTGCTTGCCTAAAATTCCCGATACGCAAAAAGTCACTCAAATCAAATTTTGATGAAGATAGAGAAACCTGAAAAAATATAGAAGAATAAAAAAATTTCTTTTTTATGGCCTTCAGAAACAGAAGATACTGTTCAACAGATGTGCTATATTTGACGAATAAAATATAATTATTATAAGTTATGTAATATTGATGCCTTAATTTAATGTATTATTATTATTATTAAATTAAAGACTTGTTTTATAATTCATATGATAGAGATTTTTTTATCTAATCCTTCAAAACTATGGTTTATTGTGATTGGAGAGGCAGGCGTGTAAATAGCCGCTCTCGTGATGCGGTGTGGGATACGATACCGATCCGGCTCGTAAGGACCAAAAAGTGGAGAGGCAGGCGTGTAAATAGCCGCTCTCGTGGTGCGGTGTGGAAACGTAGTACGGCCCGTAGTGGAAGGTCAGCCGATAAGGCCAAATCGTCCCTTAAACGGCCGTCGCGTTAGCGGATGGGGGCGGCTACCGATATCAACCAATGAATTGCCAAATCGCTCACGTGAATCGGCTTCGGCTTCGTCGGCGATTCCAAGGTGGCCACCTCTGCGTTGCGGATCTGATATCTGCGGGATGTTGAGACACGACCAAATTGGCCGAGCTGCGATGCGTGAATATTTGCGGGGATGCGAAATGCGAATTTATGCGGACTGAGACACGACCGTAGTGGCCGCGCTGCGGGGCATGAATGCGAATTTATGCGGACTAAGACACGACCGAACTGGCCGCGCTGCGGGGCGTGAATGCTTGCGGGGCAAAAGCCCATGCCGTTTGTGTGCGACGGCAAAACGTAGCTGATATCAAAGGCTCGCATGCCGCCGCGATATAAAGCGGTTCAAGGGCGAAAAGGCCGCCACACCAGTGATGTTTATTTTACATATATACTCTTACTTCCACATAAAAGTTCCGATCGATTTGGTGAGTGAGAAAACTTTTTTCCACGACCTTAGTTTTTTACAGCGTTTTTTAAAAAAAGAAAGAGAAAATTGAAATTGAAAATTCGTGACTTGCCGCTGTTCGTTTTTAAATCGTTGGGAAGAAGTTTTTCGACTTTACAACCACGGAATCATAAACTACGGAAAATTTCCGATCGATATAGGTATGTCGGATCGTAAAAAATTTTGATTCTAGCGTGAAAATCGAACAGAGCGAGAAATTTTTACTTTTAAATGGGATTTAACATAGAAAAAATCGTTTTTCTGGAAAATGGCGGTGACAAGTGATAACCTTAATCGGACATATAGGATGAAATTCCTAATACAAAGAGCTTTCACTTAAGCCCAATTGCGACACTGTCGTCCTCATAATGAGCGAGTAATCAACAAATCTCGTCTCAGGAGGGGTATTTTCGCGGAAATGCTCATATATTTAGTCTAAAATAAACCAAAGTTCAAAAGCATTCAAAGACATAATGATATTTGAAAATCTAAACAGTGACAGAGTTACAAAGTGTGAAAAATAATTAATGGCCACTGTAACTAGGAATTCATCAACATAACAATACAACTATCCTCTTTCATAATTAAAAACATGGAGCCGGCGAAGAGATTTCTCTGTAAGCAATTCCAGAACGAACTTAAAAAAACCTTTCGAAAATTATTCGACATAGAATTCTCCATTTTGAATTCAGTCGTAAAATTTCTATAAGAATCACATTTAAAATCGTAATGCTCAATTTTCGATAATTGAAGTCGAATATCATCGAAAACTATTCGACATAGAATTTCTTCATTTCATTATTGAAATCAGCGTAACATTTTCTTGAAGAATTACTCATTAAAATCGCAATGTCGAAATTTTCGAAATTCGAAGTCGAATATCTCGAAAACCATTCGAGATAGAAACTTTTGATTTCGATTTTGAAATCAGCGTAAAATTTCCTATAAGAATCCATTTAAAATTTTAAAATCCATAATTTTGTGACAGCATTCGACAGACGACATGATCATCGATAGATATTCACATAACGAACTATTTAAGTTCGTTGACTAGTGAACTGGACCGTATTTACCTAGAGTGCAATACATAATCAGTACAACCAAAGTAACAAAGTAGCGCAAAACTAACATAAAAGTTGTTAGCAGTACCGAATTAAATTTACTATTTAACTGTAAAAATAACATTTTATTGTAATTTTTTCGCAACCCTTAATTAACAATAGCGTTATTTTTTTCAGGAGGCATTAAAACTGACCGGATGAGGCTAAACAAATCACAAATCTATCCAAGCTTATGAGGCTTTTTGAGACTTTGAAAAATATTAATAACAGCCAATTTTATACATTATATGAAAAGGTTAGTTTGTAATTATATTGCAGATAGTGCATATACTATAAATGACGACGCACGAGCAGAATTTTTTTTGATATCTTCAACTAACAAATACACATTGTGAATAAACACAGTGAACTAATAATAAATAAAGACTTAAACAACAGAGCTGAAAGAAGAAAAACAATAAACGTTAAATTTTATGGAGAAGTAATAAATGAAAATGAAAAAAAATCTGTTCTTATGTGAATATAGCTTGTTGATGGCCAATATATTATACATAAAAGCATTCACAAATAAATATGAATATAACCAACATGCGGGCTCAATAAATTATTGACTTAATTTTTAGAAGAGACCAAAATATGAAAGTAAAAGATGTAAGGGTATATAGACCACCATATGGCAATAGGACCGTTACACATAAAAAACAGCAAATAAAGGACTACAAGAAAATACAAAAGGCCAGATGAAAGAATTGAAAACCCTAACGTGTAAAATTGAGCACTTCAGACAAAAACATATAAAGAAACCACATTCAGATAAATTAGAAACACAATTGAATGAAAGAGTAGTACAAGAATGGGATCTAAATAAAATCTAAAGCTCAAAACAAATCGAGTTAACTAATTGGAAGACGTTTTCTGCTCTCCCTGTCAATTAAAATATTCCTTTACAAAGTAATTTTGAAAACTAGTCTTACGACATCCAAAATTGGGGACGTGCTAATCAAAAATTCTACGCATCATGGCAAATGTTTCATGGTATATCAAAAACGATACATTACACCGACTTATATATTCTATAATAGACGAAGAAGTTTAAAGCTTCGTTAATGTGTGTATAGCAATTTGGAAGAACTCACATACCACCAAACTCTAAGTTAGAAGGTTGAAATGTCATTGGCCATATGACTTCAGAACTAATGTAATACTTTTTGAAAATTTCAACAATCCTTCTCATATACCTGTAAATTTACTTTTCGAACTATTTATTTATTACTTCGACGTAAAATATATTGTAAAGTTTAAACTCACCTGGACGAAATAGAAGAATGTGTCACTGGTGGAGAATAGAAAATGCAGCGCAAAAATTCGTTGACGTGATAAGGTAACACCACACAGGAGAAAATATCCTAGGAGCATGAGACAAGCTACCTCAGAGTGATTCTTGACAAAAAACTGACCTAGAAGGCTCATGTGGAACGGGCCGCAAATAAGGTAAAGACATCTTGACAAGCCCTAAGCTTCATCTTCAATTCCAGGAGTCACCTGTCTTTCCAAAATACACTATCTACAGACCATCATGCAGTCCATCATGATATACGCGGCACCAGTGCAAGGCTTTGCCGCGAAATTCCACATAGATAAACTCCAGGTCATTCAGAACTGAGCATTAATGACTGTCTTTGGAGTCTTACATACACAACAGCGCTCTGCATAGAGATACAGACATGGCTACAATCCAAGTGTACATCTCCTAATGCACTAACAAACTATACTCCAGCGTTCAAGACCACGGAAATCCATCCATCCGTGACCTGTACAATTATGAAGTTCACAGAGACAATTCCCCGTAAAGCCGTATGGGGTGGTCAAATAAGGCTAACCAACTTCCCTGAGAAGCCACTAAGGAGGACGGAGGTTAGGGGTTTGTCCAAGAATCTTCATCCAAACCAAAAACGTTAACGTTGGTGTACAAAAAGTAAAAATAGTCATTCAATTTGTCTAACTTTGACTACATTGTCATATAATTGAAATCCTCAAATTACAACTGCAGTTTTACTCATATGGAGAACCATACTTAACTTAACTTAAGAATTTGCCAAAAAACTTTTCTACAGATAAAATTCATACCCTGTGAGTATGAAAATAAACAAATTAGAAGATGTAGTTTAAATTAAGATTTTTTTAGTGTTCGTATTTGATTTGTGAGTTTACTTCTCGCTAAAAATTTAAAAATTAGGTGTTTTTATTTTCCCTCTCTATAGTTTCATTTCATTGTACTAAATACAGAATAAAAATGCCTACAGTGATTTATGGGACTTCTGTAGTTTAAGTCTGTATTATTGACCTTTATGTTCAATTCGGTCAATTTCGTATCCACTGTCTTAATTTGAGCGCCACTTAGTTTCCTATTTGTAGTTGCAGTTGCCCCGAGCCAACTATCACAGCTGACTTTACCTCTTTATTTGCCGCTTTAATTTGCATACATTGCCACACTGTTTATAATCTTTCTCTATCGTAAATGTTTACAGAATAAGCTTCTGCTAGACAAACCAAACATGAATTATAACTCGCACAGAGAAAAAGCAACCACTGACAGTCAGCTATGTTGCAAAGGGTTAGTACTTCATTTATTTCCACTTTTGAAATGGTCATTATTAGAGCTTCCAATATATGCAAAATGCGTATTTATGTATGCATACATATTTTAAATTTTTTTGTAAATGTACATGCAAATTATTATTTTGCATAATTAAGAGCAATTATTTACATTTTACTATTTTTCTTGATTATATTTAATAAAAAATATTGTTCCGGATTCTTAAGTTACTGGGATGTTTTAATTGGATTTATTTCCAGTAAATATAAATATATGTTATATATAAATAGCTTCCAAGAAGGTTCATTCGATATCTATCTAAACTTCATTCTATTGTTGGGGGATTAATAAGGGAATCCCTGATTACTTTTCAACAAACATTTTAAAAAGCATTTAAAAGCAATTAAGGAGCTCAACTTTCCAACTTATAAAATACATACACTATATAACAGCGTTTATACATACCTATTGTATTAGAATAAATTTACTAGCCCAAGTGATAGTTCGATTTTATTTGACTGAGTAGTTTGTGAAGTAAGTTGGGAGTCTGAAAAGTTTTGAGTCTAGTGCTTTTGTAAAAACAAGAAAAAAATGGAATACCGTCGTAATTAAGTGCTTGCATTTGAAAGGCAATACGCCTACGCGTAAGTCGAGTTAGACGCCGTTTGCGGGGCCTCTGACCTATCATTTACCATCGTGAGAAGATACACAACTGAAGTTAAACGTAGTCGTACCAGTTTGGAAGCTGATGAGTGTCAGACGGCCAACAACTTCGACCTCCAGCGATAACATCGAGAAAGTTCACCAAATGGTTCTGGACGACTGTCTAATTAAGGTTAGAGAGATAGCAGAGGCTACGGGTATATCGGAAGAAAAGGTTTGTTATATATTGACAGAAGAGTTGAACATAAGAAAGTTGTCCGCGCGTTGGGTTCCACGCTTGCTCACTTTGAACCAAAAATTCATTCGAATTGTAATTTAAATTGATTCACTACTCAGCATATTCCACAAGATATGACTCCCAGTGACCATTTCTTGTTTCCCAAGCTTACAGTTTGGCTCGGAGGACAGAGATTTTCATCAAACGAAGCGGTCGTCGCAACCGTAGACACCTATTTTTACACAGCAAGACGCCAACTACTACTTGAACGGGTTAAAGAAGTAGGAGCATCGCTGAAAAAAGTTAAAAAATAAAATTGAATTCGACAGAAAAAATACTTATTTCTATGTTAACTGTCCAAGGATATTTCTCTGATTTAAAGTGTTTATTTCATTTTATGAGAGCAGTATCTATTTAAAAATAACCAAACAAACGAAGTGCACGAAGTGTTGCAATAAAAAAAAAAATTTCGTACAGAAGGAACAGATAAAATTTTCCAGAGTTCTGTCGTTTGTTTGTAGGTTTTACTTTATAAACTAGATCATACCTTATTTCAATTTTTTTTAAAACACTGTACTTCTGGGCACAGTATTAATGTCCCTATTCAATATTAAGAAAAAAATTTTCAACATTAATTATCACGATGCAATGGCTGAAATTAAAAAGCACATTGACCGTGAATTTGCATGATTTTGAGTAGATGAAACAACTGATGCTAAAGGTCGGTATGCCTTGTGTTGGGTACGTTGAATGAAAATGAACCTGGAAGAGGTTATTTGGTCAATGTAAAAGCTCTACAAAAGACCAATAATGTAACGATAGCTAGATTCCTTAATAAATTCTTTAATATTTTTTATTTGCCGAATCGAATGCCAATGGATAAAAATCTAATGGTTTCAAATGATAAAAGCATCACAAAACAAATTAAGTTTTTCCCCTAATTTAATCCATCGTACTTGTTTAGCTCATGGTTTAAATCGCATTACTAAACTTCAATATAATTTAATTAATAGTTTAGTTTCGCATGCTAAAAAGATTTTTATTAAAGCACCAGAGCCGATCTTAACAAGATGGGGTGCCCGATTAAGATGTGTATATTTTCCTGCAATGAATTAGACTAAAATCAAAGATATCGTATGTCAATTTGATTCTCAAAGTTCAGCTGCAGTTGAAAATTGTATTAAGTATTTTAGAGATCCAGCAATGAAACAGCAGTCAGCTTACATTAAATCTAATTTTGTTTGCATCGTAACTGCCATTGAAAAATTAAAGAAGCGAGAACTTCCACTACATGAAAGTTTAAGTATCATTGAAAGTTTGAAAAGTACAATTGCTGAAGATGGTAGTGAAATTTAAAAAAAAGTTAGAATAAATATAAACTCTGTTTTGACAAACAACGAAAGCTTCATGTTAAAAAAAATAAGAATGTATTAAACGGTGAGCACAGAAATTATCTAGAATTGAATCCAATTACAGTACGTGCAGTTAAGTACGCACCTGTTACTTCTTATGAAGTTGAATGCACATTTTAGAAATATTTGTTAAGCTATCAAAGACAATGTTTAACTATTGACCATTTAGAAAAATATTTAAAACAAGTATTTTTATGTTACATATTTTAACTGTTTTATACCTTTTTCGTCCATATATTCCAAGCTTATAGTTGATTTTAATGTTAGCTCTATGGAACCAGCGCAAACCGTGTTTTACATAAAGTATAAAATAAATTTCATGCTACTAAGCCTATAGGGCTGATACGACAAAATAAATAAAATATCCCTCGCAAAAAAATAAATAAAACACTGTTGGAGGTTTCTGCATATTAAAATTCTGATGTGATTAAATAAATGTATATTTCAATTAAGCCTACACAGAGAGGTCATATCCGAATAGTCAAGAGTGTAATACAAAAGACAGTTGACACGGAAAAATGTTTATCTTCCCCCTTAAATAAAAAAATGGATTAACGTCAGCGGTTGCTGCCGATTTTCTTTCATTAAGAACTTTTCACGAATTATAATTTAGAAGCGCAAGTAAAGCTATGCACATTTACAATTAAAATGTGCAACATGCTGAAGGGTATCCAAATACCCAATGGCACAATAATTAATTCGAATATTGCTGAAAGCCGTCGTGTCTGCTAAAAGCGGTTTCGCCGCCCCGAAACAAAGCGCCGCCGCTCAAACACAAACATTGCGCATCGGAACGCGGAGCACAATTTTTCACCGCGATCTGTGTATAAATTCAGCGGGGAACAAATCGACTTCGTCAGAACACTCATTGCACGTTAATTGTTGTGACGGTTATTGATTGTTGCCGGGACAGATATTAATCGACGGCGGTCTTCGCATTCCGCGGTTCGCAGATTTAACGGCCGGAAAACTGATGAATCTCCAGGTGCCGCACGCCATTAGCCAGCAACCGCGCTGAAAAACTGCAGAGGGCCTTCGTTACGCGGCGAGCCCCGCTCCCGCTTCTGAAACCCGAATTAACCGCTCGCTAGCTCCAGAGAAATCGGCATATTAAGCAGCTAACAACAATGAGATTACGGTAGCTGAGTCGCAAGTGTTAACGATGATTGCGATTAGGAGCGGAGTTTGAATTATATAACCCGGCTGTAACACTGCGATGAGGAAAGCAACGGAAACTACCTCATTATATTCCCAAGAAAATCAGGATGGCAAAAATATAATGTTAAAGAATGTACTGATCATGGGCTCGGAAACCAAGATCCGGCAGGAAGATCACAGGGCTTCCCAGGTCGTAGCCAGCGAAATCCCTGTACAATAAGAGACAATATTGCCCCAAAATTAAAACTGAAACAAAACTGAACATAGGCACGTGGAATATACGAAGCATGTTCCAAGCAGGAAAGCAGCCAACGTGGTTAAAGAAATGCGACGGCTACATATTGACATATTGGGATGCAGCGAAATGAGATGGCCAGGCGAAGGAACGTGTGGGTAGATGAACATCAAATATACTATATTGGTGATGATAGTCCGCAACATCGCAATGGAGTTGGTTTTATAATAACAAAGGACGTTCAAAAAAGTAAGCGGATTCCTACCAATATCGGATAGAGTTGCTATGTTAAAATAAATGCACAACCTTGTAGTTTGAACATAATACAAACTTATGCGCCAACAACAGACAGCAATGATGAAGTCATTGAACAATTTTATGACGACGTAAGGAAAGCAATAAAATATACAAAGAAAGAAGACATATCCTTAATTATGGGAGATTTAAACGCTAAAGTTGGCAACGAAGCAACTGAAGGAATAGTAGGAACATATGGTCTTGGAATACGTAATGAGCGTGGAGAAATGCTGGTACAGTTTTGTAAAGAAATACAATTTTCTATTATGAATACTTATTTTGAATTACCAAGCAGAAGATTATATACATGGAAATCCCCCGCTGATAGAAACGGCAACATTGTAAGAAATCAGATTGATTACGTAATGATAAACAAACGATTCCGCAATTCGATTACATCGGTTAAAACATATCCTGGCGCAGATGTTCCATCTGACCACAATCTCTTGCTAGCTGTATTCAGGTTACCATTAAAGAAAGCAACGGCAAGTGGTACGAGACAAACAAGAATAGATGTACAGAAACTGAAAACAGAGAATGTACGGCAGGAAGTAAAACAACAGCTAAATCAAAAATTCTCTGAAATCAATATAAGTACGGGCAACGATATAGAACAAAAATGGGAAACAATTAAAAGAAACGCTGAACGTCATTGCAAAGAATAAGCTAGCAAAGAACCCAAGAAAGAAAAACAATGATTGGATGACGGACGAAATACTAGATCTTATGGAAGAAAGGCGCAGATATAGAAATCAAAGTGAACTAAATTATAAGCGAATACACAATATTATTAGACAAAAAGGAAGCGAAGGAAGCCTGGTTAGGAAGCAAATGTGCAGAAATTGAAACCTTAGAGGAAAAACATGATACACTAAACCTACATAAAAAGATCAAGGAAACTGCAGGAATAGTAAGAACAAAATCCAATGGAATAGTCACAGACAAAGACAATAAAGCAATATTCGACAAAGAGAAAATTCTATAAAGATGGAAAGAGTACATAGAGGAATCATTTTCGGATGAACATAGAGATGACGCTGATGTAATAGTTGGCACATTAGGACCAACTATAACTAGACAAGAGTTGTTGAAAGCCATCAAGAGAATAAAAAACAACATGTCAGCAGGACCAGATGAAACCCATGGAGAACTTCTAAAGTTATTGGAAGAAGAACACACGCAGGCTGTATTAGATTTGTTCAATAGAATATACGAAACAGGAAACATGCCCAATGACTGGTTACTCTCTACGTTCATCCTATTACCAAAAAAGCCAGGGGCCAAGAAATGTGAAGATCATCGCACAATTAGTCTAATGAGCCATATACTAAAGGTTTTTCTACACATCATCCACCAACGTGTATACAGCAAGTTAGAACAAAATATCGGCGAATCGCAATTTGGTTTCAGAGATGGCCTTGGAACAAGGGAAGCCTTATTCTCGATACAAGTACTAATACAAAGAGCGCGTGATGTCAACTACGATATATTTGCATGTTTTTTTGATTTTGAAAGAGCGTTTGACCGCGTAAAACACGAGCAATTAATACAAACATTAAAATCAGCAGGAATAGATAACAGTGATACCAGAATCATTGCCAACTTGTACTGGCAACAAAGAGCCACAATCCGTATAGGGGACAGAACATCAGAAGAATTTCACATCCGCAAAGGTGTTCGACAAGGATGCGTATTGTCCCCGATGTTATTTAACGCCTACTCTGAAAACCTCTTCAAAGAAGTCCTAGAGGGTGCAGAAGATGGAATCAAAATAAACGGAGAGATAGTCAACAACATTAGATATGCGGACGACACGGTTCTGCTGGCCAACACTTCAGAAGGATTGCAAAGATTAATAGACCGCGTAACAGAAACTAGTAAAAATTACGGTATGCGGCTTAACATAAGTAAAATAAAAGTGATGATCATAGTAAAATGCCAACATAAACGTGAATTTCCACATAAATCAATCCCCTTTACAAAGAGTACAGGCGTTTAATTACTTGGGATGTACGTTAAACGAGAGATGGGACCATACTCAGGAAATAAAAGTTCGAATCGAAAAGGCGCGGAGTGAGTGCATTTAACCGCCTTAAGAAAGTACTTTGTAATTTGAGTTTAAATTTGCAACTTCGTACTCGAATAATTAGATGTTATGTTTTCTCAATTCTTTTATATGGGACAGAAGCATGGACTCTCACAGAAGCTGCAAACAAACGATTGTGAGCTTTTGAGCTATGGTGCTATCGCCGTATGCTCAGAATTTCATGGGTACACCATGTAACAAATGAGACAGTCCTTCAGCGCATGAACAAGGACAGAGAGATCCTTAATGCTGTTAAGAAAAGGAAACTAGCATACTTTGGTCACGTCATGCGAAATGATAAATATCGTCTTTTGCAGCTGATTATGCAAGGAAAAATCGAAAGTAAACGAGGTCCTGGTAGACGAAGAATCTCATGGCTTCACAACCTTAGGCAGGGGACAGGAATGACATCGGTTGCCCTGTTCCGAACAGCGATAAACAAGATTAGATGGGCCAGACTGATCGCCAACGTCCAATGAGGATACGGCACAAGCAGAAGAAGAATCATTATAGTTGATTTTAATGTTAGCTCTATGGAACCAGCGCAAACCGTGTTTTATATAAAGTATAAAATCAATTTCATGCTACTAAGCCTATAGGGCTGATAGACAAAATAAATAAAATATCCCTCGCCAAAAAAAAAATATAAATCACTGTTGAACGTTTCTGCATATTAAAATTCTGATGTGATTAAATATATGTATATTTCAATTAAGCCTACACAGAGAGGTCATATCCGAATAGTCAAGAGTGTAATACAAAAGACAGTTGACATGGAAAAATGTTTATCTGCCCCCTTAAATAAAAAAATGGATTAACGTCAGCGGTTGCTGACGATTTTCTTTCATTAAGAACTTTTCACGAATTATAATTTAGAAGCGCAAGTAAAGCTATGCACATTTACAATTAAAATGTGCAACATGCTGAAGGGTATCCAAATACCCAATGGCACAATAATTAATTCGAATATTGCTGAAAGCCGTTGTGTCTGCTAAAAGCGGTTTCGCCGCCCCGAAACAAAGCGCCGTCGCTCAAACACAAACATTGCGCATCGAAATGCGGAGCACAATTTTTCACCGCGATCTATTTATAAATTCAGAGGGGAACAAATCGACTTCGTCAGAACACTCATTGCACGTTAATTGTTGTGACGGTTATTGATTGTTGCCGGGACAGATATTAATCGACGGCGGTCTTCGCATTCCGCGGTTCGCAGATTTAACGGCCGGAAAACTGATGAATCTCCAGGTGCCGCACGCCATTAGCCAGCAACCGCGCTGAAAAACTGCAGAGGGCCTTCGTTACGCGGCGAGCCCCCGCTCCCGCTTCTGAAACCCGAATTAACTCGCGCTCGCTAGCTCCAGAGAAATCGGCATATTAAGCAGCTAACAACAATGAGATTACGGTAGCTGAGTCGCAAGTGTTAACGATGATTGCGATTAGGAGCGGAGTTGCTGACGACCGTATTCGGACTCTTGGAGGATGGAGCCGCCTCGTGGCCTGGTATGGCGCTCGGTTGTGCGTGGCGCTGCAATATCGACGAGGGGTTAATTAACTGGATAACGGATGTGCGCCATATTTACTTAGCTTTTGTGTGTACCCCTAAAAGTAATCGATCAGAATGTGGTTTAGAGCAACAAAAAAGCTCTTATATACCAAGTTGTCGGAACATCAACCTACAAACATTCGTAAATAAATATTAAATGATTAAAAAAAAAATAAACAACTCTTTTGAAAATTTTAACTCCCTTGATTCAAAGCACAGTAATATAGAAAGCAAAGGTGTGACAAATTACAAAAAAGTTTTTGACTTTTTGGGAAAAGTAGGTACAATACTGCGAACAAAAAGGGTTTGAATGACCCGTAGTCGTACAGCGGTAGGTTGCGCGACTATCTGTAAGTCATTGACATCCGGCATTCATTAGACTTTTCATTTGTTTTCTAAATTAGTTTATGCCTTAATTTTATTTCTCGTCTGACGTCACCGCATCTAACCGTTTTTCCCCGGTATTTATCTTTTTTTCCATCTCCTTTCTCTAACACTATCTTGCTATGTCTGCACTCTGGCATTCAGCTTCCGTAGTCATCTTAACCTTTGCGCATTAACGTGTTGAACTATGCTACCGTGTCCGTGTAAATCTTTTATCTCTTGATATGTTTTTCGTCTCCATATACCATTTTTGTTCTTCTTAATATTCTCTTTAGTGTCTTCCTCACACATACTTCTAATTTCATTCCATTCTTCTTTGTTAAAACCCATACATCGTATCCGTACACTACGCTTGTTTTACGAGTGTTCTGTATAACCTCGTTTTCGCTGCTTTAGAGGCTTATTTTGACCTTAGCATTCTGTTTGATAGACCCATTGCTTTTATTCCCTTGTTCATTATTTTTTCTAATTCTTTGTTTTCTTCGTTTTTACTAGTAACTGTTACTCCTAGGTACTTAAAATGGTTCACTCTCTCAACATTATAGATTGCGGAGTTCGTATTAAATCTGACGTACAATCCCTCGTTTATTGTTAATTGTTTCGTATAGGGTATTTTGTTTTATCTTCATTTATTCTTAATCCATAAATTCTCGCAGCCTTTTCCATTTTGCTAAAGGCATTTTCTACTTCCTTCTTCTGGTTACTAATGCTATGTCATCCGCATAGGCAATTACTTGTTGGTTTCGCTGGTGTATTATTACTTGCGTTTGTATTTCGTAATCTCTAAAAACTGCTTCTAGAAGAAAATTACAACACTAACGTACATAATGGATCCCCATATCTGACTCCGACCGCTATTCTAAAACTGTTTGACATTCTTCCTTCTGCTGCTATTTTGTTCTGCGGGTTTGTCAGGGTCGTCTTTGTTAAACTGGTCAACTTGCTTGGAATCTTCAACTTTTTTAACGTATAATACAGTTTTCTTCACTTTATCGAGTCCAAAGCATTCACAAACTCAACAGAGAAGGTATATAAATCTAACTTTTGCTCATAGCTTTGATTTTGAACCATTTTCAGCGTAAAAATCTGATCCGTCGTTGACCTTCCCTCTCTAAATCCTCCATGATAGCGGCTTAATCTTTTTCTAATGATTCTCGCCAGTACTTTATAAGCAACATCAAGCAGTGTCGTCTCACTTTTTTAGAATCGGACATATCATGGCGATTCTTTTTCGTACCTTTATGAGTTACCAAAACATAATTAATAATAAAGTAGAAATAAATAAATATTAAACCAAATTTAAATTCTTACCTCTTTGTTCTATACCGTGTGCAAATGCACAGATGATGAACAAACGATGTCTATCCAGCTAATATTAATATAATGAATACAATTTGCGCAAATACAATGTCACTCACTAGCTTATGAGAGTGAATTTTAATGCGCATGCGTGAATGAGAACGACTTCATTACTCGGATCAATTAGTAATTAGACGGCGGTGATAGCAACGACTGAAAAAGTAAAGCAGCGAACTTGTATCAAAGTTTGTTTACAAAGCTGGAACATTTGCTCGCAGAACTTATTAGGACGATTCAGAAGGTGTAATACAAACGATTCGAAGATAACCTAAACTATGTTGAAAGTAATTCACATTTTAGACCAGAAATGTTAAATGTCCCGAGAACTAGAAAAAGTAAAATTTTGACGAAATATCTTAGCTTCGTGGCTAGTGTTACCAGAGAAGAAAGAACATCGTGCTGCAATTGCTAATAACTTGTTTGCGATTGTTGCAAAAGAATATTTTCTCAAAAGTGTTATTAGATGAATAGAGTATTTACAGCTACAATTCGGAAACGAAAGCTCATTCGTTTCACTTTAGACCTCCTGATTCATTATGTGCAAAGAGGTGTGTAAGATTCCAAGATGGTTACTTTGAAGGTATCTAAGACTGTGTAGAGAATGTTTTCTATATCTTGTACCATTTTTATGGGTCAGATAATTTCTTTTTATATGCAATCATCATCTGACTGTTTGTGTCTTTAACAAGAATCCAATGCCATTTTGTGGGACTTTATAGCGATGAACGAAATTTGGATACGCTGAAAGCAAAATAGCAATACGGAAGAACCGACTTTCAAAAAGGCGAAAACCGTAGTATCCACTGGAATGCGTCATTTTTCGAAATGCAAAAAATTCTTTTAATTCATTATTTTGAGAAAGAAGGAAAACATACTAGTGACAAATACCAGACGAATACGTGAGAAAAGTCCCATAATAAAAAAGTGTTGTTGATAATGTACTGGACGAACTAAAGTTTATAATTATTCCGCATTCATTTTATTAGCCAAATCTTCCTCGAATTAGACTATGTCACCGAAACTCAAAGAAATCTATTTTCACCAGAAAATCGTAAAAATGTAGAAATGTGAACGTTAGTGAGTCGAACTACTTTATAACACTCAAAATTTTGTTTTTTTTTGCTAATACTAAATATATCCTACCGAAAACCAACGTTTCTTATATATTTTGGTTTCAATAATGCGTTTTAATAACCAAAGCATTTATAATAAATACATCCCCAATGTCTGTCTGTCTGGTCAGACGTTTGGCCCTGTATAAATTTTGAAATTCTACTTTCACTAATTGAGTCTCTAACTTTAGGGCATGCAAAATTGCAAATAACCCCCCAAGAATCTTTACATTTATCTCTCTATCGTAGATATGTTGTTCATTAGAATGCTTTTTCCTAATTAGTTTATAATAAAAATTCTGTTTATTGTTGCTTGTCCAAGTTATATTTGTGGAATATGCGTCTTCTATTTATTTATTTTTTTGTTTAATTTCTAGTCATTTAAGATATAGTTTAAGTAAGCTAACTCGTTGCTTCGTCTTTATTTCCTTAATTACTTCATTAACTGTTGCGTTACTCGATTCTGGTTTTATGAGTCCTCATTTTGCTATAGTTTCTTCTTCTACTTACATTCTAGACTTTCTCATTATTTTCTACAGACCTTTTTATGATTTCTAAAATACTGTCCATGTAATTTATTGTACACTTACTGCTTCGTTTTGAATCACACCCTTTTGAATTAACTGCAGAAGAAGCAGTCGACATATTGCGATACCTGGACGCATCAGACCAAGTAAGCCTACCAATTGAAAAGATTAAAGCTGCGGAAATCCAATACACAATTAGAACTTAAATAAAACCTACAAAAATCATAAAAGAACTGCCAAAAAATAAATAACACTAATAAGTGCCATATTTAACGCTACTTTAAGATTGAGTCATTTCCTAGTCCAGTGGAAAATGGCTGAAAAAATACTTATACCTAAACCAGGAAAACCACCAGAGGAATAACTTCCAGCCGTCCAATTAGCTTATTACAACTGTTAGCCAAAGTGTTTGGAAAGTTGTGACTTAATAGAATTAAACCTATTCTCGAGAAAAAAATGTAATACCAGAATATCATTTTGGGTTCAGAAAAAAATATGGCACCATCGAGCAAATTCATCAAGCATTCGAATCAAAGACATATTGTTCTGCTGTGTTCTTGGGCATATCTCAGGCATTCGACAAGGTCTGGTGCTAAGGACTATGATTCAAAATAAAGAAAAACACTCCCCGTACTTACTATCAACTCATAAAGTTCTACCTAAATGACAGACAGTTCTAAGTAAAATTTCAAGACGCACTTACGGATCTACGGCCAATGAACATACAAGAATATAACAAACTAAATGTTGAAAATTTTTAACTTCACAACATACAATTAGCGGCAGTTGGGTACCTCATCTTAGTATATAACTACAGCCATGTGTTTGAGAATCGCGGAATCGTACTTCTATAATTATTATAAAAAAATATTTAATATATATATATATATATATATATATAATTGTTAGATAAAAAGTTAATTATGTACTTTTAGAAAAGTTTGTAAGTAAAGTTATAATTTTATTTCTTTCTGTTGTAGTCAGCTTAAAACTTCATAGTAAATTATTAGTATTAAAGTTCTCTTTAACAACAAATCTCTTTTCTAGGATTTTGCTAAAAAAATTTCTTTTCATTTTTTATATTGTATTTAGAAGAAAAGTAAATGGTCAAACTACAATATGGTGTTTCCTATTTTGAAAATTGTGAAACTAATAAATTCTACTTGTAGCACTTTTTTATGGTACATTTTCAAAATACTCCCAGTTATTTATTTATTGGGGTTTTTAAGCATGCATGGTAAAATTTGAATCCCCTAACATTTACGTATCAAACATACTTTTAATGATTGTAAATGTTAATTTTTCTAAATACGATTAGTGTTCTACGATGTTATTGTTCCTATGTTGTCGTTCCTGTAAACATTAAAAAAATAGTTACGTTTTCATTGGGCAACTTTTAAAAATAAATCAATTGGTGCAAACCCCATCCCGATATCTGCATCATTTTGGAGATACAAACTAAAAGTCATTTTTGGTCGATTTCTGTAAAGTGCCATAACCTTGTTGTTTATAAATATTTTTTAAACGGCAAGAACATTTTTGGCGCAGTTTTGCAACTTTTTCTTACCTCTTAAAAGTTTTGAGATGTAAGATGTAAGAAATATTTTTTTAAATAGAAACGATAATTGTTTATGTCACAAAAAATACTTATTTTTTAACTTCCCAAAAATGTATAGTTTATTAAATTTCTACAGCGGAGCTTATAGAAAATTAATGAGATTATCATCCTGTCTGTCTGTCTGTGTGTCTGGAGACACTATAACTTCTGTTCTATTCAAGGGATTCACTTCAAACTTGGCATACACACATCTTAGGTCAGTTCTTTTCATGGGATTGATTTTCAGCCAAATCGGTTGACGACTACCGGAAGTAACCGTTACGATTTCGCACCGCTGTAGAAAGTTTCCTTTACGGTATTAGACCTTTCTCGTTGCTTTTATTTTCAATATTCAGACATTTATCGGCATTTTACTAATTTTTTTAAATGTTTTCCGGGATTCCCGCGTATTATAGTTGATTTCTATGTCAACGTATAAAAAAACAAACAAAGTAAATTTTTCAAACATTTTGTATTAAAGGTTTAAAACATTGTTTTTATCTAAAAAAAACAGGTATAGTAAAGTGGTATCTAGAAGCAAGAAAAAACTCAGGAAAGCCTAAAAATTCATATTTTTATATCTTGAAAAGAAAGTTTCTTCTTAAGGTAGTCATAAAAAAACATCAGAGGCGTCTATTAAAAAAACTTTTTGCTGTTATTAAAACACAAACTTTATAAAATCATTTTTTTTAAATAAATTCTGGTCACTGCGCGCGCACGTAGTTTTTGTAATGGTTGCCATTTCTTGACGGATATTTCCTTTCAGTTGAACCACAGAGCCCGGATTGCCGCTGTATGCTCTGGATTTAAGATATCCCCACAAGAAAAAATTTATAGAAGTCAAATCAAGGCTGCATGAAGGCCAGTTTATATCATTTATTCTAGAAATTAATTTTTGGAGAAAAAATTCACGAACTCGTGGCACAGACATGTTCGAAATATGCGATGTTTTTCCATCTTGCTGGAACCATGTTCTTTGGTTCTAGCCAGCAAAATTTTGCAGTTCAGGTACCAAAAAATTGTTCAGCATCTCCACATAACACTCTGAAGTTAAAGACGTACAGGCCGATTATTCCTCGCGCTGATATTGCAGCTCATACAGCCACTTTTGGTGAATGACGGGGTTTTTCATGATTGCATTGTGTGTTCGTAGTGCTCCAGTAACGGCAGTTATGTTTGTTAACGTGACCATTGCAGTAAAAATATGTCTGATCCGAAAGAAAAATGTTGTTGAATAAACTGAAAAAAAACTGAAATCGTTGACCTTTAATTCTTGTACCGATTGAATTTTATAGAAACTCAGACACAAATCTTTGCCCAGAATACGGTGTAACGGTAATCTAGTCACATTCAAAACACTTGCCCGTTTACGAACAGATAGGTTAGGAGTCTCGCGAACAAACTGTCGTACGCTCTCTACGTTTTCGTCAGCTCTTGAAGACGTTGGTGGTCCCGACTTAGGTTTATCTGTAGTTGAACCGGTCTCTTCAAATTTATTTGACAAAAAATTAAGATTACAAAAAATACTTTTGCATGTCTGTTCAGAGTGAAATTATTTGATGTAATGTTGATTGATCATGTTGGTGAATGATGCTTCGACAGCGGTGCGTAAAGATGCCACATTAGGGTGTCTGGACTTGTTAGTAACCTTTTCGACTATGACCCAAACATAGTAGTTGAAAAGGTTCAAATCAGGGCTATTAGGGAACCACAATTCTTTAGACTAGAATGTAACCACGTTACCCGACAACCAGTTGTAGATTAAATGGCTCGTATGTGCCGGTGCACCATCCTGGTGAAATAAATATGGCTTCCCTGAGGTCAAAGCTTCCATCCATTCCCGCCATTCGTCGGAACACGTACATAAACGTCTTTCGTGATAGTTTCCTTCGAAATCGACGTCTGAGACCTTTCTACGACTGCCGGAGTTAATGTCACGCATTCTCTCGAATGACTTTCACGGCAGGTTAGTGGAACCTTCCTCAGACTATACAGTTGTTCTCGGGTACCCGACGAACCAAATTATTCAGTCGCCGAACGCTCAGCTCGAAGACTTTCGATTGTACTCCGCACTTGTTCGCAACAGCTCGTCCATTTTGAGGTTACGACTGTTTTCTAAGAGCGCATTGCTTTTACGGACGCTAACAATGATCTAACGCGGCAACTAAACTTTATGGCGAGATATTCAAATTAAAATTTGTCCGAATTTAAGCGCTGTACCATGTGGAGTGTAGTAAAGATAAATAGCAAATTTAATAGCAAAATAGGGGGTTAAAGTATAAGGATCTTCTACAATTAGTGCAGTACTAGATAGTATAACCTGCGATTATGTTAGCAAGACACAGAGAGGATCTTAAATAAGTGTTAAGAAAATAATCTACGAATACCTTTTACCTTATAGATCGTCGTACTCGGTAAAACCAAACTGAAGGAAATGACAAAAAGAAAAATAATGCAGGTTCTTATTTCCTTATTTTAAGATATTATCACTCTCTATTTACTTAGCAAAGAGTGTAGCATCTGTCAACTTGTAGTTAATCCGCCAAAGTCGCTATTGTTTGACTTCGAGAAGTATTCAAGCCAACTTTTCCCATTAAAATTAAGTTTATCTTCGCCAAACATTAATAATTCAGGCGTATTCAAACATTTTTTCTGTGGACAACGAAGTTTGCTTTGGGGCAAAACAGGGGTTGATGGGCACCGGCTGTTTGCAGAAACTTTACACGGATAACTCCCCGAAATGACCCTTCCGCTCGGTGTACGCGCATGAACATCTGCAAGTCAATGAATTTTTGTGAGCAGCCCTCGCGGCGGCGGCGGCGGCGGCATTCGCCTGAGCTGGCGCCCGAGTTATGGGGAGGTAAATCAGGGCCGGATTTCGCCACCGGTGACAGGCCGCGTTGATGCAGGCGCTGCCGACGTAAATAATTTACAATTCACTGAATTATTCAAACTCGGATCGCGAAAACGGAAAGTCTGGAACTTGGGTTATTAAATTCGCTGTAAACTGCTGTATTTTATTCCAATTAAAGCGGAGCTCTCTCTCGCGCGCGGCATTATACTTCGCCGAAATCAATACCGGCCTGATTCGCATGCAGAATTTGGCGGCTTCTAAGCCGATCCGAGAAAGGATGCGGCGGATTTCGCCGCTAGCAAAAACTCCCACGGAATGCATTAACGGATGCACTGTACTTTTTCGGTTTTCGTTTGGCAAGATTAGAATTTATACCACATGCCAGAAGAAAAGATACTAGAAAATAAGCTGAGGAAACAAGTGGAACACCAACTTGAGGAATCGCAATGCGGTTTCAGGCCCGGAAGAGGGACAAGTGATCTATATTCAGCCTCAGGCAACTGACAGAGAGAGCCATAGAATATGATCAAAGGATCTATTGCTGCTTTATAGACCTAATCAAGGCATTCGACCGCATACATAGAGAAGAAATATGGAAGGTACTAAGAAATAGGAATGTAAGCGATGAATTAATAAGAAGCACACAGAGTCTGTATAAAACCAGCCGGAATTATATAAGATCGAACAACAAAAAATCGGGAACGCTCCTAACTAGATTAGGAGTCACACAAGGAGGAACCTTAAGCCCGCTATTATTCATATTAGTGTTAGACGATATCATCAAGGAAGTTAAAGGACAAGTTAAGAAATTCCATGCAGGATACTATAAGTTGAAACCCATATATATATAACAGAAATGGCCTACGCGGACGACATGTTAATAATTGCAAACAATGAGCAGGACTTCCAACACAACATACACATTTGGGACGAAGCACTGAGAGAAAGAAACATGGAGATCAACCCAGAAAAATCAAAGACAATGGTTATCGCAAGGCAACAGGAAGACATCACAATAGAAGTAAAGAACGCCATATTAGAACAGGTAGAAAGCTTCAAGTACCTTGGAACAACAATCGCAGCCGATGGGAAGCTAGAGGATGAGCTCAACAACAGAATCAAGTCAACAAACAGACTACATGGGGCGCTTTATAAAGGCCTTATGAACAAAAAAGAAATCTCTAAAGAAGTTAAAAGCAAAGTTTATAAAGCAGTATACATACCCACCCTCACGTACGGTAGTGAGGCATGGACACTAAGCGATAGACAGTATAACCGCCTTCAAGCAGTAGAAATGAAAGTGCTGAGGAAAATTAGAGGAGCAACAAAGCTAGACAGATACAGAAATGATAAAATCAGACAAGACCTGGAAACCAAATCTTTACGCCAACACATAGAAGAAAACAAACTAAGATGATTCGGACACCTAATCAGGAGCAAAATACAACCCAAATAATATGGAACTGCAAAACACAGGCAAAAAGACCAAGAGGCAGACCTAGACCCAGAAACAAGTGGAACAACACAATAGGGAAAGCCTACAGGATAGAGGGAAGAGTTGGCAGAAGCAGTAGAACTAGCTAAGGACCGGAAAGTATGGAGAAACTTCGTCAGAAGACGCCCAACACAAAACGGAACACCTCGACACCAATAATGGTACAAGAGGACAGGATTAAGAAGAAGATTATTATTTAAAATACGCGTGTATGGTGTAATTCGAGATGTACCAAGGTGCATTTACAATTTCCCGCAGTATTTTGGATTGTCATCTTCATAAGAGACCGACTTGAGGACAATGCTCTTTTCTAAAAGTGATGATTATATGTGGTGATTTGGTTTCGCTAATCTAAATTTTCCATTTTTTATCCTTTTCTCAAGTAGTGTTAAGTGTTCTTGTAGTTTTGATGAAGTTTTTATAAGATTTTTATATACGGTTATAATAGCGGATCGTTCGCAAATGTGCCAATTGTTTTTTCCCTTGATGTTGGTAAGTTGGAAGTATACGGAACGTACAGTAGAGGACCAGATACGCTTCCTTGAGGAATCCCAGAATGTATTGGAAATCTGTTTGAAACTTCATGTACTTTGATCTCTAACTCACGTTGACTAAGATATGACTTCAAAAGTTTAAAATGCCCTGGTGAAAAACCCCTCCTGATTTTTACTAACAATCCTGGATTCCAGACTTAATCAAAAGGCTTGATTTATGTCTAGGAATGCAGTTGTACAGTATTTTGGATTTACGAATGCTTCATTAATTAGCTATACTCTAATCGATGACATTGTTGTACTGAGAAATAAGCTTGTCGGAAACTGAATTGATAATTTGGCATCCAGTTTTGTGGGTTTAATTCTTCGTTTAATCTTCTGTGTAGTAGTTTTTCCAAAAGCTTACCTGTTGAGAGTAGGCTTATTGAACGGTACGAAGTGACATTTGTTAAAACTTTAGCAGGTTATGGCAATGGCCAATGTTTTAAATGTTAAATATGTATATGAGTACTTTCAAACCTTTCTCTAACAATTATTTTAGCATTGTAGCCGTTATTAGATCATCTCCTGGCGCTTTCTTTAGATTTAACATTTTAATTTCGGCTTTTTTCGTGTAGTATGAAGTGTCTTAAAAGCTCTTCCGTGATGGTTGTTTCTACTTCCTGATTTGGGAACGCGGTGGCTCAGATGGTTCAACCAGTTGGCTGTGTCCTCTAGTCGGCGCGCGCGAGTTCGAGTCTCGCTCGACCCATGAGTGTGTGTGAATGTCCTAGCATTAAGTGCATGTTAGTGGGCACAATAAACCCTTGCGGCTACAGTGTCTGTAAGTGACCAAAAAAATTCCTGATTTACTACTGTGTACAAATATAACCCGGAATTTTGTTATAATTTTTGAAATCCTTATTTATTCTTAAAAATCTATTTCATCGCCTTCGAAGTAATCCCCCTCGGCTGTAATGCACTTATGCCAGCGAATTTTCCACTCATCAAAACACTTTGAAAAGTCCTGTTTCGGTATGGCCTTCAGCACCTTCTTCGATTCGGCTTGAATCTCTTCTATCGTGTCAAAACGGTGTCCCTGGAGCGGTATTTTCATTTTGCTGAATAGCCAGAAGTCACGTGGAGCTAAATCAGGCGAATACGGCGGTTGCGGAACGATATGGGTGGAATTTTTAGCGAAATGGTCACGAATAAATTGAGGGTTTTTGGAACCAAACGAGATTTGACTTTTTTGAGGCACAAAACTTACTTCAAAATGGTGTTGACTGATCCATTTGAAATGCCAACGATATGAGCAAGCTCTCTAGTTGTCAATCGACGATTTTGGAGCACCAATTCCTTAATTTTCGCGACGTGCTGTTCGTCAGTTGATGTTCTTGGACGTCTTTGATGTGGTTCGTCTTCAACGCCTTCACGACCCTCTTTGAACATTTTATGCCATTCGTATACTTGTGTTTTAGACATAGCCTGTTCACCGAAGGCTTTTTGTAACATTCTGAGCGTTTCCGTAGCAAAAATATCATTTCTAACACAAAATTTAATCGAACTTCTTTGTTGAATATTTTCTGACGTGGTAAAAATCGAAAAAGTTAATTTTGGTTGTTTACGACAATGGGCGTCACTCTTCAACTAATTAAGATATTAACCTAAAATTTGACACATATGTCAGTAGCAGTCCTACCAACTTAAAACTAAAAAGGTTTGTGCCCAACGAAATGCCCGCGCAGTTTAAATTAAAAATTCCTGGTTATATTTGTACACAGTAGTATATTCCTAAATTGGTTATTATTATCTGAGATACGTATAAGCCTGTTTTTACCTTGACACTTTTTGCCCAAGGTCCAAGTGCTGTTTTGTATTTGCATATGGACGATGACACCGTTGTTGGTTTTCTCTTATTTTTTATCGGTCCGTAAATAGAATTATTTTGTTTATTAATATGTTTTTCAAAATAATCATTTTATTTATTTTATCTCAATTTTTTATTTATTGCCTTTCTCTTTTCTGTCACTATTTTATTAAATTGGTAGTTTCTTTATCTGTCTTGTACTTCTTGAAGCCTCATTAATAGATTTATATTGTTTTCTATAATTTTTCTGTAGATATTCCAATTTGTTTTAGTATTGTGCATTATGATCTGATAGATTAGAGCTACTTGTGAAATTTTGGTAGGAAATACCATTTGTTATGAAAAAGCCTAGTAGTTCAGAAATGTTGTTGACATTTGTGGGCTAGTAAGCTGGTGAGCCAGTTGATAAAATTAAATAATGCTTGTCTTGAAGAACTTGGATAAGTTCTTTGACTTTTATTGTTATTAAACGTAATTCCCATAGAGTGTACTTATTATTCTAATTACATTCGGTGATAAAATCGGATCTGAGGATTTCGAAGAATACGAAGCGAAGTGTTCTCTCTCTAGATCGTGACGAGTGAGCAGCAGGCTGCTCTGATGGTTATCTCATATGTTTGTATTTTTACTTGTATGGAAATAGCTTAAAGAAATTTCTACTGATTAAATGTCTCGCTAGTTAAAATGTTTACAAAATTTTGATTTAAAAACAATGTTATTTAGTTGTTATGAATTTGCAAACCATTTGCATTTCAATGAGCTATTATTTGCTCTCGAAGATTAACACTTCCTTACCAATTACTAAATTTTAAATAGGCGACTACAAAACATGAAAAAAACTGCTGCTACTACAGTTGGTTCATTTTTAACGCATTAACTATTAAAAGATGCACTTCAACCAACTCTCGAGTAACCATAGGTGATACATGTAGTTTATTGTAATACATTTCCGACCCCCCCCCTCACCATAGGAAAACTGTTGCCTTAGATGTTTGCGGCTAATACCGGAGTTCGCCGCCGAGTCGTCACGGTTGAGCGGCGAACATAACGCCTTTAGTGCGAGCGACTGTAGTGGGACCCGGGATGCTTGTACACTTGTAAACACTTGAACAATGCGGAAATCTCCAGATGTTTTCTAGGTGATTCCCGTAAGTCCCAGAACCGGTCTTGATTACTTAAATATAACGCGGCAAAGCAGCCAGGGGGAGTTAAATACCGGAAGCGAAATTAATTGTGCTAGTGCGATATAAATTGTGTTATAGATAAATAATTTTATATAGCGTGATTTATGTTAGTAATTATTTATGCAGTGTACATACATAAATATGATCAAGTTTTCAATTTCCTGTAAGTAAAGTATATAAATAGTTTAAATAAATTTAAGCAAACATGGAAGTAATAATTCGCCACTGTTGAGAGCAACAACGTTACATTATGCAGTGTAAATTTAGAATGTTTTGCATTTGATGAAATTACCTAAAATGTTTCAATAGTGTGGTAAATGGCTGTTGGCCTAGCGTGTACGCGTTTAGGCAGCTTAATGGTCCGGTTGTCCCCATAAGTGTAAATGTCTTTAAACCTAAGTAAGTTATTTGTAAATACGAAGTTGGCAGCGGCTTTGACTAAGTTCAGTTATTTTCTTTCCTGAACCTTCTAGGCGGCCTTTGTAACTTTGCTAATAGTATCCTTGAACATCATCGACTTTATGGTGTTTATAGGCACATTTTGGCATATATCACGCACAGTAAACGCAAACGCAAACGCCTGAAAAGAGTGCTGAGCACCAAACTTGATAGCCTTGGAATTCTCCTTAGTCGTCTTTCCACCACGACGGCTGCACTTCTTAATCTTGGCAAACTTGCAGGCAATGTGTGCAGTGTGGCGATTTGTTATTTTACCAGACTAACAATAAATTACAATGTTATTCATGGAGTTATTAATAACAATAATGTAACTAAAAGTTTATGGAAATTAACAGCCCCCACATGTTAGTCTGACATTTTGTTTTTAATTAATTACTATCGATTTCAGGCAAATACAGGTCTTATGGTAATTTATCTTTTAGTCTACTATATGTTGCAATATACCGTGCAGTTTCACTCACGTACGTTTTTAAAGAATGTTCTGGCACCGGTCGGTAATCCTAGTTCGTAGTGTAGTTGTGCTAATCGAAGTACTTTGTTTTGGAACATTTTCATTTTTCAGATTTTATTGGCGATAACGGATTCCACTCAATTGAATTATTATCTATTATTACGTTTGGTGGATTACAAATTCTTCCGAGAGAGAATATTTTAGCTTAATACTTAATGGAGTTTATTTGGGCATTTCAACTGTTAAACCATGGGGATTTTTGATGTAGTGCGATCTGCATTTGTAGATCTAATATGTGCAGCAAACCTTCAATTTTAAAGAAAAAAATCATTTTAGACGGTTATATATGGTGTTTAGTTCACTTATCTTTTAAGCCCTCGAGCTAGACTTTGACAAAAGCCTGAGCTACGTCTAAGAAAATTTCATGATAAAACTTATGTTTTCGACCCCCTCCGTCCTACTTTCTCAGAGATGCACTGGAGTTGGTGTAGAGTTGAGTTTTTGTTTATAAAACCAAACTAGAATAGCAGTAATAATGTTTAGTCGTGTTAATTCATTCAATCAATAAGAGTAAATGATTTCCTCTAAGAGCTTTCAATGCTATGTTAATAAGTTGATCGGCCTGTGGTTTTCGATTTCCTTTTTGTCTTTGCCTCGTTTTAGAAATACCAAGATGTATGCATGTTTAAGGAAAATAACCTGTCAGAGACGTGCATTAAATGTGGAAGAAAGTAAGCCAGGTAATTTTTTGGAGGTCATGTCCAGATGATTTTTTTCTTTGAGAGATTTTCAATTATAATTTTGTTCATTGGGTGTAGTTGGTGTGATTTGTTCAGTTATGATTGGCAAATTGGTTTCTATATGGTAGATTACGAGTACTGGATGAGTTGGAGGACAAATAGTTTTGGGGTAAATACTTTTTCCAGGTGAGCTGCAAAAGCTATTGATTGTTCCTCATCTATAGTGCATATTTCCCAACAAATATTCATTGTTAGGACTTCAACACGTTATTCTACTATACGCTTGAAAGCTTTCTATGTTCCTAAGTCGCCTGGTTGTACATCTTCAATATATATTTTGTATGTGTATCTTAGGTCATTGAACTTCCGCTTTAGGCAATGCGTTAATTTCTTTAATAGGCGTTAAATTCCAGAATTTCTGTTTTCTTCCACTCCCATCTGACTTATTCTTTTAATGGGTTCAGTTATTGTAACTGTTAGATAGTGTTCTTGTAGCTCTTGTTGCTTGTGTTGCCTACTACTTGCTGTTTATTAATAATATTTTAAATATCAAGTTTCTCGAGATTACACATCCATTGAGATGTGCTGATAAACAATATTGCAACTGATAAGTGGCCAAGTCGAGTTCTTTCAATACATTCTGATATGTTGAGTTCTTCTGAAATATAATGTTTAATATGCCTGTCAAGTGGCTACTAAGACATGGGTAGTATTTTTCAAGAGTTACTATTTGTAAAGAGTATTTCGTTGCAAGATTTTCTATTTTCATTTCTTCGGAACTATGTGCTCTACATCTTTATAATTTATTTTTGCTATTTGTATCACCAATCATAAAAATCGGTTTAGAAATGTTAAAAGATCATTTTAAAATATTCCTCTACCAGCTTTTTATTATGTTACCTGCAGGCGCACTTAATTATAGTAGTGATATTGTTATTTAATTTGATTTTAATTCCAATTGTTTTCAGGGTTAGGTTATTAATATTGGGAATGGGATTACGAATACATTTTTTCCTAACAATAATAGCTAAGATGCCATTTTGATTTTTCTGTCTCTTTTGTGCCCTCGGTATCCAGGTATCCAGAAAGATGCATTTCTGTTATGCAAGTGACATCTATGTTGTGTCTGACAAGAAAGATTAGGAAGAGTAATTTTTTGAGTTCGTATATTATTCGCATTCCAATTTAGGATTATTAGCTTTCTGTTGATTTTTATGGATTAGTAAAAAAAAGATCGTGTTTATCTGAGAAGATTAGAGTTGGCAATTGTAGGATTTTGTACTCTATCTGCATTTCGTTGACAAAATATTCTTTTGTATCCGGTGCTCGGTTGCTTTTTGCTAGTTGGATTTTTCATTCGGTTTTGCATTAATCATAATCATTATTATTATTATTAGTATATTTAAGACGACTGTTTATATTCACATACCATGTGTACAAGTATAAAATGCGGGTTTTTCAAAAAAAAACACGTTAAATTCAGAAGAGTGATAAAAAGTGATTTATTCAAAATATATTCCATTGCTAGTTACACATTTTTCCCATCTTTCGGGTAATTTGTGGATACCATGCCAGTAAAAATCTTCCCCTTATGCTGCGAACCATTTATCAATCCATTTTTTCACATCTTTTCGGAATTATCATTATCTATTAACAGTTTGTTGTCCTTGGTTAGGAGACGCGTTACTTTGATGGTTGCTAGTGACTCTTAAACTCATTTTAGATTTCTTAATCTGTTAATGATATTGAAACATTTTCCATTACAACATTAAGCCATTTGTTGTTTGGGTTTTAAAGCGTGTATAATGTATGCTATTATCGTTAAAGTAATCTATAATTTTATTTGAATAGCTTTATTCCTAAAGTATTTGTGTTGGAGATTGTACCGAGTTTAGTATTTATTAAATTTCTGATTGCAGTTGTTTAGACTATTCACGATAATAATTGCATTTAATTTTTCACACACATAAGACAACTGCAAGGCACATCCTTACGTTTTAAAAATCAAATGACAATTCATATATTTAAAAAAATACAGGAAGAACTTTGAATTGCTTATGTTGTTTATCAATATTTTTCAAACGATTTATCCGACTGACTTAAAACGTTTACCAATCGGCTGATAATAATCAATTAAAATAAACGATTGTGAAGTATCCTTCAACTCATCTTGATCTAAGATTTCAGAATATATATAATTTTTGTTTATTATTATACCGAAAATAGGTGATACAGGTACAAGACCCGTCATTTTCGATATCTAAATTAAAGCCTCCAACAAGCATCATTTGGTTAGTAGATTGATAGACTTGTAAATATTATAGCAAGTTTCCTGAATGCAATATAAACAGCATCTAACTGACCTCATTATTAAGCTGCTCTCTAAATCAATAAATTCTTATAACACATGTAGCATATATATTACTATCCTAGTAATTTGAAAAGATAAACAAAAGCGCCATTTTTCCTATCAAGCTTCGACTTTAGTTTTTTTATTGTTAATTCGTTTTCCAGTTTCAGGTTACACTTGACAAACTTTTTGTTAGGTAAACCGCTTTTAAACAACTCGCGGATTATTGCAAAAGCCAGCAATTTTCCGCGTGCTCAGCAGCAAATAACTCAAATATACGACTGTATTAGGTAGAATGCACTTCTGCAGCAAGACTGTCGAGCGTGCATTTATGCTAAACGCACCAATTTCAATTGCAAAGCTTCGCCGTACAAATGGGAGTGAAATACAGTTGACGAACCGAAGAGGCGAAATATGAATGTATTTTCATCCGGCGCGCCCTGCCCTGGCCCTCCATTATGCGACGTGAACAACGCAGAATTTTAATATGGCGTCAAATTATTCTTGGCAGACGCGAAATGTGGCTGCATATTAATTCACGTAACTTGGCCCACATTATTATTGCCGTTTCCATTGCGGCGCGGTGCTAATTGCCGATGGAGCCGGAACTGACTCGGCCGAGACTGATTATTCTGGACACAATTGAATTATTTGAATTTGAACTGCGATTGTGGAGTGCATACACGGTGCGGCTTGCGGGCAATTCGCTTCGGCCAACTTGTTCTTTTGAATGCGTCTCGTCTAGACAGCGGACGGATTTATTCCGGACCGGAGAGAGTGCAGTTTGAGAACTAATAAAATTATCATGGGAATGAAGAGGAGCCCCTTTGACAGTTAATAAACGAAATTTATGCGTCGCAATTTCGTAATAACGGCGATTCCTTTTTGAATTTTATTTGTTCATAAAGAATGAGAATGAGCACGAGGAAATATATATTAGATAGTAAGAATAAAAAAGGAATAAAATGATAATTTTTACGATATAATCAACAATAAGGAATGTACAGTGGAATCCACGTCAGTTACATACAATGGATAATACTTATATTTAATACACTCAGTAATCAGTTTAGCCTTCAAAATAAAACAAGATTTGTTTAAGAAGTTTTAAAATTAGTTGCAAGATTCTTTTAACTGATTTGTCTATTATGATACGATTTTTGCAAATTTCAAAGGCGGTATAATTAAATTTCATATTTTTTAAAAAAATATTTACATAGACGCACAATGTAACTTTTTTTCTGTACTGCGTAAGTTATAAAGTAGTATGACCACCCTATAAGTCTATTGCAAATATTTACGTCTCCCTATCCGTTTTGTGACAATCAGCAGCCGCCGAGATTATGTCTGTAATATGGGGTCGCACCCTCGAAACGAATATACTTTCATAACCTTCTTCGATGAGAAGGAAAATAAGAGTGTCAGTTGCTTAATGCGTTCAACTTAAAAATTTATATTATCCTTTGGAGGAGTTTAGCTCGTGCAGCCAAACAGATGCATTTACGAGTCAGTCCATACCTGCGTTACTTCAGCGACAGCCGAGTTTACTTGTTAATTATATTTTGTATCCAGAATATGTTCCATTGTTGCAATCAAATCACACCTATACAAAATACCCAACAATTTGCTCCTATGCGAGTTGATTCGAACCAATATAAACAGGATCCGGCAAAATATCTTTTTGCGCCCAATGTAGCGGTAGGTGGCGCTTAAGTCGTATATCCTTAAGCAGCACAAGACATGCCATTTTAATGACCTTCATGGCGTGGAATGGTGAACACCGTGCGTTTGTGTTGGAAATTTATTTTAAAAATGGTGATTCCATGATTGTGACGCAGTGGCTTTTTCGTAGGCATGAGTTGGTCAGTATGGAAGGGCTCCGATCAAGAAAACCATAGCCTTGTGAGTACACAATTTTTGCTAGACTGGTTAAGTATTAAAATGAAAATCACCTAGTAGACCTCGTAGTGTTTGGACACCCAAGAATATTGCTCCAGTGAAGCATCGCCGTTCTGCCGCTAAGCATGCTCTCAACTTGGAAATATTTGACCGGAGCGTACTGATCGTAATCCACTACCTTAAAGAATATGAGTGGTACGCCCGGCAGGCCGCTTGATAGGACATGTCGGCATATGTTCTAGCTGATGATGTGCTCAGTCGTGACGAACCTCATTTTCATTTATTGAACTGCATCAATAAGCAGAATTTTTGGCATTGAAATTACATGAGCAACCTCTCCACAGTTAGCGTGAAACTGTTTGAAGAATTTTGCATCATATATATATATATTTTTTTTTTCTTGAGGAAGTAGGACGCGCGGTGACTGTCTCATCTCAAGGAAGAAAAATGCACTACTATGGTTCCAACTAAATTTCACTGCCACACACGGCGATAAATTCTGGGACAAATGTTCCATCTCATTACATGAAGAACATTTCATGATCGGCTAGGTTGTCAGACCTGTTCCCTTGTGATTTGTTTCTGAAACATAAAGCCTTTCAACGCAGACTGCTGATTATTGCAGAATTAAAGGGTGCTATTCGCAACATCAATCGCAATGACTCGGCAAGCAATGCTGTTACGCTGCAGGAGTGTATCGGTAGTGTGGGCAAAAATTTGGGCATTTGGACATCATCTTCAAAACTGGTTGATGACTAAATGACGAGCGTGATCATACGATAAAACATTGAATATGTGTTGCTCCTTTTATTGCTGTTTCCATAAGGGGATATCATTCTGTCAGACCCCGTATAATTAATTAAAAAAAAATTAGTATTACAACAACGAATTTATATCCAAGATACAAACAAATGTTCGTGGAAGCTTGTGATAAACGTGATCCATCAAAAACAACATGCAAAGACGTTTTTAGTGTGGTAATTTTGAGGTGGAAGACAAATAACGTTCAGAACCCCCTAACACATAATTCGAAAACGAGGAATTACAGAAATTATAGAGTACATATTCACGTTAGACCCAAAAATAACTTACAGAAGCATTAAATGTTACTCAATCTGGATTTTTAAAATGTTTGATAGCCATGGAAAAGTAACTACCATATGAATTAAAGGAAAGAAATGCTGATAAACGAAAAACCATGTGCGAAATACGGCTTGCTAAGCAAGAAGAAAAGAGTTCTTAGATCTTATTTTTAGTGGAGATAAAAAGTGGATATATTTTGATAATCTTAAACGCAAAAAATCAATTTGTAACTTACAATTAGGTCAACTATCAACATAGGCACCAAAACGAAATATTCATAGAAAGAAAACAGTGATCAGAAATTCGTGTTGTACTTTCAACTATTAAATCTGAGTCAAACACATTCTACCGACAAAAATTAATCAATTTGAAATAAGCATTACATGTCACATTAGACTAGAATACATCGAAGGGATAACAAAATGGTCAAAACAACTCTCGGCAAAACATTCAGAAACAGGTCAAAAACACGTTAATAGTATTTGGCTAAGATGTCGTATTCATCAAACTATTTGTTTAGATCAATGACATACACGCTTGCAGAGCACTACTCCAGCTCATATAAAAATGTCTTCAATTGGCTCTCTATGGATGGCATCAAAAAACAAATCGTTCTTTCGAAGCGAAATTCATAATTACTAGAAAGATAGAAAAAAGTCATAGCTAACGATGGCAAATATTTTGATGTGCTTTACATTTGGCTTGAAAAGTTCATATTTTGCATACCAATAAATTTTAAATTTGAATTATTTAACTTTAAATATTCGGTTAGAAAATCAGTTCACTATGATTTTAACTTTGATGAACACGGAAGATAAGGTAAAACATCTCAGTAAAGAGTAAGAAATTGATACGGGTGTTCAAACGCGTATGACATCTACCTTTTTCGTAGTAGAAGACAACATTTACGTTATGGTAAGAAATAATAGATGATATACTAAAGTCCCACCACACATAAAGCATGCTGTTCAGAGGCAATACCACTTTTAATGTTGCTTGCGGTGCTTTGCTACGGTGTTCAATGATCTTTTTCGCGTTACATAATCTAACCTCTTTTCGCTGTCTGTCATTATCTACTTCAAGAATGGGTCATTTTATTGGTGATTTCGTTCTGAATCGCAAATGGTAACCAAATTGAAATCAATGAATACATACTATGCAGTACTCAATGCTAAGTGGAAATCTCAATTCCTTTTAATATGAGCATTTTAGTAGATGTAACTGAAACGTTCTTTAACCGAAACGAAAGTCGAATGTACTTATTCACCAACACATAGATTCAATATTTTCAAGCGTCAAGTGTTAACGGTAACATAAATGCTCCATGAAAGATCGTTGAAAAACTATTGGAGCGTTTATCAACAAAAGAACATTTACTTATACTTAGACATATTTGTAACAATACTATAGTACAACACAAAATTTTAAACAAAGTGACCTTTTATAAATTCAAATGATACAACAAAATTTAACATTCATCACTACCAGCATTCACTTGCAGACATATGTAATACAGCTAATTATGGTACTGTAACTCCTTATGGCAACATTTGCTTCATTTAAAAAGCCTTAAATTTCACTAAAGGATGTTTCAAATTTCAAATTTAATTATTTTGCTATCAAAGAATAAGTTTTTGTACCTCACTACTAACATAGATAAAAAATATGTATTTGCAAGTCGAAAATTTTATTGGCGGCAAGGTCTGCATTCCTCAAAGAAAGCGAACCATTGATCAAAATCTGGTGATGACATATCAGGACTATAGGCAAGGAAAGACAAGTGTTCAATTAGCGCACAGAACAACTTTGAAGTGTAGAGGTTCTTCAAAGTTCCACCAAATGCATAACATCAATTTGCGTTCAAATCTGCCACACTTGCAAATGGATTATAGTATTTCACCTGGATTCACATTACTTAAGATTATAGAGAAGACATGTTTCATCATAAGCAACAATTTATTTGATAAAGAAAAGACACGAGAATTTGTAAAAAATTAGAAATAAATTTTTTAACCTCTCAGTTCGCAAGCCATGCGCCCACGCGCGGCATTAGGGCCTTCACTATAAGGAGAGGAACGAATGAAGAAGTAGAATAAATGCAAAACTGGCAGAAATTTATAAATAAACGGGAATAAAAAGGGTAGTTCAACAAAATGGATTACGGTAGTTGGGTCATGTAACATTAGCCATGGGCCTTCAGGCATATGTATAAGACCAATCATGCAATATAACTCTATAGCACTTCTTTATCATTCCAATGAGGTGATAGATGAGTTCCTCTTATCGCTAATATTACAATTTACGTTTCTTCCCCTTCAGACACCCTTTCTCAATATTAATTTATTTATACGCGGCCTTTGAACACGGAGGTGGCGTTTTTACGACAGTATAAAGAATTAATTGGACTAATGAAGGCCTCGTTAAAGCAATGGCGGCTGCAGGGCACTCGTGAGACACGTCCGCATTATCGCAAAAGGGCGCAGAAATGGGTCGCCACTCGAAGCGGAGGTGTGAAGAATCGGGGGAAATATTAATTTGCGCAGGACGAGCCGCGAATCAGTCGTAAAAACGGCACTCCTGCTATCTCCGGCTCTTTGCGCGAGCCCCTGCAAACCCTTTTAATGTGCAGCGCTAGGGCGCGCGGCATGTCGTCGAATTTTGCCCTAACGCGCGACATCGCACCGGTGATTGCGGCCGTTCGGCGAGGTGTGAAGCAACGGGGAAGGGCTGCGAATGGCCAATAAACAAGGCAGGTTATCGCTGCCGTGGTAAGTAGGCTAACGACGCCGCCGCAGCTATACTGAAAATTATCGCTAAATGATGGCAGCGGTGTTGGGCCATCTCTGATATTTATTAACCATACTAGCCATACTATCATCACCTTTACTGCCACCGCTGCGATCCATCAACTGCTGATAAGCTTTAACGCGTTATTGCCGTTTAAGCCGTACCATTAGCTCATTTACGATTTTGTTGATAATTTTTGCCACTCGACAACTGGATAAACGAATAGACAAAACATTCACTTTAAATATGACGTAATAACAGGTATAAGAAATATGAAATTATACATTATTCAATACTAAGCAGTAAAAGTAGAGTAGATAAGACAAAATAGCTTAATGCTTTTGAACGTAGTTTAGTTAATGCTTTTGAACGTAGTTTAGTTAATGCTTGGTACATGAGCAGAAAATCGATTTGTAAGCATTTTTAACGGTTGTTTGAACTGGGAGGCATTTGGAAGACACATTTGGTTAGTTGTAGCTGCAAACTACAGGCCCAAGTGGGCCTTCGATCCCGCCGGCAGATGGCTGCACATGGGTAATGGACTATCTAGTCGCTCAAGGTCTTCGATGTGGTTGGTTGCTTAAGAAAGAAAATGATTTTATATATATAAAAAATTTGATTCAATATCTACTAATAAACTATTGCAGAAAGGTTTTACTCAAAATCTAGCTAAAAATTCCAAAGAATAAAAGTAATCGCGTAACCCCATTGACACAAATTTTCCTCTTCAAATAAAAATCGCCGGCAAGGCAAACCGCCGCGCTTTAGCGCCAAATACGTGCGAACTGCAGATAAAAAGTATTACTGAACAAAGCAAACCGGCCGCAATTTATGTGTGTGCGATCACGGCCCAAGCAATGTACACATACGCCCAAGTTTGCATTACAAAATGATAAACGGATTATACCGCCGGCAACTGCCAAGTTAAACATCTTTGCTAGCACGTAAACGATTTCGGCCACTGTGCTAATTAAATTGCATTGTCTACAGAATTATTTGCATTTAGGTCGAAGATAACCGCCTTAGATGAACTGAACGTCTAGTTGGTGGCGATATTTATGCATGTAATACACTATAAAGTTTCGTGCAAAACAAGTGGGTTCTAAATAATTTATAAAAATGACAAGTGCAAGCGAGACATAATTTGGACGTCACGTACAAAATATGACCGAAAAGAAAATATAGAAAAATAAACAAATTTCACTGTAAAAGCAGAAAGAACAAAATACATAACACTAAATTTTCTAAAAAACAATAATATAAAAAGTATTGTTCAAATAATACATTTTGCAACTAATAGAATCATTATCAGAAATACATCATTTAAGTTGTTAAAAATATGACTTTAGAATTTCAGAAAGAAATTTCAAACATTAAGCGAGATATGGCATTTAAACCGAGCAGCTGTCCCAGTAGCAGGTTTATCCGATCGCTTGGGGGCGTATCTTCTAATTGAGATTGCGGCACAAAAAATCTATTAAACTAAAATTTTAAGAGCACGTGTTTGAATTCAACTGATAGCGTTTATTTACATCTCTGAGTGGTTTTACTTAGTTAATTTTCTTACTTCAAGCGATTTTTTATAAAAAACGACGAGGTATCCTAAGTAAAATAAAAGTGAATAGGTTCGATTATCTAGACCTCGCAAAAGAAAGTTTAAAGGCAATCAGTTCACGGTTAAAAACAATGAAAATGAAGAAATTAGTAGTGCTAGTGCAAGAAAAATCTCCAGTAGAAATAGTGAATATGTATCATGGAACCCTTTACATGGTTATAGTTTGATTGAATTTTTTACGGTTTTACAGCATTGTCCGATTTAGTTATTTGTCGAGAATGCAAACAAAATTTAAGGTTTGCAGAAGCTGCAAACAGAAGTCTAGGTTTTAAACTAGTTTTGTTGTGCCAATGTGGTCGGTTCAGGACCTTTTATTAAAAATGGATACGAAATTAATCGTCGAATTGTGTTTGTCGCTTGCGTCTTAGGTTTAGGTCGAGAAGGCATTAATTTATTTTGTAATGTTATTGACATCTGTAACAGAATAAGGGAGAGTGCACACAACAGCATCATAGATGATCTATATTTATTGACAAAAAAAGTTTTTGATCGTCTTAGTATAAAAGCTGTGGAAGAAAAGAATGATCACGAAAGATCCATCCGGAACTAAAAGTGTCTGGTGTTGGCTCTTAGAAAAAGCGTGGATTTAAGTCGCTATATGGAGCCATTACAATCATTGGGTATTATTAGAGTAAAGCAGTTGGTGCAAATATTACAAAGTACCTAACTTGGTATCGAGATCACTAAGAAAAATGTTCTATTAATCATGAAGGCAAAATGGAAGTATCTGAGATCACATAAATGTTTTTGAGATCAGAGGAAAAGTATGGTATTACGTACGCGTTTTACATTGGAGACGGAGATTCAAAAACTTTTAAGGCCATGCTAGATATTAATCCTCATGAAGATTTACAGGTTGTAAAAAGTGAATGGGAACTAGGCTTCAAAATTTGAAAAGAAAGGAGATTGGCGATAGAGAAAAGCTGACAAAATCTTTTAAAAAAAAATTAACAACTTAGTATGGTTTACCTATTCGAAGAAATGTAATAATGTTGAAGAAATGAGAAGTATCATGAGCATCTACTATCATTTATGTTCTACTAATGAAAATCCACAGCATCATTACTGCCCACCAGACAAAGACAGTTAGTGTGTTTGGCAAAAAAGATTGGCTAATAAGGAAAAATGGAGCATTTTCAGCATCCTGTGCCACTTGATCCAATCGTTCAAGAACATATTTTCCCCAGTTACCAAGACTTAGTAAAAGAAGAATTACTGCAACAATGTTTAGGAACTCATACGCAAAATGAGAATGAAAGTTTTAATCCAACGATCTGGGGACTAGCCCTAAAGCACCTGAATTCTGGCTTAAAAATTGTTGAAATATCAATTTGCTAGACTCTTCAATGAAGGATATTCTTCAATACAGCAGATTACGCAAGAACTAGAAATAGTTACTGGGCACCAGAGCATAAAATACGCCAATGATTATGAGCGGTGGCTAGTCCGAGAGGAGTGACGCAGCTCTTTATCTTCCAAAGAGGCTCGTATAGCCCGCAGAGAACAACAAATGGAAGAAAATATCTTCTTTGAATAAGCTGGATGATTATTATATGACAAGTTGGAAATAATAAAACTGATTTAATAATACACTGATTTATACATGAGCTATCACAAATTTCCAAAGAAAGAAGTCCTGTGTTGTTGAATGGCACGACGTTGGTAACCAATTCTTTACCAGTTTTATATCGTTCAATTGAGGCTACAACAAATTGGTTGCCATTCCGTCATAACATATGCCAATTATTGTTACTGCATTTCTGACCTTGTTTTCGAGTAAATATAACCTAACCACTCCACTAGACTAGAAAACTCACTAAATAGTATACTACCTGAATGAAAGCATTTATTTCTCATGAATCAGTCGGAATTTTTTGTCCAAAATTTGATAATTTTACTTATTCCTGAATCCTTCAAGTTAATAGAGCACCTTATCGTTAATTATGTTTGGATTCTTGAAACCAAATCGATAAATACTCGACTCTGAATACAAGGTACTTCTGGTATCTCCAATTGTTGTAAACAGTGGCACATAGATATTTCTGAACTTTACAGCAATACTTTCCATCGCTATGGAAATGTTGCCGAGAGAACGGCGAGTAGGATAACATATCAATAATTCATTCTTGATAATCTAAACAGTATCCTTGAATTTCTTGATCATTCTTCAAGTGCCTTCACTTGGTGAATTTTATCACCCAAAATTCTACAACATTCAGTTTAACTTTCCTCACACTTGTAGCATCCCAAATTAGTATTTTGGTCTTCAATCAGTGACTCCTAAATGACACGGAAATTATACAAAAATTGTAAAAGTTAAAACTTGACTGTAAAATATATGTATAATCAACTGCAGTTTATTACGAAGTATAGGGTATTTAAAAAAAAATCTGGTGTGAACATCACACGACTTTCCTTAACCTATTATTATATATTATACTTACCGGGTCCATCGTCTCGGCCCTGCGCTGTTCTCGTCCCGGAACTTGTTATTTTAAAAAAGGACGAGGCGCGAGTCCAACACTCGAAAGCTGATTAAAATAAACAGTACAAGACAATAATTGACTCGTACTTAAAATTTTGCTACGTCACTGAAGGTAATCGTGCGAGCTCTGCGGCACGGCCTTCCCCATTATCACCTGCGTGCTCCCTCCTAGCGACCAAGCGCTCCCCCCGTCCTCCCACAGATTACATATATAATGCAACAAAACTTAAGTTAACAAAACGATAGAGTCTGTCAAGCCTGTCAATACCACTTTCGTCATGAAATCATTTTTTCAATCGACAATTCAAGCATTCCCCGAAGAAGTTTGAAGATCGCATTTGAGCTGAACGTGCTGCTTTTCGTTTTAACAAAAGTGACAACATAGTGAAATCTACTCGCTGACATTGCATCAATTCCATTTTGTAGATATGAACAAATGTTCCTTCTTTAAGGCATAATATGTTCTAGAAAAACCTACTCGAATTGAAACTCCTGTTATTGTTTGCTTTGCAAGAATCTTCGAAAATGCTTATACGGATATCGAAGACGAGTAATTCAACATTCTTTATCAGTTGTGCCAAAAGAATCTCCTTTAGTTCTTCCTGAGAAGTAAGCAGATTGAGATCCCGAATCAAGAACTTAAACCCACTTTAAAATGGCATCAAAGTGGATGTCGAAACGTCAGAAATTTCCAAAAATTCCAAAAATTAGTAGTGGCAATAATATTTTATATACACATACATACATATAAAATAGTTTTGTCACTACTAAAGTTCTAATTCGCATATATAGTGACAGCAAACATTTTCTACTTGCAAATCTGTTTTTCTTTTATTTTACTTCTTCTTTCACCCCTTACTTGTACCCATTTGGGTATCGGATTTAAGTTAGGTTCTTTTTAACCATCCATTCATTTCTTCCAAAGCTTTCTCTTTAATGCCATTTTCTTCATCTCTTCTATAATTTTGTCCCTTTAGTTTGTCACATCTATCATTTGTTGTACCATGTTCCGGTCAATCTTTTCATCTTAATCGTGTAGCCGAACCTGTTCAGTTGTCTTTTTTAAATTTTGCTCATTATTGGTTCTTTTTTTCTTTACAAAATTATAAATATATTCAAATTATACGTTAGGTTGGTATTTATTGTTGGTCTTAGATATCACTTGACATTAATTTAATTATAAATTTAATAGCCTACAATTATAAACAAACTACTGCTAATAATAAGTCCTGCAAAATAAAAAAAAAACATATTCAAAAAAGGAAATTATTGTTAATGACATTGTTCATGGCGCATTCATAAAAAAGGTATGTATTTTAAGTAATGAGAATATTTTTGTCCTGACGCGAATATACGTCAGAGGACACTAGGACCGGTTGGAGTCAGTTGAGGGAGGTTTGACCTTGAATACGCTCCAAGCGGCAGTCACCTGCTGGCTTTCGTTGAGGCATGATCACTCGCGGCGTAGACGTCTGCAAAGAAATGTGTGCAAGCTTAAAATTGTGCTGGTGGCTTTGATATCTGTCGCCACGTTTTACTATCGCACACAAAACGGCATATAGGCTTTTGCTCAGCCGGCGAGTCTGCATATGTCGTCGGCAGCACCCTTTGAGACGCAAAGTGCTTTCAAATTAAGATTTCCCGCGGATAATCCGCCGCTAAGCCACGGCATACTCGAATCGCAAACCGGCCAGTGCGGTCGTGTTTATTTTACCCACGTTTAACCACCCCGCAAGACTTTCGCATCGCATCTCGGCCAGTGCGGTCGTATTTCAGGCACGAAGACATCGCAACACGGTGGCCACCGTGAAACAACGCCGCCGAAGCCGAAGCCGATTACAGGTGAGCGATTTGGCAATTACTCATCGGTTGATATCGGTAGCCGCCCCCACCCGCTTTTGCGCCGGCCGTTTAAGGGACGATTTGGGCCTCAGCGTTTTACTTTTCAAAACGGGCCCACTTAGTTCCCCACACCGCACCACGAGGGCACGGCTATTTACACGCCTGCGTCCCCAGACATTAATTAATCCAGAAACATAAGAATATGTGAGATAACACAATTTTTAAAAATAAATTCCAAGTATAATAATTGTACAGAATAGCCCAAAAAGAATATATGTTCGTCAAATAAGTTTAATTTTGTCAGTACCAAAACAATAATTTGTAACAAACGCAGTTTTGATTTTTAATTATTTAATTACAGAAGACTGTATTGGAAGAATAACGTCCTTTTTGCTATGTACAGGGTACAGCGCTTATTATAAATCCGGACAAAATTACATTTGAATATCTCGCCATATAGTAGTCGCGATAGATCGTTGTTGGCGTTCGTAAAAGCCATATGCTCTTAAGAATCAGATATAACCTTAAAATGAACGAGCTGTTGCGAACAAGTGCGAAGGAGCCATTATTATCGAAGGTCTTCGAGCTGGGCGTTCAGCGACTGAAATAATTCAATTCTTCTGGTACCTGAGATCAACTGTGCATAAAAATTATGGCCTCAGGGAGGCGATATATATTTCAGCAGAGTGATGCACCGGCACATATAAGCCATTTAGTCCAAAACTGCTTGCCGGGTAACGTGGGCATGTTCTGGTCTAAAGAATTCTAATCCCTCAATAACCCTGATTTGAACCCCCTCGGCTAATGTGGATGCCAATATGGACAACGCTGTGAGAGCTTCAGGCCAAGAATGAATTGCGAGGGGGGAGGGAATTACATCGAATAATTTTACTTTGAGCAGGTCACAACTGATATAAAATTTTTTTTTGTAACTTACATTTTTTTCAAACAAAATTTTATTTAAAAAAAGTTTAATTTCTCCGGATTTAAGCACCGCACCCTGTACACATCCAAAGCCTCTGTTCAAATTCTGCATCGCACTGACCAACATTCTTCTGGCACAGTTGCAATTTCTTCACCAATGGCAACTTTTAGCTCGTCTACTGTACGAGGATTTCGAACGTCTTTCGATTTGAAGTAATATCAAAGAAATAAATCATAAACAAACATATTTGATGAGCCTGGGGACCACGAGACATCATCAAAATATTTATTGAATAATTGACATCAAAGCCATTGGCGCACACATTTTTTTCATGTTGTTTTCTAAACATCAAAGTTATGGACGTAAAAAATTGCATAGCGACATAAACCTCTGAAGCCACGGTTACTGTAATCCCTTCTTATTAAAAAAAATAAGGTTCAATGATTCCTATTTTCCAAACGCCATACCAAACTGTAATCTTAGCACTTTGGAGAGGCCTCTCGTGTAATTCTAGTGGGTTTTCTGATGCCCGAAATCGACATAACCATCTAAGTGCAAATGTGGCTCATCTCTCCCCTCATCCTAACTGTATCATCGGGAATAATAATTTAAACCATTCTTTCACGAAACAATTTGCATTAGACAAGGCCACCTTGAATCAGTTTTTAAACAATCAAGATTTTGCGATAACACTCTTCAAAAGCCAAATCCATATTTTTGAAAATATGGGAAAGAAGAAAACGAAACATGTGGAAAACTACAACAGGACGATTATTATCCCATTCCACAGAAGAAACAAGGGTCATTCCCTGTTGGATCAGAAAGTACCCTCAATTATTTGAAGAAATATACAACAGCATCACAACAGAAAATCAAGAAACGATACTCCATTGAAAAAAGTCAAATTATAAGATAAGCATAATTGATAAATATAATTTGTAACCCAATTCCTTTTCTATATATAGATACAAAGCACATAAGGAATGTGGAGTGATCTCGAAATGAGAAACTTCACAAGATCAAAGAGAAATGTCTAGCCATTTTCCGGGACAAAAAAATAGCATCATCTAACTGTCCAAGATGATGATGTTTAATGATGGATCATCCTTATCAACGAGTCGTTCCCCAAAGCGTTTCCTTCATCGCTATTCTCTGCGTCTCGATTTTTCAATTGCGTTGTATCTTGAAAACTGATCAAGATTGTTACCCTCCGCTTTGCTGACGAGGAGAAGAAATTCGAGAACAATGCTGTCCAGTTTGTGTCGGAAGTCCATTCCAAAAGACTTCCTGCCACACCGAGTAATCAGCATTGATCAAATGGCGATTAATTTAGAAGTCGCCTCGAGTTGCAATTCGGAAGATCGAGGAGAGAAGTCATTAAGTATGGGCATATTCCAAATCTCCTTAGGTATGCAAGACGCGAATGAACAAACTATGTTTCGTTACCCAAACATTCATGTTGCAGCTAACACCTTTGCCATCATAAATAAAAAAACCATGTGGTACTTCTCCGATGTCCTTTTTCCAAATGCACCAAACAACTTTCTGCTTATATATGATGCAACAAAACTGTTTAAAGTTAACAAAACGATGGAGTCTGTCAAGCCTGTCAATATCACTTTCGTCATGAAAGTTATTCCTCGAAATCCGGCCAGATTGATTCAATATCTTCAAATCATTTTTTCAATCGACAATTCAAGCATTTCCCGAAGAAGTTTCAAGATCGCATTTGAGCTGAACGTGCTGCTTTTCGTTTTAACAAAAGTGACAACATAGTGAAATCTACTCGCTGACATTGCATCAATTCCATTTTGTAGATATGATCAAATGTTCCTTCTTTAAGGCATAATATATTCTAGAAAAACCTACTCGAATTGAAACTCCTGTTATTGTTTGCTTTGTAAGAATCTTCGAAAATGCTTATACGGATATCGAAGACGAGTAATTCAACATTCTTTATCAGTTGTGCCAAAAGAATCTCCTTTAGTTCTTCCTGAGAAGTAAGCAGATTGAGATCCCGAATCAAGAACTTAAACCCACTTAAAAATGGCATCAAAGTGGATGTCGAAACGTCAGAAATTTCCAAAAATTCCAAAAATTAGTAGTGGCAATAATATTTTATATACACATACATACATATAAAATAGTTTTGTCACTACTAAAGTTCTAATTCGCATATATAGTGACAGCAAACTTTTTCTACTTGCAAACCTGTCTTTCTTTTATTTTGCTTCTTCTTTCACCCCTTGTACCCATTTGGGTATCGGATTTAAGTTAGGTTCTTTTTAACCATCCATTCATTTCTTCCAAAGCTTTCTCTTTAATGCCATTTTCTTCATCTCTTCTATAATTTTGTCCCTTTAGTTTGTCACATCTATCATTTGTTGTACCATGTTCCGGTCAATCTTTTCATCTTAATCGTGTAGCCGAACCTGTTCAGTTGTCTTCTTTAAATTTTGCTCATTATTGGTTGTTTTTTCCTTTACAAAATTATAAATATATTCAAATTATACGTTACGTTGGTATTTATTGTTGGTCTTAGATATCACTTGACATTAATTTAATTATAAATTTAATAGCCTACAATTATAAACAAACTACTGCTAATAATAAGTCCTGCAAAATAAAAAAAAACATATTCAAAAAAGGAAATTATTGTTAATGACATTGTTCATGGCGCATTCATAAAAAAGGTATGTATTTTAAGTAATGAGAATATTTTTGCCCTGACGCGAATATACGTCAGAGGACACTAGGACCGGTTGGAGTCAGTTGAGGGAGGTTTGACCTTGAATACGCTCCAAGCGGCAGTCACCTGCTGGCTTTCGTTGAGGCATGATCACTCGCGGCGTAGACGTCTGCAAAGAAATGTGTGCAAGCTTAAAATTCAGCAAAGCTTGCTCAGCGTTACGCAATCAAATTTTGTGCTCGCCTTAGAAAATCTGGTGCATCAACGCTGGAAATAATTCGGCAAGCGTACGGCAGTGAAAGCTTATCACAAGCTCAAGTTTTTAGATGGCACAAAGAAGGCCGGGAGAGCGTGGAGGACGAACCCCGCACAGGTCGCCCGTCAACCTCAGGAACTGGAGACAACGAACAACGTGTGCGAGATTTGCTGAACTCGGACCGGCGTTTAAGTATCCGTTTTATCGCGGATAAGCTAGGAATAGATAAGATGGTTGTTCACAAAATCATCATCGAGGATCTTGGGATAAGGAAGATTTGCGCCAAGTTCGTCCCGAAAGTTTTGACGAACGAGCTAATGCAAGATCGTTTGGAACGCATTGAAGAATACCCTCAGTTTTTTGACAATATCATTACCGGAGATAAGTTTGATCTTTGAATACGACCCTGAAACAAAACTCGCATGTCCAAGTCCAAAATCAAAGCAATGCTGATTATGTTTTTCGACAAGAAAGGTGTGGTCCACTTGAAATTTGTGCCTGAAGGACAGACAGTCAATGGTGCCTTCTACGTGGAAGTGTTAAAAAGATTGAAGAGACGGGTCAACCGAGTGCGACCAGAAATTGCCACCGACTGGAAGCTCTATCATGACAATGCGCCATGTCACACCTGCTTCGTGGTTACAGAGTACCTGACGAAAAATGGCATCACAACGATTCCTCAGCCTACCTACTGCCCCGACGTTGCCCTGCAGATTTTTCCTCTTTCCCAGAGTGAAAGCCGCCCTCAAAGGCCGCCACCACGGAACTTTGGATGCTGTCAAAGCGGCTTGCACGCGTGCTCTGAAGGATGTTTCAGTTGCTGACTTTCAGGGAGCGTACGAAGCGTGAAAAACTCGCCTGCAGAAGTGTGTTGACGCTCAAGGAGCATACTTTGAAGACTACTAAAGTTTTGTAGTGATATCTGTAATAAATTTTGTTTTGTGGATTTAGTCTCATTACTTAAAATACAGACCCTGTATAATTTTAAAGTTTCCATCACTGTTGCTAAAAATTTAAGTACCCACATTATACAATATTTTCAAAACATTCAGCAATATACAAATAACAAAAATTCAGAATAAATCCTTAGCCTTAAGGTAATCTTTAACCAATGTTTCATATTTCGCAAAAGGTCGTCTCTAAATAGAATGCTTCATACAAAAGGTCTATACTCAAAATATCGAGTCAACGTCAATGTAATGAAAATAGTTTGCGAAGCATATATAACCTGACAATAGATGACAGTAGACTATGGTGGAAATGCGTAAATGAGGATGATTGAGACAGTTGGGAGATAGGCGCTCTAGTTCGAAGAAAAACTAAAAGTATCAGAAAACTTCAACAACTATCGACTAATATATATGATAAAAATTTACTACAATGTAGCTGGTCAAAAGATTGCCACATTGCTTTGAAATTAATCCTAAAGAATCATATCGATTTTAAGTTGTCAATAAACTACACCTTCTCTTTTATCATAATTGCTAATGCAAGGAGATTAAAAACGTCGCTCAAGTGCTCGCCTTCGTCACTAAATAGTTCATCGCCAAGAGAAACGATTAAGAGTCGAACGAAAATAATTTTCAACTGTTCACTACATTCACTGGACCTCTCACCAATTACAATACATCTGAAAATAATCAAAACATTGACATGAAGAATAAAGAATCGCAAATTTATACAGTCGAAATCACTGATATAATCATCCGCTACAAATTCCATTAAATTTAGTTAGGTTTGAAGAAAAATTCTGACAGCTGCAAATATTAAACAAATCGCATTTCCAAGAGTTGAAGGTTACTAAATACCACTTCATTCATGTTCATTGACATCCTTTTAAATGCCTGATCAATGTGGAGTTATCCGACCATCACGTTTAAAAGTGACACTCTATCATATATGACCAAGTTATTCAAACAAGAAAACTTAAGAAACTACGACAGCATAGAATTAAATTTTTGAGATGATTACTGCCGCTAGTTCACTACCATAGACCACAAACATCGAACAGACAAAGAATTTGCCATAAAGCAACTTTGTGGATTCTGCTCTTTAAACTTTATTAACAGATGAAAAACCGTATTGTATATTGAATAATTCTATCTACCACTGTTTAATATGTGCTGGCCATCATTGAATAATCCTATAGCCAATATTATTCTCTTCATAAACACTTATATTTATAATTTGCCTCGGAGGTTTCTACGATAAAATGGAAATGGATACTTTAATATAAAAACCAACTATCAAAATGTAGATCAAAAGCTAAAAAACGAAACAATAAAATTATCTCCACAGAGATGTAATTGGGACTTACAAAAAGCAACAGCAGTAACCATCCCTTGTGTCTCCATAGCGACCAAATTCATCTAGATCATTGCCTGTTCAGATAATAATCAAAATTAATTGACAATCAGCTGCACTTTAACGCGCAGGCTCGTCCGATGCACTAATTATGCATTAACCTGGACGCAACTGGAATATTAAATTGGACCATAGGGCGTAACGTAAAAACAACTGCGGCAGGCCAGGCTGCCGAATTGAGCCATTACATTTTATCAGCGAATGTTCCGGCCTTTTAGCATTTCATTGGATAATGCGCCAATAAAATGGGTTTTATAGGGTTTGCGAAATGCAGATTTCCACGTTTCGGGAATTTCCGCAACACGTCAACAGTGTGATACCTCTCTTACGAGAATCACCCGCTAGCGTTGGCGCGCGCGTTTGTTTCCAGAGACCGGCGAGACTGAAAAAGATTTTTTCAAGGAGCAGATAAATTATGCCCCGCAGCTATGACGGGTAACGTCGTTTGCAGAAACGTAAAGAGATAAAGCGATACAGACAACTCCAAACGTGAGGCGACTCGGAAACGCGGAGATAAAGTTACTGCAATTACGAGGGAGCGGCGGGGCAAGGTGATGTATTTGCAACATAAAGCAAAAAATGATGTTAAGTTGCGTTTCCCCCTTTGATTAATTACTGGTTTAATTGCTTTGCGTTATATAAAAAGCGTTTGACTTTATTGTTATACAAGGTAAATTAGGAATCTCATTTTTTGCCATTCCAGATGTTGGAAACGCTTACTCTTTTGTTGGATAGATATATGGATAGACATTGACTTGTTAAATCAGTAACAAGTTCTCGTTCTAAACGCATCAGCATTCATTTTAATCGAAAGAAATATGGAAAAATTCAGGTTTTTGAAGAGTGGAATACAACCTTATATAATGTGTGTGGATTTTCAGTTGTTCAAATTTATGCCTTTTAAGTGCTTTTAATGTCATTTTCTACTGAATAGTAATATCGTTCATTCTTAAAATCCGTTCAAAATAACATGATTACAAACACTTGAAAAACTTAGAAAATTCACAGCATTACCGGTAAGTGTCGGCATATTAGTACAATGCATGCGTCACAAGTTACGCTTGGATTAAATCCAAAAGTATTACCTCGTCTAAATTTCAATGGAGTTGTTTACTAGGTATAATTTAAAAAGTTTAATTCCCCATTAATAAAAGAAATTTAAAAAAGCACTTTTGAGATTCTTATATGTATTAATTCTAAATCTAAATGTAAAGCTGACTAACACATGTATAATGGTGAATCAAATATTAAGCGGAATTTCCTTGTGCGCGCCATGAGGTGCGGCTTCTTGTATTGTTTGATGCCTAAACAAGATTTCTCTCCTAGAGTATTACGTACTACCGCTTCAAGATGTCATGGCAAAAGGTACCTTTATCCGTTGTGCAAGTATTTATTGTCAAGTTTCTCATGACAGAGGACGTAAAACCGTTAAAAATTTTGAGAAGACTTAAGGCACAGTTTGTGGGCAACACTTTTAAGAAGAGTGAAGTACATGCATTGCATAAACAAACTTCGAGAAAAGAAGCAGTTGAAAATGAAGATCACCCGAGGACTAACGTTCTGAGCAGAATATTAGCAGTGTTCGCCGCCTTCTGAAGGATGACAGCTGCTTGACGGTTGCTGAAATTGCTTTTGTTTAGGCAATCAAAAGAGTTATCCTGGTTCACAATAAAAATTGAGGATTAATTGTTCGGACCGTTAAAAGAAGTATTTAAATTTTTATATTACAATTATTGGGAGTACAAATTAATTAATAATAATTACAAAAGATAGCTCTGGTTGTTATGAATGTTCATAGTGACAGCTGATTGCGGTGGTTTCAGAGAGGTTATACATCTGTAAATAATATACAGTTCATATTGCTTTGAGTTTTATACAAAACACCTATTTTTTATTGTCAAAATGTCAAAATTTGTGGTAACTAAGCAGCATTTGCGGGAGGTTTTACTTTTCTGTTTTCATTAAAAAAAGTGCAACTGAAGCTGAAGTTTACGGTGACAATGCTCCAACTGCTAAATCATATCGGGAATGGTTTCAACGTTTCAAGGATGGTGATTTTTTTGGAGGCATTACTGGATAAAGATCCGAGTCAAACGTAAAAGCAGATTGCAGAATCATTGGGAGTGACACAACAAGCAGTGTCAGTACGATTAAAATCCATGGGAATGATTCACAAGCAAGGCAATTGGGTACCTCATGAACTGAAACCAAGAGACGCTGAAAGGCGATTTTTCACTTGCGAGCAGCTGCTTCAAAGGCAAAAAGGAAAGGTTTTTTGCATCGGATTGTGACTGGGCATGAGAAGTGGATATTCTATTTTGAGCCCAAGAAGAAAAAATGCTAAGCCCGTTCAATCGTTGCCATCGACTTCAACATCAACACCAAAGCCGAATATTTATGGTTCGAAGATCATTTTGTGCATCTGGTGGGACCAAAGTGGTGCTGTATATCATGAGCTGCTAAAACCTGGTGATTACATTACGGGAGGTCGGTATAGACGGTAATTGATTAGTTTAAGCCGGGCATTACGAGAAAAAAGGCCAGAATACGAGGGAAAACACGACAAAGTTATTCTTTTGCATGATAACGTTCTGCCTCATGTCGCACAAGCCGTGAAAAATTATTTAGAAACGATCAAGTGGGATATTTTACCGCACCCGCTGTATTCGCCGGACATTTCTCCTTCTGATTACTGGTTGTTTCGACGGATGCAGCACGATTTGGCAGGTCACCGGTTCACTTCTTTCGAAGAAATCGAAAATTCGCTGCAAACGTAGATCGCCTCAAAAGACAAGTTATTTTTTCGAGATGGAATTCGAAAATTGCCTGAGAGGTAGAAAATGCAGTAGCCAGCAATAAACAATACTTCGATTAATCTGTTTATTTATATTGTTTTCAAATAAATGCATTTTTTACGCCTAAAAAACGGACCGAATTAATTTGTACTCCCATTAATTTAGAAAAATAATTTCGATTTATATCTAATACACTCTTGTAGCGTTACTATATACAAGAGCATATTTAAAAAGATCAGGGAGCATTATTATGGTCAACATTTAAGCTGTTGCGTCGTTTCATTCGTAGTACATTTATGGTTAAAGCTTTCGCTTTAAATAATTGCATCTGTTATTAATATGAGAACTCGGCAATGCTTTAATTTATTTTCAAAGACTTAAATCACAAAAGGGTTAGATTCGATGTTGTTTCGCTCCTTTGTTGGGTTATTGAATTTAAAGTGGATCAGACAAACAGTAAAAATGACTATGACAAAAATGATAAGTTCAATAAAAATATTGCTAAATCGTACAGTAAAAATGAGAGAGGTAGCATTTAGGCCAAGCTCGAAAAACACTTTAACTAAGTGTCTAATATTTTATTAGCGTAATCTAATCGAAATTTTGTATCGACGCATAAGCGTTAATAAAACTTGGGTCCGCCATATTATACTTAAAACATATTTACAAACAACAATGAAGTTGAGAATTATGTAAAGTACTATTTTGAAGATTTCAATAAAACGACTTACCAATGTAATATGCTTTACAGTTTTAGAAAAATAAAGCTCCTTTGTGTAGTTTATTAGAGCAATTTTAAATGTCTTCTCATTTATGAACTTTGAAATTATTTCAAGTTTAGTTTTAGAAAGCATTTAAGTTATAGCCCATTGCTCCAATATGCCCTTGTGGCAAACTTTAGTGCATTCAGAGCACAACATACATTTTAACAAATATTTTTGATGCGCATTTTCTACACATTCTTTTTTATTATTTTTTTATTTTTTCTATTTATAGTGTGTGCTTTAAATGCGTTTAATAAGTTTTCAATCTAACCTTCGATTACATTCAACACAGCATATGTACGTGTAATTTTAATTCTGTTTTCTGCGCCCGAAAATAGAATTTTCTAAGGAACTGTATACGCCACATCTGTTTGTATCACATTACATGTGCCCAATATATTTTCTTTTCCAAAGCGCAATTTGTTCAAGCATCATACATTTCTCACTGTGAAACCAATCACTGTTGAGCAAAACCACCATCTAGTCTAACTATTCCACGAACCAATGGTTTAAGAATTGGTACTTAATTGGGAATTCCACAAAAAAGAGTAAACACATTCTACGAGCCAGGCTTATATCCATACCATGTACAGCGTGTAGAGCACCTACAACAGGAAAATTATACCAGGCGTATGCAATTTTGTCAGTGGATAAATAATAATCGTCGTATTGATATGCGCATTCTTTTTACTGATGAAGCAACATTCACCCGTGGCGGCATCAATAATATTAGCAACTCTCATGTGTGGTCAGACCAAACCCTCACGCAACTAATTTTCAACACAAATTTTCGGTGAACGTGTGGTGACGTATGGTCCGTAGTTATTTATTGGCCTTTTCATTTTGGCAAATTGCCTCACAGGAGAGCACTACTTAAATTTTTTATAAAATGAATTACAAGGACTGCTAGATGATGTTCCTTTAAATATCAGAGTGCAGATGTATTATCAGCACGATGGTGCTCCTGCTCATTTCACTCAAGTGAGGTCAAGCAACATTTGGACGAAAGGTTTCTAGGGCTTTGGATTGGTCGCGGTGGGCCTATCAGGTACCCTCCAAGATCTGCAAAACTCAAACCATTAGATTACTGTTTATGGAAATGGTTCAAAAATGAGATATACAAAGTAAAAGTCGACAATCGGAAAGCACTAATTCGACGTATTAGAAATTATGCAATCGATATTAAAGGAACACATGAATCTATCAGGAGAGCAACGGGCGAGCTTCGTAAATGAAGCAGAAAATGTTTAGAGGTAAATGGAGATATTTTTGAGCATAAAACAATGCTAATGTACATAATTTTGCTTGTTTGTTATTACAAATGAATATCAATTGGTATCAAGTGATAACAAATGAAAATCGGATAAGAACATATAAGTTTTTTAAAAGTTTTCTTCACGTGTACAACACACTACTGAAGTTTGACTCATTCTTCCCGACTCACGCTGTGTACAAGTTTTTAATGGGTCTAGCGTAGAATAGTTATTTAGTCATTCCTGAGAAATGTTCTTTCACTCTATAAGGAAAAGCAATTAAAAGACTCTTAGAATTGTTCAGTGATAGGCCCGTCATACTTGTAGCAGCAATCAAAGGCTTAAACACGGACAACAAATTTTTACTATTTTGAACTTAGTCGTCTTCAAATATGGAAGAAAATCGCGACTATGTAAAACGACTAAGTTAATACTCATAGAGATACAAAAATGGTGCCAGTTGACGTTGCATACAACTTTTATATTGCGTCGCCAATCCACCCTAGTGAACTGGAAACCCAACGCGCGGGCGAATTAGTCTCGCTGGAAAGTCGGATATATGTGACGTAGTACGTAAATTGTATGTTAGTGGGCACAATAACCCCTGGGGGACGCAGATCAAACAAGTGCGCCCCAACGAAAAAAGTATTTATTTATATAAAGTTAGTTATTTTGCTAAAAACGCAGATAACACCAACACTTATCTCTTAATATCTTTAAAATTATGACACAACTTTAATTTCTATACAAACTAACTATATAGCCCAGTTTATGCATATTTACTAAAAATAAAAGAACAAAAAATAGAAACTAATTCTAAACTTTACAACAAGAAATTCACATGGAGGCCGATAAGCCAGCAAAAAGATTTGTATAATTAATTAGGAAGACATTATACCACCAATGAAAATTATTTAAGAGAATGTAAAGCTCAAATTCGATGTTGTTTTTTATTCATAACAATCAACTACGGAAAGCTAAAAAATTTGCATGCATTTCTTTTCTTCAAAATTATAGTTAAAATGTATTACATATAATCGAGAATTGACTATAAACTCCAATTTTTGTTGCTTTATCTGTAAACAATATTTTCAACTGAATTTTCACATCGCAACGTGCAGAGTATGAAATTGTCTTCTAAGCTGACGAGATTAAAAATTAGCAACGTAAACAGAATCAGTACCCCAAAATTAAAATTTTTAATACAAAGGGATGATAAATGGTTTAGTTGACCAGCGTTCGTTCTACATGTAGGTTATTGTGCACCTGCCAGTCAGTTTTTAGGGCAGTAGCAGGTGTTAGATAAATATTAATTAAATTTGCGACACAAGCCGCGTGGATTTAAATGTACATAGATATTGCTGATTCCAGCAAACAGTTTTACACATCATTTCACATTTATTATTTTTATTTAAATCCGTATCCCTAGCTGTACACGTTGCAAGGCTACGCAAATTTAAATAATTATACAGAATAAAATATCAAATCTACGTATAATCCCTCTATATACTATATTACATTTCTTCTAAATAAAAAATATATAAGTTTTGTAAAAAAAACATACGGTGATGAGTTAACATAAAGTTGATCATAAATGAAAACTCCAAAACATGTTAGTGCCTAGCTGAAGTCAGTTTTTAAAAAATCGACTTTAACCCTTGACTGTTAGTATAAAAGCCAACCTGACTATATATTTTTAGCGACGTAGTTAGAATAGAATTATCTTTCGACACAATAAATTATGACCTCCTCCCATTTGTCTTTAAAATCAGTATTGTATACTCATTTCCATTTTATTCTTCTATTGCAAAAATTTCGTAAAAACCCCAAAGTCACACATACAAATTAGTAGACATCAGATTTAACCACTAGTTTAATGACGGCTATGTTGGAATGATGGAAATACTACACTGAATAATCATCAGAAGGTATAACGATGAAAGAGTCCAGTTCAGATATGTTGAGCGTAGGAAGATGAATGCCAACACATTCACAAAGTTTGCTTATTTCAAAGTCATTCCTGGCGTAGGAACCGAAAGGAATATTTTTCCCAACAGTGTTTTAAAAATGTATAATTTGATGGTGTTTGTATTTTGACTTGAAATGGATGATTCAACTCTTTAAATAGAATATATATTCAGTCATAAACGCTACTGCTGCTAAGAAATGATAGAACGCTGGAAAAATTTCGATTTCATCATCGACGTAAATGTTATGAGTTTCCTCAATTCAATTCTTTCACTTACTTTTAAAAAACAATACAAGAAATCTACAATGCCAATATTTCGTAGTCATATTTTAAGTAAGGCACAAAATATATTTTCTTCGTAGCAGCAATTTTCTGTACAGTGACAGAAAAAGATAAATACCTTCACTTGAGACATTTTCCACATTACAATGTCCTCTTAGAAATCCCATACAACACCTGAATTTGATTGTACAATGAAAACAATCATTCCAGCACAAGACCCATTTTTCTAAGCACTGATCAATATTCATACCACGTACAACATTGTTATAATAGAAAAACGACTAAGGAAAGAAGTGGAAAAGAAATTACAAGAGGAACAAACAACTTTCCGGCCAGGCAAACAAACACAAAACCACATGTATACAATCCAAACTATAAATGAGAAGACACTGAATATGGATAAAGAACTCTTCTTTTTTAGATCTGAAGGCAGCTTTTGACCAGGTACCTAGAGAAGATAGCTGGGAAGCTAAATTGTAAGTAACAAATAAACTCAAAAGTAATAAAAAGCCTGTACAATACAGTGAATGGAAACGTAGGATTAAATGGACAACAATCAAAAAAATTCTATATGGACAAGGCAGTAAAACAAGGTGATAAGCTAAGACCACTATTATTTATAATCTGCATAAACCAGGTAAACATCAAATGTCAAAATGAAACAAGAAAGGGAAATCTAGGAAATTAAATCTAAACCCAATTACAACAAGAGATTTATTGTACGCAGATGATATCCTTCTAGTAGCCAAAAGTCAAAGACAACTACAAGAGAATATATAAATATGGAAGAAAAACCTCAAACTGAACACGAATAAAAGCAAAATCATGCACATAACAAAGAAGCAAAACGAAGCAACACAAGAGATAATAATCGATAGAAGAATAATAGAAAATGTAGATACTTACGAATTCCAGAAGAAAAAATAAATACAGAAACAAAAATGCATTTTTAAAAAATACACGCGCGCACATACACACACACACACACACACACACACACCAACCCTAATATATGGCGCAAAATCATGGACAATAATAGACAAATATCGATCAAAAATAACCTCAGCAGAAATGAAGTATCTACGCCGGATAGTAGGAAAAGACGTGACAGGGTGAGAAATAGAAACATTAGAGAACTAGAACAGGATCCCATAATACAAACAGTAAAGAAAAAACTACTCCAATAGTACGGCCACCTGAAATAATTGAACAACGATAGATACCCAAAGATGATTATAGAGATGAGAATAGAAGGGAGAAGACTTAGAGGAAGACCCCACAAAACTAGGGAGGACAACATAAAAGAAACAGCCAGAAAAAGAGACAACGGGACAAATAAAAACTCTAGCTAACAATAGGCAAGAATACAGAAAATGGCTCAATTCCTCAACACCCTGAGATAAATGGGAGAAGCTACAGTAAAGTCAAGTGCAAAATTGCCTATACTCTTTTTTTGGACAAGATGACATTACGGGCTACCACAGCTCCAAAGCAGCTAACCATTTAGAAGTCACCGACGGCAATACAAGTAGCAATCTGTCTCAACACGCTTGAACTTGTCACAACATTTTACCACTGCTTGTGCCATATTGCAAAGTTTTTCTACTAAGCCCTGTTGAGAATAACTACTAAAATGACTACGAATTCCTACAGAATCAAGCAAATCAAGGAGTTCCCAAGGAAACTTCTTTTTATTGAAAATAATTCAAACTCCCAGGTAAGTTTGTTTATGATATTTGGGTATTTAACTAGTTGTAACGAATTTAAATTCTGCATACAAAAGCATTACCAAAAAGCTTATGTTAATTTGACTCTGTAAGATTTCAATAAACGAAAAAACAAATTTGATGAACTGATGCTTAATTTGCACTTTGATCATCTACTGAAAACATGTTTTCACTTCTAAGCATGAACCAATGCCAATGTAGCTTAAGCATTATGCTAGGCAGAATTAATAGTCTGAAGGTCATTTCATTCTCATGTAGCCGTACAATATTGTAAAAATAGAACTGAAAAAGAAGACAGTAGATTCATTACTCGTCACAAACAATACAAGAACTATTATATTGTAATTGGTAGGATACGATCCCCTAAGTGATTTTTCTGTCAACCTGATGAAAGTTGGCTGTATATCATTAACTAAGCATAGAACATTAATATTAAATGTCAAAGAAGTAGAACAAACAGGTCATTAGGAGCTGTAATTCATTTTAAACTCCCAAAAAGCTTGTTTTATTCCAAGTGTTATTGATTTTGTGCCTTCAAACTGTTGAACAGTACGTTCAATCTTTATATGGTTTTAAGGGTGCTGAATAGGAGAAAATATCATGACAACGTGCCACATCGTTTCAGAAAATTCTAAACTGAGTGACATTGTCACATATTTGTATTTTCTCATCATGACATGTTGATTGGGATAAGTCCCCAGCCAAAGAGAAGCATCCCCACATTAAAACAGACTCACCTCAGTATTGATAGTTGAAACACTAAGTCCTGGATTATTTTTTCAGTCTTAGACTGACGCACAAAGTCTCTTTGTTTCTGACTGAAAATTTCAAATTTAGATTCGTCGGTCCATAATACCTTTTGCCATTGTTCAATTGTCCAGAAACGATGCTTTTGCGCTCACCGAAGCGGTTTAGTCATACTAAAAATGAGTCTGCCAATTAAAAATTTAGAAAGCATTAAGTAGAAACAACCATTCCAACATGTAAACTCTAATAAATCCTTGCGCCATGATCTAATTACTATCTCAACTCTTAAAAACCTATCTCACAAAGGCTTCCTTTATACAACTCACTTATTTAATGAAATACTAAGGGTTCTATTCTTTCATAAACAGTAGAAAATTGCTGTAATAATTTTAATTCCAAAGACCGACTAACTTATTGATCGACCAGCAGCCTACAAACCAATTAGTTTATTATTGGTTTTGTAAAAAGTACTCGAGAAAATGCTCTTAAAGAAGTTGCACCCAAGTCTTATGCATAATTACTTTATTTCTGACCACCAATTTAGGTTTTCGAAAAAGCCATGCAATAATTGACCAAGATCGCCGGGTTATGGACAACATTTTCAAATAGTTCGAAACGCATAGATACCATACAAAATTAAGATATCCCTACAGATGTCTTCAAACTTGTGAAATCATACTAATCCAACCAGGCATTTTCTCAACAGATGTGGCAGTGAAACGATACCTCTTTATCCCATCACTCGGTGTTTCTCACGAGAGCGTACTAGGACCAATTATATGTTATTCATGGCAGATTTCTCAACTACAACAGGAAATATGGTCGTTACTTTCGCCGATGTCACGGCTATATTAACATCGCACACAGGTCTTAACTTAGCATCTCAACAGCTGCAAGCCTACTATGACAAAATAGTACAAATAGTGGTGCATTAAGGTAAATTAATGCAATTTTGTACAAGTAACCTTCACGATAAAAAGATGTAGCCACCAATGGTGTTTAACAATCAACAGATTCCGCAAGCTGATAGTGCTCGTCACCTGAGTATTCACATAAACAAAATCTAGCTTGGACAACACACTTATGCACAAAATACTAACAAATAAGCCTAAAGCTAAAAATATGTACTGGCTGTTAGGGTGTCAGTCACAACTATCTTTGGAGAACACGTTATTCCATTATAAAACTATGATCAATCCAATATGGATCTACGGAATACAGTTCTGGGGTACAATATCGAAATACTCCGAACTATCGTAAACGCTTCAAACTATTAGACGTGATGTTGCGGTTCCCACAGTTAATGAAGTTTAGTGCAAGTTATCAAAATCTTATTGGTGGTCACACATATATCTTACTAAAATATCGATTAGAAAGTGACGATACAGCTCAACCACGTTCAAAACAATTTAAACCTCTTAAATTCATTCTAAGTTCAATATAGATAAACACTCATTACATGCTTAATCTCGATGTATTTCATCTATTGAAAATTGTTAAAAGTAATTACTGAATGTCTAAGTCTGATAGACTCTGATATTAATTTTTCCTAAAATTATCATTTTAAATTAATTTGAACAAAAATTTGTGGCATACTTTTGTCAGTACTATATTCTAAACAATTTTAAACAATATTTTTTGCTAAAACCCGAAAATGTTAGTTACTTGAGCATATTTCACGTTTACAATCAAAGGCGAACGCGCTTCATAAATGTTCGATTGAAACGCGATCCAGCAACATTAGCATAAGTGAAATATTCGGTTAGCATTGGACTAAACTATTCGAACTGCAATAAAATGCATGCGGTACGTCCAACGCCTAATAAATAATCTAGCCCCGGTCGACAGCAACTCCAACCGAATGTTTGGCTGTAATGGAAACAAACAATTCGTAAAATATTTGGAATTTCGCATTACCAATTCAACCCGCCATTTCGACACACTAAAATTTTAAAGCCACGCTCCCGTGCAAGGTTGTCTAATTTAAATTGATGGTAAATACGAAAATCGTTCGGCGTTAGTTATACTGTAGTTACACAGGGTGGTCACTACGACATAAAAAAGCTAGTAAGATGAAAATAAGTCATAAGTCGACTTAAGAAGTTTTAAAGATAAATAAAGTAAACAATAATAACATAATTGGTGACTTTAATACTAAAGAGTGATTTTTCTCTTGATATCTATTTGTTTCAACTTATTTATATAAACAAGCATGAACAACGCATATACAGCATTATACAAAAATCCTTAAAAAAGTTTGAGATGCAAAAAATTAAAACACAAGTTATATTTATCAGCATTACATTTGATAAACACTCACATTCTCATAAGCAAATTCTCTTCCTTTCCTTCAAGTACTATACCCCATTTTAATAGGCATATTATCACATAAAATCTGGTTAGAATCGTAGAAAAGATAAAGTACATATTTATTATTCTTTACAATCTCAAATATTCGAGACGGAACAGAATTATACAGCATCTTCATAGTCAATGGGAAGTTCAACTTTGTACAAATGTTTGCTCTGGTTCTTAAAAGCAACTAAATTATTTAAAATTTAAAGTTTGTGTAACAACCATACCTGGTGTGGCGACCTTTTCGCCCTTGAACCGCTTTATATCGCGGCGACATGCCGGGGCGGCTTACATCTGCCCTAAGTTTGCCGTCGCACACAGAACGCATATAGTTTGCTAGCCGATAAATATACACGTCGAAGCTCGTGTCTTAATACGCATATAACGTTCAGCAATTTGTCGTGCTTAACAACCGCTCATATTCACAGCACGTCCAGTACGGCCGCATTTAACATCCCGCAACATACAGGAAGACACGCATCAATGGCCACCGTGAAACCATCGCCGACGAAGCCGAAGCGAGGCATTCAGGTGAGCATTTGGCTTACTTTCGGTGGATATCGGTACATCCGCTTTCGCGCTGCCATTTAAGACGATTTGAGCCTTATCGGTTTACCTTCCAAAACAGGCCGTACTACGTTCACAACGCATCACGAGACGGCTATTTACAGCCTGCCTCTCCACTTTTTGGTCCTTATGAGCCGTATCGGTATCGTATCCAAGCACCACGAACGTATTTACACGCCTGCTCTCCAATACCAAACACGTTTTCTGTAATATTAAGGTGAACCAAGAGCAATGACCGGTCTAGAACGTCCATACGTTGTTCTTGAAATCAGCGTCGAACATTGCACGCGATTGGCATTGTTTTGTTGAAATAGAAAGGCTTGATCTGCCATAACACTTACAAATTTGTGTTTCACTTATTATAGAAGCTATATCTACTTTTTCAAGTTCTGGCTACGTGTTGATATTATCAAATAAAAAAATCCATTATAAAAAATTGCTCGCCATACCATAACTGAACCATCAGCTCGCCTTCGTGACTAAATCACTTCCTTTTATGTAGATCATGTTAATAATAGGAAGACCCTTCTGATCCATTTAAATCGAATTTTCTTTCGTCACTAAAATTAACATTCTGCCATTCACGTGTCCAATCCACTTTTGCAAGAAAAAATCGGAGACGTATAGTGCAATATAACGTCACCCCCAAAGTTTTCGATGCTTTGCACAGTATATCCCGACGTTTTTCCCAGTTGTAAAGAATTTTGTACTCTTCTTTAAAACGTTTACATAAATTTTGGGATCTTTGATGAAACTACGCTTGCAATCCGGTAATTCATCTCAGTCACTTATCCGAAGTTAACGTAAGTGCTCGAGTGATTCGCAAGTAAAATGATACCGCAGCAGCCAAAGTAACCCAAGCAGTTGCATTGTTGAGAGAGGGCCGTGGTAAATCGACCAAATCTAAGTTAATCAACTGTGTCGAGATCGATTTCTTGTCTTAATATCCCTCAGAAATCTACATAAGATTGGCGTTGACCTCAAGCAAGAACTGGGTGAGGTCAGAGATGTGGTCGCCAGCGCTTTGACAGTGAGAAGAAGACTGAAGGCAACCAACCTCCAAAAAAGACAACTACAGGTCCCAATTTGCTCGCGAATATCTCGATTGGGATCTCGGAAACTAAGTCAAATATTATTCATTTCTAGGGGAACCAATTTTATCATTGCTGTATTCAAGAAACTGTCGCATATGGGGGTGGTTTTTGCATTTTCTGGGCGAGCATTTTCATACACAGAAAAACTAAGTTGGTTTTCGTGCCTAGTGGAGGACGCGGAGAAGATTTAACAGCGGACTGCTACATTAGGGACATTGTGGAGGAACATATTGTTCCGTTTGCGCAATTTATTAGTGAGAACTTCATGTTACACGACAATGCGCGATGCCATCCCATGCAAGTAACCATTACCTACCTGGCTGACGTCGGTTGTATCAAAAATTAATTGGCCTCCGTGTAGCCCAAGCTTGAATCCAATTGAGCATGTTTAAGATGATCTTAAGCGAAAAGTCCGGGCCAGAAATCTTGCAACCTTCAAGACAACATAGGAAAAGTCATCTGATCTATGTGTAATCGCTTGGAAAATGCAATTAAGAGTAGAGGTGGCAACACCGTGCATTGAAAAACTCATTAAATTAATTTCAACTAAGGTTTTCATTTTTTTCCTTTCATAATCGCTTTCCCCTTTCGACTCTTTTGTTTTACATACATATTCTTAGATCCATAACTTTGTCAGAACAGGTCTGATTCCAATCAAAGTGGTATTATTTGAAACCATAGTTTTTAAGCTTTCAAATAGTACACATAACTTTACTTGGAACGCTATCGGAGTTAATACACATTCTTTCAAAACTTGAGTATGTTACTGAGTGTATATTCATTTTATATGTAATGGAAATCAGCAAGCAGTCTAAAACACCATCCAGAATAAAATGATCAAATGAAAAATTTACAAAACAGCAAACTCAATATAGCGATAAAGAGATTTGACTAATTTTGCTTTAATGAGTAACTGTTAAGTTCGTGGAGCGAAAGCAAATAGACGCGAAATTGGCTGGTGGCGATAAAATACTGGAATACGGGCTTTGTCACACCGACTTTTTCGTGAAGTGTAGCTAACTGAATCTGAAAGTGAAAATTATTAACAATTTAATAAGAGTGAGCAGTTAATTATAAATAAGGAGCGATTATAGGGCAGTGTAAATAGGAACAATCAAGAATACAAACGAAGAGAGTTCTTAACCCGAAGGCCAAACGTTCCCTGCCTTGTACGGCCGGCAAACGGGAGATAACGCGACCCGGACGATACGAAAAGCTTATTTACCAAACGTACAAAAATCTAAATTCAGATAAAATATTGACAAAAAGGGGATTATAAATGAGTTCACGATCTAAAAGAGATAGAGATCTAAACAGTAGCGAAGAAAAAGAAGAGATCTTTAAGAAAAGTAAAATAGTCATTAGATCACCAACACTAAAAACAGAAAAAATAACAGCAAGTGAAAAAGAAATTAAAGACATGATTAAAATTATGAGAGACGAAATTAAGAAAAGTACAGAAGAAAATCAGAAACTACGAGAGGAAATGGCAAAACGGGAGATAAAATGGGAATCGGAAAAAAACAAATCCAAAAAAGAATCGAACAACTGGAAGATAAGTTTGAAAAAATAGAAAAAGAAAGCGTAGGTTAATAATCAAGGGTGTAAAATTAGTACAAGAACGAAAAGAAGAAGAAACAAAACAATTCTTCGCAGAAAAATTGGGAGTAGAAGTAGAAGTAAAGAATGTAGTAACACTGCAAGGAAATAAAGGTACAATTACAAGTCTGGTTGAAATGAAACACTGGGATAATAAACAGAAAGTCATGAAAAACAAATATAAACTGAGAGAATCCACCGTAAACATAGACAATGATATGGCGCCAAAAGAGAGAGGAATACAGGCCGAAATAAGAAAAATTTCAAAAGAAGAGAGAAGTAAAGGTAGAAGAACGAAAATTGGTTATAAAAAAATCATCACAGAAGGAGTGGAATACGTCTGGGATGATGAGGAAAAACGGGTTATAGAGAAATCAAAAAACTGATAACAAAAAAGAACTAGGCCGAACTTATAACGAAATATGCGATGGACATGGACGATGATAAACAATATAAGATGAACAACAAAAGGAAAAGCGTAGGAATAGACAAAAGTAAATAGAAAGAAAAGGATAAGAGGAAAGTAAGCAAAATGCAACAGGAAAAGTTGAGAATAGGAACATGGAATGTGAGGAGCATCAAAGCCAAAGAAGAAGATTTCGTAGAAGAAATGATAGAACATCAAGTGAAAATCCTAGGAGTAACAGAAACCCAGAAGAAAGGAAAAGGTATGAAACGAATTCATAAAGGATACTAGCTATTTTGGTCAGGAGTGAAGGAAACGGAAGGAGCAAGATGTGGGGTAGGATTAATAATAAATCCAGACATGCTAAAAGACATTATAAAGGAAGAATATATAAATGAACGGATTTTAAGATTAGAAATGAAGCTAATAGGAGAAGAAATATGGAGTGTGATAATAGCATACGGAGAAAACGAAGATGCTAGAAAAGAAGATAAAGATAAGTTCTTTGCGGAAGTACAAAGAGAAATGGATAATGGAGGAGAAAATGTAATTGTTATGGGAGACTTAAATGGACGAGTAGGAAAACAGAATACAAGTATAGAAAAGTATTTAGGGAAAGAAGGAGAAACGACCAGAAATAATAACGGGGACAGAATCATAGAAATCAGCATAGAAAACAATTTACTGATCGTAAACACAAAATTCAAACATAAGGATATACACACATTCACAAGAGTAGTAGAAAGCAGGAACGAGAAGTCAATTATTGACTATTTCTTAAAAAGTACACCAAAATGGAAAAAGGTACAAGACGTCAAAGTAACAAGACAAGCAGAGATAGGAAGCGACCACTACTTGGTAAAGATGGACCTAAAGAATAAAAAAGAAGATAAGAGGAGAAAGAAATCAGTGGAAACTATAAAAACATATAAACTAAAAGAAACAGAGAACCAAAAAAGATATAAGGAAATTCTAACCAAAAAATTTAGAGCAAAAGATAATACAAAAGGGGTAGAAGAAAAGTGGGAAAGATTTAAAGATACCGTACTAAATGCTGCGAGAGAGAGTTGCGGGACAAAGAAAAATGGCTAATAAAAATATGAAGAAAACATCATGGTGGAACGAAGATATAAAAGCAAAGATCAAAGAGAAAAAGTAGGCATGGAAGAGATACTTAAGTACAAAAAAAAACAGACGACTACGAAAAATATAAAGAAACAAGAACAGAAACGAAAGCGGCCGTGAGAAAAGCAAAAGAAAAATCATGGATAAAATTTGGAGAAAAGATGACAGAAAACTTTCGGGAGAACCAAAAACTATTTTACGGAACCTTAAAACAACTTAGGAAGAAAAAGGAATATAATATGATGAACAAAAAGGGAAAAGATGGAAAAATAATAACAGAAGAAGATCAAATAATGGAAAGATGGAAAGAACATATCGAAGAACTAACAATAGCAGAAAACAGTACAACAGATGAAAAGACAAAACTAGACGAAAGAGGGGAAATCGAAGAAATACAAGAGAAAGAAGTTAGGGAGGCCATAAAGAAAATTAAGTTAGGAAAAGCAGCAGGAAGAGACAAAATAACACCGGAAATGATAAAGTTTATGGGAAATGAAGGAATAACTAAATTTACAGAATTACTAAATGAAATAATGAAGACAATGATAATACCAAAGGATTAGAATATAGGAATCATACTCCCCATACATGAGAAAGGTGACAAAAGAGAATGTGGTAATTATAGAGGAATTACGTTAATAAGTGTCCCTTATACGAAAATACTGGCCTGAATAATTGAGAAAAGAATAAGAGACAGAATAGAAAATACAATAGAAGAGGCTCAATGTGGTTTTAGGAAGGGGAGAAGCACACAAGATTTAATATTCATCATTAGACAAATCAGCGAAAAATTTATTAAAAAAGGAAGGGAAATACATATGTGCCTTATAGATTTAGAGAAAGCTTTTGACAGAATACAAAGAGAACAAACATGGAAAGCACTAGAAAAAAGAGGAATAGAGGAAAGAACAATAGAAACAGTAAAAGCAATGTACAGAAGTAATAAAAACGTAGTAAGGACTAACAATGAAGAGTCATGAAAGTTCGTAACAGAAATAGGAGTAAAGCAAGGATGCGTGCTGAGCCCCTTGCTGTTCTCAATAGTGCTAGACGAGGCGATCAAAAATGCAAAGAAAAAGGTGAAGAAGATAAAATTGGAATACTGGCAAATGGAACAACAGAAATAAACGAACTGATGTTCGCGGACGACATGACGATAGTAGCCGACACAGAAGAGAATCTACAATACAACCTAGAGGTGTTAGAAACAGAGCTACGGAAAATAAACATAGCGAAAACTAAAAGTATGGTAGTGGCAAGAGAGAATATAACACACAAAATAAAAATACAAGAAAAACAAATTGAACAGGTAGAAAGTTTTAGATATCTAGGATCAATAATCGAGAACAATGGCCAAATAGATAAAGAAATTAATGATAGAATGGAGAAAACACGGAGAATCTACAATACTCTGAAAACAAACTTTTTAGGAAAGAAAGAAGTACCAAGAAAATAAAAACAGAAGTAGTGAAAAAAATGGTGAGACCGTCAATAATGTAGTAGTGAATCGTGGTCTTTGACAGAAAAACATAAAATAAGACTAAATGCAATGGAGATGTGGTTCCTAAGAAGGATACAAAATAAAACGAAAAGATATAAAATTCGAAATGAAACGTACAGACAAGACTTAAAGATAAAACCTACAATGGAAAAAATAGAAGGACAATTAAGGTGGTTTGGTCATGTGTGTCGTATGCCAAAAAATAGATTAGTGAAAAGAGTATACAAATCGCGAGTGCCGGGTAAAAATCAAAGAGGAAGGCCAAGCAAAACCTGGAAAGAAGGAATAAGAGAGGTAGCAGCAAACAAGGGAATAAACTGGGAAGGTATAAAACAAGTAGCCCAGGACAGAAAACTATGGAAAGAAAAGTATACAGCAACATAACAAACTCTTCTCCCACCTGCCTTACACCTAACGGTAAAAAGGCCATAAGGATTAAGCAAGCAAAAGTAACTGTATACAACATTACTTCCCGTTAAAACAGCATTGATCCAATAGACAATACCGTTAGTACCCACTAGAGAATATCGACCAGACATATAATTTGAAGTCTTGCACATCTCAAAAGGGCAATTGAATAGACGGCTGCAGGCTAAAGTCTGGCGAAACAACCTCGTTAAAGTCGGATTAAAGCATTCATACGAAATGCGAATACTCCCGGCAAGATCTCATTTCTTGATCTCGAACGTTTGATGCGACGACGCGATATGTTACAGACATCAGAAAATACAGCCGGACTTTCTCTGCACCCCCCCCCCCTCAATTGCATGGGATAGTTACAAGTTTAGAGTCTGACCTGTATCCACGTCAGGAGGGTCCTGGCGACGACAGGGTCTGGCGGAGGCGGCGTCGGATTGTTCTGCAGCGCAGATACCAGGCTGCTCGCCGCGTCTTTGACCCCCGCTGGCTGGGGCGGCGGGCTGCCGAAGCCGTAGTCGGGGGAATTCGACGTCGCGCTGCCGATGTTGCCTGAAATTAAAAACTCCGGTAACTTTCTGATCGGCATGCAAGTTGTGAAGTAAGTAAAAGTAAATAAAATCGTGAAGAAAGACATTCTAAATTAATTACAAGAATCCTCATGTCTATTTTTGCTATAATGGCCAATTGTGATTCGTCACATCGGAATTTTACAAGACAATTCTTAGAACAAAAAGTAAATTGACAATGAGGTCAACTTGTTAATATAAGTCACTTACGACTTCCATTGCTAATACAAAATGAACAAGGAATTTAATTATATCGAAAAGTATTAGTGATCTGCATACAACACTCTTATTCTGTAATTTTTTTCACGTAAAATATAAGTTTTTCTAAGCTATTGTCCGTTAGACCAGTAAAGGGGAAACAGTTAAAGATAAACAAAATTTGTTCAGATGTCAACTCAGTGACTCTCAAATATACAACTATATAGGTGGTTTCGACCAACCTCCAGGAAATACTTTTTCAAAATTCTTCGAATTTATATGAACCAAGGAAAAAGGAATTAATGTTAAACCATTGCAGATCAAAAATGTAACTAGTTATAATTGACCAATCGACGCGTCTAACCTTGTTAATAAAGGTTCTTAACGAACGTTTTCTAATACAACCAATGATTCAAGCGAAAATCTCAATAATCTATATGAAGGTTGCATTAGGATTGGCATAAAACATTTATTTTATTATTATTTACAATATATTTACAAATCAGTTTGTTAATAAAATTACAATATGAAAGAAGCAGTCCAGTGTGTAACATAGTTAAAAAATTTATTTAAGAGTTAATATTAATAAAGAGTGGCCCAAATTGAACGTCAGATTTAAACTTAGTGCTTTTTTTCTAGTTAGTAACTCTGATACTTGGACAGACGTTATCTACGATTCTTCCAATTAGTAAATATGGAACGCTACAGGAAAGAACGACGAATTATTATTGTTAAAACGCATTGCAGAAAATTTTGTGCAGACGTTAGGTTTTATTTTTGGTCCAAACAGTACACCAAATTAATTGCCTCAAAATTGATTACATAATTTGATCGGTAATGGAAGCGAGTATCAGCATGAGATAAGACCCGTGAGAATGTTACCATAGTTTAACTCACGTAAGAGCTAAACTTGCTGACTATTTTCATAATAATTTGTCAACTGATTTTTAGAGCATGATGGATTCTCAGTTTTATTGGAAAATCATCTTTGACGATAAGGCCCATTTTCAAATTATCGTGTTTGTGGTTCGAAAAATCATCGTGTAACTCATAAAAAGCAAATATATCCCTAACGAGACACTGTTTGGTAGAAATTTTGGATAGATATGTCTATACTTCTTCGAAAATGAATTGCGATCGTTACCATTACATGGTAATCCAGTTTTGTTAGCAGCAAATTGGCAACACTGATCTGAAATAAATGTGATTCCAGCATCACCTGCCATACAGTTCGATCAACGGTCGATTTACTGTACCAATATTATCAATAACATTGTAGCAAAATGTCGAACGTCGTCGTAACGGCACCGTCACCTTTAGAAGTTCGCGGATAATACCGGAGTCGCCGCCATGTTGTTGGTGTTGAGCGGCGAACGTAATGAGTCACCTTCAATGTGCAAGCCTTTGCTGTTGAGACCCCCGTTGTGTTCGTAAACATGCAAGAATAGAGCGTAATATTCCAGAAGATAATAAACAGTACATAACAGATGCTGGATGCATAAATGGGAAGTCAAGCAAAGTGAAATAAATTGTTTTACAGATAAATAGAGTTATAGAATATGATTTTATATTAGTGGTTAGTGTACTTAAATACTATGAAATAATTCAATTCTAAATAAATTAAATAAGTAGTTTGAATAAATTGAAGCATTTTATTCGCTACTTTAAGAGCAAAAACGTTACAATATTAATCAAATTGTGAAATTGTAGCTGAAAATTTTGTGGAAAAACCAAGATTGCAGCCAAAGCCGAGACGACCATTTGTCAGACATAATTTCCATATTTAATCGGAAGTTCAGTATTTTAATACCCAATAAAAATCCAATAATACGACAAATTCAAAAGTCGTTTCATTTAAAATTTAAATCCGGCCTTCAATTTGAGCTACTCTTTACTATAAGTATAGAGATGAAATTCATCTATTCAGCCTTCTCCGCACCACTGAAGGAGCATACATAATGTGATAACTTCTGCATTTGAATGCTAGTTAGCCTGCGAACTTTTTCGTCCATAAAGAATGTGTCCTCATCCATTCAGTCTTATTGCAGCCCTAAGAAGAGCATTAAATATTATTCTTGATATTTTTATTGTAGCCTTTAAATAATCTCGGTATTAAAATATTTTGCACATCCTCACAACTGAACTTCACATATCCAGTATCTTATTTTCGTAAGTAGGTTCCGATATATTAAGTAACCCAATTGTAACTTACGATTTGTGTTTTTTCTTTGTTATACGAGCTTTCCACGTAATGTAGCAGATAGATTGTTAATCATAAATATTTTATCTCACTTTTCACAACAAGATATACGAGTGCTTATTTGGGTCTATTTACTATTACTCATCATTTAAGCCAAACTTGGAGAAGGTGGAATGAATTGCAGGCTATTAGAGGCCACACGTTGTTTCTCGTTCATGAAGAAAAATTGTGCTGTTGTCCGCAAAGGTAGTAATTTTTGCTGTGGTTGTTGGGTCAACACTAAAAATTAGGTAAATAAAAAGCCTCAGTTTCTACCTGTAAAATCACTCAAGTGGATGGGATAACATGTGGATGGTTTTTATTTGGAAGTAGTAGTCCGTCAGATAAAATTTTAATAATAGGTAGTAGAGAATGGGTAGAATAAGCTTTACTTTATATATTAATCCACCATGCCGGCACGATTAAAGCTTGTCAAAGATAAAAAAAGACAGTCGTACCTAGTTTATTCTTTTCAAGACCTTTCAGCGTTTCATTTTACAATTTTATGACTTCTAAATTGCCGTGTAGTGTTCTTACGACTGCCTTCGTAAACTCATTCGGTAGAAGTTTAAATAATTTAGACATTGTTGGAAAACAAATTAATTGACCGAATGATGCTGTTTTACAACGGGTGAATGAATCATTGTGATTTGGGCAAATTTCCATTACCTGACAATACGTTAAACCTAAGCATACTATTATAGGACAGCACTATTGCTTTTAGGTACATATTTAAAAATTACTAACGAAATTAAGTCAAATTAGGGAGCTTTAAGATTTTAGTATTTAAAAGTATTTCTTTCTTGACTTCTGCCAAAGAGAAATGGTTTATTGGTAATTCCATTGGGCAAGGACTAATAAAAATTTAGAATTTCTTAATAACCATTACTGTTTTTTATCTATTGTGCTTTAAAAACTACTGATAGATGCTCTACGAATACAGTTCCGTTCTGTTTTTTCCCAGGAGAAAAGTAGTGAATAGCCTTTTAAACCTTTTCGTAGTCGTGCATACAGAACGGTCCTCTTTTGACAATGGGGTTATTATTTATTTATTTATTAATGTGGGATTATTTTACTGATCATTAGTGATAGCATATTTAATACCATACTATTTAATACCTGAGCTGGGAGAACATTGACTTGTATTCATTAAGAAAGGTGGTCAGCTAGGTTTCTAAACTTGATTGTCAATTTAGTACAGTAGTTCTTTGTGTTCTACTAAAATATCTTTTATGCCTGGTTACACATTTTGGGCAAGGATCATACGGATAGCACCAAGTTTCTTATTTCGCAGTAATGTTTAATATAAATATAAATGTTTAGGATAAATTCTAGGCCTTTTCAACAGTTTTGCAGTAATTGTTTGTGTGGTTACTTTCTATTATTCTGTCAGTGTATGAGAGACCATTTTGCATTGAGTTTCCGTTTCACTAAATTTGGTAATACATATCCCTAATTCGAATTTCAGCTTTCTGATATTATGCGTACAGTAACATGGCGATCTTTTTGCACTAAATGCCTCACGTATTCCATATTTGCAGCGATAAGAGATGTAGACGGGTGACCGACTTCGGGATCGTCTTGCACTTAAACCTTTTATGCCATTCAAACACGGCTTCTCCATGTCTTGTTAGCATATGCTACTGCATCATATTCCATGTTTGACTAGAGATTTTTCCTAGCATACAGAACTTAATGTTAACTCTTTGCTCGGAATCAGCATCCATTACGTCGCTCGTGTAAGTTCCAATTAAATGCACCAATAGTGGGTTGTTAAATACAGCCCTGCCACCTAGTGAGTTTATGCGACAACACTCTCAAGGACATATTTATTCAGAACTTATCTATATGAAGTGACTGAATGATACACATCTTTTGTGTTTGTATATTACAAGTAAAGAATTAAACATTATTCTTGGAACTTTTCTAATAAACGTTATATATTTTATACTAAGCGATTTTTGTTAGACAAGACAAGTTGTAAGAAGATTAATAAAACACGGCGATGACTGAAAGAACAATACAGGAATGAATATTTTCTAAACACAGCGCAATAAATTAAGTACGTATTTTGTGTGTACCACAGCAACTAAAATTAAATTAGCCACTGCAAGTGCTTTTGTCGTAGTTGCAACAAACATCGCGTTAGTTTAGCGGTCACTGCCAACTTTCGGAAAACATTTCTGCAAGTTGAGATTCGCCGGAATATCAGTCTTGTCTACACCCCACTTTGTTATACGTGTAGCCGTATTTATTTGCGCACGTTTGTTCCGCCGTTGACATCCATTTAATTTAAAGTTTGGTAGGAACTTTGTCTGCTTGTAATACGCTTTGTTAGGAGTGACGCTAAAAAGGAGTATTGAGTTATGAATTAGGCCTGTTACCGAGTATACAAAAAAGTTGCACCGCACCAAATATACGTTTCAAAAAGAAAATCGTGGAGTCCTTTTTAAACAATTCCTACTTTAAATATAAATGCACAGTGCTTCAAAAAAATTTCAATAAAAACCGTTAATTTGACAATAAACTTTTAAATATCAAAAGTGTGAATAGTATTAGCGATATAATTGCAACAGTGTTGCTACAACTACTCGTTGCAGTGAATAGTGAGTTATGACGATGTCCTGTCAAAATATTGTATTCTTATAGTGTTCCTGAAAGAAGGGCAATAAACGTGCTTATAGATATACTTTCGTATAGATATCTTAGTTTAGTGTTCCAACTGTCACAAACGGCGCGTTTTTTAACTCACATGTACAGATCATCTACCCCACTAAAAATTTCTTTGGGTATTTTGATGCTCCCTTCCTTCGAAATTTTGCGTCTACACTTAGGTGATCGTTGGAGACAAAAAATCCTTGGCCGAAAAGTTATTTGAAATTAGCTACGACGTAGATCTCATCATCTATAACCATATAGCGTTTAAACTTTCTTAACAACTGTTTATATAGCCTTCTGGTCCGTTTCTGGCTAATTTCATGTTCCTCTGTTCTGTCTATTGCTTTTTGAACTTTATCTACTTTTGTTCTTCTTTTTAATTTTCTGTATTAATTCCACCGATACTTGAAAACGGAAAGTCATGTTTGGGATCGCTTTAAACGCCTTATCACCTTCTTTTCTAACTGTTCGTCCATAATTCCTCTTTTTCAACCACTTCCTGTCTTTCTTTCGATTGTTAACGTTCTTTCTTATTATTAACATAATCAGCATAGTATTTATTTATTCTACACATTATTACGTTGGATGTTTTTAATTAATGTATTTTAGTAGTATGTTAAGGATAGTATAGCTCCTCATTAATTACATACTTTTAATACAAAAATAAGTAGTTAGTTCATTTCAATTAAGTCTTGCAATAGTTTCCTTTTTAGTCTGCTGTATATGTTGTTTTGTCCAAGGTTGTAGTCCACTGCACTATCACACCATTTAAAATTTTTAAAGAAATTCTGCTATAGTTGGTAATTTCAATTCTTTATGAAGTTGTTCGTTAAGCACAAACCACGGGTATTTTTCTCATGTACGTTTTTGATGCATTATTTCACACTGGAAACGCGTAAGTTAAAATAGGCCTTAGGTTTGACTTATAAAATAACAATGCGCACTTTGTTTTAAGGTGCGATTTCTTGTTTATTAGTGGATACAAGATTACTTATCTGACGATTCGTTTAATTTTTTGTTCATGTGAAAACACCATCCGAACCGGATGTCTAGATAAACCCCTAGATATTTAATTGCCGAGTCTCTAGCATTCCACTCCATTACGGTTTGTCTTAAGTGTATATTTGACAGATTTTTAATTTGCTTTAGACTAAATACTTTATTTGGCTTTTTTCTTGGCTTTATTTGCTATTTATCGTACTACTGACACATCTTGTTCAGTGATTTTTGCAAGAAGTTCGGTAGCAATTATTAGATTTTGGGCTATTACAGTCGTATCATCATAAAATATTGCCAGGCTTACATTACTTGTGGTTTGTGGGTCATGAATGTACAAGTTTCTATAAAAGCTACCACTGTGTATTCTTTGTTTTCAAAAGCTTTTTCAATAGTTTCTGTTATTCTTATTAGTTGGTGCGTTGTCGAATGTTCTTTCTTGAAGCCAAATTGGTATTTGTGTATAATATTTCGTTTACTCAGTATTGTATGTAGTCGTGTGTATATTACTTTTTTTAGTAATCTAGAGATTCGTTGAAGGTAAACTTATGGAACGATAGTCCTCTTCTTTATTTTTGGTGCTTTTATGAAATGAAAGTATGTACGCGTGCTTTATGTGTTGTTAAATTTCTATGGGTAAGATTAGTACAATTTCAATGGGTTCTTGAGTTGTAAAATTAGTATTAATTCCTCTCACCTCTTGTAGATGGTCTTTAATCCATGTCGTGTCATTTTTAAACCGTAGGATGACACCATGCACCAATTTTATTTTGAATTTCAGTTCTCTAGTTATGTGTGCGTACGACACTACTTTCTTAATACTTAATAATTTTTCACTATTCGTATTATAATTCCAAAAATTAAATGACTTTTGACAAGTACTGAAAGAACGCTTTCAAATGTCGTGCACGCCTGAGGTGACATTCCATGGAGGAGTTCACAAATAAATTTTGTATTTATTACAATTTTATCGAGAACACTCTACGTCATTAGGACATCTTGTATATAAGGAAAACAGATAAAAAGGCACCTAAATCCTAATGTGGGGTGCACGGTAATAACCGTCTCGTTTACGGGCATTACGTCTAGACTGCATTCGTTTACATATAAACACACTTCAAGCAGACAAAAAGGCCATAAGAGTAGATCAAACACCTGTTATTGATCGGCGGCTGCTACGACCTGAACAATATAGCGAAGTAGTGAAACGGGAAGTACAATCAAACGTCCAATATGCACTTCAGAGCGCCGCAGAAAGTAGAGACGGGTTTAATAACCACTTAAGCGACATTAAAGATTTCCATATGCGCCAGTGTCTCGCAATATACATGTATACAACGTTACAAGCTCCGCTTTGATGATTCCCGGTTTCAACATGATGACAACACATCTTATTAAACACAAAGGCTTATTCTATAACACGTTTATTGGTAAACTGAATATACTCAAAAATGCTTTTAAGTTCCACATCAGATAAATATTAGTTCCTTTATGTGTGAAAATTGATTCATATATATTCTTAACGTCTACTTTATTTTAATTCAGTATAATTTACTCAACGTATCACTGAAAGAAAATAGTAAATACATAAATGGTCAAAAATATGTCTGGATCTACCTTCATATTTCAATGATAATTGGCCGCAAGTGGGCGACGGACCATCTCGGCTTGAATTTTGAATAGAGGGATACTCTTAATTCTGGCATAATAGTGTTCACGTCGACTGAAAGTCTTCTTCCCCGTAGTATGTAATTAATGGAGTATTACAAAACAGATACCTTTGCTTCCTTAAAATCTTTCTTTTTTCGACTCCACATTCAAATTTGACTTCAAGAAATCTTGTCTTTTAGAAAAAATAACTACTGTATAAAAGTATGTGCATCATACTCATTTTGTATTAAAAAGTGATTGAGCAAACATTTTCATAATTGCGCAAAACTATTTTTACATTTAGGATACAGGTGCTAATAGTTTCCTCATAATCTTTAGCCAGAACAGAACCACTAAAGGCGTAGCTAGTGCATCTAAAATTAGAATGCTTCAATGTTTCACATATAAGAAGCAGTAAATATACTTAGTCCCCACACGTACATGTCAAAAAAGAAATTAAAAGATAATTATCAACCATTAAGAAAATTTAGAGGTTATAGTAACTAATATAGGGCAAATTGTCATAGAAAGTTACAGTGTTGAGCAACATTGTGCAAATCATTAAACTTTACTAACAAAATGAGCGCTCACTTCGAGCTAAGTTACGCGCGCTACGTTATTTTTACGGTCTACACAATCGTCCTGTTGAGTCGACTATTCGTCGTTTGGTAGACAGATCAAAACTTGAACCTGCACCCGTACTGAAAGTAAATGACCATAGGCAGCGTCGAGCATTCGCTGACTGGGCTTTGGAGCAGTTGGAAGTGGATCACGATTTCGATCAGAAAATCATCTTCAGCAACGAGACCCATTTTTGGATGAATGGCTATGTCAGTTGACAAGCAAAATGATCGTATTTGGGAAGACAAAAATCCACATGAGACCCATTAGTTGCAAATGCATCTAGAAAAAGTCACTGTTTGGTGTAGATTTTGGTTTGGTGGGTTATTGGCCCATACTTCCTCCAAAATTAAGCTAGCGCCACCATAACTGTCACCCGTGGGAGATACAGGTCGATGATAAACAATTTTTTGGTCTAAATTGGCAGATATGGATTTCAACGACATGTAGTTCCAACAAGACGGCGCTACATGCCACACAGCGCATACAACGATAGATCTTCTGCACGACAAATTGGACGGCATGGTTATCTCGCGTTTTGGCGACGTCAAATAGCCACCAAGATCGTGTGATTTAATGCCATTAGACCTTAAATCACGGGTCTATGCGAATAAGCCACAGACGAGTGATGTCTTAGAAGTCAACATAACCAATGCCATCCATGATATCGAGCCCGATTTATGCGTTCGAGTAATCGAAAATTAGATTTCTCCCAGCGAAGCCCGGCGGCGATTTAGCCGATATCATATTTCATTCATAATGTAATCGAATACTCCTTCAAATAAAAAAAATAGTGATTTCTCATACACAATTTGCTTTATTTAAAGTTCGAACGCCCTTAACGAAAAACCTTTTATTCATATAAAAATCGAGAGTGTACATATTTCTATAATATAGTACCCATTAAGAGTATTTTTTTATTTCACCCCTAAAAAAATAAAATGGGGTTAAAAATGTTTTCACGGATTCGGTGAGATTATACATATAGATAATTAAAAAATAATTCTATATTTTGCACTGGTTATTCTATACAGATAAATGTGAACTCAAAGTTAATTAAAAAAAAAAGTAAATCTGAAAAATAGCTATAAAATGATAACAATTAGAACATTGACAGAGAAGACCTATATGTTGTATATATAAAACAAATAAAAGGTATTGTAAACATTTATTATAATCTGGTATTTTTGAAGCGTAATGTTCCATTAGACATAAAAAAAATGTCGGTTCTAAGAAAATCTAATGCGTAACAAGAGGCGAGATTGCTTTGGAAGCAATATAAAATAAAGAATACCTATATACAATATAAAGTGCTATTGGGATCACAGAGAAGTCTTTAACGTCTAGATATTAATGAACTAAGAAGACTATTTTTCAAATTCAATTACATAATAATCAAGATGATGATGATAATAAGACTCTAATACCCCCTCGTGGAGGCATGATCCTTAATCTGAGTGTTTAAGCTCTCGTACTTTCGTCCCCATTGTCTAGTCGCTGCGCATCATCTTTAATAAGGAATAATGTAGCAAGCACCGCGTCTTAGACCACCGCATTATTACCCCCTGTTCGAAGTGAATGCAGGTACTCAATTAGGGGTCAGTCCGCACTTCAACCAAGCACCTTGATCGCCTGACCACACTAACGTTAATTACATAATACCACCGATAAAATTAAAGATTGAAAGTACTAACTGAAACTAAAAACAAAGAAGTAGATTTGGTCTTACCAAATGAACAGATTACAATCTGAAAAGATAATCAAAGCAAACAAAAAAGAAGAAATACAGAAAGACCTATATCCAATAGCGGGTTTAAGAGATTATTTAAAACGTGATAATAAGTATAGAGTCATCAATAATAAATTCTTAAAACTCAAAATAAGTATTTTCAAATGAAAAAAGTACACTACAACAAATTACGTTTATAATTTTTTCAACATGTTAATATTACAAATGTTATATCTTGCGCATTTCATAAAAAATCCCTCAGATCCTTGAAAATCTAATCGAGAGAAGAGAAGGTCCTAATATTCCACTAAGAGTTCTAAAGCGTATAATCTACATTACCCTTAGATAATAACTACTGAGGGATTATGGCAGATTGCGGCTCTCTTTCCCATCTCACGTAGGGGAAGAAAAGTTGTCATAATGTGGCAAGGGCAGGTCTCCCGGCAATTTTCCTGGGCACTTCGTAATGCGGTGACTTACTTTCTGAGAATTTAGTACCTATGATAGTTTCCTGCTTGAGTCAATTAATAAAGATAATAAAATATAGAGAACTAGCCTAGACACCAGGGATACCAGTGTAACTAGGGGTAACTAAGCTTTCATTTAAAATTGCGTAAAATGATACGTAATACGCGACGCTTCAGTCAATTAATAAAGACGATAAAATATGGAAAGTAAATTATCGTAGTTGACCCTTTATAATTCCTCTCCACCGATTGTATTTGAGTTGAGGTTGATAATGAGTGAACATTACCCTACAGCACACAGAGTCAATCCAAAGGTAGGCCAGCTAAATACCGGAGCACCAATTCCGAGAGAGTATCAAAAACCTTCTAATTTTATTTGGCAAGAATATTAAATGTAATTATTCTTCTCTATTGTCTAATTGTATTCATTCATTCAAAGATTATCACTCTACTTAAAGAACCGAGTAAAACGCGCTTTGTTCGCCAATATCAATATTACAAGACATACCGTCCTGTACCTTAAGGCAATCTCTAAGGAGAATTTATAGTTTGAAACATTTAAGATCTACCTTACTGGCTTCGGTCTACTTTATATGATAAAAGAGGTGGTATGTAACTTTGCAGTCTTAGTAAGTTAATAGGTGTATAAATAAGTTCTCAGGTTTTCCTGCAAAATTAAAGTTTTATTTAAAAACAAACAAAAAAAGCTTAAGTATCAAAGTATTCTCCGTTGGTATCGATGACCTTTTGCCATCTTTCGGGTAGCTTGCGAATTCCCTGGTGATAGAAGCTCCCCGGCTTCGAGACGATAAAGTTATCGATGCATTTTCGGACTTCTTCTTCTGTTTTGAAGTGCGTATCAGTCAAGTGATACTTCAACGACCGGAATAAATGATAATCGGAAGGGGCCATGTCTGGGCTATACGCCGCATGTGGGAGAAGTTCCCAGCCTAACGCGTCTGCAGCTCATCAGTGTCAAATGTTTGAGGGCGTCCAGCGCGTGGCTGATCTTCAAGACTAAACTCTCCTCCGCGAAGTCTTTGGTACCACTTTTTGCATGTTGCGTAACTTACAGCATTCTCGTCATACGCAGCACAAATCATTTCGGTGGCTTCAGCAACGTTTTTCTTAAGATGAAACACGAAGTGGATAGAAAATCGAATATGCTCTTTTGTGATTGCCATCGTGAACACAGCTGATTATTGAAGTAATGTGCATCAAACGCCAAATCGCATGATGTTTCGAAAGGCCAAATGTCATTGCTTTAAAACCGCAAGAGTAAAAAGTAAACGGTGATTTGCGTCCTGTGAAATCTAAAACTTAAAACTTATTTATACACCTATTATAAGAAAATACCAAAAAACTTCATAACAATCCAAGAAATACGGAGACATTTATCTTTATAGTGAGAGTTGAAATGATTCAAAAGAAGCACTACGATGACATGTGCAACCCCACTTACCCACGGAGACAAAGGCATTGTCTAATACAAACCATAGACCTTTGCTGAATAGTACTGAGACTAATGCCCAGGGAACGCGGTGGTCGTCTCCGAATGCAATATCTTGAGGCAATGTTAGCTTTAATGTGAAATTGGTGAAAGATGGTGGGCGGAAATTTGTGAAATATTTTAAGTCTCATCTGAGAAACATTCCTTATTTTGAATACCGAAACATTCGGTTCATTCGAACTCGATGTTAAGTGTCATTATTCTTATTTTTCTCCCCGAATTATTCCACATCTTTAGTAACATGCGGCATATAGTAAAAGCACCACTTCCTAATTATCACAAATTTATAGCATCCGAACCAAACAAACAAGAGGTAAAAGTCTTCCTCAAAATAAAAGACAATGACGATCTAGTAGTATCCGAAACGCATTTTACAATAAGAAGGTTTATAAAAATACCTCATTATTGCCTTTATTACGCTGAATACTCAGATAATACAGCTCTTGGTGATGCGGGTTTATCAATCGTCACGCAATAGTCCACCATGGGTTACCGAAGTATGGAAAACCTTTTTTACTAGCTCTATTATCGAGGTCAGTAAGCTTCCTAACCCCATTACATTGGCTGCTGCGTATACAGCAACCAAAGCGTAAATTAACCATAAGACATAATACAATCATTTTTCAATTTCTTAAGTCCAAAATTTTTGGTTGGTAGTAATTTCAATTGTAAATATACAAGATAAGGCGGCTCTAAAATAATAATTACAAGGAATATGCAACTTGATCAACAATAGCACAGATAAAAATTATGTATATTTCTCCACTGGCACTCCAATATACTGGCCAACTGACGTAAATAAGATTCCAGATTTATTAAATTTTTATAAAGCTGCAGACATTTCAAGAAATTATGTAGCTGTATTTCATAGCCACCATCTATCTTCCTACTAAAGCCCTATATTTGCTACTATCACACTATTGCATACGCAATATACCTGATAAAACTAAATACATTGAAGCTAGGGGAACCCAGCGGAAAACTATAAAATTGTGTGTAATTAGTCGTAATGACTAATGAGATACAACGTTGGGCGCAAATGAGACCATTATTTTTGTTGGCATTTTTCTGAGCCGCAAGTGAGCAGAAAATGGCAGTGGGGGCAAATGAGCCGGGCGCAAGTAGGCCGACACCTTCAAAATGATAGCTCAGGTCAGAAAAAGAAAAAGTCGAATTATTTGCCCAACAGCTAGTAGGGGTATCCAAACATAAATCGAACGATATTGATGACGACGTCGACAACTTTTCAATGTACCAAATTACAATTGATGAGCTTTGAAATGGGATAAAATTGTTAAAGAACAAAAAAGTGCCAGGTTTTCATCTAATTACGGGTCTCACATTAAAACAGTTACCAGAAAGATGGGAACAATTTTTACTAGCGCTACTCAACGCAGTATTACGCTTAAGACATTGGCCTTGCAACTAAGGTTTGTGCAAATAATGTTAATTCAAAACCTAGAAAGCCACCAAACGCCTATTGTCTCTAATCTTTTCGAAATGCTAATACTAAAGTGAATTAACGAAGATAATCTGTTAGATGAATGTATTCCCGAACATAATTTTGGATTTTAGAGAAGACACTTCACTAAACAACAATGCCATAGAATAACCGAGCTCATTCAACAATTACTACATCGAAAGCTATATTTCTGGACAGACAAGCTTTCGACCATGTATGGCAGAAAGACTGCTATTTAAAATAAAACATGGGGCCGGCGAAGAGATTGCTCTGTAAGCAATCCCAGAACGAACTTAAAAAAACCTTTCGATTTCGATTTCGAATTTCGGAAAAATTCGAAATCGAATATCTCGAAAATTATTCGACATAGAATTTTTCGACTTCATTTCGAATTCAGCGTAAAATTTCCTATAAGAATCACATTTAAAATCGTAATGTCGAAAATTTTCCCGAAATTCGAAGTCGAATATCTCGAAAACTATTCGACATAGAATTTTTTCGATTTCATTATTGAAATCGGCGTAAAATTTTCTTTAATAATTACTCATAAAATCGAAATGACGAAATTTTCCCGAAATTCGAAGTCGAATATCTCGAAAACTATTCGAGATAGAAACTTTTTGATTTCGATTTTGAATTCAGCGTAAAATTTCCTATAAGAATCCATTTTAAAATTTTTAAAAATCCATAATTTTGTGATAGCGACAGACAGACAGACAGACCGACAGACCGACAGACCGACAGACATATAGAATTCAGTAACAAACTTTTTAAGTTCGTTGAAAATATCTTTCTATATCAATATTATCTTCTGCTTAAATCGTATATGTCAAACCGATAATTTAAAACAAACTTGGAAATTAAATCTCGCAATTATACTCAATCTCCGCTAGTGTCCCTTAAGGCAGTGTTCTGGAACCGCTTCTATATGTTATTTACTTCAGACCTACCGACTATGTCATTGTGTGCCGTGCAGTGCTGCCATCTCTATCACGCATTCACAAAGAGTGCGCGCGTATTTTGAAACAAACCACATGTTTCTATCTGTTCTCAGTTCTGAGAAAAAAATTCGGAGGTTTTATAACTTGAATGCACCTCTTATGTGCGGGGCATAATAAGACAGCAAGCTACAGATATCACGACGGACTCTTAGGACATCCTGACGACCTCCTTACACAACTAACGCAGTCCTAGTGTTACAAAGACTAAAGCGCAACTAACGCAAAGCAACTACATCCCCCTCCCCAACCTTAATGTGGAGGAAAGCGAGATGGCACAACAGGGCGTTCGTCTCTTCAAGACCCTTTAAGTACCATAAAATTAACTCATTCAATTTATTTTTCTAATTGTAATATCTGTTGTGGTAATAATAATAGTAATAACAATAAATCTATAAATTGATGCGCCGATAACATCCTTTTACAAAAATTCGCTTATTGCTATCCTGATTGATTGAGCTTCATCATGTTTACTTGTGTAGTGACAACAGATGGTAAAATGTTGTATGGACAAGCGGTGAATACGACTATTCAAATATCAAAACAAAAGTAACAAGCGAATAGAATGAGGTCAATAAAGCTCAGAGATCCTCGTTATTCTCCTATTTAAAATTCTCCTAACAATCAATCGAGTTTTACTAGACAATAAATACGAAATGTTAAATTTTACTTGTCGCTGTACTGAGCATCGAGTTTACGTTAATTTGGTGGCATGTTCAGAATATACGAATTCCCAACCCTAAAATCCTTATTTCTCATGAAAATCCAGCTCGTGCATTATACATGCACTCCGTCTCCCAAGGGAAACGGGCTGCTGCGAGATGGGAAGGAATAAACAGCAACTATTCGTTGACAGCGAAAAGTCACTTCAGTCACTTCCGCAGCGGCAGCACATTTTAAAACGCCAGATTCCTCTCGCGGAGCGCTTTTTGCGTGCCGCTCGGCCCGACTGCTTACAAAACGTTTTGTTTGCATTCTCGGTAAACAGGGAAACAATATATTTAAGGCGGGCCCCGAACTTCTCTGCAAACGACCGAAATCGCTGCCGATGCTCTCTGATAAGTCCAGAACGTGAGGAGGCACGTGCGCCTCGTTTCCGTTATACCTGCCTTTATTACGCGCAGCCGGCGGAGCTTTCGCAATAAAATTGTATTTAGTTCCTTCCAGGGACAAATATAATAAAATGGCCACGAAGAGCAATCAAACCGACATGTATTTAATAAAAAAACCTTTATTACCACCGAAAAATGTTCTCGATGCTTATAAGTTTTGTTGTTCTAGAAAGTTAATAACTTTTCCCCCTATCGTTTGCTTCTTTAGTCCAAAAGAAAGTACACTATTTTTTTAATTCTTTTCTTTTGCAGAACATTCTCTACGGTAAAAGTCGAATTATTTAATAAGGCTCATTTTTATTATCATTGTTATTTCGTCAAAAATAAATTTGAATAATTTTCGAGTTACAATGCTTAATATTTATAATTTGATTTAAGATACTGTATTTCATATTTCTATTAATTTTTAGAGCAATGAATGCTGCTCCTTGAATTCTTTTAGTTTTGACTTTGAAATTACAGAATGCCTTCAGATGATCAATGATGCCCCAACTTATTTTTCTTCTTCGTTTTTGGTAAGCTACTCGCTTGTTCATTTACAGATTTCTTTTTTATTCTTCTTTTTTTAAATTATGTTATGTTTTCATCTCTTCTTCGGGCGCCCTGCGGTTCTTCTTACTGTTGGTCTGTTATATCTTGCTTTCCTTACTACTCTACTCTGATGCATTCTTGATATGTGGTCATTCCATTGTAACTTTGCAGCTTTCTCTTATATTCACATTGGTATTTTATCTTTTTTTGTTTTACTTTTTATTCTTCTGCATTTCTGCTACCCCACTTAGTCGTCTTATTTTCGTGGTTTCTTGTCTTGTTTCGAAGCGTAGGTTATTAATGGACGAACAAAGCTTTTATATATTTTACATTTTACGTTTTGTTGCAAGTAATTATTGTTCCATATGATCTTATCTAAACATCCAATCCCTGAGCCTTTGTCATTTGTTATTTACTTCTTTTTCTATCCTTCCATTACTTCTTCTTCTTCTTCGCAATACTACGATTGCTCCTGTTTCTTAGCCTCTTAATCTGCTTCTGTTGTGGTTGACTGTGTATCATCTTTCCACCTTTTCGTGGTCTTCCAGTTGGTCTTCTACTATAGAATTTGTTGTTCTTACACATATTTGCTATTCGGTCCGGTCCCATATTATCTACATGTTCATTCAATTTCTTTTTTCTCGTTTTTTATCCACTTTATAATGTTTTGGATGCAACATTGCTCTCTTATGATACTGTTTCTTTGTCTATCTCTCAACGTTATGACTTTTATCGTTAATACTTTCATTTCTACATTATTGATTCTCTTTTTGTTTTATTCGTGTCTGAGCTCGTCTTCGCTGCGTAAGTTAGGATTGGTCTCATAATTGTCTTGTATACCCTCATCTTACTTTCTGGGGTCATATATTTGTCCTTCCATATGGTTTCTCATAGGCAGCTATTAACTCTCGTCCGTTTGGTTGCTTGTCTAGTTAACTCTGCTGTCAAGTTTCTTTAGCTAGTAATTTCAATTCCTAAGTAGTTAAATGTCATCATCTGTTCTATGCTTTTTTCCTCTATTTCCAGTGGTCGGACGGAATCATGTGGGTACTCGGTCACCTCAGCAGTTGCCCGCACATGGACAACGGATCGTCTAGAAACCCGCGTCCGCGTAGATATAGTTGCTAAGTAATAAAAATTCCTTAAAATCTTTCTTTTTATTGAAATTTACAAATTAAAGTAAGAATACTAATGTGTAAACGAAAAAGTAATGAACAAACTGAAACTTTAACAACAGTACACGCTTTTCTCGCCCTTATATAAATTTTCATGGATTTCAAAAATCCAATCAGGATATATTTAAAAGAATTTTGAAAACCTGTAGAGTCAAAGAAATGGGACAAAACTGGTGCTGCCTGTTTTAAAAGGCATAAACTACTGCAAGACCACTGGGATCTGTGCCGAGTTTCAATTTTCTATTATTTAGTGACACTGTTCTCACGTTCGCTAAACTAGAGGATCCATATTGGTAGGTAAGTGTATGCATTTTCCTTATATTTTGAAGTGAACGCAAAGACAGCAGTTTGGGAGGACAAAACTGAGTATTGTCAAGTTTTAGCCTATACTTTAAAGACATTGTTTTTAACTAAATTATAAGATTTTTTTAAATATCCTGTTTTTTCAGATATAGTGCAAAATTACAAACAAAAAATTGACAGACAGACAGACAAAATAAATATAGTAGGTGCTTTAGTAGAAATCCTTCAAGAAAAAAGCGACATTAGGAGTAGAAAGAAAACTGAGAAAAACTCGCCTCAAGAAGTTTTCTTCTAAATCAGTGGCAAAAAAGTTATATTCCTACGAAACACTTTTCAAAAATGCTCAAGAAGTTGAACTAGTCAGTCTCTCCCTATCTTTTAATTTTAAACGACCCATGTCATTTTTTATAATGAGATAACATAATTTTGCGGTTTTTGCAGCGATACCAAGAAATAAGATTAATAAACACCTAAAATAACATTAGCTCAGGCTGAGGGAGTATATAACCACATAGCAGTGGATTTTTTTTTGATGTACAGATATTCTTATGGTATCTAACAAAGCTTCAAAAGCATTAACTTTTAGAGAAAAAAGCAAGCTGTGAGCGAGGAGTTCTTATGACTACTGACGTATGAATAACTGTAACAAGGAAATTTATGCCATCAATGTTGATTGTCACAAAAAAAGGAACATCCTCTTACTGATAGGTGATGCTTCTCTAAACTCATTTAATTATTTCCCTGAAAGCGGTTAGATAACCTTAAGCACACTTTCATTTCCTCTTAAAAAATTATTTAACTGAAAAATCAGTTCTCTTTTTAGTTTAGATAACCACTCATCACAGAACCTAATAATATTACAGGAGAGAGTTATGTTTCTTCTTTATACTACGCATCAGCTTCCACTTTTGAATGTGACATTTATGAGCCCATTCATTATCTGTTGTGAACATGAGGTTTAAAATGTTTCATATTGGATAGCTAATAACTAGTTACTCATTTGGGAAAACTTTTTAATGTAGCATTTACTAACGCTACTAGAACTTTTGAAAATGTCTCAATTTAATCCAGATATATTTCCTGGCCACACATTTGCCCCCTAACACATTTGAAATACCCAATAAACAACCAGATCAATACAATACTGGGTCTAGCTAAATATAAATAGAACTTCTTCTGACACATCTTCTTTGAAGGTTGAAGCAAACACTGTTACATTAAAACTACAAGAAAATCAGAAGAAAACAGTCAAGAAAGCTAACAACTCTAAAAAAGAAAAAGGCAGAAAAATAATCAAAAAACTTTAAAACAATAAGAATTGTAGTTTTAAGAAGAGGGCAACTTTAACGATTTTATGTTTTGAAATGAACTTTATACTTCAAACTAAATGAAGGACGGGTCCATAGCTGTTTTCCGAAAATGGATCCATAAAGATTGTTGAAATGCAAAGAAAAATGATAATTTTGTACTTGATTTTTGTATTCTATAAGAAGTTAGAAAGAAACCAAAACATTTTTTCTTTAACTGATTTACGTTAAACATAAATTACATATTTTGTGTTTGAACTTCTAACACCGTTAAAAATGTGAATATTTAACATTTTAATTTTTTTACATATATTCATATACATACTCGATTTTACCCCACCTATAGAGCAAAAACAATTGCCAGAGTGGTCCAGGGGTTGAGGCGCGGGCTACGATGCGGACTAACCCGGGTTCAATTCCCGGTACTCTCTGAAGCCTAGCGGGTAGCCTACTCAGTCACTAAAAATAATTGAGTACCTGCGGTCGTCTAAGGCGCGGTGCTTGCCACATCGCCCCGCACCAAAGATGGTGCGCGACGACCGGGCACATTGAGCGAACATATAAGAGCTTTAACCTCTCAGTTTGCAGGCTGTGCTCCCACGCGGGGCGTTAGAGTCGTACCATTATTATTTATCGAGCAAAAACAAGTATTCGGAAAATAAATTATTAACTTCTAATATGTATTAAAGAAAACTAACATGTTTTTGTACCATTTTCTTTTTAAATAAATTTGGTACCCGGTTTTACCCCACCTTTCTTTACTCATAATTTCACAACACTTACTCTCTTATTTAATCCAAATGCCTTCTTTATCGTTAGGTGTTGATTTCTTCTGACAGAGGCTATTATTTCGGTTTTGGGGCCTTCTTCTAGTTTCATTCCAATCCATGCCCTCCTGTACTCCATGCCATGTACTCCTAGGTATTGAAATTTATTTACTTGTTCTATTAGATTTCCTTTCATATTGATGTTATTTATTTTTTCTGCGCGTATTACCATTATTTTTGTTTTTTCAGTATTCATTGTCATGTTTCTTTTTTGTAGTTTTTGATTACACACTTCTAAATTATGTTGTAAATTATCTTCGAAACCTGCTATAATTATCTTGTCGTTTTTACCAACGTTTTGTTCCTCTCCAATGTTCTAAATTAAACTTTTAGTCCCCTTCTTGCTTCCTTGAATTAAGTCTTTCATAAATCGATTTTTGGTTCTGCCTATATTTAACTTTATTTTTTTGGTATAGAGTTTTTACTATCCCTATTAGTTTATTTTCCACTCATGATTTGCAGGAATTTCGAACATCTTCCCTTTTGACCTATAGAAGGCTTTTACTAGGACTATAAAGCATACGTGCACTTGTCTTGCTTTGTTTATGACTTGTGTTTCTCTATTACTTTAGAAGGCGCACTTTGCCAATCATTTTCTTTGTTTATTTAGTAACGACAGGAATATGATTTTACTTGGCTCTTCCATATACGTCAGCATTTCCGCCGTTGTCATATTTACTAGATGCTTTTCCTAACTTTAATCTTCTCATCTCTTCATTAAGTTTATTGCTATTATTATCTTTTCCAAATTGTTCTGTTCATATTTTGTATCGATTTCAGTTATGTTTTTGACCACTGTAAGTTCACCCGTCTTATTTTTTCCCTCTTTTTGTCTGCTAGTAGTTCTTAAAAATACTATTTTCATCTTTCCATTACGTCTTGTATTTAGTTGATAAATTCTCCTGTTTACCTTTATGTTTTTTAATAGTTTTTTCTCTTAAAATTTTTAAAATTCCTTAAAACAACTTTGGATTTTCTGCATAATTTTCTTTTACAATGTAAATTTATTTGTAATAAAGCCCACAAAAAAATAAATTTCGCCGCCGCTAAAATTTACGTCCGTTTTCGCTTGATCCCACTCAAAAATGAAAGAAAAATTAATTTAAAAGATATTATTTTACCTGCTATTATCTTAGAAGACTATATTCAGGTTACTATTTAAAAGAATCAATTATATTCCTAAGATGTTTGAAAAGTTAGTATTTCTATAAAGAGTGCATTAAATATTAATTCTAATTCACTACTGATCAGACAAAAAATATGCTAGAACGTCATTTTAAGAAGTACCAAGATACCCGTAACAATATGGAATATGGTTAACGCATGTTATAGGTACTTTTTACAAAATATAAAATACTAACAATGTATAATTATGCACTCCTTAACCAAATAGACGACATTCATCTAAATTACAAGTTAAACATCATTTTCATGTACTCTTTTATATCAAATCAGTTACAATCACAAAAATATTAAAATATGTTAACACATTCATAGCTTAAAATTGACCACACAGGAAAGAAAATGATTAATTGTATTGATAATAAATTAATGAAGTTAGTTTTAACCCTAGGATGCATAAACCGGGCCTTTTAGGCCCGGAGAAATTTCAGTAACTTATAATTTGCTTGAAATAATTTCAATTGGCTTGAGCATTTAGATGTGCTCTAAGCAGGTCTTTATTTAACACGCACTTGATTCAAAAACATTCAAGTGCATTTATAAATTTAAAAAAAATTATTTTCCGTTATTTACATAAACCGGGTCTTCGAAGCCCGTCTACTTATAGTTTCAATAAAACAAGTATAGACTTGTTCATAGCCGGCTAAGAGTTAGCTGATATTGTCATTCAGTTGAAATAAAAGTTGCATTGAGTGAACTTGTGAGACACATGATAATGGCATCAAAGAAGAGAGTGAAAAGGGTGAGAGTCGGTAATGTCGGCCATGAAGAATACTGTTGCAGTAAGCAGCTGAATATGATGCCTTCCGGGGAAAGTAATGTTTCAGAAGTAGCAAATGATGATACAAATTTCGAATTGTCTTCTGGTGAGTATTCTAAATCCAGTACTGATGATGGGGACGATAATTCAGAGGATGATGCTGACGATATTGGTAATCCGACCTTTCCTTCAACGAGTAGTTACATTTCTCCAAGTGGTCTGAATTTGACTTTGCAACCTCCAGCAAAAAATAAATTCAATCACATAACATTATTCGGCGTGAACCAGAACTGGCAAGAAAGAATATGGCTGCAACACCAAAAGAAGCGTTTCAATTATTTGTAACTCCAGTTATGATACAACAAATTGTGAACTGTACTAATTTAGAGGGGAAAAGTGGTTACGGAGCGTGGAAAGATGTGGCCGTTGATAAACTTCTTTACTTATTCATGCGGGAGTTGACAGAAACTGGGATCATTAGAGATGACGATAAGAGAACTCGAAATAGGCGTTTGGTAACCCATAAATTAGTAATGATATCCTATGTTAGGAATTTATTCATTCAACAATGCAAAACCTGCGTCATACCAAATACTAATGTAACTATAGATGAACAACTAACTTGTTGGGTTTAGAGGTAGGTGCAGATTCGTTCAATATAATCCAAGTAAACCGGAAATTTACCCTAAGATTTTTATTTTTTATTTTTTTAAACAATTTTTACTTTTTTATTGAACCTCACGTTTGTAATGTACATGTGTATATAAATAAAGTTCTACTTAATATATGTGTTTTTGTTATGACTATACACAAATTTACATACCGAGCCTCAGAAGCCCGGATTATGTAAATGCCGATATTTTATTGGTTAAGTATTCTAGGGTTAAAATAATTTGATACTCGATAATATGTTAATAAAATAAAGCAATGCAATGTTCGGTTCATTGTTACGAGAGATGTAATGAATTTGTATATAAGCGGTAAGTATTATGACCAAAACTGTTTAACAGTGCTGATATTATAACTATTTATATTGCGATAAAAGAGAGTTCGCATTGCGAAAAAAATGTCTAAGTCATTAACAGAAAGAATAAGCAGTGACTGCTGGTAATTTTACATATCGCAAATACTTCACATACAATGTCTAGTTATCGAACATCGGCATACTGTTGCCAGTGGTTATGTCACATGACGCAAATTGCTTGGAAGTCTTAGAATATTTTTTAAAGCACTCTTAACAGCAGCCTACGGCATCCTTTCAAGCTGGATTTGAGATTACGAAAGGTCCACACGTGGTTTTTCTTCTGTTTAACTATAAAAATCTTGGAAACCAATTTAGCACAAGCTTTCCAAATATGCAATTCCGTGGTGACGATTTCATGCACAATGGATTTTGAAATTTCACTTAATCTGCTATTAATCAACAGTTGGAAAACAGTCCAAAATCGTGATACCTTGATGGGTAGTATGCTCGTTGTTCGTCTTAGACTTCCTTTCTTTCTTTTCTAAACGCTTTATGCCACCTAAATGCTCGTGCTTTCAATAAACATCCTCCCTGTAGGCTTTCTGTATCATATCAAGCATGTCGGTTGGGGATATTTCAAGTTTAACGCAAAATGTTATCGCATAACGCTGATCGATAATGTGTTACATTTTGATTCGTAACGCGATATTCAAACAGCTGTCGACTGTAAAGGCTGAAAAGCAAATGAGTTGGGTTGGACCCAAAAACTACCCTCCTCTCGATTCTTCTGCTTGGGCCAAAAGAATCAGTCTCTTTACTTTCCGGGTCCCATGTTTATATAAATAATAAAAACCATGAAAGAAACATTTAGGGCAACATTATATATCGAAAATAATAATAAAATTTTGTCACTGTTTAATAGGGGTCTTTTTAGTACTAATCAGACTGTCTGCTTAATATTACATACGTAATAATTTAGTGACGGTGAAGATTACAAAACCATATCTTACATATACAAAATTTAAGTTAATTTTACAGTTTTTTACATACTGATATGGAAGAATTCAACAAAATTTGCTAATAAAAAACTTGCTACCGCCGTATAGCATTTTAGCAATGAAGTCATAAAAAACACGCGCTCATAAAAATACTTTAGAATTTTGACTTGCGCCTTTCAAATTTCTCTACCTTAAATTATTTAAATTTCATGCAACATCCAATAAACTACTATGTAATTACAAAATTCTTCTCCGTAAAGAGAAAACTTGCAAGATCAATAACACCGTTTGTGCATCCCTCCGGCGTAAAACATCTCGGTGCGTGTGCTGTGTCGGCCAACTTGTTTGGAATCGATAGGGCGTTGTGGACCCATGCGAGCCGAGTTTTATGTAAAACTCCATATAACAACCCGGCCCGTTTGATCTTCGGAGCGTTATCCCCCAGCAAATAAATCGAAATGATAAATCACTGAACGCAAATCCCTTGCGCAAACAAAGGGCGCAATTGGAGGCGCGTTGTCTCACTAGGCCATCCTCTTCCAGGCGAAAGACGTATCGAAGAAGTGGAACCGTCAGTACGCGACGATAAATTGTTTAAATATTTAGAAACGCTACCGAAGCATTCGACGTTTAGTTGTCTTCACTTTATTGCAACAACTTGTTACACAAGCGGACACTAAAAGCAAATAAAGCGGAAAATACGAAGACAGTCCGGGTTCTGCTTTTAAAGAATTCCACTTTTATATATTACTTGCTATAGTTCCCTTTACTCTATAAAAATAATTTAATTGTTATAATTTGAAGGTAAATGTAGTTATTGATACAATTATAAAATCTTTCTCCTCCTCCTCCTCGCCGTTGATAATCCACAACTAGTTCAACCACATTCTAAATTTAAAAAATATTACTAGTCCACCCATAATCGTAAAGGGCACCAAATTTGAATTAAGTGGCATTTTTTGTTTTAAAATTAGCAGACCTGTTCTTATAATGTTTGTTATCTATTATTACCCCGCTTAATTTAGCATTGGTTGTTCATATCCAATTACCAGTTTGGATTTCGAAATCAATACAGTACGATGCAGCAGAAACAAGATTGTCAAAACGATAAATGATGCTCTGGATTCTAAAAAATATTGTTTTCTGTTTTCTCAGATGTCAAACAGGGGTTTGATAAAGTTTGGCACGAGGACGGACCTGTGCTATAAACTATAAAAGTTACGCCGCATCATTTCTTATCTAAAAAGCATACGGTTCCTAGTCAAATAGGGGGAACAAATCTCAAATTTACATCCTATTACTTCTGGAGTGCCCCAAGAGAGCGTATTGAGTCCAATTTTGTATACGCTCTAAACAGCTGACATTCCCACAACTAAGAACTACTCAGGTGCCGACCCTGCTGTTGCATCTACACACCTCCACAATCATCTAACTTTGGTCGTCGATTGGTTGAGAAGGTCGAAAACCCAGATTAACACCTCCTAATCAACATATATCACATATCTGCCTAGTCATAACCCTTAATACTCTGATTTCACAAAATGAAGACGTTAAATATCTTGGTATGCACCTGGACCGACAGTTGACATAGCATAAACACTTTTTTAAGAAAAAGAAGCAACTCGGCACAATATTTAACCAAATGTATAGGCTATTTAGCATAAAATCACAAAAATCACAAAAATGGAAAGCAAACAATCTGGACACATGGTATTTAGCTGTGGGGCACTGCCAGTACCTCCAACACAGAAATCCTCAAAGGTTTCAGAATAAAGTGTTTATGTGTATTGTTAAGGTTATGTAATACAAAACGACTTTAGTATCCAATTAGTGCAGAAAATGATAAATTATCGTGTTAAATTTCAAACTAGGCTCACTGTGCATCCCAATAACCTGGCAACCCAACTTTTGGATAACAATCCTACGCCAAGAGAACCGAAACGTTTCAAACTCTTAGACCTGTCAACCAGGTTTGATTAGGTTTACATTACATTCAAACAATAAGTTCGCTAATGATATACTTAAGAGAATGGTCAATAAATTGTTCTCGGCGTGTTTGTAGGTCCATCAGCATATGTTACGCAAATAATGAGTAAATATTTGCTTAAAACAGATTGTAAGTAGACTAAGTTAATAAAAAAAAGCATTGGTTGTTTTTCCAGTAAGCCAGCTTGCCTTGGTTCGTTTGGAATTCGTCTAGACGTTTCGTTATTCGTGTTGGTATTATTTTTGTTAAAAGTTTATATGTGTAGGATAGCAACGAGATTTCCCGACAGTTTTTTAGCTCCTTTTTATCCCCCTTTTTTATAAATTATGCATGATTCGGGTATTGTATCCGTATCTAGGCACTGGTTAAATGTTTCTAGATGACCTAGAAAAACTCCCTCTCCTGCTTTTATTAGTTTTGCTACTATCCCGTCCAAGCCCGTAGCTTTATTATTTTTCATTTGCTTTAGTATCTGTTTTACTTCATGTTTACTAATTGTGGGTATGTCCTCGGTATAGCAACTGGTCAATGGTGCCCTTTTTCGTTTGGGCTAGTTGGTGGTTCTTGAGTCTTCGACGAGTACGGGTCCTCGTAAAATTTTTCAATATATTCTAGGATCTCTTCAATTACCCAGTGCGTTCCCTTTGTCATCCTTTATATTCACTATTTATTTTTTGTATTTTCCTCCTGAATACTTTTGGTCCTTTGTTTCTTTCAATGGTTTCTCTAATAGAGTTTTAACTGTACTCTTACTGTCCTTGTTTTTCTTCTTCTGACATATTTAGTTTTCTTTGTTCCTTCGGTCTATTCGTTTTCTTGTTTCTTTTTAAGTTTAGTTTGCCTTTTGGTTTTGTTTGTCTTTTTAAGTACGCTGTTTGTAGTTTCTTTTAACAGTTGGGCTGAAAAGTTCGTAGGCTGACACATAAGCGGCGCTAGTAGTATTAAATCCATGTGCTTTTTAGTTAACCCTAACCTTCAAAAGACTCGTGTATAAATTTGACAACTGTCGGACTATTAGTTTAGGAGATATCGTATTTTGAGTGAAGCAACTATTGTTAATTTTAAAAAAATGGATAAAAAGGAATTTCAGTATTAATAAAACACTGCTTTTGGCAAAAAATACCGTTGAAACCAAGGCTTGGCTTGATAAGCATTATTTAGACTGTGCACCAGGAAAATCAACCGTTGAGAAGTGGTTTTCCAAGTTTAAACGAGGCGAGATGAGCACTGATGACGATGCACGCAGTGGACGCCCGAAAGAGGCTGTAACGGACGAAAACATAAAAAGTTTACAAAATGATTATGAATGACCGTAAATTGAAGTTAAGCGAGATAGCTGAGACTCTGAAGATATCAAAATACAGTGTTGGACATATCTTGCATGAATATTTGGACATGCAAAACTGTGTGCAAAGTGAGTGCCGCGAGCTCACAATCCAGCAAAAGTTTCAACGTGTCGTTGATTCAGAACAATGTTCAGCGATATTCAACGGTAATAATAACGAATTTTTCGTTGATATGTGACAACGGATGAAACATGGCTTCATCACTACACTCCAGAGTCAAATCGACAGTCAGCCGAGTGGACTGCACGCGATGAACCGAATCCAAAGAGTGGAAAGACGCAATAATCGGCTAGCAAGGTTTATGGCATCAGTATTTATTGATCACCTTGAAAGGGCCAGACCATCAATAGCGATTATTACTTGTTGGAGCGTTTGAAGGACGAAATCACGAAAAACGGCCCCATTTGAGAAGAAAAGTGCTGTTTCATCAAGACAATGCAACGTGCCACAAGTCAATGAAAATGATGGCAAAATTACATGAATTAGGCTAAGAATTGCTTCCGCATCCACCGTATTCTCCAGATCTGGCCACCAGCGACTTTTTCCTGTTCTCAGACCTCAAGAGAATGCTCGCTGGAAAGAAATTTAGCGCCGATGAAGAGGTAATTGCCGAAACAGAAGCTTATTTTGAGGCTAAAGACAAAATATATTTTAAAAATGGTATAGAAAAATTGTATGATCGCTATAATCGGTGTATCGCCCTCGAAGGCAATTATATTGAATAATAAAATCCAATTTTATCAAAAAAAAATTTTTTTCTATGTTAGCCTACGAACTTTTCAGCCCAACTGTTATGTTATTGATCATGTAATTATAAAGATTTTCAACATTTATAGTTTCTCTAATCGGATTGCTTGAAAATGTCTTTTGTAGTATATTTCTGTAGGCATCCTCTTTGTTCTACACCTTTGTATGGTCTATGTCTCTATGTCTATCTTTCTAGCTACTCCTTCATTTAATTTTCTTTTCTCTAATATTTTATTTACTTCTACTCGTGTTCTTACCATTCTATGGTCGCTGATATTTATTAGGTTGAGGACGGATACATCTTATATAATGTTCTTACGGGCTGAGATGATCTCATAAGGGCTCATCCACGTTCATTTCCGGTGTTCTTTTTTTAGAAACAATGTATTCATTGTTTTTAATTGGTGCGCTTCAAGAAAGTTCACTAACGCTTTCCCTCTATCATTAGGTGCTATAGAATTAAAATTATTTAAAGAATATCCAAAATAAAAAATTTCATAAAAACGTTATTAGCTTCATATTACTTATACCGAGTAGGTATAATACACAAAAAATGTAACTCTGCATAATGAAATACTGAACCTTGCTTCTTTTAATCATTACGTCGCTGTAAATGAAAGCTCATCCAGTGTAACGTCGTATTTGGACAAAAAACGTAGTTTACTGTCTAATATTATTTTGTTACTAAATCGTTAAATTCCGTTCGGAAATTGTTTTTAAAGGATTTTGAAAATGTATGTATTTATACCAATTGTTAATATAATTTTAAATTGTGTAATAAATCCAATATACGACAATCTTTTCTAATATGACGAGATCAAAAGTGTAATTGTAGACACTCTAAGAGTATCTAGACCAGAAAACTGGCATCCTAATTTCCCGAATGTCGTAATGTAGAATATGAAAAAATAAGAATGGTGTAAAAGCCATCAGATGCAACTTTCGACTGCAGTGAACACTATGATTACAAAGAATGCCGAAAAAAGTTTGAACTCGCCGTTGACCCCTTCGTCTTTGAGCGATTTGGATTGAAAATCAATCCCATAGAAGGTACTGACCTAAAGTGTATATATGCTAAGTATCATGTAAATCCGTTGAATAGAATGGAAGTTATGGTGTTTACAGACAAACAGACAGATAGACACACAGACAGTATGTTAAAACCATTAATTTTCTATAGCGTTCCGCAGTCGAAAGTTAATAAATAATCAAATTTCCATTATGTAAGAGCTTACACATCTAACAAGGAATGTCATGGAGTTGTTCTGCTCCGATAGTAATCAAATTTGGTATACAGTATGATATGACTGAGGGATGAATACATGTTATTGCTTTTTGCTGTGTGTCCCAAGGCAGACGAGATAAGAAAGGTCAAAATGACGAAACATCAGGCATACATTGTGTTGTGTGTATATTGTCCATATCACTATTTTTTCTCTCGTGTCAACAACAAGTGTTCTTCTATTCTCATCAAGATGGCCAACCCCATAAATGTTCAATGCATCAATTTCGAGCAGAATGTTTTGTAGACATGATCAAATATTCCTTCTTTAAGGCAGGATACATACGAGAGAGACCTCTCCGATTTGAAACTCCTGCCATTGTTTGTTTCCCAAGAACCTTCGAAAATTGTCAGAAGGACATCGAGGGCGAGCGATGCATGCATTATTTTTCATCAGATGTGCTGTGCTCGTTGTTAAATGTATCTTTGTGTTCAACACTTTTTTGCAGTTAACACTAATGATATCTCTCATATGCATTATTGTTAAGCGGTAAACTTTCATACTTCATATCTCTAAAGTTTTGAGTCACACAGCAAAAAGCAATAACATGTATTCATCCCTCAGTCATATCATACTGTATACATTTGATAACGATCGGAGCAGAACAACTCCATGACATTCCTTGTAAATATGCCGAAGCGTCTCAATTTCTGTAAGTAGATATATCTCATTTCACTAATTATGAGATATTATGGCAATATAAAGTTTTTTTATCATTGAAATATGATGTCACATGTCTAGCAATATTAACATTTTGGAAAGCTTTTTGTGGTTAAAAAAATGCTGCAAAATATATCGAAATGCGGATATTTTTAACTAAAATTATAGAAATAAACCGTTGATACCAAATTTTTTTCTTTTTTTCTAATTTTTGCGTTACTCTCACAATCGATTTCAATTTTTTGGGGTTTACACGTACTCTTTTAACTCTATTCTCCTCAGCTTAATGCTTGATAAATTGTTTTTTAGTAACACTCATACACAAATTGAGTAAGGTTTACCGTATGGGAAAGCCAGTACCCAACATACATGATTTTATGGAAAATGAATGATTTACATTTTCCTTTATTTCGTTTTTATCAAGAATTCCTTGTTACTCGCTCTCCAATTTTTAGTCCTAAGCACGCACAAACTATTTTAATATTAAGGTACAATAAATTAGGTTTATGCTTATTTCCTTTATGTATTTCATTGCACTAATAAGACTATTTTTAAGTGCTAATGCACTTCTTTCAGCGCTCTCTAGTCTCTGCTAGGCGATAGCTGTAATTTTTTTTAATTCCCACAGTACACAGCCCCTTTACTCTTTCATACTATTCCATCTACTGCACTAAAATAATTTTTCTAAATTTGCACACTGGTTAATCATAAAATATTCAGTGCAAAATGCTGCGTGTTTTAAATTTCTGTAATTAGGTAACACCCGTGGCGCCAATCGATAGCAGACTCGCTGTATTTACAAAAATTAATGAATCCTGTAAAGCCTTTAAACGCGAGTTTATCAAAATTCGTCACGTGCCGTCGCGCATTTTTGGCAATTGGCGTAATAGAATATGCTGACGACCGCACAATCAGTAATTCCTCCGCCGAAAATTAAACGTTGAAATTTTAATTAAAAATCTGACAGTCATTATATGAACATAATCGAACCTAAATATTGGCTTACAATTGTAGTAAACAGGAGTATTCAATTCTGTAGGAAACTGAAGAGCTGTCAGTACTGGACAAGTTTTAGAAGCAAGCTGACCCGCGACTCGTAACCAATATTTCACATCTAATTATTCACCTTCCTCCCTTCGGGTTCGAGATGCAGAATTGATTCTTAATTTAAAATAAAAAAATATCGCTTTTCCTACTTTACCACGAAAAAAATCATTTACCTTATTCGTCATACTAAAAATTACTTTTTAGTACCTCGATTCAAATACTGTACATACATCTAAAAAAACAATTAAGCTTTCTAAACTTTCAAGTTAGAAAAAAAGAAACAATAAACGACGTATTTTATCGTATTTTTTTCAGTAACTAAATCAGTTTTAATATGACCTTCACAGATCTCTAACTCCTAAAAGTACATCCCAACATGTGCGTCAAGAAGTAACATCTTTAGGTTTTAAAATTAGTTAGTTACTTAATATATTTAAAACGTTAGTAGTACATAATATTTTTTAAAATCGATTTCCCGATTCACATCGGACGATTCTCAAAATCTACCCTCCAATCCTAAATCTTACTGAAATTATTTTTTTAATTATTCTGAAGGTTGAAATTATTACAGATTTTAAACGTTTCATTCTAAATTTGCTATCTATTTATTTAGTACCAGCCTTATATATGATTAATTTCCTTATAAATATTTGGAAACCATGTTGTTATGCGAGTTTAATAAATTATTTACCGGATGTGCAAAAGGTAAGAGAACGCGTTAGTATTTTGAAAGTTTAAAGTTATTATATAAAATTAAAAAAAAAATACATGGAGATAATATATTTTAAGAAATAAATTAAACTTATTCAAATGGCTCGCCCAATATACTTTTAAAAAGTTGGATGGTTTTTTAAATTACAAATAGCCAAGTTTTAATTCATTTATCTACTTCTAATTTCTAAATTGTGGAAAATTTTAATAAACATATAAAAGGTGCTGTTAAAAACAATAATTTAGTTTGCTCCTTAAAAATGGATCAACCTGTACTGCATTACAAATGTAGAGCATACGTAACTACCTAAAACCGTCATTTAAAACTATTTTTTGTAAAGTTATCACAAAATAATAACAAGTTAAATTACTTTTTGTACACAGCAGTGAAAGTAAGTACAAGATGCATTAATTTTAAAAATCCGTTTTCTCCTCTTGCGTGGTTAAACGCCCATACAAATTTATCGGCGTTGTAAATGTTAAAAATGTGCGTTTGTAAGTGCGAAAGGTCGAGAGTTGTGTGGCAATGAACCGAAGCAGCCTCGGGCACGAACTAGTCGGACCGAAACTATGATTGCGCGAGTGGAGCAAATTGTTATAGAAAACCGACGACTAGGTGTGCGTGATATCATCTCTAAACTTGGATCTTCTTAGGCTTTGTGTCTATTTCTCATTATGATCTGAAAATAGTTTTTTCAAGCTGAGTCCTACGAATGCTGACTGACAAACACAAGGCTTTACGGGTTACGAAATGTCTTAGGACACGTTCACACGTGATGCCGCCATAAATTAACAACCTTAAAGGACATTCTCCGTGGTTCCTCATTTTCCAATCCAGCCGCTGTTGCATTAGCAATTTTCCAGTGGCCAAAATGTACCCTAAAGAAGTGTTCTCAGCAGTCATGGAATCATGAAGACAACGTTGTAAAAGTATGTACGATTAGACGGAGATTACGTTGAGAAGTAACAGACGTTTCAAATTTCTTGAGTAAGTACTTTTTCAGAAAACAATTTGGAGACCTTAAAACTTGAACGCACCTCGTATTATGAATTAATCATCAAGTACAAAAAAACTGAATAAACAAGAATATGAGACATATGAAATTTTAATGTTGCTTTGTGATCTTCATATTTTCAACTTTAAAGAATAATAAAGGGAAGGAAAATAAAATTCCAAAATCGATTTCGTGGATTAGAAAATCATCCATCACCAGTAATAAAGAATTCCAATAATTGCAATAATGAAAAAGGTTTACACAAGCATTTGTAGTGTATATATTTCAAATCCATTTGTATTTCTCTTCGTATATTTTTATTACTAAATTATTTTTTTAAAAAATGCCAAAAGAGAGTAAGAAAAAACAGAGAAATCCATATAAAACAGAATTTAGGTCTAAAACCGCTATTTCATAAATCTAAAATCTCACAAACTCATTATACTTTATGCGATAAACAGGCTTTCACCTTCGCAAACAGATTACAGTATTGATCATTGATTGTGCTTCATTCTACTAACAACAAACTATGTCTATGATCCTAAAATAAGGTTGTAAAAACTATTACCATAAAAACTTCGTTTTCAATTTATTGACGGCACGTGTCTTTCGTTTATGATTTCATACTTTTTCTACGTGTTGTATTTGGACTCATGGGGTAGAATGCAAAGTCCAAGTCTTTTCCACACGTCAATATCCAATCTAAAAGACCACCTTCCTCCTCTCCATAAACGGCGAGAAGCCTATGCGGCCTCTTAATTTGCGTAGCCTTTTGATTAACATTAAGAAAGTTGGAAGTCTATTTTCCGAAATTTCAATACATTTTTGATTATTGATTGAACACTACACCATAACTACTATTCATTTCGACACATATTTCGTCATCTGTCAATCGTTAATTAATACAGGTGATTTCTAGCGGTGTTCGACTTGGTAATGTATGTGCGTTGCATGTTCAACTTAATTTCGTCCCTTAGTAAACATCTTATGCTATTTGAACAACTGACTTCTCTGTAACGTCTCTCTTCCAAACTGCTCACGTAGTCTGGACAAAACATGAATTTCTAAATTTTCCTCTTATAGAAACTTTATTACAAGCCATTATTGCAATTATTACTAACGAAACAATGTGGAAAAATGTTGACCCATGTAAAATTAGCCTACGCAAACGCACACTAATAAACTCCACCTAGGTACAGCGTCCCGGTGCTAACATGGTGGTAGTGAAACCAAACATTTTGTTTAAATTTGACTGACAGGTAATGCAAATTACGAAATATAACATAAAACTGATTTAGTTTATACTACGCAATATTTAACTAGAATAGCAAACAAAATGTGGGAGGAGGTGATGAAATCATTAAGCTAAAACAGAATTCAAAATGGCGACAACAAAAAACAAGAACGGTGTAATACCATAAAAGAAACTTTCTACAGCGGTGCGATGAAATTAGGATAAAAACTTTTAAAAGGAATTAAGATGTTGATTAATGTCTCCATAATGATCAGCGTCAAAAATGCTGTCGAATGATATGCTGCATGACATATGTGAGTATAATGAATTTTCGAAATCGTAACGGCCACTTCCGGTTGCCGTTAACCGATTTGACTTAAAATCAATTCCATGAAAGGTACTGACCTAAGATGTGTGGATACCGAGTTTGAAGTGAATCCGTTGAATAGAACGGAAGTTATAGTGTCTCTAGACACACAGATAGACAGAATGACAATCTCATTAACTGTCTATAAGCTCCGCTGTAGAAAGTTAATCGAAAACGTTCTGTTAAAATGCACAAAACATGAAACTACACCTATCTATTTAGATTTTAAATGTTGCTTTCATCCTTTTTAAATGCTAAACTACTGAAGGTAAGCCTAATGAAGCATAAAAAATATTTTGTCTATTATAACCCCAACTTGTGAATTTGTGGGTTCCACTGTGAGTAAATTTCTTCATAGTTCATTCAACAATATGTTGATGTGAAGTATCCCGGAAGCCACTGTCTTCTTTTAATGAAGATTTTCTAAGATTATTATCTAAAAAAATAATTTGCGTACATAATCTATAAGGCATATAAAATAATTATTATTTCTGTATTTTTAATAGCCCTGTAATTTCAGAACAATTTTTGTTACTGTTCTAATTTACTCTAGACCCTATCACCTCCTTACTCTTATCGTAAGTGTTGGTTAAAAGTCGCCGTAGTAATGGACTGTATTAAAAAAATAATTGTTGTTATTTTTGACATTAATTAGCGGATAAAAATCAAATTTTTACAGGTGTTAAGAAACTTTTTTACAACTTAGTAACGCCAAAAAGAAAAATTTGCAGCATATCAAAGCAAAAGGTAACGCTAGGACCAGAAAAACTACTACAATAAGAAAATATTTTTGACAGCTATTGTTTTATCCCGTATAGCGTTTATCAGACACACATTTAGAAAGAATTATTTTCTTCCAAGATCAAACTTCTATTGCTTGGGTCAGAGAAATGTCTATTATCGATCCGCTTCTCTACTCGCCTCTTTATTGGATTTACCAAATATGAAGTAATTAATTTTTATAACAATCATTAACCAGCTCAAGAAAATGTATCGGATACTAATCAAACAGGACACCTGGTAGTTTTCACGTTGTAACAAACAACTGCGGGCGTGCATTTGGCCTAAAGATGGCCATAACGATAAGCAATTCCACATTACAGAAACAAACGGAAACGTAATAAAACGAGGCACGTGTTCGATGAACTTTTTTATTGTTTTAGCATCTCCTACCCTCCGTTAAAGCAGGCTCCACATGTTGCAAAACACCCTCCACATAAACATTATTCGTATTTTTGATATAAAATTTTTATATTAATTTGCTTGAAATTAAATATGAAATATGCGAATGCAGCTTTCCAGTTTCTCATTTTTCGTGCTCACAACTTATCAAGTGGGCGAACTGGAAATATCTCGTGCGTGTGTTCGATGGCCATTCATTATTTCGTTACGGAAGGTTGCTCGGAAAGATGTATGCTCAAATCGCTACGCGTGAGTTCTCATGACGTCTCGTTTTTTAGTTTTGCAATATTCTAAAAACCAAGTGCTTATGTGATAGAAGCTTGTTTTAGTGGTAAAAACTTCAAATGCAAATATTTAAAAATATACATAATTAAGGACTAGACTGTACATAATTATAAAGAACATGCCGTATTGCTGTATCATTTTTTTACATCGACAAGTGAAATTGAAAGGCAGAACTTTCCGTAACAACAAAAGTTCTGCAGCACTACAGCTCAATATGTACAACAAACTACAACAAAATTACATGATTGTAGTCGATAATTAACACTTTTAAGGAACTCATTTGACTCTCCCCCACAATAAATTAAAAAGGGTACTTAATTTCGACTTACCAGAGAGAAAATGTCAATGTTTAAACCGCAAAAACGAAAACGTTCGGTCTTCGGGGGCGAGTGCACGGCAGTGTCATTTACTGGATATTGCGGTCATGTTTCAAAATTAAAAACTTCCCGGTCGGAACATTTATCACCGAAATTTTCTTTGGCTCGGGAATAATTTATAAAGCGGCGAGTTAAAAGGGTAATAAATTATTTTTTGTAGGAAACGCAGCGGGTGGAACTGATTATTTAATTAACAGATGCATTATGAAAATCGGTTGGAGTTTTATTAGCGACAGCAACACCTGAATTTGGCATGAAAAAGGATCAATATTGACTAATTGAGTCCACCAACCTTATATGATAACTTTATTTGAATAATTTATTGTATCCCACAAAAAAATATGAAACCACTATACGAAGGGTCATAAAAACAATACACACACAGGAGCCGTTAAGAAGCAAACCGAAAAAACTGTATTAAAATCCTATGTACAACTAAAATCATTGTATATGGGGTATATGGATGTGGTAACTTTTAGCTATAAAGAAAACCATTACAGCCTGAAATCCAAATAAGAACAGTAAAGCGTTCTGGATATAAAAATAAAAAACTCACAATTGATAGATTTTTCTCCAAATCATTTATGAAAAACCAAAGTTAGAAAGAGTGTATACAAGTTGAGTACCGAAGTAACTGAAAGTTAAAATGTTATGTAAGCTAAGAACTTTTACGTCAATGTGAGGTTGATTACAAGACATTTCTGCACGTATCGTCACTGGAAACTGATAAGAGAAAAATAGCGAAACGGCGCTATATTTCGTCACCTAAATTCAAAAAGTTGCGACCGATCTTAAAACACTGTATGCCCACTGTGACCAATGTTATCTACTAAAACCTGTATGTCTCTACTAAAATAGTGAGATGGCTGGTACTACTAGAGTAACTGTTAAAGAGCTACCATAGTACATACTCACGCAAGCAAGCCCATTGGTCTACTAAAGGAAACACCGAGTGAAATAAAGTAAACTAGCGAGTATCGGTTAAGTGTACTAAACTAAAATGCGGCTATAATTAATGGTAACACCATACTTATTTCAGTGCTTACAATTAATACTCTGTGAATACAAAAATAATGTTAAATTGAATGGGCGTTGTAAATAATCTATAAAATCTAATAATTATAAACTTTGTCAAAAAAATTACAGGACTGACTTTTTAAATTATTTACCTACCAAATTCAAACACAAAAAAATGAATGTTATTCTGTCACTTGATATGAGTTCTGAATAGATCTGGCCTTGAAAGTGTTTTTATGTAAACTCACTAGGTGGTAAGTCTGTGCTTAACAGCCCACTGTCCGGCTTGTTGACGCATTTAGTTGAAAGGATTGAAAATAGTTAACATTAAGCTACGAAAAATTCTCAGTGAAACATGAAATATGATACAAGCATATAGTAACGAAACGTTATCGAGGAACCGTGTCTTTAAATGGCACAAATAATTTCGGGAGGGCAGAGATTCAGTACAGAACGACCACCGAGTCGGTCGGTTGTCAACATCATATATCGCTGCAAATGTGGAACATACGAGGCAGTTAGTATAAGAACATCATCATATTACTGTGCGCATGATAACAGAAGATCCGAAATTGAATAAGAATATGTGTCACCAAATTGTTTATAACGATTTAGGGAAACAGAAACTGTAAAAACAATTCCTCACACACTAACAGACGGACAATTTCTTCTGACTCACTAGAAAAGGCCAAAACCGATACCATATTTGTGTTAACATTATTACCGAAGATGAAAGTTGGTACTACTAGTATGATCTTTGAACGAAGCACCAAAGTACCAAATTACAAAGTCATGGTGGTTTATCAACATTAAAAAAAGTGAAGCGACAATCTTAGAAAACAAAGACAATGTTGATCGCATAAATAACAAAAAATAAACCAAAACTATTCCAACGACGTGCTGAAACATTTGCATCAACCACTTGGCACACTATCCTGATTTGTGGGCAGCCTGAGTAATGGTTCTTAATGCAATAATCCATAATGCTATATCAATACAATAATATCTGACCACATCCCCATATAAAAATCTCGTTGATACGGGAGCATCATGAAGAATGAACAGCATTCCGGGTGAAGCTTTCTCTGCTTGCTTACACAACCTTTAGAAACAGTGACAGTTGCACCTAGATATCCGAAGGGTTACCTTGACAAGATCTAGGACCATTAGAGGGTTAGTTGAATAAACTATTTTTTATGGACCGATTCTTGTAATTTTTTTGAAAAGAGT